>CM077912.1:74923955-76235276 GCA_039766575.1 Serrognathus titanus
GTCTTTTTTTTTTCTAATACACTTTGTTCTTTGTGTGATACTACACATTGTAAAGTACGTGAATTGTTCACATTTCCTTCACGGTTTCTGCAAGAAGTGAAATTCATTCATAATTATAAATAGGAACCTGACAATGATGGCATTGTTGTAAAAACTAAACAATGAGAGAAGAACAATCTATGATGATGATGATGATGATGATGATAAAAGATGCATGTAGTGGAAGTCACGTCTTGTTAAAAATACTTTCAATTTCGTTAAGAGAATCAAAATATTAAGAAGAGTTGCGGGGGCGTTGTTAATATCTAACACCGAATGTATGCATGCATGCAGGCGTAGTACTAGCGAGAAGTGAATGAACAATTTCACTTGTGTTATTGTTCCTTTCATGTCAGTGAACTTTAACTGCCGACTTAATTTAGTTAATGAGAATTTTTTAAAGAGTTGTTAATTACCCCCTCGTACCGCCCGATAATTGCATGGACGTTAGGAACGAATTTAACTGGCGCATTAATTAGGGTTTACCATTAAATCCCCCACAAGCAATTTCTTGTTCGGAGACTGTGGTTTCACGTATGGAACTCGAATGCATTACAGCAAGGATAAATAAGTCATTGAGGAATAACACTCATTTAAAAATAAACATCCTCTGTCTTCAGGACGTTAATAACGGGAGTAAATGGAGAAAGAACTGGGCAGATGTTAAGGATATGAGGTGCGGGTTGTTGGTGGAATTTTAAAAACAGAAAATTTTAGTGTTTAAGTCAGCAGCTGTAAGAAAAAATTAATGATGTTTCTGTAAGTCCTCTCCTAATGAAGTCACTTTCACTCATTCATTCATTTTTTGATGTTATATGCAACTTTACCGATAACTAAAGAATCTTTAGAAATTGGAAAACAGAAAAAAATCATTCTTTCGACATCTGAAAAATGAACACCACGTAACACAAGAAACAAAATTTCCAAACGAAGTTACTTAGGTATGAATCACTGGCAAGCCATGAATAGCAATAGAAGCAAATGTGTTCCAGTGAAAGTAGGCACACATGTTCGCCGAGGTTTGAATGTGCGAAAATAGTTCTTTTTATGCAAGCAAGCAATAACACAATGGCGCACGTACGTTTGCGATAATAATTATGCAAGTTGTACAACTTCAAGCAAAGTGGAATTTGTTCGGTTCAAATAAGAGTTTAAATTCCAAACGTAATTAAAACAAAAATGGGATTTATTTTATAACGAAGGCATGCCAGAGTTGTTACTATTTCTTCACCAGTCACTTAAGCAAGCGATCCAGAACTGACTGACGCTGCTGAAGAATCAGTAAAAACAATATTATCTTACTTACTGTTATAACCGTTAAGTTTACTAACGATTTGGCCCGACTTATGACCTAACTGTACGTAAAATATATGTAGCGGTTCCTCGTTTACATAATTTAACTTGCGCCATGATCTGTCATTGAGAAAAAGGCACACAAGAATGCATAAATTATCTGTGGTATGTGAACGACGTAAAATGGAAATTCGACAAGCGTTTAAGTTTGTAATATTTAAAGCAATTACAATAAAAATTTAATGACTTCTTCAGATGACAACTTACTTTAGGATTAAAAGAATCTTAATATTACTTTATCTGATTTTTTTAAATTTTCTCAGCAATCTCTGGTTTACTAAATGTTGCAAATTATGCAAGTTGAATTAAGACTTTGATTACGATCATTAACAAAGAAATTTAATCTTCTATCGGATGGTTCATATAAAATTCCTACAAAATCCATTCCCAGTTACCAAATGTTATAAACTTGCGGTATTTCGCCTGAGGTTAAAACAAATAAATTAGTTTTTTTCTTTTTGTACAGTCGACATTCTTTCCAAATTCCAATTTTGACATCTTTACTTACACTAGCATAACAGAAAAACAACACTTACTGATATTCCTCCTCTTCTTTCTTTTTTGGGTTGTAATTTTTGACCAGCCTCCTGTAAATAAAGAAAAACATGAAAATCAATGTTAATTAAATTAAAAAAATTAGAACAAAATAACGCAGGAAGTTTCTCATTAAAATTTAACTTAATTGTAAGTAAGAATTTCAAAAAGGAAATATTTTTTTCTGCATACAGGGTGACTGATAATTAATCTGGCATAATGGAACTACTAGAAGAAGCGACGTCCGAGAGTATAGGAAAAATATTTTAAAAATTCTTCCCAATAGTTTATAATTAATTAAAAAAATACTCCTAAATCAAGCTCCGGCACGAAATACTATGCCACGTTTTACGATTGCATTTGCAAGGAATCGCTTAAACAAATCGGTTTTCCCCGAAAATGTGAAACGATTTATTAGACCTGAAATTCAATGCCGACAAGTTTTTGCTTTGTTTATTAGGGTAGACAATAGTTCGTGATTCATGCAAACTTACGGCTCTAAAATCTTTTGGCCTAAATTTCTCATGGAAATAAAGTCATAAAAGTTATTACGTACAGCTGTTTTAAACATCCTAGTGTTATGTTGAGTACACATGTCCGCGCCGAACATGTAAGTGAATATGAAATGCAACATTTCATAAACCCTTCTAGAGCAGCGCGCGAGTCATTCACCGCGAACTAAAGAGAGTCGGTTTTTCGACAAATACAAAGAAATATAGAGCGCAGTACGGACAGCGTTCACGATAGGAGCGTGCGAACGAATTCTGAACAAGGCAAGAACAGGTGTTCAAAATGGGGTGGCTGTTATTCCTTGCATGGAATAACCTACTTCAGGTGATTTGCATGCAATTGTCAAGTCAATATTCGTATTTCGTATTTCACGACATCGGTTATTGACTAAAAAACTTAAAGGTCAAGTTCACGATAGCACGCCGCCATAACATAAGACCATAAAAATCTTTATAAGGGTATTTATTATTATTATTATTATTCATTTAGCTGTTCCTCTATTTTTTAACCAGGGGCGCATCGTCGTTTAGGAGCTAATTTTTGATTAATTTCCCGAAAACTAAAGTAGAAAGAATTTTTCCCTTACTTACTTCTCTCAGTGGTTTTTTTTTTAGTCGGTTAATTAACAGTCACCCTGTATTTGCTTTTTTCTCACAATAAGTTACATTCAATTAAAGTGAAGGCGAAATACTTAGAAATTTTCTTGCTTGTGAATTTCACTTTTGACAAAGCACTCAACTTAAAAAGATTCTTTTGGATGCTGGCGTTTATTTGGAATTGGTGCCGGGGGTAAATGCCTCCTCTTTGAAGCCAAAAGATACTGAATTTCCGTCTCGTTTCTTCGCGTGAAGTTAAAGTTAACTAATTACGCAAAACATGATATGTAATTTCGTTCGTATTCCCGACATCGGTCGTTGACCTAAAAACGGAGTTGACGTAAAATTCCACTTAAAGGTCAAGTTCACCATGCCACGCCGCCATATCATAAAACTATAAAAACCTTTATCAGGGTATTTATTTCATTTATCGTCGTTTAAGAGCTAATTTTTGATTAATTATCTTTCGAAAACTAAAGTAGGAAGAATTTTTCTTTTTTGTCGGGTTAATTAACAGACACCTTGTATTTGTTTTGTTCTCACAATAAGTTACATGCAATTAAAGTGAAGGCGAAATACTTAGAAATCTTCTTGCTTGTGAAATTCACTTTTGACAAAGCACTTCACTTAAAGAGATTCTTTTGGATGCTTGGTGTCTATTTGGAGTCGATGACGGGGGTAAATGCCCTTTTTGATTTTAATTAATAGTTTGAAGGCAAAAGACAATGAATTTCCGTCTCGTTTCTTCACGTTTCTTCACTAATTTTGCAAAACCTGATATGTAATTTCGTTCGTATTTCACGATATCGGTCGTTGACCTTAAGAACGGAGTTGACGTAAAATTCCACTTAAAGGTCAAGTTCACGATGGCACGCCGCCATATCATAAAACTATAAAAAAAACTTTATGAGGGTAATTATTTCGTTTATCGTTTTTTTAACCAGAAGTGTATCGTCATTTAGGAGCTAATTTTTGATTAATTATTTCTCAAAAGTTAAAGATAATTGCCGGCTTTAGTTTAGAAATGGCCACGTTTGCGGATTCGACTTAAATAGTTTTGATAATGGAATTTGTTCCGAAACATGTCAACTAGTCAACTTCAGTCAACCTTTGTTATTGTGATGACCGATTAATAATCAGATTTGGAAACTTAACCTACAATTTATAGTGACTCGAGGCTTCTTTTCGACGAATTTTTCAAAAAAAAAGAATTTTTTAACATTTTTCCCATACTTTCGGACATCGCTTCATTTAGCGTTTTTTTCTTGTCAGGTTAATTAACAGTCACCCTGTATTTGCTTCTTCTCACAATAAGTTACATTCAATTAAAGTGAAGGCTTGTGAAATTCACTTTTGACACAACACCCAAACTTGAAAAGACTCTTTTGGATCCTGGCGTCTATTTGGAGTTGGTGCCGGGGGGTAAATGCCCCCTCTTTGATTTTAATTAGTTTGAAGGCAAAAGACACTAAATTTCCGTCTCGTTTCCTCACGTGAAGTTAACTAATTATGCAAAACCTGATATGTAATATAATTGATGGCGACATTCACCTGAAGCTTCTTTTTACGCTTATCGCGATGAAATCAGCATCCTGCAGAGATTTCAATTGAACGTGCTGTCGATTTTTTTTTTCTCTTAAAACGTTCATGCCGAATTTTTAAAGCCGGACAGGTAGGTAATGTAAGTATTTCCCACGACTTTATGTTATTGCGCGTTTATAAGAATGACAAAAGGTCATATTACTTAAAATCTCAGGCATAAATTCTTCAATATTTTACTTCAAAAAAATAGTAAAAATTGTGTTCAAAATTTTTGCATGTAAAGCTTTTATAAAACTTAACAGCTGCTCATAATATAAATCTGCAAAAACAAAACGACCAGCCGGGGCTTGCAGAAGCTGTACCTCAACACGACCACGCGAACGGGTTTGCGTTCCTAAATATAGAACACGACAGAGTAATAAAAGGACTGCACAGTTACATTTTTCAGACGGAATCGATTACACAAACTACCATTTTTCATGCCCCGAAGTACAACCTAGCGACCGTGTAGCTTCTGCGTGCATGGCACAAGAAATTTATAGAGTTGGCCCAAATCGTCAGTTATTTAGGCTCCTGACCAAAGTTATTTACGAACAAAATGTCAATAGAATTATCGATCTTCCATCAAATTAGTTCTGTGAAAAGTTTATTGTCAATAATCTTATTTCAAGGATAAAACCGTCCGTAAGGAATAATTGTAATTACGAAAATTATTACCAAACTGCACTAGATTACGTGATTGTGTAATGCGATAGTAATGTGTAGCAAGAAGAAAAATGTGACAAAATGCACTTCTCGGATAATATGAATCAAAAGTGATTAATCATTCTCAGAATGCATATACGCAGAGCCATTTAACGACATTAAATTCATTGCTAATAATAGCGACTTTCACACGGTAATAGAAAAGCAACAGGCTGCACATTAAGGCTGCTACTGTGTTGTATAGTAAAGAGCTGAAGTCGATTCAAGGATTGACGATAAAAGCGCTTTGAAAAATGGAACCCTTAAAGAATGCATTCCAAAAAGATAATTGAAGCTCGAAAACTTGATAAAATTTTTTCTATCGTTTCGTTTCTATCAGAAGAATCAAAATAATTTTAAAAACTGTCTACACGAAAGTTGACAGACATAAAATCCAATGTCTTTAAAGAGAACTCGAAATATTGAAGTAAATAAAAAAAACTTTCTGTATAAAATTTCCAAAAATACTCGAAAATGACCTCTCACATAATACATTAGAAATGGGTAACGCCCTTAGATTAGAAACAACCAACAAGAGAGCTTGTTCGTGATGTGACGACAAAGAACTGCCCATATTTTTTTTTATGTCCACGAATCTAAAAGTAACTAGAGATTGAATAACGCCCACCTACACGAAATTAACCAATCAATTTTTAAGTCTAGAAACTCCTCGAATAGTTTTACACAGAGATTTTAAAGAAGCCATTTCTAACTCATAAGGGAGGTTAGTGAATTCGGAGATTGGAGTGAGAGGTGTGTCAAATTTAAAGGAGAAAGATTTGTACTCGCAGGGTTTTGGATATCTGAATTCATCCCTTATGTTAAACCTAACATTCTTTGTAATTTCCTGGTAAAAAAAGTTATCCACTATCATTAGGCCCTGCGAAATTAGTTCGCATAACCTAAAAAGCAATCATACAAAAAATTGAGCTGGAACCAACTTTCTGGCATCACATTTATGTTCTCCTACTCCATCGAACTCAAATGAGGGAAGGAAAGTATCATAAGATCATCAATTTGAACCAATACTCAAATATCCAAATCTCCAATTCTCCTTAACAGAAGAACTGTCTTAAATTTTTTTGACGTAATTGCGTTTTTGCATTTTCAAGAACACCAGTGCATTGGTAAGGGGGGAAACGGAGGCAGATTCTGTGGTCCCACTAACTTTTGGGTTGTAACAGTCCCATTAGCTTTTCGGATTCTAACAATTAAGGTAGAAATAAGATTTTTTCCTTGAGTTCGCCTGATATATCTTCTTGCACTTCTTATTCTAGAGAGAGGCAAGCCAATTTTCCTCCATTTCGAGAATTGCCACTAACATTTCGAGAATGCCTAAATCCATCGACTTTTGCGTTCTGGGCTTGTATCTCCAAACAGTTTTTCTGGGAGATTCGAAATGGCATCTCTAGCTTATTGTCTCTGTAATTTTGGAGATATTTGCACTTTCAAGAGCTTAAGTTCACCGACAAGGGATTCTCCAAATACTTGACTTCTAAAGGTCAAGAAATCCAAGCCTTTGGAGGGAACTTTTCCCTAAGTTCCAGAGTTGGCTTTCGATTACTCTGTTGTTCTTCTTTTTCTGACAGTACTTCGCAGTTGTGTAGCTTTTCTCCTGAATGTATATGTATTTTCTTTTAAGAAAAGTTCCTGTTTTAAGTTATATAGACAAGAATAGAAAAGAGCTTGCAGACAGCTTCTCTGTTTGAAAAAAAAAAAATAATGGAGAAAGTTTTCACAACTTTAAAGTATCAATTTTGGCATTAACCCGTCGTAAATCCGGCTGATTACCGATTATGGGGTTACTTCAAAGAACTTACTTTAGAAACTTTACATGTGTATCTAAAATGTTGGCAAGTTGAAACGAAAACAACAAAAACAAGAGAAATTAATAAACATCGAAGATACGATGAGTTTAACTTGAAATGTTGACAAATTTGAAGGCCCAAGGTCACTTTTCATAAGGAAGATAGATTTCAGAATCAAAAGGGGTTTGAAAGGTTGGTTTAAAAAAACGAAAAGCATCGAAATGGCTTTAGCTAAGAGAATTAAAATTAATTCAACCAACAAATTTTAAAGGTACACCATTACTTCCAAAGGTATTACGTACAGCTTTGGCCAAAAGTATTAGGCACCTTACATTAACTCCTACATCATGAAAATCGGAGTGGGGTAAAATAAAATTTCCTAAGTACAATGTATGTAATAATAATTTTTTAAGTAATTAGTATTTTGTTGGGCCACCTCTAGCCTTAATCACTGCAGGTCTTCTTTTTGGCAGAATACTTATAAGTTTATGGCATTCTTCTGCGATAATATTATTCCCTTCTTTCAATAACACGTTTTTTAAAATTGCTTTAGATGGATACTTTCTAATGTTATGCTTTAGAATCCCCGACAAATGTTCTATGGGATTTAGATCTGGGGATTGTGCGGATCAATCCAGGAGGTTAATATTGTTTTCTTGAAACCACTTCATGGTAACTGCAGATTTGTGGCAGGGTGCATTATCTTGTTGATGCAGCATTTCCACATTTGTTTCACCAAACATCTTGGAAAATGATTGCCGCAATGTCGTTTCCAATACGTTTATGTAAGTGTGGGAGTTCATTCGATCTTCACAAACAAACATTTCACCTATACAGTCGGCTGTCATACAACCCCAGATCATTACACTACATCCCCCGTGTTTTACTGTTGGTACCCGCGTTCCTGAAGCTATTCCTCACCGATTCTCCGCCCCACGCAAGCTACACCAGGAGTTCCAGATACCTTACAATTAATTTAAAAAAAAAACGTAAATTTTAAACACACCGTATAACTTTTTACTGGCGAAGTGTAGAAGATGCAAGCGAATGCAAAATTACAAGTAATATAAAGCAAATATTACCTCAAAATTTGATTCATCGGACCACACATTTGCCCAATTCTTCTCTGTAAATGTTGGTACTTTATAGCCCAATCCAAACGAGACTTTTTATTTTTTTCTGAAACCCAAGGCTTCTTTCTTGCTTTACAGCCTTTCAAGTCAGCTTCATTAAGTCTTCTTCTAGTCGTTCTGGCACTGATCGGTCTCCCGATTTCCTTGGATAAACTGGCAGCGAGCTCGGAGGAAGTTTTCTTTCGATTTTTAAGTGACTCTCGAATTAAATTTCGATCCTCACGGTCCGTTATCCGTTTTCGACCCGTTCTTGTTCGGTTCGCATGTGATTCAGTATCTGCGTAACGTTTCAAGGCAGATTGCACCGCACAACGCGAACGTTTAATATTTTTGGCTATTTCTGGTCTGTGCGTTGCCTTGTTCGTGCAAGAACTGAATTCGTAAACGTAAATGCTCACTAAGTTCGTTCTTTTTAGGCATTTTTTGCAGCAAAAATGACGATATTCAAAATTATAATGAAATAAACATTATACTGAAAAGATCGTTCTTATACAAGACTGAGGGAACCACAATTGCAAACTATCATCTGCCACATGTTTTACAACCGCTGTAAAGTACTGTGCATTATTTAAATTATCGTTTATTGTTGCCGACTATGTGATAATAAAATTCTAAAGATTTTTGAGTAATATTTTCGGAGATAAATTAGAAAATTAAGGGTGCCTAATACTTTTGGCCAAGGCTGTATGTGCCTAACTAAATCGATATCTGAGTGATGTTGAAAAATTTCGAGTGGTATTGACTTACCTTACATTATAAGTATAAAATATTAATAAAATATAACACTTATCTGTTTGAATTTGATTGAAATTAAATATTTGCTGACACTATTATACACAGATAATTTTAACAAATATTTTAAAATCGCGGCTAAACAAATAAAAACTATCACAGCAAACACATTCGACAGCCTAATATTTAAATAAAACACCAAATTTCTTCGGTTAACATATTTAAATAAAGAAAGTATGTTTATTCAACAAGTCCTTAACCTTTACGTCGTTTGCAATGAATCGACTCCTTTTGGGCGCTGCACGAAGTAAATAACACATGTGAGCAATAAGTGGCGGGTAAAAGCAATTAACGATTTAAATATTAAGTTTTAAGGAGCATATGTTCCGCGACCTTTGAAAAAATGAGTTGGCTAAGTGTCTGTTTCGTTTCGCAAACTCGTCACGCTGGATTTGTTGGATCACCGACCCTTGTGACTAGGCACCTACGTGTATACTCCATACGTCGTTCGGTGAACAAACCGGACTTTATTAAGAAAATACACCAGACACGAAGTAAAAATTCCATTTCTTTGGTGCCAGGAGCAAAGAAATTTTTTTCTGACGAGTCACTGTGTTATGAGTGATAAATAAAACCAGGAGGAGGATTAGAAAATCTCAGCCTTCAAACACAAAGACGTCAATTAAATTCATCATGAAATACAATACCATCAAACGAACGCGAATAGCTATAATATTTTTATAGACCATAACGATATGTATTAATTCCAGTTTTATATTGCTTCATGACTTTTAATATACGAAAGCGTCACCAGGATAACCGTAAAAAAATCGTAAAAGTTATATTTCCAGATAAGCCTCGATTTGCAGCAGTTGTTAAGCGAACATGTCCAGTGAGATCGAAGAGGCCAGGAATTCGCCATACCCTATCCAACTCTGAGAAGAAAGTTTTGCATAAATTTCGTATGCACCGGGTTTAACATTCGAAAGTGTAACCGGAAGAAACTGGTGTCGCCAATGAAAGTGAACGAAAACAAAATTTAATTTAAATCATGAACCTAAAAAAAAAAAAACTTTGGATAGAATTCCGACATTTATACAATACAATAGCCATTATTACTCGAAAGAAAATAGAAAAGCGATACTAAGACAGAGAGAGAATAGTTAAACATTGGACCGTTAAAAATAAACTCGGGAAAATATCAATGTTTTACTAAGAAAAAAAGAAATGAGTCGCATTCTTGTTTACTATCGTTTTCTACAAAGTATTTTCTAAATTCACACTGCCGCCAAATTCACACTTCCTGCGGGCATACTTTGCTACAGCTGCATACAATGTTTGCTTAGGCAAACAATCATTTTTTCGTGTGCCCTTCCAACCTACTTGCGCTTCCATTCCCTTGTGTTTTATACAATTGACTTCACCTCGTTTTTCTGGTAATTGCCCATCCAAATTATTTGCACTTCTATTCTGCTACGGTTTGCAAAGCTGTAGTTGATTTTCTTATTGGTTCATTTCTCGACTTTTCCTTCTTTCCATTTTTCAATTGTTTATATATCGTATTCAGGTTTTAAATTCATAGGTGAAGATGATTGCGTGATATACAGCCTTGGCCTAAAGTATTAATTTTGGCCTAAAGGCTTAATTTTCTAATTTATTTCCGAAAACATTACTCACAAATCTTTAGAACTTTATTATCATATAGTCGGCAACAATAAACGATAATTTAAATAATGCACAGTACTTTACAGCGGTTGTAAGACATGTGGCGGATGATAGTTCGCAATTGTGGTTCCGTGAATAGGTAGTCAGTCTTGTATAAGCGCTTGTAGTAAGAACGATCTTTCCAGTATAATGTTTATTCCATTATAATTTTTAATATCGTCATCTTTGCTGTAAAAAATGCCCAAAAAAGAACGTACTTAGTGAGCATTTACGTTTACGAATTCAGTTCTTGCACGAACAAGGCAACACACAGACAGAAACAGCCAAAAGTATTAAACGTTCGCGTTGTGCGGTGCAACCTGCCTTGAAACGTTACGCGGATACTGGATCACATGTGAAACGAACAAGATCAGGTAGAAAACGGATAACTTCGGACCGTGAAGATAGAAATTTAATTCGAGAGTCACTTCAAAATCGAAAGAAAACTTCCTCCGAGCTCGCTGCCAGTTTATCCGAGGAAATCGGGAGACCGATCAGTGCCAGAACGACCAGAAGAGGACTTAATGAAGCTGGCTTGAAAGGCTGTAAAACAAGAAAGAAACCTTGACCTTCAGAAAAAAATAAAGTCTCGTTTGGAATGGGCTATAAGTACCAACACTTTATAGAGAAGGATTGGGCAAATGTGGTCCGACGAATCAAATTTTGAGGTAGTACTTGTTTTATATCACTTGTAATTTTGAATTCGTTTGCATCTTCTACAGTTCGTCAGTAAAAAGTTATACGGTGTGTTTAAAATCTACGTTTTTTAATTAATATTTGAAACTCCTGGCGTAGCTTACGTGAGGCGGAGAATCGGTGAAGAATACCTTCCGGAATGCGGGTGAAACACGGAGGAGAGAGTATAATGATCTGGGGATAAAACTTTATTTTCCGATGAGGCCTGGTTCCATTTAACAGGATACATTAATTTTCAAAATATGAGGATCTGGAGTACAGAAAACCCTGATATTTTCATTGAAGCCCCACTTCATCCATAAAATATTGGTGTTTGGATAGGTTTAAGTCGGAAACGATTGACAGATCCAATATTTTTTAATGGCACGCTAATAGCACTTAGATATCGGGAAGATATTTTGCATCCATTTATTAATCAACTACATGATGACGAGTTGCAATTTGGATATTTCCAGTATGAT
Source organism: Serrognathus titanus (assembly GCA_039766575.1). Classification (NCBI taxonomy): domain Eukaryota; kingdom Metazoa; phylum Arthropoda; class Insecta; order Coleoptera; family Lucanidae; genus Serrognathus; species Serrognathus titanus. The sequence continues at coordinate 74,935,808 of CM077912.1, forward strand.
GGTGCAATGGCCCATGCTGCAGGAGATACTTTAAATTTCCTTCAAGAGAAAACATATAATGTAAACAACGGTACCGAGCATTTTTAAACACAATAATTAACTTTCTTATTTAAATATTATTTATTTTCTGTGGAAGGATTGAAAACACACCTTTTCTTTCCCTAAACATAGGGGCACTTGACATACAGCACATTCCCAATTAGTTCTGACATCCTTTTTCTTTGTGCTACAAAACGCGCATCTTCTGCGAGTCGTTCTCACTTGTTGATGCATGCTTTCTGTCAATCTTATTGCCTTCGAAACTGAGGGCTTATGTTTTTTTTAAAGTTGTAGTGAGTTGAAGCGGCAAAGATCTTTTTTTGGACGAAAGTATTGGCAATAAGCTTTTCAGATACTCGTCTTCGAAAATCTTTTAGACTTATTTTGGGCAACTTGTCGTTATTATACAAATTGTATAAAATGAAAGCATTTACCAGAGCGGCGTCTAAAAAGAAGAAGAATATTCTGTGCCACTATTTATGACTTTTCCTATCAACACCATAACACGCTCTTCTCTGGTCAAATATGTCTACAAAATTTGTTGTAATCTAGCAATAACATGGGGCAGGGAATTTGAACAATAGATCCATTTTTCTCCTTTCTTCTAACTTCCGTAGTAATAGTAGGATAATGGTGGTTTGAAAGTAAGTGAACAGATCTCTTATCGCACCATTTTACTGCAGTAATATCGGTGTTACTTACCAACCACTGAAAGTCTCCTCTCTTTAGTTCTTTGTCTGGCTTAAATTCCTACGTGTCACATTTACTGTGCCACATGCAAATAATTTGAGCTCATAAAGGTCTTGCATGAGTCCAACAGAAACGAAAAAATAAAAAAAATACGGATTTTTATTTATAAGCGGTGTCGTTAAAGTTTTGACCACTTTGGCTCCCATTTTTTTCTCTTTCTTGATCTCCGGTTTTTCCAGTGTATATTTCAAAATTCCAGCAGTAATCGGTTTGATCCAAACTTTATAACCCCTTTTGATAGGTTTCTTGGGTAAGTATTGTTTGAGGGAAGAGTGCCCTTTGAAGGTATAATAATTATAGATTCATCTACAGCAATGTTTTCATGAAGATGTTTGAAAATTCATCTTTAGAGAAGTAAGGAAAGGTCGGACCTTATAGAGTTTATCATAATTTTCACTACCGCGTTATCATTCAAATGAAGATGGGTCAATATCCAATCAAATCTGTGTAACGTCATCAATTTACTAATGTGCGGATCATGGAGATCTGGAGAAGAACTCCAGTGATCTCTGTAACTTGGATATTTCTTTATGCCCATCAGGAGATTCATGCCCAAAAAATTTAGATTTCTGTAAGGTCTGTCTGTATATATGATTTTCCGGTAGTCTGAAATTCCTGTTGTGCAAATAAATTGGTTTGAAATACGATATCATCAGTTATTAGCAAATTGAAGGCTTCATACGGATTCAGGGTTGTTTTATCTTTTATGAATTGAGGTAAACCAGCATCGTTGACAAATGGTTCCGCCGATTTGACTTTACGGAAATCATTTGTCCAAGATATTTCATTTGTATTTGTGTATTTTTGTGCCAGTATTGCTAATGGAATCGTATCTTCTTCATTCCATTCATCACATGTTTCACTATCCGATTCAAACAACACAAATTTATTATTATTGTTATTCCATATATCATTGTCGTTTCTTTGTAAATCTCCATTATCTTCATTTTCTGATACGAGATCACTATCATCATCAGATCCTATGTCAGATGATATGGAAGCACAATCATTTGCAAGTTTGCTTATTCATCATACAATTCATCAAAATTAATTAAAATTGTGTAACTGGCAATATAGAAAGTGTTAGGAAAGAGTATTTCGGCCTTATTGGGCCTGATCAGAACTCTGTACCTTAAAAAAAATGGTTCATTATTAAGGTGCAGAGTTCTGATGAGGCCCAATAAGGCCGAAATACATGTATAAGACGGAGACTGTTGTGAATTCACGTTCAACGTTATTTTCATATTTTATTTTGTTTGGTTTTAAATACGTAATAAATCGTAATTATTGGTTATGATTTTCTGTTGACGTTATGTCAATTTGGCGTTTACTGATCAAGTAAAGAACATACGTGAACATGCGAAATAATAAAAGCAACACACTAGATGGGAAAACTTTTCGTACACATGTTATGAATATAGGTGGTTTAAGACTTTTCGACGTCAGTGTATATTATCGACAGAGCGACTTCAATTAAATCTAAATCGAGTACCGCTATGAGTTATCAAGTTCATTAGCTTTACACGGTACCTGTCTGTATTTATTCAATACGAACAGACGCGATAAACTTTAAAGTAAATAGTTTTGCTTCACAGGAAAATTTTTGTTTACGACGGAACTTAACGAAACGCACTTACCTCAATTTCAAAGCGTATTCGAGTTCTATGAAAGCCCTGTCCTTAATGAAATGTCCGAATTTTTCTACAAAGTCTATCCCTTTCTGCGTGTGTATGCCCAAATTTTCATACTGGTCCTGAAACAAAATCGCTGGATTCAATATAAATTTCATCACGCAAGAAGAACTAGATTAAAAGCTGTTACTTTTTACGTTCTACAATGTTTCTTCTTCCTTTTCGTTCGAGTTATATTTAAGTCCTACGCAAATAAAGTCAACAAACTACCTTCTCGAAGGAAACAGCAACGAATTTGTTTAGTTGTCATGCAAGACATGCTTTTTGAACAATCAATCATCAAGATTCTCACAGCAAGGCAAACTTGGGATCCAGCAAGCATTCTTTGTGAGTCAACTCGCGCAGTGCGAACCGAGAACAATGAAGGTTATCTGCCAGCGTTATTCAGCGGAAAGCATAATCACTGCCCAATTGTTTATCTTGCTCAATTGCGTTTTACATAACGAAACGTTCATATACACCCTCCCCCCTGGCACAAACAAACTAACGATCGACTCGTATTTCAAGTTTCTCGACGCGGTATTAAGTTTCTAAGGACTGCAAAACAGACCTGGATTAATTGATGATAAGGAAAAGCCTTACTTCGATCTGATTACAAATAATACTTTATTATCAATGTTATAATAAAGACATGACGTACCTCTCTGTCTTTTCTGAATATGGATGATTTGGATGGTCTTTTTTTAACAAAAGTACTGTTGGCTATAATTTGAATGGTTTTGATTGGTATTGTTGATAAATCAGATAACATTAGATTAAGCAGGTCATTCAAATGTGGAAATGTTAGAAACCACATCTTTACAGCGTATTATTAGAACTTGAGTATTGAAGTTGACTCGTAAAAACGATCATTTCAATAGAGCAAGGATGTAAAACACCCATTACATCTTTACTTAAAGTTGAAAGTTGATGGGTTGTTAAATTACAACACCAAGAAGTAGAAAAGCCTGTTTAAAGAGTGATTATCATTCGTAGAAAATAATTTGCCTTCATCTGTTTTCCAATTGGGTGTCCCTAAAGTTTCATTAACGATTTAGTACGAGGATATGAACATCCTGCAGGCTTTTACGTTTGTGACTCACAAAACCACTCTCTCAAATAAGAGGGAGCAATTTACATTAGCGCAGGTATTACATCCACATAACTATTCTCTATGTATTATGCTTTGATGTCGTGACAAGTTAGAAACACCTGCGGAATATTTGTCTTCTGGTTACAAAGAGCTTGTGTGGAATGGTGCATATAAAGAAGCCGCATTTCTCGCTTCCGTGCCAACCAAAAAACTTGAAAATCAAGATTTCGCTGGGTACAGTATGGGGACATACATATTTTAACATCGGGTCATATACGAAAACGTGCGGGACCATCACCGCAAAGACCATCACCTTTTTATAATCAAATGTCAAAAAGTTAAATTCCTAATGAAATTATCCTTAAAATAGCCTCCTCATAAGCAAATGGTTGAATGCGTCCGTCAGATAACAGAAGGATTCCATAAGTTTGTGATTTTGTTACAATTTTTTTTGTTTGTTTGCAGCGTTGCGCGCGAAGAAGAAACAATACAGAACACAATCAAGTGCAAAGACGATAAGATTAAAACCATAATTTCAATTAACTCCGGCCGCAACAGCTTAATTAACTTTATGATTTATTAACGATAGCATTCCTTATTTATGTCGGCGACAAGTTATTTACAGACGGCGAACTGCAATTTATGTCGATTTTATTTACCTAACAATATAATCTAGTTTGCACTTCTTGGTTTACACTCTCAACAGAAAGTGAGAACAAAGTAAACTATGCCATGTTTGCTTGTAGAGTTCGATTAGGAGTAATTTTTCTGAATTTGAGAACACACAATGAGTCTTTGTTGAACTTTATTTTTATCAAGTATAAAAAGCATCAATTAACAACGTGATATATCTATACCACCATTCGTTGTTGTTTGCTTCTTCCAAGTTTTATATTTATTGATGACCAAGTAAAACCAAGTCAGGAATCATCATTTTGTTGTAAAGGTTCTGACTATTTTGATGGACTTTTACAATTCAATTTTATTTTGGGGGTCACTGCAATTGAAGAATGTTAATTTGTAATATATTGGAGGACTTGGAAAAAAATATTTAATTGTTGGATTCGATTCGACAATATTTTCGAATCTCGCCATCAATTTATGGGGTTTGATTTTGTTTATCACCCTGTGAAGCTGTACGGTTCACGAAAAACGAATGAATTATTGATAGTAACTACACAATTTAAGTTAAAATCGTAGAAATATTGACTGCATAAAAAAACTCAGAGATTGTTTTCTATCATCGATCGTGTTTTGTTTCTTTATCAATAATTTCTTTCGATAGAAATGAAAAAGCGTTTGTTGTTATGAATTTGTAAATTTGCTTCACGGCGCTTTGTTTTTTTTTATACTAAAAAAGTCGAAATTCGAGAGCGAATTCTTTTTCTTGCTTTTAACGAAGAAAGAATGACGATCGATTCCCGTTTGTTTTCTGAATAGAGAAACAAAAGTCAAAATGGTCGACCGTCTTTTGTTGTTTCATTTTTAGAGTTGTGGGTTTCGTTATTTCTTAAAAATTAAAATTGTTTTTCTTTTGCTTTGACCAAGAACAAATAAGAAACGATCGGTTTCTCGTTGCTCTTTGCTTCTTGGACAAAGAAACAAAACAAAACAAAAACGGTCGTGTTTTGTTTCTTTATTGATTTTAATTTCTTCCGATGAACAAAACGCGATTATTCTTAAAAAGGCTTGTAAATTGTGAATTTGTTTCACAGGTGATAGTGTTTTGTCATTTTTGATACGAAGAAAAAAATCGACGAATTCGAAAAGAAAAAGAAAAAATGAATGTCGATCGATTTCTGCCCGTTCTTTTTTTTTTTTTTTTTAGACAAAGAAACAAATATTGCTTTTTTTACAAAAGTAGATTTGTTTCTGTTTTGTTATTTCTACCAGTCACATTTTTTTTTAAATATCTTTTTGTTTTCGACGAAGAAAAAACAACTAACGATCGATTCCCGCTTTCCTCGATCGTGTTTTGTTTCTCAATTTATTCTTGTTTCTTTCGACGAAAAAATTAAAATAGAAGGATTTGTTTTTCTACTATCGACCGTGTTTTGTTTCTTTATTAATTGTTTCATTCGTTGAAAAAGAAAAAGAAACAATCGCAATTATTGTTATGAATTTGTTAATTTGTTTCGCAGTGTTTTGTTATTTTTTATGCAAAAGAAAGCCGAAATTCGAGAGCGAATTCGAAAAGATTCCATTTCTGGTTTTTAACGAAAAAAAAAAACGAATAACCATCGATTTCCGTTTGTTTTCTCTTTCGATCGTGTTTTGTTTCTTTTTTTGTAAATTTGTTCGTTTTCATGAAACAAAAGTAAATTTGTTTCACAGTCGATTGTTTTTTTTCTTTTTTTTTTAAGAAAACTATCTTTTCGCTTTTGACGAAAAGAAAATGACAATCGATTCCCGCTTGCATCAATCCTGTTTTGTTTCTTTGGATGTCAAAAATAGAAAAAGTTGTTTTTCTACCATCGATCGTGTTTTGTTTCTTTATTAATTGTTTTATTCGGTTGTTGTTATGAATTTGTTGGTTTGTTTCGAAGTGTTTTTTTTATTTTTTATGAAAAAAACGAAGTCGAAATTCGAGAACGAATTCGGAAAGATTCCCTTTCTGGCTGTTAACGAAACAAAAAACGAATGAATGAACGATCGATTCCCGTTTATTTTCTGAGTAGAGAGAAACAAAAATCGATTGTTCTTTTTTCTATCGGCGATCGGGTTTTGTTTCTTCATTTGAGGACTTGTCAATTTGCTCGTTTTCCTGAGCAAAAGCAAATTTGTTTCGCAGTCGATTGTGTTTTATTATTTTGTTTAGCAACGTTTTTTTTTTTTTTGAAAAAAATATCTTTTCGCTGTCGACGAAGAAAAAACAATTGACGATCGATTAGCGCTTGGATCAATCCTGTTATCTTTTTAAATTTATTTTTGTTTCTTTCGATGTCAAAAAACAAAAACAAGACAAAAATAGAGGAATTTGTTTTTCTATTATCGATCGTGTTTTGTTTCTTTATTAATAGTTTGATTTGATGAAAAAGTAAAAGAAAAACTACGATTATTATGAATTTGTTTATTTGTTTCGCAGTGTTTTGTTATTTTTTATGCAAAAGAAAGCCGAAATTCGAAGGCGAATTCGAAAAGATTCCCTTTCTGGCTTTTAACGAAAAAAAAAAAAAAACGAATGACCATCGATATTCCCCTTTATTTTCTCTTTCTTTTTTCTATCATCGATCGTGTTTTGTTTGTTCTTTTGAGAACTCGTAAATTTATTAGTTTTCATGAAGCAAAAGTAAATTTGTGTCACAGTCGATTGTTTTCTTATTTTTTTTTGTAAAGCACAGTTTTTTTTAAGAAAACTATCTTTTTGCTTTTAAGAAAACTATCTTTTTGCTTTCGGCGAAAAAAATAAATAAATGACGATCGATTACCGCTTGCGTCAATCCTGTTTTGTTTCTTTCGGTGTCAAAAAAAAAACAATCAAAAATAGAAAGACTTGGTTTCCTACCACCGATCGTGTTCTGTTTCTTTATTAATTGTTGTATTCGATTGTTGTCATGAATTTAATTTGTTTCGAGGTGTTTTGTTATTTTTATGAAAAAAAAAATTCGAGAGCGAATTTGGAATTCTCTTTCTGAAAACAAAAACAAATGAACGATTGATTCCCGTTTGTTTTCTGAGTAGAGAAAGAAAAATAGATTGTCCTTTTTTCTATCGTCGTTTATGTTTTCTTTTTTTGTGAAGCACCGTTTTTCTTTTTTTTTTTTTTGAAGAAAAGTATTTTTTCGCTTTCGACGAAGAAAAAATTAAGGACGATCGATTCCCGCTTGCATCAATCCTGTTTTGTTTCTTAATTTATTTTTGTTTCTTTCGATATTAAAAAAACACAAACCAAAAATAGAAAGACTTGGTTTCTACCATCGATCGTGTTTTGTTTCTTTATTGTTTTATTCGATTGTTGTTATGAATTTGTTAATTTGTTTAGAGGTGTTTTGTCATTTTTTATAAAAAAAAATCGAAATTCAAGATTTAATTCGAAAAGATTCACTTTCTTTCCGTTAACGAAAAAAAAACGAGTGAACGATCAATTCCCGTTTGTTTTCTGAGTAGAGAAACAAAAATCGGTTGTTTTTTTTATTCATTTTTCTATCGTCAATTTTTTTGTGAAGCAACTTTTTTTTTTAAAAAAAAAAAAAGTATTTTTTCGCTTTCGATGAAGAAAAAATGACAATCGATTTCCGCTTGGATCAATCCAATTATTTTTTTAATTTATTTTTGTTTCTTTCGATTTCCAAAAAAAAAAAAAATAGAAAGACTTGTTTTTCTACCATCGATCGTGTTTTTTTTTATTATTAATTGTCATGTTATCCAAGTTGGCTATTTTAGTATAGAAGGCGTAATTAAATTCCTATTTTGTACCCTCTTTAACAGGTTACTCCTTTGTAATACAATTTACAATACGAATGGAGTCGTCAGACTTCAATTTCTGAATGTGTATCCAAATAGAGAACGATTGGCAAGGTTACATTTTATCCACAATACGAAAAAGGAAAGTATTTATTCCATTATACAATGCGTTCATAATTAAAACCAATTAGCATACGTTGTTGAAGATCACTTTCACGGATAACACAGACGTTTTTTAAGAAAAAAAATGTTTTCTTTATCTGGATATCGCATGTCCTTTCTGCTTCCTTATTCTTGTTGCCATTAACGACTCTGGTTAATAACATTGTTTGTTTTTTTTTCTTTCGCTCGATCGAACTTAAATTAGCCTTTATATCTGATGATGCGTTAATAAACGGTTTTGTAAACTGAACTTTTCTGACACAATAACACAAAAATAAAAGAATTTTTATGTGAAGTTCGTGGAGGTTAAGCCCGAAGTGAACCGTTACGTGTACCAAACTTCTGTGAAATTACGCACCACAGTAATTTATTATAAATCGTGAAGGTTATGAACCCGGCATTTATTTACAACGCTGTTTTTGTTGATTGTATTAATTAATTAACTAATGCGCAGATAACGTAATATCCCAGTAATATCCACTCTTCTTTCACGAGAACGTCCGGGGATGACTGGTCGGGCGTTTAATTCGATTTTTCACCATCTAACGCACGTGTGCTTAAAATAGAATCGCGTAAAAAGAGAGTTTTTCCACTTCGTTACGTAAATGTAACGTTGTTTTATTTCGCCACATCAAAAAAAAAAAAAAGAGAAATGATAAACAAAGATATTGAATTTTAATGAAGCGTGAGATTATTATAAAATAAAGTGATGAAACATACAATTTTGATAATATATATATTTTTGTTTAATTTGAGTAGATTTTTTTCGTCATGCAGTTAAACGGTACTTCCGGTTGTTCAATTGTGCGCAAAAATGTTGCTAGTTTTGAACGAAACCGCCGCGAATCGATTATATTTTACATTAAACCGTACCGGAACGAGCACTAGTATTTCCCAACATTCCTTTAAATATTTTAGTAATTCCTTGATGCTTTTTTCTTCAACAAGGCAAACATTTTCAAGGTGTTATTAATACTTAAATAATTAACTAACACTACAATCCTTGCAACGACAAAGGAAGACGAAAAGCAAACGGAATTCTTTTCTATATACACTTCTGTGCAAAAGTTTAAACCAAAAACTGGTGATGGAAATACAGCCTTGGCCAAAAGTATTAGGCACCTTACATTAACTCCTTTATCATGAAAAATCTGTTAGAGTGGGGGAAAATTAAATTTCCTAGGTACAAAATAATAACAATTTATTAAAGTAATTAGTATTTTGTTGGGCCAACTCTAGCCTTAATCACTGCAGCTATTCTTTTCTGCAGAGTACTTATAAGTTTATGACATTCCTCTGCGATGATATTATTCCAGTCTTTCAATAACACGTTTTTTAAATTGCTTTGAGTGTAATTGGATACTTTCTAATGTTACGCTTTAGAATCACCCACAAATGTTCTATGGGATTTAGATCTGGGGATTGTGCGGACCAATCCAGGAGGTTAATATTGTTTTCTTGAAACCACTTTATGGTAACTGCAGACTTGTGGCAGGGTGCATTATTTTGTTGATGCAGCATTTCTTCCATATTTGTATCACCAAACATCTTGGAACATGATTGCCGCAATGTCGTTTCCAATACGCTTATGTAAGAGTGGGAGTTCCTTCGACCTTCACAAACAAACATTCGCCTACACTGTCGGGTGTCATACAACCCCAGATCATTACACTGCCTCCCCCGTGTTTCACTGTTGATACCCGCATTCCGGAAGGTATTCTTCACCGATTCTCCGCCTCACGTAAGCTACAAATACCTTACACACCTTACACACCGTATAACTTTTTACTGGCGAAGTGTGGAAGATGCAAACTAATTAAAAATTACAAGTGATGTAAAGCAAATATTACCTCAAAATTTGATTCGTCGAACTACGCAACTTTTACCTAATCCTTCTCTGTAAAGTGTTGGTACTGTATAGCCCAATCCAAACGACACTTTATTTTTTTTTGAAAGTTAAGACTTCTTTCTTGCTTTACAGCCTTTCAAGCCAGCTTCATTAAGTCTTCTTCTGGTCCTTCTGGCACTGATCGGTCTCACGATTTTCTTGGATAAACTGGCAGCGAGCTCGGAGGAAGTTCTCTTTCGATTTTTAAGTGACTCTCGAATTAAATTTCGATCCTCACGGTCCGAAGTTATCCGTTTTCTACCTGTTCTTGTTCGGTCCGCATGTGATCCAGTATCCGCGTAACGTTTCAAGGCAGAGTGCACCGCACAACGCGAACGTTTAATACTTTTGGCTATTTCTGGCTGAGGGTTGCCTTGTTCGTGCAAGAACTGAATTTGTAAACGTAAATGCTCACTAAGTTCGTTTTTTTAGGCCTTTTTTACAGCAAAAATGACGATATTCAAAATTATAATGAAATAAACATTATACTGGAAAGATCGTTCTTACTACAAGCGCTTATACAAAACTGACTACCTATTCACGGAACCACAATTGCGAACTATCATCTGCCACATGTTTTACAGCCGCTGTAAAGTACTGTGCATTATTTAAATTATCGTTTATTGTTGCCGACTATATGATAATAAAAATCTAAAGATTTCTGAATAATATTTTCGGAGATAAATTAGAAAATTAAGGGTGCCTAATACTTTTGGCCAAGGCTGTATCAAACCTGTTTTCTTAACATCACTTTCTAGTGAGTTTATACTTTACGTCTTGTGATGCTCATTTTTAACTTTAATTTAAGAAGTTTTCAGAATTGACAAAATAAAATCCAATTTATTTCCGGATATACTTAAACAAGTGATTTAAGTTGGTATTGTGATTTACGTGACCAGTTACCACAACATCCTCACAACTTTCTTAAAATTGATAAGTGAATCGAGCGGCAAACGGAAAATACGCGTTTGCTAATAATATTTACCGACCCGAATTTTCTGTTATTGCATTTTTTTTTAAACTTTAATCATACAATTGCACACAAAGATAAGAAAAAGTGGCTCTCTATTAATTGGCAAATAAGATATACTTATCTCTTGAGCATGCAATAAACCTGGTTACGTCGAACATATTTCTTACGTGAGTAATTAATATCACTTGAAATTCAAGACACGTTGTTTGCTGATAACCATATTATGTAGATGAGTCGCCTTCTGGGTTTGTTTTTCGGATTATGCGTTTTTACGTCAATTTTGTTTACATTAAGCGAGAGAGGGACCTTTACCTGGATTTCTTTCAACAAGGCCCTTCAGTCTTCATTCTCATTTCTTCATTTTTCTCCTTTTATTTTCTTTAATTTTTTTATTACTGCTTGTATTACACTAGCCTCATTGTTCTACCTTTTTGGGACATTTCTGTCATATATTTCATTTATTCCTTCGATTTTTCCTCCTTGCCTATCAATTGAAATTTTCTAATTGCGCTGGTTTTCACAATTTCTGTTTGGCTATAACAGGTTTTGGAGAAAACTTTCCTGTTTCATCATTATTTCTTTCCTTTGTGTGGTTAGTTGTCGACGGTAACGACCACTCGTTGAATTACCGTATGGAGTTCATATCGACACAAAGAACCACGCATAGACCACAAAGAACCGCACATCGATCACAAAGAACTACACATCGACCACAAAGAACTACACATCAACCACAAAGAACTACACATCGACCACAAAGAACCAACCACAAAATGGTTGGTTGTTGACGGCAAGGACCACACCTTGAATCACCGCAAAAAATTCATATTGACCACAAAGAACCTTGTGTCGACCACAAAGAACCACAAGAAGTTCGCAACAAAGTAGTATGTGTAAGTTAGGCTTCAATCGTAATGTTTCATGAAAAAAGAAAATTTGGTACAAAACAGCAAGTCAAATGAATTTTATGCTTTTTACTTATTTTTTATATTTCTTAAGATTATATTTTGTATATTATTGGAACTTTTCCTGTTTCTTTGTAATTTATTCTCTTTTCATGGTTGATTTTAATAAAACTTAGTCTTTACGGTTTACAAGTTCACAATTCTATTTTTAAACTTTGCATTGTTATTTTGTAAAGTCATTTTCGTCATTTCACGTTTTTTTTCCTACATGATCAGAACCCGTCCGCAAAGAATGCACCGGAGGCACCGCAGCCATTTAGGCTTACTGTGCTCGCCCTGGTTCTCTTACCACAGCCATTCAGTGAGACATGTCCCCTGCACCAGCTGGTACAGGTTTTTCACTGATTGCGTGTTGAAATCTTCGGGAACTGTCATGTGATGTCCGAATATACGCCGTCTGCGATTTGCCAACGCATCACATCTACACAAAATGTGCATTGCTGTCTCTGGTTCTCCATTGCAGAGTCTGCAATTTAGATCCCCATTGAATTTACCGATCCTCCACCCATGCTCCTTAACAGTCAAGTGTCCTGTTAGTAACCCCGTGGTGATCTTGAGTTGCTCCTTGCTTAAAAGCAAAAATTCTGCAGCTCTCTTTTTGCAAGGACCTTTAAGGAAGGTCTTGCTGTGGCAATGTCCTGGCCTGCTCAGTCAATATCTGTCATGTTATGTGCTTATCCAGTCACTAAAAAAGCCCCGAATAGCATTTCACGCTTACTTTTATAATTCGTTTCATACTTTCGGAGTCATTAATATTTTCTTTATCTTTCTGATTGGTTATAGATAATGTTTATTTGGCTTTCATTCCCCTAAGTTCTTCTTCATTTTTGTCCAAGCCAAAAGAAGATTTTTTCTTTCTTCTTTTTTCGTTCTCATTTCTCTTTTGTTTTCATTCCCAATCTCTCTCTCTTTTTTTACACAACAAGAACTATGCAAAGAACGATCTTCATTTCCTGATTCTTTATCTGCATCTGTTTAAGTCTTCCGTGGTCGCTTCCTTCCATTTCCATCGAGGTTTTACTTTTTTCTTTCTGCTTTCCGATATCTTCTATCTTTAAGTGTTCCATCCATCGCAGCTTTCGTGTCCCCTACCAACACAACCTAAAAGTAATTCTAAAATTTCAGGTTTTCTGCGTCTCGTACATCTCATGTCGCTTTTTTTTCCCTCTATGCAAAGGGTTCTTTAATTTTTGCGACTGCCTTTACACCTTCTCTTCACCTTTGTTGATCTATAACTTTTTTGCCATTGTTTCGTTCATTTATTCTTACGCTAAGTCAATTTTGGTGGTTCGAAACTTTGTTTCGCATTTTCTTGGTTTCATCTAAAAAGAATGATCTTTTCTCTTTAGTTAAAGCGAATTCTTTACTTGTTTCCTTCTATTTTCGTCAAGATTTTCATCTTTTCCTTTAGGTATCTTCTAGGTAATCCCTAAATGCTCCATCCACTGCAGCCTTCATGCTTTAACCACTAACACAAAATAATTCTTCGGCATATATGCATCTCGTTCAATCTATGCAAAGGTTTTCTTTGATTTTCTGCGGTCGCCTATTTACTTTCTCTTTACCTCTGCCACTCTGGATTTTTTTCTTGCGTTTGTTTCCTCCAAATTCTCCTTCGTTTCCAAGAAAATTTTGGTGGTTCGTAACTTCGTTTCGTATTTTGATTTCTTTTCTTCTTTAAAAAAGAATAATCTTCCTGTTTTCTCAATTGATGCTTTATGTAATGTATTTACAAGTGCTCTTCCCTTCAAAAATTGTTGTGTCCACTTTTTGTTAAGTTCGTTCGGACCTAGTGCGAATAATATGCGAATACATTTCAGTGTTAGTTCTATTTAAGTACGTTTAGTTGTTAATAAGTTGACATTTTCTTGGGAATGAATTATTTAATTAATAAGCGACTAAGTTAACCCCGGATTTGTTCCTCTTTCCAGTTTTCCCTGGTCTTTTCCTTCTGTTTCCGTCCTTTTGCCTTCCGGTATCTTGTAGTCACTCTTCTCTAAGAGCCTCTCTGACATTTTATCAAATTTGCATAATGCTTTTAGATGTGGTCCATGCAATTAGTACTTGATACTCCTAATAGTTTTTCTTTTCCGAAGTTCTCCTTAAAGAAAATTAATCTTCCAAAATCTATTTCGTAGGTGGGAACTATTTTGGTACAAAAATTTATAACTTCCATTTAGCAACATAAAAGGCGTCTTCTCGTTATTAATTCCGCTACTGCACTCCTTTCCAGATCTCTCTGGCGCCCGCTTTGGAAAACTATGATCTACATTATTTATAATGTGAAAGTGTAAAATAAATTGAGTCACATTTTATGAAAACGAACGTATTCATTAGCTCATTATTATGAGCACCGCACGATCTTACACGATGGAACGTCATTTTATTCCACCTACCTCGGCAGAATATAAATTAATTATTTATTTCTAGGTTATTGGATAAGACGAGTAGAACGTGCAGGAATTTCTCAAAAAAAAAATTGCCAATTCCTTTCATCAACTATTCCTTATACATCCGCACGCAGAAGCCGAAGTTATGAAATAACGAAGAAATTTTAATTTGTTAGCTTTACTTGGAAGAAATTCGCATGCCAAACCCATGAAGCACATCTAAAAATACCGGTGGTGTTAGAATCTGCATTATATCGCTGAACTCCTTCCGGTTAAAGAGTTGATGCTATACTTTCTGCTCTCAGATAATTTAATCAAACTTAAGCAAGGTCCAACGATAAACGATGATTCAGCTGTGGAAGTTTCATTGACGCGGGAACATCTGTACTGGTAAATGTAAACACATTCGTTAATTAACGAACGTTATTATGGATTTATGTGGTACATGTATCGATTGGGTTGGTGGTACGGTATGAGTTGCTATTTTCAGACTTGTTATACTTGAGCGCTCACGTGGTTGGTTTATTAAGTTGATGTTCTTCGAATCTGAGATTATCTGCAAAAAAATAACAGTCTATCCAATTAATTGGACACGACTGTCCTTTCTTTTTAAACAATACTCAATCATTAAGGAGGCCTTCACATTTTTTATTTAAATTAAATTGCTTCTGATCAGTTTTAGGTCATTTCTGATAAGGCGCATACATAATTCCATCAGAAAAGTTGTGTACCAAGAAAGATAATAAATGGGGAAATTGCGTTGGTAATATTTACTTTGGTACAATAGGGGGTGATTGACTTCAGATCACTATCGTTTTTTCACGTATCGGTTACAAACGGAAAGGCATCATCTGGAAACACACTTCGTTCCACGAATCAAATTGCAACGTGAGAATACGTATTTCTGCACATTGTTCGCGGTGAATGCTAATCGGTCATATTATGTTAAAGATGCATGCAACAGCACGTTAGAAAAATCCTTTATTATTATCTTGGTATGTTGTTGAGGAGTTCATGGGAATGCGCTTCTACACATCAGAGTGAGTTCATGAGCCGTAACGAATGCGAGATTCTTTTTAATGTTCGCAAATTAATTGGAAAAAAGTCATGTAGTAGAAGTAGCTGAGCGAAGACGGAGTCGAGCGGTTTCAATGTCTGGTGAACGTGGAATTCTACGAGTGGGTCACAGAAAACCTAGTCAGGTCATGGTCAAGCGTCTGTGGAAGTAAGTACCTCTTAAGTTCGAGCAAGAATATAAAAATACAGCTAAATTCACGTGTGTACAAAAAACGTTTGATTCTTACAAGCTAAAAAAGACAGCAATAATTATAATCTTTACATCTTAATTTACTTAAAAGTAATTTTGATTCAAGTTAGCTATTCATGCATTATCATTTTAGCGATGAATTAAAGTTGTATTCGTATAACAATTGTTATCTTAACATGATACAATTATCTACTCATTTATCTAATATCTGCATTTCATTGTATTTCACAATCCTCGGCAATCTAAAAAATGCTTTTAATGTCCACTTGAAAATTTTTCAATTTCTACACTAACGTAAAGTTTCCGACATCAAATTCTAATAACACGTTAGTTACTGTTTCCAAAGTAAGTCGTGCAGAGATTCAGGGGCACTGCTGGCTCCGGGGGCATAAACAATTGATAGATACCAAGATGATACATGTACCTTGTCGTGCATCAGTCTTTATTTCGCCCCACATTGGGCGCCAAGTTCTTCTCGTGCATCGGCTCTTATTTTGCCCCAAGTTGAGCGCCAAATTTTTCTCGTGTATCGTCCTTTTATTTGCTGGCACGTTAGGAGTCAGAATTTTGCAGCGTATCTCTAAAATTTGGCGTTAGGTATCAAATCTCTGTGATGTCCCTAATTTGGTGGTGTTAAGTCGTTATAGGGTCAATGACGTTCATCTTTTTCCAAATAGGAACTCATTTACCTATTTTAAGTTTTTGTTTTTGGTGTGGCTTTTCGAAGTGACTCCAGTCCGTGTTCATACTTCGAACGACGTTGCTGAGATCTGATCTTTTATCTATTTTTTAATTTGACCTGGGCATCGGATCTTAAGTAAATTCTAGAAGTGACACCCAAAGGTCTAAGTCGCTTTCACCCATCGAGCGATGTCATTCTCTCTTCTTCTATTGACGCGTACGTTATTCGTGCATATTTCGAGCTCATTTTCCCTGTGTGATTTGGTATTACATCAATGAAATACCTATTTCTGCCCTTTTTTTCCTTTCATCACCAGAACCCGTCTGCAAAGGATGTACCGGAGGCACCCTAGCCATTTAGGCTTATTGTGCTCACCTTGGTTCTCTTACCGCAACCATTCAGTGAGGCATGTCCCCTGCACAAGCTTTTTTGAAGGTTTTTCACTGAATGAGTGTTGAAATTTTCGGAAAATAACATGAGATGTCCGAATATGCGCCGTCTGTGATTTGTCAGCGCGTCACATCTACATAAAATGTGCATTACTATCTGGTTCTCCATTGCACAGTCTGCAGTTTAGATCCCCATTGAACTTACCGATCCTCCACAGATGCTCCTTAACAGTCAAGTGTCCTGTTAGTAACCCCATGGTGATCGTGAGTTGCCCCCTGCTTAAAAGCAAAAGTTCTCCGGCTCTCTTTTTGCAAGGACTTCTAAGGAAGGTCTTGCTGTGGCGATGTCCTGGTCTGCTACGTTATGTTCCTCGCTTATTCAGTCGCTAAAAAAGCTCCGAATAGCGTTCTTGGTTATACCTAGGACAGGTTCAGGGCCAAGGTATACCATACCCGCACACTGCCTGGCTACTTCATCGTCCCGTTCGTTGCCGATAATATCCCGATGACCTGGCACCCACACCAGCGTGACGCAGTTGTATTCCGCCAAGTCAACGAGCTCACTTAAGCATTCCCACGCTAATTTGGAAGAGATCTTTGAGCTTACCAAAGCCTTCAAAGCTGCCTGGCTCTCGGTTATGATAAAGATCTGCTTATTTGTGTAAGCCCTCCTTTTGTTTTCCCGCGCACATAGTAATATGGCGTATATTTCTGTTTGGAATACGGAGGCAAATTGGCCCAACAGGAAGCATAACTTCTCCTTTGGTCTATGCCCGTATATTCCAGACCCAGCCCCAGTCTCAGTTTTGGAGCCGTCCGTATACCAGATCAGACTTCCAGGAGGAAAGTTCTATTCAGGTTCCCGATGCTCAGCAGATTCATTAATTTCTATCTTAATGAGCAGATTTATGTTGTCTTTGGGAGCCATATAGTCCGTCCTCATATCGAAAAGGACCTCTTATGCTGCCAACGATACTTGTATGACCCGTACTTGTATTAAGTGGGTGACATGAATGCTGCAATCTGTGGAGTCCTCGTTTTACCTCTCCCATTATCACAATGTGTAGCGGAGGGAGGTCTAGAAGGGTTTCCATTGCAGCGGTGGACGTTGTGTTCATCGCCCCCGTTATGCCTAGACAAGCAAGTCTCTGGACCGTGCTCAGTCTAAGTGTGGTGGTTTCCTGCTTGACCTTGGGCCACTACACCGAAGCCGCATAGGTTATTGTGGGTGTGACCATTCTGGTGAACAACCAATGCACCATACTTGGTTTTGGTCCCCACGTTTTATCATAGGCTCGTCTGGCCACCGCGAAAGTGGTCATCGATCGCCTGACTATCTTGTCTAAGTGTTAATTCAAGGTAAGTTTGGAGTCAAAAATCACTCCAAGGTACTTTATCTCCCCCGACAAGACTACCTCATTTGCACGAAGAGCAGAGGACCTAAACCCTCTAGGTTTCGCCTTCAAGTGAATGGCATAATTGTGATTTTTTGAGCACTGATCCTCAGACCTTCCTCCTCAATCCACCTTGCACCTTGCAACCTGCATTCGGTCGCTGACAGTGTTATTGAATTTCCTTTGTACGGATATGACTAAATCATCGGCATATCCAAAGGGATCAAAGCCTATACCGCTAAGGCCCAGTTGTACAATTCCAGTTTAACTTTAAGCTAAAGCTTAAACCCTTAGTAACTATGATTTTATCAATGGTTGTTAAGGGTTTAAGCTTTAGCTCTAAGTTAAGATGGAATTGTACAATTGGGCCTAAGTCGTCTCAGAAGCCCATCCATGGCGAGGTTCCACAGCAGGGGGGACAATACACCCCCCTGCGGACAGCCTCCCGCCACCTCGCCCTCGATGATTATTCTAGTTTTGAATAGCAGTCATGAGGATCAGTCAACAGGAAGCGCTGGTACAGTTTCGCCAACTTCATTCCAGTCGACGATTGACGGACATCGAACAGACCATCTTTCGCTTCGTTTTGTGGGAAGCGCGCCATAACTCGTTCATCTACGACGGTATTGTGTCGTGTGTTATAATTTCTGGAATTTTCGCTAGAAAAATTAGGAGAACTTATCTCTATGACTTTATCGAATCTTTTAAATCACCGCCAGAGGAACTTTGGATATTTCTTTTATCCTACCAAGCTTGAAATATGATGGCATCCAGGTAATAAGCAGTACCGATTAACACCATCTTGATAGTTAATTTCGTATTTTTCCTTTAATTCAGACTTTTCTACTTTCTTTATTGATGGGTACGTTGTTCGTGCATATTTCGAGCTCATTTTCCCTGTGTGTTTTGGTAGGTATTATATACGTGAAATACCTATTTTCGTCCTTGGTGATTATTCTACTCTTGAATAGCAGTCACGAGGACCAGCCAACAGGAAGCGCTGCTACAGTTTCGCACAACTTCGCTCCAGTCGACGATTGACGGATATCGAAATTGACAGCCGCTTTCGACAATTTTGACACTTCAAAAATAAGAATAAAATCTACTGGTGTTTGGTGACCTTCTGCAGAATCGAGACTGTTTGAGAACGAGGTTATCATGAATCAATGGATCGGTTTATAGTGCACCCTGGCGTCCTTATAATAACATCTAAATTACCCTCCTTGATTTCACTGTTACTAGCCAAGGGTAAAACTGTTGAAAGAAACAGCGCAGATTTGTTTCCAGAACAGAGTAAGTATTCATTGGTAAAATTTTGTGGCAGCTTTTATAAGCTAACGCAAATCCTGATTTCTTTTGTCTTACAGCTCGTCCTCTCTCTCTCAGCTACTGACTGCAGATCAAAGAATAAAAATTGATTTTCTTATATAAAACTTTTTTCTACTTTTATTGGAAAGACGAAACTGTAAAACCTTTTATTTTACATTCTAAGCTCCTGCAATATCCGCGCCCCATTTTATGATCAGTTCTGCTAATTATGCCGTAAGTTTAATGTTAATGACGTCTAGGTAAACTTAATACACACTCTAAACAATTTTGATGACTGTAAATAAATAAAACGATTCCAGCCGACCGTTAAATATTTTTAAATGGACGATAAATTAAGCGCTATTAATAGAATTGTGGTCGTATTCATCGAATTAACAACGAACGGATGCGAATTACATTCCTCTATTTTCATTCACGGCGACGTAAAATTACGCATTTTTCAAAGCGATGTGACATTTTTATTCGAAAATAAAAATCACCGCGATTATGTGAAAACGTACGTACTCGCGGGACTCGTTATCCTTTCATTCCTATCGGAATAAAAACGAACGAGTATCGCGAATTGCGTCTTTTAAAATTCCTGTGCGAGCGAACTTGATTTAAAAGTCGGTTTTTCTGGGTGTGTCTTGGACGGTTGCGTTTAAATTTAGCAAGGATCATTGTCTGCAAGTCTCTCTAACGCCTACAGGTGTTTGATCACCTGCCTACTCCAATGTAACTTTTAAACTATACCTATACTTATATTCTAGCTGCGACTACTTTCATTGCAATTATTTTTATGTGTCTGCTTGGCGACTAGCAATTACCAATTTCACTTTGAAACGTAAAAAAATCTGACGTTTTATTTATGTATAGTATTGACCATAAGTTTAAGGGCATGCGTTTATATGTATACCAAATAAACGAAGATAGTTTTTGTATTAATTTTTACTTTTTTTTTCAATTAATTGTTTTTTGATTTAATTGCATATTCTAGATGCGAAGTATTTGTCTTGCAATAAGCTTATCAACAAAGGAAGAAAATAAATATTGATGTTGTGATTGACGTTTGTACTGTCACATAAATGGTTACACTTTCCCCACTTGGAAACTCTCGCCATTCTTTTCTTATGTCATGCTATCGTTACTGCTATTATTACTAAAACTATTTTCTTGTACTGCTTATTATCTTTTTGTTTTAGTTATGTAAACCAAGTATCCAACCTTAATTTGGTTAGAAGGACCACTTAAGTAGCAATCTGTAAAAAAAAAAGGAGTACAAGTAACCTTGATGTATTTTTAATTGTCTTCAGCGATACGAAAAAAGTCACACTATATACAGCCTTGGGCAAAAGTATTAGGTACCTTATATTAACTCCTATATCATGAAAATCTGTTGGAGTGGGGTAAAATAAAATTTCCTAGGTACAAAATAATAACAATTTATTAAAGTAATTAATATTTTGTTGGGCCACCTTTAGCCTTAATCATTGCAGCTATTCTTTTCGGCAGAGCTTATAAGTTTATGACATTCCTCTGCGATAATATTATTCCATTCTTTCAATAACACGTTTTTTAAAATTGCTTTAGATGTAATTGGATGCTTTCTAACGTTACGCTTTAGAATCCCCCATAAATGTTCTATGGGATTTAGGTCTGGGGATTGTGCAGGCCAATCCAGGAGGTTAATATTGTTTTCTTGAAACAGATTTGTGGTAGGGTGCAATATCTTGTTGATACAGCATTTCTTCCATATTTGTATCACCAAACATCTTGGAAAATGATTGCCGCAATGTCGTTTCCAATACGTTTATGTAAGTGTGGGAGTTCATTCGACATTCACAAACAAACATTTCGCCTACACTGTCGGCTGTCATACAACCCCAGATTAGTACACTGCCTCCCCTGTGTTTCACTGTTGGTACCCGCATTCCAGAAGGTATTCTTCAACGATTCTCCGCCTCACGTAAGCTACACCAGGAGTTCCAAATACCTTACAATTAATTAGAAAAACGTAGGTTTTAAACACACCGTATAACTTTTTACTGGCGAAGTGTAGAAGATACAAACGAATTCAAAATTACAAGTGATATAAAGCAAATATTACCTCAAAATTTGATTCGTCGGACCACACAACATTTGCCCAATCCTTCTCTGTAAAGTGTTGGTAGTTTATAGCCCATTCCAAACGAGACTTTTCATTTTTTTCTGAAAGTCAAGGCTTCTTTCTTGCTTTACAGCCTTTCAAGCCAACTTCATTAAGTCTTCTTCTGGTCGATCTGGCACTGATCGGTCTCCCGATTTCCTCGGATTAACTGGCAGCGAGCTCGGAGGAAGTTTTCTTTCGATTTTTAAGTGACTTTCGAATTAAATTTCGATCCTCACGGTCCGAAGTTATCCGTTTTCTACCTGTTCTTGTTCGGTTTGCATGTGATCCAGTATCCGCGTAACGTTTCAAGGCATTGCACCGCACAACGCGAACGTTTAATACTTTTGGCTATTTCTGTCTGTGTATTGTCTTGTTCGTGCAAGAACTGAATTCGTAAAAGTAAATGCTCACTAAGTTCGTTTTTTTTAGGCATTTTTACACCATTATTTATTGTTTATTGTTGCCGACTATATGATAATAAAATTCTAAAGTTTTCTGAGTAATATTTTCGGAGATACATTAGAAAATTAAGGGTGTCTAATACTTTTGGCCAAGGCTGTATAAACGAGCAACGAGAACATTAACTGGCTTAACATTTTTTCATGAAAAACGATCTGACGAAGTTTGCTCGGAAAAAACGGGGATAAAGTCAAATAAATCCTACTATAAATAATCTTTAGGCAGATTGCACCTACATAGTTATTACAGTGCTTGAGTTTATTTACGTTGAAGGAATGTTAAATACTTCCACAACGTCATCGGAAAGCTATTATGGCCTGCGAAAATATTTGGCGAGATAATTTCTTTTTTAAAAGGAAACAGCCTTGCGTCAGGACGTGCAGAACATTTCTCCTTCTTCATACTTCGCACAAGAAACTTAATGTAATTAATGGAAGCGACAAAATATTGCGTCACCTTTTAACAAATATTAATAAATTTAGTAAACGAAACGACATGTGTATTTCAGTATACATATTATATAGGCTGCTCCAAATTAACGCGAAAATGTTTGAAGTTCTTTTTGTGATGGGCAAAGCAGAATATATCATCAGTTGAATTCTTCGTTTTCAAATGATAAAAGGGAATTAATTTCCATTTTTCCTACAAGTTTTTAAAAATCATAATGTACAGTTTCACATCTGATTATTATGAGAGGAAAACACCAACCTATTGCTGGTCACATAAACACACGAAAGTTTAATTTGCTTGCACCAGAATAATTTCCCCCCCCTTCAATTAACAAACTAAATAAACATAAGTTGCAAATCTCAGACAATTTTTTCAGTAGTTAATCACGAAAATACTTCAGTGTATTTACTCCCAGCCTGAATCAATAAACAAATCCATGCGGTAGCAACTAATTAACATAAATACAGACGTTTGTTTCTCCAGAGTAATAAATTACTCAAAACGCACTCCGTAAATACTGCTGCATATTCGAGCTTAATTTGTTTAGGGAACGGAATAAGCTGGTGTTAACTTTCGGTGCACATTTTAAAAGACTCATTGTCCGCCATGGCTCTCGAACTAAAACGTACTCACATACGTACAAATAAGAAACTCTGTAATCTTGCCAGCAATGGTATGCAGCAGTTAACCTCGTGCCCTCGAGCAAGACATTGTTCCATGAATTCTAGGTTGAATTGTAGCCGAGAGTTTTGTAATTATATAACACTTATAATCATATTTATGGTAATTCGTTGTTTTATTTCAAGTTAATAAGGTCTGACATTCGTTAGTGTAACTTATATAACATTTCGTCCTAGTAAAATATTATTTTTCATAACAAGATATTAAATGTCACCTCCGCATTCTTGCAGTATCTAATTTTTTAATTGTTAAATGGCCAAATTGTAATTGATCTGATTCCCATTTTCTTTTTAATTAAAGGAACAAAAGAGAAAGAAAGCAAATATTTTCTACGTGACTAACTAATATCGTGGTGAATTCTATATAAATTCCCTTTTAATCTTTCCTAATCCCAACTGAGTGCAGATGATTCATCAACATCAAGGAAACTGCCATGCTTTATGTTAACTTTAGCTGAATAATGTTGAGATCGTGCCAAATTATACTATAGTAAATTGCACTAAAACTTATTCTGTTTAAACAACGTCTACTGAAATTTAGCGAATCAATAACTTGCTTGCGTAACATTTACATTTTATGTGAAGTTTCTGCACAAAAGCGATTAATTTGCTCAACCGTAAATGTGTTTTGCGTTGTAGAGTGAGTGTGGGTTTTGATGTTGAAAAATTGCTGAAATTATTCACAGTGTTACAAAATTCATGACGACATTTCACAAGTTTTTTGTTAACAATTTATAAGTCAATATTTCAAAGACCACTGCCCCTTTATAAAGAACATGGAGTTAGTTGACTGATGACCTAAATGAATAATGTGAATACGTGGATGCAAATAAGAAAAAAATTGAGATCGATGGACGGATATTAAGGAGGACAATACTCACACTTAGGCAAAATAATACCAACAAAGAAGAGTAGAAGAACAAAGAACACTAGACAGGTCAGCTAGAAGATGGAGTGTTGGTTTAAATGAATAGCCTAAGATGGATGCAAGTAAGGAAGAATTGAAATCGATGGAAGGTTTTTGAGGATGATGAATTGGAATCAATAATATCAATAAAGAATAATAGAAGAACAAACATATTTAAGGGAATTGAAGGACAACCATCGCTTCATAAAAAAAAACACCGTGCTCGCCAGCTACAAGATTACTAAATGAACAGATGGGCCCAAGTCGGATGCCAAGCAACGAGAAATTGAGATAGATGGAAAGTTACTGAGAAGGGGTATATCCAAAATCGGAATAAATAATACCAACAGAGTTCCTTTAGTCTTGATTTTTCAATTTTCAAATCTTTCTGTCCACCGTTTCCTCGGTCTTCCTCTCTTTTTCTTGATATTTGCTTCATTCCTTACTATTTTCCTAACCACCTCCACATCTGGTATCCTTTTCATCTGACATATGCATTATAATCTTCTTCTTCCTCTGACTATATCGCTAATTCCGAGTTCTTTATAATTAATTCATTATTAATTCTTCTCAGGTATCCCTCCTCCGTCTTCTTCCATCCAGGATTTACCTTTCCCATCTTAAGAGCTAATCCTCAATTTCTTTTAATCAGGATTCATGTTTCGTATTGTTGAGCTTAAAATTTGCACCTGCGTGTTTATTAGCTTTCATTTTTCTCATGCCAACTTCTTCTTTCGCTCTCATTTGTTATCACTAAAGCACGCATCTAGGTGCATCCGTGCTTTTGGTTGTCGGGGAGCGCAAGTACACAAATTCGTCTATTTCTTCAATCTCCATCTTTCCAAACTGTGTCACTACTTAATGTCCACGCCTTGGGCTCCAATTTTTCTTATTTTATTCTTATTTTGGTTTACTGCCAGGAAGGAGAAAAAAATACTTAAAGAAACTGTTTTTTTTTTTTGAGAATAAATAATATCTCCATAATCCTGCAAATGTCATTACACTTTTACGTAACGTGCGGAAAAAACCAAGTCTAAAAAAACCTACTTACTGTGGTGGAAATTTCAAATGAAAAACCTCAAAGATGATGATTTCAAAATAACATGTTTAATTACAACAGCAATAACGAAGAAACAATTACGAATTAAGAATTTCGCAGCTAATTTGGTTGCATGTAATTCTTGCTAATGCCTGCCAAGAAGGAAGTCGTTTCTACAATTTTTTAAACGAACACATGTTCACATTTTATATAAGAGAGCATAAACATTTTAATTAAGTCTAAATTAGTTGAACGAGTTAAAAATTTCACACCTCTTTTGATTTATACAACCCTGACATTTAACTTGGTAATTCTGTTAGACATAAATAACTTGGTTTGTAGTAATTGGAGAAAAATGGTTGAATAGTTGAAGCTCATTTGTTTAGATTTATTAACTATTAAATTTCACCCTTGTTGTTCGAAAGCTGAAACACTCTTGGTATGGTTTGTTGTTTGTAAACCCAAACACTTTGATGATGATATATCTAGTATCGAATGTGTACGAAAGAGAAGTAGGTTTTAGCACAGTTAGAGCCTAACCCAACCAAAGCCTTTCATCGTTTACGTATTCATTTTCCTAGTTCCGGTCTAGACTTACGTCACTCCACAGTCGACGGGAAGCGGCAAGTGCTTTTGCCAACGTAATGCTTCCCGAGTGTTGTGGGGCTTTAGTCGTGTTCCGCACTTGTCATTGCATCCATTCATCCATAAATAATCGACTTGCATTATATTCAGCACACATAATGACTTAGGGTTGGTCGTAAATTTCGCAATTATTAAGGGCCCTAACTTAACTCGTTAACGGACCTCATTGTTCACATCTCAATGAGGAGTTTAAACAGGAGGAGCTTTGTCTTAATTTATAAGGAATTTTCTTGATACTATCTTGAAGGATATACTGAAAAGTATCTGAATATAAATAAGTTATGATCAGAGAGTCCACATTTTATGCAAAATGTAGACTCCCCAGTTACGACTCATCTAGTTGGTATTGCAAAGCCTGTTTCTGTTGACTAATGATGTGTATCATCAACACATTGTAATCTACGAGGATGATTTTAGTTAGTTTAATTTAATCTGAAAAACTAATGATGGCAGTTTGCGATTTTCTTTTCGGTACGATAGCAACCTACTCGTTGCTAGTTAAACTGCAGATATTATTAATAATACAAGGAGCTTTTCAGTTATCACTTAAGCTGGTTAAAACTGCACGTCAATGATAAACCGAGCTGATTACACCAACACAACAATGAGTCAACTTAGAAACAATTCAAAGGAAAGTAAAACGTATATGTACGGTGCACGAGATGTAAGTCTTTGTGTAATGAGCATCAAATACGAAACCACAAAAGAAAACCAATAAAGAATAAATTAAAAAAATTGTTTTTTTGTACAATAATTGATAGTCTATTATTCGTTGAAAATTTCTTAGAATAATGTGGCTAATGTAGGTTACGTTAACTGTGCAATAATATCGAACGTAAATTCAAAAAGAAATTGAGTTTACAATAAAACATGAAAACGTAACAAGAAAAAGAAAATTGCTTTATTCTAACTAATACAGCAACGTGTACCTTTTAATAAATTACTAAAAATAATCTTTATCTGCAGTACATCTTACGTCGACTAATCCAAAGCATACATACAGTTATTTGATTATCTAATCTCATGTTAATTTTTCAAACATAAAACGTTATTAACAAACAAAATAATTCAATAATTATTAATAGTTAGACTGGCTGCGTGAAATAAGTAAACATTAATTACGCGCAGTTTCTTAACGAATCATATTTGCATTCCACGTTAGAAGATACAAGTTGTTTTGTAATTAGCAATTTAAAAAATGGACTACAGTTAGGCGGCACTGTATAAGTACGTTCTCCTCGAAATGCTCTAATTACCGGCACAAACAAGGAAAAAAAAAATGCTTACTCTAAATGCATAATTGGTGGCTAAAGACCAATGAAATAAATGAAAGCAGTCCACAAAAAGAACATTGATATATGTATGCATTAACGACCAATGAATCAATCAGCAAACGTAAAAGTGGTCTAACTGGTAATTGTTGTTGCTAAAACTGAAGACCTTTCTAACACTCACACCTTACAACCGCCAGCATACTTTACATCTGGCTGGCGTTTTGTTAAAATCTGGGCTATTAATATTGATGTCCTAAGCACCATTAGAAACGACGAATAATTTATTGATCGATCCTTTGTCTGGGACACGATTTGTTAATTTCGTAATGAGAACGCAACAATATTTTTCTTTGAGGTAAGTGTGACGAATCTGCAACATCTGGCGGATGTGCAACCAAATCCCTTGCATTTATTGATCGGTTTGAAATGCGCAGGTGATACAAGCGATTTGATTACAAACAGAAGTTAAGGTTTCACATTTAAACAATCAAACATTTCGAGTAGTTCAAATAATTATAAATTAGGGGGTAAGCCATTCAGCATGATAAATTTTATCAAATCTGACAAGTCTTTAACATTTGTAGTTAAATTAAAATATATTAAGCCTGTAAAATAAATAATAATGACAAATAGTGTATGAAAAAGGAAAGTACAAATGAAAAATATTGGTTAGATGATGAACGTCAAGAAGAAATAAGAATAAAGAGACTTTACAGGCCAAAGATGATGCAAACAAAAAACGAGGAGACAAGAAAAGACGTAACCAACAGAGAAAAAATGTCAAACAACTGTGCTGGACTGAAAAGACAGTTTTTAACGAAAGAATGGGAGAGAATGGAAGAAAGAGATAAAATACATTTACAAAGATGTGACAGAGGTAAGACAAGGATACAAAGAAAGGGGAACGTATATTAAAGATGCAACAGGAAAGTTGGAAAGATGGAAAGAGTACTTTAAAGAACTTTCGCATGAGGAACACGAAAGTACCAAAGAATACCGAATGATACAAAAGGAAGATGTTGAAATTTTGAAACCTACCCAAAAAAGAATTTCATGAAACCTTAAGTTTAATGGAAAATAATAAATGTTTTGGAATATGGGAAGAAGAGAAGATGAAACAAAGCTATTTTATATACAATACATCAAAAGGGAGACCTGTCTGAATGCGAAAATTATAGAGGAATAGCTTTACTGGATTTTACGTACAAGATTCTGGCCACTTCAATAAAACAGAAATTAAAAACCTATGTCGAAACGATGATTGGTGAATATCAGGCAAGGTTAAGAAAGAACCCCTCGATAAGTGACCATGTCTTCATGTGTTAAAGGGAGCCTATGAATCTATATATAATCCAATTCAAATCCTCTTTGTGGATTTCAAAGGTGCCTCTGACAATATCAAAAGAAAATTTGTTAAAATCGCTGCAATAAGTCAAAATCCCAACTAAACTATTAAAATTAATAAACCTGACTGACATAACATGTGCAGTAAAAATGAACGGATGGATAAGCAGAGATTTTGAAGTACAGAAAAGAAAATACGATCAAAAGAATTCAAAATACAAAGATTGAAGAAGTCTTTCATTTCCAAAGGAATTGGAATTGGTTTGATTCACTTTACTGAATCGATTCCTTTGACACAATTAATTTGAATCGATTGCCACGACTTCCGGTCAAAGAATGAAGTCTTTCGTTGCCAGAGAAATTGGGATTGGTATCGGGAAGGTTCTCACTCAGAGAAATTGGGATTAGTATTGAAAAGGTCGATTATTTTCGCTGAATAGACTCTTATGCTTGATTTCGAAATATGATTCATTAACGAAGAGCAAATGATTCATTCACTTGTTTGAGATTAATAGAATAAAACATTCACAGATAAAAGGAAGGTTAAAGGTGAAGGGAAGAAAGTAAAAATACAAACATCTGAGATTGTACGAGTATAGCCATGGCCAAAAGTATTAGGCGATTTTCTAATTTATCTCCGAAAATAAACGATCAATTAAATTTAAATAATGCACAGTACTTTACAGCGGTTGTAAAACATGTGGCGGATGATAGTTCGCTATTGTGGTTCCGTGAATAGGTAGTCAGTCTTGTATAAGCGCTTGTAGTAAGAACGATCTTTCCATTATAATGTTTATTTTATTATAATTTTGATTATCGTCATTTTTGCTGTAAAAAATGCCTAAAAATAACGAATTTAGTGAGCATTTACGTTTACGAATTCAGTTCTTGCACGAACAAGGCAACACACAGACAGAAATAGCCAAAAGTATTAAACGTTCGCGTTGTGCGGTGCAATCTGCCTTGAAACGTTACGCGGATACTGGATCACATGCGAACCGAACAAGAACAGGTAGAAAACGGATAACTTTGGACCGTGAGGATCAAAATTTAATTCGAGAGTCACTTAAAAATCGAAAGAAAACTTCCTCCGAGCTCACTGCCAGCTTATCCGAGGAAATCGGGAGACCGATTAGTGCCAGAACGACCAGAGAAGACTTAATGAGGCTGACTTGAAAGGCTGTAAAGCAAGAAAAAAGCCTTGGCTTTCAGAAAAAAATAAAAAGTCTCATTTGGAATGGGCTATAAAGTACCAACACTTTACAGAGAAGGATTGGGCAAATGTTGTGTGGTCCGACGAATCAAATTTTGAGGTAATATTTGCTTTATATCACTTGTAATTTTGAATTTGTTTGCATCTTCTATACTTCGCCAGTAAAAAGTTATACGGTGTGTTTAAAATCTACGTTTTTTTAATTAATTGTAAGGTATTTGGAACTCCTGGTGTAGCTTACGTGAGGTGGAGAATCGGGGAAGAATACCTTCCGGAATGCGGGTACCAACAGTGAAACACGGAGGAGGCAGTGTAATGGTCTGAGGTTGTATGACAGTCGACAGTGTAGGCGAAATGTTTGTTTGTGAAGGTCGAATGAACTTCCACACTTACATAAACATATTGGAAACGACATTGCGGCAATCACTTTCCAAGATGTTTGGTGATACAAATATGGAAGAACAACAAGATAATGCATCCTGCCACAAATCTGCAGTTGCCATAAAGTGGTTTCAAGAAAACAATATTAACCTCCTGGATTGGCCTGCACAATCCTCAGACCTAAATCCCATAGAACATTTGCGAGGGATTCTAAAGCGTAACATTAGAAAGCATCCAATTACATCTAAAGCAATTTTAAAAAACGTGTCATTGAAAGAATGGAATAATATCATCGCAGAGGAATGTCATAAACTTATAAGTGCTCTGCCGAAAAGAATAGTTGCAGTGATTAAGAGTAAAGGTGGACCAACAAAATACTAATTACTTTAATAAATTGTTATTATTTTGTACCTAGGAAATTTTATTTTACCCCACTCCAACAGATTTTCATGATATAGGAGTTAATGTAAGATGCCTAATACTTTTGGGCAAGGCTGTATGTGAGCAGGATCAAAAACAATAGAACAATGAAAATAATTTTGGAATTGAAACTGAATTGAATGAGCCTCAGCTTAACTCGAGCAAAAACAGGGACGCAACACCAGCAAATCCAGAAAAATATCATTGCCTCTACATTTGCTTGATAGAAGAGCTTCGGGATAAGCAAGTTATTGGCTTATTTTTAGATTTAATCTGAACGCAATAGAATTTGTTAAAAATTTAAATACTGACAAACCTTGACTCAATCCAATCAAGCCAATGTCATTATTCCACAAAGTTAATTTTATTATTTGGCTTCAATTTCTGAAATATTAATTACAATTATTATAAATGAGTCGAAGACGTATTAATATTTCTTTATCAATCAAAAGAATACGATGTAAAAAACTAAACAATAATTGTTTCAAAAGTAGTTACACGGTTGGAAATTATAAATTAAAAACGAAGCACGAGAAAGAGTATAAAATGGAAACAGAACGACCTGTAGCTTCGAGGAATGTTTATTTGGAACCGACGCGCTCAATTTGTGAACTTGAACCAATGCCAGATTTAAGTAACTCATCAATCCGTGAAATATTGAAGAAGTTGCCTAAATTCCATTCCTACAAATTATATTTTCAACAGTTCTTCCGAAATGATCGTGTCAAAGCCGGTTTAAAAGAAATTTAAGGAAAAAAGGGCTCACGTTGCAGTAAATTGATTCCTTCATTAACCCCTTTACAAGTATTTATAATTATCGAAGCGAAATTATGGCGATTTAAGACGTGAAGAAAACAGGCCCAAACTTCAGAGAAGATTGTATTCGTCTTCAAAAACAACCTTTCTGCAGCGGTCATGGTTGTTTGTTTTTTCTGCTAGGGAAAACCCCGAAACAAGTAGATGAGAGCGAATTTTTTTAGCACGAGTGTACCTGAAACTGGACATTTTCAATAACAATGATTAAGCTTGCCATATTGGAGAACAAATACATTCCCTCGTTCAGAGAATTTGATTGACCAAAACGGTCAAGAGCGTTTACGTTTCTCAGAACTATCTCCTCGTCGTCCTTGTCTGGTTTAATTCGTTTGCCCGTATATGACAAACAATCAAGATCACAAGCATTTGTGTTTTCACTCTAAACAGAAGTTACTGACTCCAATAAAGAATAGTAATCACTCAATTTGACGCTAATAAATTAGATTGCCAATTGATTTGCCTATTAGTATAGCTATTCAATAAACACCAAATGGTTTAAAAGAACACAATGTAAAGTCTTCAAAACATACTTGTGTTTAGTTAGTTAGTCAAAGAATTATTTTGCATTTTCCTTTTTTGGAACTGCAAATATCATCAATCTTGTGCATTGCATATCCTTCTGCACAATATCTACATTAACAAGGATTTCATGGTGATAGTGTAACCCACGCTTTAGGTTACTTCCGACAGCACAGAGTTCATTGCACACACACTCACGCACTTGTGTGCATTTCATCATAAAGCAATATGGTAATTAACCGTATTTATTATGAAAACAGCCTTTCGACAATAAAACCACCGCTGGCTTTAATTAATTTTAAATGCAAATTGCGCCCATAAATCATTGGCCGGTCGTCTTAGCTAAATATTTAACTACAAATTAGTTTAATACATTGGAAATCGACTATCGAATACTAAACAGTGACTTCAGAGGAAGAAGCTTGTACAAAAAATGGAGCCGTGTGTGGAAATTCATTTAGTTTCCGGAAAATAAAGTCCTTAACATTTAAGGCGTATTTCCTCTGGCAAAGGCTACAAGCTACCTCCCAGTTTTACGCAAAAATTTTATGGTTTATTAAAGAAAGAGAATTACTGAGAAGGTCGACGTCTTTAATACAGCTTCAAATTAAGCAAACATTTTCAGTCACAAGCAAGCAGTTTTCATTTCCGTTTAGGCTCTACGAAAGTTAACAAGAAAGCATTTGAAAGCGAATCACGTACACAGAAGTAATTTCTGCGTTTCGAGAAGGACACATTTATATATTTGACAATAAAATGCGTAAAAAAAAACTGCACGGTTATTAACTATAAACCAGTGGAGGAAAATAATGAACTTTCCATAGCCTAGAACGACGACTGAATAAAGTAATACTTAAATGATTCAAGTTGTCATAATTTAATAAGCATGTTTGAAAAAAATATTAAATAGTATCTAAGGAATTTAGATTTCCATTCCCTATTTATTTCTTATTACTAAAGGCAAGGTTACCACAAAAAATATTCTAGTCTGAATCGAAGGTATGCATAACTCTTCTTTAAACCGATGAAGTCATTACGCATATATTCCTGAAACTGAAGGGGAATTTGAAAACCTAAAATGTTTTCCTCAAATACAACTTAACTGGTACAAGAAAAAAAGAATGGAATTAGAATCCTAAGGTAAATGGTCCTGAAATTAACAGATATTTGTTAATCTTACTCGTCCTTTTTTTTAAAGAAAAAGTGAAATTCATCAATGCAACCAAACGATGATAAAGGAAACCATAACTCTATGCGTTGCGATCGTGAAGCGGGTTTCGCAATGCCCACCTTCCACGTTTGAACGAATAAATTCGCAACATCCTTGCTGTGTCGGTTTTAATTACCTCTCATATCGTTCTGCTGTAGATCCATATCATATTTCAGCGTTTACAGTGAATAAAAAAAAGTGGGCGCGGCTTCATTGTGCACAAAACCACTTATGAAAAAATCTTACACCAGGAGGAATAATAAACAAAAATTAATTGCGATTCAAGTTGAATTCGAAATGCAGTTGGTAATTGTATCTGACTAATTTGTCTTACCTGAGGCACATACGTATTATTAAATTAAATTAGATGCTAAATTCAAGGCCGCATAGGTTGTAACAAACAAATAATATTATTGATCATGTCTATTACGTGAACGTAAGTGTAACTTTAACGTACACATTCACGTTTCATTTTTCTTTTTTGGAACACTACTGGAGGACAGTTAGAGACAATATTTTCTTTGAGTCTCTTTACGTTTTATAAATTTGTGGTAACGCACTTGATTTAGAACAAACAATTGATCTCTACCAAGTACATAAAAAAAAATTCTTACAAATCAAAGCAAAGATAACATAGTAAGATATACATATGCACCCTGTTTCGTTCGGATCATTCTGATTCAACTGTTAAAGTCACAAATATAAAGGTGCAGTAGCATGTCTGGGGGTGGCCATTAAAATGGAAGTAGAAACAACGGCCATCAATACAATTACATTTGGTTTAGGTGTCCCCCACTCCTATTAACGTTAAGGGTCACGTGTCGTTCGAGTCGTACCGATTTATTTGGCCATCAGTCTACATATTCTCAAACGATTTTCTCGTTTTTATACAGACTAATAAAACCGAAACCTATACCAGTCAATCACATGTATTCTGTAAGCACCAACTCATTTCAATTGATATTTAACAACAATTGAAGAGAAATGAAACCACAGCAATTCACCAATGACGTTTCGATATGCCGTGACAATCAATGAAAGATTGAAACGTCACGAGTTAGTGCTTACAGAATATAAATTCCATCAAATCCTCTACAATAATCCTTTTAATCATGCGACACATATTCAAGCCAAGGATGATTTTTTTTTAATAAAGACTTTTCAGTAGTTATTGAATATTAAGTTAATGTTCATTGGTGCCTTTTGCAACTGACGATTTAGTCAATGTGAAATGCAATTGAATGTTGCAAATAAGGGAACTCCATTTGTTCAGTTTTTTTTTTTTTTTTAATGACGGTCGTTTTGTTGCTGTTAATCGTCTCAAAGCAGTATTTGGCCCATTCCTTATACGTCGTCAAACGACATACAGACTTCCTCTTTAATTCATCATTACAGACTTCATGGCGGGTCTCTATATGATTTATCATCAAGGATTCCATTCCATCGACATGCTTTTCAAATTGATATTGTTCTTGAACTTATAAGTTGCAAATAAGGGAACTCCATTTGTTCAGTTTTCTTTTTTTAATTACGGTCGTTTTGTTGCTGTTAATCGTCTCAAAGCAGTATTTGGCCCATTCCTTATACGTCGTCAAAGGACATACAGACTTCCTCTTTAATTCATCATTACAGACTTCATGGCGGGTCTCTACATGATTTATCATCAAGGATTCCATTCCATCGACATGCTTTTCAAATTGATATTGTTCTTGAACTTATAAGGTAGACCTGTTAAGCACACAATTATTCTAAAAGTGTCAAAAAATAATTTTTCATTTCAGCTAAAATGTTTTGAAATCTCGTTCCTAAAATGTAAAAACATCTACAGCCTTGGCCAAAAGTATTAGGCACCTTACTTTAACTCCAATATCATGAAAATCTGTTGGAGTGGGGTACAATAAAATTTCCTAGGTACAAAATAATAACAATTTATTAAAGTAATTAGTATTTTGTTGGGCCACCTCTAGCCTTAATCACTGCAGCTATTCTTTTCGGCAGAGCACTTATAGGTTTATGACATTCCTCTGCGATAATATTATTCTATTCTATCAATAACACGTTTTTTAAAATTGCTTTAGATGTAATTGGATCCTTTCTAATGTTACGCTTTAGAATCCCCCACAAATGTTCTATGGGATTTAGGTCTGGGGTTTGTGCAGGCCAATCCAGGAGGTTAATATTGTTTTCTTGAAACCACTTCATGGTAACTGCAGATTTGTGGCAGGGCGCATTATCTTGTTGATACAGCATTTCTTCCATATTTGTATCACCAAACATCTTGCAAAATGACTGCCCCAATGTCGTTTCCAATACGTTTATGTAAGTGTGAGTTCATTCGACCTTCACAAACAAACATTTCGCCTACAATGTCGGCTGTCATACAACCCCAGATCATTACACTGCCTCCCCCGTGTTTCACTGGTGGTACCCAAATTCCGGAAGGTATTCTTCACCGATTCTCCGCCTCACGTACACTACAGCAGGAGTTCCAAATACCTTACAATTAATTAAAAAAACGTAGATTTTAAACACACCGTATAACTTTTTACTGGTGAAGTGTAGAAGATGCAAACGAATTCAAAATTACAAGTGATGTAAAGCAAATATTACCTCAAAATTTGATTCGTCGGACCACACAACATTTGCCCAATCCTTCTCTGTAAATGTTGGTACTTTATAGCCCATTACAAACGAGACTTTTTATTTTTTCTGAAAGCCAAGGCTTCTTTCTTCCTTTGTAGTCTTTCGAGCCAGCTTCATTAAGTCTTCTTTTGGTCGTTCTGGCACTGATCGGTCTCCCGATTTCCTCGGATAAACTGGCAGCGAGCTCGGAGGAAGTTTTCTTTCGATTTTTAAGTGACTCTCGAATTAAATTTCTATCCTCACGGTCCGAAGTTATCCGTTTTCTACCTGTTCTTGTTCGGTCTTGTTTGATCCAGTATCAGCGTAACGTTTCAAGGTTACACCGCACAACGCGAACTTTTAATACTTTTGGTTATTTCTGCCTGTATGTTGCCTTGTTCGTGCAAGAACTGAATTCGTAAACGTAAATGCTCACTGAGTTCGTTCTTTTGAGGCATTTTTTACAGCAAAAATGACGATATTCAAAACTATAATGAAATAAACATTATACTGGAAAGATCGTTCTTACTACAAGCGCTTATACAAGACTGACTACCTGTTCACGGAACCACAATTGCGAACTATCATCTGCCACATGTTTTACAACCGCTGTAAAGTTCTGTGCATTATTTAAATTATCATTTATTGTTGCCGACTATATGATAATAAAATTCTACGTTTCTGAGTAATATTTTCAGAGATAAATTAAAAAATTCAGGGTGCCTAATTTGGTTAAAGCTGTATGATAACTCTGCCTGGATATTAAAAAACTGTGCGAAATGTACCACATCTAAGTTATCTTCATCATCACAGGTTCGCCTGTTTCCTCCATATTTAAAAATAAATCTACTTTGTTTGAGTTGCTGTCAATTCTGCATGCTCAAAGGTTAACAGACTTTAACCGTAAACATGGTGTGGCTAATTTAAGTTAAATGTTTAATCTTTAATTACCTTGACCGTTGCAATCAATCTTCAACTTTAATTTTATAAATTTTGTTGAAATCGATTTTGTTTGCAATGTATTCCTCGAGCTTCCTCTGTTTGGGCTCCAAATGGGGTCGAAACAGCCGTAGAGAGGATACTCGAGGAATTCACTGCAATCAAAACCGACTTTTAACAAAATTTTTGTAAACTTTCGATATGCTTGGCCGCCTTCTGTATGGGATGACTTATTAAGTAGCAAACTGGCTGCAATTTGTCAAGAGGATAACGCGATTTAAATTTTCCTTTTATTTTTGATTCCACTTTAAGTGTTACTTAACAACAAATGGCTCTTTATTTTGTTATGACACCATCATTACTGCGTACATGCTCACGAACCTATATGTGCGTGTAGATGTTTGCCTCTTAAGAGAAGGGAACATTAATTAGGCGTTATGTATTCCTTGTACTTTTTATTGCTTAAAGAAATTAATGACACGATTTCGTTCTAATTTAGAACATTACGAAGCAGTTTTATTTTCAAGAAGAAAAAATTCGAATAGAGGACTTTTTAACCAAAAGAAATTATGCAGAATAAGTAATGCCCTAACTTTCATCAAATAAAATAATAAAACCGTAAACGTACATTTATTTTCTCTCTCTAGCTAGTTTTTTTACAAACAATACAGGCTACTGGCATAACTACCCGAATATTACAAATCTAAAATATATATTATTTGAGGATTGGCTTAAAAAATTATAAAATGGGATTTATTATAGACTAAGTGTAATCTAATCATTTTTCTTTAAACAAAATGGGGCTTGGTTTTAACAACCTAACTGAATCATAATTGGAAACTACAACGTATTCTGTAATTTTTAACATTTTTCTCAGTTTTAAATACTTTAGGACGATGAGGACTTTGAAGGCCTTTGTATTGATAGAACATAATCTAAAGATCTAAAAATAAAAGGGCAAACGTTACGTAATTAATAAAACTGCGAACTAGTTTGTGTTCCAATACTAAGAAAACTGATGGAACTATATCAGAATTTCACATAAATTTTTGCGATTTTTTGGAAACTTACTGACAATTTGTGGTATAATAACCCTTTTGAAGTTTTATACACTCGTAACATTTTGCTTAAAAAAAAGTGTGACTTACCGAAAGATCGTCATCCAAAAATACATTTTTGTTGGATTGACTCCGAACAAGATTAACACGTTTGAGATGTACCGATAACATGATTCGAACTAAGACTGTTTTTTTTTCGCTCGTTAATCAGTCCCCCTCCATTCGAGCTTTATTCATTATTCACCCGCGAATATTTGTGCGTATAATCAATCAAAAGAATGCAACTTGCAAGCGCGGTTAATGGGATTCATAGTGTGAAGATTAAGTGTGCTCCTTCATTTCTCCGTGTCGAATCAAAGTGTATTTGCACGAAGAAGGGGTTTTAATCTCTCAATCAACTCTGCATGTGTCACTCAATTAAGGTGTACTCGATAAATATTATTAGATACTGAATTAATTATACATGTGTTGTAGATACAAGAAGAGAGTAATAACCTTTACTGTACATCTCGGTACGTATGAACGTTTCTTTTTTCTGGCATGGATTAAGCTTTCGAATTATGAACTCGTTAAGTAAGCAGAGATTCCGAAATTTATCATGTTTGGAGATAAACAAATTCTTCCAGCGCGATTTTCAACGAAATTTTTACGATTTTTAACGACGAATAAATAGTTGAATTAATAATTAAATTAATTATGTGTTATGAAAGTGACTAAGCAATTATAAATTTGCACTACGCCTACGTTTACCTTTCTTTGTAATTAAGATGTAGAAAAATGTTGTAAAGCGTAGGACCGATGCAGAGACATGTTCCATGACACACACGTAACAACTCTTTGTATTTGTAACAAGCTGTAAAGGGAGAAAATTTCCCCATATTTTTATGACGTACGTGAATATACAGAATGAAATATTACAAAATAGTAAATAGATTTTACTAAGAGCTGTGAGTGAGGACCACTGAAATAAATTGAAGTAAAATGGCGTCATTACAAAAAAAAAACCAATTAGGTCTCGATTTATTTTAATTTAAATATTTTCATAGATCTTTTCTTTATTATACAAAAAACTCAATTAAAGTTACAAACAGTTATAAATCATTTGTTAAACTAAAATTGTTTTATTTTAATGTGATAATTCGATAAGCCTATTTACTAATGACCATCAAGCTACATGTTAATTTATTTATGGCACTTCGAAACTATTAAACACGCTTAGCTTTCGCTTTTCTTTTACTTATTTGTGTTTGAAATCCGTTTCTAATTAAGTTAATTGAATTTGCTAGTTTTTCTCTTGTACACGTTGCATTCCTGCGAACTAGAGAATGCAGGCAAGGTTCCATAGCTACATACATACAATTTTGTTTGTGAGTTAATATTAGTGCTCACGAAAGTCAAATAATAGGTGAAAAGAGTTTGTAGATCTAATAAATTCGATTACGAATATCTTATGAATTATCTGCGTTGGAATTTGATCATCTGGGTATTTCAGGGAGTGTCGTAATACTTTCAGACACGTTTTTTAAATAAAATTCTTAAGTTATTAATGTATTCGTAGATTAACAATGACATCTCTTTTTGATCGAAGTTTTGCTTGAGGTTTTACTAGTAACTTTCTTGTGAATATCAAATTAATGAGCACAACACTTGCAACACTATTGTCAATTTGCACCAAACAGTTAAGTTGAGCTTGAATCTAATGTGACGTTTGAGGTTGCACAACATTGTTGTTTAAGGGTTTAAGACTTAAAGTTAAGCTGAAATTGTATATTCTAAGTGATGGTTAAGGTTAAGCTGAGCATTTTCTTAAAAAAAAATGTTTGAAGTTGTGGAAATTAAAGGCAATTAATTTACACTTTTTTAATTATCTCATTAA
The DNA here is from genome assembly GCA_039766575.1 of Serrognathus titanus. NCBI lineage: Eukaryota > Metazoa > Arthropoda > Insecta > Coleoptera > Lucanidae > Serrognathus > Serrognathus titanus. Next base: position 74,975,183 of record CM077912.1, read on the forward strand.
ATTTTTTTATTATTATATATATTATAAATTTATTAAATTTTAAGGAATCCATTCGGAATACTTTATGATCACACCTCGTACATAATTTTAAATTAAAAAAAAAAACTGTGATTTTTTAATCAAAAATTCTAAAAGGCATTGAAACATGTAATCAACGTTAATTTGTAATTTGCATTATATTATGTATTCAAAACATTATTTTTAAATTATGATTATTTATGAAAACATGTTAAATTTCACTGATTTAATTTTGGACAGCCCAACAATAAATAAACGTGACGTCTTGACTCAGATGTAACACAGGAGTGCTTCAAATTTATTTATTTACTTTTCTTAACTATATTTTCTCGGAATACTGTGATATATGCTTGTGTCATTACTCAGTCGTATAAACTCAAAACCACACGACGATAATTTCAGTAATTAAATCGAGCAAATGAGTAATAAAAAATCCAATTCTATCCTCGGTTTTACCAAGCTTTTAAACGACACACGTAGTAATTTCTCAATTTTTTCCCATGTTTGAAGAAATCTGTTCACGATTTAATTTTTTTTAATTAAGAAAACAAGCTATTTTGTAAGTTCCTTTGCGTACGATGTAATCTTGAATCAAAGCATGTGATACAAATTATTAAAAGGTCAAATTATTCACACGAATGTCCTTGTGTGAGAACTTTAGTCTAAAGTAATAATTTGAATAACTGAAAGTCATGGATAGAAAATTCAAAAGACCAAAAGAGAAAACTAAAATCCTTTTGAATTTTTCATAGTAATTTTATTTTAGTGGCGTTCTAGCAAAATACCAATGATTTATTTCCCTACGCAATGTTTTTATTTTCGAACAGGCAAAAGTAGTTAAAGTGATTTCTATTTCCGTTGAGTATTTCATATCCTCTCCAGTCGTTTGTTACTTGTTTATGGATATTTCAGTTTGTACATGGTTAGTTTCCTGTAAAATTTGCATACATGCCACTTACTTATGCAATTTCGAAGTGGAATTTGATGTAATGAATTTAGCAACTTCAAGAAAATTCTTTTAAATGTACAGGATGATCAACTATAATTGAAAATCATGCGGTCTCGTCACAGTATAGAGGTTTACTTCGTATATAGTAGTGACAAAGACGTATTTACTTCGTATATAGTAGTGACGAAGGCGTATTTTAGATTGACCTAATGGTAACTTTCCTCAGCTGATGCTTCCTAGTTCCATGATAGTTTTGGACGTTGGGTATTTCATTCATTCAACGTTTGCATTAAACTTTTCCCTAAATTTAAAAGTAAAGATGTATATAGGGTGGCAATTCAGGTGTGCTCAGCCTCTGCAACCCCTAATCTTTTTACAAAAACAATTCTAAGTACTTCATTAACACGTCCGAAAACAAAGATTTCAAAATTCCCTCTCTAAAAAAATCAATAATTTCTAAGACTTTAAATTATGTTTCTTAAATAATAATTCAGAATTAGTGCAGATTTTTTTAAAAGCTCTAATAGAGCTCAACTTTTGACATTTCATTTATTAATTTAAATTAAAAAAATCATATCTTGCAAGTCATTAAATCCTTATTTATTTTCCATATATATTCAGACACGTCAAGTTTTATACTTGAGTGCCAGGCAATGGTTTTATTTTATTATTTCTTTTTCGTGAAACTTTAAACATTAAACCACAGAAAAAAAAAATGGAAGACCGTGGATAAAAACAAACAAAACAAAATAAATAAATGGCTATAACCAAAACAGGCAAAATCAAAATTGGCCCCTTAATACATACACATTATTTTCCACGTATATTTAGTTGTATGGAACGCCGTTTGGGATTCTATTTGATTTTTTTTATTTAAAACAATAAATAAGGGGAAAAATGAAAGGCCAAATTTTCTCAAAAACAAACAGTCGAAATAAGATCCTTTGTCAAGGAAAAATGAAGAAGACAAATGTCAAAAAAAAGCAATGACTAAAGCAGACCAAACAAAGAATGGCCCTCGCAAAAATATAACATTTAAAAGGATGCCTATACATATCAAAATTGAAAAAAAAAAAACAAATGTATTAAGTGCGTTCGAAAAAAAACGTTATCAAGTAGTGAACTTCGTCAGGATATTAAGCGATAGTGAAACGTTGAGCATTAGTGCCATTTTCAGTGTCCGTTTGAGATAATTTTTTACACAATTTCACCGGACAAGAATCTACCTTAGTTATGAAGTAGGTTTGTGTTAAATGTAAATTTTGCAAAGTCACGTCGTAACCATACAAACATAACCTCTCTGAATTGTTTCGTTTTTGTCAGATTGAAAATGTTTCGCGCCGCCAATTGTCATTTGTTTTTATTGGTTTCAAACTTTTTTGAATAATCGATTGTCATCTGTTTCTGTCGATTTAAGAATTTTACGCATTGTCGATCGTTACTTTTTTTTTGGTCGAATTGAATTTTTTCTCGGTAATCGATTGTCTTCGGTTTTATCGATTTAAAAAAATGCGCTGTGAATGGTCTTGTTCTTGTCAAATTAAAAATATTTCGCGCCGCCGATTGTCATTTGTTTTTGTAGATTTTATTTATTTTTTTCTGTTCACTGCCGACTGTCATTTGGTTTTGTCGTTTTCAATATTTTTGCATTGTCGACTGTCATTTGTTCTTGTCGATTTATTTTCTTTTGTTTTCCGTTTTTGTCAAATTGAAAATTTAACGCCCTGTCAATTGTAAATTCTGTTGATTTTTTTTTTTTTGATAATCGATTGTCATATGTTTCTGTCAATTTAAGAAAAATTTGCGCTTTTATTTTTTTGCTTTTGTCGAATCAAAAAAATGCTTGCACTGTCAATTGTCATTTGTTTTTGTCGATTTCGACGTCTTTTTTTCACTGTCATTTCAAATTTCTTGCCTTATCGATTGTCATATGTTTCTGTTGATTTAAAATGTGTTTGAAATGTGAATTGCTTTTTGTTTTTTGTCACTTTAGAAATTTTTAGCGGTCAGTTGTTATTTATTTTCATCAATTCATTTTTTTCGTTTAGTACAGTTGACTGTCATTCGCTTTTGTCGATTTAAAATTTTATTTAACTATCGATTTTCATTTATTTTTATTGTTTTCAAATTTCAAATGCTTTATCGATTGTCATTCTTTCAGTTTAATTTTTTACTAGTCAATTGTCATTTCTTTTCGTTTTTCACAATCGATTATCATAGGCCTTTGTCGATTTAAAATGCTTTTTAACTGTCGATTTTCATTTGTTTTTATTCTTTTCAAATTTCAAATGTTTCATCGATTGTCATTTGTTTCTATCGATTTAATCTCTTTTGTGAATTGTTTTCTGCTTTTCTCAAATTAAAAATCTTGCTCACTGTCGATTGTCATTCGTTTTTGTCGATTTCAAAATTTCCTGAATAAATTTTTCGATAAAAATTCACCAAAAGACTGCTTTTTAGTGACCTTCTGGCAAATCTTTATTAAAATTTTATTAATCAATTACTAAATCATGGATAATATTTTTTGAATAATTGATTGTCATTTGTTTCTGTCTACGAATTGTTTTGTTTTCGTCAAATTAAAAATTTTTTTCGCGCTGTCAATGTCTTTTGTTTTCGTCGATTTAAACTTATTTTTTGGCCTGTCGATTGTCATTTGTTCTATCAATTAAAAAAATTACAATGTGTTATTTTTGTCAGTTTAAATTTTTTTCGCAGTAATTTGTTATTTGTTTTTCAATTTTTTCAGTTATCGATTGTCAATTGTTTTTGCCGATTTGAGAAATTTTTCGTTCTGTCAATGGGGCATTTGTTTTTGTCGATTTGTACTTTATTTTTCGCGATCATTTCAAATTTCTTATCTTATCGATTGTCATTTGTTTCTGTCATTTTACTTATTTCTTTTGAGATGTGACTTGCTTTCTGCCAATTAAAAACAAAACGCACGGTAAATTCTTAGTCGTTTCTGTCGAGTCATTTTTTTCTTTTTTCGCTGTTGATTGTCATTTGTTTTTGTCTTGATCTTTTCTCTTTTCACTGTGGGTTGTCGTTTGTTCATGCCGTTTTCAATTTTTTCTTTTTGCATTTAGCTTCGGATTAGGTCATAAAATTTTTAATTCGATAAAAACAAAACAATTTATGGCGCAATTGTTTTTTAATCGATAAAGCAGATGACAATCGATTAAACAAGAATCGACCAAAAGAAATAACACAGAGCAAAAGAGATTAAATTAACAGAAACAAATGACAATCGATTATAAAAAAAAAATTTATATCCATCTAATTACGATTTTCTAAAAAATGGATAATAAAATGCAATTAATGAAATAAAACTCCATAATGCTGGATCATGTTCTCCTGAATCGAAGCATAATGAACCAGGAAGGCACGGAACAGAAGACACAGTTACTGATTCCCAAGAATAGGGTGCCAGAAGTTCTGAGGGAACTTCACGATGGTACTTCGGGAGGGCATTTGGGAATCAAGAAGACTATGGAGAAGGTGCGCGAGCAATTCTACTGGGTGAATTGCAAAGAAGACGAAAAGAATTGGTGCAGGAAATGTGTAGTCTGCGCAGCCAGTAACGGTCCCCACAGGCGAGGCAAGGCTCCTATGAAACAGTCCGACGTGGGATGTCCTTTTGAGAGAGTTGGAGGTCCATTTCCAAAAACAAATAGTGGAAATAAATACATCATCGTGGTAATGGACTATTTCAGCAAGTGGGTAGAAGCATACGCCCTACCTAACCAAGAGGCGGTCACTATGACTGAAATCCTTGTCAAGGAATGGATCAGTCGGTATGGTGCACTCATGGAACTGCATTCGGATCAGGGAAGGAATTTTGAATCGACCTTTTCAAGAATATGTGTACTCTGCTCGGCGTACGGAAAACTAGGACCACTGCGCTTCATCCACAGTCGGAGGGAATGGTGGAAAGGTTCAACAGAACCATCAACCGACATTTGTCCAAGGTCGTTTCTGATCATCAGAGAGACTGGGACACTTATATTCCCGTTTCTGGCATATCGCTCGTCCGTTCATGAGACAACAGGAGAGACTCCAGCGAAAGTGGTATTTGGGCGAGAGCCCTATGACTTGAAATTCGGCGTGAAGCCTGGCGAAGTCCCTCCCAACGAAGACTACGTGAACGGTCTGCGCAGGAAAATGGACAATATTGACAATCAAGTGCGTCATAGTACACAGACCGCCAGCGACCGAATGAAGGAGCATTATGACATCAACGCTCAGAATGGGGAATACCAACCCGGAGCACTGGTCTGGCTTTATAATCCTCAAAGACGTCGAGGTCTGTCCCCAAAATTGCAGATATCTTGGGAAGGTCCTTATAAAGTGATGAAACGGATCAACTATGTCATATACCGCATCAAAAAGATTCCGAATGGCAAGCCCAAAGTGATCCACTTCAACCGAATGGCACCTTACAACGGAGAAGAAAATGAAAGGACAGTGCAAAGAGCGCAAGGTTCCGAATTAAACTTTTAAACCTCTATGTCTCATCACGCCACAGGAAGTAAGGCACGATTTGGAGTAACTACGGAGAGACAGCAAGATCTTTTTCAAGTGCCACCACAGTACAGTCTGACCCACTGTGTGGCAGAAAACCTAAGAATGTCCAAAGGGATAGCCCAGGTCTTCCGGAAGAAATTTGGTCATGTCGAGGTACTCCGAAGACAGCATCCCATGGTGGGCAAGAGCCTGCAGATCAACGACACGAGAGCAGATCAGAGACGACGCGTGTTCTACTTATTGTTAGTCACTAAGAAGACATCAAGCGGTAAACCTGACTATCACAGTATATATCCTGTAACCTCAAGAGGCAGCTGATAGACGGCAAAGAAACTAGATTAGCATCCCCAAGTTGGGCTGCGGACTTGACGGGCTGGACTCAAGGGTACTCCGAAGCATGATAGAAGTTATCTTCAACGTTACGGGGATTGAAGTCCTGGTCTGCAGTCACCACCCACAGGCAGCTGTTGGATATTAGAAATCTGTGGATTGTTACTTCTTCCAAACCAGAAGTTGCAGAAAGGGGCCAGCATGTCGTTTTCGACATCCTCTTTCAAGGCTATCACGAGGAACGTTCCGAGACGAAACGTTTTTAAGAAGAGGGCAGTGAGACGAACTAAAGGCGACAAATGAGTCATACACTCGTCTAGCCGGCGGCGACTCGCCGGAGTTTCTAGACCCGTTCAAGATAATTCCGCCGTCGAAATACTCTAGAAGAGAAGCTGCTGGAAAAGCCGCTCCGGTATAAATACACGCGCACGGGGGAACACAGACAGGCTTCTTTAGTTCGACATAGAGTTTAGTTACTGTTTAATCGCTCGGCTTGTGAAAATAAGTTATTCATAGTCTGTTCTAAATAAAATCAGTGTTAAGTTTTGTAAATAAATTGGTTATTAGTCTCATCGAGTATTTTATTTAAAAATAAATCAAAACGAACCCTAAATTCACAACAATATTAACCGTGTTTTTTGTTTTCAATAAATTCAGCTTGACCCTCGTACCCTAAATATTTTGAATAAAAATAATTATTATCAACAAAATATGTAAATGATATTCTAGATGACAGCACGCTATTGGCACTCGGACGTGCGGCAGAAATACCAACGTCATAAGATGAAAATTACTAAGACGAGTGGGTGCTAAATTCAAACGCTTTTTGATCATTTATGAACGCTCTGTATAAGTATTGACCCATTTCTGGTTTTCTCACTCACTTTTATTCTCCAAAATTAAAAAAAAAAATACTACAATTTAAATTAAATTAACTTTTGTAATGTAATGAGTAACTACAGTTACACGATTTAGTAACTTTTACCGTTCAAGCCTGGCTTTAGCTTCCGTATCTTGTAAATGGGACTTTTATTTTTAGGTTATGTTGATTTCAATTTTGTGCGGTTATTTTGGATATTTGGCTATTTTCTCCGACATTTTATTGAATGCTTAATACATAAATGTGATTCCTTGTTTACTTCGAATAGATTTTGACAAACGAATATTTGATGAACAAAACTTTAAATGCAATACCAATCGATTTTGCTAGAACAAAAAAAAATCATTAGAAAAATGAAACGAGTTGAGGATCGCTGATGTAATTATTAAATATTCACTCTTGAGCATTTAAATAAGACAAGCAGGCTTCTAAAGCACAAATTAAGAATAATTATTTAAAAAATTGGAGTATAGAACGAAAAAATCCTTCATAATTATAAGATGAAAATGATTAACACTAACGGGCACCTTTCGATCATTTATGAACGTTCTGTATATTTATTAATCCATTGCTGGTTTATGGGCTAATAAATTGGGGCACCCAACGCAAGAAATTCTCCATAAATATGCATTTAGAGTATTGATCCTCTGCTGGTTATTTTTTAAATTTTTTCTAGGCCCATTCTCCTAAAAATTTTGATACCAACACTAGTTCTTCACAGCCAATGTTGAGAACCTCTGGTATAATGCATTACGTATTCACAATTGAGTATTTAAGCAAGTCAAGTAGGCTTTTAAACCACGGTCACATTCAAAAAGGGTGTAATTGTATATTGATCAAGTGCCACCCATTCACTGAAACGTCCATCAAGCAATGAATGACGTGTTTTTTCTAATTTTATGAATTCGAAAGGATAAAAGCAAACGTGTAATTAAAGAATGAAAGGTCTTGGTGTTAGTAACTTGAAAATAAGATGAAGTATGATGCATAAGAACTCCGGAGAATATGAGTCACCCCATTAGGTAAATACACACACACACACACCCTTAAGTGGATGTTTTAAAAATGTGGTGTACACCCCTCGACATGTTTGTATAAACAGCACGTCGTAAAAATGAAACATTCGACGTTCGATTCGTAAATGACAGGTAGAATTCCGTCTGGTACTTAAACGTGTATGTAGTAATCACATAATTATAACTTGTTTTGTGTTTTATACAATACGAATGTGTATGCTTAGTCGACCTAAGCAAGACACCTGCGTATTTAACGGCCAGCAAACAGGATTGTACGAATGCAAACGCGAAAATAATAATATTCAAAGGAGATCTTCTTATTATTATCAATCACTTTGACCTAAACATCTGCTCATGTGATCTTAATAAAAGTACGCCGTTGATCGCGAAAATAGATCGCACGCATAAAGCGCGATTAAATTACGTAAAACGTTTCCATAGTAACAGAAACTTTGCCAATTCTGAAAAATTTTTTTAAACCAACGAATATTTAACTCGCGTGCTGCACTTACCCACAGTTCGGTCCCCCAATTCATTTTGCAGTGCGGTTTTATAATCCAACGCTAGAACGCACTCAAAAACACATTTATTTACGCGAGAATCGTCTTGCTTTTAGGTATCGAACATGATTTCACCAACTTTACCGTCAAACATGGCTGTATTCACCAACATTGACTCAACGGAATAAAGTAACAAAACCTGTAGACGGCGGATGAAAGACAAAATTGTTTTGTGCCGCGTTACTGTCGCCCTCTTACGTAAAGTGCTTCGAAACTCGATAAGACAGATTTTTATTTGACAAATTCCGGCTAGATAGTCGAGTTCTTAGTGCAGACCAATCTTTTTGTATCGAAGAGGGAGCCACACTAAAGTGTCCTGTTGCTATCTTCAGGGAACTACGCTATAAGCTAGCACATCATTAGACAAAGTAAAGCATTTTGGGGCGATCAGAATGCAATATAATTATGATTTCTTTTTCAAATTGACATAAAATATACAAAATTCAAATACATTTGAATACCGTAACTTCGGCAACAGTGGAAGTTCATCTCAAAGCTGTACAGAGGGAGCCACACCAGTGAGTCTTCGCGTAGCAGATAAAAAGATAGAAAATTTATATTTATTTCACTATTATTAATCTGAGGTTAGGATTAAATGACAAGAATTATGTCATATTATTTTGCATTTTTATGAAAAAGCTAATATCTGTACCGTTTTCAGTTTTCATTTTTTCAGTTATTGTGGTAAGGACAGCTGATTTTCGCTCACCGCGATGTTGTCGAAAAGACTCAATATTTCTTCTTTTAATCTATGTTTCTTCTTACGCCTTCAAACATTCAAACGAAAAACTTCTTAATTTTTTTATCTTACATGCAAGAAATCGGTTGTCAAGGCGCCATCTGTTAGATAAAACTTTAATAAAATTCTAAAGTAACCTAGGTCTGTAGGTAAATGTTAAAATCTCATAGCAATTTAAAATAACGTCAATGGTAAGTAGGTACCTGTATTACACACTTTGGTCAACAATAAGTTATAAAACAAATTAGACAATTCGCAAGAAACAAGTGCATTAATGTAGACGATGTTATCGACATCGTACACGTTGCGGAATAAGAATAATCCGTAACATATTTGAATTATTTCAAACGCAAACCTTCAGTCGATGTTGACTGTAAACCTTATTCCAATTCAACTCAAGATGGCAGTTCATAAATATACAATAGATGTCACTTGTTAGCGCAAATTTGAAAACCTTACATTTGTCCAGTGTTGCCACACGATCAAGATTAAAATCACCAGATTAGCTAACAAAATGTCACCGGTTACCAATCGAAAAGTATCAGTTTAAATTTTTTTGCTTATTGTGATTTGTGTAAATTTTTGACATTATTAAAGATTTAATTAAAAGCATAAGCAAGACAATTTCAAAAGAATGGACTAAGGAAAGAAATTGAAAAGAATGGTGATAAAACAAACGAAACAAAATAATAATTTAAAAATAACCAAATCAAAATAAAAAAACAAAAACAAAAGAATATTCGTGCATATATAATTTAATAGAATTAATTAATAAGAAAACAATTTTAGAAGAAAATAAAATAATAAAAATTGAAAAAATAATCGAATTAAAAAATATATGTAATGAAAACAAAAAAATCAATTTTACATACAAGTTAGTGTATTAATAAACAAAAAAAAAACAATATGAAAAGGACAGTGACAAAACAAAAAACAATCAAAATAATAACAATTCAAAAATAATCAAATTCGAAAAACATAATATAAACAAAAGACAATCGATTTTACAACACAATTTAATAAGATGCATAAAATGAAAAGCGATATTTTATGTTCATCTTTATTATTGTTATTATTCTGCCAAAATATTGCTATTCATTTGTTTTAAATAATGGCAACATATCGAATGAATGAATACAATTTAAAAGGTCAATAAATTAAAAAATATATTTGAAAAGAATAGTGTGATAGCAAAGAAAGAAATATAAGTATGTAAGAAATAATCAAATTAAAATAAAAATATGTTATAAAACGAAAGACAATCGATTTTACGTCACAAATTAATAGTTAAAAATTAATCTCCGTCCACAATTTCTTAAACCACAGTCTCCTTTACTATATTTAACAAATTAATAGAATAATAAATAAAAAAAAAATTGAAAAGAATGGTGATAAAACAAAGAAAACAAAATAATATTTAAAATATTACCAAATAAAAAATAATAAAAACAAAAGACGATCGATTTTACAACACGATTTAATAGATAAAATAAATAAAAAACAAAACAATTTGAAAAGAATTGGGATAAAATAAAGAAAACAAAATAATAATTTAAAGCTAACCAAATGAAAAAATAATAAAAACAAAAGACGATCGATTTTATAACACAATTTAATGGATTAATAAATAAAGAAAAACAATTTGGAAAGAATGGTGATAAAACAGAAAACAAAATAATAATTTAAAAATAACCAAATCAAAAAAAAAATAAATAAACAAAAGAAAGATATTCGAACATATATAATTTAATAGAATGAATGTTTAAAAAAAAACAATTTTAGAAGTATGATAACAAACCAAAGAAAATAAAATAATAAAATTTGAAAAATAATCGATTTCTATAAATTATAAAAACAAGAGACAATCGAATTTACAACACTATTTAATGGATTAATAAATAAAAAAAACAATTTGAAAAAAAATGGTGATAAAACAAAGAAAACAAAATAATAATTTAAAAATAACCAAATAAAAAAAATAATAAAAACAAGAGACAATCGATTTTAAAACACAATTTAATAGACTAATAAATTAAAAAAAAAACAATTTGAAATGAATGGTGATAAAACAAAGAAAACAAAATAATAATTTAAAAATAATAAAAACAAAAGACAATCGAATTTACAACACAATTTAATAGATTAATAAATAAAAAAAAAATTTGAAAAAAATGGGGATAAAACTAAGAAAACAAAATAATAATTTAAAAATAACCAAATAAAAAAAAATAAACAAAAGAAAAGATATTCGCACATATATAATTTAATAGAATAATTTAAAAAAAAACAATTTTAGAAGTATGGTAACAAACCAAAGAAAATAAAATAATAAAAATTGAAAAATAATCGATTTTACAATAGATTAATAAATAAAAAAAAACAGTAAGAAAAAGATGGCGACAAATCAAAAAATATAAAAAATAATCATAAAAAAAATATAATAAAAACAAAAAAAAAATACAATTTAATAGGAGGTACAAATTAATGAAAAGTGGTGTCTTGGCACAATATTTCTATGTTTATCTTTTTATTATTATTAATATTACTAAGCCAAGATGCTGTTATTCATTTATAGTAAATAATGGCAACAAACCGAATGAAGAATTACAACAATTATAATATATGTCCAACCATTGTTGTAGTCCTGGGTGGCTGTGCAGTCAAACATAAATGTCAATTCTTACATCGCATCGTTGAATTGACGACTCAAGTATTGACTCTCAAACAACAAACACATTCTTGTTTACATATTTAATGTTTTATTGGCATTTGAAACGGTAAGTGATTAAAAATATTTGATTCCACAGCTATCCAGGACTACAATAATTGTTGGACACATGTTAAACAGAATTTAATATATTAATAAATAAAAAAAATATTCGAAAAGAATGGTGACAAAACAAGAAAAGAAAATAATACAAATTGAGAAATAATCAAGCTAAAAAGAATAATAAAAACAAAAAACAATCGCTTTTACAACACAATTTAATACATAAATAAATTTAAAAAAAAAACAATTTGAAAAAAAAGATAGTGATAAAACACGGAAAACAAAATTGAGAAATAATCAAATTTGAAAAATAAAAATAAAATAAAAACAAAAGACAATTGATTTTACAACACGATTTAATTGATCAATTAATAAAAAAAAAAAAAAATAGAACGATTATAGGAAATGTTGTAAAACTCTCCTTTGATTTAGTTTTTTCGAAAAAGCACTAGAAAATCTCGATTTTTTAATTGTAATTATCAGGTACTACGTAATAAATCAACAACAAGCGAAAGCTCTAACAGAAGCACAATTGGCTATTTGAAACACAATTGGGTTTTTTGAAAAGTTACCGCCAGATGTCTCTTTTGAATGAACGTGCTTATAATTCTCCTTTTAAACTTCGCATCACAAACACCACTTACAATTAGATATAGAATTAGTCTTATATTTACAGATCTCGTTTTTCCACTCTGCTATCGTATCAGTGGCGCCACCACAGCTTTCGTGAGCTGTTTTCGTACTAATATCGAATTTGGAGCGCCAAATTTAAAACATGTGACAAAAATGAGCTATCTGTGTATGGTACAACTGAAGTCAAGTAGATTTTGTAATAAAAATCTAACGTAATCAATAAGTCTTTACAAAAATTAATTTATTAATGTTATAATTTCATTAATTAATATTATTTATACTATAAATTCTTGTTGTTTTTTAACGGGTGCCTTAAAAGCACACAATTGCTCATTGTTTCACTGGAAGTGAAAAATTAATTTTTTATTTTCATCGCCCAAGAGTCGTATACATATCAAATTAGTAACACAGGCAGATATAGCTCCAATCAATACAAGTTATCACAAATTGATGTACCAGATGAAGAGTAATTCATAGTTTATCACTTTATTAGATTAGGACCTGTTATTCGGTAAAGAACTTGACAAACTTAGAACATCTGTTCTGTTAGAGATAACTGATTAATATATAGTATAGTAATCTATACGCAAAAATTTATTTTTTGAAGAAACTCATTTTTAAGTAGGTGAAAAATGAATAAGATTCTAAACGTCACGTTTTAGAAGCACCTGAGTGATAAAACTCATATTCTTAACTACAATTGGGTGCATAGAAAAGTAAACAACCTTTAAGCCTGTTTTTTCGTTATTTTGAGTTTTAATAATTTAAATAAAATACGGGCTTTTTAAAACAGACTTCGATAAAGCGACTTAATTTCCTTCTGTTTTGTTATTTATAATATTTTTCGTAGCCTCATCGACTAACAATTAGTTGAATGGGTCTGTACATAAAACTCAGCTGTTATTTTATTAACAGCACATTTTATTTCACGGTTGATATGAAAATTCTATGAACTTTTATTTTATTTTATAATTCGCTGAGGTGAGTTACTTCAGTCGAAAAATTATGGGAGACTTGATATAGCGCACATGTCTCTTTCACAGGGCCTCAAATTTTAGCGAAATTTATTTCGTCGATGTCTGCTGAACGACCGGTTTCTTTCATGATTTGAAAGAAAATTTCTTTGGGTTTTCGCATACGAAAACGTTACGTGAAAGGTTACGAGCTAAATTTACAAGCACAAATATTCGAGATAAACTCTCACTAGGCATGCATTTTATGGAGATTAATTCTGCTTTTACGACGAAGCTACTCACCTTTTATGTTGAACGTCAAATTTTCTTTTTAATAAATAAAACAATTCAGAATTTATCAGTCGTTTTATTAAGATTTCTTGATGCAAATGTGTTTGTTATAAAGATTATACACGTTTTTGTGAAGTAATGCAACGAGAACATTAATATAAACACAGTTACATTAATTCCTGTTATCAGATCATATGGAATGGGGGCTTTATTTTGCAGCAACTCCGTGTACAGAGGGTGACAGTATAAAATACAATAAGCACGTTACGTGATCCAATTAATGAATGGTATTTACGCGAATTGCCACATAAATTCAATTGTTAAAACTGTCGCACGTATACCGGGGGTTATTCTTTCCGCTTAAACCACCTCAACTCTTATACTATAATCAGTGCTTCAAAGTTACTCTAAGTAACATACATTAAGTAAATTTTACATCGAACATTTCAATATATGTATGTAGTTTTGAGATCATCACATTTCGTAAATCGTCTCCAGGCCGGCTGCCTCAATGTTCTTCAAAGGAATCCATTGGGGCTAGGTGAGGTCCTCGTTGACTTCCTCCATGTATTTGACTAAATCCGAGCTGCTGAATTCAATCTCGTCCATATCCTGGAGACTCGAATTGCTGATGGTGTTGGCGTTTTCGCCGCTGTCGTTTTTCAAAGAGCTTTCCATTTCTTTGTTGAAACCCTGGAATATTTTGAAGAGCGTCGTAAACTTATCCCAGAAACTCTTGCCTTCCGAATTTTGCCCCCTCATGGGCGCCCTAAAATCCAAGTTCGTTTCCCTAATCAGTTTCGTCTCGGGCACGTTATTATCCCCGGATGTTTTGCTGAAAGTCGTTAGGACCGTTGCTTGACTAGATTCGGACACGAGCACCGGGGGAAAGGTGTTTGCCGAGGGTTGCCTCGAACCAGGCCCGCTTCTATTGTGCGTTTTGAATTTTCGGAGGCGTTTGTTGATTTTGCCGTGGGTTGGGATTATTTGCATGTTTTGCACTGCAGGATCAGACACGGATCTTTGGTAAGTCCTGACGGATGTGGGATACCTCGATAGCATCGAGTACGTTCTGTTGTGAAGTTCTCTGTCCCTTGACTTGCAGAATTGTCTGAGGGTATTCTGAAATAAAAGGAGAGGATAAGTTTAGAAACGAACGACAGAAAGTGTGGGCGTAAACCGCAAAAAAAAATAAAAAATGAGATTTCCGGAAAAAGATTAAATTTAGTGGCATGACATTTCAGGACGAATCGAATTTATATTCTGCCGCCCCCGTCGGAAAATATGTCAAATTCACACACGGATTTGATGTGCAATTTACGAATGCCACTTAGCTGAATGAGGTAGCGCATAACTTATTCGATATTAATAAAGCTCCACTCCAGAGCTGTAAAGCTGTTTACATAAAGCATTTTCTGTAGGGCCTCTATACTATATTGCGGGGAAAGAATATAAGTTTGAAGAAAATTTAATTTATGTAACTATTCGTGTAAGCATTAAGTAAACTTGGAAGGGAAGCCCTTGAAATAATTGTCGAAATAGGTAAGGGTTGAGAACGTCTTATCTGAGGAGGTTAAAGAGGGATGTTAATGACTAAAATAATTAGAACCTCCTCTCGGAGTTAATTTCCTGTTTAACGTTACAGCTCGACGTTCCCTGGAATAATGTGTTAAATATTTACACGGAATTAAATTTTTTTATTGTGCGAAACACGTCTGCGCATTTCTGAAAAAAATGTGCATAAATTTCCTGGAGTAATCTTGCTCGCTCTGGAGGCGAATCAAAATTAAAAATTCTTGTGTGGGGGATGAAGCGAAATTTCAATTTCATTTTCCTTATTAATATTAATGAGGCGCTGCAATCTTTTTTCCGATGTATCGAAATTAGGGCACGATGTCAAAGAAGTTAATTTAGTTTTACGCACAAAATATTGTTGTTTTGATTACCTAATCAATGTATATAGCGCGATCAATTTGTAAAGGGAATTTCGAATTGGGGCAGTAATAAATGGATTGAGGTCAAACTGTAAGGGAAAGACGTATTTTCTTATAGTAAATACAAAATAGAACGTAAAATGATTACTAATTATTTATAAACTATCCCATTCTACAAATTTCTAGAAAAACTTAGCAATGTCTCTTTAATGAAACCGATTTGCTAAAGTTCGTAAACTCCATAAAGCATGTACGTGAAGCAAACTTTATAAAAGCTCCGTCTAAATAAGTTTAAATTGCAGTCTATAGTTAAGTACAGGATTACATAAATTACTCTTTAATGTTCTGTGATGCGCTTTAGAGTTACAGTGTGTCCCTAATGACCCTGGATGAATGCTAATGCACTTAAGAAAATGTTGTATTTAATACAAATCTCCCGTACATGATGAAAGCAAAAAGTTGTTTCCATCAAATTCTAATGGTTATCGCGTAAGCTCATGTTTAATTTATTTGGAATGCGTCGACTTGTTAACACCAGATCGGACGCAATTTGGCAATGATTGGATTCGTCCATGCGCCGTCAATAAATGAATTAATAAAAAGTAGGTCAATAAAGTCGCCCAGCGAAAACTCCGACGAACGAACTGTCTCATCGAAGTTAATAGATGGTTAATGAAAATGACCTTCCGCCAGAATTTCGTCTAATTCTGTTATTAAGTGAAAAACTGTTGCCATTTAAGAAGCCGACAAACACGTAAAAAATAATAACCAGCGCCCCGACATCTGCCGAATCCATTAGGTACAACATTTTTAATTGTATCACATAAAAAAAGTTGTTACAACTACATGTAATGTTGAGCATTATTAGTTCCTTCAATTACCCAACCCAACTCTTTACATGACTTTGCGCAATGAAATTATTTGGTTAATATTTTAATTAACAACCACTTTCTTTTATGTTATTTTTATAGGTTCTAAAGTGACTTTCCCTTTTTCTCATGCACTTACACCTTTCGACCCCATTACCCACCAAGGGTTAATCCTCTATTTTTCGAAATTTTACGAGCATGTTAAGTAAATACTCCAAAGCTCTTTATGCATACGGCAATAAACCCATGACTAGTGTAAGCAATAAATTTCGCCCGCCACCACTAAAGATCAGGGAACGTGATATGAATTATACTTATGCACCCTGTTAGATCATCGCTCACAGGGAAATAAACTCCCAGCTAATCCGAACAGAAGACACGACTTATTTCTTACTTCTTTTAAGAAATAACGTTCACGACCGCCTGACGCCCCTAAAATTTTGTGTTTTAGGGAGGCTCGTAAAGATCCCGAGCTCACTTTATTCGTCAGACCTCGCCGATTAAGTCCCCTGTCTCCAAATTTATTATTTAAACGAGCGTTTAAAAATTTAACGCTGTGTGGTGTGGCGCCCTATCGCGGAAAGCACGTTTGTAATTAGTTCCCCACTTAAGTGCTCAAATATGTATTAAGCTCTTCAAAGCTTTGATCGCAGATTTATTATTCCAGAACAAATGTCAAAATCACCGAACAATGCTAAAATCCTATACACACATCCTTTCCGAACCCTTCAAGAGGTAGGGAAGCTAAGAGATCCTTTATCAAGTATCTTTACCAATTTAGTTTGGGAGAAAGACTTCAAAAATATCGGATTTGGTTGAGATCATTGATTTCGCTGCCAATTTGGTCTGCATTAGTCTGTACCCCGAATGAGAAGTGAATGAGAAGATGGCAGTAGTGAGAAGAACTGCAATAACAACAACAGTCCATAAGTTTTTCTAGAAGCAGCCATGGAGAAAGCACATAGAAAAAACAAGAGGGAAGAAAATAACTTAGCATTGTACTAACCATGTCCTTTCCAAACCCTTCAAGAGGTAAGGAAAGAAGGCTATCCCTTATCAACAATACTTTTCAATTTAGCCTAGGAGAAGGTGTTAAAAAATAATTTTGGCCTTCATCAGTCTGGACGGAGTGGCAGCAGTGAGAAGAGCATGAAAAACAATAGCGTGAAGATCAAGAAGTTATTCTAGAATGAAGTCGGTAGCGATGGAGAAGACACACAGAAACGAAAAAGAAGAGGCTCGTAAAGATCGCAAGCTCACTTTATTCGTCAGACCTCGCCGATTAAGTCCCCTGTCTCCAAATTTATTATTTAAACGAGCGTTTAAAAATTTAACGCTGTGTGGTGTGGCGCCCTATCCCGGAAAGCACGTTTGTAATTAGTACCCCACTTAAATGCTCAAATATGTATTAAGCTCTTCAAAGCTTTGATCACAGATTTATTATTCCAGAACAAATGTCAAAATCACCGAACAATGCTATAATCCTATACACACATCCTTTCCTAACCCTTCAAGAGGTAAGGAAGTCAAGAGATCCTTTATCAAGTATCCTTTCCAATTTAGTTTTGAAGAAGGACTTCAAAAATATCGGATTTGGTTGAGATCATTGATATCGTTGCCAATTTGGTCTTCATCAGTCTGTACCCTGAATGAGAAGATGGCGGTAGTAAGAAGAACATCAACGACAACAGTCGTTAAGTTTTTCTAGAAGTACCCATAGAAACAAAAGGGAAGAAAATAACTTTTTGAAAGACAAATGCATCCTCGAGGATTTTGTTTTCTTTTTAATTTTTTGTTTTTCTTTAGAAAATAAGAGGCGGTACATTACATTTTTTTTATAAATTCGTGTAATAATTTCCAAAATAAAAAGAAAACTAAATTGAACTAAAAAAAAAGAAGAAACAAAAGACAGTCGATAGACCATAATTTAATTTTTAACAATTTTTGAAAGACAAATGCATCCTCGAGTTTTCAATTTTCTTTTTAAGTAAAAAAAATGAGGGACAACCTCATTAAGTTGGACTTATTTTTGTTTTTTTAATAAATTTGTGAAATTATTGGTAACATTAAAAAGAAAAGGAAGAAACAAAAGACAATCGATAGACCTTGACTTGATAGACAAATTTATTTTCAAATCTTTTAGTTGTTTTCTTTTTAATTCATGAAAAATAGGAGACTACATCAAAAAGTTAGACTTATTTATGTTTTTTTAAATAAATTTGTGAAATTGTCGCTATAATTAAAAAGAAAAAGAAGAAACAAAAGACAATCGATAGACCTCAACTTTATTTTTTGACAATTTTTGAAAGACGAATTTATCCTCAATTCTAGTTTTCTTTTTAATTATTTGAAAAATAGTTAGACTTTTTTTTTATTTAAATAAATAAATCGTGTGAAATGATTCCTAAAACTTAAAGGAAAAAGAAGAAACAAAAGACTTCAAATCTTTGAAATATTTTCTTTTTAAAGTCTTGAAAAATAGGAGATAACGTCAGAAAGTTCGATATAATTTTATTTATTTTTAAATAAATTGTGTGAAATGGTTCCTATAATTAATTAAAAAGGAAAAGAAGAAACAAAAGACAATCAATAGACCGTGAATTTAAGTTTTAACAATTTTTGAAAGACAAATGTTTCCTCGAGTCTTCACTTTTCTTTTTAATTTTAAAAAAATAGGGGACGACATCAAGTTAGACTTTTATTTCTTTTTTTTTTTTTAATAAATTTGTGAAATTATTGCCAAAATTGAAAAGAAATGGAAGAAACAAAAGACAATCGATAGACTTTCACTTCAAATCTTTGAAATATTTTCTTTTTAATTCTTGAAAAATAGGGACCTCATCAAAAAGTTAGACGTATTTATATATTTTTTTAATAAATTTGTAAAATGATTCCAAAAATTAAAAAGAAGAAGATCAGGAATTTAATTTTTAACAATTTTTGAAAGACAAATACGTCCTCAAGTCTACAGTTTTCTTTTTAATTCTTGAAAAATAGGGGAGAACATCAAAAACTTCGACATATATATATATATATATATTTTAATAAATTGTGTGAAATGATTCCTATAATTAGTTAATAGAAAAAGAAGAAACAAAAGACAATCGATAGATCACGAATTCAATTTTCAGTTTTCTTTTTAATTAAAAAAAATACGTAATAACATTATATTTATTTATTTAAATTTGTGAAATTATCGCTTAAAACTAAAAAAAAAGGAAGAAACAAAAGACAATCGATAGACCTCAACTTTAATTTTTGACAATTTTTGAAAGACGAATTTATTCTCAACTCTTTAGTTGTTTTCTTTTTAGTTCCCGAAAAATAGTTGGATTTATTTTTACTTTTTTTAATAAATTGTGTGAAATGGTTCCTATAATTAATTAAAAAGGAAAAGAAGAAACAAAAGACAATCAATAGACCGTGAATTTAATTTTTAACAATTTTTGAAAGACAAATGTTTCCTCGAGTCTTCACTTTTCTTTTTAATTTTAAAAAAATAGGGGACGACATCAAGTTAGACTTTTATTTCTTTTTTTTTTTTAATAAATTTGTGAAATTATTGCCAAAATTGAAAAGAAATGGAAGAAACAAAAGACAATCGATAGATCTCGACTTTAATTTTTTAATTTTTGAAAAACAAGGGACAACATAACAAAGTGTGTTTTATTTTAATTTAAAAGCGGCACATTAATTTTTCTTAATAAATTTGTGAGATGACTCCCAAAATTAAAAAAAGAAGTCGTTAAGTTTTTCTAGAAGTAGCCATAGAAACAAAAGGGAACAAAATAACTTAGCATTGTGCTAACCATATCCTTTCCAAACCCTTCGAGAGGTAAGGAGAGAAGGATATCCCTTATCAACAATCCTTTTCAATTTAGGCCTGGAGGAGGTGTTAAAAAAATAACTTTGACCTTCATCAGTCTGTACGGAATGGCAACAGCGAGAAGAATATGAAAAACAATAGCACGAAGATTCAGAAGTTATTCTGGAATGAAGGCGGTGGCCATGGAGAAGACACACAGAAACGAAAAAGAAGAAAATTAGTCAACATTGGACTAACGTCTTTAACAACAATGGAAGGGAGATTTTCAATTTTTTTTTCTTGCGTTAGTCAAAGTTTTCTTTTCCCTAAGCTTTTTAATAATACTTTCCTTATTATTATGCATCAATCTTAGCGTCGTTTTGTTACCTTCTAAATCCCTCACGTACGCCTTTCATTTATCATTTTTCACGTAAGTTCGAAGTGTAATAAACTACCACGTATAAAGGGCAGTTATAAATTGCATATTTTACACTGACATGAAACGAATTTAATGAAGAATCGAGAGGCCAGACGTAGATTTATCTCGGCGCGGGGTTTCCCATAAAATGTCTGCATCATCGTTCGCATCAATCTCTCGAGATGCAATCGTTTTAAAGTTTGCTAAAAACTTTTGTTCCTGATTTCACACATTAAATTACTTTTATTGTTCACAAGGGGGGTCTCGGTAGTGTTTTAAGCGCAATTTGAAAATTGAGTATCGAAAACGTATTCCTTAGAACGCTTCTCAATTAGCCACCGAGTCGGGGCAATAAAGGACAAATTGTAGAAGTTAGTATTTTATGTGTTTCAGTTATTCTGAAATTAAATTCGGAGAGTGCCGAGCTATTTCTCGGAGAGGTATAACACTAGAAATAATTGTTATGGCGTGAAAGAAAAAGGATTTTTGCTCCTACACGTTCGGAATGAAAAAGAATAAATTCTGTAAAATCGATTCGCTGCTAACCCACGTGTTTCGGTCGAGTTAATCTGGTTTAAATTTACTTTCTTTTTTGTTTATTTAGGTTAAATCGCCGCTTTACATTTACACGAACTTAAACAGAAATGAAAAAAAGGATCTTTTTCCTATTAATTCAAGAGAAACAGTTTTTTTTTTTGATATTACAAAGACGTACTTACGTACCTTTCATTGGCTTGCTGTATTATTTTTTTTTCTTTTTATGATTACATCGAGAATTTAAACCTTGTCTTGATTTCGTGTACGCAATGAGTTACTTTAATTCTAACAGTGCGCTAAATTAAGTTGCGATATACCGACGTGATTTGCATTTAGACGAACTAGACATTAGCATATTCCGGGAGACTTCTTGTTTAAATATGTTGTGCAGATGTGCTTATCGTATTTAAAGCTTCCTGCTTTGATGCTTTACGACTACCACCTGAATTACGCAAGTAAGGTTCAAAATTATTGTCTCGAATTATACGTGGGGTACTAAATAGGTTTCGTTGTAATGATTCAATTTAAAATCATCCTCAGAGGGTACGGAATTTAAAACCGTAACTTTAGCCTGGATACCTGTAAAAAATATCTTAAACTGGACGATACTATTTTTAATTCGAAGTCACTTTAAATTATTTAGATCACCTGATAGATACATATCTATGAGATACCAGGATTAGGTTTGTGCCACTCTTTTTCGAGCTCTACTTTTCACCTTCTGTTTCTTCTTGTAGCTTGGGACTCCTAGATCTACCAAATTATCAAATTGATAGATACATGTCTATGAGATATCAGGATTAGGTTTGTATCACTCTTTTTCGAGCTCTACTTTTCAGCTTCTCTTTCTTCTTGTAGCTTGGGATTCCTGGATCTACCAAATTACCAAATTCTTATATACATATCTAAGAGATATCAGGATTAGGTTTGTACCACTCTTTTCTGAGCTCTACTTTTCAGCTTCTCTTTCTTCTTGTAGCTTGGGACTCCTGGATCTACCAAATTATTTTTCTTTATTTGTTGCGTCAACTTTTTATTTATTATCTTTTTTAATAGGAGCTCCTTGTCCTCTGAGATGATAGGGATGCTTGAATGTACTACCAAGTTATTTAATTACAGTAATTTTGTACCAGGATTTCTTTTTTCAATGTCAATTCTCTTCCCTAAAACATTCTGCAACCATATTGCCTCATGTTTCTCTAGGTCTGTCTTATTTTGTTTTCTTTTCGATTTGCTCTTCACTTCCAGTCCTACTACAATCTCCCAGCTCAATTTATACATTTCTTTTCTACTTCGACCAAATTTATCTTTCTTCTTCGTTTGGGTGGTTCCATTTTAATACTCCTGGTGTGCCCAAAACCATCAAGTATGGTTCTCTTGATCCATTTTTTGTTTCGTTCTATTTTGTTTTTGCTTCTCGTCTTTTCACTTCCTTTCTTGTTACACTTAGAGCTCAATTTATATATTTTTTCCCCATTTCATCAAGACCGTAGGTTCCCAAAGTGGGCACTGAAGTCTTCTACGGGGACGGTAGCGAGTTCAGAAGTGGCGTGGCCTTAAGGCCATCTAGGAGTTATTAATTCTTTAAAATTAATAATTTTCGTGATTTTGCAATCGGAAAATTTTTGTCTTGCAAAGTGAGGGGTAGTTTCAAAAAGGATGGGAATCTATGTTCTGGAATTTCTTCGTTTTGAAGGAAACATTTCAATATTATCGTGTGCTTGTAACTGTCAATGTTTTTTAAAGTTACTTTCTATGCTCTAAGCTTTTCAAAGAAGGTGGAATGCCTTTTTGTACTCTCAGGTCATCAAGTGTTCAGTTAAAAATAAATTTTGCCACGTTTTCTTTCTGTTGGTAAAGTATTTAAGTCATGGTCGTTCATCCTTTTTACCCACATTGGAATCGTTTAATTTTTTTTTTTATTTGACTACCTTTCGTTCTTTTCTTTTTGGAATTTCTTCTGGACTGTATTCTTTGCTCTTACAGCTCGAACGGCTTTTCTAATTTCGTCTAAAATTTCTTATTTTTTTTTCATTTCGAGGAGTCTACTCTGACGCTTTTGGTGTGTCTGAACCTGACAAGTCCATATTTATTTCTGCGTCCATTTGTATGAGCCCTCTACTATGCGAAAGGGCAGAAAACTTTAATATACTCCCAAATGATGGGAGTTTAATAATAAATAAGTTTTATCCAGTCTTTCGTCATCTCAGGTCTTTCCCGTCATCAAATCTTCTCATTTTTTCTTGGTCTTCGATCTTTCCGTTTTGTTTTTGGTTGCCACTTTCTTTTGAACTACTTGGCCCCTTCTCTTCTCTTCCTGATCCATTCTAATACTTTTAATCTGTCATAAATCTATGAAATTGCTTCTCTTCACGTTATCTCTTTCTGGGACTATTGTTTATTTGTTTCTTTCTTCAGCTTTTTGCTTCTCAGGAAATTACTATGTATGTCCTTGTCTTTCTTCGAACGGCTTTTCTAATTTCGTCTAAAATTTCTTGTTTTTTCCTTTTCTCTGACTTTGGTGTATTGAACCTAATAAGTTTATATTTATTTCTGCGTCCATTGGTATGAGCCCCTTATTTTGCGAAAGGGCGGAACACTTTAATATACTCACAAGTGATGGGAGTTTAATAATAAATAAGTTTTGTCCAGTCTTTCGTCATCCCAGGTTCTTCCCATTATCATATCTTCTCATTTTTTCTTGGTCTTCAACCTTTTCTGTTTTGTTTTTAGTTGCCATTTTTTTTTGAACTTCTGGGACCCTTCTCTTCTCTTCCTGATCAATTCTAATACTTTTAATGTGTCTTGAATCTATGAAATTGATTCTCTTCACGTTATCTCTTTCTGGGTCCATTGTTTATTTGTTTTTCCTTTAACTTTTTGCTTCTAGGGAAGTTATGTACGTCCTTGGCGTTGTTGTTTCTCAACAATATCTTCTGGTCATTGGAGGTTACTTCTTTTTCCCAAAAATTCATCGTCTCAGGTCTTTGTTTGTTTGCCTTTCGTACATTTCTGTTTTGTTTTTGCCTGTCATTTTCTTTTCGACTGCTTTCTTACTTCCATTCTATCTATACCAAGCCATGCTTCTTTTGACTCCTGTGTTTGGCTTGTAAATATCTTTTCACTTCTGTGATGTTTGAGTATCTTCTTGGATTTCGGGCTGAAATATCGTCGATATTCTTACTTCTGCCGACATTTCGTCCTTAATTGTATATGATGAAAGGTTGGCAAAAGAAAGGTGATCACTATCAGTGTAGTTCAAATCCAGAAGCTAATGGACATAGGAAATCACTTTCAAAGTGAATTTCTCACCAGGTTCACAAAAATTTCCCTTCTTTCCCAAATCCTGAATAAAAAATCTAGATCTTACATTTTCCCTGCAAATTGCATTTTAAATTTTTTTTCCCGTTTTCCTTTTGTACAGAGGATGATTGAAATGAAGTTCTCGAGCTACTTTTCTGCTGAAGAGGCTCCAAATAGGGCCAAAACAGTTGTACAGAGGACGTTCGAGGAATCCATCGCAATCAAAGCCGACGTACATCAAATTTTTATATTGATTACCTTATTAGCTACATGAAAATATTTCTTTTTTAAAGAAAGCTCGTCTTTGATAGAATATGAATCGAATTCTTTTTTCAATAAATTGGTTTCCGTTCCAGTTTCATCGGTTTCCTTAAAAAAAGTACGCCAGACTCTCCAACAAATTCAATTTAATTTTTCCTGTGAACTCCCAACATTATCGAAACTTTCATGCGTTCGCGTAACACACATTTCAAGGAGATAAATTTCAGGTCGATCATGCAGAAGTAATTGAATGTTATCCGAGTGAAAATGCGTCGGCGAGCGTGAAAATTCTTTTCCCGCCGCAAAAATTACCCGCCCCAAGTGTGTTCGTAATTTTCACCGATTGCGTTAATAAATGACGATCGACGGGATGAACGTCATTAGTCATTTCGTAACTACATCAAGTGCCTTGTGAATTTTTTATGCGGATGGTTAATTGGATGGCGAGATCGCTTTTAATATTGATTTCCGATATCGGCGGCCAGAAGTGCACGAGGTTTCTTTTTTTGGAAGAAAACAAGGGAGGGATGCGAAATGTGATAAGGGAAGTTTGGGAAGTGCGTACGAGGATAGCGTGGAAAATTACTATCGGTTTAACGGCAGACAGGAAGTTTCAGCGCAATAATGTCGTATATATTAATTAATGAAGACATTAAGAACTCGTATTTTCGGTGGATGACTACGCAGATTATAATTTTGGAAACTATTTAACAGAGATTGTGATCCATAAAATAATAAATGTCATAATAGATACAGTCAGTCTGTAGGCGTATTATCGACAAAATTAATCAAGTAAATACAAGAGGACGAAGGAAGGGGGATGAGACTGGGGGGACACTCTTCGATCTTAAAAAGTAGTTGTTAATACTGAAGATGTTTGCAACGGAGATTTCCAATGCTTAGGTTGACTTCAATCGTTTTAATTGCCTTTCATTTGGGGAATCCCTTAAAATTGACCTTCGGGTTGTTTTTTGACCTTTACCTGTCGCACGGAATTTTACGGCCGCGCCAATTTTACTTTAGGGTTAATCTGCATGTGCAAACTTGCACCTGGACGGGATTCTCAATGCAACAGGTAGTAGGTAATCCTGCTTGTTTTATTGCCACTATATTCTAAAGAGCTAACTTCCATTACATTTAACTCCTTAACTTTTCTTTAACATGTATTTAATAAAACAAATGCTTTCGGAATTGGACGTATTAACAAATCGTCCTGGATCTCTTTTTTTTTGGTTATAAACAAGAAAATCATTTCGTTCAAATCAAGCGATTATAAATGTGAGGAACACATTTCATCACCTCCACCCCCCCCCCCCCCTCTTTTTCGAAGGAATTTACGCTAGATAAACGAGGCCATTAGTGGATTCAGTCAACGGCAAGTTTGAAATAACTTCGCCAGACTAATTTGTTCTAAATCGTTGGCAGTGACCCAGAATTGAATGGAGGAAGAAGGAAGGGACCCGTTGGAGATTTTTAATTCCAGCAAGAACGTAAAGCCGTCAGCAAAGTAACTTTGTTACATACGAATTTGTTCAGTAAAAAAAAAAGAAAGAGCTCCACCAACATACTCCTTTCGAGTACGATTTAATTACGCCAATTTCCATCTGCTAATAGCAGATTTAAGTGAGACCCATAAAAAGCAAATTAATTCGACGTTTACATCTCATTAACACAAGAAATATATATTTTTTTAATTAGTTAATTACCTACTCCTTTAATAATTCCTCCGGGAAGTCGCCTCGCGCAACCGTGTGAGTATGTTTATTTGTAATTATAATTTATAAATATTGGATTGCGTTAGGAAAAACAATTTCCCGCCAGTGCTTTATTGAAGGCTAAATCTCATTAACTCGGACGTTTCTTGCGATGTTCTCGATAGATTCCTTCTCGGATTTCCGAATCTAATTGGTATTTATGTCTTTCGATTTTTCTGCTCCGCAGTTACTGCCTGCGTCCGGAGCTTGTCGTAATAACTTGTGCTAGATTCAGGTTTCGTAATGCTGTCATATTTTTAACAGACTCCAAAATACGAAGTAAACAGTGGAAGAAACGTAATTAGTAAATTAATACAGAGCAAACAAAAAAAATATATACACAGGCTGTTTCATTGAAGATGCATTAAACTTGAGGGACACGTTTCTGACATTATTTCAAACAAAATATTTTAATCGGAGCAAGTTGAAATTTGCGTAATTTGAAGTCGATGTTTTTTGAAATACTGTAGCGCGCGGAATCGTGAAACGAAACCGGCGATCTAAATTGCATTTATGAATGGCGTACAGCTGCAGGGAGGTAATAAATCCATAAACAGCGAAAAAATTTTAGACTAGATTTTATTTTGCCCTTGACTGAAAGATCGGTGTATTGAACTTTGCCACACGTCGAATGCAGCAGCGATGTGAAATCGCGTGGATATTTAAACTTATTTAATTTAATAATGAATTACAAATGTGGGGCTATGCAAAAATATGCATTTAGTATGTATGTTGTCGCACATTACAAATTCTTATTAAAATAAAATTTGTCGAATCTTCGTATGTGAATGAGTAATAATCCATTGATTCTCATTTAAAGTCCATCCTAAAAATATGCGACTTTGCTTTCCCTTCGATTTTCTCTAAATTTATTCATTACAGAGAAACTTTTACAAAGAAACTTTTCTTTTCCCAACATCTATCCGCATACCAAGTTTGATGCATCTTCAATGAAACACCCAGTATAAATTAATATGACGTGCAGCTCATAATACAAGCTTAAAAATTGTTGCTATCATTTCAACCCTTCGTACACCAAAAATATTCAGAGAATATACCGCGCGATCAATTTATATTTATAATTAGAGTAGGCTATGAATTTTGAATTAGATTGGCAACACTCACTGTTGATAGCTTAGAGTTTGAATTGTCAAAGTGACGCTTCAAAGGGTTTAATCAAATGCCGGGGGGCGAATACTTAGAATATTTGTTACTAAGACTTTATTATTCTCTAGTTTAAATTAAAACAATGAAACATGAGAACCCTAAACGTCAAAATATTTACATAACCTCTAATTTACATAACGAGTCTATTGGCAAGGTGTGCAACTGTATAAAAAATCCCACCTACTTTAATTATAAAGTTAAATTTAAATGATCACGTGGTAGTGTCAAAGTTAAAGTAACAGAAAATAATGTTAAAATGTTAGCAATGCAGAAGCAAAGCAAAAGAATAAAATGTAAAATGTAAAAACAAACAACGTATATGGTTTGGTTTTGAATTTATTATATAGGGCGATGCATAGTTCAGTGTTGTTTAAATAACTATTTAATTAATCTTGTGAAACTCTATAATTTCGATCGGCGGTTAAGGCTTTTTTATTTTCTTCAATTGAGGAGAATTTTTTTTTATGAATTTGATAGATATTTCTGAATTTGATAACAAAAATCCACAAAAAAGTCGATCAGACGATTTAACAACGAATTTTATTCTCGCTTTTCGATTATTTTAAGAAAAAAAAGAGAAAGTCAAAAGATGAACGATTTTTGTACTCCATTAATGATGAAAAAAAAAAGAAATCAAAACTCGTCGTATTCTTTAAATGAAATGTACTTTTTAGTCAAAATTTTAATTTGTAAAAAAAACGAATTTCTTACTTAACCTTGAATTTTCGTCAAGTGCAAAAGAAGAGAAAATAACAGACGTTTTCCTCGTGAAGAGAAGAAGAAGAAGTGGAAGAAAAAAGTAAGATTACAAAATGAGGGCAAATTTTTATTGAATTTGCTTTTAAAGAGAAAACAAGCAGTAAA
Source organism: Serrognathus titanus (assembly GCA_039766575.1). NCBI lineage: Eukaryota > Metazoa > Arthropoda > Insecta > Coleoptera > Lucanidae > Serrognathus > Serrognathus titanus. The sequence goes on from CM077912.1 coordinate 75,003,761, forward strand.
AATAAAAAACAAAAAAACTGTACATAAGCGTTAAAAGAACGTCCGCTTTTTATTTTCGCCATCAATAAACAAAGACAAAAGACGATCAACTGTAACGCAAACGTAAAAATGAACGACCGCTTTTTTAGTTTTACTTTTCGTCTTGAAATAAAAAAAAAACAAATCTCTAAGGTCTACCAGGAGAAAAAACAAATTAAAACAAAAGCGGTCGATTTCATTATCGTTTCTCGATTGTTTTAATGAAAAAAAGAACAAAATTAGGGCAAATTGATACTGAATTTGCTTTTAACGAGAAAACATTTTTTTTACATTTTGTTTCGGTCATCAAAAGTAAAGACAAAAGATAATCATGTATCTGTGTACAAACATTAAAAACAATGGCCGCTTTTTTTATTTTCGCCATCAAAAAAAAAGACAAAAGACGATCAACTATAATGCAAACGTTAAAAAGAACGACCGTTTTTTTTTTAGTTTTACTTTTAGTTTTGAATAAAAAAAAAAAACAGGAAACTCTAGGGTCTACCAGGAGAAAAAACAAATTAAAACAAAAGCGGCCGATTGTGAATTTCATTATCGTTTCTCGATTGTTTTAATGAAGAAAAGAACAAAATTAGGGAAAATTTGTATTGAATTTGCTTTTAACGAGAAAACAAGTTTTTTTTACATTTCGTTTCGGTCATCAAAAGTAAAGACAAAAGACAATCATTTTATCGGGGCCAAGCCCTACAACTCATTGCCTAAAGAATTACGTAGCCAATCGACTTCAGCTTTCAAAAGCAATTTAAAATTTTTTTAATTTTCCCTGACAGTGACCAATTAAATCAAATTAAATTAAGTCTACATTAATGAATTTAATTTTTCTTATTTTTTTATCTGTATCATCATTTATTATTATTATTATTATTTTAATTATTCACATTATCGATATTATGATTGTGTTATGGCGTTAGTTGCGTGGTCGAGCAGCAATTTTGCTCAACTCTGTCAACAGAAGAAAAAATTCTTATTAATTTATTTATCTGTACATAAACGTTAAAAAGTAAGGCCGCTTTTTATTTGCGTCATTAAAAGAAAAAAGACAAAAGACGATCAACTGTAACACAAACTTTAAAAAGAACGATCGCTTTTTTTTTCGTCTTCAAAAAAAAGAAAAAAACATTTTCTATGAGCTGTCAGGAAAAAACAACAAATTGCAACAAAAGCAGCACATTTTCCGTTTCTTGATAATAAAGAAAAGAAAAAATCAAAAAATGCACGATTTCTATTCTTAATTTTTGATGAAAAAAGGAAATCAAAACTTGTCATACCGCTTGTGTTTTTTCGTTGTCATCCGGTTCCATCTTTGTTTTTTTTCATCCAAGGAATAAAACAAAAGGCAAATAAAGACAAATGACTAGAGCAAAAATGACTTTCGATCGTGACTTTTCACTGTAAAACAAATTTCGACTGAAAAAGACATTTTCTCTTGTTAAAAAAAAACAAAAACAAAAATTCCGTTTTTCAGTAGAATTTTGATTTGGGAAAAAACACGAACGAAAGTCGATTATTTTTTGCTTTAGTCTTTCATTTTCGTCAAACGCAAAAGAGAAAAAAACAGTAGATAACTTCATAAAGAAAGAACAATGATAAAAGAAGAAGAATAAAAAGAAAAAAAACAGTCGAATATTTTTGCTTTATAGTCTTTTATTTTCGTCAAGAGCAAGAGAAAATAAAATGATCGATGTTTTCTTCAGGAAAAAGAAGAAGAATAAAAAGAAGAACGAGAGACAAAGTTAGGGCAAATTTTGATTCCAATTATGTTTTCTTAAGAAAAATTGAGCTTTTTTTCATTTGCATTTCTTTCTTCAAGTTAGAAAGCCCCTGTATTTAATTTTGTATCCAACATGATGGCTGGTTTTGATTACGTTTATAAATAAAGAGAACAATGACAGTATATGATTTTTCATATTTTAGTTCGTCAGGAGCATAAGAAAAAAGAAAAAAAAACAAAAAAAAGAGATGAACGACTTTTTTTACCGTATTATGATTTTTTCTTAAATGAAAATAGAAAACGAAAAGAAGAATAAAACACCTTTTTCATTTTCGCCGTTTTTCACTTCCTCAGAACAAAAATAAAACAAAAAGCAAGATTTATTGAAAAACAAAATTGGTGATTTGCTTTTTTTTCTCCGTCTTCTGTTTTTTTTTAATTTATATGCACGAAACAGTAAATAAAACGAAAGGAATATATATTAGTCAACAATTACATAAATAATCATGCGGCTTTGTCGTGTTGGTAAATATACATGTAATAAACAGAATCATAAATGTTACTAAGCTTTTCTATGAAGTGAGTGTAACATTTATGTTTAAAACTTTTAAAATCTGTTTGTGTTTTAGTTCTAGTGGTAACGTGTTGGCCAATATATTCAGCGTTTTTTGATCTGCTATTATGCGGTGATATTCGGGGGTAATGTCTTCTTCATAATTCCGGGTATGGTAAGAGTGGAAGTCACTGTTTCTTTCTATCTTCATTTTAAATATGAAGATAACAAGTTGATAGATATGTACACTTGCTGTTCCCATGTTAGTTTTTGGGCCTTCTGGTTGCGTAAGAATTTTATGTTGGTGACTTTTTGGATTGTTTTTTTGTTTATTTTTAATAGCATGCTGCTATCATCATGTTTGTTCGCAGGGTAAAATAGTATGGTTTGCGTTTTGCGTTCGTTGAGAATTATTCCATTATTTGTAGTCCATGTTTTTTCACGGTCGCGTTACCTTGTTTTATTAGTTCTTCGGCGTTTTGTGCCAAAATTAACATACGTACGTCATCTGCATACATGTTTATTTGATATGCTGGAAGACATTGGTTTGGTAGGTCATTTATCATTAGGAAGAAGAGAAGCGGTCCTAGTATGGTACCTTGTGGTACTCCTCTATTTGTTCCTGTTGTTTCGGATGTTTGTTGTTTAATAACTACTAGTTGTTTCCTATTTTGTAGATATGATGAAATCCAGCTGTGGACACGACCTCTTACGCCGGCAAGTGGAGTTTATTTAGGAGTAACGTATGGTCGATGCTGTCAAAACCACAGCTAATATTGAAAAATAATCTTATACTTTTACTCTTTTCGGTTCAAAGTATTAATTAAAACAAGAAATGATCAATTTTTTACCATATTATGACTTTTCCCTTCATTAAAATAGAAAACAAAAAGCAAGAGCAAAACACCTTTTTATTTTTGGTCGTTTTTGACTTCCTCAGAAGAAAAGTAAAACAAAGGCAAACGAATTATTATATTAATGAAGAAAAATATATTGAAATACGTGGTTTTTTTGTTCCGTATTTTTTCTTCTTTATTTTTTATGCACGAAACAGAAGATAAAACAATACTTTCGTTTCTTATTAATTATGTTAATTAAAAAAAGTCAATGGCAGTAAATCGTCTTTAATTTTTTACATTATGAGAGCAAAGAAAAAAAAAACAAAAGAGAATCGTTTTTTTTTAATTTGAACTTCCTTTTCTTGATCGAAAGAAATAAAAAAAACACCTTTGTTTTGTATTCTGCTTCAAATTTGTTTTTGTTACCTACCTTGTGTCCTTTTAAATACTTCCCCCTTTTATTTCCGAGATTTTTATAATTTTACATTTTATACCTATTCGATTTTCCGTTTGTTTTGGTATTTAGCTTTCTTTTTATGCAAAGTAAGTAATTCTCTTTTGTATGTTTGCTACTCTTCTTTCTTCCTTCCTCTTCAATTTTTTTATTTTATTATTTTTTACATTTCATTCATTTCGCAAGGGTCTTAAGTACTTTGTTCATTTTGTTATCTCAGAGTTTAACTTTTGAAAGCTATTGGTTATTCACTGTTTTCTGCATTTTTAGGTTTGCATCAAGCATTGTTTTGTTTTAATATTAGAATTTTTTGTTTATTATTTTACAACCAAAACAAGAAAGAGAAAAAAAAATGAGAACAAATATAGAATTGGTATTAAAATAAAAATGTTCGACTTTCCATTCAAAGTATTGTGTATTAAAAAAAAATACAAATTTAAACATTGTAAAGTTACATTAACAATTTTTTTATAAAGCAAGTTTCTTGTAATCTTAAAATAAATTTATTGCTGTAAGGGGCTTAAATAAAAAAGAGCGAATGAAAATAGTTCTTAACACGTTGACTAAAGGCAAGTTGTCTTTAGTTCGCGCAAGTTTGTAAATAATTCTAGTTTAATGGACCTTGACTCCAAAGTTGGGGGCTAGCTTAAACTCTTCTTCTTTTTAGAAGTGAACCTCGAGGATTAACCGACCAAAACACCTATAAATTTGAACCAAATCCGGTTTTGGTAATTGCAGGCAAACTTGCAGGAGATTTTTATGCACCACCGAGTTTTATCGGCGACCATCAGCCAAGTGCACTCACTGAGCTGCTCATATAAATTGAAATAGTTTCCAAGTGCCGCGACGAAATATTTGACTTTAATTGAATTCTCAAACATTTTTTTTTAACAATTTTTTTTGCGTCTTGCCTCCCCAAGGAATATCTGGCACAGAATTTTTTATATTAATTAAATAGAAGCAACTTGTTATTACATTGCGCAATTTATATTACCATAGCATTATTAATAATCGTAAGATTTATTCAATTATGCGTTACACAGCAAAAATTAAGCATCGTCATATTTTAGATTTTTTTCAGATATAATTAAGGTGGAGTTCAGGTTTTAAATTCACTCAAAAAGAATGGCGCGCAATTCTATGTTTTATTAGAGCGCACGCATACAACATACAATCCCAAATTTAATTTTAAAAACTTTTTTTCGGGATTCGCGTATACGAGATTATTTTAATTTCATCTTGTGTTGGAGTCGGCGCAGGTATGGAAAAGAATTTATGAATTGAAGGGGCGTTTTTAACGTTACACGTTGATTTGTAGCGATTTCAAAGTTTTAAAATCCTGAGTACGCTGCTAAATGAATATTTTGTAAAAAAAAACTCTAATTAAGAAGGAGAAGGAAATAGTACTTATACAGGGTCGGTCACGTTCAGTTGCAAATTTCATTTGATATGCTACAAAAAAAAAAGAAATAAATTTATTACTAATATATAACAGAAACGACTTCGCTTTCACTTCCTGCGTTTCCCTCTTTAAGAAAAGAAATTGAAAATCAATTTTAAGTACTGTAAAATTTTATATCGCCGGTCTTTTCTTTTCATTCCTCTAGGGTCTCGAGTTTCAAACAAATTGTTTTTAGAATTCAATTTGTACTGTCACTTTTAACGACCGAGTTTTTATTTATCTTTATTTCCAAGGGCCCTGTTGTGAGAATGAGAAAGAGGCCAACCTGAAATTCTGAAACGCTCATAATGACTTATAGACACAATTTAAGGAGCTTTGCGGCGGACAGGACATTCTTTTTACTAACTCTAAAGTATTTTTATAAATCACTCCGAGCGAGATTTAGACAACACAATCCTCTTTTCGTTGTTGGCCGGAGCTTTTTCCTTTCTTGAATTTATCGACGTGAAGTTAATTAAAGGTAATTTTAAAAACATTTGTTTTCCTTTCATATTGCACTTTATTTTTCATTCGTTTTTTATTGGGGTGGCATTGCTTTACAAGTTGTGTACAGTATCAAAGCTTTTATATGAGGAAACTAAAAAAGAAATGTGGGCCTTTCAAATTTATGGCGGTTACGAATTTTTATTGCCTTACTTCCACTCTCTTCCTCCTACCCACATACATATAGGAATCGAATACAGTTTTGTTTTAAATAAAAAAAGCTTATGGTAGAGCTATTACAGTTTTCATTTAAATCAGTACATGCAAGCATTTCTTTTTGTTAAAACTGCCTCACAAATATTAATTAAAAAAAAGGAGCTTTTTGTAAATGAATACGAAATATTCGTTTTGATATTCACAATATGAATTCGAATGTAGAGGATATTGCAATTGCAGACGATTCGATAAGCAATCTAGTGTGCCTCGCGTTTCCAATAAGCAGTTATATCTTCCAGTCTTTCTTTCGCCGGCCATAAAAGCAAATATTCGGAATTTATTGGTACGCTTTATGCAGAAATGCAGTGCATTTGTTAGTACCAGAACTACTAATAATGATGTTGAAATGAAATACTTATCATCCATGTAAATGATTCCCTTGTTCGATCGTGTAGTTGCACAGAATAACATTGTCTAACTTACAAGGGAAGTATCCCAACCCGAAAATAAAAAAAAAATTGAAATTTTGTGGATTAATAGTTCACTTTAGATCACCAAGTACTCAAAATCATAGAAAGTATGAGACGTGTTTTCATCCCCTAAAAATTTCTTCCGAGTGTTAAAAAAATTTAGCTGCACTCCACCCGAAGTGGACTACTCACCCAAAGCAATGAATTATTTTTTTGACTTCTCAGATTGTGGTGGTAGGGGGTAAGTTTTGATTTTCAAACTATAAGGAGTGGCAATTTTTACATATGTGATCCAAAATCCAAATCATTAAAGACGTCCGAAAAACAATTGTTCATGAGGTGACCAAAAATCTTGCTACTTAAAAGACAATAGTCTATTATTGTTTTTCTATTGACTTAAAAATAAAAAGGCGTTTTTGTTAACAAAAACAAATGATTCTTAACGAGTCTTGAGAAGGGAAAAAGTCTTTCATGAGAAACGAAAACATAATAAAACGTTTTTGAAAACAATTGATTCATGAGTGACATACAAATCTTGTACATCAAAAGTCGATCGTTCATTGTCTCTTTGTTCTTTCAATCAGAGATAAAGTAGATAGATAAAAAAATTAAAAAATATCCAAAGAGATCGAGGCTTGAGAAGGAAAAAGACAAGTGAAAAAGATGATCGATTCGGGAAGTGTCAAAGAAATCTTGAAAAACAAAATCCGATTGCCTCTTATTTATTTTTTTTCTTTGGATTCAAAAATTGACGAAAATTGAAACAAAAAGTTTTTCGATTCTCAAAAGTAATTAAAAATTGAAGATCTGAAAACCAATTGATTTACGAAATGACAAACAACATTCGACAGTCTATTGTTTTATTGTTGCAAATATTTAAAAACATCATCGCAAAATCGGTTCAGGAAATTTTCGACTTTCGATAAGTTAAAAATAATTGGAAGCATTTTGAAAACAATTACTTCATGCGTAAATCAATAAATCAAAAGTCGATCGTCTTTTGTTTTCTTTGGAGTTAATCAAACCTACATAGATAAATAGAAAGAAAAGAAACATGTTTTAAAGATGTCACATGATTTTTATCTAATCTTGACACGGGAAAAGCAATTGAACGTTTTTCAAATATATTGATTCGTGTGATGGCAAATCTTGAAACAATTGAAAACTTCTCGAAAACAATCGACTTGTGAAATGACAAACAAATCTTGAGAAACAATATTCGATTGTCCATTGTTTTCATTGACTCAAACCCTTTAAACAAAAACAATTACAAGATCGATTCAAAAGATTTCGATTCTCGCGCAGATTAAAAATTAAAGACATTCGGAAAAACAAATGGTTCGTGAAATGACAAGCAATTATCATCATGTAAATTAAAAGCCGATTGAGTGTCTGTTGTTTCTTCACGAACTTAAAAATAAAAAGTCGTTTTCGTTTAAGAAAATCGAAAGATTCCAATCGAGTCTTGGGGAAGGAGGAAACAACCGAAAACTTCTCGAAAACAATCGATTCGTGAAATGACATATAGATCTTGAGAAACAATATTCGATTGCCCATTGTTTTCATTAATTTAAAACCCTTTGAACAAAAACAATTGCAAAATCGAATCAAAACATTTCGATTCTCGCGCAAGTTAAAAATTAAAAACATTCGGAAAAAGAATTGGTTCATGAAATGACAAGCGATTATCATCATGTAAATTAAAAGCCGATTGAGTGTCTGTTGTTTCTTCATGAATTTAAAAATAAAAACTCGTTTTCGTTTAAGAAAATCAAAAGATTCCAATCGAGTCTCGGAGAAGGAGAAAACAAATTTTTCGAAAACAATCGATTCGTGAAACGACAAACAAATGTTGAGAAACAACATTCGATTGTCTTTTGTTTTGTACCTAGATTCAAGCACTTGGCGACAAGCCATCGCAAAAAGACTCTCGAGAAGTTAAAAATAATGAAATAGACTTTTGGAAAACAATTGCTTCACGAGTGACAAGTAAATCAAAAACCGATTGTCTTTTGTCTCGATACAATAGATAAATAGAAAGATTTAAATGTCAATAAATAATAAATTAATGTAAATGTCAATAAATAATAAATTAATTTAATTGTCAATAAACAATAAACAAACAGAACACATTTTACAAGCGATCACAGTCAATACTTTATTTGTCCAATTATGGCAACATCCTGTAAGTTATTTGAATGCAAAAATCTATAAACAAAAGAAAACACTATGAAAATAAAAAAAATTAAATGAAAAGTAGCTAAACAGCTACAAATTGTCAATAGTAGCGGGCCATCCAGGGTGACGTTTAGGTGTGACTGAGGGGTTGGTAACATGGGCTGATTAGGGAGGTGATGACTTGGCGTCTCCACCTTTTGCAGTGTCAATAAAGTTTCAAAATAACTAACAAATAAACGAAGTAAGTGCAGACGTCCGTACTTCAAGACACAGCCTACTGCGAACGGTTTTAATAATGGACATACTGCATAATTACAAGTGAGTAAATACAACGCAAGCAAACAAAGTATATTAAAAATAAACATCAAATTTGAAGAAATAAATAGCTATGTATAATGTGAATATAATAAAAATAAAGCCTTGGGTTTCACTGATCTGTTGAACTGATAAAATATAACTCATCTTGTTTTCGTATGAATTAAGTGCAGGCAGAGCATTGAAAGACAAATATTTTGTGATATAATTTTAATGTTTATCTTTGCTGGTTACCGAGTTATTCGCAGAAAACCGAAAATCGCAGAAATTTCGAAGGGTGCTTTTTCCCACTTAAAGCGCTTTTGGGCCGATAAAAAATGGGTCCGTGGTTACCCTAAGGTGAACTACTAACCCACAAAGTTTCAAATTTTGTTAATCAAGGAAAATTAATTTATTGTTGATGCCATTAGTGTCAATTACTGTTACTTATAACCTCAGAGTTAACCTAAATCCGTGCTTTAGTAATGACTAAAAGTCAGGCTTCGGATATTTCGGAACGTTGCTGTGGCTACGTAATGAATGGGCATTTTTTATTGGGTAGCCATGGCAAAGCTCCGAAGTCTGTTGTTGGCATATATTATTTTATATCAAAAAAAGTGACTATGGATGTATTTACAAGTAAATCAAATCATCGATAATTTGGATTTGAACTTAAACAATTTTATTCTTACTTTCAATAAAAAGACAATCAGAGATCTAAATCGAAAATTGTCTCGTAGATAAACAAAAGTTGAAGGTTTTGCATTTTATTACAAGGGACCCTGTATACAGCGTGTTACAGGACTACTGTCATTTATTGAAATCACAAATAGTACTCATGAAAACATGAAAAAAAGTTATATAATCAAGGGTGCACTATTAACAATAATGGCGTAAATGATGAATATTTATTCATACAAAAATTGTTCGGGTGTCACTGGTATCGAATGGAATGCACAGCTGTGCGAATCGGTTATTACAAATCCCGTCATAAACCCATAAATTTTGATACGATAAGTCTGATTGGAGCAGCCTTCAGTTCGCAATTTGGGTACATAAGTGTCGGGCGCATTAATAATAATAATACTTTATTCAGCTTCATGTCCACAGGGTGAAATAAGCTAAGTCAAATAAACACTTAAACTAAAAAAAAATTTAATAAATTAGTTAGTAGAATAACTTACAATTACACATTGGTATGTAAAATTTAATTCAACATCCTATAAATCTATAAATTCTTTAATATTGTAAAAACAACTGTCAGCAATAAAACATTTTAACTTATGTTTGAGCATTCGAAAAGATTTAATCTCTTTTATAGCCGGCGGGAGTTTATTAAAGAATATTAAGCATGAATAAATAGGTGACTTTTCATAGAATGTGGTGGTATGTACAGGGACAACAAATCTTTAAATCGGGTGTTATACTCATGGTAGTTACTATGTTTCAAAAGGTCTCCTAAATTTTCAAAAGTATATAAGCAACATTTGTATATGTTAGAGTAGAAGGTCATAATTTTTTCATTAATAAAAATTTGCCTACAACTATCTCTACTGTTGATATCGAAAATAAGTCTCAGTATTCTTTTCTGTGCTATAAATATACGAGAGGCAGTTTTAGAATTACCCCAACATACAATATTATAAGACATGTGACTATAAGAAAACTATAATATATTTGTAACATAGTAGTCTTGTTCATGGTTCGCTTAAGCTTTAAGAGGGCGTACTAGGCACTCGCTCGACCTGATCTGTCCACTTTAAACGTTCATCTAAGGTGATTCCCAGGAAACGTATACTATTTGAAAATGAAAGATTGATGGCAGGCTTCTTGTTGTTATTACGCTTTTGTTGAAATTTAGTATCATGTTATTTCTGTTACACCAGTTTTCAATATCAGATGTTATTCGATCTATGGCCCCGTGAAGTGCATGTTTAACGTCATATTCATCTATATTTCTAAAGAACATGCTGTTAGACATAGAGATTTATATTGTCCCGTCGGTTGTATGTGTAGGTCCAAAGTGTTGTGTAAGTTTTCTAGTTGCAGTATTCTTGAGAGATACTTATCACCAAGTAGTCTATTTGTGTAGACGACGTTTTTCCATTACAATTAGTAGCTATTCGTGTTGGTTCTCTAAGGGTACTATGTAGATTATGACTTTGGAATATATCCCGTAATAGTAGAGAGTTAAATGTGTTTCGTAGTAAATCGATACTTAGATCCCCACAAAGTATTATGGAGTCTCCCCTTTCTTCTGCAATACTCAGTGCTGCTATTAGTGAAGTAATAAAGTTTTAAATATTACCAGAAGGTGGCCTATAGGCGGTTATGATAACAGTCCTTTTATTTTCCTTCCGCAGTATATAGGCACATATTTCTATTTCCATTTCGGTCGATAGGTTTTTAATGATATCAACATCATGACATTGAGAAGTTTCTTTAACGTAAATACTTGTACCTCCATGGATATGCTCATTTCTGCAGATGTAACTAACTAGTTTGTATTCTGGTAAGTGGCCTAAGTTTAAATTTAATTCATTGGCCCACGTTTCCGTCATACATATAACACTGGGCTCTTCATCTGCCAGAAACATTTCCAGTTGTTCTGTTTTATTCAAGATGCTCTGTACATTCAAATGTATCACTGTGATGTGGGCATTATTATCTTCTTTAGATTCACTGGTGTAAATATAATTGGTATTCTTATCTAAATTAGTGATCGTTTCATGTAAGTTATGCTTCCTTGTTTGCTATGTAGAGTCCTCCTCGTATCGTGTCCTTTCCTTTTCATTTTCTATTTTCTTAGCTAAAATTGGGCAAGTCAAATCAAATGCGGAGTGATTGATATCTGTATCAAGCATCTTCTCTCATTTCTGCACATTCCAGCCATATGGTTATAGCCTAAGCAGTTGTAAGTTGAAGAACTTTTAATTTGTTTTTGCGAAATAAATTTTTATTTTTTGTCATTTATGTAAATAAATTTGTGTAAAAACTTGGCTAAATAAATTATTATAAAACTCGTTCGTTTATGATACAACGAGAAAAATTATTTTATCGTGGCTCACGTATTTACAAACGAAGAATTAATGGACATGGCTACGGGTGAAGCCAGACAAAATGCTGCTACCGCAGCTCGTTTGTATGCCAATAAATTTCCTGGTAGGGTAGTGCCGAGCCACAGAGCATTTGTGGCAGTAGTGCAACGAGGACGAGGTCTACTGGAGATTTGAAACCTCGTCGTGGGCGAAACGGAGGTGGACAACGACCTGTCCGGATGCAGAAGAAGCAATCCTCGACATGGTGACTGAAAATCCTTCCGCACGTCATATGCCTGTATCAAATCGCATTGTGTGGCGTACATTACGAGAAGCACAGTTGTACCCTTATCACGTGCAGAGAGTGCAGCCAATGATTGCAACGGATTATCCCCTTCGACCGACATTTTGTAAGTGGTTGTTGGAACGCCATAAAAAAAATCCAGTTTTTCCAACGAATGTGTTATGTGTTATGATGAGGCTATCTTTACGCGGAACGGCATATTAAATTTTCGAAATACACGGGTGGGCAATGGAAAACCCACACGTTACGAGACGTACTAATTTCCAACAACGGTTTTCCATAAATTTATGGGCAGGAATTGTTAATAACATGCTCATTGGACCGTACGAATTACCAGCTCGTTTATCTGGGGCAGACTATCTTCAATTTTTGCAGAATATTCTTCCAGAACTTTTAGAAGATGTACCGTTAGACATCCGGCAAAACATGTGGTTACTACTGGATAGTGATCCACCTCATTACAGCTGTGCTGTACGTGAACATTTACACACTGTATTTCCGGATCGTGGAAGTGCTACACCATGACCTCCTCGTAGTCCTGATTTAAATCCTTTAGACTTTTTTTTATGGGGATGCCTAAAGCAGCGTGTTTATGCAACAGAAATAAATACTATTGAGGATTTACGTTAGCTACGTTATGAGTATGCTACAGAATACGGAATAATTTTCCCCGAATAACTGAAAACTGGCTACATCGACCAGAATTATGTTTCATAAACGGTGGGCAACTTTTCGAACATCTTTTGTAATACTCGAAGGTACGTAAAACAGCTGATACCTAAATGCGTTTTTATTATTTAGGAAATAATAACAATAAAATCCATTCATTTCGTATTTTTTCAACGGTTACACATTTCTGACCTTGACTTTTATTGCATCTATCTAGCCAATTACTCGGGTTAATGCGCACGAATTTTATTGTTTTATGAACGGTCCGCAGACAAACGGAATTGCGTGAACACCGTAAAATGAATCAGAGGTTTTAAAACAGTGGATCTTTTTGATGTTACGCTCAATTTTTAGCTAAATTTTTGAGATTTGCAGAATGAATCCATTTTATGCTAAGGCATGTACAGTATTAATAAATGACAGTGGTGTTATAACACTCTGTATATGAATCTGATTATATCTAGCACTGATTTAATGCAATTGTTTTAGGTTTCCTTTATGAATGAAATAGTTATATTACCAGGAACATGCAGGGAATCTCTTGCCGGATGTGCACGCAGGCTTGGATTTGATATATGCTCATGTCTGCACAACCTGTTCGGGTTTGGGGTTCAAGCTGACGATGGAAACATTTCACCGCAAATTTACTTTAACTGAACACCACCGCTTTGTTACAGATTGAATCTGGGTATGTTTGCGTTAAATTAAACCATCGCCAAATACTGATTCAAATTAAATTAAATCCCGCACGTTCAACTGATAAAGCGTTTGCCTGTTCCTTTTTTCTTTTATTTTACAAAGTAAAACTTAAAATATCATTTTAAACCGAACGTTTGCTTTAAATTCGCAGATGATTTTAATAATATTGATTTTCGTAACACCGGGATTCAATTTGTAGTCATACATTCAAAATTTGCAAGTCGGTTGCAAAAAAGAAAGTTAATGAAAACATAATCGAGCTTTTTACTTTTAATCGTGAAACGTTTGAAAAACACGTCGAGGTGAGTTTTAACTTTGTTTTCGTTGGCGGCGAACGGAAATTAGTATCGCAAAAAAAAGTTTTCAGTAGGCGTTTTTAATGGAAGTAAATCAAAACATTGAATTAATATAAGGGCGAGTTCGGAATAACTTTCTTTCGGGAGGGGGACGATTTTTTTTTCCCGTCGTGCTCGTAACTTTCTTCTTTAAATTAATATATGATGATTGCGTTCTGTTTTGGGGACTTACCCACGTAATTTTCCTTTCGGAAATTTTTACTTTCCTTGTGAAAGTCATAGAATGAAAAAAATAATGAATTAGTAATTCGGGCTTGATACTTTCATGATTAAATAAAGTAGGTAGAATCTCATTATTAAGAGACTTGTTAAACGCCGCGATTTGGTTGATATGAAACTTCAGCAGAAATCCATTACAGATGTCTGTAACGAACAAAGATCACCATGATATCTATTAACATTTAAAATCTGAGTGTTTTATTTTGCCCCACCCTATATTATGTTTAAGCAACACCAATATTGAATTTTTAAAGTTTAAATATATGTAGAAAGTAGTACACAATGAAATTGATGGAAACAAATTTTAATTCAAGTAAGCACATGTCGCCCACAAAAATTAATCATTTAATGCAAACGCGGGTGCTTTCTCAGCCTGCCTTTTTCCATAAGTTTAATTTATCACTCAAAACTTCAGCAAATTACATAAAGGCCGCCCAAGAAAAAAAAATTAACGATTTTCCTGTGAGAATTGCTCCCCTAGTTTCCTAAGTGGTGTTAGGAACTTAAAAACGACTTACCTTAAAAGCTTCCCGGAATTTATTCGACATTATGTGGTACAGAAGCGGGTTAATAGTGGTGGATAGAAAATACAGTATGCCAGATATGTGATTCAGGGCGATGTAAATGCTGATTGTGGTATCCGAAGCGTTCGGGGTGTTCGATAAGTGAAGGGCGAGAAGTCGTTGTGCATGGAATGGCGCCCAACAAATGAAGAAAGCTGCAACGACCGCCACTGAAAAAGAAAACAAATTATACTTAATATTTTAATGAAAAATAAATAGTGCGTTTGCCTTGTTAAAGCGTGCATATTTCATCAGGCTAGACCGAGTGGAATATCTTTTGAAGCCACATCTAGAAATCCAATCTTAAAACTTAATTAATTTTGATCAAGTATGAATTGCGACTTGGAGAAACTTTTTTCCCCCTAATAGTCGAGATTAAGAAACGCGCGCCGACGAAAAACAAACGGAAAGATAATGGAAAAAATCACTGTGCATCTTCGCTTTCTGGACCTTTATTTATTCGACACGAAATTCCATAAATGTCGGCGCGATACGTCGCAAATGAGAGTTCGCGTTTTATTTCTTTGCGAACGAGCTTTTCAAAGTTTCTAACGCGAGCGTTTGCGTTTGTTGGTTTACTTTAGGCCCTGCGTTCGAACTGGAAATAATGCGAAAAGAAAAGGAGAGGTTGAATGGGCGAGTTATTTTTGTTCGTTCACTTGATTTAAATATTAATTTTGAATCTGGAAAAAGTTCGTACTTGTTTCAAACGTCGTTCTTAGGTTATTTAAATTGGCGAGTAAAATAATTCGAATCCACGGTATTCAATTTAAATGACGCAATTTTAATTTGAAAACCCGACTATCAGGGTTTTAAGGAAGGGCCATTCAACAAGAACTTAAAAGAGCTGGACACGTCCAATATGTGGGTTGGGGTTTTAGGTAAGCTTTCTCCCTAATGAGAAAAATTCAATTATGTGGTGTTGTTTATTAGTTGCTTCGTTTCATTTTTAGGAGGATCTCTTCAAAAATACCCTTAATGGGAGGTCTTTCTTCTGCCACCTTTTAAGTGTGAGGGACACATCCCTTAAAAAGATCCTCGAGCTTTTTAAAATTATATGAACGTATTCTCTTCCACAACCAAACTCGTAGCAGCACTTCAAGTTAAGTGCTTTTGCCAGAGTCTAGATAAGAAGGGTAGGATTAAGGTGGGTTTGGATACAGAGGAGGAAGGGATAGATGATTCTTCACACGTCCTTTGAAAGGGTTGAGATGATATTGGTTTGCCGAATTTAAATATGATGGAAGGGATCATCTGTTTGGAGGAGGATCTCTTCAAAAATACCCTTAATGGGAGGTCTTTCTTCTGCCATTTTTTGACATCCCTTAAGAAGATCCTCGAGCTTTTTAAAATAATATGAATGTACTCTCTTCCACAATCAAACTCGCAGCAGTACTTCAAGTTAACTGCTTTTGCCAGATTCTAGATAAGAAGGATAGGGTTAAGGTGGATTTGGATATAGAAGAGATTCTTCACTTGTCCTTTGAAGGAGTTGAGATGGCATTGGTTTGCCGAATTTAAATATGATGGAAGAGATCGTCTATTTCGAGGAGGATCTTTTCAAAAATACCCTTAATGGGAAGTCTTTCTTCTGCCACCTTTTAAGTGTGCAGGACTCTGACAACACACATCCCTTAAGAAGATCCTCGAGCTTTTTAAAATAATATGAACGTATTCTCTTCCACAACCAACCTCGCAGCAGCACTTCAAGTCGACTGCTTTTGCCAGATTCTACATAAGAAGGGTAGGGTTAAGGTGGATTTGGATATAGAAGAGAAAGGGATAGACAATTCTTCACTCGTCCTTTGAAGGGGTTGAGATGGCATTGGTTTGCCGAATTTAAATGTGATGGAAGGGATCGTCTGTTTCGAGAATACATGAAAGAAGAAGATCATCGTTTACTAAAAGGGTGTTTTGGTTGAAGAGGTTCTAGAAAACAAGGGTAGTCGTCAGTTTATTGAATTTGAATGTAAAAGAGGAAGTAGTAGACCATGGTTCACTAAAGTTGGAATTGGAATAGCATTGACTTGCTTTAAATATTTATCGCTCTACGTTTCACTATCGATTGTGAAACGTAGAGCGACAGTGCGAATTTAAGTCACCAAGAAACACGTCATAATGACAGATGACAACAAAACGTCAGCCAATATCAGAGAGACTGAAGCGTTACATTTGTGTAATAAAGCAACAATGACGATCGTTACAAATAAACGAAATTTAGGTTGCGCCTAGACGTGAAACTGCCTTCGATCATGATTGGCCTTCAAATGTGGTCGCATTCTCAAATTTGGTCGCTAAGACAACCCCCCGGAGTAAACACAAGAAGACTATCCCCTGTCGAACGACATACAGCTCCGGTTATATTTGATTCGATTATACAGTTAGACGAGTCGCTACGAGCCAGCCCTATAAAATCTAGCTTCAGTGTGCAGGGTGCAGCCTATTGTTGGGAACACTTACTATTGCTTTCCGTGTTGCCAATTGTCAAGAAGAACTCACACAACCTTTCCGTGCGGCTTATTGTGTGAAGCATATCCATAGGCCACATCCTAACCTATAGAGGAATTATTCATGTTGTGTTTAAAAACGATATTACAAACACACTATAGAAGGAATCTTTTGTTTTAAGAATTCGAATGCATGGTGTGCTATATATGTTGAAAGAAGAAAATCACTTATTAAAAGGTGTTTTAGTTGAAGAGATTTGACCGAATGGTTAGCATCACATACGTTTTACTGAATCGATGGGCTAGGATGAATCGCCTGTTTTGAGGATTCGAACACTTTGCATACTACTTGGAAGAAGAAGGTCGTTTATTCAAGGAAGGTAATTTGGTATTATCACATTCCATTTTATTGAATTGATACAAGATCTGGAGTTATTGAAAAGGCTACCTCCAATGACGGCAATCAATTCTCACCGAATTCTCACCGAAGTGGACCATGAAATTGAAAATGGACCCTAATTCTGTTCATCGAATACTACCATCTATCGTCATTTTCGAAGCCGGCAGTTGTAGAAAAGGAGAAGAGTTACACACCAAGGTATTCAATCACCCTGAAAAAATTCCCATGGATGCCACATTGTCGAAGACCATCGATGAAGGGAGAAGAGAAATAACACCCAGAAGGAGTTTCCACGATAACCTAACATCCAGCACCAAACACCAAAAAGCTTTGACAGCCGTTACACCAAACATCGTCAAAGTTATGAAGAGTAAAGATGCTGAAGAGCTTCTAACAACGATCACTATATCCATCACCGGTCTTAAGAGAAGCTCCGTATAAGATGATACCTAACGGCTTGGGCCACATCGTAACCTATAGAGGAATTATTCATGTTCTGTTTAAAAACGATATTAAGAATACGCTGTGGAAAGAATCTTCTGTTTTGAGAATTTGTAAGCATGGTGTGCTATATATGTTGAAAGAAGAAGATCGCTTATTAAAAAGTGTTTTGGTTGAAGAGGTTTCACCGAATGGTTAGCAAGCTTCAAGACTTCAAGATCTTCTCCTCTAGAGTCACATACGTTTTTCTGAACCTCTCATGGGTTAAGAAGGACCTTTGCCTGGTTTAAATAAGTTGTAAGGGATCGCCTGGATTGAGGATTCGAATACATTGCATCCTACTCGTACATACTGTTAGAAGAAGGTCACTTATTAAGGTTAAAGAGGTGTTATGACATTGACACTTTATTGAATTGTTACAAGGTGTAGAGTTATTGAAACGACCGCCCCACATGACGTCAATTAATTTTCACAACAAGTACTTCGACCCGGAGTGAATCGTGAAGAAACTGAAAATGGACTCTAATTCTATTCATCTAAGAAAGGGACATAGTTTGACATTACATAATCATTTTGTTTATTTTAAAATTGCAATTACCGCTTATAATTAATAACACATAGCGTTCGAGGAGGGTTGGTAATGTCCTTCGAAATTTCAAAAATGACTGATGGTAAAACGCCAGTTTCGACTCATATCTAAATGCTGGAAATGTTAATGGTACTCGGGTTTTTCATTTCAGTGATTTTGGCGAATTTAACGCTGTTTTTTTCTCTCTTAAATGTCCACGACTATACATTATAATCGGACAGACATATTTCATCAAAATAAAAAAATAAAATGAATCAATGTGTCCACCTTAGCACCTTTTGCGTGAAAATGGGCATATCATACCACATCACGCTTAGAAGATACCCAGTTTTAGCCTTTTTGGTGCATGTATATAGATACTATCACCAGTATTATGTAATGTCATTATATAATATGTACTCGAAGACACTTGTATATTGCCTCTCAAATTTATAAAGGATTAAAATAAAACCGTCGTCTTAAGTAGTTCATTTCGCCCTGTTTTAATGCGAATCGGACGAATTCTTTTGGACAAGAGTGTACGTTGTATTCATATTTTCGAAAATAAGCAAAAGAAAAAATCTTTATTTTAAGTAATGTGAAGTTACATGAAATTTCAAACTTAAAATTTATTTCCTTTTGTTTACTGGTGGTGGGTTTATTTCAATATATATAAAAAAAACTATTTAGTACATACGTTGTGTAATTAGAGCGATATTGTCCCTGACATAAATTAATGATTCAAGGCTCAAGAATTTTTAGTCCAAACTTGTTAAAACTCCCAGTTACGTAAGTGGCAAGGAATGTTAAAAAATAAGGTTCCGAGGTGTGTTGGTTTCGGTGGTGTGGACTTGTGTAGTGCGCCGGTCGAGGAATTGAAGTTCGGATTGGTGCAGAGTCAGTTATTCACATACACTTTAACGATTCTGCAATACTAATATCGCTAAATGAACAGTCGGTAACAATCTACCAATTAGATAGCTAAAAGTCGGTGCAGTCTTTGATTAAAATCAGTTAATTGTCTGATAACCCGTTATGTCCGGGTGGGTCGTTACGTGGCATTCCTGAATCCTACTGGGTGGTATCCCCCAGTAGACTGTGAGTAGGGAACCTCGTGCGTTATCCCTTGGTTCTAATCACTTACAGCGGACTATGGTTATCCTAGCCGGGGAATGCCAGTCTATTAAATCTAGAGGTTGGATTCCTGAAACTTACTGGGTGATTATCCCCCAGTAGACTATGAGGAGGGAACCTCGTGCGTTATCCCTTGGTTCTCATTGCACCACCTACAGCGGGCTGTGGTTATCCTAGCCGGGTAATGCCAATCTATTAAATTAAGTGGTTAGATTCCTGAATCCTACTGGGTGGTTATCCCCCAGTAGGCTGTGCGTTATCCCTTGGTCCCCATTGCACCACCTACAGCGGGCTATGGTTATCTTAGCCGGAGAATGCTAATGATAGTTAATTTCTAAGTTGGCCGTGCAGGGCGAGGAGCTTTGTGCATTATCCCGGGTTCCTGTGACATTTGCTAGCGTCGGCATTATAATGTCGGGGACAAAACGTAAACTAATTGATTCACGATTACTACCGTGGAAACCTGTCTTTAATTACTGTTGAAAGTTGTTTAAACTACAATGATTATCGAGATGGCGATTTTCTGCATAAAACGATAAACAGCCTAAGTGTGTACACTTATTCGAAGAGCAAAGTTCATTAGCGATATTAGTTGCAGTTGAAGTTTTACATAACGATTGGACCGGCACGTTTCTGTTATTGAAAAAAAAAGAGAAATAAATATCGATTCGAATTTGGCATTTGTTTGAAATCGTAGTCTTACAGTAAGGAGCAAATCTAAAGTATTTATGTATTCAGGAAATTTGCGCAAGGACATCTGTTTACTCCATACTTTTACGTGCGCGGACAAGAATCAAAACATTTTTTTCACGCACAGCAAGAATAATAAACGCTCGGGAAATGATAGTTCCGCAATTTTATGACAGCCCCGCACTCTCTTTTGACAGCCATTAGCCAAAATTAAATTTTATGATCGGGTGTTTACCGACTTTGCAGTTTTTTTCATTCACACTAAAGTTTGCGAAACTCCCAGGCTGAGAATGTGTCTTGTTTATTTAAACCGCCGTTTACGCACCTGGCTATTTTTTGCGTCACGTAAATAAACAGTGAAGGAGTTTGGAGACCAAAGTCCACAATAATAGTAGAATTTTCATAGTTTATTTGATTGACTTTCTTTATCGGTTAATCAGATGTGATATGTATTCTGGGGTTGTTCTTGCAGTAAATATGATTTGATTTTTTTTATATACTTTGCTGCAAACGCTTTATTTTCTGAGATGAAATTGCAGCCCACGTTCATTTAGAACGTTATCGACTGTACCAGAAACATATGTGAACGCGCGAGTTAGGAAAATGGAACTTTTCTATCTTCTCCTCGCTGACTGTTTGAAGGGAACAGGAACGTAAGCAGAAAATGGGGAAAAAACCGAAATTAAAGTCAATATTTTTTTTGCGGTCGTCATATTTTAATATTTGTTTTGTGAATGAAACGCTTTTTTATTTAAAATTGAGGGACAAAGCTACAGGTGGAATTAATACGACCACAGGCACTTTGTGATTATGTAAGTGATTGTACAGAAGACCCACAACCTTTCGCTTCCCGAAAAGTATAAATGGCGTGGAAAATTCAAACTCAAACTAAAGTTCTAGAGTCCCTCAGGATTTCCACAAACCAATTAGCGAAAATTAGCATAAATTACATTCGAAAAATTAGTTGGGAACCTCTAGCTTTTCTCTCTCCCACGTATTAATTAAAACCGCCGCCAATCTCAAAGTTATCGTCACCCACGCGGATTCCTTCGATGAAATTCCGGTGATTTTCGAAAACGCCGGCTTTCAAATTTGCGAAACATGTATGTGCGTCCCTGCACGTCGACCGTGTTTAACGAAACCAGTTATTCGCGAGGAATTATGTAATTAATAAGTCTCTGCTGTGGTGGTTAATTAAACGAGGATCACGACTAGTAAAGTTTGCCCTGGATGATATTAGTGCGCTTGGCGTGTAATTGTTGATTTCAACATGAGGGTGTCGGGGGAGTAGGAAGACGTTTGTATATTTCGGGGTGTATTACTTTCATCATTGCAGGTATTTGGTGCGGTTTATGTGATCATGAAAATAAAGGAATACTACGTCAGGCTTGCCTAAATATACAGAACGTGTCACGACGCTATTGTCAATTTCGTGAACTTTCGCCGTCGTGGGGATGGAAGGGATGGTGTAGTACCATCAAATGAAAATCACTTTCCTTATGTGAACAGTTACTTAAAAGACTCTATCTCCGATGGTGAGGACAAAGGTGTATTAAAGATAAGGACCGCAACGAAGTGTCCTATATTCCCACACTTAACTGTTACAGTCTTTGTTTTCACCACCTTTATCTCGATATAGTCGTATTTCTTCCTTTGTTTCGACCATTATGTGGGTTGCTACGTAACACAAATTAGTTTCTAAGTTGTATAATTAATACGACCGGAAACGAAAAGAAGCGTAGAAGATACTTATCGAAACTTTCCTATGTTATGTTCCCTTAATTTATATGAAACATAATCTTGTTGACTTCACTAATTTATGTACCGCCCAACTTAACATTTATGTATACACTTAAATTTAAGTTATTGACGCAACTTCGCGTAACTAAAGTATAGTAACATCCTACGTAAATCTACAACCCCGGCTGTTACAGGAAGACCCACACAAATCCTTTGTACTTGATGAAATTCGTGTTTGTACTTCGGCATTTCAGTCAGCGTTGTAAACAACACAAAGTTAATAAATAAGAGATTATATTAAGCTCACAGCCTTGAAATTTTTCTTCTTCAAATAATAGATAACATTTTAAATTAATATTGCATCTGGAAAATTATAATTTATGCGTCTGTCATTTCCTGAAGAAGACTTTTATTCAATAACTTTCGCCTCAATAAATATTAGGATAACAATTTACGTATTTCGTCAGTCATAAATAGAGAGAGTTGCAATCGCAAGCCACATTAAATTCAGAAAAATATCCTCGCAAAAAATCATGTTTATGAAACACTCGTAAAGCAAAATGACTTTAACGTTCACCTAAATTATAGTTTCCCCTCCAGCACGAGAGTATTTTTATATTTTAATAATAATAATAGAAATCCTTGAGCGCCGCGAACATTTTTTTATGTTTTTGGATAATAGAACTTCATTTTCCAACTCTATCAAGCTTTCAACCACATTTCATTTTTTAATTTATTACCAATATTTAAAACAAAATGACTGCCGATGTGAAATTAAACTTGTTGATTAAAAACGAGAAACAAAGGAGGGACTGCACGCGAAAAATTGCAAAGGGCCTTTCAAATGGGAATTTGATTTTTCCGCTAATTTTTTTTTTTTATTGATTGGGTCACCATGTGCACGCAAAATTAAAACCGCGGCGGAATTTTATTGCGCAGTAATTTATTTCGGAGGCGTCGCGGCGCTTTACTATTTTGAATGACTTACTTCATGGATTTTACGACGCGACGCAAGATTCATTGGTGTCATCACATTTACAGTTCCTCGCTAATTTCGATTACCAGCTGATTAGAAAAAAGTTTTGATTTCTTACTTAAAACACGAAGGTACCAACTCAACTTGAATGCGGACAGGTCATGTCAGAAAATTGTTGCAAGAGTTGTTACAACGCAAGATTACAAGATTTGAAGATCTTCTTTTCAATAAAAAAATTGATTTTTAACAATTATAAAATGACAAGGTTCTGACAAACCTGGGCAAGAATTTAACCCTTTAAAAAAAATGAAAAAAGAGTGATTTAGGGCAAAATTCTGAAACATCACTCATAGCCAACTCACACTCAAACTTTGGCAGTTTAATATTATTTGAAATTCACAAATGCCTTTACTTACTCGTATAGTCAAGTTTATAGTCAGTATGGGTATGGAAATTATTTTTCGGAGTAATATGTAGCACGTGGAAAAATAACGTGGAGACCATAAAAAAATATCAAGGACAAAGAAAGAAGTCTAATTGTAGAAGGAAAGAGGACTATGGAGAGATGGCGCCAATACTACAAGGAACTTTTGCAAGGAAAATACACAGAAACTCAAGAACAAACTACACAGACAGAAGACCAACAAGAAACACAATCGTAGAAGAAATTAAAGATGCGATAAAAAAATTAAAAATAGGAATAGGATTGAATATCTGGGTGTGTACCTCTTCTCCTTTTCTACAACAACTGGCTTCAAAGTTAACGATGGATGTGTAGAGTATAAGTGTTCCTTTCGATATGAGATGTTGTAGTGAATGCTACCGACAACAGGCTGCACAGAAACGTTGTTTGTGCTTCCGACAATAAGCTACATGAAAGCGTTGTACGTACTTCCGACAATAGGCCACACGGAAGGCTTGCGTGTGTGCTTCAAACAATAAGCTACACGGAAAGGTTGTGTGAGTTCCTCCTGACAATTGGTAGCATTGGAGGCCTTAGTGAGTGTTCTCGACAATAAGTTGCACAGTACACAATGAAGCTAGAGCGGTCAACGCTCTCGATTTTATAGGGAGGTGAAGTAACTCTGCTCTATTGATCTAAATGTATAATCGGAGTTGAATTTCGTTCGTCAGGGGACTGTCTTTACTTCAGGAGTTGTCTTATCGACCAAATTTGAGAATGCGGATTTATTTGTGGGTCAATCATCATCATTATCATCAATTCATCAAGGCGCGGTCTAAATTTAATTTATTTGTTGCTTTATTACACGTGGGGCTTCGTCCATATTTGTCGCACTGATGTTATCTGACGTTTCTCGATGACGTTTCTGACAATTGTCATTTTGACGTTCGTCAATTTGACGTTTCTGATAACTGTCATTTTGACGTTTCATGGTCATCTGCCCGTAAGGTTTGTTCGTTTGTATTCTTCGGAGTTACCCTAAAGGCTGTCACGTAGAGTTTTCGGTCATATTCGATGCCTTTTCAGTGCAAGATAAACGAATGTGACGGAAAACTACATTTGATAGCTTTTAGATTAACTCGAAATATAGAAATGGTAAAAAAAGTTGAAGGTTTAGTGATGGAGGACCGACGTTTGCTACAGAAGTTGGAATATTCGAGGTTTCAGTTTTAAGAGCAAAGTGTCTGCACGTTGGGTTCTTAAGCTGTTGACGCCTGAACAAAAATTGCGCCGCAAGAAAATTTCAGCGCAAAATTTAGAGGTAAATCTAAACCTACTTTCACAATTTATCACTGGCGTTGAAACTTGGAAACATTTTTGGGACCCAGAGACAAAACAAGAATCAGTACAATGGATTCGTCACCCCCGGAGAAGTCATGGACGCAAAATTCTGCAGGAAAATTGATGGCTACGATTTTTGGGGTGGTAATGTATGCTTCTAATTGAAGTTAAGAGTTGTAAGAGTTGACGCAGAAGCTTGCCGAACACACTTTCAAACTTGAAGAAATGACCTCATAAGCTCTGCAAAAAAATCTTTCTGTTGTAGTACAATTGTTCAGATCTGAACAACTTAAGAAGAACCTGCGAGGAAGGCGATTTTCTTCAGATCAGTAATATTTATTCGCTTACACTGATCATGTTTTTTAAGCCAACAAAAACTTCGTAAAGCGTCTACCTTGCTTTAGATAAAAATTATTAAATTGTGTCTCATTTTTTCTTGAAGGGTTTAAAGCGTTATAAAATCTTACTGTAAATAAACAAACAATTGATTTCACTTTGGAAAAAAATAACAAAAATGAACAATACATTCCTTAACTCGCCGGGGTATGTTCAGAATACGGTGATCGGTATCTTCTTGAGGTATCTTGCTCTAGGTGACGACGCAGCTCCTCCAAACTGTTGGCTTGTTGAGGAATACGTCTTAAACGTATTCAAATCCGTAGAACGAGCTGGCCAAGGAAGCTTGTTGCAGAAAGTTCCTATAAATTTGTACGATATGGGGTCGGGCATTATCTTTCTAGAGAATTATTCCAGCGTGTTCATTTACTAGAGGTAACGGGCCTTAAGATCTCGTCGATATATTGATGCGCATTTAATCTACCTCTGATGAATACCAAAGGGGATTTGTACCTGATACCTATGGAATCCCATACCATAACACCTGGTATTACGCCGCCATGGCGACGTACAACAAACTCCACATTGCGTCTCTCTCCACGGAACCTTCTCACCACCATTACTCAACGGTCATTGTGTCACAGACTAAATCGGAAGTCGTCACTGAATATGACTTGATCCCATTCAATTACCCACTGCTGCCTTTCTCGACACCATTGAAGTCTGGCTCCCTTATGCAATTCTGTTAATAGAAGGCGTCAACATGGCCGATAGGTGTGAAGACCAAACGATGCAATACGTTCGACTAGACACTTTTTGTCGTAGATCTCTTATCTAATCCACTCCAATTGCAACCTCTCTCTTATAGCCAGTTGACGGAGATGCCGATCTTTGCGTTCATTTTCTCTTCTAGGACGCCCAGTTCCTGGTCGACGGTGTTGCATGTCTTCCTCAGACCACGATGTCCATGCTCGAAGCTCCGCAGAATGATTTCGGTTTAAACGCCGCGCTATTTCACGGAACGCATGTCGACAATTCGCGCCCTTTTAAAGTCGGACAGTTGCTGAAAACGTTGCCTTCTGGCAATTCTAGGCATTGTTAACGATCAACACTTTATGCCTTCGTAGAAAATAAAGACACCAGTTTAAAAAATTACCAATAAGAACAGCCTATCTTTTTAAGACAACCGAAGTTTCCCGTTTTTTTATTCTGACGTTTTTATCATCGACTCCTAAGATGTGGCTAATTATTTGGCAAAATTATTGACCTTCTAACTTTACCTCTTCTGGGTGGTGCGTTTTTATTGGCACGTAGTTCATATTATTATGGTGCTTATAGAATCTTGGATTCCCTTTAATATGCATTAAGTATTGAAGGACGAAGACGCAGGGTAATGTTAATAGCTTAAGTTTTACAAATGATGATCTACAATCATCTCTATAACCAATAGTTGCAATTATACATACCGCACGTCTTTGAACAGTAAAGAGGTTATCAAGTCCTGGGGATTGACTTCAGACCAGAATTGATTAGGATATGTGAGAGGCAAAAAGCGCATGAGAGAACAGAGGGAGACAACTGAGTAAACAACTGTCTTAAGGCAAAAGTAGCCGAAGCTAGTTTTTTTTGATAACTAGTTCACATGCTCTATCCAACTGTGCCCTGGTTCTACGCAAATTTCTAAGAATTTGACACTTGGTGGTGGGTTATTTTCACATGCATCTATATTTCTTAGAGATGATACCATTGTATACAGGCTGTTTACTAAACACGCGGCAAAAAATAAAGATGTTATTCCTTGGACTATTTTAAAACTTTTGTGTCTGTTGATGTTTCCATTCTGACTTGTCACTTTCTTTGAAAGTTGTCTCGTATGTTTGTATGATAATTAAAAGTTTGTTAGTAAAACCATCTAATATGAATAGTTATATGAATGCCGAGATGATTGATATGCATTTTAGATATGGACTTGCCAATGGTAATTCGTTACAGGCTAGGCGGTTGTACGGTGAAAGATTTCCCACTTAATAGACAAACTTTCCAAAGTATTCATCAACGTCTTCATGAAACAGGCAAATTTAAACGAAGTGGAGCACCAGGAAGATCAAAGACAGTAACAACAGTAGAATTGGAGGAGAATGTGCTGAACATGGTAGAGGAAGATCCTGGTGCTTCTACCAGGAAAATGGCAAATGCGTTCAACATCATTAATAGGATTATCTGGAAAATTTTGAAGCACCAATGCTTGTATCTTGTACTCTTGCTGATTTTCCGGCACGTACTGCATTTTGTCAATGGCTTCTGCATACATTAGTTCAAATCCCCCAACTACTGACACTGATTCTTTTTACCGACGAAGCAAATTTTTCCAGAAATGCAATTAGGAACTTCCATAGTAGCCACGTGTGTACTTGATGATCGTTTCCAACATCAATTTTCATTAAATATTTGGGTTGACTGGCTGATTGGACCGGTATTTCTACCGGGAAGACTTACCAGTGAGGTGTATCGCATTTTTTTGGAAGACTCACTACTTGAATTTCTAGAGGATGTACCATTGGCAACGAGAAATGGTTTATGCACGATGATGCACTAACACTAGCTCGTGAGTTTTTAAATGCAAAATATGAAGATCGCTGGACTGGATGAGGTGGACCTCACTTCTGGCCTACTCGATCCCCAGACTTAAATCCCTTAGATTTTTTCGTATGGGGTCATTTGAAGCTCGTAGTGTACAGTACTCCAATAAAAAATGAAGAAGATTTGAGAATTAGAATAATTGATGGATGTAATGCAAAAAGAAACACCCCCGGTGATTTTGAACGAGTTCGGCAGTCAATGAGGAGAAGACTGGATGCATGTATCCTAGCTGGTGGTAGTCATTTTCAGCAGTTCTTATAATTAATAATCTTAAATATAACATCAAAGTACTGTTTCTTTCCGAAAAGCTTTTACACTCTGTATCTTCGAATCAAAGCGTCATTCCGAAAAAAAAGGACAAAAAAATTACAATAGGCCAAGTTTTTGCCGCGTATTTAGTAAACAGCCTGTATAATAATATTTTGTGAATTTAGAGCTAGCCTATTTAAGTGGTTGCTTTATTGACAGCGTCAGTACGTATGTTTCTTAGTCTATGTAAATATGTGTCATTTTCTACAATAATTGAGTCATCAGCATAGAAAATACATGTTTCATGAAAATGGAGAGATCATTGAAGTATATTATAAATAGCAGGGGACCTAGAGTAGACCCTTGCGGGACTCCAGCCGTAATAGGCAGCATAGTTGATTGAGACTGAAGCGTTTTCAATTTTTGCTAACAGAGCGTCTTTCGTAGATAGGCCATAGGTGAAGCCATATTGATTAGGGTTGATATAGGAATTTTTATTAAGAAATTTCATAATTCCGTTTAGCACAGCTTTTTCAAAAAGCTTGAGATGAAGGGCAGAACCGCTATAGATCTGTAGTTTTAGGATCTCTTGTTTTTGTTTACAGAAGTAGTGATTGCTGTCTTTAGCGCATTAGGAAAATTGTTATTTTTAAAAGAAACGCTTATGAAGTAAGTGATATTTGTAACTGCTTTAAGCATCCCGCGATAATCTTTCCTTACAATTATAAGCTCAGTAGGATCAATGTCAGGAAGTCTAAAAGACGCTGTAGAAAATTTTTTTACTGCAGACAACTTTGGTTGGTTAGAACAACTGGAAAAATGTGGCACAAGTGTGTGGTCTTAAATTGGCTTTACATTACTCCTCTCTTCTTCTTCTTCAAGGCCTGGTATATACTTTTTGAACTCTCCCTCGTATTGTCGGGGGGCATTGTAAATTTTTGAACACGACGAAAAAGACTTCGACTGAATGTGCCATTATGTTAAATTCTGCCCGTCCCAAAAATATAAACCCGGATTTATCGTATTGTCATTCGTAATATAAAGGCCTTTCATTTTCACGTTATAAATGTATTCTACTTCGCTCCTTTGTTCTATTCATAAGACCACGCGAACGAAACCATGTGCCAAAAACATAAAAGGCATATAATACACTATACATTAATTACTGCGAGCAAATGTTGCTTCCTAAGACCTAAAAATAGACTTATTTAGCTCACATGATGATACGGAAAAATGAAATTCGCAGAAAAATTTAGACGACGGGAGAATTAAAAATAAAAATGATTTTACTGTTTTGGGGGGGTTATTCACCACTATATCAAAAATAGAAGTTGACTAGGTTTTTATTTTTATTACGGAAGAGCTCGTAGTTATATGGGCAATTACTCTGGAGTAACAACAATTACAGTATTGAAGAGTTTCAATGACAATGTTGTTTTTAAATCACTGCTTTATGCATTATGAATGAATGCATAGTTTTGTATCAAAATAATAAAAAGCAAGGCACGTTTCGTCTAGCAGAACCAATATTGGCTTTTTACTATCTTTTAGGTAATAGACCAAGTGCTTTGAATTTATTAAGTTACAGCCTCTGCAGCTTTACCTAAAAAAAATATGAAATAGAGGAAATTTCATGTTATTATCTTTGCTCCTTTCGCATCGTCCTTCGAACGAACGTTTTCCCATCTGCACAGAGATTCCACAGGAATGCACTTTTTATACAAAACCAAAGTCTGTGCCAGAATATTAAGCAAACAACGTGCAGTTTGCGAGTAAGGGCTGCTTGTGATTTGCGAATAAGCTGCTTTTGATTTGTCTTTTCCCCTCCGGTAAAAATCGCGTGCGCCTCGAAAGCGACACGCTTTGACTACATGGATATTTGAATAATGCGATGCATTTTTCTGCGAGCAGGGTTGGATTTACATTTGTATTTTGGTATGAAATACTAAAATCCTCACATTTTCGGCAAATTCGAGCTCAAGTTTTAATTAATTTCCCCAAACTGTTTACATGTTCTTGGCACGTGTGTTACTAGGCTTGATAATTCCTGTTTGCACTAAAAATTCTCTATTTTTCTGAAAAGTTTATTTTACAGCAGCAACATCCGACTCCATTTGTGTTGCGTTGGGAACATCTGCGTGTTTATTTATAGGATTTGGTTTCTTATGTCCTCGTTGTGTAATGCAGGGAACTACCGCCTCGAGCATTTTTTTTTACGCACTACCTGCGTACGATGGAATTTATTTATTAACGCCGGTGGACACAATGAATCTCTTTTAAGATTGTCACAGAAGAAGATATTTGATACACAAACCTCGCGTGAAAGTGAAATGTCTCCGCAGGGAAATTTTGCAGTGTTGTTTTGTTTTTCTTGTTTTCGTGTGGTGTTGATTAATATGGGATTCTTTTTGACTTCTTATTATGAGGAAACTTTACTTCAAATCGCTCTGGTGAATGTGAACAATGAAAACTTCAAAAATTTAATTAATTTTGGTAGTAGTTTATTAATAATTATACTTCTAAAAGGCAACTTATTACGTAATAATAAATGCAAATTTTTTTATTTGGTACATCTGAAAAATTCATATATGGTAATCCCGAATCCGAGAGCGCTTACAATGTCTGGAATATTTACATTTAATTGTGATCTATACTGCTGAATAATTCAACGTATCAAAAGGACGAATCTGCTTAATTTCTTGTCATTTTTCTTGCACACTTTCAGAACGACATTGCGAAATCGAAATTTCAACCTTGTTTTTACAACTTTGAAAGAAACTGCACAATTATACCCAAACTCGACAAACACATTTCCTACACAAATGAATATTTGCAAGTAAAGAAATTAAATACTCATAAGAAATAGTCCTTACAAATAAAAGCTTTTCCTTGATAAGAACGATGAGTTTCATTAAGTAAGTGTAGTGACTTCGATGTTTATTTAAAAACTTTATTTCCCCCATCGCTTACCTTCTTCTTAATCCAATTGAGCCTTATGACAACGTGACCATAAATAGGACCTACAATATCAGATAATATGAAGACCTCTTGCGATCAATTACGCCAAAGAAAGGAAAAGAGGCCCTAGTAATCAATTTGGGAGCCCGGAGTGGTATTTATTAAAAGGAAGGAGGGAACAAATTGGCGGAAACGCGAAATTTATGGCACGCTTATTGTTCATTGCCCTTGAGACAATCGACTTCAAATACCGATGTTACCTTGGATACTTCACGGTTATAGATCGTAGCGGAAGCCGAGGGGAAAAGCTCATTTTTCTTTCACATTATGTCGAAAAAATAATAAGAAGACATGCTTCGCAACGATTCGTTTTCCTTTTCCTTCGAAGGTATTTGGGTTATTAACGTAAAAGGGCAAACTAAAAATAAACTTTCCATTTGTGTCAATGCAATTGTAAAATCAGTATTTTCCAGCTTTTAAAATCCATTCGATAAGCTGCGAGTGTGTTTCGATTCGGAGTCCCCATTCTTTTGGTAAGGCAAAACGCAATAAAAAGTCCAATTTATATATTATCGAATTTTGCCCCGCTTCTATTCCACATAAACGCAGACTTATGACAGCGGTACGCCATTCATAAGAGAAAACGAATAAATAATGTATGAATCATTACATTTTAATAATGTTTGTTGAATACTTAATGAAGGAGCACGATATCCTCGTCGGTGTTTCGTTGGCAAACACGCTTCGTATGACATTAAATAATGCATCATTACTGTATTCCTTCCGATAGAGTGAAAGTAAATTTTATTTCTTCGCGAAGATCATTTCAACGATTTAAAGCGTAAGGATTCATTTTGCAATCCTTGATTCTATAAAGCAGTGGTCGCCAACCCGTCGATCGCGAGCCACCGGTAACTCGCAAAGGCAATTCTGGTAGCTCACAACATATTTTATCTTTTAAAAATATAAACGGTTAAAAATCATAGAAGCCTTCGTAAATTTCGCAAATTCTCATAATAAAATCAAGCAGTGGCAATACTGCGGTGAGCGATCTGCCGCCAACGTCACCATGCTAGAATCGGCTAGAACCGCAGCGCTCTAGTATTCGAGAACGATCTGGTTTGCTTTTAATGGGATAAATACGTATTGAACGGCGACATTGCATTCAGTTTAAAACCGAACATCACTAATATACGTCCAGCAGTTGGGTCCATAGCGAAGTAGAGAGCAGTAAAAAATATTATGGCAAGCAGCAGTAAAAAGGTGAAAACATACCATTTCCATTCGGAATGGGAAGAACATTATTTCTTCACAGAAGTTAAAGGCGAAAATGTATGTTTGTTGTGTAATGCTTCTGTCTCCGTTGCTAAAAAAAGGGAATATTGAGAGGCATCATAAAACTGTACATTCGTATTTTGAAAAATCATTTCCATTACATTCTGCCACCAGAAAGGAAAAATTGAAACAATTAAAAAACCAATTAATTGGACAACAGGCAATATTTTTAAAAACAGTCGACAAAAATAAGGCTGCAACTGAAGCATCATAACGTGTGTCCCAGATAATTGCACAAAAGAAGAAACCTTATGAGACGGGGAAATGATAAAACAGGCATTTTTAGAAGCTGCAGATTCGTTATTTGCCAACTTTAGAAATAAAGACGAGATAGTTTCAGCTATAAAATCTATGCAACTTTCTGCTAATACAGTAATGAGGCGAGTAGAAGTTATGAGCAATGATATTTTTGTACAGTTAAGAACTGACTTAGATAATTGTGTTTATTTTTCATTGCAACTGCAAGAATCAACAGATGTGATTGACATTTTCCAGATGGTCGTATTTGTAAGGATGGCTTTTAATGATATTACGATAAAAGAAGATTTTTTGAAGTTTATTCCACTGAGAGGACATACTACTGGTCGGGAGTTGTTTTCTCATTTCAAAAATATTATTTCATCTGAGAAAATACCCATATCAAAAATGGTAGGCTTGACTACCGATGGCGCTCCAGCTATGGTGGGTTGTGATAAGGGTCTGGTGACGTTATGTCGTAAACTTTGAAAGTTTTCCACAATTTCTCTGCCATCACTGCATTATCCATCAGCAAGCCTTATGTGGAAACTTTCTAAAACTAAACAACATTATGGAACTAGTTATAAAAATTGTGCACAAGATTAGAGCTCAAGCGTTACAAAAGAGATTATTCAAAACCTTGGCTGATAAAGTTGACTGTCAATACGGGGAGCTACTTCTTCACTCTGAAGTCATTTGTTTTTCTGTCCTTCTTCGTTCGTCAAATTCACGATCGTCATTTGTTTTTTTTTTTTTTAAATTGCGGTTTTCTTTCTTTTCAATGCCGATAACATTTTTTCAATAATCAAAAATGTTTCTCTCTTTTGTTATCTATGTTATTTGAAATTATATGAAATTTTTTTCGTTCCTCGGTTCTTTCGCGAATATTTTTCTGTCTTTCTTCGTTCGTACAAATTCACGATCGTCATTTGTTTTCCTTATATGATTCAGAAATTTCTATTTATTTTATTTTTTCATTTCGACTCGTTCCTTCAATCGTCAGAAAACCTATTAGTTTTCTTCGTTTTTATGATTGTTTACCATTTTTCAGAAATTAAAAAAAAATAATCAAACATTGATTTTCAATTATTTTACGATTTTTTTTCCGTAAGCGTCGCGATTGTGATTTGTTTCTCATTCTATCTTATATTATTTCTTTAAGAATTTGAATTACCATCACGTTTATTAATTTATTTTTTTGAATTTAATTTGTTATTGTGTGATCGTCATTTGTTTCTCTTACTTTTTGTTGGGAATTTTATTTTTTCCTTGGAAACAGAAAAGAAACAAATGAAAAATGAAAGTAAAAATGAAGGAAAAGGAAAACGAAAAGCGAAAAAGAAAACGAATAAAAAATGAAAAGAGAGACAAGAGGAGAAAAAACAATTTCTAACTTCGACGTATGTCATTGTTTTTAATGAAAATTAATGTTATTGTAACAAGGAGAAAATTAGAATGAAAAAATCAAATGAAAGGTCAAAGGCAAATGAAAAACTAAAAGAAGCAGGAAAATTATAGAAAATAAATAAGAAGTAAAAATAAAAAATTCAAACAAATTTCGAAAATAAATATAGGTATTAATAAAAATTAAAAAAAATAATATTGAAAACAAATAATAAATTGAAAACTTTTGTTGACTGTGAACGGACTAGCCCAAATTCAGCACCAGTCGTTAAATAAGATTTTTAAATACCAAGTGTTGAATTGGCTTCCGGTTGGAATCGCGTCACGACTGCTTCTACTGCCGACGTTTCGTTCTCCATTGCAGAAGAGCTTCCTTAGGGCTGCTGCTGCTGCTGCTGCTGGTGTTGCTGCTACGACTAACACACAGCAGCAACACCACCAATTAGTCCATGAGACTAACGAGAGCTAGCAGTAACACCACCAGCAGCACAGCTCTGAGGAAGTTCTTCTGCAATGGAGAACGAAATGTCGGCAGTAGAAGCAGTCGTGACGCGGTTCTAACCGGAAGCCAATTAATTCAATTTTAATAATAATAATCTACCACTCAACCAACCACAAAGATTATAAATTACAAAAAAAAATAGGAATACTTATACTTATCTAATTTAAAAACCCAAATAAAGATAGTCCAGTACGGAGATCCAGTTTCACTAATGAGCAATCACTGCTGTACAGAAAAGAGTTGTTTTCGATAAGCTTTTTTAAACGTGGTCCATGGTAACACCCTAAGTTCATGAGGTACATCACTGTAGATTTTAGAAGAATTATACGAAAAAGATCTTTCGAAGAGAGCAGTGTTGTGCATTGGAATATGCAAACCACTAGTACGACGTAATATTCTGACATGAAGCATATGTCTAGGGACTAATAAAGCACTAAGATAAAAAGGACATGATGTAAGAAATATTTTATAGCACGAAAATGTCTATTCATACATAAACTTTTTAAAGTTGAATATGACTTCTGAATTAATGTTTTGACGTGAGATGAGAACTTTAAGTCGTTATCCAAAATAACACCCAAGTTTTTAACAGTTTTACTAAAAGTCAATTGGACATTATCAACAGATATTTTTAAACAGTCTAAGGCCCTTTGCCGATCTTGGCCCCGGCAAAAACAATGCGCGATAATTTAGTAGGATTTATATGTAGAGAATGAGACACGGAAATTTGACAAAGTTTCTGAATATCCTCATTAATCAAGTCAGAAGCAATGTTTAAATCAGAAGTATATAATGAATATAAGAGAGGACCAAAAATCGATCCCTGAGGAGCACCCGATTCAATAGCTTGAAAATTTGAAAGAGTGTCATTTATGGTTACAGCCTGCATTCTGTTACCTAAGAAGATGATATAAACTTTATCACTGACTCACTAAAACCAAAAATAGTGTAATTTAGCACACAATAGTTTGTGATTGATAGTGTCAAACGCCCTCGAATAGTCAATTAGAACAAGCACCGTCACATCACCTTTATCCCAAGCACTAAGGATATCATCTGTTACTTCTAGCAGGGCTGGACTAGTGCTGTAACCCGATCTAAAACCCGACTATGTAGGAGGCAATATATTAAATTAATATATTAATTAATATAGTTCTTAACTTGATTGACTGAGAGCTTTTCGAGTATTTTCAATAACGTGGGCAAAAGTGAGATGGGCCGCAAATACCTGTTTAGCCTTCGCAATCGGCATCACTAGAGCATATTTCCAGACGTCCGGTACTTCACCACGAATCAGGCAGAAATTAATTATGTGAGCTATATATTTACTTATATATTTACTTACATATTTACTTACAAATGGCAGACACAGCTTAATCATCTCCAAAGATATGCCATCTTAACCAGATGCATTTGATTTAATACTACAAATTGCTTTTTCCATCATGCCTTCCATAACCGAATGAAATTTAAATAAAGGATGATTATTGTCATAGCGATTATTTAGATAAAATGATAAAGTATTCAAATCAATATCACTACTGGCTACACGTACTGAGTTTAAAAAGAATTGATTTACCTCATGTGGGTCACTGAAAGCATTGGGCAACGGTTCATAAGCTTTGGAGTTGGTCATATTTAAATATTTTAGCGCTTGCCATGTTAATTTCTGATTTTTTTGACTGCAAATGTAATCCAAATATGCCTTCTATTCCCGCCTAATAGCACTATTAATCATGTTGCGCAAGTCTTTGTAGTAATTCCAATTAGCTACGGATTTAGCGTGTCTGAATTTAATTAGGGCATTATTACGCAATTTGATCATATTTCTGATTACATTAGTTAACCAAGGAGCAGGAGCTTTACTTAACCTAACAGTTTTTCGCGGAGCATAAATATCAAACAAAGTTGAAAGATTATCATTTAAGAACGCGACTTTATTATTTGGTTCAGTCAAATCGTATATATTATTCCAAGGTATGGAACGTAAACTATCGTAAAATTTATGGAAATCCAGGTTTTGTAGATTACGAAATGTGTACAACCGCGGAGGAGACACATATGCAGAAAAATCTAAAATTTCAGTAAGCAATGACGGGCGCTTTATCACAGTTTTTTGCTGGCTACGATGGTACATTTCAACTGTTTAGGTTCTAATTCACAGTCGGCAGAACTCAATCAAAAAGTCAAAAGTTAAAAAAAAAAACAACAAAAAGCAGTTATTATTGCCAGCTTTGTATAAACGGTAACATTTTGCTAGATTTCCATAAAAAATTACAGGTGCTTTGGTACACAGATAGATAGATTCGATACATATTTCAACCAAATAAGTAGATATATATTTCAACCAAAGGAAGGTTACGTCAAAAATTACAATAAATGAATTGGAAAATTACAAACCACATTGTTTAGGTTCCGATTCACAGACGGCAGGCAAACTCAACTGACAACTCAAAAGTTAGTCTATGGATTCTCCAATGAGAAGATAAAAGAAATACTTAAGTAGAGGACGAGTGCTGAAACGTTTCAATGCCATAGTTCAATTTTTCAAACAACGCGATGAACCGATTCCTGAACTGGAAAATTCAATCTGACAGAGATCTTGGTTTTCTTGTGGACATTACCGAAAAATTAAATGAAATTAATTTACAGCTTCAGGGGAGGGACAAAGAACTAGCGGAAATGATTTCTGATGTAAAAGCATTTATCAAAAAGCTTGAGTTTTGGGAACAAAACCTAATCAACCGCGATACCAGGCATTTTTCTATTCTTTCAGAAAAGATATCTCAAAATCCATTGGAACCCTATGACAGTAAATATCATATAGAAATAGTTTCTAAGTTGAAGGAAAACTTCCAAAAATCGTTTTAAAGATTTCAATGAAATGGCTTTAGTGGCGCAATTTGTTGTTTCACCTTTCATGGAAATTGATACCCAATAGTTTGCAACTTGTGTTATGCAGAACTTTGGCGAAGACATCTCTGCAACAGAAATGGAAGTGATTGCGTTTCAAAATGATTTAGCCTTAAAACCATTAGTCTCAGGTACAACATTTATCTGGCCTATAGTAAGTAAGGAAAAATATTCAGTTCTATGTCGTGTTGCGTTGAAAGTAAAAGCGTTATTTAGTTCAACCTACTTGTGTGAATCTGCTTTCTCCAATATGAAGTTTATTAAGAATAAATACCGCAAGTCTTACAGATGAACATTTGGATAAATGTATTCGAATGGCTGCATCAAACTATACTGCAAACATTAAAAGACTTATCGATGAGTCTGAGTGTCAGCCTTCTCATTGAACATGAATTTTATATCAGCACATGTTTTTGTTTAAAATAGTGCGTTATACTTGTTATTTTTATTCACTTTTATTAAATCGCATGTAACATGCCATTGTGATTGCATGAAAATCTTGTTTATTTTTCAAACACCTACGATTGGTAGGTATAGATTTATTCTGTTCAGTTTTAGTTTATTATTGGTAAAATAAATAATGTCGAATAAAACTGTGCATTATTTCATTTAGGTGTGCTTAGGTCTCTTAGGTTTAGATAGTTTATCAAAGTAGCTCAACACATTGAAAAGCTTGGCGACCACTGCCACGAAGTTGGTTTTAAAGCTATTGTTAAGGCCCTTCAAGAACTGAATTTATAAAATCTTAACAGAGAACTGAAACTGAAAGCTTTTCATGCACCACATTGTTGGTACCTTTCCCAATTTATTTTGTACAAAATATTCGACTTTCATTTTTAGAATAACTTGTCATAACTTCGATACAAAACACTAGTATTTATCGCCGGCCAATAAAACCAACTTATGTGACAATTGGA
The DNA here is from genome assembly GCA_039766575.1 of Serrognathus titanus. Lineage (NCBI taxonomy): Eukaryota > Metazoa > Arthropoda > Insecta > Coleoptera > Lucanidae > Serrognathus > Serrognathus titanus. The sequence continues at coordinate 75,041,879 of CM077912.1, forward strand.
TTCAGAAAAAAAAATTCTATGTGGACGTAAATTCGGTTTAACAAATTCGAAGCCAGATGCGGGCGGTTATTGGAAGCGATAACTTTTTGGCGTGCGTTCCAGTCATAATTTGGCTCGATTTTAAAAACGTGTCTGTTCGATATAATCCCGGAATGCGATTCAAAACGGCCGATGAATTTTATTTTCCATCGCTGAATATTATGAAGCACTTTTATTCCCGTCGTTGGCATGACAGCACGCTAATTAAAATCGTTCTTTCGGTAGTTGGCTTGGCAGCGGTGAATTCGAGTATGAATGGAGTACAGTTAGTTACATTCCAAAACTACTCCACATCAAAGTGCCGAAGATATTAATTTTGCTAATTTCAAAAGCACCTCGTCAATTAGAGCTGCTTGAAAAAGATACTCGATGAAAAGATGAATTAAAATAATTAAAGAAAGCAGAATTTTATGTGATTACACCAAAGAGACGTTTTCTATACGGTTGCCTAAAAAGTAAAGAGTGAATGATTTGGAAGAAAGAACTAACGAGTTTTTTTTACTCGTACAGATCTTGTTACCCCTAAGTTCTTCGACGAACCCTACCCTACGAGTCACGAGACTGTGAACACGTAATTGTTCAACACAAAAACGCTGAAAGCCGATATACCTACCTCTCACACCTATGCTACAATTTACGTTAACACAAAAAAATCCTTGCTTTTCTCTTCACAATCAAATTAAAAAAAGAATTAAAGGATAGAGAAAGATTTCACAAAGCCGTTTATACTCGTCTTTTCTTGAAGTAATTGACTCGCCCACTTCATATCAAACAATTTTCGTAATTTTTTTCTAAAGCCAGAAAAAAAAACAAGGTTAAGAAAGACGAACAAGTACGTTTTTAAGGTAAGGCGAATCTAGCTTTCTTTGAAGTTTTTGCTGCCCTTAGAAACCCCCAGACATTAGTGAGGGTTGGAAGCTTTACGTATTAAATCGTAGCTTCGCACAGGTTTCCATGTAATTTAGTTTTCAGGAGAAAGGAAAATGTGAGTAATTAGTGCAATCCACCTTACGACAACACCCAGGGGGCGTTTGTATAGAATGCATTGAAGGAATGTAACTCCTTCAAGGAACTTGCGGTGCCGGTGTAAGTTTAATACATCAGTCAACTTGTGCAAGTCTTTTGTATTACGACTTTGTTATCTCAAGAGTATATCGTTGGAATATGTAGGAGATGGCGTTTTCTGACGATCTTGTCAATACAACAGCATGAAGACGTTGTGTGTTTTCATAATTTACTAGCAACTTGTAGCAGATAAACAACATGTGTTTGTTCTTTTATTATATTAAATCATTTGTTATTTTATTTCGGAAATCGTTTAATGAATCAAATTACTTACTCACCTTGTATAACGAATATTTTTTTTGTCGCTGAGTACCTCACAGAAAATGTTATTCGTAAATGAAGTGAAACTAAATAATCGAATTAATCCTTGCCATAAAGTGTAACGAGTATAATTTAGATCCTATCTAAACGAAGCTATCCAGAACTTGCTCTTCAAACTGTACTATGCAAATTATGCCATCCCGAGGCATCTCCAAGGCAAACATTTACATGCAATACAACAAACGTGTTTTACTAGCGAAGAGAAACCCTTAGGAGGTACTTAATACGTAATTGTTTTATGAATTAGTTAAATGGTCTTTAAAAAAGGTGTTTCCGTGCGTGCAAATTAACTAAAATTTTATCAAGAAGTATATAATTTGATAATTTTTTAATGTTGCTTATAATGGAAATCAAAATGCCCTTAAATTAATTTTTCATGAAGTGTGGAGAGCATTAAGAAAGCTTGTAAAGAAAAAAAGAAAAGCTCTAGTATATTGAAGTCGGAGAAGAAATCAAGCTGAAAAATAAAGCAAATTAGCAAACCTGAGAAAAAGAAGAAGTGTGGGAAAATTTGGAAGAAGGCTAGAAACAAAATGCGTTGCAAAATTATTGATTAATGTAATGGCTAGAAGGATAAGGTAAGAAGTAGAGGATAGACATGATTTTAAGGTGCTTGAACATCTTAGGAGCACTTCAGGATATCGAAGAAAGACTGACGTGACGCTTCCTGAAAAGGAAATTAAACACAAAATCGAGTTTACGATAAAAAAATTAATTTGTGCGAATTAAGAATAGATTAAACGATTTTAAGTTGACCAATAATAAAAAAATAAAAGTCCTGGGCTAGGAAAAGCATAGAAGGTACAAATGATTAAAGAGCAAAGAAAGATTCTCCAAAAAGAAGAAGAAAGAAAAGGGTAAGTGTTGTTTAAGATGCTGAAACGTCCTAGGCAAGAAGAAAACAGAAAAACTTTAATGATTGAAGAACAAAAAAGGACTTTCTTTTGGAATTGCACTTGGCTTACCAAAAATAAAAATTAAATCGAAAAAGTGAGAAGCAGGAAACAAGAAATAGTGCCCAAAAGACACAGGAAAGAAAAACATAGAAGTGGTATAATGGTAAAAGAACAAAGAAGGACTTTCCTTTTAGAATTATACTTGACTTGCTAATAATCAGAAATACAAACGAGAAAAGGGGGAGAAGGAGACGGGAAAGTGCCGTTTAGGATGCGTAAAGTTCTCATGTAAGAAAAATAGGCCAAATACTTTGGCTAAAGGAAAAAAAAAGGACTTTCCATTTGAAATTACCCTTGGCTTATCAATATTAAAAAATAAGAATAGAGAAGGGAGAAGAAAGAAAAGGAAAATTGTTGTTTAGTTTGCCCAAAAGTCCTAGACAAGAAGAAAACAGAAGAGAACAAAGAAGGATTTTTCATCTGGAATTATACTTGACTAACCAAAGATAAAAAAATAAATCGAAAAAGTGGGAAGTAGGAAATACGAAAGTGTTATTTAGGGTGCTCAAAAGACATAGGAAAGGAAAACATAGAAGTTAAAGAAAGAACAAAGAAGGACTTTCCTTCTGGAATTGTACTTGGCTTGCTAATAATCAGAAATACAAACGAGAAAAGGGGGAGAAGGAGACGGGAAAGTGCCGTTTAGGATGCACAAAGTTCTTATGTAAGAAAAATAGGGCAAATACTTTGGCTAAAGAACAAAAAAGGACATTCCATTTGAAATTACACTTGGCTTATCAATAATAAAAGATAAAACGGAGAAGGGGGAAGAAAGAAAAGGAAGAAAGTTGTATAGTTTGCTCAAAAGTCGTAGACAAGAAGAAAACGGAAGAGGTGTAGTGGTTAAGGAACAAAGAAGGACTTTCCATCTGAAATAATACTTAGCTTACCAAAAATAAAAAATTAAATCGAAGAAGCAGGAAACAGGAAATAGTGCCCAAAAGACACAGAAAATAAAAGCATAGAATTGGTATAATGGTTACAGAACGAGGAAGGACTTTCCTTCTGGAATTATACTTATCAATAAACAGAAATACATTACGAGAAAAGGGAGAGAAGGAAACGGGAAAGTGTCGTTGAGGATCCATAAAGTTCTTATGCAAGAAAAATAGGGCAAATACTTTGGCTAAAGAAAAAAAGACTTTCCATTTGAAATTATCCTCGGCTTTTATCAACAATAAAAAATAAAAACGGAGATGGGAAGAAAAAGAAAAGAAAAATTGTTGTTTAGTTTGTTCAAAAGTACTAGACAAGAAGAAAATAGAAAAGGTATAGTGGTTAAAGAACAAAGAAGGGTTTTCCATCTGGAATTATACTTGACTAACCAAAGATAAAAAATTAAATCGAAAAAGTGAGATGTAGAAAACACGAGAGTGTTATTTAGGGTGCCCAAAAGAAAAAATAGAAGTGGTATAATGGTTAAAGAACAAGGATGGTCTTTCCATCTGGAATTATACTTGGTTAACTTAAAATAAAAATTAAATCGAAAAAGAGAGAAGCAGGAAACAGGAAATGGTGCCCAAAAGGCACAGGAAGGAAAAACATAGAAGGGGTATAAAGTTAAAGAACAACAAAAGACTTTCCTTCTGGAATTATACTTGACTTGTCAATAATCAGAAAAACAAAAGAAAAAAGGGAAAGAAGGAAACGGAAAAGTGTCGTTTAGGAAGCGTAAAGGTCTCATTCAAGTAAAAGCAGGTCAAGTCCTTTGGTTAAGAACATAAAATGGTAAGTGGAAGGTGTTTCTATGGAATGTTGGAAAGAAAAAGACGAAAACAATATACAAGGACAGGCTAAAGTAGAACCGATTAGGATTGAAGAAAATAATGTATTTGAAGATGCCTTACAAAGACAATATGTGAAGTCATTCTGAAAATGCTCTATTACAGAAAAATGGTAATAGATATTGTGTTGGAAGCGGAGATTAGAGAAGTAATGGGTCACTAAGATCGATATATGCAAAAATTGACATAATAGAAGAAGATGAATATGAACGGATGCACTGTGTCTAAGGAGCTCATAGAGACAAGAAAAGGAAGACTGAGGGGGCAATGTAATAAGAGTGAATAGTTTTACATAGGAAGAATTGGTGACAAGAAAATGGATTAGGCAGGTAGCATTGTTAATGGAAGAAGCCACAAAAGCTGTAGAACTCAAGACGAAAAAGTAACACCATCGTAAGATGGTGAGTGGAAAATTACGTTAATGATGACCTAAAGGAGAAATAAAATGCAAATTCAATTCAAAATCCTCAACGCTAAAAAGTAAGAGTGGGTCAAGTAAGAAGGCACGTGAAGAAATGAAAACGAAAACAGAAACATAAATTGGGTGGTACCAGTTAAGCGGAGTGGCCTGTTAATGATTTTCACACCATCTAATAGCTTCTTGAAAATTCGCATTTATTAGAAAATTATTCTCTAGTTTTAGAACATTTCTGTCTCCTCTATTGGAAATAGATATAGTGGGCAACTGAGGACAATTCGTAACAATATTTTAGATAAAGATTTTTATTTGTAAAAAAGTTGCACCCAATTCGTCGATATAAATAGCCTTAAGTAGTGCTTAATCACTTAAAAAATCTTAAAGCAAAACTTCCACCAATTAATTTAAAAAAATGGGGCATCTGTCATTAGCACGTGAATCAAGAAAATTAAAACCCAGTTAATGAGGGCAGTGGAAATGTAAACATACTTTTCATAACTTGTTAGACCGCTTCATTTTCGGTTTTCGTCAGTAAATAAAGCAACGAATGAGCAAATATTTTCGTACTTTATTTTTAAAAACACCAGCGAATCCGGGTGCCCATTCAGAAGTCTGTAAAGCCCGGTTAATGAGAGGCAGAATTTTAATTACGCATTCATTCGAAGGTTATTGCGCCACGAAAATTAACTTAAAACAAAAAAAAATACATCGTGCTTGTTATGTTTAGATGGAGGCAAGGAATTGGATTTATTTTATTTCTTTGGATATACTTAGAACTGCGTGATGTTTTTAGATACTTCTTTATTTAGTGCATCTTACTGTCAGCGTTCGCTATTTTTCCACAGAACGTTTGTATTACAGCGAAGAAAACTGACTACGTACATTCGATAGGAAAAATAAAATTGTTCTAGTTTTGAACTTGAAAAAAAGTATTTTCGTTGTATATTTATACGTACGCTGTGACGTTATTATAGTTTTTCTTAGTAAAGGTTTTTCAAAGATATAAATATCTCGCATTTCTAGGATATACATTTATTTCATTTAATTAGAAATAAAGAAATAATTCTGTATTAGTGAAGTTATCACCATAAAGAAATGCACTCTTCATTATCTAGTTTTATAAGAATTACTTCGAATTTAATGTGCAATTAGGAATGTTTTATTTCAAATAAAACTTCGCCTTTTATTGGTTACCACATGCCAGAAATTGTTAATGAATCGTTCCTTGTCATTATACATTAAAATTTATTTGTTTACTCAATTATATTACCATCTTAGAAAAGCATATTTGCATAAATAAATATTTCACACACGCGTCGTTTACGTAGGAACAGTTATGTGTGAAAAAATACGAGGAGCACCTGGTAGGTAACGCACCGTTTCGTAGATAGAACGTCTCATGCCAAAGAAAAAAATATGTATAATAGAGGATGGATCGTAGAAAGAGAAACGTTTTAACTTACAAGATGGTAATAGCAAATTTAAAACAAGTACAATTACGTTTTGAAACCGCAAGAAAACAATTTCCAAGTGTATACTAGGCTTTAAGGTAACACCGAAATATTATGTGAGCTTTTATATTCGGGCTTTACATTTTTTTACCAATTTTACCAATCATATCCGACAACATTGTGAAAACAGCGCAGTTTCTTAACATTTAAATATTTATTAAAAATGACCAAACAACAAACAACGTGGGTGCAAGCTTGTGTGCAAACTCGGCGAGGTCAGAAGCAGATTAAAATAAACAACCGATTTTTCTTTACCAGTTGTTCTTGTTGCATTTACTTAGTGAAGAAGGGGGCGGGCTCTTATTAACGAAGTAATTTAAACGTGCCTGCCTTTGGCCTTTTAATTTGTTCGGCCTGTTTACTTTAGTTTAAATTCATTACCCTTTCGATGTTTGCGGAAGAGTTTCTAAACTTGACGAGCTTTCCTCTTAAAAAAATATTTAATATATCGATGGTTTCATTGAACCTTGGAAAAGTCAAAGGAGCAGGACGGAAATGGTTGCATTATAAAAAAAAGCAGTTCGCTAGGCCCTGCTTACTTCGCAATACTTTCTGGGGATGTTAGACAAGTGCATGCAAGACATGTGCTTGAATTTCCAATTCAAAACGAAATATATGGTATAATAAATTATTTATTCAGAATCTGTCATACATTATTCACGTGAAAGCTGACAAAACTCTGGACATTTATCACTGACGTTATAAATTCTGCTTTACAATAGAAAGCTTCGGTTAAAGTACTTGCGTTTGAATTCACGCCAGCCAACTTAAATTCAAACAATTAACGTTCGGTTCACCGGTGAAACGCGAAACTATTCGCGATGGTTTTAAATCGGGGCTTTGCATCTGACACTAATGAAGAGCGAACGGAATCCGGATTTCAGATATTGGAATTGCATTGTGATGCATATTTATCGAATTACAGTGCCACTGTAAGTTTCCACTACGTTTCACGTCAAACGTTTTTTCTAATAAACTTCTTTTGATAATTATTGTCGACGTTACCTTTGTTTTTATGTTCCAAAGAATTCCGTGACGGCACGAAGGATGTAATTTAAACAAGCGGCAGGAACAGCCCCGCCAATTACGCTTGTACCGTCCTGGGGTGGAATATAAATTAATTAATATTTGAACAAGCTACGGTGTAATAAATTTCAGCACCCAATAAAATTCCTGTAAGTAGCAACCTTTAAATATATTAGAAAGTATAAAACGTTTACGTTCCTTGCCTTCGAAAGGTAACTCCAAATTTTACAAGCACCAATCATAATAAAATTACAACAAATTAGTGAAAGACAAAAAATAAATTAATTCAATAGTTTGCTTTAAAAGTCCATGGCCATATAATTTGGACAAAGTCGCGCCAAAAATATTTTGGGTACTTCAACGCTTATTGGTTGGAGGTAGCTTTGCACCTAGGGTTGCCGCAAGGTCTTGGTCCGAGTTTTCGTGGAGGGTTCCATTTCATAAATCTTGTTCGTTTGAAGGCTTAACCAATTTGGCTGAAAAATGCTCTGTGTTTGGGATTGCTTCATACATTGTAGGGCTCGCCTGTAACCGCAAAGATTTGAAGGAGTTTCTAGGGGTTGATTTCAGCGTCAAATTCCAATTTTTTTGACACGCTTTTACTAAGTACTGGTATTGATCGTTTGAGGTTGTCCAGGATACCCTATGCCTATAACAAACTCATCCATAAAAGCAAAGTTCGAGTTTTGTGGAAGGATTTTCCTGGCGATGAATTGGGGTGCCATATTCCTGTAAGTCTTTATTTCAATAACAAGGCCCCATTTTGAGCCTTTCCTCATCAGTTTGATTGAAAACCACTTTGTGTTTGAGAAATTGCTTCGTGAAGGAATTGAACTTTTGAGCTCTTTATTGACTTAGAGATCGAAAAGGCTTTGCGTCTGAATTACTCAGGACATTATAGGACTCATCTACAATAGCAATGACTTGTTTTGAGTATTTTTGGAAGATTTTCTGAGGATGAATTCGGGTATATAGTTTTTGAGATTTCCTCAGCGTATTGGTCGAAAAGTCTCTGTGTTTGAGGTTGTCCAGGATACACCATAAGGTCTCACTCATAAGAGCGAAGACTTACTTCGAGTTTTGTTGAAGGATTTTCTTGGGGATGAATTCGAATGCCAAATATCTGCAGGCCTTATTTATTTCAACAAGGCACTCCATTTTGACCCTTTTCTCATCATCTTGAATGAAAATTACTTCGCGTTTAGGTATTTGCTTCGTGAAGGAGTCTCTAGGAATTGAACTTTTGAACTCTTCCTTGACTTAGAGATGGAAAAGGCTTTGCGTTTGAATTACTCAGGACATTGTAGGGCTCATCTACAAGAGCTATGACTTGTTTTGAGTATTTTTGGAAGATTTTCCGGGACTGAATTCGAGTATGTAGTTTTTGAATACTTCTTCAGCGTATTGGTTGAAAAGACTCTGCGTTTGAAGTTGTCCAGGAGACCCTATAAGGTCTCATCTATCAGAGCAAAGGTTTACTTCTTGGGGGTGAATTCGAGTGCCAAATTCCCGTGAATCTTATTTATCTCAACAACAAGGCGCACCTCATTTTGATTAAAAATTACTTTGTTTGGAAATTTATTTCGTGAAGGAGTCTCTAGGAATCGAATTTTTGAACTCTTCCTTGACTTAGAGATCTTAAAGTCTTTGCGTTTGAATTGCTCAGGATTTCCTCAGCGTATTGATGAAAAGACTCTGCGCTTGAAGTGTCCAGGATACCCTGTAATGTCTCGCCCATAAGAGCGAAGGGTTACTTTGAGTTTTCTTGAAGGATTTTCTTGGGGATGAATTAGAGCGCCAAATTCCTGTAATCCTTATTTATTTCAACAAGGCGCCCCATTTTGAGCCTTTCCTCACAATTTTTACTGAAAACTACTTTGCATTTGGAGATTTGCTTCGTGAAGGAGCCTCTAAGGACTGAATTTTTGAGTTTTTCTTCACTTATAGATAAAATAGGACATTGTAAACCTCATTTAGAAGAGCGCTGACTAATTTTGAGTTTTTTTTGGACGATTTCCTCCACCCATAAACGCTTCAAGCTTTTACGGAGGACTCTTTAGTGATTGAATTTCAGCATCGGATTCCAATAAGCCTTTCTTACAACGAGAGGCGATTACCTACCTAGGCGATTTTTGCTTTCAAGTAGCATTTTGATGCATACTGGCCAAAGAATTTTGTTGCTTTCACAAAAACTTACCTAACAAGAAATGAGTGAAATTCATCTGGAATACAGAAACTTGATAAACTACTTAGGAGGAAGAGAAAGGACTCAGGGATGTTCATCATAGGATGATTAACGTATCTGCGACATCATTTTTTACGGTCAAAATTTGGTCTAAGCAATTTCGATAGGATAGGAAATCCATTCAAGATTACCAAAGATGCGGAAGGTCTCTTGAAGCAAGAACCAATGGACACATCAAGAAAGGTGAGGAATTGGTCTCAGCAGATCTTCAAATAAGGGCCTAGGTGTCAGCACGTTGGATTCCCAAATTACTTACCCCGAGCAAAAATTAGTTGCAAAGAATTGTGAAGAAGACTTGGGAATTTTGACTAACGACAAAGACCTTCTTTCGAAAATTATAACAGGAACCACCGACAAAACAAGATTCCACTCAGTGAGTTTACAAGGAATCTCCACCGATAAGAAAGTCAAGGGCGCAGAATTCACCAGGAGAAGTGACGGTATTTTGGAATACAGGCTAAGTCTATAAGGAAACAATCAGAAGGTTGAGCCGGCTGCAGGACTGTGATGAAAATATTTTGCTGCTTCATGACAATTGTAAAGTCCACAAAGCTTGCCAAGTCCGAGCAATAATCAATGAGTGCGGTTTTATAGGGATGGAATATCAGCCCTACAGGCCGAACTTGGCACCCAGTGACTATTACCATTATCATAAATTAAAAAAAAAACATTTGCATGGATGAGAGAAGAATACCTGAAAGAAACGATACAGGAGTTTTTTGAAGATCTACCGAAAGGAAGGGATAGCCTTATTGGAAGAACGTTGGAATAAGTAGGTATGTTAGTTCATAACTAAGTAGATAATTTAAAAATCCTCCATCATCCCCTTTGAGCCTCGATGTATTGGTCAAAAGACTCTGCATTTGAGGTTGCCCTACATTTCTAAGAATTGCTTTGAGTTTTCATTTGGGGGGTTGAATTCGACCGCCAAATTTCTCCTTTACTTCAAAGTCTTTCTTTGATGGTTGAAATAAGGAATACAATCAATTTGAATTCTACCAATTTTACACGGAGAATAAAAATTAAATTAAAATAAAAAAACTTACACTTCCCAAACATTCCTAGAAGGAATTCATTCGGGATATTTTTATACAGACATTTAAAACAATTCGGATAACAAAATCAAAAGCAAGGGTTTATTATTTGAATAAACACAAAAGATATGAAATTTGTCGAGTTTATTCGGGATGTGTAAGTGACGTTTTCTGTGAAATTTTGCATTTATTGCAGAAAATTGAACTCGTGGCTACATTTGACTGTCAGCAGCGCTTAAAATTGGATTCGAGTAAAAAAAGGGCTTCTTGGAAGCACGTGCCAATAACATATTTCGCACTAAAGTCGGCTCCATACATGCACCTAAGCTCGTGGTGATGCTCGAGGAATCCTATTATCCACGTCTGTCTTATGATGTTAAATTCTAAGACAGAAGTGAGATACAAAAACGCAACAGTTTATTTAAAAATACACTCACATTCAATAAAATTTATTTTAAAGGCGGCTAATCCAAAAACTTGTCTAGGGACTTATTTTTTTAATTGAAAGACTGCTTCTACTGCCAAAGTTGTGACGCGGTTCGTTTAATTATTTTTTTGTTTTCATCTCTGCACATCCTGTAGATTGTAATGTAATACATAAAATTTTTTCATATCATTGACCTTGTAATACAGCTCTATTTTTAATATTCGCTTGCAATTATCAGTAATAACGTACACAATCATTATCAAATCCTTGATTAAATTAATGCGTTACTAAAAATAATTCGCTTCTTATTGTATAAAACTTTCATTTGATTAACTTTGCATGTATTTCGAAACTGTATAACATCAAGAAATTGGTTCGTGTAATTTCCAAAGTTACAGCGGTATTGTAGATTCGTCCTAATCAATCCTCCTCAGTTCGTAACTTAACACAGTGTGTTCCAATTATGTGCGTCTATTAGAAAGTTAACCTTCCTAAACTTGATAATGTGTTATACATCTAATTACAATGTGATCCGACTAGATTAACTATTATTTTTAAACACAGAAAGGAAAATGGAAAGACTCGTTGAGAGGCATTTTTTTGTATCTATTTAAAATATGTTTTCAATTCTTCGTTATTGTTAGATATTCTGAAAAATTCGGTCAAAAGAGTCATGCCAGTTTCAAAATATTCCAACGAAGTTATCCCTCTTAAAATTATTAACAAATAATTTCAACTTAAACATGTTTTAAAATTTGCATTCCTCGCAAATTAATTAAAACTTTTTAATTTGTTTGCAGTGTTTTCAAACATCACGAGTGTTTTCCCCTTCAATCGATTTGATGTTGAAGACGTCCCGTCGTAGGTTCAAAGAAACCAATTTATGTTTTGCATTTCGAAAAGCGTGCAAAATAAATAAATAAATAAATCATCGACTGAAGGGATTCGCGGGTTTAACAATAAACAATGTGCTCACGCAACATTTGCTTCGAAAGCTAATTTTTCCGGAAAATATGCACGATTTCGTTTCACACATCGCCACATTACGTAATTAAATACGCGCGCTGCATTTACAAATAAATCCGCCTACCGAAGCACTCATTCATGTCTTTCTCATGGGAACGAATTATGGTGTTATTATGTTTCGCGTGTGCAGTGCACGGGTTATGACTTTTTTAAAATTCAAAGCGCGCAAATAATTGTTTCAACATTCCTCCTCCCAGCAAGCTCACAAGATTTATCGCAGAGCACGAGGTTTTTTGTTCGTGGATTCATTCATATATGTTATGCTGTTTGCTCTAATTAGAGAACTTTTCGTTTGCAAAATTAATTAGTCCAAACGAAAAATTGATATCTATTTGTGTTTGTTAAGAGAAATAAAAAACTAAGCAACTCGAGTGGCAACAGATGTTGCTTTGGCTGCAAGCTTAAACTAATTAGTCAATTTTATTTTGTTGCTTCTCTTATTTCTCGCCATAAAATAACAAATTTCCTCTGCCTAGATATCACTAAAGAACGGCTAGTTTTAGGTGTTTGATATCATATATGCTATGATAAACTGAAAGTACTTCCACAGGGTTTCGTGCTGGGGCCCTCATTTTTTCACTGAGGTTACAACTTTGAAGGTCTTAGCAGGAAATTATTACAACTACACTTTCTTTATGATAGGATATGAAAGCTAATCAGAAACACATGGAGAAGGAAAAACTTAGATAACTTACGAATTACATAAGATAAATAATTCATCAAGAAATGAAAAAGGGTTGGATAAAGGTAAAAAAAAACAAATAATATAAAAATAGGGGTAGATTTATAAATAAATAAGAGACTACTGAAAAGCAGAACTCACTTTATAATTTAGGTAAGTATTCGTGAAGTTAATTATGCAAGAAAGGGCCCTCGGAAACGCACTGGTGAAAACAACTTGCGCCGTATTTTACAACTTGAGCGGACAAAAATTCCACCCTCTCTTATTTGCTGAGCTATTAAGACATGTCAGAGCGTTTCGGTGAGTACACAAAGGGCCCGGGCTGGTTGAATTTCACGGATTCATGCTCGGCAACTTGTATTCATAATATTTCAGCGCCGGAAGTTGAAATTGGCCGCACTTACGAAATTAACTGCTCGTTGTTTAAACTCAGCTGCTTAAATTTTATATTCAAGTTTGGCGGCGAATTTGGCTTGGCTTTTGTAGGAACGGTTATCATCTTTGAAAATCAAATAACTCCGTTTCATCTTGATTTATGCAAGATCCTATTTGCGTGCCGACTTTGAACCGGGTGGGTTTTAAATGGTAAATCGGTTCCTCTTTCTCTCAGTTAAACCTTCCGGGACACTTAACAGTAAATTTACTTGCTTTCTTGTCTCACTTAACAATTTTTTCCGTGTTTTTATCGCGACCCTTCTCCGAAATACCCTAAACTGTTTTATTCGATATTATCTGCCCACGTACGTACTTGATGTGGTTTTATGGGGAATTCAAAGCGACTACTCGTAACATGCAGACGTGCGCTTACGCCATAATTAAGGTACCTCGACGAAATTGTGTTACATTCGGTTCATGAACGCCCCAAAGAAAATTATCACCGAAACAAATGCAAATTCGATGCAGTTTGCTTGCGAAACGTAAATCCTCTTGAACCTTGCAAATCTGAGTAGGTATTATTAAAGCAAATTCCAATTTATTTTTATTGTCTCATAAAGAATCAAAAGCAACGAGGAAGTCAGCGAACGAAATATGAAATCACTTATTGAGTATCTAATAAAAGCTTGCAGTAAGTAGCTCTAAAAGCAATGGCAGAAAAGAATTTTTTTTATAGATTTCAAATGAATTTTTACGAAATAATATTAATTTATTAGCCGAAGTAAATTACCAAATTGGTTTCGGTTACGTAATTGTGGTGCTTCCATACACAGAGAGGCCATTAACTAACGATGTAATTACGATTAAATTTGAGGTAAGCGACGCGAGTTATTGATATACTGCAAGGTAGTGAATTCATAATGTGCATAACTGATGTTCCATGATGTATTGCAGTCCACATGTGCACGTTTATAAATTATGAAACGGCGACAACTGCAAAATGCATGACACTTACTAAATGGACCCATACATTTACCGGAAACTAACTCTGTTCATAGGTATTATTAATTAGGCTACGTATATCCTGTACGTTAACTTACCTTGAATTACTTTTATGTAGGGCTATATAGTAGGAATAAAAAGGGTGTGCTTTTTTATCCCAATTACCAAAGTTAAAGCAAATAAATGGAGACATCGAAAGGTTACATCAGAAAGTGGAAGAAGATTTGAATCGAACTCTTCAAAAGATTCATATTTGTGAGTTGGGGCTTTGGGAAATACAACTGCTGAACTTATTTTGAAGGGGTTGAAAATTAAGACCGCAAATTACTAGAAAAATCGTTCAATAAAAACTCAAGAAGAGGGAAACCTATGTTGGCTTACAAAGCCAAACGCTAAATTAACGAAAATAGTGTCGAACACTACATCCTGTTTCTATGAAGATGCACCAAACTCGGTATGACGGTAGATATCGCGAAAAGAAATAAAAGTTCTCTATAAAAGAATTTTTTTAATCGAATAATTTTTGAGAAAAACGAAGGGAGAGGAGAATCGTATATTTTTAAAACATACAATGGATGAGGACGAACAGAATTCTTAACCTGCCTTAACCTTCGTTCAAAGAATCGGTTTATTGCTTTATTGCCTCATAAAATGTCGCGCCTCAGATGATATGCTGAAATACATTTAGTTCGTTCTTATTAACGTTGTAGTGAAGAGCGAAGCATAATTTCCGTTAATTTGGTATAGTTTATACTTTTCATTTCAAGTTTATTAATGTATGTAAGTGTGTTTGTGTATGTGTTGGTGTCTTTGCGATAAGCGATTTCACGTTTTGAGAATACGCAGATATGCATTTGTCGGGAAAACGCGCGATTGGTACCACGTTAATCAGCCCGTGGACACTGCACAAGAACTTCGAGGCCGAATTATTGAAGCTGCTGAGCATATCAGGGAACGCAATGTGTGGAATCATGTGTGGCATGCGTTGGAACGGCGGGTGGCTCTGTGTATTCAACTAGAAGGAGGCATATTTGAACACATGTTGTAAGGTAATTGCCATTTTCGTAATTCGCTCGCTTTCGAATTTGTTTCTACCTCATGTGACCAAGTTCAGTCTGATAGTTAGGCAAATAATTTGACAAACCGGCGGAAGCACTAATTCTAATTACTAATTGTCCCAATTTATTATCATCATATGATGTACACGTTGGATACAGGAATAAATAAAAACCCATTACAAGCGTTAATTATCGCACATGATTAAGACTCGGCAAATTTCATGTAATTACGGTTTACATAAATGTCAGTGCGACGAAAATACACGCTAATAAATGCACATTCTTTCAAAGTTTTCACCTTCAACACGTCTTGCGGTCAAGGGCAGAATTAAAAACCTCTTAAATTCTTTCGTTTACGATAGATTCATTGCCTTCTTGCAGCCGTGTGCCATTCATGAATAAATTTAAATCGCTCGTTTGTTTCACGGACACAGAGATTTAAATCGCTACAGTATTCCTAAAAACATCGACTCCAATTATTGCAAATTTCTAGTTGCTCCGATTGCAAAATTGTATTAAAATATTTTGTTCCAACTAAAGTCAGAAACGTTTCCCCCCGAAGTTTGGTGCATCATCACTGAAACAGCCTGTATAAAAGAGATTTGAAGAAGTTTAGAAAATATCTAAAATTGTCGAAGAGCAACTCAATGAAGTTTAGTTAAAGAATATAAATGCCTGTGCACTTCCTTCTGGAAGAGACGCCTTGGAATGAATATTGTTGTAAGGTAGCTGCTGTAAATACAACAAAACCCCTTCTAAAGGGAGCCTTATTGAAGGAAGCGTTCAAAACCTGAGGACTAGAAATATGCAAGAATTCGCTTAACACATAAAAAGATGGACGAGCAAATATTGAACCTTTGAGAAAAAGTTAAACTAAAAAGAACTTTGAATGTGAAATTTTATATCATAGTCAAAATTTTGTGGGAACGATGAAAGAATGAATCATGTATCATGACCAGAACATGGCAAAAATGTCAGAAGAGATTTTTCATTAATTAAATTCTGAAGTCCAACGAATAGAGCAGTAAGAAGAACGTGGAACTGGAAATGTCACGTCAACGTCGCGTTGATGAAAAATGTTGGATGAAGGAATCATGGATAATAGTCAGGACGTGCTAAAATATTACAAAGAATTCTTTCTTAAGAGATATTAAAGAGAAATTTGACAAAGAAGAACACATTGAAGAATAGGAGACTAGGAAGGATGGATCTTCCTTAATCCAAGCGATGTAAAAACAATGAACGATGGAAAACGATAATAGAAGAATATTTCCAATAAGTTTTAAATTTTCTTCAAATTCGATGTTTAATTTTAACGAAGACCATTGCCATTGGCCATTTTGATAATAACTTTAGGCAGAAATTATGACGTCACGATGAAGGGGTTTTGTTATATTTTGTCGGTGTCCAAAACACGGTATTTTATCACTTCTAACAGTTTATGTAAAGAACTAGTAAAAGTAATTGGTCCATAGAGGGGGTGAGTTGAATAGCTACCACAGATCAGAATCAGAAGTTGCATGGTTTACTCAAATTCATTTTCATTTTACTAGTTGCTGGATTTCAACCTACCCCAACCCTAAACCCTTTCGTATGTAAGGCTGAGTGCGTTTTTTCAGTCGTCGTTGCTTGGGGCTCTTTTCATTTCTCTCTTCAGGATTTTCTCTTTTTTGTTAAGGGTCTCACCTTCTCCCACTTGATGCATCTTTTCTCTACTGCACATCACATTTGTTTTTGTTTTTTTTTGAGCTCTTTTGGCTTCCTCGTCCTCTGTACTTGCCCAAATCTCATTAGCTCACCTTTTTCAATTACATTCTCTATGATAGAAGAATCATTTCGCTCCTATAACACAAAATTTCTGTCTCTGGATGTTATCTTTTTTTATTTACATATTCTGCTTTTTACCGTCTAGCTTGTAATACGTTTCTTCATTTGCTGCCCAAAAACAGAATGGGATTCTCAATTAACACACATATTTAGTCAACGAGGCTCAATGAAGAGCAATGACAAACATACCTAGATGTACAAGAAAAGAAGAAACTGAAAACTGGAAGTCTGGGAAGAAAATGGACGTTGAAATGATGTATTATCGTCCGAGTTTTAAAACAATAAATGATGGAAGATTAATTGGGCAGGACATGGTAGATTTTTCCTTATCAAGGGCACGACGAAATAATAAAATACTAACTTTAAAGAGACTGGAAGATATAAATATATCTGAAGACCAAAGAAAAGTATCTGGGCTCCCTAAAGATGATTAAGCAAGAGGAATGCGGAACTTAAACAACAAGGTAACACCACCCATAATACGAATGAAGAACAAAAGAAATTAGTGATAATGGCCAGATAGACCTGGAGTGATTGGAAGATGCCGATAAATGATAAAGGACCTCATAGACCAAGTCATAAGTAAAGTAAAAGATGCCTCTATGGATCATCCATTTCTTGTTAAGTATTGTTAAGGATAGAGTGAAGTCTAGAAGCTTACATTAATTTAAGGCAAGAACAAATTTTTGATATTTTTTATATAATTTGATTTCACGAAGAAAACACTGGAACACCCTTCAACTGAATTATCACTGAAAACAACAAAGGCCTTAAGATGTTGCTTGAAGAACTCCTTAGTAGGACAAGCTTATTATTAAAAGACATTTCACAACATAAATTTATTTCGCTTTTTTAACTTGAAAGAAGTCATGGAGATTGATTTTTGAAGTAATTGGAATATAAGTCAAGAAAAATTCCAAAAATCTTCCATTTAATTGTTTCCAGTTATTCTCAGCGTGCAGGAAAAATACGTGCAACAAATAATAGGTGAATAACAGATTAAGTTGCATTGTGCAAAATTCATAAACGAAAGCAAAAGTCGCCTCCTTTATAATCAGTTTACTGATCCCGACGTAAACACAAAAATTATCATTTGCTTCAATTTTATGCAAATTTATTTGTCGGAAATCGTAACGCTTTCAAAGGCCCGCATTTCTGTAAATCCAAACCAAATTAAATATTATCATGAATGTTACGTATATGTATACTTGAAGTTCAACCCAGGCTATGTATGTCTGTCAATAGGGTGGTCTGTAATGCAATAAAAAAGGACTCGCAGTTCGTATTACAGGCGTTCCATGTTTTACGAATGCGCCGTAATCTGTTTAGGCGCACATACGCAAACATAAGCACGTGATAATTTGTTATTCGGAGTTCGTCTGAAATGAATTACACGTTACTGATGAGCGGTGATTGTTGTGTGCGTGCATGACGAATAAAAAGTGACAGAATTTAAATTAAATATTACCCGAATCTGATACGAATTTAAAAAAGAAAAAAAAAATCAGCGCGCGCTTCGTATTGAAATTTCGAAGGTAACTTCCATGAAAAATATAATTTTTTTTTTGGAACACGATTCTTTTTTATCTTGAGTGAAGAGATTTTTCGAATCTAAACGATAATTGAAAAGGCACAAAAGGAAAACATATGAAGGCCAACAGAGGAATACAGAGAAATATATGGAAAAGAGGACAAATAAAAAAATCGGAAAGCATTGATTCAGCTGGTAAATGGTTGTACACGTTGAAAAAAAAAATCTCATGAATAAAAACTGTTCCATTCATCTCGATTTATACACCCACTCTGAATAATCTTTCACAGATTTAAACGAAAAATTCGTATGCACCTGAAGTTATCTTGAAAAATTGAATGAAATTTAGGTCTAAAGTAATTTATGGCGGCCCACTTCATTTTTTTTGCCAGACAGAAATGATGGATTGCTAATTTTAATGCATATCAAACAAGAGGCTGGAAGATTATTTATAGGCACGCGGTTTTATTTTTATTTTCTAAGAAGCAAAGAAAAACAAAAACATCTCTTATTTGTTTACCTTATTCTCACCGGAATCAGATGAATTTAAAACGGTTGTTATTGACGGTTGTGTCTTCCCGTTTTTCTTTGGATCTGTTCAGAATCGTTTACACACGAAGCAACATTGTGTATAAATTTCAAATTGATGATTACAAAGTTACATTTTTTTCAATAAAATGTAATTATCCGCAACTCTTTTATTGAGCAGTAAAAAGCAAATTACTTTTTAACATGTTGCAATAGAGTGAGTAAATAAACTCGGTAATAATTGATTAGAAACAAGTTTAATGTAACTCGCGCCAAACAAGCAGCTACAAAGTTGCGTGTAAAACAAACATTGAATAAAAAAAAAAACAAACGCAGAAATTAACTTTAATTCACACTCTGTTTGTGTGTTGATTTTAAATCAAAGTTAAAAATTACGTCCGACAAAACAAACGCACTCAACAGGCGAAACAATGTCTGCATGAATGAACTTTAATATTTGCAAAGAGAGTACATGGAGGAATTCCTTTGTGTAACGAGAAAAATGTAATCATCATAACTTAGAGCAAAAATTTTCACGTTGTGTATTAACAACCGTCAAAAATTTAAGTAAGTAAATATTTAAATTGCAAAAATTACGTTAACAAATGTTATACTTAATTTAAGGAAAAAAATAATCGATAGATCCGTAGAGGAAAAGCAGAAGCAATAGTCAAGACATTGGAAAAGATTGATGAAGAAAACAGAAGATAAAAAGGAAGACTTATGGATCACTCCATTGGAATTGGAATTAAGCATTTCTACAGTTGGCAAATTTCAGTACAATGGTTAACGAGGCAAAGGGCAAAAACAGATCCACTATTAGCAAGAGCATTTAACTCCTAGGTTATCTTCAAATACTATAGTAAAACGCGAGGTCTGAAAGAAAACGCAAAAGTAACAGTATGAGAAATACAACACGAAGCTTTCTAAGCCAAAAATAATAAGGAATAGTGGATACCAGCAGAAGTAAAACAACATCATATGTTGTTGAACTAGAAGGATCAACTTATAGACGAAATAGAATAGATTTACGAAAATTAATTAATGGAAAATCCCAAAGAAAAGAATTACTAGAATAATCACATATTCAAGAGCAGTTAGTGAAGGCAAAAGCCATTAGACCAAGAGGATAAGATGGTGATTCAAAGTGAAAACGAAAAGAAAAAGCTGTTAATTGAGGAAGAGTACCTCCTTCTTTTCTTATTACATGAGATTAAAGCAAGAGGAACATACTCTGAGTGCTTGGAGATATATCCCAAAGAGTTGGAGGTAATTAAAAACCAGGACAAAAGGACTACTTTCTCGCAAAATCCTATCGGTCCAATTAGTCTCACATCCTTCTTTTTGAAGATTTTGGAAAGACTATGCGAAAGAGAGTGGGCTTTGGCCGACAAAACCCCTACACCATAACCAACATGCCTACCTAGTAGGTAGATCCACAGAATCCGCCTTGCATTCTGTAACTGGGCAGATAGAAGAAGCAATAAAAAATAAAATGTTCACTTTAGGATTATACATAGATATAGAGAGTGCGTTTGTCAGAACCACTTTCAACAGTGTCTACGTGAACATGAAGTAAACCACATTCTTCGGGAATGGATTTTACAGCTCTTGAAACATAGAGCGGCACACATTACGTTTAGAAACGTGTCTATTAGGGGAATGGTAAGCAGAGGCTGTCCTCAAGGTGGCGTTCTGTAGTGGACAGCCTCCTCCGTCGACTTAATGGACCAGGCTTCTACACAGTAGGATATGCAGATAACTATAACTATCCTGCTTAATGGAAAATATGAACAGCACTCACATTGACCGAAAACTGGTGCGCAGAACACACTTTGACAATTAATCCCTCAAAGATGGAAATGATTCTGCTCACAAAAAAGAGGAAAGTTGAGATACGTAGAGTCCCCAAACTTTTCCAAACTGAAGTAACCTTTTCAGATGAAGTCAAATATCTGGGAGTCATTTTTGACCGGAAACTGAACTGGAGTAAACATGTTAATGTTCGAATGTAGAGCAATATTCATCAATTTACAACATGAATGTTTCTCTAGCTGCTTTAATTGTTTCAAAAAGATCAAGCAGTAAATGTACAAAACTAAATAAACATTAAACAAAGCAAAACAGACACAAGAAACACAACCTAACTGTCAATTATAAAACCGGAAGTGGCGGTGAAATCAGAATATCCATATCCGATTACAAATCCATGCTTTATCACTTTTCGTTCTGTTTTCGGTAGATCTTTACATTCCTAATTCCCTTCCAATTACTTTTTAGGTCTAGTTGTATTCTGTATATAAATTTTGAGTATAGTAATGGCTCAATAATCCGTACTCCCAATAATCCGGATTTCTCAGCAATCTGGATACAAAACAACTTTGGGGCCATCCCGAGACGGTCCGTGCAAGCGATTATCAAGTGTGAGGCGTCAAAAGACGGGCAGCAAAAGTGTGTCCGTTTGGCTTCAAAACCGCGCCCAGTTCATAAAGTAAGGGAGTAAGACTCGCCGTATCCTCAAACGGATCGCAGCATATCGACTTCCTTAGCCTTTCCTACCATACGATGGTGAGTAGCCTCCGGCGATCCGAGCCCCTGGACGCGCCATAAAAAATTCCGGAAAAGAAGCCTGCAAAACCGGCCAACTTAACATGCCCGAAGGAGTGTGCTTGCGCGTCTACGAGAAAATTCGCGATTTTCAGGACGTCGCACCTAATCCAGGGCCGGATTTTGGGTCGAGCGTCCGCAGCCTAAAAGCCCCATCCACCCGTATGATCCGAGTTTGGTCCTGATTGGTCAGTAAATAAGGGGTATGAAATTTCTAAAAACGCCGCCAACGGCGCCCACATGTAGAGTAAAGCTCAGATAATCCGACATTCCAAAGATCCAAATTTCCCAGTAATCCGGACAAAAATGGAATATCACGTTTTTATTCATCGATAAGTTGCTGGAACATTTTAAAGATATGTCAAAGACACTATGAGAATGAACCAAGTTCGTTTAAACCGTTCATTAATCATGCTTTAATATTATGTACCCCTTAATCCGAACAAAATAATGATGAAGGTCCAACAATTTGTTTCTGTTGGTATTGCTAGAATTTATTTTCTACCAACTTTACCAATAATTCGCATTTTTTTAGTAATCTGGATCGCCTAGGTTTTTATTGGTCCGGATTACCGAGGCTCTATTGTATTTCCAAAATAGAAAAATTGTTACAAAAGAGTTGGAGAAGAGCGAGCGATAGTTACAATGCACAATAAAAAAAATTGAAACAGAACAAAAAATAAAATACAGTTAAGCTTCGGTAATCCGAATCAATTAAAATCTAGGCAATCGGAATTAGTGAAAAATGCGGATTATTGAATCATCTTTACAATTTGCAGAAGAAGTATTGTAACAATTTATAACACCAGCAGGAACATAACTTCCTTCAAAGCGTTGGAAATGTCGTTATCTTCATAATTCGTTGTTTCAGATTAAGGTATAAATTATACAAATATAAATAAATATTTCATTTCTGTCTGGATGATTGGAGATTTATTGTACGTTTGTTACCATTTTTCTCAGACTTCGTTGTTTTCTTTTTTAATTATTGCATTTTTGAATTCAATTTATTTTGTGTTGTTCGTATATTTTGAGTACATATAGAGTAAAGGTCCGTATTCCCAATAATCCGAATTTTCCAGCAATTCCTCGATTATTTTTTAAACACACGTCTCTGGTTTCGTCGTTTCCTTTAATTCCCCATTCCAAGACTCATTTTTAAATTAAATTTATTTTGTACTGTTCCTATTTGCTAGTTTGCGACTTGTCTGTTTTTGAAATATCTTTCTTCTCTTTTCTGATCTCATTGTCTTCTTCTTTAATTATAGTTTCGTAATCGTCTCTTTTGAATGAAGATGACGATAGTTTACAATTAAATAGAACAATATCTTTTTTTCTAGTGTAAGAAACGACTTTACATTTATCCACATTTATGTTCAGTCTTGGGGCTTTGCACCAGTTTTCTAACTTAACAAGCTGCTGTTGTAAGTGCATGCAGTCATTATCATTTTCGATGCACTTGAAACTTTTTGCATCATCAGTAAATAACGACATCTCGCTTGTAATTATTTCCGGCAAATCGTTAAAAAGTAGCAAAGGCGTGCGTCGCTTTTTGGCAGTGTCGCCATACAATGGGCGGAATTTGGAGACCATCACCAAAAGCCGTCCTTTGGCTGTGCACTGCCCTAATTAGGCCCATGCTTTGCTATGAAGCGTTGGTCTGGTAGCCCAGAGCTCGACTATCGAGAACAGCATCGAAACTTTCGCACGTACAAAGGCTGGCTTGCATGAGTGCTAACGGTGCACTGAAATCCATCCCTACCGCCACCTTAGAGGCCATTCTTGGCTTCCCTCCACTGAACATATATGTGGAGCAGACAGCTCAATTTGTAGAGGTTGGAATTTAGAGGAAGAAACAGCTGAGCATATCCTCTGTGATTGTTCCGCACTCGCCTCGATCAGAGGTTCCATGTTAGGAGAGTTCTGGCCTGACATGGCTGGAATTCGCAGTGCCCCTCTGTAGGACGTTCTTGGCTTCATCGAAAGAATGGGATGCCTCGAAGCACGCTGACAGTCATGGGGGTAGTACTATGGGCCCAATTCTGGCCTAGGTGCATATGGATTCTTATTCACCCCCTCACCAATCCAGAATCCAGAATACTCTGAGTGTTCCAGAGCAGTCAGTCGAAAGAAATTTGAAACGACGCTTGTTTTCGTCAAGAAACATCCGGCAATTTAAAAGCCGGTAATATTTTTACTGATTACCATTATTTTTTGATATTCAGTTTCAATCCAAAAAACTAAAAAAACATAAACGAAAGATGTTTATAATTTAAGAGCCGTTTCTAGGCCAAACCTACTCATTACATTTGCTCCGTATGAATGTCACGTGTAGAGCCGGCCTAATTACATTTTGGTATTTGTGCAAAACGAAACAGTTGAGCTTCGGGAAGTGCAAGTGTACATACATTACTTTATTTGGTTTATAATAGTATTTTTTAGAATATTACGTATTTTTAATTTCTAAACTCACACAAAACAAAAAGTCGTAAGGACGACAAGAAATAAAAGTCATAATGATTAAAAATCAAACTTTTCATTAATTTATTAATTAAGTATATTATAATTAGGTTTGCAATTAAGTTTTATCGCGCTAGGTTCTATTATTTTCTAATTAAAGTTGATTACACACACAAAATCAAGGCTAATTAATTTGCAACTCTTTCTTTCTTTTTTTCCAGCCTTCTTAAATAAAAGTAATTTCGAAATTTATTCCAAGTCGGTTTTAATTGCAATTGATTCCTCGAGTATCCTCTGGCCCCATTTGGCGCCTCGTCAGCCGAAGAGTAACACTAAACTCCACTTCAACCTTACCGACTTCTCTAATCGGCCACAAGATGTCGTGACTTTAACCATTGAATAAAAATAACAGAAACTAAATCTCAGCAACTTCCACAGCAGAGTGTTCATTAATTTGTCAAAATTATTTTATTTTATTAATGTCGAATTAAACAAAGAACCATACTTACGTAAGTAAGTATTCGGTCTTCGATGGGCAAATTCAATTATAACTTAATTCATTTTGCGCTTAATTGAATTCGAAACTTCAGCTGCGTTTCACAAGATTATGTTAATGAACCATCAAGAAAAAGCCCTCAAAATAATCCGGGCCAAATAATCCATCCAAAGAGACATTTAACAATGGACCAGCTCAGATAACACATTTTTCAATTAATCAGATTAATGAATTCCCCAGTTATACGACTTTTCGCTTCAAGCAACACTTAATTGATTCGAGGCTTTGTTCGGAAATTCAAATTACACATTTGTGAAGTGGTAACGTACAAAAAAAAATGCAATTAAGCAATTAATTATAACCTCGGAAGGAATTTTATTTTAAAAGTTGAAGGCGCTGAAAACTCCGCTGCATAAACGAAAAGCCTGTTTTAATAAGTTTTCCCAAGCATAATGCAATCGAGCTTAAAAAGTAATTGACCTACATTAAAAATGAAAGCCGGGCAGAAGGCTTTAAGTCCTACTTGAAATTGTAATTTTCGCCCTCCTCAGGCTAATGTATGTCTGAATGTTTGACATTTTCTTGTGCCTTCGGGCGAAGGCCTAACCGGAGAGTGAAAAGGTTTTCCGCTGATAAATTAGTTCACGCAGATTTTGGAACAAAGGCGGCCGTATAATTGATTTCGTTATTAAAGTAATTACACGTATAATTGACCCCTTCTTGTAATGAGAGACGAAAGGTCAAAGGACGAATTTTGTGTTAAACGAAGTTTGAAAGGAATTTTGACTACAGACTACCGTAGCTGTATTACTAAAGTGATCAGAGGACTTTTCCAGGACTTCCGTGAAAATTGAGTATATTTTACTTGTTGTGACAAGTTACGTGTGTAAATTTGAGAAATTTAATTAAAAACACTACATCTTTTCCATTAGCAAACACTTCTCTAAGATTTTCACTGGGCGTCGTCACGCCCGTCCACTCCTCACGCTCTTTGTAATTAACTTTAAGGGGTAAAACGTGAGGGAGTTTTCTTTCATTTAATGCCCTAATCAAACAATTTTTTTCTGAGATAACGAACATTTTTTGAAACGTATTTGCTGACAAAACATAATTAATTATAATATAATTGTTTCTCGCTGACGAAAACAAAATGAGCTTCTGGAATTTGCAATTCCCCTGGAATTTTTAAAAACGCATTAATATTAAAGTCCAGCAGCTCCTTCTGCGCTCAACATGAAATTGCTAATTCTGAATATTTATGCGTTGCTCATAATAAAAGCAGTTAGAAATGTACCGTTGTAATCGTGTGCAAAACTCCTACGACAGCTGTTGCAACTTTCCTAATATCGTATAATTTCTCTAAAATTCATTTGTGTAGGTGCTTGCATTCTAATTCCATACAATTCTCGTCATCCTGTCCAATTAATTATAAGGGCGCCTTGCAAATTTTAAATTCACACCAATTTTAATTTCGCACGTTTAATTTTCTGCCGCCGTACACAGTTTAATTTTGTACGTGCTTAGAAATGCATTTGAAATGAAACTCGCGTTACATTGAAGTTATCGTAATTACTGAAGTATGCAAAATTATTTTACCAAAAAAAAAAAAAATGGTGAATCTGAGTCACATGATACGATTGTTCATTAAAATTCTTAAGTCCTATAAGAAGTAAACAAGGGAAAAAAGCAGCGAAACGAAAATAAAACTCTTAATTTCATGCCCACTTAAGGCGGTTGTATTACAACGGCGCGGCGTCGGGGGCAATTAAAAATTTATGTTCAACCCTTAGAAGCTATGCGCTTCATTAAATTAATAATGAATAAATTAATTAATAGCGAATTAGTTATTGCTCGAAGAAAGATTCTTTAAACCTTCTATTTACTTGCTTTATGTTTTCCGAAATTACTTCGCACGATTAATTAAAAAGTGTAGGGGCTTGTTTAATAAAATGTTATTGTGCTACACTTTCTCCTCAAGGCAGTGTAAATATGCAGTCATTCATGTAAAACATAAAATTAATCAATTAGGATTCGATCGTTATTTCGATATCACGAAACACATTAACCTTTCGATTATAGGTAAAAAAAATTTTAATTATTTAATGTACATTAACTAAAACGTTTTTTATATTACTGACTTTCCGAATTTCTCTATTGCTATCATTAGTGTCAATATGAATTATTGAAATGTAATACATATTTTATACAGTGTTTCCCGAAAGTAATGGATAGATTCTAAAAAATGGTTGAGAAAAATGCGTCGTTTTTATTTTTAAATCATCATTTAAGGCCGTTTTACATTGACAATTTATTCATGAATTAATTCATGCAATTCTTCATGAATTTCTTAGTGAATTTATTCACGAACACATTTCGTATTACTCTAATAGGTATTGCCAACATAGCGAAAGATTTTGCAGGTGGTTTGCACTGCCACACACAAACAAATACCACAATCTTAATTTTCTACCGTTGGTACGCCTGAAATTCACGCAAAAATTGACGAAAAATAGAACTTGCCGTAATTCGTGAATAAGTTATTATTATTAGTGAATAAGTTTCTCAACAGGCCCAATGCCCAATTAGAGAGCGACTGTATATATATTCAGTTAGCAAGTTTATATCGCAAAAAATTAGCAATTCGTTGAAGCGTGCAATTGAAAATATCAATTTCATTCTCAATCAATCAATGATTACGGCACAAAACATACAGGGTGTTGTGTAACATCATGAAAACAAATTAAACAATGACAGTTTGTATGAAAATGAATAGAATGAACCATTTTTTGTTGAACAAAGTGTTATTAAATTTTCGAGAAAATAAATAATTTTGTCGAACGGTTAAACCGTTTGAACGTCTCTGGTTTAAGTTTATGATGTTTACGAAGAATATGAGTGATGTACTTTATTGTTAGTCATCGCCGGCCGGGCCGGGTAGTTTGAAGGTGTACGTTGAGGTGGTTGTCTGGAAATTTACTGAAAGAAATGGCAGAATTTACAAATAGTGAGATTGTTGACATGATTCTAGTGTACGGTGAAAGTGGGCAAAACGCATTAGTGGCAAGGCGTTTGTATGTACAGCATTTTCCAAACCGACATTTGCCAACCACTGCCACATTTCTCTCTGTTGTGCAAAGAGCGAGGGATATTGGAACTATAAGGGCACGTCGCGGAAGAGGTGGAGGACGGCAGCGTCCACAACGCACTAAACAGAGAAGAAAAAAATACTACAACTTATCGAGGAACATCCTTCGTTAAGTGTACGTGATATCTCAAGACAAACGCGTTTATCGTCCTCCGTTGTTTGGCGCATTCTTCGCGAACAACAATTACATCCGAACCATATTCAAAGAGTTCAGGCTTTGCTACCAGCCGACTATGCTTTACGCATACGATTTTGTCGTTGGTTACTGTATAAACAACAGGCAAATGCGAATTTTGTTCATAATGTCCTGTTTACCGACGAAGCTATTTTTACCAGAGATGGGGTGTGCAATTTTCGCAAAATGCATTTGTGGGCTGAGGAAAACCCTCACGCAATTCGTCGCGGCCATTTCCAACAACGGTTTTCTGTTAACGTGTGGGCAGGTATTCTAAACAGCAATTTAATCGGCCCGTTCGTCTTGCCGAACCGTTTAGATGGTCTCCAATACTTAAATTTTCTACGAACTAATCTACCGGAACTTCTCGAGAATGTGAACTTAAATCTTAGAGCAACGATGTGGTTCATCCACGATGGGGCTCCACCTCATTTTCGACGAGAGGTACGTGCTCACCTCGACGAAATTTTTCCTGGTAGATGGATTGGAAGAAACGGGCCGATCAGGTGCCCTGCACGTTCACCTGATCTAAATCCGCTAGATTATTATCTGTGGGGACACGTAAAAGCGTTGGTATACGAAGAAGAAATCAACACGTTCCAAGAATTGAACGATCGTATTAACGCCGCATTTCTCTCTGTTCGACAACAAAACATGTTTCATAACGCTTGTGAATCATTACTTCGCCGGGCAGATTTGTGTTTACGAGCGGCCGAGGGAAGGAATTTTGAACACCTATTGTGACTCAGCCGGCATTGAGCTAGTGATTCTAAACATATGTCAATGCGTTATCAGTTGAGGGTAAGTTTTATTTTGTTTTTATTTCCGTTTTTATTTAGATGTATTTATGCACACATCTCATGTCATTATTTTTTTTCACGAAGTATGCGAAACACCCTGTAGGTGTTACTTGGGAATGAATTCGAAATGTATTCTGTTTAAATTTTTCTCAATACCATTGTATGTCATAGATGATGATAGTGATTTAACTTTAAATACAGTATGAATATGTGACCAAGAATTCTTAGGCTCTTTGAGTATCATTTCTTCTGTTTTATGCAAATGGGATTTAATTGCCTTATCAATATCAACCTTAATCTTACGGCGAAAGTCTTTATACTGAGCGTATGTAACAGCAGATTTAGTTATCTTATATTCTTCAAGGAGTCTTGATTTTACCTTTATATCTTTTATAATGGAACCAGTGAACCATTTTGGAAACCACTTATTAGGAGTTTTCTTAAGTGGTACAAATTGTTCAAAAAGTTATTTAATTTTCATAAAATTCATCCACAGCAGATACAGGGGAACTATGATCAAGTAAGAAGTCCCACTTTGTATTAAAAATGCTCTCGTACAGCAAATTAAAATTAGCTATTCTAGAGTTGAAACCATTGCAGCAATTAAGAAATTTTTCCTTTAGTTTCTGCCTAAATTGATCCGGAATTTGAATTTCGAGTGGAGGATGATAGCAGTCTACTGGTAATAACACATCAGTGGGCTCAAAAGCTGAACAGAGTACAGACGTCATTATTTAAACAAGTAGCAAACTGCGGAATATTGAAGATGTAATGAAGAGACATAAGAAAATTAAATAAAGCTCTGTAAGATGCCGAGGTTGTGGAGGGTGGAATATATAGAATTATTATAACAAAGATGGAGAAACTAGCTCGAACTGACAGCGCCAATAAATCTATAAAGCAGAGCATGTTTTGACGAAGAAATTCATGAATTTATTTGTCCAACTTTTTCATGAAGCGACTTCACGATTAATTCATGAATAATTTGTCTTTAAAGATGTAATTCCAACTTCCCACCCCTCAATGCCTAAGCGTTAGCAACCTCAAATGGCAAAGTAAGCATTTCTAATAAATGCAGGATTTGCATTTGCATCATTGTCTCGGAAAATTGCGCTCGTCGATCAAAATCATCATCAGATAGCTCTTGCACCCTGTGCACTTTGTAGGAATGAAGAAGTTATTTTTTGACGTACGTTAAGATGTGAAGCGACTCTCACGAGGGTTGTTGGATGTGGATTTTCCTGCATCATTAACATAGCATCCAATTGTTCGTCTTCATCTAAAGCCGAATGACGTCTGGCTTCAGACTTATCTCATACATGTCTAAGATCGCAAAATTTTTCCTCAATTCAACTTACCATTAATTGTGATATTGGAGAAGTGTTTGGGTGAGTTTCATTGAACAAAATACGAACTTCTTCATGCGGCCGAATCCTACCTCCAAACCCAATCATCGTGAAAATTTCGATTATTTCGGCTTCAGTCTCATTTTGCTATCTTATCGTTAAACAAGCAACGCACTCTCCACTACGTCAATGCTTCACATTTAACTACAGACAACTTGCAATTGGTTTTACCACTTATTGCTAGAGTGGTTCAACGCCTCTCAGTTATTTATCAACCGATTTTGGAAAACAAGCTTTACTTATTATATTCAGCATAAAAAATGCTATTAGATGAGGTGTCAAAAGGAGTACCTCGCTATTTGAATTTTTAAAGTTGGGGTTGCTAGCGATTAGTGGTTGAAGGGTGCAGTTTACAGACTTCTTCATAAGGAAAAATTTCATCCCTACAAAGTGCGCACTTGGTGTAAGTGCTGTCCGATGATGATTTTGATCGACGAGCGCAACTTTGCGAGACTATGATGGAACTCGGTAATGCAAACCTTTGCTTAATGGTACAATCGATAAAACTGGGCGGTTGAAAATCCCAAAGGGTTAACGAATGGGCTGGGATAGTGGGTAATCGAATTATTGGACCGCACTTTTTTGTTGGAACGCTAGTAGTGAACAGTATCTGGACTTCCTTCAATTTGAATTAATTTCAGCTTTAGCGGTACTGTTTCCTAATGCAGAAGATCCTGATTCACCCGATCCTAGGAATTGGTTACAGATGATGCGCCTGCTCATTATGCCCGTCCAGTACGGGAAATATTTCGACAATGTTCTCTGGATTAGAACATTGCCTCGCCGTTAACGTCCAGCAATTTGAACATTTAATATTGTTTTATTTTTTAAACTATTTTTAAGTTTGTGTTTTGAATACATTTTTGTTGAATATCTCAGTTATTTATCAAGCGATTTAAAAAAGTCTTATTTGTAGTATTTTTAGCATAAAAATGAGGTATCCAAAATCAGTATTTCGCTATTTGAATTTTTAAAGTTGGTTATGCTTGCGCTTAGGGTTTAAGGAGTGAGGGGTTGAAAATTACATTAAATGATGATTTCAAAACAAAAATCGTCGTGTCCGAGCATATCTCTCAACCATTTTATAGAATTTATCCATTAGGCTGCGCTCACACTGATGAAGCAAATACGTTTCCGGACAGAACATTTCACTTTATTGTGAAACGTTTCGAGTAAAAACTGCAACTGTATCAGCGTGCTTTTTGTTTTGATGTATCAATGCGTGCCTGGTTCTATTTAAAGCATTGGAAAAACGCTCTCTAACAAAATTAGTCAAAAATGTTTTGTCTGAAAACGTTTTTGTTTCATCAGTGTGAACGCAAGAACACAATAAAAATGTAAACTTTTGCAAATTTAAACATCAAACAAAAGTATGCTTCGAATAACCGGATTAAATAATAACTAAACACAGTAGGAAGTCATAAAATTAAGGATTTGTGTGTTAAAATGTACGCAACTTTGCTTTTGATAGCTTCGCGAGCTAATATTAGACCGCCCGCGTCGTATTCCATAAACTTGTACATCTTATGATTTCGTTGACTAATTATACGTTGCGATTAAATAAAT
Source organism: Serrognathus titanus (assembly GCA_039766575.1). NCBI lineage: Eukaryota > Metazoa > Arthropoda > Insecta > Coleoptera > Lucanidae > Serrognathus > Serrognathus titanus. The sequence goes on from CM077912.1 coordinate 75,073,389, forward strand.
AAAGAATAAATTACTAAAGAAAGACGAACAAAATATTTGGTGGCAATTGTAAATACAATTCCAAAGTGAGCAATCTCCATTTGTTACTTTTACGTGCAGCTCCATTCCTTTTTTGTAATAGTTACTTAATCTTACTTACTTAATTTTTCTTTAAGTAAAAAAAAACATACACTATCTCTTAACATCATTATTTAAATTATACGTGTTTTCTATTTCCTGAGAAATTAAAAATGGTATTGTCGATTGCACACTTTGGATCTAGGCCCCTCTATTACAAGCGTTTGTAACCACAGCTTTTTATTAATTTTCCAGTTGCTGTTTTTTTTCCTTTTCAACTCGAAGAAAAACTCAGACAATAAAAAGTTAATGCTTGCTCTACAACTCACGCTTTTAGCACTTATTTGAATTCGCATCTTTATCAAATAATGTTGTGCGTCAAAACTTATTTACTTATTTAAATGCACTTTTTTTAAAAAAATGCTTACATCATATTTTTTTTTCTTTCACAGTCGCTGGACAGAGACCATTGGCAAAATTAAACTTGATGTGACAAATTATAATGAAAGTACTTACTTTTAGTAGTTTAATTCGTTTTACATTTCACAATCAAACCTAAATTGCAGAAAAACAAAGATTCGTGAATGTTAATTAAATTAATAGGTTCAACTTTTTCTGGATTTCATTTAAGGCCGCTTAATTAAACCGCAATTATTTGCAGGCATAAAACGCAGAACTCTAAATCATCTGATAATGATAACAAATGTGAGTATCATGCTCGGATTCGATTATATTTTACGTAAAAGTGCACTGTTTTAACGCCGATACTTATCTAGCAGTACAAATTAACTCTTTTTTTTACAGTTTTATTTGCGTAATAGGAATTATTACAATTATTATGCATTTTTAATTTACTTCGTGTCACTTCGCATTGCATAATTTTTCAGATAAAAACAGATAAACAGCTTTTTAAGTTTCACTATTAGTATACTATAACTTGTTTGTTTAGTGTGATGTTGATGGATGTATAATAGGTTTGCGGAATATGACTTTTTTTGCCGAGGTTGTGCAGTTTTTTTTTCTGTTACAATGTAACGGACGGAATTTGCATACTTTAAAAAACACAGACAACAAAATTCCATCTAGTTAAAAGAAGCCTTGCGAAGTGTAAATCAAATAAACAATTTTTTGCGCGAGTGACACCTAACATCTCGACGTCTAGAAATGGATTTAAGAAAAGGGGACTCACCGAGCATTTTGATGACCCGATTTTGGGCGGCGGTGCTTCTAGTTGCCCTGGAGATTCCAGATTCGTTGTTGGCGTTGCTGTTTTGAGACACTCTTCTTATGATGGTTAAAAGTCTTGACTTGCGTAGTTTTATGGCGATTAAAACGTAGAGCACTGTGATTAAGGTCATGGGGCCAACGAAGAAGACGAAAGTCGATATTTCGAACGAATGTTGGAAAAAAACGTCTTTCGTTACGACCGTGCAGGTGGTGATTCCGTCCATGTCTTCAACACCGAATTGAATTGCCTGGGGTGCCGCCAGGCAAAGTGCGGTGATCCAGATGGCCACGATGAATTTTATTATTCGCGATAGTTTCGCGATGGTGTGTGATAGAAAGGGGTGGCAAATTGCGACGTATCTTTCCACGGTAAACGCGGTTATGGTCAGCACTGTTGCGTTCGCCGAGGTTTCCGCGGCAAATCCTTGCAGAACACAGACAGCTTCCCCAAAAACGTACGTGTTCGGAGACCAGATCCTGTACATTTCAGGTGGCAGACCGGAAATTAACAAGAGCAAGTCGGAAATCGCTAGACTAAACAAGTAGTAATTAGTCGCCGTGTGCATCGACTTGTTCCTGTAAATCACGAAGCAAGTGCTTATGTTTCCAAGGAGGCCCGTTATAAATATAATAGCGTAAACCACCGTAACCGGAAGTACCCATCCTATAGGGTATAATTCCGAACTGTCACCCGTCACGTTTGTTGCGATAACCGGCGATTCGTACAGCGTGTTATTAATACTCGTTACATTTTCATGCCACAGTGTCATTACGAAACGCCAAACACATTTCTTCGCACGGGGGGAGAGTTGTTCTTGCACTAATAAAGTTAACACCGCGGGAAAGTCACTTTGAGTTTAATGAAGTGAATACCTGAAAAGAATAAATATTCAGAGTCAGTGAGTCTGCATGAGTTTTATATTGAAGTGAAAAAATAGTTTTGGCTGCCGAGTCTGAGTTAAGAATATACTTTTTGGCGCTGCGAGTTGATAACGGCGGCGGGAGCGGAGTTTTCATTCGTTGTCTATGCGTGTACACGTTGAAATGACTAAACACCCGCTCGAATTCGCGACGCTTGTTTGATCCACCCCACTCCTTTGATTATCCTTTTAAGTATCACGTACGTGAACTTGAACTGAGCTTTGAAGCTGCATCGCGCAATCGGTGAAACTAGAAACTATCCTGTCACTAGTTTCTCATCAGAAGTTTTAAAAATTAACACAATCTGTCACGAAAAAAAATTTTTTTTGGGAACTGGTAATATTTGAATTTAGAATATTCGATCAAAAATCTCTTTCTTTTTTTAAGCGTTTAACTTAAACGTCGTAAAAAGTACACCGTGCTAGATGTGCCTAGCGTCCTATATGAAGGACACTATTAACAAATTTATTCCTGTATTCTGTATGATTTATCTTGTCTGTAACTGTGGTACAGACAGTCACCTATATTGTAGTTTTTACCTGTGTATCACGAAAGTGGTGTACTATCCTTTTTATATCAGTAAGTAAGTTATTGATTTTTTAATAATGGCGGAATACGTTGTACGGTTTGTAAGGTAAGTATTTTTCTTGATTTGTGTTTGACATATATTCGCGTTGCTCTTGCAGCTTCATTGTTCAATGTTATATATTTGATAAGTAATATAAGAAAAGTTAATAATTTTTAAGTTTGATTGAGTTTTGTGGTTCCTATTATTGATGTCCTATATATAGGACGCTAGGAACGTGGAACAAGTATTGTGATTATTTCGCGTTTCAGAGAATTTTCGCTAAATAAAGCCTTTACAATGCTGGAGGAAGACAGTGATGCAGAAATATCTCCGGAAATAACAATATTTCCGCCTGTTAATGCATGTGGCGATATCACGGATGAAGATTTCGGTGATGAAAATTTCTTATCCATAAATAATTTACCTGGATCTCACCTTCAGTCTGAAGCAAAAATAAGACTGATGATTTCTCACCTGAAGATGATATTTCGCTTGCGGAATTACAGAAAGACCTAAACAATTGTAAGACAAAGGAAACCTCAGCAAAAAAGAGAAAGACCTACAATTGGGAGTTGAAGGATCTACCACTTGCCTCCACACGTTCGGAATTTATACAAGATAATTTGGTAGCCGGATGTGAGAATCCCTTCGAATTGTTTTGTCGTTTCTTTGATGAAGTACTGTTTGACATTCTAACACATGAGACCAATCGTTATGCTGCACAACATAATCGTAGTAACATCGTTGATATTTCCGAAATGGGATTTTGGTACTAAGTGGTTATGTACAAGTTTCAAGGAGAACGCGATCGAGATTCACACAATGAGTTAGTTGCAGAGGCTATAACGAGGGACCGTTTTGAGTATATATATATATTAATAGCTCTACAGGCCTTTGTGGCCCATGGCTTGGGTGACAATTCCTCTCCATTCCTGTCTGTCCTTCGCTTTTCGTTTCCACTCCTTTACTCCTAGTTTTCGTAAGTCTGCTTCTACTTGGTCTTTCCATTTCGATTCCGGTCTTCCTCTTCTTTTACTAGTCAGCTCTCTTCTTCCTAGTATTTGCTTTGCTATCCTTTCATCTCCCATACGTTCCACATGTCCCATCCAACGTATCCTGCTGGCCTTAACGAGATTTACGATGGGTGCATCCGCGTATACGATGTACAGCTCTGCGTTCATCCTTCTTAACCATCTGTCTTCCGTCTTCTTACCGCCAAAAATTCTCCTCAGTAAACGCCTTTCCCATGCTCCTAATTTTTCTTGTTCTACCTTGTTTAACACCCACGTTTCACTCCCATAAAGTACTACCGGCCTGATTATCGTTTTATAAATCCTCAATTTTACGGACCGCGAGACTTTACATGATTTAACTATGTGCATTACAGATGCCACGCTTCGGTTTGCTTTGCTTATCCTCGCTTTTATTTCTTCTGTATCTCCTCCATCACTCTTTACCACTACTCCTAGGTAATTAAAACTGTCCACTTTTTCGAAATTGTACATTCCTCTTTCTTCTGTTCTGTAAAGTACCTTCCTTCTTCTCCTGTTTTTCCTACCAATGTCATGGCTTTCGTCTTCTCTGTGTTAATCCTCAGTCCTACTTTTTGTGCAACTTTCTCTAACCTCATTACTGTATGCTCTAATTCGCGCCATGTCCTTGCTATTAGTACTACGTCATCCGCATAGGCTAAACATTGGTTGCTCTTGTAATATATGGTTCCCCTAGTGTTTATTCCACTTTCCCTTACCACGTATTCCAACACCAGATTAAAGAGTACTGATGACAACGGGTCACCTTGCCTAAGCCCTTTCTCAATTCTGAATTTCCTTGTTGTTGCCCCCATTATCTTCACGGCTGCTACTGTGTCACGCAACGTCATCTTCACTAAGTCTATTAATTTACCAGGGATAGTAAGCAGTCTTAAGATCTGATATAATTGGGTTCTTTCTACAGTGTCATACGCCTGTTTAAAATCTATAAATATGGCACGCAACGCTATATTATACTCGTGGCAGTGGGCTTGGACTTGCTTCAAAGTATGCAACTGGTCTACTACCGACCTGTTTTTTTCGGAATCCTGCCTCATAGTCTCCTACTGTATTTTCCATATATTTTTGAATTCTTTCCTTTATACATGCAGCTAATACTTTATACACTACGTCTAGTAAGGCTATTCCTCTGTAATTTGAACATTGTGCTTTGTTTCCTTTTTTGTGTAGTGGGAACAGTATTGCTTCCTTCCATCTTTGTGGCATTTCTTCTCTCTCTCAGATGTTTTTTTTTTTGATGTTTTGAGTACATTATGTTAAATTTTCATGTAACTGATCATGCTATTTTGGATTAAAGAAGACAAATTTGCCAAACTTAGACCATTATTTCAATATCTGAATACAAAATTCCTAGAATATTCGTTTTTGGAGCAATTTCACAGCATTGATGAGGCGATGATCCCATATTTTGGGAGACAGTACATTCACGGTAACCCCACACGCTATGGGTGTAAGTTTTGGATCGGAGCTACCAGACTGGGTTACATATACTGGTTTCAACCTTATCAAGGTGCAGCAACCAAGATCAGCATCAAATATAAGGAAATGGGCATAGGCGCTGCAGTAGTTTTGGAATATGCGGACACCTTGCGGCAAAAGTGGCCTGATAAGAAATTTCAGCTTGTTTTTGATAATTTTTTCTTCGATACCCTTGAACAACCGTCAAAAAATAATTTCTACGCAACGGGTACTATTCGAGAGAATACATTACCAAAAAATCCTTTGGAAAATTCTAAAACGATGAAGGAAAACGAAAGAGGCTCATATGACTACAAGAAAGTACAAGGCTCTGATTTAGTAGTTGTAAAGTGGCATGATTACTTTGATTTCCAATCACTCTGGAGTTCAGCCAATTCATAATGTTAAGAGATTTGCAAGAAAAGAGAAAAAGAATATCCAAGTAACACAGCCGCACATACTTCAAATCTACAACTCAAATATGGGAGGTGTAGATAGATCCGATCAAAATCAAAATATCAGTTTGTATCGAGCAGCGATTAGAGGGAAGAAATGGTATTTTCCATTAGTAGCCCATCGCGTTGATATGGCTGTCCAAAACTCTTGGCAGATACATAAGCGTTACAACGGAAAATTAGATCTTCTAGCATTTCGTCGAAGAATTGCTAACGTGCTTCTGAAACAAAATAAAAAGAAATCTTCTTGCTCCAGAGGACGGCCATCTATGAAGAATACAGACACACGGTATGATGGAATGTCCCACTGGGTAAAAAATCAGGAAAAGCAGACGCGATGTGGATTATGTCATTAAAAGACAACCACTAGGTCTCCATGTAAAATGTTTTAGCAATTATCATGATGCTAAATTTTAATAATGTTCCTAGTATCAAATGTATAGAACGGTTTGAAATAAAAGGTTATCAAAATGAAAGTTTTAGTTTCTCCTCAAAACTCCTTCACACGTTTTAGAATGAACTCAAAACTAAAAAAATATAATCAAAATATATTTATCGGGCGTTTAGGCATATCTGGGTTAAAAAAAGTGGCCTAGCCGGTTAAAAATAATAATTGAGGATCGAAATCTCATGGTTCTAGCTCCCATTTCTCCAAATCAATCAGAATCTGTATATATTTTTTAATAAGTAGTCGCACGTAATATGTGTACAAAAAGTTTTCTCATCTAGTGTGTTGCTCTAATTTTTTAGCGTGTTCACGTATATCTTTACTTGATCCGTACCCTAAACAAAAAATATACAAACATAACTTAAAAAAAAATGTTTTGTTGATTTGATTTTATAGTGGTTTTCACATTGGAAGACAAATCTCTTATGGTTGAATCCTACTTTCGAAACACCCAAAAACTCAATGGCGAATGGACCTATTCTATTCCTGATTGTATTGCAGAATTTCAGGAAAAATTTCCAGAAACTGTTTCTGTACCACAAATTTGTTAACCTAGTTCAGTATTCTGTAGGACTATTAAGAGAAAATGACAGTGTGGTTAGAAAAACGGTAGCAGGTAGGCCTAAAGTAAGAACTGAATAAGTAGTTAACAATGTAAGGCAAATTATGACTGATTCTAAGAAAAGACTTAAATGTTCCCTTATCGTTTGGCTGCCGTGCATGAATTGCTTCCAGTAGATTTTGAATTAAGTCGAAGACATTGTCAGGCTTTTAAATAATATTGACAATAGCGATTGTTGGATAAAACTTTCGTTTCCGATGAGGCCTGGTTTCATTTAACAGGATACATTAATTCCCAAAATATGAAGATCTGGATTAGAGAAAATCCTCATATTTTCATTGAAGCCCCACTCCATCCTCAAAAAATTGGTGTTTGGATATGTTTAAGTTGGAGAAGATTGGTAGGTCCAACATTTTTAAAGGCACACCAACAGCACTTACATATCAGGAAGAGATTTTGCATCTATTTATTAATCAAGTGGATGATGACGAGTTGCAATTTGGATATTTCCAGGAGGATGGTGCAACGGCCCATTCTGCTAGAGATACTTTAAATTTCCTTCAAGAGTTTTTTGGTGAACGGATAATTAGCAGAAATATGGCAAATATATGGCCTCCGCGATCTTGCGATCTAACTCCTTTGGATTTCTTTTATTTGGCCCCACTTGAAAAATTTCGTTTTAAAACGCCCGTTAATGATTTACAGGAACTTACCCAAAGAATCATCGAAAAGTGTGATGAAATAAACAATTCTCCCCACATTTTGCAAAATGTTATTAATGGATATCGCAGAAGAGTTAGAAAATGCCTCGAAGAAGACGAAGGCCAATTTCAACATCTATTGCGAATTTATATTCAACGTTATTTTCAATGTTTTATTTTATTTGGTTGCGTGTCAGAAAAGGAAATGAAGAAAAGGGTTTAGCAAAAAGGTTGTTATCTGTCCAAACTTTACACCTGTTAGCACAAGTCGGCCAAATCACTTCGCCCTTCACAACGTTCGGTGAACCTCTTGCCCTATCAGATATATATTTTGTCAAAGGGGGACGCTCTGTATCGCCGATCACGCATGTGCCTCAACTCTTTCACAAGAGAGAGACGCACGTCGACAATACAGGTTACTGTCCGTCCAAACTGTACACCTGTTAGCACAAGTCGGCCAAATTACCTCGCCTTTCACAAGGTTCGGTGAGCCTCTTGCCCTACCAGACGTATACTTGTTAAAAGGAGGACGCTCTGTACTGCCCATCACGCATGTGCCTCGACTCTTTCACAAGAGAGGGGCTCCCTTCGACAATACCTAAACGTCTCCGTTGTCCGGTGTTTATATTAAAAAAAAATGTTGTGTTGTCACGTATACCCTACCTGGGAGCGTCTTCCCTGTTGATGGTGAAGGAAAAAGGATACAGGGTATTCAGGATCCAGTGAATGTTCTTTGGTTCTTATTAATTAAAAGACCTCGTTGTATTTTAATAATTTTTTTAACAAAAATTTCCTTATTTTCTTGTTTTTACCGAAGTGTTCCCTGCAGAGGTCGAGGAAGGAGTCGTGTTACCCGCGGAGATCCCTTTTCGTTTTGTATTTGTCCTCTAGTCTGTTTATTTGTTTGTTTGTTTTAGATGCATGTCGTTCTGTCGAAACGTCTCGTCACTCTTGCGCCTACCTCGTCAAGTTGTTTCGAAAGCCGTTATTGAACGTCTGCAGGACCGTGGCACTGTTGTATATGTTTTAATTCTTCCCACGTAATGTAATTGTTTAAATAAAAATTTTCAAAAAGGTAATTAGCTCTGCAATACGTGAACTTGCGACAAAACTTTTTGTACACACACACTTATTTTATTTTTTACAAAAACGTATAAGATTTGCACTCATTCTGTGACCAAATTAATGAATATTTTATACGCTTAAATTTCAAGATAAGGCCAAGCAAAACAGAAAGAAAATCAAAACAAACAATTTCGTAAGAAAACAAGAATATTTAAGAAGGAAAGCCGTGATAAATCCATCCACGTTTCAGATTAAGTAAACAAATACTATCTTATTTTTGTTTCTTTCTCGTGAAGACGTAATTCTATTATGTTTGTGCGGACAACTTTGGCAGTTTTATTTACATCGCATTGTTCACGGTGAATCACAGCATACCATAAAAAACTATAATAATTTTTTGACTTATTATTAAGGTAACTTTTCAATCGGAGTAACAATGTAATAACTAGTTTGCAGTAAAATTATGCGACAATTAAGATTAAGGTATGGTTTTCTTTACATCATTTTATTAAGGGTTGGTTTATTCACTTTCAATTAACTTTATCTTCTGATTTATTGTCATGGTAACAATTGTACAAATAATTGTTACTATGGGAATAAACTGAAGGTTAAAGTTACTTGGAAGTGAATAACGAGGCCTAAACTTAATTAATTAAAGCACAAGATATTGGCAATAAAGACGAATGGTGTTCCTGTGATACGTATTTTGCAACATAAAAAAAATTTGAAACGTCATTCAATTCATGAAATTTGCTAATCGCCTAATAAATCATTTAGCGAAATTAGATGTAGTCAAATTGGTGACTGTGGTTGAGGAAGGGAAGAACATACGCAACAAGAAGCTGCTAGAAGGTTTAACGTTGCACTCTTTTTGCCAGCAGGGCTTGGAACAAGCGCAGAAAAACCGGAAGTTATTTCAGAAGACCTCGTCAAGGCAGAAAGGAAACAACGGCTGCAAAGGACTGCCTGATGCGTATTATTGTAAAGCGAAAAGAGTTTTGCGCAGCAAAAGAAGTTAAAAACGACCTACAGCTTGTCATTCGAACGGTTATAAGTTATAAGATACAAAGGGAAGTGGACCGCTTTGTTGGTGGATCAGTTATGGTGTGGGGTAGGATTACTTTTGAAGGTCGTACCGACCTGATAATTATAAGCAGGGGTACAATGACGACATCATTCCCGATGTAGAACCCTTTGGTACTTAGTATGGACCGAAGATCATTGTAATGCACGGTAATGGTCACCCGGACATTGTAAACATTGCCAGTAATGAGATTACTGCCGTCAAATTTTGAGTTTTAAATTGGCCAGCGCAAAGTCCTGACCTGAATCCGATAGAACATCTTTGGAGCGCCATACGAGGAAGAATTCGGAAACCTCCACGTCCTCCTCAAACCAAGGAAGAGCTCTCAAGTAATTCTCAAGTAATTTGGATGGAGATCACCCAAGAAGAGATTTCGCATTTAACTGAGAGTATGCCTTCTCGTATGAGAGCTTATAGGGCAGCACGAAGAAGTCCAACTCGACATTATAGACCTTTATTTTAAAAAACAAACGTTTAACTATGTTTTTAATTTGCGCTTTTTGTTTTAGTGCTAAACTCTTTTAATTATGTTAAAATAAATTGCCTTGTTAATCTTATTAATCCTGTTAGTGACACACCTGACGTCCGGACATCGATTATCTGCGATTTATTGGTATTCATTAATTATCTCGTAATTTTGCTGCGTAGTTTACCTTATGCTTAAATAGGGAATAGTTTTATTGAATTGCCCATTCAAACGTGTTCAATAAATTATCCTTACGCTTAAAACAACTTATGTATTTTCCGGTGATACAGAGTCGTAATCGTTCGAAAGAAATCGAAGTTAAATACCCGTTTTATGAGCGAACGTGAGCACATTTCTTCTAAATCAAGTACTGTGTAGGACGTTTATAGATTGTACAAATAATCCACAGCCAGCAGCTTATTTTATTGTTAAGCAAGCATTCCGAGGAAATTAGGGTTTATTAGGAGGGAAAGTCAATAAAGTAAACTGGCCCAAACTAAAATGCTGCCATAACTCTACACTCAATCGATACTAGAAAGATTAAAGACCACGTTGGTAAAGAAAAATTACTATTATTACGTATCCACGTCTATATACAAAGCGAAGCAACTGAACTGAGAAGTTCTTTGGAGAGTCTTTCGGAAAATAGAAATTTATTTACCAATACAATAATAGAAAGCAAACAATGAAACACAACAATTATTTAATTCGTAAAATATTTGCAAAATAAAGGTAATGCCAGCGACATTTATGAAAGCAAAAAACGGTGTACAATTGAAAAGGAGAAAAATGGGGTTGTAATTACTCGTTGAAGTTGCTGGTAAAGGAACAATAAGTATTGTTGTATTGACGTCGACGAGAGGATTTACGAACGATAATCGTAAACGACAACAAATTGTCCTTCCTCTCCAGCAAATTGTAGCACAAAAGCTCAACATTAATATCTTTAATGCTTTTGACATTTCCAACAACCGAACGCTTAAATTATTTTCGCTTTCGTTTATTTTCATTTAATTTTATTAAAACTATACTCGTTCCTTCAATAATTTCCAACGTCGCCCAGGAGGGGGGTGAATGTCGGAAATATTTCAATGAGTTGACACGCAAAGGACTAAAATGTTACTTTATAAAATTGTATCCGAATATTTTCAAAACATATCTGAAGAAAAAGCGAGACTGAACTGGAAGATTTGAGATGTGGTTTTCCATAGGATAAGTATTGAAATTTTCCAAAAAAATGACTCACAAGTAATTATTGTGAGTAGAATTTGATTATATAAACTAGTGAAAGACTTTACATTGTTAAATTCTCGTAAGAAACACTAAAGCATAAAAACTTTATGAAATCTGATTGGCGCCGGTATTATGTCATCGCTTGCAGGACCAATTCTAACAAATAAAACCCAACCCGTTTTCATAAATATCATCACAGGAGAAAACTTCCACCATAACAGTAAATTTGCCGATTGCTATTATAAGTTCGATGTAAATTGACCAAATATCGAATCCGAATTCGATTTCGTCATATTACACCCCAAATCTAAAGCAATTTTTTCAGTCCGCGCTTTATCCTCGGGGATTTCTTAATAAATGAATTGCGTATTTACATTCTTACGCTTTTAAACGGAACGAGAGGCATAAATTCTCTCGAAAAAATTTAATCAGAGCACAGCTTCCCGCCGTTCTTATTAAACTTTCATTTTTGGACTAATAAATGTGAACGTCCTTCCGCGAGAATTCGGGGAAGAAGGAAAGAGCTTCGATTCCGTCAATTAGGGGGCGACTATTCAAATGTAAAAGGATTTTTGGTGAGAGCTGACGAACGCTTCATTGAACAAAAAGAAAATCAATTAAGCACAAGTTCTTTACTAAGCAAATTAATAAAATGCTAACCATGACTCGCTTAGATCTGATGATTTGTAAATACAAGCAATGACTTGTTAGATGTGTCCGTGGGGTCGACTTCACCCCCTGTAATTACAGACTGAACACATTTTCCGGACGGAGGAATTATTTTATTACCTCATTTGCATAAATAATGCGGAAACGAATGTTATAAAGAAGATAAAACAAGGGAGTTTGGGGAAAGGGTCCTTATGCAAGGGGCAAGATTAATATTTATAAGCAGGAATAATTGCAAAATAGGTGCACCGTGCACAAGTTTATAACGGTAATAAAAGAGGCCACATTGTGGACGCGATAACGAAATGAAACGAAAGGCGTCGCTAATAATGGAGTTTGGAATTAAATTTTACAATCTCTTATCGTAAAATGTGTGCTTTTTATATTATGTAGGGGTGACAAAATCGCGTACTTTACAATATATTGGTGGGTGAACAAAAGAACGTGCGCTTTTTGCTAAAAAAGAAATCACACATCAGTACAACAAACTACAAACTTTATTTTAATTTAAATTTAGATTGGGGCGAACAAAATTAAACGAACTCCAATGTCCTTACTTTAATTAGTTATTGAATTTTCTTTTTCAATTACAGGCTAACAAAATTCGACTTGATTTCAACTAGGACTCCCCCGATAAAATCATTTTAAAATTCACTTTTTATCTTTACCGAAAAAAAAACTAAATCGAAAAATCTTTTATAAATCTTTTATAAAGCTTTTAAGTCAACTGCGAAACTTCAGAGCATTTGGGGCTAAGGAGTATTAAACTAGTTAAACTAACAATAAGAAACTTGGAACAAAAATCGCGCCTCACGAAGAATAACAGGGTCGTGTAGTCCTTCGTCCTTGCGTATACACCACCGACAGAAACTTTGGAAGCTTCATCCTAAATTAGATTTTAGTGCGCGTTTTTTCAATAAATAACAAAAATTGACCTCAAAATATGTTTCATAAAACTAAATTCTCTCAATAGAAAGTTATTTAAATACAATATGACATGTTTGCAAGCAATTACATCAAGTATACACGTGAATTAAGAAAATTATATTTTTTTTTGTAAGGGCACAGCTTGAAAAATGGACGACGACAACGATGACGTTACTGATTAAAGTCAAGTACACAATTAATCTCTGTTGACAGACGACGTCAGAAATTGCTGATAACAAGACTGTGATGGAACGGAAAGTGTACGTACAAGACCCAGCGATTTACAAAGTAACGATTAAATCGATTAAATTGATAATTAACGTAGTGCATACTTAGTCACTGTAAAGTGCTGTAAACCTAATTTACCGCTTTAATTATTCTGCTGAGTATCAATTGTTCCACGTCGCAAGAGTTTCATAATTTTCTTCCTTATTTTAATAAATAATAAAATAAGTATAAATTGTAAACATTAAAAACAAATTTCTCTAGACCCACGCAAATACAGAGTGATCATTAAAGAAATGATTTTCAAAGTGTATTGTAATAGAAATGTTTTTATCGTTTTCATAAAATTTAATACAAAAAGTGTTTATTGTCACTTAACATTCGCGATGACAAAATGTCTTGAGGCTATAGAAATTAGGTTGATGTTTTATGTCTAAAATTAATTAAAGCCTTCCTGTTTCGTCTTTGCATACTAATGAGAAATCACAGGAAAATATCTACAAATCTTTAACTGGATTACACATTTAGATATTGCAGAGAGAAAGTGTACCTGTTCTGGACACAATGCTTTTTAGTTAAAAAAAAAATAGTTTTTAAGTATCAAAGTTTTGTAGAATAAACGAAACCAAATTCGTGTGTTTTTATTTTATTTAAAAATGTTTTAGTGTTAGTATCTCTGATAACATAATTCGTTGATTGTGTGTAATAATTTTCTTGTCTTTATTTTCTAAAATACTATTGAGAGTATCTGAATTAATCCTTTTGGACGTTTCGTAGTTTAATATAAATTCTTTTATTTTACAAACTGCTTTGCCTGTATTAGTTTTATAACAATAACTCTTTGGACTAGTCGGTACCCAGTCAATAATCCGTACATCCTTACCTAATTCATCGGCCCAATCCCCCAATAAACATCCTGTTTCTACATTTTTTTAATGTCGCTTATATACAGGGTGAGTTTTTTTATCTTGAGACAACGCAATACCTCGATAACTACGCATTCAATCAAAAAACATTGTAAATACAATTTGTTGGACTCGAAGGAGCCTATATAATGATACCAATCGCGACCCCTCACCCCCACCCTCAGTGGGTGGGGCGGGAGGCAACTTTCAAATCGCAAATAGGAATCACTATTTTTTATTGAAGATTCTGATTCTACGTCTCAAACTACGTAGGGTTTGTCCGAATCTTTGTTTTGGATTCCTGACAGATGACGTTGAATTTTTGCAAGACCTACTTTTAGCGTTACCCAGAAACAACGACGTGGACATAGTAGGTTTCTGCTCCCATCGGGGTGCTTGTTTTAGGTGAGTCCCCTCGCCTCTCACCATCGAGGTGTTTGTAATATTATTTCAGTAAGTGCTCAAAAATGTGTCCATCCACTTCGACTCGAAAGGGCCTATCTAATGATACCAATCGCGACCTTCCACCCCCACCCCCGGGCACTACGAATAACTCGGAAAGAAATGTTCCAAGCGTAATTTGAATTTGAATTACACGATGGTAACAAATGTTGCACTTTTATGCGGTGATCTAGCTGTAGATATGGTAGGGTTGGTTGGGAACGTCAGGGAACAGTTGTAAGCAACGGGTCCTGCAGCCTGCGGAGTCTTTGGTTGCAGAGGGCTCGCCTTGGTGCAACAACATGTCGAACAGTTGATTACGTGACGGCGAACATCTTCCGATAGTTTTGGCCAGAACTAGTGACGTCTGATAGCCCTTATTGTCTCGTCGGCGCCTGGGTGTCCAGCAGTTGGGTCGTCATGGAACCGGACTAGAACATGATTGACTGCTGCTGGTGGTACGACGAGGTGACGTGTGTTTCCGTTGACGCGCCGCAAGTATCCGTTGTCGACACTATACAATTGGCGGAAGGCGATGGCCCCATATTCGGTTGCACCGTTTGTTTGGATGCGGTGCAAGCGATCGACAATATTGATTATATTTTGATCGGTTTGCTGGGCATTGTCCACCTCGATGGCAAGATTGGTGACTTCTATCACTTGTACAATTTCTGGAGGCAGCAGGCGGTCTTCGTCAGTCATTATGGGACCTACCGGGCTGGTAGGAGAGTTGTATGATGCGATCCGCGAGGATTTCCTCAATTTGTTCGTTGATAATTCTCTTTTTTCTCCCAAAACACCAATATGGAGGCTGCCGGATCGGCCTCTTGTCTCCCAGGCGAATCTGATGGTGTATGGTAGCCGTTACTGTGAGTAGAGCCTTTTCAAAAAGTGCATCTCCAAATATATCGACGAGATGCTGTAACTCGGGTTTATATTCTGGCGGAAACCCATGTTGTAGATCGGTAAGACTTGGAGATTGTCCGGGCACTTGCTTTTTCTTCGCAATGAAGTATTTCGTCCTCCTCTTCTTTTTCCCGAAGTGAACGCAGGCTCGACGCGGGTCGATAACGGCGTCGTTTTCTAAAAGCCAGGGTTGTCCAAGAATGACACTCTCTCGTAACTCGTCCACCAGTAGGAAGGTCGACGTAAACTCTTCATCATCTATATGGTAGCAGACTGGTTTAGTTCCGCAGATAGTGGGTTCAGAACCTCGGCCTGCCATATTGACTTTTACAAAGGTTGCGTTTGGCGTTGGACCTCCGGCCAGTTTGGTTCTAATGAAATTACTGGTGGTAGAAGTGTCTACAAGAGCCTCTGCTTGAACATGGCCAATTCGAATTGGTAGCCGGGGAAGAGTGACTGGTCCTATTTGATTTACCGTATGCTCGGACCAGCGTTGTTTTTGACACCAGCCGTGTTGGAGTTTCCCTGGTCCTGATTATTAACTAGGCAGTCTCGATGAAAGTGCCGAACTGGGCAGTAAAGGCACTGTGGTAGGTCTTGAGGTTGCTGTGGAGTTGCAGGCCTTGGGACCTTATGCGGGATAGGTGCCTTGTCATCCGTTGGTGGCATGGAACGATCCAAGAAGCTTTCTCGTGACCTTAGGTCTGTTTCAGATGTTGGAGGCGGGCACGACATTCAGATTCGTACGTCTGGTCGTACTTGATTTATAATGATAACGATCCGATCTTCAATTGGAACAGTTACTGGTAATAAATGGCTCCGTGTATTCTGTCGTTCTCTGTTGCGTAGAGTAAGTTTCGCGCATAGCTTCATCCTGACATGGGCTCCGGCGTATTCCTCCGTAAATCGTTCTTGAAACTCAGCCCACGTGATTTGGATGTTCTGGTAGCGCCTGTACCAGGCTTTGCATCACCTGCGAGTTTCTTACTATGATGGGGATCCACATCCGAGTTGGAGTCTTCGTGATTGTAAAATATTCTTCCAGCGTTCGAAGAAATGTCTCCGGGCACTCGAAGTCGGAACCATGAAATTCCGGAAGATCGGACGTCTTCAGGGTGTGAGTGTAAACGACCTCTTGTGTTGCGGAAGATTCGTTGTTCATTCTTGCTGTTGCTGGGCGCCACTGGAGCTCGTCGGCGTCTCCAGAAATACGTGAAGATTTTAGACGGGTATTTACCATTTACTGAGTAAAGCACGGCTGGGACGAATGGGAACGGCTTCGACATCAGCTGAAGTTCCGTCTAACGTTGACGTAGCCCCACGTTCTGGGTGCCAAATGTTACACTCTTGATCGGTGATCTAGCTGTAGACGTGGTAGGGTTGGCTGGGAAGGTCAGAGAACAGATTGGGTTTCAAGTTAACCGCGATGAAATACTTGAAATTCTTATATTTTTTAGCACAAAAAAAAAACTCACCCGGTATATAATGCTATTATACGTTAAGAATAGCTACCTTTTACTTTAAATTGACGATACTTTGGCAGGGTCAAAGATTTTCTCAACTCTGGATTTAAAGAGTGGATATTGGCAAATGGAATTAGCCATACCAACGTATGAGTCTTTGGTGGTTTACAGTGATGCTTTTTATTCGGATTGTGTAATGCCTCAGTTACGTTCAAGAGGCTAATGAAAAGGGTTTTGAGGGAGCTGTCTTGGAAAATCTGCATGGTACACCTTGACGAGACAATCGTGGTTGAGAAGACGTATGAAGATCACCTGACGAACCTGGTAGAAATATTCCAGCAACTACATAGAGCCGGTCTAAAGCTCAGCCCCAAAAATACCTCCTGTTTCGGAAGTAGGTCAATTACCTGAGCATTGCCGTAGTCTCGACAAATATTTGAATAGTAAGAAACTGACCAATCCCCTAAAGCAATCATCAGGGAATTTGTACCTATTATTGATGGGATGTTCCAAGATTTGCAAACGTGGTCAAACCACTAACGAAACTAACTGAGGTAAGACGGCCATAAGAATGGAACCAAGACTACCAGGTTGCTTTCCTGCAACTAACACAATATCTGATAAGTGCTACGACTTTGAGCTACCTCCTTTCACAAGGAAAGCTTATGCTAGACACAGATGCCAGCAAAGTTGGTATTGGAGGAGTAAATTTAAGAAGGGGAAGAAAAGGTGGTTGGCCTTGGTGAAAAATCAATCGAACACTTTTATAAATACTTGTGTGGGAGACACTTTTTATTAAGAACAGACCATTCGCATTAAAGTGGATCCTTCGATTTAAAAATCCCGAAGGACAAATGGCACGTTGGATCGAGCGATCCCACGAGACTTTGAAATCTAACAACGTGCAGGTGTGAGCCACCGAAATGCCGGAGCCTTGTCAAGAAAACCTTGCTCAAAATGAAAGTTTAAATATGATAGCAGTAAGCCAGATAAACTTATTTGATTTTCTAGAGTTCTGTCATAGTCATAATTTTCGATGCAAAAAAGGATGTGAAAATTTTTTTTAGTATAACAGATCAGATATCTAAAGTTTTGTAAATAAACAAATAACGTATAAAAACAAATTATATCCCAACAAATAATTTCATATATTTAACCCAAAATATCTCTCTGCATAGCAGACGGCAAGCAATTCTCATTTTGGAATATAAAGAAGATATTAACGGAGATGACAACCCTAGGCCATGTAATATAAAATTATGCAGTTTAAACGGCTAGACTTAACGAACCTTTTATATAACGCGCCCCATGTGATCAGTATCCACAAGATTAGAGCAAATTGCATCCAATCTCGCACGATTAAAAATTCATAAATAAAACAAACTTCACGCAGACGAACAGACTGAAATACAAGTTCGTGCAGACATGTCTTGTCTGCCAGACAATAAAATCTAATTACCTGCGATAATTGCATATTACATTTCCAGCACAAAACTCTCCTAAGTTAATTTGAAGTATCAAGTATCAGGTGCAGTTGTAAGGCCTGGTTGCAACATCTAGCAATCATTTATCAGTTTAATTACTAAATTGATAAGGTTTTCGACTTACTTAATAACTTTTGTTGAATCGCGTTCTTAGTAATAAAAAGAAACATCTTACATTGAATTTTCCAGTCTAACACAAAGGATTTTCTTAGTCGTAAATAATGAAGTAGTACAAGAAATATTTTTTGTGCTTCTAGATATTCAATTTTTTTTCTTAAACAAACGAAGGGTTTTCGCGTGAGCTTCAACCGTACAAATATTTTTTTGTAAACATCTCCATAACATCAGACTCTAAAAAAATTTCTTATGTGTATAACATAAACATGTCTAAACTATTTTTTTTTTGAAAGCCTAAAATAATCTAATCAATAACACAATATTTTTATCACTTTGTTTGCCTTGTACTCATCTCTTTCCACTTCATTTGAGTATGTCAACTGCAATTCAATTTATAAGCTGTTAATCAATATTGTACAAGGCCAAAATTAAGAGTTGATGAAAACTGCAGACGCAGAAAAAAATTACCTCATGTTCTAGACTTAATGCAAAGGAAAAAGTAGAATCTCGTTACTATAAACGTGCTCGTGTATACGCGACGATCCTTTTATCTACAAGGCAGTTCACATTTCAATCGCAAAGCAAATAAAGTCCAACTGTCGGGGGCATTATGTGCAGACAAATCCAAGACAGACGACAGCAAACGCTTTACCTTTCTGTGTGTGTAACTATTACGCCTTGTCCTTCCGTGTTCGATAAGTTTCATATTCCATACAACTTTTTTAAATTTTCTAAAGTTAAAAAGGAAGACTGATTTTAATAATTTTTCAACAACTGATCCCCACCAGTCCCCATAATTTTCAGTAGAGACTTTTTAATGTTGATGGATGCATTGGTAATCACTGATATATTTAGTTATTTATTTATATAATTTTTTTTAATATGTTTATTTATAGAACTCTTAATTGAATTATTTTTACATCCTGTAATAAAGTCGTCTGAACTTTTTGGTAAGCAGGATTCAATGAAATTTATTAGAGTCGCATTAAAAACTTGAATAATTTCTGAAAATACTTCGTTCAATTATAGAGCCCCGCACTAATAAACACGTCTCATTAATAGAATATTAAGATCCCGGGTTTCCCTAAATGTACACCGATAATGTCTGGCCGGTGTATTTTTAGACGTTCTTGCGATAAAACGCAAAATATTCGCGGAGACAAATCCGAGGTCCTGAACTAATACGGAGTTATGTTAATTTTTTACGATAGCTCAGCGCCGAAATAAACAATTTATAATAAAATTTTATGACATTTTTATGTAATTTCAGAAATTGCAGGCCCACGTATTTAACTGTTTATTTTGTATGGGCGTGCGAATATTGCTTTTTTTCCGCTGTATTAACAAACCAAGCGCATTACATAAATAAATATGTTTCACGTGAATAACCTTGGTTACCAAAAAGGAATTTTGTAAAAAAAAACTTTGTTCTCAACCGGAAATTGAAGCTATCATCAAAGCTTAAAGCAGGCCACTCATTCGGCAACACGCTCCGCAGCAACTTGCGTCGTGGCAATAAGTTCGCAGGATACAGGCTCCTGGAGAAATATCCAAAAGCCTGCACGAACATGTGTACGAAAAGTTTTCCCATCTAGTGTGTTGTTCTCATTCTTTCGCATGTTCACGTATGTTCCTTACTTGATCAGTAAACGCCAAATTGACATTTAACCTTGACATAACGTCAACAGAAAATCATAACCAATAATTACGATTTATTACGTATTTGAAACCAAACAAAATAAAACATTGAAAATAACGTTGAACGTGAATTCACAACAGATGTTGAAAATGGCCTACGTCTTCTTAGAGGCATTTTCTAACTCTTCTGCGACATCCATTAATAACATTTTGCAAAATGTGGAGAGAATTGTTTATTTCATCACACTTTTCGATGATTATTTGTGTAAGTTGCTGTAAATCATTAACGGGCGTTTTAAAAATGGAATTTTCCAACTAGGGTCTAACAAAGAAATCCAAAGGAATTAGATCGCAAGATCGCGGAGGCCATATGTTTACCATATTTCTGCTAATTATCCGAACTCCAAAAAACTTTACTGACCTACAAGCTACCTGCGGCGACCCTTTCGAAAATTCCCGTAATTAAAACCTTCCCTGCTTATGGTTCGTTATCGTCTATCAAATACTGGGCCCTACGTTGTTGTAACTGGATTCTAATTTTGGTAAGACGGTGAATAAATTTGAGAGTTCCAAAGAACTAAATCCGTGTAAATAAAAATGCGGGATGTTAAATTTAATTAATTATTTATTGCAAGAAAAGAGGTACAAAAACTCATTCTACCAGCCACTGAGGGATCTGGTAAAATGAGCGAAAAAAACCCAATACAGAGCATGGTTATCGAGAAGTATAGTTAAATTCGCTTAATGGATTTCGAGTCGAATATCGCAGCGACCTAACTTACTTCAATTCACACAGCTGGTGGTTTGGTATCCACGCAATTAGTGGCTGTGGCAAGTTTACAACTTAAATTAGATCAACAATTAAGTTTTATTCAAGATAGCTTTATCTTGGTACTCGTGTTTGCCACCTTAGATAGCACTCGAAGACGCTGGGAGTAATCAACCAGCGCACAGTGTGACAGCGTGTCTACGTGTACTTTCATAATGGGAATTATTAATTGAATAATCAGATGTTCGGAGGTGTGATACAAAAAGCCGCCCTCGGCGATCAAATTGCAAGACAATTAACAGCAACTGGCGCTAGTTTTTCAGGGACTCCGTTCGGAGGTGATGGTATACCCAATCTCTTGCTAATCTAATTAATTATGGCAGTTTGGGTAGGATCTTTCGTCTACCACGTCCAAATGCCTTAGAGGGTGGTACAATGTACGCCTTTTTTCAGATCCCTCTACGTCGTTTTTCGTCGGCTAAACTTATTATCGAACTAATTTGTTTGCGGAAAGGACCCAATTGACTGTTTTATCGGCACTCCGCTTTTGCGGTTATAGCACTTTCAGTTTCTCGACAAATTGCTTTCAATTAACCTGCAAATCTTTCGGCAAAGACAACACTTCAGTCCACACACAGGGTGTGAGAGAAGTTCTGTTAAGAAGATGTCTATTTATAGGTAGTTTGGCCTCGTAATTTTACGGAATTCGTAACGAATATTAAATTGCCTTGATCTCTGGATTTAGATTGTGCTGGCCGCACTTGTTCGTCGGCAGATATAACTTTCCCTTAGCCAGTGGTTTGAGCTGCAGATTTTCCTGAACAACTCAAATTACCACCGATAGCGTGTTTCCGAATTGTCAGAGAATATCGCAAAAAGGTAGAACTAAATGAAAAAAAAAATACACCGTATTTGAAATCGAGCAATAGGTAGTTAATTTACTCTGGTTGAAATCACAGAACGCGCAAACTAATGAATTTATTTAGTTTTAACTTTGCCTTAAATGCAAACTTATTGCAATTGCTTCAGCAATGCAAAGATTGAACTTTACAGATTTTTCGAGTCACAGATTGATGATCCAATTAAAAATAATTCTTAAACAATTTATACCACCAAGTATGTGAAAAGAAATATAAATTAATGCAATTTTACCTATGCGCGTTCCGCGATGAGCGCACATCATACACACGCGCGCACCGGTTTTTATAATCCACTCGCGGGGTTGAATTCGCTGCGCGATTTGAGTTTTTGTTTGTTTAATTGCCCTTTTCTTAATACACTGTATTTTTGACCGTCCCGAAATAATATGATTTAACTATAATTATGAAAAATATATGGAAACAACAACAAAAAAAAAACCTAGAGTTAAATTAAAATTCAACTGTTCGTTCGATTGATTAGAATCTTTCTGTCTTCCGTTTTTGATCTTCTCTTCGCAAGTAACAAATTAAACTCCTCCCTATGCCCCTCTTGACCAATAACTATTATTTTAGTTCAGAAAATATTACGCTTCTTTCTCGTCTACTAATGAATTACCGAACCCCAATTAGCTTGACAGATACTTGACTCCCCGGTAGTCTTGGACATGTTGCAACTTTCCAACTTCTTCAAAATAACTCAACGCTGCAAGTTTTCATTGACAAATTTATGTACCCCGTCCTTTCATTTTAACATTTTCCAGATGATAGCACAAATGGCAATTCTTTTCTACGGGCGATGTAAAACGATCCGTTTTCTAAAACTTACAATATCTCTAGCGTGACAAATTTGTACGAAGACTTTAAACAGTACAGACAAAAACCTTAAACTGGCCCGATTTATGATTGACAGCTACAATGCTAACATCCCAAAGGACCATAAATGTCCCGGGCCGCGTCGTTTCCCGCCTTTTCTTGCCTATCTACAATTTAAACAAACAATAAAATAAACCGATTTGTTTTTAAATATCAAATCCGCGACCGTTTCATACCTCATCAGTTCTTACTTTAGGCCTACCTGATACCTGTTTCCTACTCACACTGCCAGTTTCTCCGAATACTTCCACAGAGTACTGAAGTTGATTAACAAATTTGTGGCACAGGAATACAGTTTCCTGAAATTCTACACTCGCCATTGATTTTTTGGGCGTTTAGAAAGCAGGATTCAACCATAAAAGACTTTTGTACCAATGTGAAAACCATTTGTAAAATCAAATCAATAAAACCATTTTTTTAAAGTTATGTTTGTTTGCTTGTTGTTTAAGGTACGGATCAAGTAAGGAACATACGTGAATATGTTTCCTGCTGAAGAAATGTTCCCTAGTGAGTGGCTTGCTTAACACTTATGAATTGAAAGTATGTAAAATAAATTTTATATTTAAAAGAAAAGAGCTTATAATTTACAATTTAAATAGAAATATTACTACCTATAGAACAATGAGTGTTATTCATAAACGCATTACCTCCCCATTCCAATATTAACTTTTTAATCGCTACATAAACCTTTTTAAATTGGCTTTGTTTGCTTTGTTAAAATCGAAAAGCGCGATTTATAATTGCGAATAGCGGAAAGCCACCCTCAGAAAGGGCCACATAAAACTGAATTGTTTAAGGAAATTGTAAAAACAGGCTTGATTTGTAGGGGTGATTTGGGAAATAACATTTTTGTTAATTCAAGCGAACATACTTTACACTATTTGTGGCTCTTTTAAATTTCTATGATTTCATTTTGATTCAACAACAATTTGGTATTTTAGCTACGTTTCGGCAATCGTCGACGAAAACAACGTTTCCATCAATAGTCCAAGAAAGAACACTTTTTTATTCGAGCACAAAAAAGCAAAATCTCGTTGAGTTCATTTCTAGGTCCCAAGTTAGGATACCTTCCATTTCAGAACCTCTAACTTATATAAAAAAGTTTGCCTGCTACGTGGGGCTTTGGCCAGATTCACGAAAACACGAACGTTATTAAATCATTTTTATAATAGCATCAGTTGAGGAATTTACCTTCAATGTTATAAATATTATAATGTCAAATAACACCGAACTTATATGGTCTCGCAGAGCAGAACGTCAGTTTAAGTCCTCAAACAGAATTAAGCCGAATCAATATTTTAATTAATTACTTTAGTTAAGCTGGCGCGAGCTTAAACTTCTGTCAACTAGATGCTTGTTTCAAATTAGCTTTCTGCCAGCGCAACAAGAAAGTAGTAGGTACTTTAAATAATCCCGCCGTAAACGATCTATCGCAACACTTGGTTTGCTTTTATTGATGGAACTAATAACGCAAGTGCTAAGTTATCCCCGTTTAATAACAACTAAAAAAGAAAAGTCTACGAGGGTTTAGAGTAAGTATTTATAAGAAATAAGTATAACGTAAGGCGGACTATACAAAATTTATAGTGTTAATAATTTTGAATTTAAGACTGGTTTAGTTTTTACCAATTTTAAGCAATGATTAATGGATATTTAGTTTAGCAAGATTTATTTGGTACAACAGTCTATGATTTAGATATTTAACACTAATACACTCTCGAAAAAAACAAGCCGAATATGTTTAACGTTCTGGAATACACTTCACGTGACAAAACAAGCTTAATAATACGTTCAGAATTTTTATTATACAGTTCCTTTTTGGAATTTTTGTAACGCCAAGCGCGTAACGTTTGAATAACACATCCGTATAATAAATCAATATGCTCTATCAAATATTTAGATTATATAGGAATTTGTGTTTAACTCTGCGGCGTACCTGCGAAAACGGCGATACAAAAATAGAATAGTCACTTAAAGCACACACACGGAAAGATGTTTAGATACACAGCTGAAACCACACTTTATTTCACGTATTAAAGACGTTTTATCGTAGCACGAGAGTAATAAACTGATATACTCGTATGATGTGAGAAATTGGAGTTATCTTCATACATCAAGATAATCTCCTTTTCATCTAATATCTAAAGACTCGGAATGCAAATCTCAAAGATATACTTAATAGCTAACGCCATAATTCTTTTTAGTAACTTAAGTACATGAGAATTATGACTCGGAATGCAAATCTCAAAGATATACTTAATAGCTAACGCCATAATTCTTTTTAGTAACTTAAGTACATGAGAATTATGTCCATTATTTCACTAATCGCCATTAAAGTTTTTAAACTTGGCTTTGCTGAAAGCACAACGTAAATATTTGTGACCCACTAAAGGCCCTTGCTTACCGAAGCAAATATACAATTGTTATTAAAAACTTTATAAACTGTAAAAAAAGCTTGAGTAAAATTGCGCAGAACTGAACAAGTTGTTTATAGAATGAGTTCTCAACAACTCTTTAAAAAAATCGTCAGTGCAAAACTTGTTGCGAATTTTGGATTTACCAGCGGCAACAAATTTTATTTCCAACTGCAAATAAAGGCAATCATCAATAAATTCCCCCCGATTTGCGTTTAATGCGTGGTTGAATGTTTTGCATCGACATCTACTGATCAACCAATAAATCAATTAACCGCACAGGAATTAATTAAATTTAAAGTAGCAAAGTAATTACCAAAATACCTTCCAAACTTGTAGAATATGCCTTTATTTGGTTAGGTGTAATAATTTTCATTGAAAATTATTATTAGATGTGGGTACTTTAAGTTAAATGACAGCAGTGAGAAAACTTGAAAGTATTATAAACGAAATGTGGGCCAAAGTCAAATATTCTCTTTCGAATTTTAGCGCACCCACGAAATTCGCTAACCACAACAGACACCCCTGACCTTTCCGCGTTACCCCCGTCCAACATGCACATGAACAAAACCACTTTGTGGTGCTTGAAAATTTCCCTCACATTGATAATTTTTCCAATAAGTGAAGCCAATACGCCGCCAGGTGTGGGCTTCGTCGGCGTTTGATTTTCGCGTTTTGCTTTTTTTTACACGGCGCCCCACTTTGCAAACATTTCAAAGGGAAATGAATAATTAAGTGGCGTTTGATTGACACCTAGCCCAAATCGTGTTTTTTTAACGCTCATAACTTCGCGACCGCTAAACCCCAAAACGGCAAATTTAATTTTGCTCGCCAACGTAGAAACTTTGCGAAAAAAATACGGGGATTCTTTTCCTCGGGCGTTTTGGCATTGCAATTACTTTCGTGTTACGTGAAGCGTAGTGGCATACATAAAGTCAGAGCAGTTCGACCTTAAAATTTCAACAAAAATCTAATTTCAATGTAATGTACAGGAACAATTTTTAATCAAATCGCGTGCGTGAATACCACAGATTAAGTTGAAACCCGTAGTTGAATCATATAGCACTAGAGAACGTCCTCTCTTTGTAAAATATTTTTTTGTGTGAAGATGCCAAACTAGACGAGAATGGAGGACGATCAACAATTCTGTTTGCGGTGGAATAATCATCAGTCGACGTTGGTAGCAGTATTTGACACATTTTTGGAGAATTGAACGTTAGTTGACTGTACGCTCGCGGCCGAAGGAAAATATCTAAATGCTCACATGCAGTCCATATTTCGAAGCATTATTATCACAAAATTACGACAAACACCCGATATTCATACTCAAAGACGTAAAATATCAAGAACTTAAAGCCATGATGGACTACATCTACAGAGGAGAAGTAAACATATCGCAAGACCAACTAGGGGCGTTATTGAAGGCGACAGAGCCATTGCAGATCAAAGGTCTCTCAGATAATAAAAACACAAAAAGCAGCTCCACCTCCCGCAAAAACTCCACCTCTTGCCACTAGCTCGAGCAGGTATTCAAAGTGGGGTTGCAGTTATCGTCTGTATACTTCAGGTCATTTGCATACATTTGTCAAATAAATATCCATATTTCCCGGCATCAGTCGTTGACCTAAAGAGTTGACGTAAAATTCCATTTAAAGGTCAAGTTCACAAAGCCACGCCGCCGTATCATAAAACTATAAAAACCATATGAGGGTACTGATTCCGTTCATCTGCTCCTCTATTTTTTAACCAGGTGCGCATCGTCGTTTTGGGGCTAATTTTTGATTAACTATTTCTCGAAAACTAAAGTACACAGAATATTTCCCATATTCTCGGACCTGTTTTAGTGGTTTGACTTTGTTGGGTTAATTAACAGTCACCCTGTATGTTACAAATTCCATTTAATTCTTATAGAGATTTGAGATCCTTTTATCTTAGAACCAATTGCAACCACCGCTCTCGTACAATTTTATCATTGCACATACACTTTGATGCGCTTCGCAATTCTGTAATTAATCCTTCGCTCGTCTGATTGTCGACGCGAAAAGTTTGAAATTAATTGAAATTTCTTTTATTTCTTTTACTTCCTAATTAAGTTTCAACAGAGAAATAAAATGTACATTTTAATGTCACAACTTTAATGATGTGCAACAAGACGAAATAAAATAATTTTAACTTCTTCGTCGAACGGACTTAATGGAAGAACAACAAAACAAAGTAATATGTAAAAATGTTATCGCCCTCATCAACCTTTGCGATATTGGCTCGTTATTATCATTTTCAAGACCGCAGACATCGGATCTACAGGCAGTAAAAAATTTTACGCGTTTCTTTTCACGCCTGCGAATTTACGAGAAGTCGTCGTACTTTATTGATCGAGAAGAAGTGAAATTGCCAACTAGTAATTGTAACTAAAGTGAGAGCAGAGATTATTACGAAATATAAAATCAAGCTTTGCTTAGGCAGAGCTTTTTATTATTTGGCCGTTCTTAAACATGCACGGATTTCTTTACCCGGAGTTTGAAGCCCCTCTAATTGTAAGTAAAGCAAATTTTTACTTCGCGTTAAACTGTTTGTTTAGGAAATGCTACCCAAAGAGACGAAGGAAAGGAACGATTCAATAATATAACAATTACGACATTGAAGTAAGCCGAACAAAAACTAAAAAGACTATCCAAGCTTGATAGGAAACAATTTTTTTGTTAGATGATTAACTTGTTTGTTTAATCACAATTAGCGAAAAAATATTTTACTTACAAGGTTGCTGTTTAAAAAAGAATGAACTTGAAGTTCTCTACTAGTTTACAGCTATAATTATGAATATATTCTTATCTAACATCAACGCTCTGATAAAAAAAACTCTGATAACAAGACAATCAAAACACCTGCTTGTTAAATAATAATTTTCTTAAGTTGCCATACAATAAATTAGCGATAACCAAAGTAAATGCAAGCCCTTATCGAAGATTAGAAAATTTAACGAGTGCTTTTATAAACAGTTACAAAGCGCACATTTTTTTGTAACATTCATTATTAACGTCGTTTCGGGCTTTCTTATAATATTTGAAATGTCAAGGTTTTGCTGTGTATTGACATTTTTCTTAAGCTCGTATAGATTTGTAGATGTACTCTAATATCCTTGTAGTCCTAATACATGTATGTATAGTTCACTGAACATCATATATAATATTCCACTGTATAGTTTCGATGCAGATATCATATTGGTGAAAATACAACTAAACTAAATCTTGCTGTTTACACTAACAACAATAGTCTCGTTCCATCGAAGTGAATCGGCAACTTCACTAATCTTGAACCCCTCACGAAATCCAATTACGCCTTATTGTCCTATTAATGATTTTGTTATGTTTATCTTCCGTCGTTAATCCAAAATAATTTTGGACGTGATTTTAGACTTGTTCTCCCATCTGCATACTAATGCATGTAAAGGTGATATCAAAATAGATTCGCAGACGAAATTAAAAAAAAAATGTATGAACATGAACGCACACAAGTACATACTAAAAAAAATATTAATTTATTTACTTCCTTTAAATATGAGGAAGCAAACGTCCTTTTTCTTTTTCGCCATTAACAAACAAATAGGGTGATGTAGGTATTTGAATAATTCGTGGATTTCGAGTCGTTCTTCTTAGCATTCCATCTGAATAAATTTAAATCTCACTTTCTTTGATGCAAATCAATTCGGTCTACATTACGCTCGATTTGTAACAACTTTTCACACTCTATAGTCGTCGTTTAGTTCATTTATTTTATGGACAGATTTGTGTGTGGGTTACTGTGAAATATGCACTCGGTTTTTCACCGAGGAAGTTCTTACCGTCACGTTGCGATAATTATTTACACTTCATTACACCATTTAAACGTATGTGCTAATGGAATTAATTACGTTTACTTAAGAAAGGACAGCCTATTTATGTCGTCGGAAAAAAAAGTAATGAGTACATGTTAATGGTCATTGATGATTTAGGAAATAATAACTCGTGTTTCTGATTTATAAAAAATAATTGAATATATTTTTTATAAATATTATTGTCATTAAAAGCAAGGAAAATTATCTCTACGATATCAATATATAAACCCTAATCAAATCAACTTCATTGTTTGTTTGATATCCATAATCAACTGGATTAAAACGAGCAATATTATTAACCTAAATACATTTGGCTTATTACTGTTGTGTCTGATGATAATATTTAATATATTTGTTTATTTTATTTCTCAAAAAAGCAGAAGTTTTAAACACCAGATAATAAATAACTGGGTTTATCTGCAAATATTTAAATTCCAATTCCCAAGTTGATCCTGTAAGCTCACGGCGGTTTGAGAGAAAGTTTTGATACGAAATGGATTTTAAATTTATAATAAATGAAGTCATGTTATAGAAATATAAAGCGACTTCCCTTGAAGAATATTATTAAGTAAAACACCTCTTTTAACATCGTATATTTTAATATTAAAGATGTTCATTACGACCCAAAAAGAAAACGTTATAGCAAATTGGTTAAAAAAAAAACAAACATGAGAGTACTTTGATCACTGCAATATTCGCGGAAATATTAAAGTCGAAATTACTTCTGCTTGTACACTTTTTATCGTTAAGATAAACGTCATTTATTTTTAATTTCGACTCTAATAAATGTGTAACATCAAAAGCACGTTTACTGGTTTATTAAGAATATTTTCTCGCTTTCCTAATTTCTCACAGCAGTATTTTATTTCAAGAAAAATGTATTTAATCGCCAAATTATTATTTTGATTTTTCGCAAATTGAATCCTAACTAATTCCTCCTGCCACCTTGCGTTTATGTGTTCCATAAAATTTATTACTTTGGAAATGTAATATCAAGTTGAAGCTCTTGATGCAATGAAGGCAATTTCCTCGCCGAGAATTACGTGCAGGCGAAAAACAGATAGAAAAACATTCGAAAAGGAAACAGGATATCGCTCTAACCCGAAACGATTTCGAGTTTGCTTTCTTCCAACTTGTATATCCGTTATATACATACTTTAATAAAAAGGCTTCGGAACAGGAGCGCACGAGTGGATTTACTTAAAGACTTAACAAAACAATTTTGCACTTATTTTTTTTTTTTCGGACGAAAAGTTTCGTTCCAATAACTCCCTGAACAGAATCTCCAACAATAATGAAAGAAAGATGACAATTTTTTCTTAATTTAGATCAGAGCAGATAACCAAATTACGTGAGGGTTATAAGAGTCGAGAGATTAGGGAGATATCGGCGGCTCTTTTATCGTGTTCTGGAAAGAGTTATGGCGGGGAATTAGAAATTTGAAGTCGTGAAACGTCGCGAATTCAAAGCCCTCGGGCGTATTATGCACCGATAAATCTTAACCGGCTTCAAAAATATCTAAGGCAAGAATAACTAAGAATAATCAGATGATTTTTATTAAAGGAGTACTAAAAGAATTTAACAAAAATTAATGTGACTGTGGCAACTACATCGCTAATATAAGTAACTACATCTTTTGTATGGAATTGTTTGATTTTACAAAGTTCTTTTCCTGGAAGATATATTCTCCCTATCAAAAACATAAAATTCAACCCGTCACCAGATTATACACATAATAAGCTGTACAATAACGATAACAAAACAAAACTTATTATCTGAATTAGTTTTCGAAAAATTATGAATGAAAAATTAGCCACGAAACGACGTCCCTGGGTTAAAAGAGAGTAGCAGATAAATCCAGTCATAAAAGTGTTTTATAGTTTTATGATTATTTCAGCGCGACGTGGGACATGAACTTGACCTTTAAACGGCATTGCATACAAACTCTGAATTTAAAAGGCAAGTCAAAGACAAAGACTAAGAAGAGAAACAAAAAAACGATCGCTCTTCTTTCTTTCAAAAAAAATAATAATTGTTGCAATCTAAATCGAAACCTCTCGTGCTTTGGTCGATTGTTTTGTTTTTCTCTTGTTTTCTGCTTTTATCAAGGAAAAGGCAAACGCGAAAGTCAATTGGCTTCGACAGATGTCCTTGTCAACCGGTCGATCGTCATTTGTTTTCCTTGCGTTTTCTTTTTGTTTTTGCAATTTATCAATTTTTTTTGTTTTCATCTTTTCACTAATGTTTTCTTTTTTTTTTTAGACGAATAAAAGACAATTGAGTTTTGTTAGGTTGTAATCAACGGAGCTCTTTATGAACTGTCGATCGTCACTTTTTTTTGTTTTCGGAATTTGTCATTTTTTTGTGTTCATCGTTGCGGGATGTCTTTGTAGATGATCGGACGTCATTTGTTTTCTGTCCTTCATTGTTTTACATAATTTTTTTTTTTTCGTTTCAATCGACAGATAGCCCTTGTGAACGGTCGATCGTCGTTTGTTTTCCTCGCGTTTTCTTTCTGTTTTCGCAATTTAACTTTTTTTTCACCTTTTCACAATTGTTTTCTTTTTTCTCTGGACGAATAAAAGACGATTAAGTTTTGTTAGGTTTTAATCAGCAGATGTCTTTGTGAACTGTTGACCGTCACTTTTTTTTGTTTGTTTTTCGCAATTTGTCATTTTTTTTGTTTTCATCGTTGTGGGATGTCTTTGTAGATGATCGGCCGTCATTTGTTTTCTGCTCTTGATTTCTTACGCAATTTTTTTTTTCGTTTCAATCGGCAGATATCCTTGTGAACGGTCGATTGTCATTTATTTTCCTCGTGTTTTCTTTCTGTTTTCGCAATTTACCAATTTTTTTTGGTTTTCGTCTTTTCAGGATTGTTTTCTTTTTTCTTTGGACGAATAAAAGACGATTGAGGTTTTAATCAACGGAGGTCTTTATGAACTGTCGACCGTCACTTTTTTTTTGACTTCTTAAATCTGTAATAGATTTTCTAATATTTTCATCGTTATAAATGTGTTTTAGTGTTGATAAGAAACTCAGGTGCATTTGCATTGCTTTTAATTGATTAATTAATTAATTGATTTAATTAATTTAATTGTAGAAACCTGAAATCAGTGAAAAGAAAGGCAAGGGCTTACATTAGAGCGTCTTTTGTCTTTTAATATTCCTCACTTTTCAATCATGGTTAAGTGTAGTTCACATTTGTACTTTTGTTTTTGTTTTGTTTTGTTTTGTTTTGTATAAAATCGATTGTCTTTTATTTGCAATAATGGTTCCTCGTTGATCTGTTGTTTTCCCTCTCAAGAGATCGATCGTCTTTTATTTTTCCTTGATTTCTTCAATCTTTTGTAAGTCGAAAAGTCGCTTAACTTTGTTTTTCGATCACGTTCTTGTGGTCTTTTTGTCGAAAGTCGATTCTCTTTTGTTTTTTTCGCCAATTTTTTCGACGATCGATGATCGACTGAACGTAAAAAGACCATCCGACGTTTTTTCTGAATGAAAAGAAAAACATTAGCCGTTTGTTTTTCGTTTGTTTCTCCGGCGATCGAATTCATACGATAATAATAATTGACAATTAGCTTTATTACTCTTGATTTGCGTCTTTCTGAAATCGAGCATCATTTGTTTTTATTCAGTTTTGATTGCCGATTGTTATTTTTTCTGTTAAAAATAAATTAATTTGACAGATTCCTCGAGCTTCGTTTTTTTTTTCTTTTTGAGGTCGAAAAGCCGATTTTCTTGTTTTTCTTTTCGACGATTTCTTTGACGATCGGCGATCGATTGAAAAGATTGAGAAAAGAAACACTTAATTCGTTTGTTTCTTCTCTTTTTTTTAAATTTCCTTTTTCGGTGGGTTATTTATTTTTGCGACTTAGATTTTACTCACAAGTCTCTTGTTTTATTTCCACCTCAATTAAAGGTTATTATTATTATTGTATTTTATTTTCATTATTTTTTCGTAGATCTTTTGTTTTTTTCTTTTTGTTTGTCAGTTTGTTTGTCAATTTTTTGTTTTCTTAGATTCGTACGATAATAATAAAATTGACAGTTAACTTCTTGCTCCTGATTCGCCTTTTTTTTTGACATCGAGCGTCATTTGTTTTTATTCAATTTTTTCCTGCCGATTGTTACTTTCTCTGTTAATAACAAATTCATTTGGCAGATTTTAAATAACTTCCTTTGACAGCTTACTTTTCAACGTTCCGCTGTATGAGTTAACACGTTCTTCAGGATTTCATGATTTACGGCGAAACGTTGAAAGGTGGAGCGATTTTACAGGTGTACGAGAATCAATTAATTTTTTTAAATTTTAAACTTTTTCTCAGATTTCAGAGATGAACGAATTTTCAAATTAAAATCTTTGTTCTCTTTGTAATTAAAATTCTCCTTCGCCTTCATTGATCTTTTACTTTCGATTTGCCTTTTTTGTATCGATCGTCATTTGTTTTTATTCATTTTTGATTATCTTTTGTTCAATTTCACTTTTTATAATAAATATTTCTTTTCACTCTTAGAAAATTTTTTATCTTTTAACGTTTCGCTGTATGAGTTTACAATTTCTTCAAGATTTTATGATTTATAGAGAGAAACGTCGAAAATTCAAGAGTTTTAAACAATTTGAGGATTCCCAAGTTTCAGAGGCGAACAGATTTTTGAAATTAAATAACCATAAACATGTTCTTATAAACTACTGATGAAAATTTAGTTTCTAGCTAGATCTAATTGACGATATATTTAATTATACGTGTAATGGAAACATTAACATACATTTCACTTTATCATCCACACCAATGTCCGAATAAATAAAATAAGTGGAACGTTATACGTGTTTATGTAATATTTCCAACATGAACTGTAAAAAGAAATGGCATTTACCATTAAAGTTACGTACAAGATACAGCCGCTGTTGCTACCAATAAAATGTCAATCGATCAAGCTTTAAGTACGATGTATCATTAAAGTCTTGCAATTAAAAACAGAACAATTTTATGTGTGGAGTAAAATACGAAGCTTTTGCTACATTCGAAGCTGTACTTAGGGGCGCTTTTCCATAATCCTCAGAAAACAAACTTATAAAATCAAAACGTAGCAAATTGAGTCAATTCGAAGCAAGATGCTTATTGATTTCTATCGTCGGTTTGAAATTCAAGTGAAAATTTCATCGGATTTTCATCTACCATTCGGATACGTAATAAGGGACAAAGCAACAACAAAGACATTTACAAAAGCTACTCATAAATGACTTGGCTATTTGGACTGACCTCGTTTTTAAACTGCGATTTCTCCTCCGGAGTACTCACGACGAATTTTCATCTGCTTATTTCCTCCACGTGATAAAAACGTCAAATTTTGTAGCCACACACACATCAATTACGTAACGACGTTCACACAAGAAGGAATGTGTAAGTTTGATTTCTACTTAGCAACCAAACGCGAAATACATCGGGCGATATTGAATTTCATCTTTACGTGAAAATTCGTGTGTATTTAGTTTTCGCGCTATCTCCTTTTATGCCCGATCACGTTTCAAACCCTTTGTTTCCCTTTCCAACGATAAAGCACATCGCCAATCGATTTACGACCAAAAAATAAAATTGAAATTCCACGTCCCCACATGAAATCAAAACGAAGAAGAAAATGTGATGCACTCGTACTTAGTATAAGCTGTAACTACACACTTTTAATTACTTCACTCAATGCAACGGTCTATTTAAACAACAAACATCTGCTTACTTGCTTGCAAATTGCTAGACATTACGGCGTCCGTAATAAAGGCAAGCAAGAATGCTCGGGAGTTGAGGGGAGATAATTTGTAAATAAAATTTCAACTCTTTCCTTAACTTCTTGCTATTAAAGTTGCGAAGCTTAAATATTTCCGACTTTGTTTCGTTTATTCTCCGCCGTAATTTAATTGGATTGTAAATTTAATTAACTATCTGATTATTGAAAAGGGGCCTGCGAACAGGTGCGTGGAAATTTAATTTTCGTCTTAAATTCTCTGCCCCGTTTTCCATGAAGCCCATATTTTTAATTGACTTTGTTGTTAAGCGGTATCCACACGCTCGTACAAGTTCGCGAACATGAACTGTTGAACAGGAAACACGTTTAGGGCAGAAGGTTCAAGGCTTACATATACGAAAACGGGTATGCAGATATTGTGCGCTTAAATTTTCAAAGAGATCCGGACCATCATATCCCATTTTGAGTGTTGGATCGGCATGGTGATTTGAGAGAGATTTAATATGCCATATTAGGCTATTAGGTAAATACTGCAGGCCATGGTGAAGCGCTGTAGCTCAACAGGATGCTGGCTTGATTTTCCAAATGGCTAAAGTCAAGTTCCAAAGGAACCAAAGTGATGGAATGTAACATCATCGTTTTAAGGGTGAACAAAGAGTAAGGGAAGATTAACACAAAAAGTTCATGGGACACCATACCAGGAGGTTGCTTGTAGTTCGTTTTCAGATAGAGTGCTTTCAGTTATTATTCCATGCACAAATATGCGGAACACCATAACAGGAGGTTGCTCTAGTTAGTCTTCACTTAGAGTGCTTTCATTTATTATTCTGAAATTGCTCTATAGGAAATGAGCGAAAGTATATGGAGTTCTATCAAAGTCACGGAAGGCAATACCATAGTGTCAAGAGTGAACACAGAATAAGGGAAGATTAACACAAATATGTGGAACACCATAGCAGGAGGTTGCCTTTAGTTAGTCTTCAGTTAGAATGCTTTCATTTATTATTCTGAAATTGCTCTATAGAAAATGAGCGAAGGCAAGGGTGAACACAGAATAAGGAAAGATTAACACGAAAAGTAGTTCGTGCACAATTAGGTCAGACACCATACTAGGAGGATGCTTCTAGTTTGTCTTCAGATAGAGTCCCTTCAGTTATAATTCCGTGCACAAATATGCAGAACACCATACCAGGAGGTTGCTTCTAGTTAGTCTTCAGCTAGAATGCTTTCATTTATTATTCTGAAATTGCTCTATAGAAAATGAGCGAAGGTAGAAGTTCCACCAAAGTCATAGAAGGCAAGGGTGAACACAGAATAAGGAAAGATTAACACGAAAAGTAGTTCGTGCACAATTAGGTCAGACACCATACTAGGAGGATGCTTCTAGTTTGTCTTCAGATAGAGTCCCTTCAGTTATAATTCCGTGCACAAATATGCAGAACACCATATCAGGAGGTTGCTTCTAGTTAGTCTTCAGCTAGAATGCTTTCATTTATTATTCTGAAATTGCTCTATAGAAAATGAGCGAAGGTAGAAGTTCCACCAAAGTCATAGAAGGCAAGGGTGAACACAGAATAAGGAAAGATTAACACGAAAAGTAGTTCGTGCACAATTAGGTCAGACACCATACTAGGAGGATGCTTCTAGTTTGTCTTCTGATAGAGTCCCTTCAGTTATAATTCCGTGCACAAATATGCAGAACACCATATCAGGAGGTTGCTTCTAGTTAGTCTTCAGCTAGAATGCTTTCATTTATTATTCTGAAATTGCTCTATAGAAAATGAGCGAAGGTAGAAGTTCCACCAAAGTCATAGAAGGCAAGGGTGAACACAGAATAAGGAAAGATTAACACGAAAAGTAGTTCGTGCACAAATATGTGGGCACCATACCAGGAGGTTGCTTCTAGTTCGTCTTCAGATAGAGTGCTTTCAGTTATTATTCTGAAATTGCTCTATAGGAATTGAGCGAAGGTATTTGGAGTTCAACCAAAGTCTGGAAGGCAAGACCATTGAGTTAAGGGTGAACAAAGGGTAAGAGAGGATGAACATGAAAAGTAGTTCCTGCACAAATATGTGGGATACCATACCAGGAGGTTGCTTCTAGTTCATTTTCAGATAGAGTCCTTTCAGTTATTATTCAGAAATTGGCCATGCAGGAAAGGAGTGCATATTTGGGGTTCTTCCCCAGAAAACGAAGAGTAAGAAAGTAATTAATGGTATTAATTAACCAAAAGGGTATCCAAACATTCCTAACTAGCTTTTATCACATACCATACCTTCAAATAAGGTGCGATGGGACACCAATAACAACCCTAAGGCGAGTCATCGGTGGATCTCAGTTAACGTTGTGACCCATTCATGTCTCTTTTATAAGAAAATTATAACTAAAGTAACATTTTTGGGTGGTCCGTAATAATTTATTATGTTACTGATGTTGTTAAGCCTTTATAGCAACCCTTTTGAGTGGTACGTAATAATATCATCACGTTACTGATGTTGCTAAGTCTTTATAAAAGAAACCTTTGTATTGACGCCCCCGCTGCAAAATATAGGCAAAATAGAGGAAGTTATAATTATAGACAAGCCAAGTATATAAAGGTGCATACCAATAGATGATCAACTCACCAATTTAGCGTCTGTACTTCTGAGAAATTTGTATATGTGCTATTTCCGGTTACCACATATATGTAGGAAGGTGTTTCTCATTTGGATTTGACCGATAGACCGATAGAAAGTAAAACCACATGGGATTTAGCGAACGAATTCATGACAAACTTTTTGACATTGGAACCTTATTATCAGTTCAAGTGATTTGCTAGAACCTACCCGAAGAAACTATTACATTCGTTAATCTGGACAAAATCCGTTTTCCCCAGTTGATTCGAGTTAGAGAGGTTATACCTGGGATAAGATGTACACAACAAAAAAGTGGCATTTCCAGAGGTAATAAACAAAGAGGCACAAACAAGCAACTCTGAACGCAAGCTTGTACGTGCACGCGGATGCCCCTTTACTGGAATGCCATTGAATTACAAAATTACATTGTGCGTTATACCAGAAACGCCAATTCATTAATAAAGCATTGGTACCATAATAACTACTTAAAAATAATTAAATTACAAACGGCGCATCCACCAATTATTTGATTGTTACATCTCAGAGGGAGTAATAATTTCTGATGACGTCCATAAATGAGTATCATCATACTTTCGTTACTAGAATTAAACAATTGAGGAAATGAATGTAATCTGCATTAAAGGGCACATAAATTGTTTAGTTTAGGACATGGTTAATGATTAGAGTAGTTACATTTAGCAAACACACTAATGATGTCAAGTCCAATTCCTCATCGCCCTAACACGACCACGTTAAACACAGTTAAACATAGATTCGATGGCTATTTGGTTAAGCTTAGGCTCGAGATTGGGGGATTATTAATTACTTCACAGCATTATAATAAGAGTTATAATCCAATTGTGCCCTTGTCAAGCGTTTATCGAAGCCGGGGCTTTAAAGTAAGGGAGATTTACGTTTGATGTTCCCAAAATAGAACCAAATATCAAAGCGGTAAACATTCTCCCAATTTTGTTTTCTTTTAAGATGCAAACACAAAATACTTCATCACCCGAAGGGTAGGGACTTTAATTGATTGCCGCTAACTTACAAAAAATAAAAACATGTAAAAAAACATCTCTGTGCGTAAGTAGCCGTCCCACACAGTCTTTTTTTTTCAGCAAGTGAACATCAAACTTCAAGGAATTCATAATTTGCCTAATTTAAAAGCCACCCTCAGCCTCGGATCAAATATCACTTATATATTGGGGTTTAATAAAAGGCATGGACCTTCGAAACATGAAAAGGACATTACAGGATAATTTATTCGTTGAAATTTTAAAGAGTAATCGCCGCAAGGAATTCGAAATTATAACATGCATTAGTAATTCAAGCTTTGTTGCCATTAAAATTGAAACTAAACCTCACGAAGCTTGACCCCTCCCCCCCCAAAAACGGATTTCAGCAGTTTCTCGTTTTGTTTTATTTTCGTCCGAATTTTCCTGAAGAAAATGGAATAACTCTTTGAAACTGATAACAGGGAATCTAGTCCCAAAGATATACACGTCTCAGGCCATTCGAATGCAATCATTCACGTCCAGATTCGAAGGGAAAAGTATCGACGTGCGTGAAAATAGCCAAGGTCGATAGGGTAAGCTCGTCAATTGTCAGGGCATAAAAGAGTGCGTCAAACGAATCGTTTCCTAAAATAGTCAGTCCACGGGAAATCTTTATTAAAGACACTAGGCGAGACATTGATTGGGTTATAAAAATCTGGACTAAAATAAATCTATACCAGAACATCAAAGCAAATTTTGCATTGCCAAATAATTAAATTAAGAACATTTATTAGATCCTGGGGTTGTTTTGAAGTGATGAGGTCTTTGAGACCCGCACCCACTTTAATAACATGAGCATAACTTCAATTTAATATTGTTTGTCATTGTCTGGCGACGGACGACTTTTTGTTCAAGTAGAAAAACTTCGAGGAGAAATTATTTTGGGACCTGCCTCGCTTTTACTATATTCGGCACTACCCACCTACATTATGTAGTTTATTTACACCTTCAAATTCAAATTTACACATTTACATTTTAAATAGTTGCTTAAAGTCTTCAGTTATTGATATTCAGGAAAGTGCTGGCATTGAATCGTTTTTACTCAATCCTCGGAAATGTAGTTGCAGACTCTCATAAAGTTATTGTTAGAAAAAAGAAACTAAATAGGTCCAAGAACGGTATCTTGAAGAACTCCGCGATGTAAAGGGTCAATATGTTAGTATTGTTGCGCGTTTCAAGTTGTTTCCATTTCCTTTCGCTTAGACCGTGCTTTTTGGAACAACCTGTTTAATTTTATATTAAAGTAAATTAATTCTCCTGCTACGCATTAAAATGAAATTGTGAATTTAGATTTGATAACGTTTGCCATCCACTTTGAATACAAAGACGCAAAAATAATATCTTTCGAAGTTGTAAAATAAATAAATAAAAACCAATAATAATAGACTATTTATCAAATAATAAATATTGTTATTTTAATAAATGGAATTGAAGCTTGTGAAAATATAAAAAGTTAATACTAAAACGGAAGCTTGACTTTAATTAAGGGCGAAATGCGTCCACATAAAACTGTACCCGAACAAAATTACGTGCAGCTTTTCGCTCCATTGTTGCAATGAAATGACGCTTTACTAAACCAGCCCGAAACTAAATCAAATAATATCGTATTTACAAACTGCGCGCGCCTGCAGCTTAATGTAAACATGTGCGTATAATCATTAAAATCAGTAGATTGTCAACAATAAACAATGAGACCGTTCAAACAATATAGCTTTCCTGGAAAAAAGCTCGTTGCCTTTCATCGTCAACGAAGTTTCTAGTGGACCAATTACGAAAGCTCCTGCGTCCACGTAACGTTAGGAATTACTCCTCGGAATAAAATAAAAGGATTCTCAACGGAAAGACGTGATTTTAAACGAAAAATTAATTAGACGTGCTCAAAATAATACGAGGAACTGCTCAGAGGCATTGCAACACGAGAGGAAAAGGGAGCTGAAGCTTTTTGTGTTGGTTAAAAACCTGGACGGGAAACGAGGATTACATGCACGTGATTTGTAAGTTGCAGCTGTAATAAAATTTTATAAGTAAGAAGAGATTACAAAGTGAAGAAAAAATAAACACTATACGAACTGTGTTAAGGTACACAATAAAAATTAATACATTACGTCTTGATTAGGTCAGTTTTTTGAATTTTGATTAGCGCTTTATTTTCTTGTATATCAGTGAGAGAGAAAGGGCACAGAATCAAAAGCTTTGAATTAGAATCATATTGCTCCAGTTATAAAACAAGAACACAAACAGCTTTTAAATTATTCAACATTAAATACAAAGCGTTATGCTAATTCATTTCTGAATTTACGTTTACAAGAAACTATTAATAAAAACAAAATATGGAGGTCGATTCAACGGTCCTAAATCCTCTCAAGTTGCATTATGAATTTCGAGTATGCACTATAACAACTTCTTGAATTTTTGCATACGATTTCGTCCTAAACTTTGGCCTACTTCAAAATCCTAAATGTTTTGAAAGCATCGTACTTTCAGCAATGGATTTCGCATGTCAGTGAGGAGAAATAAATGCAGGAAGTTTTACATCATTCTACCATCGCAAGACGAACTTTTGAAATAAGATATTCTGAGATATAATTTCAAGAGATAGATTTCCTCCTTCAATTTTTTCTTATGAAAGAATTCATGACTGTTATCAAGAGAACAAACATTGCTTATGGGGTTTACTAAACTGTGATACACATCCTGCAAGTCGCTTTACGGGGTTGTTAATTACGATAGTTATCAATTTCAAAATGTGTGCCTAAATTCGCTCGTCTGCGAATTCTGGAACACGAAAATTACATGTGATTAACATCCCACACGTAATGCTGCAAATTATTCCACAAACGAACATTTCCACTGCTTGTTAACCAAGAGGAAGATTTTAAAGATTGCAACTAATTTTGCATGTACCGAATCAACAAAATTATTTCAATAATAATAATTAGAATTCAATTTGCCTAGTAACTGCCTCTTAAGTATTAACGCATTTGTTACAAGCACTAAAATCAAAAGTACTTGAAGTTCTCTGACCGAGAAAAGTTCAGGAGTTGTAAGAGGCTCGAAACTTCTAATGTCCTCGACTAAGATTAGATTAAATCAACAATAGTATGAAGTTGATCGGTCCTCGTTGATGATGTTATTGTTGTCGTTAAGGAAAAGAAACTCTTTTAGAGTAAATTACGTTCATAATATAATTTCTACAGTTAAAACAATTCAACTAAACACATTCTCTTCAAATAATATTAAGTATTACGTAAAATTAAAAATATATTAATTAATGTACGAGGGATGTTCAATTTCTAAATGGAGTTATGAGCTTATGCGAGATCTAACTGTCCGAAAATATCAGAACTTCCTTCTTATTAAAATATCGTCCTAGTTTGATATGTTGTTGTATAGAGCATTCTACTCTTAATTGGCAGATCTAATGGACCGTCTCTGTCGCTTATAACATCTTCTGGTTCTCATCTAACGATATCTTTTTTTATCATCCACGTTGTCAAATGTACACTCAGGTAATAAAAAGACGTCTGCCCCATTAAGTGTGATACCACTATGTCAAACAGGCGGACAATCGAGTAAAAGAAGCATAATATTTTATGGGGGAGATCACTTTTTAATACCTGACTGTACTCTCCTCATCTGGAATATATTTTCCTGATTATAAAGATAAGAAATTTAAATTATCTTTCACAATCTCTGATAATAATATTAACAACTTGGAACATATACAGGATGATTGAAATTCGAGGGCCAGCATGGGAATCTCGCTTATTATAAATGGTTATAAAACGGTTAAATGGAAGCAAAGTTGCCAAATTTCATGCTCATTAATAATACGTTAAGAAAATTGAAATATCTTGAACAGTTTCTTCACAATTGGAAAAAAACTAAATTGCGATTTTCGAAAATCGAACATAACTTCTTTATTTATGATTTTTTTCAAAATCTGTGAAAACGTTCCTGAAGCCACTTTTTCTGCTTGATTGAACATCGAGCGTACTTTATTTCTGCAGCGATTCGTTTTTGTTTTTCCAGAGCCAACATCATTTTTTCTTATGGGC
The DNA here is from genome assembly GCA_039766575.1 of Serrognathus titanus. Lineage (NCBI taxonomy): Eukaryota > Metazoa > Arthropoda > Insecta > Coleoptera > Lucanidae > Serrognathus > Serrognathus titanus. The sequence goes on from CM077912.1 coordinate 75,115,778, forward strand.
GCGATTACTCATTACAAGAGTGAACGTACTTTACATACTTTCATTAGAATTTGACTTCTTGTGTAAGCCATTAAAACAAGTCCTTGAAGTTAGGGCAAACATTTCAGTTGCACCCTGTACAAGGTGAGCCAAATTTGACACCTTTACTAGCAAATACCAGTTCTTAGAAGGATTAGACAAAAATTAACCTAGGTTGTTGGAGCTCGATTTTTAAGACTAAATTATCGATTGCTCGATTTCTAAAAGCCTTCATAACTTTTTTTGTTTATGAAAATTTCTGAATTCTATAAAAACTTCTTTAAGGCACTTTTTCATTCGGAATTCATTGCTCCAAAATAGAGTGCTCAATGTTTCAGATAGAAGCAAGAACTTTGATTTCCTTATATTTTTTTGAAAAGATCATAAAATTCTATTTACAAAAATGTGTATAAAAAGTTTTCCTATCTTGTATGTTGCTCTCATTTTTTCGCATGTTCACGTGTGTTCCTTACTTGATCAGTAAACGCCAAATTGACATTTAACCTTGACATAGATAATCATAACCAATAATTATGATTTATTACGTATTTGAAACCAAACAAAATAAAACATCGAAAATAACGTTGAACGTGAATTCACAACAGATATTGAAAGTGGCCTCCGTCTTCTTCGAGGCATTTTCTAACTCTTCTGCGATATCCATTAATAACATTTTTCAAAATGTGGGGAGAATTGTTTATTTCATCGTACTTTTCGATTATTCTTTGGGTAAGTTCCTGTAAATCATTAACGAGCGTTTTAAAAATGGAATTTTTCAAGCAGAACCAAACAAAGAAATCCAAAGGAGTTAGATCGCAAGATCGCGGAAGCCATATGTTTGCCATATTTCTGCTAATTATCCGATCTCCAAAAAACTCTTGACGGAAATTTAAAGTATCTCCAGCAGCATGGGCCGTTGCACCATCCTGCTGGAAATATCCAAAGTGCAAGTCGTCATCATCCAGTTGATTAATAAATGAATGCAAAATCTCTTCCCGATATCTAAGTGCTGTTAGTGTGCCATTAAAAAATATTGGACCTATCAATCTTCTTCGACTTAAACCTATCCAAACACCATTTTTTTGTGGATGGGGTGGGGCTTCAATGAAAATATAAGGGTTTTCTATAATTCAGATCCTCATATTTTGGGAATTAATGTATCCTGTGAAAGGAACCAGGCCTCATCGGAAAAGAAAGTTTTGTCCAACAAATAGTCATTGTCAATATTGTTTAAAAACCAATGTCTGTATCTTCGCCTTGGCTCAAAATCTACTGGAAGCAATTCATGCATGGCAATCAAACCATAAGGGAACATTTGCAAGTCCTTTGTTAGAATAGTCCTGCAGGTCCCGTCAGAAAAATCAACTTGTGATAAGTGACGGATGGAAGTGCGAGGAGCATCAGTCATAATTTGTCTCATATTTTCAACTACCTCATCAATTCTTACTTTAGGCCTACCTGATACCTGTTTTCTAGCCACACTGCCAGTTTCTCTAAATAGTCCTACAGAGTACTGAAGTTGATTAACAAATTTGTGGTACAGGAATACAGTTTCTGGAAATTTTTCCTGCAATACAATCAGGAATAGAATAGGTCCATTCGCCATTGATTTTTTGGGCGTTTCAAAAGTAGGATTGAACCGTAAAAATTTTTTCTTCCAATGTGAAAACCATTGTAAAATCAAATCAATAAAACATTTTTTAAGTTATGTTTATTTACTTGTCTGTTTAGGGTACGGATCAAGTAAGGAACATACGTGAATATGCAAAAACATGAGAGCACACTCAAGATAGGAAAAAATTTTGTACACATGTTACGTTGCCGAGTATGTTGCCCAACATGTTTCCTGCTGAAGATATCTTTCCTAGTGAGTGGCCTGCTTAGTTGGAAAAACTTTTTGTACACATGTTATAAAACGATTGATAGTTTTGAGATTTTTGAGATATAGAGTTTTCATGTTTTAATTAAAATTGTAATTGTTTGAACTATTCTAAAATTATCGGGCAAGCCGTCAACAATGAAACTTTTTATTTTTATTTGCTAAGCTTTTGGTAAGTTTTCATCGGAGCATAAAACTGAAATTTACAGATAATTACATAATTACAATTACAACAAAATAACTTACATAATTTTTAGTTTACATTATAATTAAATTACAAATATTCTTCAAGTAATGTTCCAAAATTTCAAATTTCAATAATCAGATTTAGAAAATTGTTTCAAAATATTAATAACCTTGGAATCTGTTTAACTACGATTAAAATCAAATTTTATTAAATATTCATATGCCAAATTAAGATTTGATCTAAAATTCATAGAATTACTAGTCTTTTTAATATGAAATAATTCTAAAAATAATCTGGCATCTGGTAATTAGTTTCTTTTTCCAAAATTTTTGTGTTAGTGAAGCGAAATAAATGATTTTTATCTTTAATGTGTTGCACTAAAGTACTAGAATTTTTTTCTTTTTTTGTTATCAGTTTACAATTAGATTTATTATGTGATAGTCGTGATTTAAACCAATTAGAAGTTTGTCCTATATAAACCTGATCACATTCAGTACAAAGAATAAAATAAACAACGCCATATTGAAAAGAAAGCGGGATTTTGTCTTTTGCTTTACTAAAAAGATTATTAATGGTTTTTAAAATGTATTTAGCAATTTTGGCATTAATATTTTTGAATTCTTTAGTAATCAAATTTGTATAACCGGGTATTTGTGGAATTTTTTTGTAAATTAAAATATCTAAATTTTGATTGTTTAGAAAATTATGATTATTTTGAGAATTTTGATTTTCATTTTGATCATCTTGAAATAAAATTCTACTAAATATAAAGGATACCCATTATTATAAAAAAAGATTTCTAAGTATAATTATTTTTTTTTTCTAAAAAAGCTTTTATTTTATTCTTGAAAGAAATTAGGAAGACGTTTAATTTTTGTTTCAAAGGATTACGTGAATAAAAATTAATGAATCTACCTAAATGTGTCGGTTTTTGATACCAATCTAATATGATTGCATTGTTTTCTAATCTGATTAATTTAACGTCAAGAAACGGAATTGAATTATTAGTTTCCTCTTCCATGGTAAACTGAATTTGTGGATGAAAGTTGTTAAAGACATCTAATGCATTCAAAATCATATTTCTTGGTAAAGAACAAATAGCGTCATCAACACATTTTCTTAAAAATTCAAATTGAAAAGGTAATTTAGGTATGACAATGTAGAGAAGACGATCCATCATCATCTGGGCTAAAATAGGACTAAGAGGTGAACCCATCGGAACACCATAAATATGTTTATAAAAGACAACGTTATAAGAGAAATAACTGTTGTTAAATAAAAAATTTTAAATTGTTAAGAATTTTTTTACTTAATTAATTACGTAATTGTAATTGTTAATCCAGCATTCAAGTAGGCTATGGATCCTGCTAACTAAATATTTTTTAAATATTCATTAAGCCATAGAAAAATATTGCCATATTATTAATAAATATAAGGAAGTTATAACGAATTAATGCTAACTTAATCGAAATTGCAAAAAATTACATAGTTCTCGAATTCTCGGCCATTTTGCCCTAAACATAAACATTTTCTTAAGGTTTGAGTTGACATCACCTTCAAGGTCAGATAGTGGCGCATAGTCTAACTCTTCTAAAGATAAGTGCTTCCCTTAAAAGTGTCAAATCTGACCCATTCTGTACGAGGTGCGACCGAACTATTTGGCCTAACTTCAAGAACTTGTTTTAAGGACGAACAAATTTGACCCACCCTGTATATTTAAACTAGAATTTATTCAAATTAACATCGTTTAAAACAACTTTCTGAGATTTAACAATTGCAAATGTATTATCAAAATAATTTAGGTTAAACTAAAGATTTGAGATAATTTTTTTGATTTTTATCAACCTGTTTTTTAGTTGAGAAATAAAATCCTTCACTTCCTCGAAGAAAAATAAGTGTAATTAATATTAATTACATAACATGTTATTTTGGAAAGCGAAACGTCGAAAAGAATTTTTTTGAAAGACCACTAGTATAATTCATTGTAAATAATAACAACAAAATACTTTTAATCCTTTTCGCCACTAAATAATTTAACAGACTTCAGTCAAATGCACAAAAAAGGTTAAGAAATTGATTGCCCTCTCATTTCTTTCGATCAGAATCGTACGTCAGCAGTTACATAAATTATTAATTCACTTACTTTACACAAAAATTGTTTTATGGTCAGCAAATAACTTTGTCCAAAAGAAAACTTACTATTTTATTTAAAATTATGACTTTGTTGCAAGTTTTTTCATAATTACACGTATTTTAAAACCTCATTAAAATTCCATGCGGCTACATAGTATTTTGTCGAGCATTCAAACGAGCGCCACGTGATTGAAAATGACTAATCATCACCGAAACTTTTTTTTTATTAAAATACTTCCTTACCCCACGGAATAATTTCCTCGGCACGTGCGAAGCGCAGAACTTTCTCTGAAAGCGAAATCACTTCGCCCTGCTAACTTTCGCGTATCAACTAAATAAAATCCTGACCACGAGGTACACAACGTTCCTACGGGAACACAGTTACGCATGTGCCAGAAGTCCGCAATACATTTTTTTTTTTAATAAACATTTTAAAGAAAATACAGTTTTGTTCTTCATTTGACCCCCCCGAGGCAAGCACGTAACACAATCGATAATTAAATTAAAACTTCGACTGTAGATTTGTATTAGCACACTTGTTAACAAAGTTATTAAAGCTCAGGAGCTTTCAAAAATTTATGGAGCACGTACTTCAGATATTAAGCTTGAAGTTTTGGGGTTTGAGGTAATGTCGTAACCACTCGTCGTTTGCACCAAAATTTAATTCAGTTCATTAATAGGTCACTAAACAAACATAAGTTTCTTCTCAAAATATTATTTCCTTTTTACATTCGCCTTTAGTTGAATTTTTTTTTTGCATTTCCGGAAAGCTAACACACCATTCATATTTTCCCTTACATTTCCCGTATACTTTCGGATCATATAAATGAAAATCTCCGGCGTGTTCCACGCCTGAATATTTGACAAAAGCCTTTTTAAACAATCTTATCGAAACACACACAAATAAAACCCTTCGCAGAAGACGAAGCCAAAATTGCGAAAGTACTGCGGAGACTCGTAAAATACGCAAACGAAGTGCCCAAGATAAACTTGCGCGAAACGGCACGAAAAAAAAAAGTTTATGTTTCCAAAGGAATATGAATAAGTTGGCCCTCGTTTAATCCTTTCAGTGCAGGTAATAGATAAACTTTCTCAAAGCAAAGAGGAACTCAATCGTTGCTTGTTTTAAATGAGGATGCGAGGAAGGTTCGGATGTAAATAGGAGATAGCTTCGGAGGAGTTTTAATTTAAAAAGCTAGAAGTCAATTTCTGTTTGAAACAGAATTTTAAAATGTAAGTAATTGAAAAAGTAAAGGACTTCAATTCATAAATAAAATAGAAACATTACCTTAAGAATTCTTAAACAATAACAAAAAATTAACTTTTAAGATCTAACTTGAACGTTTATTACTCAATTACAGAGAAGCAAAGCTAAATTAGTTCATTTTCCACATCTGAATATAACAATCAAGAGTGAATATTATTTTCCTAGATAGCTCCTCAGTAATTTCCAGAAACATTAATTTAATTAGCGCCGATAAAAATGTGTGACTTAGGAAATTAAAGATGCGGAACGGAAAGTTTCCGTGCTTCGATAAAATTTACGGAAAAGCATAATTAAAAGGGCAGCTTAGATAAAGGTATCATTTCAAGGCATATAAACCAATAACGATAATAGCGGGCAATTTGCGAGATGTGATCGATGGAATTTTCAAAAGATAAGAAAATTTTAAATAGAATTTAGACTAATAAGGAGTTTCCACAAGCACGTACAAGTTCGCGAACGTGTACGCAGCGACGTGAGCTGTAATATCATAAAAAAGAATGAAGGTATTCGTTTGACTTTTATAAGCGACTGAGGCAAGACCGGCTATGTATGTCTGGAGGAGGCCACCTTCTAATTCAATGATTTTAATTTAACTTCTAAGTAAGCAGGGGACTGGCAACTGCACTAGGTAAGCAGGATCTGAAAGAAGAAGAGCAATAACTGCAGTTGATGATCGTTTTGTTGTGTCCAACGCACTAAGGGATCGGAGATCAATGGTTGTTCAACTTCAACATCGCCTCCAAACAACTCCTGGAGTTAAAGTGAGTGAGAGGATAATAAGGAGGAGGTTTGTTGAAGGAGGCCTAGGAGGAGAAAGGTCCAGAATTGTTACCAAGACATCGTCGAGCACGGTTGGAATTTGCACGACTTCATTCAAACTGGTCTCCTCACCAATGGAGTAAAGTTCTCTTCACTGATGAATCGCCCTTTTGTCTACGCTCACCTGATGGTCGCGAAAGGATGTGGAGAAGGCCAAAAGAACGGTACACAGACTACACCATTTCCGAAAGGTGATCTTTTAATGGTGGCTCTCTTATGGTATGGTCAGGTATTTCGTCTGAGGCACATACCGAACTTCTTTTTGTGAAAAATGGAGCTTTAAATGCCCATCGATACGAGGAAGACATTTTGCATGAAGCTGTCGTGCCCTACTCTCACTTTATTGAAGATGGATTCACTCTAATACACGAGAGTGCCAGACCACACGTGGCACGAGTAGTGACTGACTTCTTAGATGAAGTCGGAATTTAGAGACTTAACTGGCCATGCAGCCCCGATCTCAATCCCATTGAGCACTTATGTGATCTACTTCAAAGAGGTATTCGTCGTCGCCCGGGTTTGACAACTGCACTATGAGAGCAGGATCCGAAAGAAGAAGAGCAACAACTACAGTTGATGCCCGTTTTGTTGTGCTCAACGCACTAAGGGATCGGCTGTTCAACTTCAACATCGCCTCCAAACAGCTCGTGGAGTTAAAGTAAGTGAGAGGACAATAAAGAGAAGGCTTGTTGAAGGAGGCCTAAAGTCACAGAGACCTGCAACAGGTCCAGAATTGTTACCAAGACATCGTCGAACACGGTTGGAATTTGCACGACTTCATTCAAACTGGACTCCTCACCAATGGAGTAAAGTTCTCTTCACTGATGAGAAAGAAACATACTAAAGTAAAATTAATTTTCATTCGGTTTTGGAACACGACCTTTGTAAACCAAAGCAAGGCATAGAATTAAAATATTTGTTTAAGAATTTGATTTTATATGGCTGCACTTATAAGCTCATGAACTTGTACGGACGTGGGATACCCCTTTACATTGAAAGCAGTCATTTATTTTTATTAGTCTAAGTAATCACGATTATTTCTTTAACGCCTTCCCAAATTTTCAATCAAGATTTAATTATTATGGAACGATCATAACGCAGCAGTTATTTTTAACTTGAGTTTTTATTGAAACTAGTTCCCGAAAACACATTCGTGACAAGTAAATAGCACTTTTTAAGAAATCGTCTTGTGGAGATTTTATAAATAATTTTAGTCTTGAATTAATTGCCGACCAACGGTTTATTTATTTACACAAATTTTCCTGAATTAATTTCGCTCAGGGTTTATTTTTGTTTCCAGTGAATAAATTTTGTAATTACAGTTGCATTTTAGTGTTTAATATAAATCTGATGAAATTGGATTCATTTAGTTTGTTGTTGAAGTATTTACATTTTCCTATTACTTTTGCACACTTTTTTGCATTAACAGAATTTATTTACTTAAATAAAGAATGCATCAGGAAATTGCTAACATTGAATCGAATTGCGAGATTCATTGCAAGACGGAACTGTAAGAAGGAAAGCGCGAAATGTGCTCATACACAGATCTGGAGAACGCTCTCGACTTGATCAGTTGAAAGAATAGATGGTAAACTCTGGGCCAGAGATGAATCAAACGTAATTTAATGAAAAGCATGCAATAAAGAAAGCAAAAAATAAGAAATAGGATATCGCATTGGCAAAAATTTGAACACACTGAATTAAACAAAACAAAGAATCAAGTTAAGAGATGAATTAAATCAAATTTATATAGATTTCGGAACAGTAATAACTAGAGTCCGGATATGAGAGAGCGATCACTGATCGACCATGAGCGTACTGCTTAAAATCGCTAACATATTAGGACGATGTGTCGTAGAATGCAAAAAGTCCTTAATCTATTTGTGTAAATATTATGAAGAAAAATTCATAAGCAAAATACTCGCTGCCTATGCAACACCGCCTTTCAAGAATAAAATCGACAACAACCATCAAAACACTTATTGCTACGTTATTGTTTATTGTTAAATTATGGGCGCCATATATAAATATTAACATGAAACTCTTCTTAGGTTCAGGATCTTTTCTTATTTGTTCATAACAATTACGGGGTTCTTTGCAAGTATTTAAAACTATGTAATCTTTTGTTATGACTGAAATTCTGTTTAATAAAATTGTCTATTTTCAACTATAGGTTTTTATTAACAAATTCTGTTTTGCAACAATAATGATTTGGTTTTGTTTAATTGTATGATTTATAAACTAAAATCTGAAATGGAATAATTGTTTGTTTTGGCTGCTCTGAGTTTGTGTCACAAACGCGTCACAAACTAAAATTTGGAATAACATTTTTTTATTGAAATGCGAAATTAGTTTGATCCATAAAAATAACTTTCTTAATATTGTTCCTACCGATTTGTGCAAGTTTCAAATTGTTGCTAAAATTATTTTCAATACAGTCATCAAACAATTAATTCCGTACATGTCTGGGTTCGTTCATAATCTAGCTTGCATGTTTTGGTGCCGATGCTTGTGGACCTGATGTTGACGATGGCCACTTTAGCCCTCGACATGTCATCCTGCTTTGGCTTTGATGATGCCCTCAAAGTACAGCATGTCCTGCAGGTTTCTGCACATCGAACTGCTTCAAGACTGACTTTGTGGTTTCGGTCAGCTGTTTTTCAATGTATTCATTGATGCCCATGTCATATCGTACTTGTAACAAAATTTATGTTAATCACATTTGTGTCAAAATACCTTGGAATTACAATTCTACCCTTGATATCCGAAAATTATTTGATGTTAAACAAAAAGTCAAAGTGAAATTATTTACAATGTAATCAAAAAAATAAGTAAAACTTATTAAGATCATTAAATCAAAATCTAAATTCAAAATAACATAGCAATATGTAGCCAATCAAGTCAGTATAGCCAATAACAACGTTACATTACAGACCATTTATATTGACGCTCGACTCTTCGCTCATTCTCGTCCTCAGTCTAGTAATAACGATGACGAAAGACATCATGAAATTTAAAAGACTTCTGATGCCACTTTAAAAATCAAAAAGCGATAAAATATCAAAAACTAACTTCAGAAATGCACATGCAAATAAAACAAGTAAGGACAGATTATAAGTGAGAGCTACAACAAAAGAAAATAGAGAAAACGTGCTTTGAAAGACGAACGTGGCAAATGCCAAACAGGTGGGCAAGAAAAGTGTTAGTATTCCTTTAAACTTATGCCCATAGCAAACTTGCAATACATAATAACTAGACATATTTTAACGACATTTTATTTGCCACATTGATTCGAATCGTTGAGTTAGAATCTAACAACCAACAAAGAGGCAAGAGGATATTTTGGAAGGACAGTTTCATGTCCCACCAAGGCGTAGGCCTAAGCTAATATTTAATCAATTTATTTTGATACTTAAGTGTTGTACGAGTTCTTTACTGAAAACGGCGGTGTACTACATCCGATTTTGAAGTACCCTGTATAATGCACACCATAATGTCTATACAGAGATGAAAGAAATTAAAAAGATTTATTTAACAATAAAGGAATTATAATTTTAATCATTGTTATCATAACTAAACATCTACAGAATAAATTGAAAAAAAAAAAAAATTAACGAGCGTCCTCTCTTGACTGAAATAAGAGGATATTTTTTAATTTATGACAATTCCTTCAGATTTTGGAAGGACATTTTCATGTCCCATCAAGGCGTAGGTTTAGTGTAATATTTAATAAATTTATTTTGATAGTTAAGTGTTGTACGTGTTGTTTACTGAAGACGGCGGTATGCTACATCCGGTTTTGAAGTACCCTGTATAATGCATACCATAATATCAATACAGAGACGAAAAAAAATTAAATAATTTATTTAGCAACAAGAATATTGTAATTTTAATCATTGTTATCATTTTTGTCATTTATAACTAAACCTCTATAGCGTAAATTTAAAAATTAATTAATAAACGAGCGCCCTCTCTTGACTTAAACATGAACTTATGAATATGTTATTTAAACACAAACTTAATGGAAATATATCAAATAGTAAACTCTGTATCTGTTTTATTATAATAAATAATTAATCGTCTTTTTTAATTGAGTTTAATGTTAAATTGACATTTAAGAGCCTCTTATCATTGCAGAAATCTGTAGCGCAGAGATCTGTAAAAGTCTCTATTGCGATTAAGGTTGGCGCCAGTGACTTAGAATAATGGTTTGTTTCCGACACTAACCTCACTTTTTAAACTTAATGCACAGTTTTAGCGGAACGCGAGGGATTATAAATAATTATTTGCATATAAACCTAGAAGAACTGGTTTTTGCTTAGTTTGCCATAAGTAATATTATTTGTGTGCATTTCTGTGTTATGTACAAATTAAATTTGTATAGTGTTTTGGTTTATCAAGACTAAATTAAACATCCTGTAATTGCAAAGTTGATAAAGAGTCATGGTAAGTTTGAATAATAGAATCAGAATCAAGAAATTTATTTTGTCAGGAGCATCACAGGTTAAGTCAAAAAATATACAATATCCATAGGAGACAAAATAGGGACAACACTCTGTGGTAGTTATGTCAGCTCTTTTCTGTTGTAATGTTACAGGATTTCCTGGCAAAAGAGACCAAGACTACGATATCTGGCGTCTTAGTTTCATCAAAATTCACAATGACGATACAGCAATTAGATAAAGACTTCCGAGAACAAGTGGGTTACAGCATACCATACAATAAGCTCGGTTATCACAGCTTGGAAACATATTTGCGGTCACTGCATGATACTGTCCAGGTAAATAATAATAATATTTAATAATTGCAAATGTCCTACAGGGGTTTAATTTGTTGCTCAGGTTCTAGGCGCAGGCGATTATGCTGAAGTGATCGCGGTCAGCAAAATGTCAGCTCACGTTTCCGAGTTGGTAGCCAAGCAAAAATGTCCAAAAGGCAAAAAAAATAGGTAATAACATTTCTAATTATTTTAGCCAAACTTTACTGTAACTATGTTATGTAAAGGAATGTGCTTTTATGTAAGGCTGAATGATAGTTTTAATAAAAGAACAATGTGTATTAGACAATATTTTTTGCAAATTCTCTATACTTGTTTGACACGTACAAAAAGGCTCGCATAAATGATGCTTTAAAAAGTATTGTTTATTGCAGCAAGTAAATGGGAAGTCCCACATAAAAATAATACGAACATCATATTCATGTGGTGACATTGTTGCATTTCTTTTTTACATTAACTTTACATCCTTTATTTCACCATTCACGATACATTTGAGAATTCTTGATGCTATTTATAAATATGGAGGACATTAACTCATTTTGAACACCGTCATTCTTTGTTATACTTTAAATTTAAACTGTCTTAAAATGAATGTGTATTATTTTTTTGTAGATTCGTTAAACAGAATTGCAGACCCTCACACCAGTATTACCTACAATACAATAACGAAAGATATTTTCATGCTTCACCTTCCTACGTCTACCCGCCTAGATTCAGGCAATTCAATAATTACGAACATCAAAATTTCAATAGACCACACGAGGGGGGATATTACAGACAAGAAAGTGGGGAGACTACTTATAAAACAAGGATATATGAAAATTCTAAGAATCTTGACGTAACAAACAATTCAAATTCGGAAACCTCTTATTACACAATTCATTCTGATATATCTAGTAGTAAAGACGAGGTTGATAAGAGCTTGACAGGCTACCAAGCAACAGGACAGAATGCCACCACCTACTTTAATGTACAGAAATCAACCAGCAAGAAATCTCTTAATGAATCTAACGAAGGGTTAAATGAGAGTACGGTGAAGTTTCCTACTGCCGATACTATATCAGCAAATCAAGGGAGCGTTATTAAAAGTACTAATTTCGAAACTAGCAGTAGAATCTCAAATGACAGGCATAGTTTCTCGGCTTTAAGCGACGATGAAGTATTCTACAGTGATGATGAGGAATTAAACACAAGAGTTCCTCAGATTGTACAAGAAAATATGCGAACGCTGGTCAAGAAATATCCGGATGGGATTTGGTGTGCTAAAATCCCTGACCTTTACAAGTAATTACCAGTATTTATTTCTTCACCTGTTTTCTCTCCACGAGAGTGTTTCAGGAAAGAATTTGGAAATGATTTGGAATACACAGAATACGGATATGTATCGTTGGTGCAAATGTGTTTGGATTTGGGAAACACGTTTCACTGCATACAGCCAGATCAAAGCGATTATAAACTGTTTGATAAGAGCCTGCATATAACGAATGATAACTTGAGGAGTTTTAAGATAAGCGAATACCTAAAAATTAGGGCTTCAGTACAAGAATCTACAAAACCGGCTTTACCAGCTGGAGCTGAGGTAACAATTAATTTTTCTTAATCTTTCTAATCTAATTTTGTAATTTTGTTTTTAGGAATTGCTGTTACATATGCATCCATTAGGGGTTGTTAAACTTGGTACATACATTGAAAGACAGTGGATAGAGCCCTCGGAAGATGTGGAAAGCTTCATAGATCTTAATGTGGCTGAAGTCTATGACCCCTCAAAATTTTGGTTTCATTTAAAAAGACATGCACTGCAATTGAATAAACTTATGGATAGTATGCAGTAAGTTATTTCCTAATGTTCCATAACAACAAAGTTTCTTTACATATTCAAATTTGATTTCAGGGCGTTTTATGAAGCAAATGCTCAAACCTACGCAGTTCCTAAATTAGGACTCAAAATAGGATTGTACATTTCAGTAATTTTTCTCAACGAATACCACAGAGCAGTAATTGTTGATACGAACATATTATTTTCTAAGAATTTATTGAGGGTGAGAGCGTAAACTCTTTTGCGTTTAACAGTTTCAGTTTTTTTAATTCAGGTCTTCTTCATCGATTATGGATCTGTGTCATTGGTGTCATCAGATGGAGTGTGCTATCTACATGAACAATTTACCACACTTCCAGCACAAGCCATTCGTGGAAGACTTACCGGTATCTATCCGCCCCATCGACATCAACAGTGGTCACGTACTATATCTTCATTGTTTTTGACTTTGGTAAAAAATAAGGACCTGGTTGCACAAATTATAAGAATACATAAAGAGGTAAAACTAAAAAATACAAGCAACGCCCTCAGTAAGTTTGTTTATACTTTTAGAAGGAATTGCTTGAGGTATTATTGGCCGATACATCAGATGAAGAAGATTTTTTTATAAACGATGCTCTGGCATTTGAGAAGGACCACGCTTGCTTCATGTCTGAAGTGAATGGTTTCTAATTATTCTGTTACCAATTACATTAAAAGTTAACTTTTAGGAACAACTTCCACCCATAAAAAGCAAACACGTTCCGATTGTGCATTACATCCATTTATTTCCGACTTTTGACGAACTTGAAACCGGAAAATTGCCCAACGCGACTGAAATGATTCACTTTGAGAACGCAGGCATCGGAATTGAAAGAATTTATCCTCACTATTTTAAAAACATTGAGGAAAGTTCACAGTCCGAAGTAGAAGCCACTGGTTCTTGGAAATTCGATTATGACCTCGCAGAAAAAAATTATAATCAATCATACGAACCTGATGAAGACGATAGTTACTCACCTAAACTAAATCAAGCAAGTACCGAGAAAATTGGGGCCTTAATTAAACCTGTTGTGGTCGAGAAGAAACATGATTGGATGGAATTACTGAGCGATGAAGAAATTCCAGTTACTTTCGAGCGTAAACCTAAGAAAACCATCTTAAATATAGACGGTGTTAAAGCACAAGCACAGATAAAATCTGAAACAATGAAATTAAAACAAAAGCAGAGAAGAACTTTACGTACAGAGACGACGCAATTAACACCCAAAGAGAGTCCAGTAGTTTTAAATGATCAGGTGATTGTACGTGAAGAAATGTCTTCAGTTCCTGAAATTAAAGACCCCAGAACAGTTGAAGCTGATAAAAAACCTTCAATAAATTCGACAGTTTCAGATCATGTGGTTGCACACGATGAAAGGTCTTCACACCCCAAAATTAAAGACATCGAGACAATTGAAGATAAGGTGTGCCATGATATGAACAAATTGCAAATGCCCAAAACACAATTACTAAATCCTGAGAAACCTCCGTTTGTTCCTCTTCCACAGTCGAATGTAACTTATTCGAATCTGAATATGCCAGTAATTAAAAGGAATATTCCACCACCCCCGGGATTCAATTGCTTTCAGCCCGTGCCATTGCGACAGGATCAGTCACCAAATTATGAAAACTCACAGCATAACAATTATGTTCAACAAGTTCTGAATATAAATCAAATCCATCAGTTGCAATTTAGCTTGCAGAATGTGCAGCCGAAAATATCACCGAGAGAGTGGGCTCTTATTTGTCGATATTTCCCGAATGTGTCTCCTCAGGTAGCCCTTTTCTTACTACAATCTTCTTATCAAATGCAGAACGCCCCGCCAAATCCTGCATTTTTCCCAAATCCTCCTCCAAATTTTTATGGCCCTTGTTATCCAGGATATCCTCACCCTTCATATTATGTCCCTCAACCACAAGCGTGTTACATGGGACCTCCACGTAATGATGTACCACCACCATATGAAAGCAATGTAAATGTAAATTCTCCTCAATTTCATCAAGAATCTTTTACACATCAAGAAACAAATGATAACGCTGAACAACGTGAGAGAATAAATAATGTTAACATTGAACAAAATGAGAGAATAAATGATGTTAACACTGGACAACACGTTGCAAGTGAATCAGAATTAAAATCAAGAAATGTTTCCAAGCCAGAAATTGAAAGCGATTGTGTTCTAAACCCTGAAGGTTCTAAGAGGGAAGAAATTTTCCATTTATTGAAAAATATAAAAAATGTAGATCTTGAAGCAGTCATAGAAAATAAAGCAAAGAAAGAAGGTCATCCAGGTTCTATTAACAAAGGTGGACTAATTTACTAATAAATACGAGTTACAATGTAATGTAATTAATAAAATGAAATACGTTTATTACAGACGACCTAAAAGAGGAAATTATTTCTGAAATTTGGGAAACTATTAATGGTTTAAAGAATCCACAAACTGAGGCATCCACGATAAGGGATAACCCAGGCAATAAACACATTACACAATATTGTACAATGGAAACAAAGGGAGAAGACGAGGAAGATATTGTTCAGCAAGGTTAGTGTAAGAAAGAAAGAAATTTAGAGCAAACTTACTAATGAAGTCACAATATTTCAATTAATGTTTGAATTAATGTCTTTATTTTTAACTAAAAAAAAATGTATAGCAAAAGAGGTTCAAGTTCCTGACAATGTAAAACTCGTTGATCAAACAAATCTTGAAGGTTTTGAAAGAACTAGTTTGCATGAAGATGAAGAATCTCAAAATACACATTCCGAAAACAGTATTAAAGAAAACAGAACAGAAAGAGGACAAGACACCTTAAAGGGTGTTGCAAAACATGGTAAAGTTTTTATTTATGATGAGGAAGAAATGGAAAACTCATATTTGTTTACTCTCTTACAGTGTTGGGGGATTTAACTGTGCATGTAATTACTCACAATAACAACATCTACTTTTCTTTAGAAGAAATGGCCTTTATTTTTCTGGGGAACCCCATTTCCGTTGTGCAAATTAGGAAAATGTTTATCGGAAAGGAACATTCAGTATCATTCTTTGACATCAGTTTAAAAAAGTATCCTCAACTGAAAGAGGAACTCATCGAGTAAGTCACTCTTTCCTTTTATAAATAATAGCATCTGTGCAATTTATTTTTGCAGATTCGGTTTAATAAAGAAAACTGCGTTGACGATAAATCTAATCGCAGCAAGTGATGTTGCGCAGTTTGTGAAAATCCTAACAAAAGACGATTCGCAGTTAAATAACTTTGAGATGTTTCTTAGTGATGTTAAGAAGCTAATGCCAGTTGTTACCCCAGAGTGTTAGTTTTAAGTTTTACATTTTGCTATTTCAAATATGCTAAGACCACTTATAATTAAAGTTCGATTCTTGAGATTAACTTTTGAACTTCTGAAATTAGTGATATTATTATTACTTCTTTAGTTTTTAACTAGTTTTTTTAATAGTAGTTAGTCATTGAACTTTTTGAAATTGCAGTCGTTTTTTAAGTCGACTATGTAAATAGCTGATTTATTCGTCTAATCAGTTATCTATAGTTACCCAGCTATTTACAAGCAGCTAATTTTCGTTATGTATGTTTAATAATAAGCGCTCAGAATCTCAGTATTTATTTTTTTTTCTTACTTTAGTTTGTGTTTTAAGAATCTTGTTTTGTTTTTAAAGACTCACATACTTTTTTATTAAACTGCAGTTTTATTAACACCTAATTTTATTTTGTGCTGATTTTCCCCTCGTATATTTTCTACAGCGTAAAATTTGAATCTTTAATTTAAAAAAAATATATGGCAGCAGGATATTAATTCAGTACTTTTATAATAGAACTACAGTATGTAGAATACAATTGACATTTCTAGGATCTTATTTTGTTCAATTTAATGTAGTAAATATGTTGTAGACAATTGTGAGCTCTGTGGTTTGTGGTCGTTCCAGAATCTTGTAAAACGCTTGTGTGCGCCTGTCTTAGCGCGATCATATTTAGTGACCAGTTTGAACGAGAAACTATGACTTTCTCTTGTTTATACACGACTTTGACCTGAGACTTATTACCATATGGCCACTAATAAGAGTGGAGGAAAGATTTGAATTACTTAATATTAAAAATTCCATAACTTCTAAACCATTTATCAAAAATGAACGAACTTAGAGTCGTTTGTAAGAGAATTTTAAGCTGATCTAAAGTTTGTATTCAGTGATTCTGGTTACTTTGTCATAAATTAGTCAAAAGATGCTGTTTGCAATGGTCAATTTTCCCAATATTATTAAAAATAAAATAAAATGGAAAGGTATATTTATTTTATAGTGGCTGCAAAGCTTTCGAAAAGGACAACATTTTGGTGAAATGAAATCTTTTTTTATTCTCGAGTTTTCTAGGTGTTATAGTTTCCTACATAGCGCCGGTGACCACCCTCATTGGGACACTGTATATACTAAATTCTGTATATCATTTTATAATAAATTAGTTATTTTAACTATTTTTATAAAAAAAAAAAGTTGTAATTGCAACTTTAAAGCTAAATCTGCCTGTGGTTCTACTTTCCAATTATAGAGAACTGTAATTATCGATGAAATGCAGTGTCGCCAACTCTACGGATTACAGTTTCTTACTAACGCCGGTGTCCACCTTTATTGGAGCGCCCGTATGTAATAAATTCTATGTATCACTTTAAATAAATTAATTATTTTAAATATTTTTATAAAAGAAAAGTAAAGTTGCAGTTGCAGCTTTAAAGCTAAAATGCCTAAAATCTGCCCGTGGTTCCACTTTCAAATTATAGAGAACTGTAATTATCGATGAAATGCAGTGTCGCTAACACCACGGATTACAGTTTCCTACTAACGCCGGTGTCCACCCTTATTGGAGCGCCCGTATGTAATAAATTCTATGTATCACTTTTAATAAATTAGTTATTTTAAATATTATTATAAAAGAAAAGTAAAGTTGTAGTTGCAGCTTTAAAACTAAAATGCTTAAAATCTGCCCGTGGTCCACTTTCAAATTATAGAAAACTGTAATTATCGATGAAATGCGGTGTTGCCAACTGTACGGATTACAGTTTCCTACATAACGCCGGATTTCACCCTTATTGGGGCACCCGTATATAATAAATTCTTCTATGTAACACCTTAAATAAATTTGTTATTTTAAATATCTTTATAAAAGAAAAGTAAAGTTGTAATTGCGCTTTAAAGCTAAAGTCCCTAAAATCTGCCAGTGGTTCCATTTTCCAATTATAAAAAACTGCAATTATCGATGAAATGCAGTATTGCCAACTGTACGGATTACAGTTTCCTACATAACGTTGAAGTCCACCCTTTTTGAGGCACCCGTATACAATAAATTGTATGTATCACTTTAAATAAATTAGTTATTTTAAATATTTTTATAAAAGAAAAGTAAAGTTGCAATTGCAGCTTTAAAGCTAAAATGCTTAAAATCTGTCTGTCGTTCCACTTTCCAATTATAGAAAACTGTAACGAAATGCAGTGTTCTCAATTATACGGTGATTATCTCACTTGTACGGTCCTGATAAGGTTAGCATATGCAATTATGCGATGTCAATTTATGAACAATTAAATTTAAAAAAAATCAACTTTAATTTCCTAAAATCTTTAAAATAAAAGTGGTGACATCTACTGGACTAAAAGCGAAGCTACCTAATTGTCAGGAAACAGATATCTACTAAAATTATTACAAAAAAAATATGTTCTGACCTACGAGGATAGACTAAACAGGAGGTGGTCATACTAACAGAGCTTCTTGTCCAAAGTAGTAACTAAATGTAGGCGCTGCATGTCACAGGTGCACACAAGAGTTTTACAAAATTCTGGAACGACCATAAATCAATACTGTTTATAATAATATTTACAAGTACAACAATAAATTTAAGAAAATATGATCCTAGAAATATTATAATGTTACTGTAACGTTACCAAATACATTCTTTTAATAAAAAATTTAATTAACATAGTTACTAAATTAGAATATGAGATCAAATACACATAATTTCTTCTTTTTTTTAAATATTTTATATTATTTTCACTGAATAATTTTTAAATTTTAATATATATAGGCCAAAGTCTTTGTTACTTCATTGGTCGTTA
This sequence comes from Serrognathus titanus, assembly GCA_039766575.1. NCBI lineage: Eukaryota > Metazoa > Arthropoda > Insecta > Coleoptera > Lucanidae > Serrognathus > Serrognathus titanus. The sequence continues at coordinate 75,134,805 of CM077912.1, forward strand.
TCATTCTCCGATTGTCTTTTGTTTTATCTCTGTCTTTGCAATTATAAATCTTCATTCTTTCTTCACATTTTTTTCTTCTTCGTTTTTCGTTTGTTTTTGTTTTTTTTTTTTAATTAAAAATTCCTTGTCAATTTCGTTTATTTTTCATCGGAAATTTTCTTTCTCCCTCAACTTTATCTTGTAATTGCCGATCGTCTTTTGTTTTCTTAACTGACTTTTGTTCCTATATTCTTCATTGGAAATTCAAAATATCGATCGTCTTTTGTTTTCTATCTGTCTTTTTGTAATTGTTTTCACAAATTATAAATTATTTTTGTTCTTGTTATTGTTTAAAACGTTTTTAGTTTTTCTTGCTGGGGTTTTTTCTTTTGCAATCTTTCGCTTGCTTTTTCCATTTCCCTCTCAACTATATCTATCTATATTTGTCGATCGTGTTTTATTATTTTGGTGAAATTCGGAAATTCCTTTTTTAATTTTTTGTATTCAATTTTTTTTCACGTTTCTCGTTTTCTCAATTTTTCACTTAATTAGCCTCAACACCTTTTGTTTTTGTTTCCAAAAATGTTTTGTATTATATCAACATCTCAGTGTGGTCTTTCATTTGTTTTTCTTCTTTCAATTTAGAAAGGCTCTTGTTTGAACTTTTCTGCAGTTTTCTTTTTTTTTTGTTTGTTTCCGACAACTGCTAAAATACAGTTTATCTTGCGTATAATGAGCAGTAACTGTGGTTCCTTGGGCCCTCGTTATATGCGAGTTTTACTTTAAAACGACCTTTGCTTAAAGCTTTTTCCATTATGTTGGCAACACGGGTAACATTCACAAATTACCGATATCAAACATCATCGGTAAACACTGAAAATCTACTGTAAAGTAACATAGTACAGGGAGATCGAAATTGATTGCCCTGATCCTACACCTATCTATTACAAGAAGGGTAGAACGAAAAGCAATGCCACCTTGTGGCGTGCATAGAACATTCATGAAAGTTACATCCAAACCTACCCTAATTAATGAAGAACATAATTATTGTTTAATCAGATTGGTATGACAATAAAATAAACCATTTTTCGTTAATGAACAGCAATGAACTGTCAACAAAATCTTAGGATATCTAGTAACTTCCCTAGATCTCGTAATGTTGCTAACTTCACTTTAAGAATTGGATGTAAATATTAATATCAAATTCGTGGAAAGCAGTGTAGGATCAGGACAATCAATTTTGATCTGCCTGTATTTAGTAAAATTACTGACTCACAAAACCACTAGGAATTTCAATTATATTCTAGATACTGGAATTCTATTTTATATGTCCTTGGAAGGAACTTATATTACACTTATTGCCCTATCGATTATCGAACAACCCCAAAACTAACCTAAAAGTCATTCACTTTTTAACTGAAATCTATGATTGCCTGTCAATGTATCGTTCATATTTACTATTAATGACACTTGTTAAATAAACTCAGATATAAACACAAAATTTGACAATTATTTTTGATTTACGGATGTCAATAGACCACCATATCGCAGAAACTGACCTACCACAAAGTGGTAACTTCTCCCAAATGTAATTGCATCCTCCCACTGCTTTAGGTTCTCTTCTGTTATTCTTAACTCGTTGACAAATACTTTGAATACAGCGCCATCTGTTAATGACAGCTGACGTGTTTGTTATCAACTGATTGCAAATTGCAATAGTGATGTCATGGCCTGCATACTAAAATCTTTTCCCCGGCTTTTCTCACGAACATCATCAATTCCAAAACGATTTTTACACAGCAATGGACACAGAAAAGTCGAATTCATCAATCCTCTGCAGGTTATGTGCGTTATCAGCGGAACCGTTGTTGTTTACACGACGTACAAATGTAAATCAACTCAAAGTATTAAAGCCTACAAAGCAAAGAGTGTAAGTGACCTCCTTTTAACGTTTATTTTCGAATCTAGCGTTAGGTAATAACGAATTTTTTTATAGGAGGATAAGCCGTTTATAAAGTTGACCTCACGCGAGAGGCGGTTTATTCGTTTTGCTTCGGTACAGTTTGACGGGCAGCTTTACATGACACCACAGGATTTCCTCGAGTCTGTTGTGGAGGCAGAACCAAGACGTAGGTTAAAACATTGTTGTGTGGTAAGAAAACTTGCTTTAATGCGATAGACATTCGTTTTACATAGTACATCATTACGAAAGAATATTCTTGGGATTAGGCCTAACTATAAAGGAGCTGCTTTGAAACTTTCTGTTATTAAAAGCAGTTAGGAATATTAACTTGGTTCGTCTAAGCGCCAAATGGTTTTGCTTGGCTTTTCAGATAATGTAAAAACTAATCAACTAAAGCCCGTATGCATAGTCAGAGCTCAAGCTGGGCAGCAATTTTCCTATGCAAACTGCTACTCGACGCATGTGTAAGCACGTGCTTATACTTGAGGTCTGACTATGCATACGAGTCTAAACCTTTTTCATACTTCCTAAGCGATAGTGTCTTCCCTGTTTTTATTTAGTAGTTCTTATCAATTTCTTGCAACTTTAGCTTTGGGATAATACAAATCTACACACCTACTACTTTTATTCACCTTTGTGATTCTGGTGATTAACAATATTGTAACACGCCCGGACGTGCCACCTTGTTGTTGACTTTACGGACAACTAAATAATCTAATAAACACGGTCCAAACAAAAACAAACTAAAATTTTATTGACAAATTAATTTATTAAATGGACCGAAGGATTTGACTAAATTCTAGGAAGCGATAAATGCCTCCTTACCGAGGGTTTGTTCGGGTTTTGAAAGCGCCGAGGCACTAATAAACTCCCATGCGGTCTACAAAGATACTTTAAAAAGGTCACTACCTCCTACGGTTAGGTTTTATTGTGGCGCTACGACTAATTTTCTACCTATCTCCTCGGCGCTATTAAAACTCCAAAATTAAAACTTTAATTGCCGGTAATCTGGATCGTCTAATTAAATAAAAAACTCGGGCCCTACGTTGTCGTAGTTGTGTTCTAATTTTTGGTGTGGCGGTGTAATCGAGAGGTGCAAGATGCTAATTACGAATTAATAAAATGCCAGGTTTAATTAATTAATTATTTATTGTCAAAAAAAAAAAAAAAAGAAACGGAAACTCCTGTCACGAGATCTTAACGATCTAGGGACTTGAGGGTAAAACCGTAGATTGAAACAATGGATATCTTTCGCAATAAATTAAATACAAAATTCCAAAGAAGTACAATAAACTTTGCTTAACGTATTTAACGCCGAATATCGTCGCGATCTAATTTATTTCGATTCTCACAGTTGGTGGCTTGTTGTACACGCAATTAGGCTGTGTCAACTTTGTAATTTAAATCAGGTCAACAATGAATCTCTCTGTTTAGTCAAAATAGTTTGGCTTTGGTACTCGTGTTTGCCACTTTTAGCTAGTACTCGAAGACGCTATGAATAATCAACCAGCGCACTCACTGTGTAACAGTGTATATACAGTGTACTTTGTTACTGGAACTTTAACTGATCAATCAGATGTTCGGAGAGGTATGTGGTACAAAAGGCCGCTCCAGCGATCAATTTGCAGGATAACCAAAAGCAACAGCCGTTAGTTTTTCACGGGAAGGATAGCCCTATCTCTAGCTCATTAACCTAATTAATTAGACAAACTGTGCGTAGGATCTTTCGTCAACTACATGCTCCAGAGTCGTTCGAGGTTCTGTATGCAGATCCCTCTACTTCGTTTGTATTCTTGCCGCCTAATCCTATTAGCTAACTAATTGTTTGCGCAAGGACCCTAATGACTGTTTTAGACACTCCACGTTGTGTGGTTTTGGTACTTTCAGTCGCTCGACCAATTGCCCTCAATTAACCTGCAAATCTTACCCCCAAAGTCAACACTCCAGCACACACACGCAGGGTGTGAGAAAGTTCTGTGACGAAGATGTCTATTGATAAGTAGTTCAAATTGTTGGCCTCGTAATTCTACGGAATTCGTAAAGAGTATTAAATTGGCCTAGATTTCGGAGCTAGACTGTGCTGGTCGCACTGTGTGTTTTGGCGGATATAACTTGCCTGACCAGAGACTTTAGTTGCAGATAACCCAGTACAATCCAGAATAACACCGATCGCGTGTCTCCGAATTGCCGAGGATATCGCAAAAAGGTAGAACGAAATTGCAAAAAGATACACTGTATTTGAAACCGAACAAAAGATTTTAGGTGTAGTTAATTTACTCTGGTTGATTAAATCACAGACCGCGCAAACTTATTGAGTTTAACTTGATTCAAAAGCAAACGCAGGTACCAAAAAATAACTATTAGATTGCCTGAGCAATGCAAAGATGGAACTTTACAGAAATTCCACGCTACTGATTGATAAACCAATTAAAATAATTCTTACGCAAATTTATGCCACCAAGTATGTGAAAAGAAATAGAGAAAAGTCATGCAATTATACCTATTTCGTTCCGCGGCGCACAATTCACTAATTCCACCCACGCACTTATCGTTTAACTCGCGCTCGCGATCGCCTCGCAGTTATTTATTTGATGGCCCTTTTGTATTCACAATAATTTTAACGCCCCGAAATAATGTGATCGAATTCTAATTATGCAGCTAGATAAAATAAATTGCAAAGCACTCAAAAATAAACTACTCGAGTTCAATTAAAAGGCAGCTTGTCGTTCGGACGGCGTAAGCCAACTGTTTTTCGTTTTTACTTTTGACTTTCCACTAGTGACAAATTTTGACTCCTCCCCCATCCCCTGAAGTAACTAAAAAAAAACCGTCGGCCAATAAGCGCTTTTATTTCGGAAAAAGAAACACACGCTTCTTTTCTCGTTCAGCTCTTTCCTAGTAATTCGACCCCCCAATTCGCCTGACAGATTGTCGGGCGCTGCACATGTTTTTCCCGCTTTCTAAAATTCTTGAAATAACAACGTCTTACAGGGGTCTATTGACATATTTATGATCTCCCGACTTTGAAAACAAAGGCCAGTCTCTGGGTTAAAGCAACCTCTTTCAACTAAAGTGAAACCTAATACCTTTTTTTTTTACAATTTTCAATAACTTAAATGTTTGTGTGCAATTCCTTTCCCAGACTCTAACGCGCCCCAAGACAACAAAACGGCCCTGATTTATAATATGACAGAAAGGCAATTCTAGCGACAAGTATCTTCAAAATTTTCAATAGCGCACCCGACAACTTTAACACAGCTAATTTATGGTAACTACTTCAAATGCAATTCACGAACTAGATGTTCAAAAAAACCATAAATTTGACCCGAGTCGTCTTCCTGTGACAAGCTGCGCCTCGTAAATTTCTCTTTATTAATAGCCATCGAATAAACAACGCGCATTTGTTTTTCAATAAAATTCGCGACCGTTTCAATATTTACTTTAAAATTAATTATTTATGGTTCAGTTCTTTTACTGTAGGTTTTCTGTTCTGTACACAGCAAGATTGAAACGACGTTTGCTGACTCAGCATGATATGGAAAGCATAAGAGAATCCACACCTGTCTTAGTAGATGGTTCGAAACAACTTTTCAGAGATTTAAGAAACGAAGGTAATTTGCTTAATTGATCAACGTGTAAGTTTTCATTGCTTCTTTTCTAGGAATTATATCGTATACTGAGTATTTGTTCTTGCTCTCAATATTAACAAGTAAGTCAAAACGTTGCAAATTATATATTTTCTAAATTTCATGGTTTCACAGAACCACAATCCGGTTTTCGAATTGCTTTCAACATGTTCGACACGGATGGAAACGAGCAAGTCGACAAAAACGAATTTCTCGTGGTAAGTCGTCAAGTAATTACAATCAAAATCAGTGTGGAAAAGTTTTCGAGTTGAAATTAAATTATTTAATGTTTATTTTTTGTACGTTGACTTAGATTCGTAAATTATTGGCAGGAAAACAAAGAGACACTGAAGATATACCAGTAAGTGACACGTTTGCTTCTCTGTGTCTACTAACAAGTGAAAAATAACACACTCTTTTACTTTACTATACATACTTACATATGAAACTCACTCTTTTTTGTTTTCTTTTTATTTGCTTTACACTGTAATAAAATTGGCACCGCATACATAAAAAGAAGTGTTAATACTACTACTATTTAAACATTAGATTTAATGTTTCTTTTACTTCAATGCACATTAGCATCAGTCGGCAGATTCTGATAAATAAATATTTTGATTATACATATTTTAATTTGTATTGTACTTGCAGGATTTAGAAGATCTTCGATTTTATAAATTAATTTTCTGTAACACTGTTTTTATTGCTGTGTTTTGTAATAGTGATTTCCACTGAAAAATGTAATCTTTTGTAATACAGACCTCTATATTTCAGATGGAAAAAATATTCAGTTATGCTTGGAAGGGAAAAAGAGGCATCGCTAAAGCTGAAGGTTACGATGTGAAAAGCCCAGCTGAAGAACAGTACGTTGATGACGAGCAGGGGCTGCAAAGACGCCACAACGTAGACACAACACTCATCATCCATTTCTTCGGGCCGGAAGGAAAAAACACGTTGAATTTCGAGAATTTCCGTCGCTTTATGTTATTCCTTCAAACTGAAGTCCTGGAGTTAGAGTTTAATGAATTTTCCAAAGGGTTACCGACTATATCCGAGGTGGATTTCGCAAAAATATTATTGCGACATACCTATCTGGACACCGATGAGTACGATATGTATTTGGATAGGTTGTTGGATCGAATTAAAGAAACCCAGGGCATTACCTTTGAAGAGTTTTTCACCTTCTGTCAGTTTCTGAATAACATGGAAGATTTCAGTATTGCTATGAGGATGTATACGTTAGCCGATCATCCTATTTCGAAAGGTAGATCGCGAACGTTGCCAATTTAAAAACTCATTCTCTGTATTTTTAGATGAATTTCATCGAGCTGTGAAGATTTGCACCGGGGCACAGTTAAGCTCTCATATAGTTCACACAGTATTTGCCATTTTCGATGTTGACGGTGATGGTCTGTTAAGTTACAGGGAGTTTATTGCTATAATGAAAGACCGTCTGCATCGGGGGTTCAAGGTAAAAAATATTTCCTAAACTTTAAACACACCTGTAAAGTGTAAATAAAATTGTTTGTTGTTTAAATTACGTTGAAATCATTCCAAATTTTCTTTTTAGTCGTATGCAAGAAATGAAGGTTGGGAAGCGTTTAAGTCCTGTGTAAAGCAAGAAATGAAGGCTCCCCGTTAAACTCATTTATTTGAAAGCTTCTTGTTTGCTTCTTGTGATTTTTTACTATGATATTTATAGTTCCTAGTTTGCGCTGCTGCGACAAAGTGTTATTAAAACATGTTTAAGTATTGTATGTTACATTTTACGGGTTTGTTCTAGTCATAAGCGTTGACTCAATTGTTGATTGTTTTTCAAAATGGTATGTTTCCGTTTTAATAAAGAATTTTCAGTGTTTTTTTTCTTGAAAGTTATTTAGAAATAAGTTTAAAATGTACGGTTTTCTGACACTGTCATAATAATCACATTACTCAAAAAAAAATTGGCTGATGGCTGATTAGTGTTTATTTAAGATGTATAAATTGTACTGTGTGTTGCCTAGAATCACTTTATTAAGGAGTAAGGGACTTCTCTCAGGTAGTTTCTTAAATCTATTAAACATTCGGTCCTTGTGGACAAAGATGCAATATGCAGTTCATGAAGAATACTCGACCATAGATTGTAAAGTCAATTAATAGGAGAAAAATGGAGGTATTTTGATCATGCCCAGTGTTATTGTATTTTTTTGTAATTCAAGAAATCACTATTTTGTGCAGGTTCTTGTGAAAAGGTCTCAAATTTCGAAGATAAAGCTCTCTAAGTTTATTTCAAATTAAAGCATGTCATAACTCATCATAAATATTTTTCGATTCCTGCAAAGAACATTTTGAAAGACCTCTTAACATATTCAAGAAAAATATGTTTTCAATTTTAAATTTGCCGCCAAAATTTGAAACGAAAACGCAGTTTTCTATAACTTGGAAACTAGGGACTTCGTAATTTATAATTTACAGCTCCATTTTCATGGAAGCTATTTTCCACTTTCTGTATCGCTTCTGCTTATTGTAATATTTAAACAATTTTATTTACTTTGTTAAATAACTGTTCTGTGATTTTTACTAAGTGTGGTTGGCTAACCTGCGTTTTAAATCACGCAACTGCTTTAACTTACAAATAAATACAAATTATCCTATAAAAGACAACATTTTCGTGCGTTAAGTGCAATTTATGTTTAGTTTTATTAATTCGCTGCAATAAATAAAAAAAAAATCATATTTTAACCTTTGTCGATATTGTTGCTAACTTCGCTTCAGTTATGTTCAGTTCTGTCAAATCTGACAGGTCAACATTCCTTACAAAAAAATAATAAATATTGGCATAAATAAATTTGAAACCATGTCGAACGGTAAGTTAATTAATTAAATATACTTTGCACGTCCACCGACATAAAAATATTTAATTTACGAAGCAGAAGAACGAGAGCGTACATTAGGAGATGGCATGGATAACACCTTGATGGCTTTATCCGATTCAACAAATAAAAGCGTGGGGCTTGAACTGAAGCTGTGCTCATCCCAGGCTATTTTAAACTCGTTTAAACCAGTAGAACCTCATGGACCGATCGTATACTTGGTCCCCAAGTATTTCCCAAAGGAAAGAAAGAGGCCAAAGTACTTGACGCGAAAGCCAAAAGAACCCAAATTTATACCATACGAGCCTTTCAAAGGAGCTGTTGCTCGCATAGTACCTGCCAAGAAAGTAATTAAGAGAGTGCCTACTTCAAAAAATAACATCGACATACATGATCTTGTTGTTCAGATGTCGGCTATGAGGATGGAAGAACTGAGTAAGGTTAAAATTAAAGCGCTGCAAATGGAAGAGTTCATCTCGACGAAACAGTGGGAACAGGAGAAACGGGCGTACGAAACCGATATTAAGAATTTGAGGGAGACGAACGCCCACCTAGAAAACCAGCTGAAGTTTCAAGCCCAGGTAAACAAGCATGATTTGATTTTAATAAATCTGCAATATCGAATTGTTAAAACTATTATCACCTTAGCAATTGTAACAGGTGAACAGTGAATTAAAAACTTTGCTAGTGGCGGCGGTCGGTGAAGACTTGGAAACCCGAGTCCAACATCTCACGGAGGACAAACTGCAACTGGCGAGGGCGCTATTAAATTCAGCCAACCACCTGACATCACATCAGGAACAAACGGAATGGTTGTCGGGGCAGTGCGAAGTTTGGCGCAGCAAATTTCTAGCATCGAGGTAACACAAAAGAAAACTGATGGTAACAACTAATAAATAAATTAATTGCAGTTTGATGGTGGAAGAATTAGCGAGATGGAAGTCGGTTTTAACCAAAGGCATAAACGACCTGCGACAAAATTTGAAGGCCCTCCTCGACGAACGAACAAAAATAAGAGCGTCGTTATTAAACTGTTTCAATTACGTATCTCAAATTAATGAGAATCAAGAGACTACTCAATTAAAATCATCTAACATCATGGAACTGGCTCATGAAATAAGCGAAGCTGTGGCAAATCGCTTTGTAAATGGAAAGGTCAATGAAAATACGGAGCTTATATCAAAGCTACCTGAAAATACTCCCGCAGAGGCAGTTGCAATCCAAGTAAGGAAAATTTAATTTCTATTTAACTTGTTGCTTTAATTCGTGTTTTGTTTTAGATGTTGCGCAATCCGGTGGCGCTTTCGTCTAAACCAGATGCTATTTGTAATGCACTTGTGGGGGCTGCCCTGTCGCTAGGAGGTGGGCAGTTGTACTTGCAGCATCCTTTGCCACACGCAACTTGCTGTGCCCATTGTAAAGGTGAAGTACAGGAAATTTGACAGGCACTATGATGGATACGTTTGTTCAATATGATTTATTTTGATTGCATTTATGATTTATTTATACACTTGGGCAATAAAATAATTTGAGGGAACTAGTGTCTTCAATTGAAAGTGTATTTGTAATTCCAAAGTGTGTGGTCGTTAATAAAACTTTTGTTAAGTTTAGTTATGGCTTTTGGAATTAATTCTTGATTTTTGAACTGATTTTTTTTTTTTAAATGAGAGTTTGTCCCTTCTAGTATTAATGATTTTTCTAAGAATTTGAAATAAATGGTTTTTTATTAACAATATGTTGAATGTTTTCTTCTTGATCCTAAAAATTAGTTAATATTTTATTCACAAATATATATACAGCAGAGAGAGCTTCTGTTTTTTGAGTCAGTGAATTCTCACAGCAGTTCCCTCATTCTGATACTGATACTGATACGTTTTGGGATTTATAATGAAAATGCAACAGTAAATTAAATTCTAAATCGATACAAGAGGCAATTGCCTCAATAATGGATAAATAATTAGGAAAGGCACACACTGATTGTTTCATTGAAACTTGAGAAAAGGTGGAAACATGAAAGAAATGGCTATATTATAAGTGAAGGATGAGAAATAAATCGTGGGTTTGTTTGCTAAGCCACGCCTGTTTCGGTATATATTTTCTGCGCGCGCAGTTAGTGTTTTTAAAACGCGTGATCTTTTGTTTTCAACTTAAGTGAAACATACGGTATATCCACAAGGTGTCGACGCAATAATTTTGAGGCGGGATTTATAAATTGTTACAGTTCTTGGTGGCGTTATCAGGTTGAAGCAATTCCAAATGAATTAAGATTTGAATTTATTTCAGATAATTTGAAGTAATTAAATATCAAAGTAGTATTAGATTTACTATTGTTTCAGAAGGATTTAAAAAAAAATCTGTTGGAGGTTTAGAATGTTTTCAATCGTGAATTAAAGCTGGAAAATTGTATTTACGTTTCCATTTTGTTGTTAATCTCCACATTGTCTTGATAAACATTAAATTATTTGCACCCAGAAGTTTCTAATTGGGTTATATTTTCGTCGTCTAGGAGCAAAGCAAAGCGCAAAAACAAAGATTCCCCCGAATAGTATATTAATCAGAATTCCAACTCGGTAAACATTTAAACACTTCAACATCGGTTTCAGGCTGAAACTGTAACGCGTCGTCTAACGACGCTCCCGCCACATTCCGTCTGTTTATGCTTCCTTTGAGTTAAATTGACAAAGGATTTCAAATTATCGTTAAATCACAACAGCTTCGACGTTATAGGTGCTGCGTCCTCAAACGAACTAATTAATTTGAAAAATGGCTTCGACGCTTTCAGATGTAAATGTAGCGCTTGATGGAATACGAAAAAAGACGTTTTGTTCTATTTGGAATGTATTTGGAGTTCACCGTCCAATTTTCTTGTCAAATTAAGCGTGCAATTTACTACGTTTTTTGTATAGTAATTAAATGTAAATGAAATTTAATTATTAGGAAAGTAAACTGAGTGTTATATGCTTTTTATAAGCTCGGAAACATAAATATATTATAACTAATTTGAAAGTACTAACGTAATTTTAAAAGCACACCTTCGGAATATAAATTCTTGCAAAGGAAGAAAACACGTACGTTTAGGCAAGTTTATCCGGATGTTTGCAGAAAGTTTCCACGTTTTCTCGAATTACTGCTGAAATAAGTTAGACTCGTGCCGTAATTACAGTTCTTGTTACGACTTTCAGTGAAACGATTCTTAATAGTCATTAATTGTTAGGTATTAATTAAAACATTAAGACAGTTCAATTGTTGCGACAATTAAATTACGAAGTAGCGAAGGTGGAAATTAAATTTCCAAGGTACCAAAGCGGGATGGTAAGCAGAGTGCGAAAATAATTAAAGTTATTTCGAGTATGAACAAGGAGCTGGTGCAGTTATTTCCTTTGCTAGAAAATTGCGGTTCCGATTTCGAATTTGGGTGGGCGCAGTTTGGGGGGTGAAAATCCACAAACACCCACATAGACACCGCTCAATTCTATAATAAGCCCGGGCGATAAACTCGCACCTATATTCTCATGCACGCCAGCAACACCCCACTACATGCGCTTATTATAGGCCCGTGCTTCGAACAGAATCACCCCATTATTGATAAATCACTTCCTCGCAAGGAATACAAAGAAAACAGAGACATCCATCATCTCTTACAACGAATAAATGTTGAGCAGCAGCCATTCTGAAAAATAAATCGAAATAATAAGCTCACATAATGTCAGTTTAATGTACAAAAGAGAAAGCTCACATAATAAACGATTACACATATAGAAGCTCAAAACTGAGAATTTGATGATAACTGAGACAAAGGGACTGATGTTAATGACAAACAAGAATGAGGTTGGCTCGCGCGTTGCGTATCCCCAATTTACTCATTGAAGGTCATTTACTTTTGCTTTCAGAATACAAAAAGTATATCTGCGATAACTTTTTCGTCTGGAAATTCTCTTCTGGATTTAATTAATACTAAAGACAAAGAACTATGCAAGCTCTGAATTCTGATGTTACTGAAATGAATAATTTTTTTTTTGTGAAAGCTAAAGAATTTTAATAGGATGTTTAAGTTCAAGTTCAAGTTTAAGTTTTCTCTCCTCTGTAAATTTTGGCCTAACGTTAATTAAGAAGTGGAGTTTTTTTTTTCGCATTCCCAACTCGCCCGAAGTCTCGAATTTTCTTCAGGAGGCGTAAACAGAGACGTCCAAAGCAAGGCAGGCACAATTTTTACGCAAAACTAATTAGCAAACTAATTAATTGCTTTGAAGTGCCTCGGCACGCAGAAACGTACCGAAGTATTTCATTTTATTAATTGGCGAAGAATGGTGCCTTTCCACTAATTATACAAAAACGCGAAAAAAAAAGCAGGTAATGCGTTTCGTTCCGTCGGTCTGCCCGTCGGTCAGAGGATTCGCCGCCTCTTTAATAAATAATCATTTTTGTTTGCCCTTGTTGAATTCCACGCGCTAATTTATTACTTTGTTAGTTCGTTTGCATGTTGCCGTGTTGATAGTAACGTAATTTTGAATAATGACGCGAATGAACGCGATTAAATTATTGTTTTATTTCGGCTAATTCGCGATGAAAAATTGTTTCGTTTTTATAAACAACGGGACAAGCTTGAATGGCCCGAAGTGGATTAGTCTGAATTTTATTGTCAAAAATTAGTTTTATTCACATCAAATTTATTTACGCTCGTTTATAAGTTTATGCAAGCGCGTACGTAAACTATTAAATAATATTCGGAACTCATCTATTTTTTGTTATTTATAATACCTATACGTAGATAACGTTTTTTATTGTATTACAAAGTTGTAGGCTAACAAGATTTCAAGGAAGGAAGACCGGGATGGAGGCGTGACATGAAAAGTAAGAGGAAAAGGAAAGGATGGACAAAATCTAAGAAGACCTATGAAGACAATCAGAAATAACCGAGGACCTTACATTATAAGGCAACATGAAATCACGATTTACTTTCATAATTATCTAACCATCAGGGTTTGGAAGAGATCTTTGGGCTTATCAAAGCCTTCAAAGCCGCCTGGCTATCGGTTAGGATAAAGATCCGCTTGTTTGTGTAAGCCCTCCTCTTGTTTTCCCGCGTACATTATAATATGGCGTATATTTCTATTTGGAATACCGTTGGCAAATTGGCCCAACGGGAAGTATAACTTCTCCTTTGGTCTATGCCCATATATTCCAGACCCGCCACCAGTCTCAGTTTTGGACCCGTCCGTGTACCAGATCAAACCTCCAGGAGGAAAGTTCTGTTCAGTTTCCCGATGCTCAGCAGATTCATTAATTTCTATCTTAATGAGCAAGTTTAAGTTGCCTTTGGGGGTAAGTGGGTGACATGAATGCTGCAATCTGTGGTGTCCTTGTCTTGCCTCTCCCATTATCACAATGTTTAAGGGAGAAAGGTCTAGAAGGGTTTCCAGTGAGCGTTGTGTTCATCGCCCCCGTTATGCCTGGACAAGCAAGTCTTTGGATCCTGCTCAGTCTAAGTTTGGTGGTTCCCTGCTTGACCTTGTGCCACCACACCACCATACTATCAGAGGCTCGTCTAGCCACCGCGAAAGTGATCATCGATCGCCTCACTATCTTGTCTAAGTGTTGGTTCCAGGTAAGTTTGGTGTCAAAAATCACTCCAAGACACTTTACCTCTTATTTGCACGAAGACCTAAACCCACTAGGTTTTGCCTTCGAGTGAATGCCACAATGGTGGTTTTTTTGGGGACTGATCCTTAGACCTTCCTCCTCGGTCCACCTTGTTACTACATTCAGGGCCACCTGCATTCGGTCCCTGGCAGTGTTATTGAATTTCTCTTGTACTGGTATGACTAAGTCATTGGCATACACTAAGGGATCAAAGCCTTTACCGCTAAGTCGTCTCAGAAGTCCGTCCATGACGAGGTTCCATAACAGGGGGACAGTCCCCTCCACCCCAGCCATCAGAGTGTCGTCCAGTAGTGATGTGTAGACCACCCTTCCTTTGAGCATGCAGTCAATCCACCTGCAGCAAATTTCTTCCACCCCTCTACGCCTTAGAGCAGTCGTGATGGAGTCGAAGGATGTATTTTCAAAGGCCCTTTCGATGTCTAGAAAGGCAGCTAAGAGGACCTCTTTATTTTCCAGAGGTTTCTCCACCCTCTAAGTGAGATGATGGAGTGCTGTCTCAGTAGATAGACCTGTTGAATAGGCAAACTGGTATTGATGTAGAACACCACCCCTTATATGCCCATCGAGTATTTTCTCCATTGTCTTTAGTACAAAGGACATAAGACTAATGGGTCTAAAAGCTTTTGCCTGAATATCGTCCACACGACAAGTTTTTGGTATGAATATCACTCTGATCAATCTCTACACTCTTGGCAAATAGGCCCTTAGAATCATGCAGATTCTGGTGAGCAGAAGGTCCGAGCCCTTCTGCAGCATGGCAGGTATTACCCCGTCCGGACCTGGGGATTTGTAATTATCAAATCAGTTTATTGCCCATTTGGTACTAGAAAACGTTATGACTCTCCTGGCAGAAACTCATTCCTCCCTTGATGCTCTGAAAACAGGAGCATCCGGAACCTGGCTATTCCAACGTCAATCACAATTGACCCAGGAAAATGAACCCGAAACATTTCAGTCGTGTTTCTTTTCTTGTTCTAGTGAATTCTCCGGTAGGTTTTACCAGAGTATTTAGGTATCCTTGAGCATTTTATGCAATCTGGCACATTTCAATTTCCTCACAGTGCTTCCTCCACCATGCCCTTTCAGTGTTTTATTGCATTCAGTTAGGGATACTTTGTGTTCCTTTCACCTTCCCGATATTTTTGCTCTATTACAAAGTTTTCTGACCTGTCGTCTCCTTTCCGTGAGATCTTCGTTCCACCTGGAAACTTTTCTGTTGGTGTTTCTCACAGTTATGGGACAGTTATCATTGTAAGCGGACATGATTACATCAGTTAACTGATCTACAGCCACGTCCAACTCAATATTGTTGTTGATCGTAGCCATTGTTCCCGCGAGATGACTGTCTAGGTCTATCCTACAGGCCTTCCAGTTAGTCTTACGCGGATTAGGGTAGGTTTGTTTCACACGGTTTAACCCTTTTTTTATAGAGGTTTAGAGAATCTTCCAAAGACGCCTCCGGGTGCATCAATCCCGGAGGTGTGTTGGATTCACCCCTGCCTTTCTACAGGGGCGCCTACCAACTAAACTCCTTTCTCCATTCGGCGCAGGGGGTACCGCCTCTCGGCATTTCTTCCCCTGCGCCTGTTGTCTCTTCTTCTAATCAAGATTCTATCCTCTTCGTCCTTCTCATCCTCTACCTCCTATCCTCTTCATCATATCCTCTTCATCCTAACCTCTTCATCCTATCCTCTTCGTCCTCTTCTGCTTTCCTCTTCGCCCTCTTATGCTTTCTCTTCATCCAGCTCTTCCTCCTCTTCTCCCCTCTTCGTCCTTTCATCCTTTGCGAACTCTCGTATCTCTGCTCACTAATCTCTCCTAATTTCTATCTCCTCTTTACACTTACGGACCATTATGGACCTTAACATGTCTGTAATGATCACCCATGTTGGTCCGCTTGTTTGGAGGAGGTCCGAAATGTTCTGCTTCGTGATCCTGAGTCCTATTTTGGTTTCCACCACCCGGCGGGTCTCGTCCCATCTGGGACACATGAATATTGTGTGTTCTCGGGTGTCTCTGCAGTCTTCGCCGAAATACTGGCTTGATGCTTTTCAGATATGTCCCGAAAGAGCCGTGGCCGGTGAGCGCCTGCGTCACGTAGTAGTCTGTATTCCCCTCTGGTCGATTGCACCAGGCCTTTACGTCTTTGATGAAGACCTTGGCCCAGCCGTCATACTGCTCCCAACGCGCCTGCCAGGCCGTGTACAAGGTCTTATCCTGGTGCCCTTCTCTGTGTAGCCTAGCTCTCTCCTCGATCTGGAGCTTTATGGGGGGGATCCCTGTTATTACCAGGACGGCATCGGTGGATACCGTCCTGTAGGCAGACGTCACTCTCACGGCGGCCAGTCTGTTGACTCTTTTTAGCATCATTTCGCGGGACTTGTATTTCATCACGTTTTGCCAGACGGGGACTGCATATAATATTATGGAAGAGACCACCGCTGCCAGTAGCTTCCTCTTATTGGGCTTCGGACCACCAATGTTAGACATTAGCCTGGCCAAGGCTGTGTAGGCCTTATGAGCCTTTGTGGCAGTTTCTCTGGCATGTGTCGTCATCCTCCAGTCCCTATCGAGATGGACGCCTAGATATTTGATCTGTTTGGAGGATGCTACCTCGACACCGTCGACTGTCACACTCATAGTTGCCAGATTCCTCTTGCCTGCCAGGATCACTACTTCGGTCTTCCCTCCTGCTAGGGCCGAGCTCATTCGTCCTAGTTCTTCTCGGATCTTTTCCACCGCTAAGGCTGCCCTCTCCTCCAGTAAGCCCGCTGTCCTCGCAGACACCACCACGGCCAGGTCGTCGGCGTATGCGATGGTGGTCACGCTCTGCCCTGTATCCAATTCTAAAATGCGGTTATACATTATGTTCCACAACGTTGGTCCGAGCACGGAACCTTGAGGGATTCCGCACGTCAGGCTGAAGTGCATACCGTCTTCGTTTACCACTGCCCTGTCTGTGAGGTATGATGCGATCATGTTCTTCAAGCTTTCGCTCAGCCGATATCTCTGTAGAGCGGCCATGATCTGCCTCCACGAGGCGGTATTGAAGGCGTTTCTCACGTCCAGGGCGATTAGTAGTGACGATTTTTATCAGCCATACTTCTCACATTGTCGACGATCGCTTGCACCTGGCTTAGTGCGCTGATCGTCGACCTTCCAGTTCGGAACCCGTGTTGTCTCTCGTGTAAAACATCTTTCTCCTCCAGCTCGTTATTAAGCCGGCTCCTAACGAGCGTCTCGAGGACTTTGCTGAGGACATCTATGAGGCATATGGGTCGGTATGCTTTTTCGGTTTTTCGATGAGGACGAGGCTGGCCTTCTTCCAGACCTCTGGAAAATGACGCTTCTGCCAACAGCTGTTATATACCTTCAGGATTGCTTCCGGATTTGCACTTGTCGCGGCTTTCACCACCTCCGGTGGGATGTGGTCGGGCCCCGGCGCCTTGGCAATTTTGATCCTTTTCGCCGCACTGTGTAGCTCCTCTTTCGTAAAGGGGGGCACTTCTCGTGGGTTGGGCATTCTTTTAGTCACCCATTTCTTTTCCCTAACCTCTGGGAAGAGTTTCCTGACTTGGCTCAGGGTCTCACACGGTTTAACCCAGTGATATCGAAACAGATGTATCTGTGATCTGAGCAGCTCTCCTCATCAGATGCATACCAGTTTTTAACAAAGTTACTTATAAACGAAGTACTTATTGTTAAATCTATGACTGCCTGCCTTTGTGCTGTTACAAAGGTAGGTTTATTGCCTAATGAGATTACGAAAGAGGAAGAAACGTCAAGGAAGAAATTATGAAATTAAAGGGTATCATGAATAATCCTTTTAAGTTTAATAAGAATTTGACGAAAAGAGGAAGATCGCGGTTCAGTGAAAAGGAATCGCGAAATTAAAGGTAAGGAAGTGATTGAGTAGATTTAAGAAGACTATTGATCGACAGACAAGGGCATTGGAAATAACCCAACGTAAGAGAAAATTTCTCTTAGATTTAAATAAATTATAACACAAATCCTTTACCGCAAGTTTTTTTTTTTTGGTCATTAAATTGTTCCCCCGTTTTCAGGAATAATTACAGCAATGCCATTAGTACATTAAGTTTTAGTTTGCGCGTTTCCAGTAGGTCGCGCTTTAAACTGCCGAGAAATAAGGAAATTAAAGATATTTTACGCGCTAACGTAATATATAACACTATTGTTTATTTGTCCTGTTCACACCCCGGAGCGTAAATTTAATACAATAGTAATGCGATTTCAGTCGCAACTTTACTTCTTGTGAAGTTCACCTTACTTTGTGTAATTAAGTTTATACTCAGCTCGTTAGGTGGTGGCGGTTCCTTCAATTTGCGGCGCTTATTGAGTTTTAAACCTACGTAACGTTCATTTATCCTTCGCCGTTTCTTATCCGAATGAGAGGCAACGTTCTGTTTTGGTTTTTACCGGATTCGTATTAGCGACGCCGCACCGCGACGCCCAATGCGATAGACAATAGAAATAGAACACGTTCGATTTGCATGTACGTACAGCCGCGCTTCCTCTAATTCATGCGCTGTTTGCATGTTCCTTATCCTTTGAAGCTGATTCGTCTCTCTTGTTAGTACATATACATTTGCTTGGAGATATCTTTGAGTACAGATTCAGTTGACTCGCAATAAGTTGCTTGCAGTTTTCCATTCATGTCTTCCGCCACGTTAAGTTAATGTAGAGAACTTTAACCGTGGAAAATATGGAATCCTTTAGTCTGTGAAATTTTATTAGATGTTACTGAGATTGTTTCCGATTTACTCCGACTTCTTTAGGAATAATGTTTCAAATTTAGTCATACTACTAAATATTAAAAGGAACTTGTTTGGAAACTTGCAAAACATTTAATATCTAGGCAGTTTGTACTTCACTATTTCTTTACCTAATTAAGATTGTTTTAAAGAAACTCGTTTATATTTAAGCCTGCTTTCGTCAAGTCAAATACAAACTTTAATTGTAAGTAAACAGCGATAAAAGAAAATCCAACGTAAACTGCGACAGCTTGCATGTAAAATATTTTGATGTTTACGTACAAGAGGGATCTGAGTTATTTCCTTTGGCGAAATTTATTTAAATGAAATATGAAATAAAAAAATTATTGTTTTGTCGAACTGAATTAGTTTTATTTAACATGCAGAAACAAGTATAACAATAACTGAACTGGGTCAGCAAATTTTATTTGGCGAATGCGGAATTTTACGAGAAGTTCTGCGGCAAGAGGAAGCAATTAAATTTATCGATTTGCAACAAGTTTTAATGCAATTTTTATCATATCCCACGGGTTCTCATCGCTCATCAGGAGCTCTTCTTCGACCGCAGCTCCACAATCAACGCTGTTACCCCCATGAATGAGGTGATCAGTGGCTGAAAGTTTTCTTCCTGAAAAGACTCTGATGAACTATGAATGTAACAGATAGTGGTCTCGGTTATACTCATTATGGCCTGCGCTGTTTTCACGTATGCGCTCCTCAATAGTTGCACGGCTCTTCCTTGATTTATTATTACATCCATTTCAAAGGGCTTCGAGCTTAATGAAATGTTTTTCGCCGCGAGGTTATTTCAAAACAAGGCAGCAAACTTATTTCGGAATCTACGGCCACAGACGTCGTAACGTTCTTATCGATCCTTTCCTGCTTAGTTCAGATTTGGTTCGACCTTCATAATTTTCTTGGCTCAGGTTGTAACTGCAATAAACTCCGCTTCTGTATTTGCCAGAACTTTTTTTTTTGGGGGGGTAACAACGGCGTCGCATTTTCTTTAGTAAAGTTCAAAACGCAAAAGCTTAATTATTTAAGACATAAAATTCCAAGTTCGTTCATGTATAGCTTCGATTCTTTTTTAATTCGTTTTGAAAGCTTTACAAATGGCAAAACAAAACGGCGTTAACAGCGAAAAATCTCGCTCGGTTTCCCTGATTTACTCGAAAACTTACAGACCGCAATAAGAAGTAGCATTTCAAGATAAATTTCTGCACGCATTTCGTTTTTTGCACATTTTATTCATACATTATTCCCAGACTGGTCGTTTCTGTACAGCGAGCGTTATAATCTTTGCAATCAATCTTATAAATGACTTTACTTTGTTTATGGTGTTTTATCTTGGTTAATAAATGGCCGGATGATCGAAGCGGTTGCAGAGCTAGTTATTAATGGCGAATGTTGCCAGGATTATGTGTAATTAGTAATGAGCTTCGAAAACTAAGTGTGACGAACTCTTGGGTAATAATCTCGTCGCCTTCGACTTGGTCTTTAATCACTTCGGCCAACTCGTTATCAAACAAACAAATAATAACATTTTGTTTTAATTTAAACTCCTAAGGACACAGTAAATTTGATTGTACCCTTCTGGTTATAATTAGTAATTAATATTAGTTTAAGTCTAGGTACACATAAGACCTCACGCAAAAGCTCTCCCCCCGTCTTATTTGCCCAAAAACATGGCGTCCCGATGATTGCGTTAGTTCTGTTGTTAGTGTGACAACACTTTTGTGTATTTTACTTATTTAATTTGGTGGCGACCGCAGTTATGGTCGCATTCTGCGCCGCGTGTCTCGTATTTGTATAAGCTCACGTTCTTCCAACTCGTTTTCTTTTCATACACACATCGCACGCCTGTAACACGGTGGTAGGTGAGAGCATGTGTTTGTGGATGGATTGTTTTGTTCTTCTTGTTTGCGATTCAAGCGCTTAAGTTACAAGCTTTCGAGAACGTTAACAGCGGAGAAATAACATTATATGTTAGCAATGCTTTTAATGATTCAGAATTTAACAAAAAAAAATTACTTGCTATCTGGTTTGAATCTTAATCTTAAAGATAATTGACATTCGTCTTTGTTGCCTTTCTTTCAGCCTTGTCCTTATCCATCTACTTATCTTCATTGCTCTAATTTCTTTCATCTCGTACGTGATTTGACTTTCTCTTATCGTTTTTATTGTATGCAAATGCTGTTGAAGGGTGTGTCTCTAACCCGTACGAGAGAGATTCCGAATCAAGAAAAAAGCTGTTCTGCCTAAATTAAGTCAACGCAAAAGTTTGGTACTTCGAGCTGGATTAGAAACATTTGGCGTTGAGTTTTTAGAGTTTTTAGACGTGTGTCGGTGGTATTCCCAAATCGTATGAGGTATTCGATCTCAAATATGCTTTCATTATTCTCAGAATACGATCTTTTTGCATTCAGAGTAGGCCGTGTTCGGCTGTTCGGCCGTGTTTGTTGGTACCACAAAAAAATATACTTAAATATACAGAAATTTGATTGACGTTCGTTTTTAATTTTGTGGTTACGTTCTTGAAAACTGCCACTGCCAATGTTGCCAGTTCAATTGTGCTGTACAGGGTGGGCCAAATTCGACTCTAAATAGCAAACTCCTATTTTTAGAAGAGTTAGACAAAAACTGACCTCGGTTTCTGGAGCTCGATTTTTAAGACAAAATTAATGGTGAAGACCGCGTTTCGATATCTTGTACCGTTTAGGAGCTACAAGGCGTTTTTCAAAATTCTACGATTTTTAAAAACCTTTATTTTTCCAAAGTGCTCAATATTTGAGCTATTAGCTAGAACTTTGATTTTTTATATGGAACACCCTATATATTTTTACATTTCTGAAAAGAGCATAAAATTCTATTTACAAAAATATAAAACACTTGATATTTTATTCAAAAGATTTTTGAGTTATAGAGCTTTCATGTTTTAATTAAAATTTTGATGGTTATTGCCGCATTCAAGTAGGCTGTGGATGATGATAGCTAAATATTTTTTGAAGATTCAATGAGCCATAAAAAATATTACTTTATTTTTAATAAATATAGCGAAGTTATAACGAATAAATACTAATATAATCGAAATTGCGCAAAAATTACATACAGTATCAAATTGTCGGCCATTTTGTACTAAACATAAAGGATTCCGTTTTGTTATGGTATGAGCTGACATCACCAATTCAAGGACTGATGGTGATGCATTTTTTTTATTCAATAAGGTCAAAATCTCTGTTTCTTTAAAATTCGTTTTGCAGAAGTTCTTGCTAAGATGTTTGCTCCAACTGGCGTCGGTCATTTTCAATTTCTCCCAAAACTATGATCTCTAATTCTTTGTTTCCGTTTTGAGATTCATACTTTTTAGTTTTTATCAGTTTAAATGACTAAAAATGTATTAAATTGTTTTTAAATCTCAAGAATATATCTCTGAAGGATTGTCATCTTTCAGGACATCACTCATGGTAAAGATTAATCGCTGCTTCTGAATTTTCGCCAATTTCTATAAAACATTTTATCATTTAATTTAGTAAAGAAGACAGTGGTTTAGAAATAACAAATCAAAAAAATAAATATAAATCAAAAAAGTGTATATCCTTAAATATAAATCAAAATAGATTGTATCCGTAGATACGTATTTCGGCAGACACGCTGTCATCTTCAGTACACACATACACTTATAAGTTAAAGGCACTTCATGAAGTCTTGAGTTGGTGTAAATATTATAACATGTCGTATTCCTCGTAGTTTTCGTACAAGTTTAATTATCTCCCTAAGTCTACCTTATAGAGATAGTAGAATTCAAGAGAAATGCAAGTACTGTAAGAGATTGTATCAAATTTTGATAGCGGCCTTCCAGGAAGTTACAAAAACTTAAATCGCTTAGTTATCGTCATCCATAGCCTACTTCAATGCTGTAAAAACAATAAAATTTTTGATTGAAACTTTGAAACTCTATATTTCACAAACTATTTGAATAAAATATCAAGTGTTTTATATTTATGTGAATGAAATTTTATACTCCTTTCAAAAACTTAAAAATATATGGGTTGTTCCATATAAAAAATCAAAGTTCTTGCTAATATCTCAAATATGAAGCAGTTTAGAAAAAATAATTTGGAGTGATGAATTCTGCATGAAAAAGAGCCTTAAAAAGGATTTTACAGAAATCAAAAATTTTCATAAACAAAAAAGTTATGAAGGTTTTCAGAAATCGCAGAATTTTGAGAAACGCCCTGTAGCTCCTAAGCGGTGGAAAATATCGAAATGCGGTTTTCCCCATTAACTTAAAACTTCTTAAAAATCGAGCTCCAGGGGCCGATGTCAGTTTCTGTCTAACTTTTCTAAAAATAGGTGTTTTCTATTAAAAGCATCAAATTTGGCCCACCCTGTACAAAGTGTTCCATGAAAACGAGAAATATCGTCTCGAACAAACGTTTAATGGTTAATTATTTTTTTCATTGAGAAAGTTTGGGGTGAGGTGTGTTAGCGTGTTCTTAGTCAACAATTGTGCCACAAAGCGAAGAAGTGTTTCTTTATTAATATCAAACTACCACTAACAAAACAAATAAACGATGGGTTACCCATGAAGTAGTATTAGTAAGTCAACAATTGAAAAAATTGTATTGGTTATCACTAAATACCAACAACTGCGAACTCAAGAACGAGTATAAAAAGCAAAAAAAAAACCTTATAAATTATTAATTAAAGAGACAAAAAAGCAGTTTTTTAATAACAAAATAGATAACTCAAAGAATAAGCAAAAACAGTATGGAATATTGTTAACCAAAAAATTAGGGCGTCATAAATTAAATAAAAATATTACTTTAAATGTAGATAGTACTCATACATCTGACCCCATCTTGATAGCTGACACTTTTGCGCGCCATTTCTCCATGGCTGCCGAAAATATTATAAATATGGTATATGGAAATGATCCCTCAACTAGATGTACCATAGATAATTTTAATTCAAAAACTTTTTGCTTTTTACCCACTGATTCTTTTGAAGTACGAAAAATTATTAAATCTTTAAAAAATAAAAGCAGTTCGGGTAACGACGAAATTACTATGGTGATCTTAAAAACAATTGGCGACTCAATCTCCGAACCACTAGCCCATATTATTAACGCTTCTGTGGAACAAGGCGAATTCCCCTCTTCACTAAAAACTTCATTGGTTGTTCCCATATATAAAAAGGACGACCCCAAAAATTTAGAAAGCTATTGACCGATATCAATTTTAAGCATCTTATCTAAAATCTTCGAGAAAATAATGTATAATAGATTAGTAAACTTTCTTGATGCTACAAATGTTTGGAGTGAAATCCAACATGGATTTCGTGGAGGCCGGTCGACTGAAACAGCCGCGATGGACTACATGGAAGTACATATACTCAAAAATCGATGAAGGGTTCTATGTTGCAGGTCTTTTTTTTGACTTATCTCGAGCCTTTGATAGCCTTGACATAGCATTTATAAATGATAAATTATACGCTCTAGGAATTAGAGGTACCGTACTAAACTGGATAACATCCTTCCTTACCGCTCGAAATATATGCGTAAAAAAACAGATCACAACATTATGAAACAAACTACGGAGTTCCACAGGGGTCTGTGCTGGGGCCACTTATTTTTCTCCTATTTGTCAATGATCTAAGAAAATCTGTAACTGCTGAACAAATTACAATGTATGCTGATGATACATCTATGGGAGTCGCAGCAAGGACCTCTGAGGAACTCAAACAGAAAATAACTGAGATCTCGCGAGAATTTCAACACTGGTGTGCAACAAATAAAATTATATTGAATGCAACAAAAACAGTAATAATAAACTTCCTCAACCACAGGGATAGCAGCGACATTACTTACAACGTAAACAAAATACAAATAGAACCCGCTGAGACTATAAAATTTTTAGGCCTCCATCTAGATGCAGACTTAAAATGGCGAAATCATATGAACCTAATCAGTAAATCTATTAATAAAGCCTATTACGCAATATCGTAACTAAAAGACATATTATCCGCTGAAAAACTTATTAATCTATACTATAGCATGGTGTACTCTCATCTCACATTTAATGTGACCTTCTGGGGAAATGACAATAGCGCAAGCCGAATTTTTATAGGCCAAAAAAGAATAATAAGATTAATAATCAACCTTAACCACGGCCAAACATGTAGGACAATATTTAGGATAAACAGACTATTAACTTTTCCGTCAATTTACATGTACAAATGCATACTCTACACGAAACAAAATTTTAGTAAATACTCTAAAAACTCATTCTATCACAATTATCAAACACGTTGCAAAGACATGCTATCCACCAAAAAGCATAACACTAAACGAAATGAAAATGCACCCTCAAAACTCTTTAACAAATTGCCAGCAAAACTTAAATTGCTTCAGTATGACACTTTCAAAAAGAGTCTTAAAGAATTCTTAGTAGTTAAGGAATACTATTCTGTATCTGAATTTCTTACTGACAAACTGTAAGTGTCCTTTTTAATTTTAACTCTAATTTTAAATGACATGTGCTATATCACAACTGTGATCCAAAGCATTAATAAATTATTATTATTACTATTATTATTATTAATAAATGTGATTCCAGATATGATAATAAACAACAATGGCAGAATTTTTGTTTGTGTTTTTTCATAGAATCTTGTGCACAGCGGTGTGGCTAAATGTATCTTGCTATTTGTGCAGCGTGTGGAAAGGTGTATCGGCTTGTGCAACCCGTGAGGATGGCTTGTTCGGCCAAGAGTTTTTTTCGGACTTGTTCAGACCGAAGAACTGTTGTCTTCAGGCCCTGGATAGTCTTATTATAAGGCTCGCGGCCATTTTCGCCTCGCTGTCACAGAAGGGGTGAATACTCGAGGCCGGGATGAATTTCTGAAGGGGATTCGTGTTTGGTGCCTGGCAATGGTGTAGAGGTGCGCTGCAGGTGGCGCAAAAGCATTATATGAAGGGGTATTTAAATAACAGGATCTTCTTGCTATTGCCGGTGTCTCAGAACCTTTTCTATGACCATATTTATGTAAAATATCTTATCATTTTTTCCGAGAACACCATAAGCTAGATCTCATTTAAAATTCTGCCTACTTTCACTACCTCCTCCAATACGCACACCATCAGATTCTTCTGCTAACACTAGAATTGTGCAAATCTGCTTATATTTGTGCATATTGGTGGTTATTAGTTTTGACTGCTAAAAGGATCGTCGCAGTCTATTTATAAGTTTTACAGATATACATGCGTTTTCTGCACTATAAAATTTCGATGCCAAATTAAATGTTTCCTATTCCCCTTCCATTGATTCCATAGAAGAATCTGATTCATCATTAATTTCTGATTCTGAATCAGATTCTCTTAATGTAATAATGAAAGGAGGAATATTTTCAAACGAAAAATTTCCCATATGTTTCGTCCAGTCTTCCGAAATTAATTTTTCACAATGTTTACAAAAATTTTGTCGGGGGTACATTTTGAAAGAGCCTCACGCCATAAATTTGTAACCCTATCTTTCGATACTGGTTGCGAATTTATGTGCTTATTGTAAAAGCCTTTGCATAGCCCCCATGCAATCTCAATAGGATTGTATTGACAATGGTATGGAGGCAATCTAAGAACTTCATAACCATGCTCCTTGAAAATTATGTCAGTCGCGTATCGTTTTGTTGTTCCGTCTATTCTAAAAGGCTTAATTAATAATTTTTTTGTAATTTTGCCCTCAATTTCGACATTGTGTTTAACCAACCACTCCTGCATTTGACTTTTTTTACAGGAAAATATGGGTGGTTTATCCAACTGCACCGAGTGATACGGTGCATTGTCCATCACCACCACACATTTTCGTTGCAACTTGCCTAGTGCAGGAATAAGCTGATTAACCACCCAATTTTGAAAAATTTCTGCGTTCATGTTTTTATGGTAGTCTCTGTCATTGTTCGTCGAGTCAAGTAACAAGTCACACCCTTCCAAAAAGCCAAGTTTTGTTCCCGCATGCAAAATTGTAAAACGTTTCCCTTCACTTTTAATTTTAGATGGGTTACTTTTCAAATCTGTTTCGTATATCCATCGACGAACCGCAGACCCATTTTGGTAGATTCACGTTTCATCGAGGTACACGAATATTACATTTTCACTGGAATTTTGAAACTAAGAATTTTCTCAAAAAAGAAATTTTGGATGCAACGACGTGTTTTTGTTTACATAAAATTTTGCGTCCGTTAACCATTTTGTGTTTGTAACCCATAGATTTCATAATTTTGAATAAAGTTGTTCTTCCCCCTTTAAATTCCAAAGTATCGCGAGTCATTTGTCCAAAGTGAAATATTCATTTTTCAAATTATATTGCCAAATTAGTCGTTGCAAATCTTTCCGAAACATCTAATTTGTAAATATATCCGTCTTTTTACGTCTGCCAGATGAAGATGTTTTCAAATTGTCAAGTCCTGCTTTCAAAATTTTAGTTATTGTTCTTTGCGAAATCCAAAACGTACCTATACCTACATCAGAAAATGAGGCTCATTTAATTTATGTAAGCCTTACTCCATGTATATCTATTAACCTGCTTATAATTTCATCTTGTATGAAATCTGGACGATCCTTTTTATAATAATTGTAGGCTTTTTATGCCTTGTTTGGTTTGCTCGCTTAAAATTTTCGGCATTTTGACAGGATTAAAAAATGTAATTAAATAATTAGTTATTTGATTTAAGTTACTTTGATCATGGCATTGTAGTTCAAGTTTATTTAAGTATTGGCAACCCAGTCAATACAGCTGACGTGACAATGTCATGGATATTAGGTTGAATAAAACAATAAGCCCCGAACTTGGCAAAAAATTGTGAGGTCGAGTTCGATAAAATGCCTCTGGTGATGCTTTAATTGGGGTTTCGTGGGGGCACATCAAGAGTTTTAAATCATAATTCATGACAATGACGAGTAAACAGAATAACAAACGAAGCATTCATTATTGCAGCTAATAATGAAATGAAATATTTATAATTTGCTTTAGCCTCTGGAACTTTCTGGAAAATGCAATATTCTGCTGCAATAGAAAGCATTTCAACTGCAAGTATTCCATTGAAATTAGTCTAAGAAAATATAGATTTCACTCGAGCGCTAAAGCAGAGTGTAATCGACATTTATGTCCAGACAGTAGCGTAGTAATTAAGATTTAATTCATCTCACACCACTTTAATTTAGCAAGTAGTTATGTTCACCCTCTCCCCGACATCTTGGCATGACACATGTCACGGAACGGGGGTTTCAATGGAAGTAGCTGTTAAATATCATTAGTCTTTAATGAAGTCTTTGGAATTCCTGACGACTTTATATTATTTTCAGCGCCGTCTTAAATTAATAACGTGTTTTCGGGTTAGTGTGTACCTAATTGAGTTCGTTAATTCTCGCACGGTTATATTTTATAATATCTTGTTTGCCTTACACTAATTGGAACATACCGAAACATACACTCGTAATATTTAAATAGGACCTTAAGGGTTTCCACAAAGACTTGGTTTTCAACATATAATAAATATTAAGTTTCAATAAATAAAATTATAATAAATATTTCTTGTTTGGTTGTGACTTTGAAACTTTGACAGACTTTTATCGTCGTTAACAGTTTTAAAATGTACATCGCATGAAACACGCGGTGCAAAATATAATGCACTTAAAGGACACAAAAAAGGCGGCTTTGTGTTGCACGCCGGAATATTTAAAATTCTATAGGTGAGCGAAAGCCCGTTTCTGATAACTCGTTTTATGCGCCAGTAATTCAATGGAATTTGATGGCACTAAAATTTATTATTGAAAGTGGCGCGAATTTTTAATGAAACTTCGAACCGGCGTTTTGTTGCGCATTTTAAATTAGACGGGTGATAATTTTTCTGGAAAATCCGGAAACGCCGCCGAGAGTAATTCGCATCGATTGTATTTCCCGATGAATGTTTATAACAGGAAGGCGCACCTACCTGACTACATCTGAGAATTCTCTAATAGTATTTTATTTAACAAAGCCTTTGATAGAATGCAATTATTTTCCCGGCCCTTTTGAAGTGAAGAGAAACAACGTTCTATGTAAGTGGGTCAACGTTAACACATCGCTCAAATAAATTCAGTGTTAAATGAATACTCTCATGAATTTATTAAAAACGTACTCGCGTTCATTTTTAATAGCTTCCATTCACATATCTAAATAATAAACGTACGAAATTATACAAAGATTAAATACAAATTGTGTTTTGATGTTGTTAACGATGAATACTTAATGATAGTGGCAACGAGCAGACAAAACAGCGGCAGATGTGTCATCGGCTCACCAGTTGAAAAGCTCATACATTTTCAGTTCAGATTTGTGTGACTAATCACCCTGACGTCCTTTATCAAACGTAAAAGACTGAATTTATGCCGCAAATGTTTACATAAGATTCTGAATGGTACTAATTGCCGTAATGCAACGTAATTTAAAGCGACGTAAAGGACATAAAGCAAATGAAAAGGTTTACACTCAACCTAGTACATCATTATATACTATTTTTACTTCAGCCTCCCTCTTGTATATTTAATTTTATATTTGTTTTAACAGTCGCGTTATTAGGTCATATTTATGCTGTGCATATTTTTTTTAAATAACATTGCACAATACAGAAGAGGCGTACGTTAACACGCCGTCCTTAGTGAGTTTACGTTACCATCAAATATCGGGGAGTTGTTTTGTTTCATAACAAGAAAATATGTCACAATTTCCTTTGAAATTACAAAATTGTAAACATTCAAGCTAGGACGTCGCCTGAATAGATCAGATAGAGGACCGTTTCCATATGACAACTTTACTTTGAGTATGGTAGCACTCTTCAACTTCAACTTATTTTTAAACGTCCGTTCGCCGCTTGCATTGTATCGTCAGCTGTTAACATTTGTGCTAACAGACTATACAATTTCAAGTTATTTTAACTTTGTGTGTATGTGTGTGTGTTTGTGTCTAAAGGCTACAGAGTTCGTCTTGAATTTTGTTTAAAACGAACGCGAAAGGACAATGGTTTGCATGTTGTCCTGCTCCTGCACCCAAAAGTATTTCAATTTATCTCAGAATATTTTGTTGCAAAAAGAAAAACTTATATGGACTTGAAGAGATTAATCAAGGTCAATCATAAAAGCCGTATGGTAACACATGTTCCTCTGTATATTTTCAGACGTGGATTGAATGAATTTTTAATTGAATGGAAGCGCGAGCTTTTGTTCCAAGCTGTTGTTTCAACGACTTTTATTTATTGTTCGTGGAACGTACAGATCTTCCTTTGTACGTACCACGAGGAGGCGAAGCCGAGCGCCTGCGAATTTTCTAATACGGAAATACCGAGCTCGGTGGTTGAATGCTTTTAGAAATATTACGTTATTTTTACAAAGACACTTACGAAAATGCATTGCCGAAAGTAAATGCGAAATTTATAAGTTTTATGCCTCGATTTTTAGATTTTAAAGTTAAATAACAATAGGGTTCATTGAGTAACAAATCAATGTGTCCGCGTTCTTTAGATTTTAAAAATTGCTACACATTTTCAGACGGAAAATTCCGAAATATACTGATGAGGGACGTGTCTTTCTTGCTTCAACTAATTTGATGATGTAAAACAACTTCTTTATTTCCTGATGTCTTCAACTTTTGTGGTCCTTGTGTTCTTGCAAAACGATAATTTTGAAAACAAATATTTATGATATAGTTACGTCCTAATGGATACGCAACCCATATGACTGATTGTTTAGCTCTAAACTAGTCTAGATTAGTGATCGCCAACACATCGATCGCGAGCTACCGGTAGCTCGCAAAGGCAATTCTGGTAGCTCACAACATATTTTATATTTTAAAAATACAAACGGTTAAAAATCATAGAAGCCTTCGTAAATTTCACAAATCCTCACAATAAACACAAGCAGTGGCAACACTGCGGTGAGCGATCAGCCACCAACGTCACCATGCTAGAATCGGCTAGAACTGCAGCGCTCTAGTATTCGAGAACGATCTGGTTTGCTTTGAAAGGAATAAATACGCATTGAGGGCGACATTGCACTCAGTTTAAAACCGAACATCACGTAATCTATGTCCAACAGTTGGGTCCGTAGCGAAGTAGAGAGCAGTAAAAAATATTTTGGCAAGCAGTAGTAAGAAGGTGAAAACATACCATTTCCATTCGGAATGGGAAGAACAATATTTCTTCACAGAAGTTAAAGGCAAAAATATATATTTGTTGTGTAATACTTCTGCCTCCGTTGCCAAAAAAAGGGAATATTGAGAGGCATCATAAAACTGTGTGTTCGAATTTTGAAAAATCATTTCTCTTACATTCTGCCACCAGAAAGGAAAAATTGAAACAATTAAACAACCAATTAATTGGACAACAGTCAATATTATTAAAAACAGTCGACAAAAATAAGGCTGCAATTGAAGCATCAAACCGTGTGTCCCAGATAATTGCACAAAAGAAGAAATCTTATGAAGACGGGGAAATTATAAAACAGGCATTTTTAGAAGCTGCAGATTCGTTATTTGCCAACTTTAGAAATAAAGACGAGATAGTTTCAGCTATAAAATCTATGCAACTTTCTGCTAATACAGTAATGAGGCGAGTAGAAGTTATGAGCAATGATATTTTTGTACAGTTAAGAACTGATTTAGATAACTGCGTTTATTTTTCACTGCAACTGGATGAATCAACTGATATGATTGATACTTCGGAGATGGCCGTGTTTATAAGGATGGTTTTTAGTGATTTTACGATAAAAGATCTTTTGAAGTTTATTCCACTGAAAGGACATACTACTGGTCAGGAGTTGTTTTCTCGTTTCAAAAATATTATTTCATCTGAGAAAATTCCCATATCAAAAATGGTAGGCTTGAATACCGATGGCGCTCCAGTTATGGTGAGTTGTGGATAAGGGTCTAGTGGCGTTATGTCGTAAAGATGAAAGTTTTCCACAATTTTTCTGTTACCACTGCATTATCCATCAGCAAGCCTATATGGAAACTTTCTAAAAGTAAACAACGTTATGAAATTAGTTGTAAAAATTGTGAACAAGAGTAGAGCTGAAGCGTTACAAAGAAGATTATTCAAAACCTTGGCCGATGCAATTGACTATCAGTACGGGGAGCTACTTCTTCACTCTGAAGTCCGATGGTTAAGTAGAGGACGAGTGCTGAAACGTTTCAACGATGTCCTATCTGCCACAGTTCAATTTTTCAAACAACGTGATGAACCGACTCCTGAACTGGAAAATTCAATCTGTCTTAGAGATTTTGGTTTTCTTATGGACCGAAAAATTAAAATGAACTTAATTTACAGCTTCAGGGGAGAGACAAAGAACTAGCGGAAATGATTTCTGAAGTAAAAGCATTTATCAAAAAGCTTGAGTTTTGGGAACTAAACCTAATCAACCGTGATACCAGGCATTTTCCTATTCTTTCAGAAAAGATATTTCAAAATCCATTGGAACCCTATGACAGTAAATATCATGTAGAACTAGTTTCTAAGTTGAAGAAAACTTGAAAAATCGTTTTAAAGATTTCAATGAAATGGCTTTAGTGGCGCAATTTGTTGTTTCACCCTTCATGGAAGTTGTCATCCAACAGTTTACAACTTGTGTTATGCAAAACTTTGGCGAAGACAACAGAAATGAAAGTGATTGCGTTTCAAAATGATTTAGCCTTAAAACCATTAGTCCCAGGTACAACATTTATCTGGCCTATAGTGAGTAAAGAAAAATATTCAGTTCTACGTCGTGTTGCGTTGAAAGCAAAAGCGTTGTTTAGTTCAACCTATTTGTGTGAATCTGCTTTCTCCAATATGAAGTTTATTAAGAATAAATATCGCAATCGACTTACATTGTATAAATGTATTCGAATGGCTGTACCAAATTATACTGCAGACATTAAAAGACTTATCGATGAGTCTGAGTTGTCAACCTTCTCACTGAACATGAATTTTATATCAGCACAAGTTTTTGTTTAAAGTAGTGCGTTATACTTGTTATTATTTTTATTCACTTTTATTAAATCGCATGTAACACGCCGTTGTGACTACATAAAAATGTTGTTTATTTTTCAAATGCCTACGATCGGAGGGTATAGATTTATTCTGTTTAGTTTTAGTTTATTATTGGTATGTAGTAGTTCGTAAAGTAAATAACGTCGAATAAAACTGTGCATTATTCAGTTAGGTGTGCTTACGTCGCTTAGGACTGGGTAGCTCATTGTTTATTCCAAAATTATCAGAGCAGCTCAACACATTGAGAAGGTTGGCGACCACTGGTCTAGATGATTCCGGAACGCTTTCAGCCGATTTGAGGCGAAGCAATCCGAAGATAAACGCGCGAGATTATAAAAGTTTTATTAAAATCCATTTTGCGTTCGACAATTATTCCCAAGTATTCAAATCGACGCAAGCTACCAAAATCAACGGAAAAAAAATAGAGTTTGCCATTAAAAAAATATCAATGACGTCATTTCTCGAAAACAAAATACTGTCAAGGACTAATTTTTATTGAAAATGGATGATTTTTTAAATCTAAAACTTATCTATCCCAGCGTTTTTCTAAAATATCAATAATAAAAAAATTATGAATTTTCTTCCGAACTTTATGAATACAGTGTATAATTCGTACATGATTGCGACTTATATTCACATTCTTTTATAGGATCTAAAGATTCTTTTGCAAAAAGAAAGATCTCGTGGAGACACTTAGGACGTGTTCGTCACAAAAGTCAAATGCACAGTGTGAACTACTAATAAACCATTTGAAAGCACAGACTCATTCATTACAATTGTCGAACAAAACCAAAAAGCTAATATCCAATTTCACAACGCAATTTAAGTTAAGATGGCAATTATTACGATTATTTTGTCAATGAGAATAGGCAATGGTTAGAAGGTGATATCAGTTTTTCGGTTCCTGCAAGTACAATAGTTAATGCAAACTGCCCTCGCTCAAAACTCGACTTTTCTCAAAGCAGTGAGCGTTCGAAAAGGCGTAAAACTGCTAATCTACGATCTCATTGCAGCTTAGATGAATTGTCATATGCCACACAGATTGTAAAAGATGTCACTTAGACCTTTCCCTCTTGAGCAGCCAAATATAGGAAAGAGTCAAAACTTCTTTGCACGCAACAGACTATTTCAGCAGATAAGACCCTTTCAATGATGGTAGAGGCAAAATTAACTAGGAGCCCGTATGAGATAATCAGATGTACAGCACAAGAATCCAATATAAAAATCTTTCTCTTGTCTCTGAGACAAAAAAAACAGTGTTATCCTGAAGAAATCACACTTACTGAAACGAGTGCAGAAGTAAATTTACAGACCTTATTAAACCATATAGTATAACGCATTATATTCTTGCAAAAGGAAGTGATCGACATGTTAAACGCTGAGCAGCTGAGAAACTTATATCAAAGTGGGGTTGTGATGGCAGTTCGGGACACTCAGAATATAAACAAAAATTCATAGATGATACTAGTTCTGATACAAGTACATTTGTAACTTCCATTGTACCAATTCGATTTTTATGATTTTAAAGAAAACAAAGAAATAATCTGGCAGAACCCTTGTACTTCGTTTCCTCGATACTGTCGTCCACTTAGAGTCTTGTTTCTCCACGAAAATGAAGACAATACTGTTAAGGAAGTTCAGCGCACTGAGGAACAAATCAGCTTCTGTAACCAACATCAGTATTGAATGAGGAACAGGAAGATATAGTTGAACTGATATTCGATGGGAAGGTTTGTAATGCGGTTTCCTCCACATCCTCCACTCTGCGATGTTATCTATGTGGAGCTACATCTAAAGAATTCAACAACATCGAAGCCATGCTGAAAAGAAACGTAGAAAAAATTAATTTAAGATTTGGGTTATCCACATTACGTCCATGGATACGTTTGTTTGAGTGTCTCCTTCATTTGTCTTATCGGTTAGGAATAATGAAGTGGCAGGCTTCAAAGGAAGGTCACAGGAAAACAAAGTGAAAACCCAACAGCAGTTTAAGCTTCAACTGGAACTTACGGTAGATAAACCGAAATGCATTCACTTCTGCGAAGATAACTGGTCTGGATGAAGAAATTATTAAACATTTTTAGGTAGTACTCCAATGCATAATCAGTGGCTATGCTGTAAACGTGAAGCGATTCCAAGAATATGCTCTTGATACCGCTAGACAATTCGTTAGTAAGTATCTGTGGTACAATATGCCTGTTACCGTACATAAACTTTTGATACATGTCCCAGAAATTATATCCTCAGTAATGTTACCCATTGGCCAATTGTCAGAGGAAGCGCAGGAGGCCAGAAATTAGGACGTTAAAAGAATTTTCAAGAACCGCAACCTTGAACGATGTCTTTCATCAGCTTCTCATTTCATCCGACCCGTATTTCCAGTCTTAGGGCACTTCCTAAAAAAATTGCACTCCTTATCAAAAGAAGTTTTAGGATTACTGCAAACAGAGATTCTTGAGTGTTCGTTCTTATAACATTATGTAAGATATTTGTTGCCATTTTCGTTGTGGCCAGGAAATACGAAAAATTCCCCACTGTGCGACGCTTGGAAGAATATTTGTTAATATAAGCTATTCACGATCTTTTTGCATTCAGAGTAGGCCGTGTTAGGGTGACATTTTTGTTGGTACCACAAAAAATATACTTGTCAGAAATTTGATTGACGTTCGTTTTTAATTTTGTGGTTACGTTTTTGAAAACTGCCACTGCCAATGTTGCCAGTTCAATTGTGATGTACAAAGTATTCCATGAAAACGAGAAATATCGTCTCGAACAAACGTTTAATGATTAATTATTTTTTTTCATTGAGAAAGTTTGGGGTGAGGTGTGTTGTTTGCGTGTTCTTAGTCAACAATTGTCTCACAAAGCGAAGAAGTGTTTCTTTATTAACAAATGGGACTCCAGATATGATAATAAACAATAATGACAGAATGTTTGTTTGTGTTTTCATAGAATTTTGTGCACAGTGGTGTGGCTAAATAGATCTTGCTACTTGTGCAGCGGGTGGAGAGGTGTATCGGCTTGTGCAACCCATGCGGATGGCTTGTTTAGCCAGGAGTTTTTTTTTCGGACTTGTTCAGACCGAAGAACTGTCGTTCTCAGGTCCTAGATAGTCTTATTATAGGCTTCGCGGCCATTTTCGCCTCGCTGTCGCAGAAGGGGTGAATACTCGAGACTGGGATGAATTTTTGAAGGGAATTCGCGTTTGGTGCCTGGCAATGGTGTAGAGGTGTGCTGCAGGTGGCGCAAGAGCATTATATGAAGGGGTATTGAAATAACAGGATCTTTTTGTTGTTGCCGGTGTCTCATGGCCATATCTATGTAAAATATCTTATCATTTTTCCCGAGAAGACCATAACTAGATCTCATTTAAAATTCTGTCCACTTTTACTACCTCCTCCAATACGCAAACCATCAAATTCTTCTGCTAACACTAGAATTCTGCAAATCTGCTTATATTTGTGCATATTCGTGGCTATTAGTTTTGACTGCTAAAAGGATCGTCGCAGTCTATTTATAAGTTTTACAGATATACATGCGTTTTCTGCACTATAAAATTTTGATGTCAAATTAAATGTTCCCTATTTCCCTTCCATTGATTCCATAGAAGAATCTGATTCATCTTCAATTTTTGATTCTAAATCAGATTCTCCTAATGTAATAATGAAAGGAGGAATATTTTCAAACAAAAAATTTCCCATATGTTTCGTCCAGTCTTCCGAAATTAATTTTTCACAATGATTACAAAAATTTTGCCACATGTCGGGGGTACATTTTGAAAGAGCCTCACGCCATAAATTTGCAACCCTATCTTTCGATACTGGTTGCGAATTTATGTGCTTATAGTAAAAGCCTTTGCACTGCCCCCGTGCAATCTCAATAGGATTCTATAGACAATGGTATGGAGGCAATCTAAGAACTTCATAACCGTGCTCCTTCAAAATTACGTCAGTCGCGTATCGTCTAGTTTTTCCGTCTATTCTACAAGACTTAATTAATTCCCATAATTGTTTTTTTCTGTAATTTTGCCCTCAGTTTCGACATTGTGTTTAACCAACCACTCCTGCATTTGACTTTTTTTACAGGAAAATGTGGGTGGTTTGTCCAACTGCACCGAGTGATACGGTGCATTGTCCATCACCACCACACATTTTCGTTGCAACTTGCCTAGTGCAGGAATAACCTGATTAACCACCCAATTTTGAAAAATTTCTGCATTCATGTTTTTATGGTAGTCTCTGTCATTGTTCGTCGAGTCAAGTAACAAGTCACACCCTTCCATAAAGCCAAGTTTTATTCCCACATGCAAAATTGTAAAACGTTTCCCTTCACTTTTAATTACGGCTGAGTTACTTTTCAAATCTGTTTCGTATATCCATCGACGAACCGGAGAACCATTTTGGTAGATCCACGTTTCATCGAGGTACACGAATATTATATTTTCACTAGAATTTTGAAACTGTAAGAATTTGGTCAAAAAAGAAATTTTGGATGCAACGGCGTGTTTTTGTTCACATAAAATTTTGCGTCCGTTAACCATTTTGTGTTTGTAACCCATAGATTTCATAATTTTGAATAAAGTTGTTCTTCCCCTTTAAATTCCAAAGTATCGCGAGCGTCTGTAAGTAAGTTTTCAAAAGTGAAATATTAATTTTTCAAATTAAATTGCCAAATTAGTCGTTGCAAATCTTTCTGAAGCATGTAATTTGTAAATATATCCCTCTTTTTACGTCTGCCAAATGAAGATGTTTTCAAATTGTCAGGTCCTGCTTTCAAAATTTTAGTTATTGTTCTTTGCGAAATCTAAAACATACATATACCTATATTAGAAAATGAGGCTCATTTAATTTATGTAAGCCTTACTCCATGTATATCTATCAACCTGCTTATAATTTCATCTTGTGTGAAATCTGGACGATCCTTTTCATAATAATCGTCGGCTTTTTTGTGGCTTGTTTGGTTTGTCCGCTTATAATTTTCGGCATTTTGACAGGATTAAAAAAATGTAATTAAATAATTAGTTATTTGTTTTAATTTACTTTGATCATGGCATTGTAGTTCAAGTTTATTTAAGTATTGGCAAAATAGTCAATACAGCTGACGTGTCAATGTCATAATTTTTTTCACGTCAGATTTTAACTACCTTCAAAATACATGCACGTAGTATACGGAAAAGAAAACATGGCCTACTAGAATGCAAATTATTATTTGGAATATACGATTAAAGTTATTTTTTCATTAACTAGGCCATACGTCATTTCGACAGTTCCTCTTCTATTTGAAATTTTAAAGAAGATTCTTGACTTTCTCGAATTGGGATCGTTCAACACAGTCGGTTCGTTATCGACGGAACTCCACATTAATTATTTGCTACTTTTATCACGTTTCGCAATAGATCTTCCGAACGAGTACGTCAGTGCAACCAGCGAGATGCATTATTACTGTGTGCAGTCTGACTTGTGCCACTTTAAAGCTTTCCGCGCCGAAACTTGAAACGCTGACATTAAGAGCTTCTTTTCACCCGGATAATGTTCAATAAGGAAAAGTTCGCCTGGAAGTTGCAGAAATTGGTGAGATTTATCAAAACTTCACTGGCCGCCTTGGCTTTACTTCTTTTCTATTTCTAACGTAACAAGTACGTATGCGAAGACCGAACAGCTGTTCGAAAAATTTATTACAGATACGGCCGAGGTCTTTTGTATAATTCGTAATTAGAGCGAAAAAAAAAATGAACGTTTCAACAAGCAAAAGAATTTCAAACGAGAATTAAAAAATGTAAATTGCCTCGTGGTAATGAATATTTTTTTTGTTATGCATGTATATTCGTAGTTAAAGGGCGTATTGCATGTTTTGCGTCTCTCGCGCAGAAAATTCGTTAATAAGCTGGCACGCCATGCCGCACCAAATAATTTTTGATATTTATACAAATTTTGCGTTATGCATATTTATGACTCCGCGAACAGACCCTCTTTTTGTTCCGTAGTTAACTACATAGGGGCGCCTGCATCTTGCCAGCGCCTTCTTCCGAGTTATTTATTATCCTTCTGAGTTTTCCGAGTTATGTATTGTCATCAAGTTCATTTGGGAGAATTTTTTTACACACTGCGAAAGTTTCCCTCTTATGTATTTATCCGTGTATTTTCGGGGGCGTTTTCTCCACCGTCCGCGAATGCGTCGAGTTTCGAACGAAATGAGTGCATTACATCAGGAATTTATGGTGCAATATGTTACATTACAGTAACAAATTGACGAAATGTAAAGCTGAAGAGAGAATTTTTCTTGTGAGGGATACCCCGACGCGCATACAAGGTCGGCAGCATGCTCGTAGTACCATTAATTTGTAATTTGCAAGCATCAAAGCAATTCTTTAAAATCAAGAGTACCTACCATTGAAATAAAATAAAGCATGTTTGGAAATATAACGTGATTCTTTTAAATATCTCAGTTATTTATCAAGCGATTTTTAAAAAGTTTCATTTATTATTTATATTTAAATGTTGATTTAAAAATAAAAATCGATATAGAATTCATCCGTTACTTTCTGGAAACATTGTATATTCTACTTTATTTGACAGGTTTTGCAATTACGCTTCGTACGTTTCCCAGTCCAAATTAATTCATTAAAAATTTATGCACAGTTCACGCATCAACACTAAAATTTGACTCATATCCGTCCAATGACGCTCGTTTTTTACGTTTTTCCCCGTGAAAATTAGAGCGCTTTCTATTAAGAGCGCGCGAGCGAAATTTATTTATAAGTTGTATGCAACGTAAATCAATACAAAGGCTTGCCATTTTGCGCAAACAAAAGCAAGCAAATTCCGCCTGCATTCATAACCGAGGAGCAGAGAAGGATAAGTTGTTAATAATAAATCACTGGTGTACTTTTAGTGATAGCCCGACTGTTGTTATGATGTTACGGTGTATGAGTTATTTTGTTTATTTGTTCAGGCAGTTTCTGAAATTAGCCACGTTGTATCATTACGTGTTCGGCGCCGTTTTGTTTATTTGTTAAACAAAGAGCATATCGCTGCTTTCCTTTGATTTAGTGGTGCGGTATTGAAGTGACAGTGGGTTTGTCGAGGGTTTGTGTTAGCTCGCCAGGAGCTATAATTTCAAAAGGGGTTGTCTTTAATCGGTAGAAACTGAATGAAATTTAATAGATTACTTACTTATCTTTGCAACTTTCTCAGATTTTATCATTCTCTTATCATCGAATATTCGAAAGTATTTCATTTTATTATATGTGATTTTTTTATCTTCCTTATCCTTGACAAAATAAATAAATTGAGTTATTATAGTTCAAGGAAATGTTTGTATGAATAATTTTTAGGTGAATGTGAAATTCACCTCTCTCTCTCTCTCTGGTTCAACTTGAATTAATACTGAAGGGCCATTACGTAGAGAAATTGTATTCCGTGTTTACATAATGTTGCTATGCATCTGCAGGAACTATCGCCGATATAGAAACCACACGGTATTAGTTACCTTCTCTAATTGATGGCGGCCATCCCTTTGTCAAGATAGGATTTTGAGGTATACGTCGGAGTGTTGTCATAGCAACTTTCACAAGACAAGTTATTTGGTGAATTTTCTCGAAGATTGTTTGACCAGTAACTTAACTTGTTGCTGCCTTTTTAAAAGTCAACAGGAATGGTTAAAGTAATATCGCTCATTAGAATCAGATACATGAAATTTAACAACCCTAGAACCTAGAACAGGCTTACGATTTGGGCCTACGTTTCATTTAAATATTTCGAAAATTTATTACTTCGACTATACAGGCTACGCCGTC
This sequence comes from Serrognathus titanus, assembly GCA_039766575.1. Classification (NCBI taxonomy): domain Eukaryota; kingdom Metazoa; phylum Arthropoda; class Insecta; order Coleoptera; family Lucanidae; genus Serrognathus; species Serrognathus titanus. Next base: position 75,175,511 of record CM077912.1, read on the forward strand.
AGAGTCTGTCACGTATAATTACCTCACGTTTGAACACACGAAGGCGGGAAATGTACAATTCGATAGAGCACTTTTACTTTCAAAGTGGGCCGAAATCGTAAGCCTGGTAATAACATGTTCTGCGCTTAATTGTTACGTTAGTTGGACGGAAATCTATTATACAAAACGCTTCCTCTTTCTTTCATTAAATTTCCGAAAAGGTATTAATGTCAAAGCAAGCCTATTCGTAGTGCTTTCTGTTACGAGCATAAACTTCCGCAGAAAAACAACTAACATTTTACATTTTAATTAAGGTAACTTTAACACGGTCCTTACCCAACTCGTTTGCGTCGGCAAGCCCTCCTTTGTTTGTCGTAATAAACGGAATATTGAAACTAAGCAGGTAATTATTTTGTGTCCCGAATATTGCGCGCCGCACGTTAAAGATGAACAATTTTCTTTTATGATTTATGCGCTGACGGTCTACTAATTAAAGGATTATACCCCTCTTGAAATGGCGGGCGGCAAAAAATCGCCAGGGATCTATCCCGTAAATCATGGCTCGTTTGTATTTTTCACGTTCTATTTAATTTTAATTATAATTGGTCGGCCGTTTTAAGTCTAATTGAAGCTAAACTTACGCACAAACGGACGCGGTTTAATTATGTAATAGAAAATGCCGCCGCTGGCGTAAACCATGTCCGTTTACAACGCTTCAGATTTTAGCTCATCACGGACTTGTTTGCTTCCTATTCCATTGGAAACGCAATACAAATTTTTTTTGGTAAAACGAATGGGATCGTATAAAATGAGTAACAAATTGATAAGAAGAAGAAATTTGGACACTCTAAATCAAGAAGTAGGACAGGTGCCGAGGATCAGTGGAAATTGGGATAATAAGAGGAATCAATGGTAAAGAAGATTGAGGAGTTTGAGAGGATAAGCTTTGCTTTTACTGAAACAAAAAGGAAAAGAAAAGGAGTAGTAAATCTGAGAAATTGACTGAAAGATGTGCATAAATATACAAGAGAGGTTGAAGTAGGTAAGCAGAGTCCATAATAGATCTATTTCTACGGAAGAGAACATACACACCCTTTGTAAATGACGTCAGAGTGAAGAGAGGATTTGAAATAGGCTCAGATTGCTCTCTGGTAGAAATGAGATTTAAAGGCTCAATGAAGATTCAAGAAGAAAAGGTGAAGAGTAAAGACACTGAAATTAGAGAACATGTAGAGCAATCTTAAAACCATAGCCATTGAATCGAGTAAAAATTATGTAGTGCGGTGAGAAATAGAAAAACATACCCCTTGGTGGAATGAAGAAATTAAAGATGCTGTAAAAGAAAAGAAGAAAGCAGGGAAAAAGTTGTTGAAAACAGGGACTAATAGCGGTATGAAATGTATAAAGTTAAAAGGAAAATCACCAAACAGAAGACTTAGGAGGATTTCGGGTATAAAATGGAAAGACACAACAAAGGAAACTCCACTATTGTGGCGTTGTTTGTTAAAGATAGAGTACTACTGATGTCGGAGGAAGACATCACTTCAACATAGCTTGAATACTTCAGTGAATTTTTCAAAGTCTACAAGTTAAATGAAATTGTGAGAGCCACAAGAAGCGAGAGAAGTGAACTCTTAGAAGTCCTAAGAAACTGAAACCCGGAAAGCTCCGGGATACGATGGGATAAAACCTGAAATGTTTTAATACATGGGCGATGATGAGATAGCCATCTAGGTACTCAAGATGTTCAACTTTGTCTTGGAAACTGAAGGAGATCCCAGGAGACTGGAGACTAGCAGTACAAAAAGGAGGTTCTTCTTTATACAGCAAATGTAGGAGAATATCTCTGCTAGCAAATCTGGGAAATCAAGTAGGTTTTAGGCCCGGAAAAGGCACACGGGGTTGAATTTTCAGACAAATTTCTGAAAGAGTATTGGGTGGAAAGGGAAAGTTTCTTTTGTGTGTGCGCTTCATCTAAAGAAAGCTTTCGACACTACACCAAGACAAAAAATTCGGTCTTCACTGGAGAGGAGAGCTACCGAATGCTATCAAAAGCTTATATCATGCAATCTATAACATAATAATTAGAACAGGTAATATATATACAAAGCCTTTTAGTACATACACGAAAGGGATTAGACACGGAGAGACACTCTTTATAGTTCTCATGGTTGACATAGCGAGGAAAGCAAGTAAATCGGTGTAACCAGACATCTCAAACAAGCAATTACGAAAGAATTTCTCTATGCCGATAATCTAATTCTAACACGATTAAATGAAATTGATTTAAATAAAGCAAGATGCCCTAGGGCAACTTGGGATGGAAATAAATGAAGGAAAATCGGAAAATTTGATTGTAATAACAGAAGAAGAAGATGCAAACATGAACATAGACGGACAGAGCATAAACGTTACGAAGGAGTATTTGGGAGCACTTGTAGATAGCAAGGGTAAAATAGAAGAAGACGCGAACAATGAAAAAAAAAAGAAATGGAAAAACTTTTTCATGCCCTAAAATCAGTCTTCCTAAGCAAGAAGGAAGTATCCAAACGGACCAAAGTAATAATTTTTAGAACAGTTTTCATTTTTACATTACTTTATGGAAGTGAATCATAAGTCCTAACGAAAGACCCAAATCAATGAAAATGAGAATATTGAGAAAGACAAAGGAGATCACCAGATGAAATAGGATAGGAAACGAAGAATTAAAAAAGAGACAAGGAGTGATACCTACAACAAATTTGTTAGAGGAACATCGGCTAAGTTGGTTCGGGTATTTAATTAGAATGAAAGACGACAATCCCGTCAAAGAAATCTGGGAAGCAGACCAATGAAATCTTGGAACCGAGTGCTTAAACCCCCTTAAAACAAGGAAAGAGTTTTGGTTCGACATCTAACGGTACAGGAGGCTCCGGATGAACAAACAAACAAAAACAGGCCAAAGAATTGACCCTCGAGGGATTCCACACGTCATTATTTTTTTAGGAAACCTTAAAATTTATATCTTTATGTTTATCTTTATATTTATTTTGCTTTATGAAAGTGAATCATAAATTCTAACGAAATCAAAAGAACCAAATCAATGGAAATGAGAATATTGAGAAAGATAGAGGAGATCGATGAAATAGGATAGGAAACGTCGACATAAGAAGGAGACAAGGAGTGATACGTACAACAAATTTGTTAGAGGAACATCAGCTAAGTTCGTTCGAGCATTTAATTAGAATGAAAGACGGCAACCCCGCCAAAGAAATCTTGGAAGCAGAATGAGATGGAAATAAACGCCGTGGAAGACCAAAGAAAATTTTGAACCGAGAAATAGCAGTAGTGCTTAAACCCTGTCACTGTAGCTGGAGCGAAGCTCGCAATAAGGCCAAGGACAATGGAAAGACTTTTGCTTCGACATCTAACTGTACAGGAGGATAAACGAACAAGAAAGCGTAGAAAGAGTTTTGCTTCGACATCTAACGGTACAGGAGGATAAACAAACAAGCAAAAACAAAGGTCGGAGGATTGATCCTCGAGGGACTCCGCACGTCATTGATTTTTGGTCTGCTTTTTATTTTCGGGAAACCTTAAAATTTAAGGAATTTGGCGGATTTTTAGAACAGTTTTCATTTCTACTTTAATTTATAGAAGTCCTAACGAAAAGAACCGAATCAATGGAAATGAGAATATCGAGAAAGATAGAGATCACTAGACGAAATAGGATAGAAAACGTCGACAAGGAGTGATACCTACAACAAATTTGTTAGAGGAACATCAGCTAAATTGGTTCGGGCATTTAATTAGAATGAAAAACGATCCCGCCAAAGAAATCTGGGAAGCAGGATGGGATGAAGACCAAAGAAATCTTGGAACCGAGAAATAGCAGAAGTGCTTTAATCCCGTCGCTGTAGCTGGAGTGAAGCTCGTAGTAAGGCCTAGGACAGGAAAGCATGGAAAGAGTTTTGCTTCGACACCTAACGATACAGGAGGCTCCGGATAAACAAACAAGCAAAAACAAAGGCCGAAGGATTGACCCTCGAGGGACTCCGCACGTCATTGATTTTTGGTCTGTTTATTTTTAGGAAACCTTAAAATTTAAGCAGTTTGGCGGATTTTAGTCTGAATTTTATAATTAAATACTTTATACTTAATCTAATTAGATTAATCTAATTAGATTGTAGGTATAAAAAAGGTAAATTCATATGCCTGACTAGATTCTAATTGGTAAAATGTAACTTAAAAAAGACGGGGGGCACTTTTTTTGGCTTTTATTTCTACGGTAAGTGGATAACAGTGTCGCCGTAATAACATTACGTACACGTTCTAGCCCAGGCAACATCAAAAATCGTATTATTTGACAAACACATTAATGCGCTCGGTCACATTTGTCACAAATCGTACGTTTTAAAAACGAGCAAATCTGATGCAACTTTCGGAAAACCGCGCATGTAAGCGGTTTTTGCTTACTTTATATATCAAGCAGATTTGCGCGACTTTACGGCTGCCAGTCGCAATTTAATCTTTTGAGGTCTCCTCGAATTTACGCTTCCTTAATAAATTACCAATGCAGGGACCGATGCGATGTGAATTGCGCTTTGTAAAAAACCGGAAGTGCGTGTAATTTCGGCCGACGCGAAGAAAATTAGATCGTCGCAGGACTCCCCCCCCCCTCCCTCCCACCCCGATAAATTATGCATGTGCAACAACTGACATTAATAAAGCACGAATTAAAATTTGGAAGGTGAATTAGTATAATTTTTCAGCTGTATTACGGCGAAAGCTCACCCTTTTTAATTCGCTGCGTTCATTGCAACGTGGTAGCATTTTTCATAAAGTAATTCCGCAAAAATTAATCCACCCGTTTATAAAACACTGCAACCACCGTGAAGAGATTGAGGGAGGGGGGATGTATTTACATATTTATTGCAGCGCGCCTGTGACGATTTCATTTTCCGCTTTTGAATGTTTTCGAAAGACAAGCGGTTCGGCTGCATGTGTTTATTGTTGTTAATAGAAACGAAATGTTGTTTTCGTGATGTTTCGTTTATTTTAGTGCATGAGGAGGCATATAAAGTGAAAATTTGCTGCATGTCGATGACGCCGTAAAAATTCTTACGGAAGTTGATAATGGTCGTAATTTTTTAGGTTCTCTTTATGTTTACGTGTAGAACTTTAGATTCTCTAAACTTCTTCAGTCTGTGCAACACTAAAAACATAATTCAGTTGTATAAAGAGCAATCGTGAAGCTTTAAAGTACGGAGTGGAACAATACGATTCTAGTCTAGTTATATTTGCAATTTTTTTACATGTAAAATTTTTCTGTGTTGCTCTTCTTGAATTAACTAGTTCTGTCAAAAAAAGCATGTCCTTCTTTAACGATTTTGGCTGACTGGTGCCTACCCTGACACATGACATGTTCTCAAGGATGGAAAAGACCCCCACCAGCTTTCGGCCAATTTTTTTCACTTGTGGGATGAGCAGAATATTAGAAAGAATGGTAAATTATCGATTGCTGAGGTTCTTTGAATCCAATAACCTGAGTGCCGAACATCAGATGAGGTTTAGAAGCTCTACAACAGATCATCTGGTCTATCTGGAGAGTGCTATTCAGGATAGCCTTTTTTCCAATCAGGATTCTTTGACCTAGAAAAGGTTTTTGAGATGACCTGGCGCTTTCCAATACTGAATCAAATGCATTAATGGGGTTTAACGTTATTCAATCTTTCTTAAACGTTCGCACGTTTTGGGTTCGAGTTGGTACCACCCCCTCTTCTAATAGGCCAATGGAAAACAGTGTCCCGCAAGGCTCAGCAATAGTACGGATAGGCCGATTTTGGAACCTCCTCCGACCTTGTCCGAAATTTCCAAGTCAAGGTCGGAGGAGGTTCCAGAATCGGCCTATCCCAGATAGGACCATCGCCATGACCTTTCCTCCTCCTCGGAGGTTTCACCTTGAAATTCGCCATGATCTTGACCTTGACAAGGAGGAGGTTCCAGAATCAGTTGACCTTAAAATGAGTGGAATAATGTTAGAGGAGGTTGTAGAATTATTTTCTTCTCCTCCTTAACGAAAAGTAGGAGTTGGTTTATTAGTGAGCTTGTGGTTGGAGGAGGTGAGGATGTAAAGTAATATTACCCCCACCTAAGGTCTTACTATATAAGGTTGTTAATTTGTAACTAGATTCAGTTATCACAGAACTGTGAGTCGTGTTACCAAGTTAATAATAGTGTATCATCGATCTATAGTGTATCATCGATAGTAATAGTGTATCATCGATCTATATAAAAGTAAGTTTATTATTACATTTTTGTAATCATATGTAATTCTTATATTTTTTTTTGTATTTAATAGTGACTTCTAAACAAGTGGAATATTTTCTGAAGCAAAAGAAAAGACACGTGGACGATCATCGTGATGATGCGCAGAAGAAAAGACTTCTGACTCAAAACGTTGACAGACTAAAATATGAGCAAGATTTGAATATGTCCTCAGTTCGAAACGAGTTTCAATTGGAAATATTGTCCCAACTTTTCTTCACGGATGAAGATTTCCATCATTATGATACTAGCGAGAAAGCACCTCCAGAGATATCAGAAGTAAAAGAAGTTACTGATGTGGATCAGTTACCACTGTTAGCTCAAAGTGTATATTTTCCCTTGTTTATGATTGTCGTTAATAGTTTAAATAGATGGCCTCTCCCCGGCTGTAAAGAAATGTTTATATGTCGACGACCTGGTTATTTTTGTAACGGCTAACCCTGGGCAGCCCCATTTACTCGGTCATTATAGTTCGCCATCGACAAAATTGTTGCGGATTTCAGTTATCTCCAGCAAAGATATCCTGTGTACACATCTGTAGACTACGAAGACAATATTGCCCGCCTTGTTTGACACTGATTGGGTCCTGACCCTGAAATCAGTTTTCTTGGCGTTAAGTTTGGCCATAAGCTAACTTGGAAACCCCAAATTAATGACTTATTTGTTCAAACCCGAAAAGTCCTCATACGATCATTGGGGTGCTGATCGTCAAACTCTCCTTTACCTATACAAAACCCTAGTGTTTCCTGGGTTAAATTATGGGTTTGTTGTTTATTCATTAGCAGTGATGTCCACACTGCGTTCCCTCCAAGTTATCCAGAATGTTGGTGATCAGGGTCTTCCTTAGTCTCTGTAATGAGGTTCAGATTCTACCATTCTCTCGGCGAAGGGACAGAACCCTTTTACTATACGCGACCAAAGCACAGTTTCGACTTGGGTTTCTGAACAAAAGTGTAGGAAAAATTGTCCTGCACCAATACGTTCGCCAAATTGTCGAGAGATTCCACAGAACGGGAATCCAATTTGGTCGATGCGCTTTCGCACATTTCGGCACCCAGGCTTCCGCCCATAACCTTAATTGGTTCCAGCGAGGTACCACCACCCCTAAAAGCTCAACATTAGTTGAGGGGTCCTGACTCAGCCGGTGGACCACCCTTCCCCCTAGCAGGCTTCCCTTGCAGCGTTTGATGAGTCACCGATCGTGACCACTTGCGCGAGTCTCTACCACGCATGTTATTCTAACCCCGGCTTCTGTTACCCACATACGTGAGATAGGGTAGTTGGGCAGGTTAGTTTTAAGGGTAAACGGCGTGTGGTCTGCATCGGATCTCGTCTCGGATCCTAGGCTTCCATACATGGGGGCCCGATACCTCAAACGATGGCCCCTACAAGCTCATCTTGGACACCAGTACCCCATGCTTTCCGCCCGACACCTCAAGCGACTGATCCGCATCGACTCTAAATATGAGGCGATATCCGTTTATCCGGCAGGGTTGCTTCACTGATTATCAGGGCTCCGGCAATCAGCCCGCCTTCCTGCACATACGCCCAGCATGAGGAGGGACTGGTCCAGCCACCCCCATGCTCTAGCACTCATGTTAGCAAGGTTTCCCACGCAACGTTTGATGAGTAACCGTCGAAATCTCTTACGTAAACTTCTACCACACATCTTATAGTAGCCCCAGTGTCCGTTCCCCACGAACGTAGGTTTGGGTAACTAGACAGGCTAGTTTCAAGGGTGGTCGGCGTGTGGTCTGCACCGGTCTTCGTCTCGGATTCTAGGTTTGGCTCGAGACCTCAAAGGATGGCCCCTACGGGAAGTGTGATGAAGGGGAAATCCACTGAAAGTCCGCAAACTGTCAAAAATGGCGTCGAACAAGTGGAAGAGCTCGTTGCAGAAAATCCGCATTCTTGAACGCGTCGCATTTCTGCTCAAACGAATGTGCCCCACGCCACCGTTAGAAGAATGTTGCACATGCATCTATACATAGTCGCTGTAGTCCAAGAAATCTCGCCGAGAGATCACAACAGTCCAAAGCAGTGTTGCAACTTTTTCCAAGAAAACTTAAACGACGACGACGTTCTCGATCTAAGTTTTTTCACGGATGCAGCTTGATTCCATTTAAGTGGTTATGTAAACAAACAAAATTACCGAACATGGCACCCGCAATTTCCTTGAGGCTTCTTTACATCCTGTTAAGATAAGAATATGGTTAGCTGCATCCCGCCTTGGAATCATAGGGCCAATATTATTCCATGTTACAATCAATGGTATGGAGAACATCCAGATGAATTCGAATTTTTCGAAGACCTGTAAGCAGAGGAACTTGGCCAGCAAGATCACCTGACCTCATCCGTTAGACTTCTCCATATTTGGCTTTGAAAATGGTTACTCTCAGAAAGATGGAGCAACAGCTCATAGTATTCAAGAATAATTACAATTTCTTGAAGAGTTTTACTCTGGTTGAGTTGTAAGCAGCAAGGGCCAGCAAGATCACCAGACCTCATCCAGCTAGACTTCCCCAAATTGACTTTCTTAAAAATGAGGTCTACAAAGAAGGAAATACTAATTTGCAAGAACTGATGGCGAGGACTACATTGAAATAAACGAGATAACACGCATGCACGTTATACGCATGCAGGAAAATGTTTTCCACTTTCAACACTTGTTGTGATTTGCTTTTGTCGACTTTCCTTTCAATTTCAATCTCAACTTTGGATCCATATCATCCCTCCACATGTTCAAATCACATGTTCAACTTTGATGTATTCATGATCTTTTGATATTCAGAGCCATGGGTGACATTTTTGGTGGTAACTCCAAGTGGATATGTCCCATTTTAATTTGATGGTTATATTGTTGAAAACTGACGCCGAAAAATATTGATAATTTTTAGCATTTTGACTTAGTATTAAAAAGTTACAAGTGATTTTTGTTATAACGTTATTATTTTACTCTCCTCATGCCATTGTAGAGTACAAGAAGCAATGTAGTCGATGGGATTGTCGTGAAAATGACAGCATTTTACATTTGTCACATTTTCACTTCTATCAAAATATAAGCACGTAACTTGAATAAAAAAGCACGGCTCTTTAGAATATAAAAAAAAATCGTGAAAGGATTGTTTTTGATATTAGGGTATTGCCTTCCTTATTAGGGTAGTACTGCCCTCCTTATTTTTGTAGAGTGGCAAAGATAACTAAGATAAGCATAATTTTGTTTCACTCTGTATAATATACAATTACAATGAATTTATTTGTCATTCAATTTTGGGTAAAAAAGTGTATATCTTGTAATAAAAAAATTTAAGTAAATAATAATGGTAAAAATTATGTTTGCATTTTGCACCTTTAAGGAAAAATAAAGTTGCGCAGAATTTCCGTTAATACCGACATCACATATTAAAAGGACTACATCATATAATCGTTTCCTAAGGTAGGAAAACTCGTTTTTCATTTAATAAATCCCCAGGAGGTAGACTTACTTTAGCTCCTCGTAAAAGTGTCTGCCAGATTTATAAGTGTTAATCATCAGGCATAAAATGAAACTTAACAGTGTAAGGTCGGAGGTCGCCGTAAACACGCAAATAATATTTATAAAGGAAGTTAATAACGAGCATTTTTCCATTTAATTATCATTTTCCTTTTGGATTATCCAATAAATCAAACTTCGAAGTTTCTCGGCAGATGGGTTTAGGTAAATATGTGGCACAAAAGATTCCACACAAGCATTTAACGACGCATACTTAAGTATTATAGTGCTTTTTTATTGCTCCCAAAATTAAAACTGATCGTATGTTTAGAAAGTTCAACTTACAATCAGAGTTTTAAGTACACTCAACGCTAATGTCTTTCGGGGTAGCGAAAGCTTACAATTACGTTTGTTTTAAATCGACTTTAATATCAAACCGTTGTTAGAGATGTAATTTATTTTAATTAATCATAAAAGTGTCTATTGATTAAATGATTTGAAATTGTAAGAGAGTTGCTGGGTTAAATTGCTTATTTCGTAACATACTTGAATGTCTAATTCCCATAACTAATTAAATTAAAATACTGTAGTGTATATCTGAAAATAATGAAGATGAAACTGAAACTAGTAGGAATTTCAAAGCCTGTCTTTACCTAACGAAAAGATGACAAGCTGACATAGTTTACTTTGTAACATATTACTTGAAGGAAATTTGAATTTTCCATCAGTGTGTGCGCACCCAAGGAAGAAATTAAATACAAACAAAATCACAGGAGTGTTAGACACTTGCATTTAATAACGCCCAGGTCAGGACTGGCGCATAACTGTCTGAGGCGTTAATGGAATTTGGCGGATAATAGAAAATGTAATTAATTTCGTTTAATTCGGTGGCGCGTTAATTAAAACTGTAAGTCTGAAACTCATCTCGTCGGTGGTTGAACTCCATGACGAGCATTAATTTTAGTTTAACCGGTAGTTTGAAAAGTTCCAGCTGATTATAACGTCTCCTAAATTGGGAGGTCCCGAAGACGTCTTTCTTACCTGGCACCCTCCAAATTAGTTTGTGTAAACTCTATTAAAACGGAATCGAGATTATTGCAAGTTTTACAAGCCATTAGTATTAACCGACGACTGCAAACTTTGACGTGAATGGGTATGTAAATGGCTGTCAAAGTTAATAATTGTTAGTAATCATATGCATTACTCCGTAGGGTGTTTCAGTGTATTGTAAACTGTTTGGGGTAGCGGCTTCTACTGAAAAGGGTGGACGCGTGCGCATCCTAGTCACAGAAGTCCTCTACATCTACTTCGCACTCGGTCCAGCGCGCCTCTACTATGCTGACGAGACGCTTCGACACCCTCGTTCGCGGTTCGTTCTAGTTTTGCACAAACTCCTCGATCCGGCACAGGAAACAGTTTTCAAAAGTTCTTACATGCGCATGTAGTGGCTTTTTTTAATCGCATCCATGAGATTGCACCGTGAGGACGGAACTTTGGCGAAGTTTATTTAAAATGAAGTGTGTTTTGTGGCCTTAGTTTCTTTCGTAACACGATGAATTCGATTTGGAATATATATGTCGTCGTAATTGTTATTTGCTATTGGAAGGGTACGTTTTCATACACACAAAAAAAAACAATTAAATCATCTCATTGAGTGCATAGATTTATAAACTCCCTTATTAACTTAGGTGGCGCCAATCATATTCAAACAATAAATAAAAATAAGTTCATTAAATAAGTAGTGAGCAATCATTTGTTACAGAATGTGTAATTTATCGGACGATTCAAACGAAAGTCAATGTTTCGCTGCATGTTAGCAGCATCTTCAGGACAAAAGATAAAAAAATAATGCCGCTGTTTATTAGATTTCTAATTTGGGGCTACTTGCAGGCTTTCATTTTTTAATTAACTTGTCACATACTTGTATATTATTTAGGATTTCATATTTAAATAAAAAAGCCTCATCTCATTAAATAGATTTATAAAACACCCCTCATCTCATTAAGTAGATTTATGAAACGCCCCTCATCTCATTAAGTAGATTTATAAAACATCTCTCACCCCTTATTGACTTAGGTGCAAAAAAATATGTGACTATGGCAATAAAAAAATAAAATAAATTGAAAAAATTATGACAAAAAACAAATAAAAAGTCGACGTTTCGCTGCACCTTCAGGATAAATGGCAAAAAATAATATTGTTGTCTGGGGATATTTGGAAGCTTTAGTTTTTAATCAAATTTGTTTTTATATTTTCCACTAATTAGGATTTCACATTTAAATGAAAACCTCGCAGAAGAAATCTAATTTCAATAAAAAAAGTAGGAAACAAATAAAAACATGAAAATTAATTAAAATTGTGTAACTGGCAATATAGAAAGTGTTGGGAAAGAGTTTATAAATGTATTGGGCCTCATCAGAACCTTAAAAAAATTTGTTTTGCGGAAAAATTTAGAAAAACTTACCCCCTTTTTGAATTTCTAAAATCCCAAAAAACAAGAACACGAATTAATAATAAAAATGCGAAAATCTTTTGCAAATTATACAAGGAAGCGATTGCATTCTCTAGTAAAATCAGAAAAGTGACATTTTTAAAATATTTGTTTGATGTTACTAAGGGAACAAATTGACAATTATAAAATCAAGTTTTCTTGCCAGAAAAAACTTGATTTTACAAATAAAAACAGTATGAAACATAGTCATCAAACTATCAAAATAACAATGACTGTAAGAGTAGACGTCAGCAAGTAAAATATGAATTAATAAATTAACAAAAATGTTTATTTGTGTAATTACAAACCCATTTAAAATTAAAAATGAAATTATTTCACATGCCGTCTGCTCGTAACGATCGGGTGATGTTTTTAAATTTTAAGAAAATTATTGAAAACGTACGTATGAAAATATAAGTAGAATTTTTATTATTGCTTTTATTTATTACATTCTTGGTTTGTAAATATTTAGATGCATCTTTTTTTATTTTTAATTAAATTTTTCATTAATAATTATAGTTTCACAATTAAATAAAGAATCCTAAACGATTTGTACAAAAAAATATGTAATAAATTGTTAGAAAAAAAGAAAAATAATAGGAAGAGCATAAACGTAATAATAAAACATAAATAAAAATTGAAATATAAATTTTTATTTTCCTAATTATTTACGTGTTGGGGTTATTTCACTCTATTTTCTGGGGGTAATGAGTAAAACATACTCATTTTTAATTTTGAGAAAATTATGTAAAGACGACTGACATACATACATGTACAGGGTGGATCAATTTCGATGTCTCTTAAGGGCATCTCTGCAACTATAAGAGATAGAAAAAAACTAGTGGCCAAGTCTCGATCTCTTTTTTAGAGATAAAGTCAATAACGTAAACAAAAATTGACTACCTTCTTTTGTTTTCGAGTTATAAGCAAAAATTAACATTTTCAACTTTTCAACAATCGGGCATATCTCATTTATTTTTACAGATATTAAAAAAACTGTTTTAACATCATTAGGACAAATTTTTAAACACAATCCAGTGGAGTAGTTGGTTTTTTGCTGTCTAGTTAAATTTTCGAGTTATAACATAAAGTTATATTTTTTAAATAGAAATCAATGTCATCTTTTTTTCTGTTTTCAAAAATATATACTTTGTTGTGTTTATTTCGTATAATTAATACAGTAAACAGCTTTTTTATTTTTTCTGGGGGGTTGTATGTTCTTATTAGGCCATGCCCACATTTTTTTTTGTTTTTTATTAAATATCAACCAGCTCTTGTTCAAATATTTTGGCAGTTGTAGCTGCGTAAATAATTTAATATCTTTTCTCGTGATTTTCCAAAATGCCCTTATGGCAAAACCACTTGACTGACTTTGTTTTAAAAATGAATTTATTATCATGTTTTATAGAACAGTTTATCAAGAATAATTTAAACAACCATTATAATTTTATTTTTACATGTGTCTAAATGTTCTAACTTTGCGCCTCCTAAAAAATTTACCAAATGTCAGATAAGAGTTTTTGTCAGATCGTGCGCAATATACTGAAATAATATAACGAGTGTCTAAATAAAAATCTGGTCAAGTAGGTTGTGGTCGAGAATTTATCCACTGCATGTATGTCGCTAAGTTTCAAGTGTAACGTCAAAATTGATACTGAATTATCATTTCCTTGTTAAAAGTGATTTTGCTGTAAAAGACGTGAAAACGTGAAATTTAAAAACGTTTATTATAAAATATGCTGAACATGCCCACCCCCTTATTGGTAACATTTAATAATTCCATTAACAACATTTTGCAGTAAATCCGGAGAGTTGTTGATTTCATGACACTTATCAAGTATACGTTCTCTAAGATCGTTCAAATTATTTATAGGTGCTGAGTAAATGTTATTTTTGATGTAGGGCCATAGAAAAAAGTCACAAGGAGTTAAATCACAGGAACGTGGGGGCCAGGGAATTTCCGTATTCCGACTAATAATACGATTATCGTAAAATTCTCGTATTAGTGCTACAGTCTCCCTAGTACAGTGAGGTGTTGCACCATCTTGTTGAAAATATCCTCCTTGTAATTCGTCATCATGTAATTGTTGGAAGAATGGTAGTAAAATTTCAGTTCGGTAACGAATTGAGTTTATGTTACCTGAAATTAAACGGCAGAATTTAAAAAAAAAACCTAACTTAAAAGCGATTAATTAAGGCCACCTTCAAAGAAAATTGGTCCTATTAGTCTCCTACCACTAAAGGCACCCACACACCAACTTTTTCAGGATGTAAAGATGTTTCTGCAAATGCATGTGAATTGACGTACCCACTTCTATAAAACGAAGCCTCATCGGTGAAGAATGTTCTATTTAAAGTTGCGTCATCATTTTGTAACACTTCTAAAAACCAGTGACAAAACTGAAGTCTTTGTGGAAAGTCAGATTGTAACAATTCAGGAAGCACATTTATCCGGTAAGGATAAAGATGTAAATCCTTTTTTAATACTGTACGGCACGTTTCCACAGAGAGCTGCACTTGTTGAGGTAGGTGACGAAGAGAGCTTTGAGGTGCATCTTCCATTACCTGATTGACTTCATTGATAACTTCCAGAGTACGTTTCTTTTGCCTTCCGCTTCCTTTTTTTCTTGTTAAAGATCCAGTTTGTCGAAATAATGCCTCACTTCGATTTAGACACTCTAGAAATTGTTTATAATCAAAAACAATTTCTGGGAACTGGACAAGGAATTCCTCCAAACAGTCTTGAATTGAATAGAACCAGACGCCGTTAATTTTGCGACCGTTTCGAAAGTAACTTTCAATCATAAATGTCTTTTCTTCAATTGAAAAGGGCATTTTTTAGTAGTTTGTGAAATGAAAAACTATTTTTAATGCAAAATCACTTTGACGTTATACTTGAAAGGTTAGCCGTTGAACTTAGAAACGACATGCATGCAACGAACAAATTTTCGACCACAATCTACTTGACCAGATTTTTATTTAGACACTCGTTATCTTAAAAACTAAAACTCGGGCAACTAAATTATATTTCATTAAATAAACAAAAACAAAACTAAACACCTATTAATCCAAATTTTCGAATTGTCGTCCATTGTTTTCTAAACGTAATTGATCATCCCCTTACAGTCCCCTTACAGCGTTATAAATATGTATATTTGATACAGAATTCAAACAAATTTCAAAATTTTGCATTAGTCATAAATATTATTATGTTCCATTACATATAATTTATTTTTAATGTTCCCCCACAAAAAGAAATCTAGGGGCGTTAGGTCCGGCGACCTAGGCGACCACTTATTTGGTCCGTTTGCTCCTAGCCAGTTATTGCCAAAATTTAGTGCCGGCCTTATCCTCTAGGCGCCCCGGTGCGACTTCCTAAAGAGCGCCCTTAAAAATTACAAAAAAATGTAAAAAAACCATATGAGGGTAAAATTTTGATTTATTTATTATATATAACTTAACATGGCCATGGGCTGTGGGCGGGTATTGGGTATTTAACTTTTCTTTAAGTAATAAGTTTGTAATATTACTATTTTGGCTATTTGTTTGTTTTTATTCGGACGATTTATTTTTCACTTTTCGACTCGGGTCTGCGGCGCCCTATTGCCTCGGCGCCCCGGTGTGGTGCACACCCTAGCGCCACCCTAAGGCCGGCTCTGCCAAAATTTGTATTCAAAAAGTTCGTAACATTTCTAGCCGTGTGAACTGGGCATCCGTCATGTTGGAAAAATAAATTTCTTCTCTCATTTAATGGCATGTTGTCAATCAGCTCTTCAATGTGAGTTTCCAAAATACTGTGCGGAATTTAAATTTTCATGATAAATATTTCCCATTAGTGCACATCATACAATGAAACCATATCTGCCTTGAAGGATTCTGTTGTCCAGTACCCTATGTGGATTCGAGTCAGCCCACTAATTGTTACGATTAAAAATTGTAGCACTACTAATGTGAACTTCATCGGTCCAAATTACTTTTCCAGACAAAAAAAAACATGTTCTTGTAATTTCTCTAAAAATCACCTGCAAAATTCTGTTCGGTGTTGCGAATCACCTTCACGTAAATGGTGAACTTTTCGAATTTTGTGTGGCTTGAATTTATCTTTCTTTAAAATTGTTAGAGAACGAGAATGTAACACTCCTACTTCTTGTTCAATTTGGCGATTCGATATCTTTGGGTTTGCAGTAGTAATACCAATAACGTTCAAAACTGTTTCTTCTTGATTTTGTATATTGTACTCTTTTGGTCCAAAATTAATTAGATTACTTTTTAATCTCCCAAATATTTTTTTACTTGGTTGGCTCCTCTCTGGATACTTAATAAAATTAATTCATTTGCTGCACGGGGATTTTTATTCGCCTGGACATAACATTCCAGCGTATTATATTTCTCAAAATTTTCAAACGGCATTTGGGAAAATAACGAGAAGAGATGATGAATTATTACGCAGCTACAACTGTCAAAATATTTGAACAAGAAATGGTTGATATTTAATAAAAATAAGAAAAAAATGTCGGCAAGAATATAATACGCTCAAGAATAATAAAAAAAAGCTGTTTACTGTATTAACTGTAAGAAATAAACCCAACAAAGTATATATTTTTGAAAATAGAAAAAAATCTCTGTTTAATGATGACATTGCCTACTATGATTACCATCTAAAAAAATATAACTCGAAAATTCAACTAAATAGCAAAGAAACAACTATTCCACTGAATTGTGTTTAGAAAAGTGTCCCAATGATGTTAAAACAGTTTTTTTTTAATATCTATAAAAATAAACGAGAAATGCGCGATTGTGGAAAAGTTGAAAATGTTAATTTTTGCTTATAACTCGAAAACAAAAGAAGGTAGCCAATTTTTGTTTTGCGTTATTGACTTTATCTCTAAAAAAGAAGTCGAGACTTGGCCACTAGTTTTTTTCTATCTCTTCTAGTTGCAGAGATGCCCATAAGAGACATCGAAATTGATCCACCCTGTACAGCAAAGGATGTGAACTTTTTAATGTTGCTACTGTTTATTGCATTCTTAATTTGGGGGTGTTTAGAGGCCTCAGTTCTCGTTAGCTTATTAAATTTATCTTTACGTTTTTCATTAATTTGAGGCTTCACGTTTGAATAAAGAATCGTACTGGAGAAATCTAATTTCAATGATAGTTCATACAAAAAGAAAAGTATAATAAGTATCACCTCTGATAATTAGAAAAACAAATAAACATGTAATATAAAATATTTTTTTAAAAAACTAAGACGACATAAATAAAATAAAATGCTTTCTGTATTTGTACGTTTTGATTTTACTTCATCATAATTTCTAATGATTCGAGGACGTCCATTTTAAATTTGGAAAAATCAATGAAGATGAATGGTATACGCAAAGCAAATGAATTTTTGAATTGCTAAACTATCGAAATTTACATCGAAGATCTAATCGAAAAAACGTAATTAAACGCTATTAAATTTATCTGTGCTTTTAATATTAACAGTAAAAAAATATTATTTATTTTATCGGTGACATAAAAGGTCAAGATTATTAAAACAAACATATATCTTTATGGGCGTATTTAATTAAAAAAATATATTTATGACTTGAACGCAATGAAATAAGTAAAGACTCTGACACAATTTCTTTCTCGGAATGTTGTTGAAACTGTCTGTGATCACGAAACAAACGGCGCCAATTTGTTTACTTCTAAATTGTAAATTAAATGAAATATAGCAAAGCAAAGAGTTTGAATTTATTAATTTTATTTGTTATGGCCGCTTGAAAATCGAGGGTAATTGCGTAATTTTACTTGGTAATAATTAATCAACTATTCGTTTTAATTTGCATTTATTTTATTTATTAAAATTAGTTTGGTGTATCAATTTTTTTAATTATTATTTTCATTCCACACTAACATTTTTAACAATAAAAAATAAGCGACGACAGTTTTTTTTTAATTATTAAAATGGTAAAGCCTCATTTCACCCTACAATGATTCCCAAAGCGTAAACATTTTAATATATTTTATTCGCGTTTTGTAATTCAATTTGTATCCCGTTTTCATTTGCGCTGCATTGTTTCCGTACTTTTTAACCGTTCTGTAAACCTGTTAAAATGTGTTTTGTGCATTATCTGCCTGAAATGTTGACTGACAACTGCGTGCGTGACGAAACGATGTGTAAGGGGCTTGACTCTGACTTTACCAGATTAACACTTCCTAAATACCCACCAGACACCGACTTGCTTAGGATCTGTAGCTGAAATTTATTTTCGAATTGGATGAAGGATATTAATTTTTTTTTTTTAAAAAGTTGCCTCATGCATATGTATGGTGAAAATAAGAACGACCTGCCCTCGTTCTCATGAACGTCACGTACTTTGCGGTCAATTTAAGGCAAAATTATTTGGCAGCAGTTGGCCGAAGTTAAAATTTCTTTCCCCTGATATACAAAATTTGTTCGGAAATTGATCCGAGGTGGCTAACTTTTATTCCGAATTCGATAAAGCCTGGCCAAGTTGATTTGCGAAACTTTTTGTTCCATTTCTTTTAGTAGCTGAAAAACAATTAGAGATTGATTCTTCGTATCCCACGTATTATAAAAAAAATCACTTCATTTAACAATATTAAACGTTTTAAATAAATAAATCTTAAACTTATTTTAATAACTAACGTGCTCTCGTCTGTTAAAGCCAAATTTGAAACCATTCTTGTTTGTACCAGGCCTTCCACACATTGAGTCCATGGAAGGTTCACAGATTCTTAATCTTCTTCCATTTCTTTCCCTGTATTAAACAATTACTTCATTTAATAATTGTAATTTTTTCTATCGATTCTATTTTAGTTTGAAAAAATATTTTCTAGGAATTCATTTTTTTTTATCCATTTAATAACGTGAGCTTCACGATGTTTGAATGAAAAATCCTAGGTTTGCGGTGCGATTGTCGGGTTTAGTGGCTACTTCGTGGCATTCGCAGATTTTCCTTCTCGGGTATCAAGTGGTGCTCCGGGGGCCTTCCGCACGGTATTATAGCACTTACGTTGCCAACTTGGCGTGTCATCTCGGTGCATAGTGCGGTTCATAACAACGACAGCTGGGAATCTTGATTTATATATACAAAATTAAGTTGCACTTCACTTAAAATTAGAACAAATTTGCATTCGGCGATTGAATGAACACCAACTCGTGCAGTAACAATTTTGAATCGACAGCTTATATTTTAGTTATTTATAATTGTATTTCCTGCTTGGATGTTGTAATGTTGTTACGTCGCGTTTTGCGGCGGTTATAATTACTGATAATTAGTACATAGAATATTTATTTACCGCACAGTATGATAGCGGTAGCGTTCAGTAAACACAATGCTCGCTGTAGTGACAATCTGCATTGCATATTAGCGAAAGCTGACGCAAATTCTCTCCAAATTAAATTTTTATTTCCAAGAAATTTTTCTAATCGTAAGTATTTATTAAAACTATAATTAAACTTGAAAAGTGTACCAGAATATATTCGAAATGCTTTCTTTTTAACGACGTAATTACATCGGAGACAGTTAAAGTAGTAAACCGGATGATCGCACGTGCATGAAGTTGCTGTTGCTTGTGTCGTCTTGCTGCTTTGTCTTAAATTCTTAATAAAGCAGAAAGAATACTTGAAGTGTCTATTATTAGAACTCCTTTCAAAGTCGTTTCCTGTTAAATCAAATTTCTAGTTCTTTTTTAATTTGAAATGTGTGATAATTTCTTAAACGTTTGGGTTCCATCTGTTTTTACGTCGCTGGGTTAAAAACGACGATTAAGTTCGTTCAATTCGTTTTCGTTTCATTTAAATTACTAATGCAGTTCCAGTCTCAATTTTTGTACTAAATTGCTGGTGCTTTTTATTAAAAAAATTCCAACAATTAATTAAGTTTTTCCCTTTGTAAATAATGAAGTACACTTAGGTCTTGTTAAAAGAACTCTGTGAAAATTAAGTAATAAAAAGAGTATATTACATAATTTTGTTTCGCGATGCAATGCCCCATAGATTTTTTATGTGCCGCTAACTTAATTGTGTGGTTAATTGTATATTTTCATCGTCCATAACGGAGTAGTACAGTAAAAGCTCCTATGAAGGTTTTATCATTGCTAGTTGCATAATACAATGCAAAATGAAATCAATCAAATTTGTTCTCTCACAGAACAAATCAAAAGTCTTCAGAAATTTTCGTTTCTTTTCATTTTCCTTTTCTTAAAAGTTTAAAAATTGATTCAACGAGAAAATTATCGCACGAATAAGGACGCCGCCGTTAGCAAAATTAATTGGACAAGAAGAAATAAAAAAGAATTGAGACAATTGGACGAACAGATTAAGTAACTTCGAAAGGAAGAGAACAAGCAGAAAAACAAGTGACGATCGTCAACGTCATTTGTTTTTCTGTTTGTTCTTTTCTTTTTGAAGTTTTCATAGAGTCAAATAGGGAACAGAAAACAAAAGAAAATCGTCGAATTTAATTCGGCTGGAACCGTTGGAAAATCAAAAGACTCTCAGTAAGCAAGAAATCAGTCAAATTTGTTCTCTCAGAGAACAAATGAAAAATCGATGGTTTTTAAAAAATTTGATATCAAGTTTACATTTGTTGCGTTGCTTTTCATTGTTTTTTTTAAATTTTTGTTTTCTTGTCGATCTTGATTTGCGATCTATTCGCCTAAATCGTCGATGTCCACTTGTTTCTTGATCATATTTTCCTTTCTTTCTTTGCATTCCATAGTTTTTACGCTTTTTTTAAGTTTTGTTTTATTGTCGGTCTTGACTGTTCGCCTAAATCGTCGATCTTCACTTGTTTCTTGGTCATCTTTTTTTCCACGTAGTCATTTATTTATCATGAAAACGCTATGAACGAAGTTTCCTCTTTTGTTTCGTAATGGCGATTTCATTTTTTCGTACTTAATCCGTTGTGGAATCGACGATTTTTTTTCTATTCACCTTCTCCTTCGTGCTTCCACGTTCCAGTCCTTCTGTGTCGATCTATTACGTCTTTATCTTTTATTTCGTCTTCTTGTCGGTCTTGATTGGCGAACAATCGTCGGTGTTCTTTTGTTTTTTGTTAATTTTTTGAATGCCGTGGTTCACTAAGCAATAGCATCCAGAGTTAGCAAGAAGAATCATTTCGAAAGAAGGAAACCTACCGGAAATATTAATATTATTAGAATGGCGTGAAAAGACACCGTTAACCTGAGGGGGGGTGTTGAAGGGGCTACTTAACTACAAGATCGTTTAAATCATTCCGCAAAATTTACCCAAAAGGACCGTAGGGGCAGGAGGAGGAAAAATTTTAGCCTCGAAAAGTCGTCTTCGGTCCGAGAATCATCGGACTTAAGAATCCCGATTAAGTAACTTCGAAAGGAAGAGAACAAGCAGAAAAACAAGTGACGATCGTCAACGTCATTTGTTTTTCTGTTTGTTCTTTTCTTTTTGAAGTTTTCATAGAGTCAAATAGGGACGCGTTATGAGAATTAATTCGACGAGAAGAAGTAAAAGAGAACTGAAATAAACGCAGAGTTGGACTCTGCTCAAATATTTCCGTTTCTTTTTGATTTTAGTTCCGAAAAGTCGTCTTCGGTCCGAGAATCATCGGAGTTAAGAATCCCGATTAAGTATGATAATCCGGGCTAAGACGACTTCGTAATACAATAATAAATAACAACGACTTTGTTTATGTACTGTTTTAAGTTTGAATTTCGCGCTCAAATATTTCCGTTCCTTTTTGATTTCTTGGTCGACTGTTTCTAAATCTGAAATTCGTCAAATATTCCTGGCGGTTTTTTGAAATTTTCTTAATTTATTGTTGCCGTCATCGAACATCTCATATAGGTTCAAATGAATTAATATTTTTCTTCTTTTTTATTTATTTTGTTTCTATTTTCGGAAATTATTTCTTTTTCTTTCGTAAACGTTATGATCGTTATTTAGTTTACTTTCGTTTTATTTTCACTTAATAAAATTTACGATCGCTATTTGTTTCTTTTTCTCTTCTTTTCCTTTCGAAGTTTTTCGAGAGTCAAATGTTCTTGTTTTTTGTTTTTATTTGTTATCTACGTTCGTCGATTTTAAGTGATTGAAAAATTTCTGCGCTCCTCGTTGTTTTGCGAATATTACGATCGTCAATTGTTTTTCTTACTTTCTTCAGAAATTTTCGTTTTTTTTTTCATTTCTATTTTCTTAAAAGTTTAAAAATTGATTCAACAAGAAAATTATCGCACAAATAGGGACGCCGCCATTACGAAAATTAATTGGACAAGAAGATATAAAAAAGATTAATTGAAACAATTGGTCGAACAGAAAACAAAAGAAAATCGTCGGCTTTAATTAGGCTGGGACCGTTGGAAAGTCAAAAGACTCAGTCAAATTTGTTCTCTCAGAGAACAAATGAAAAATCGATGATTTTTAAAAATTTTGATATCATGTTTATATTTGTTTCTTTGCTTTTGATTGTTTTTTTATCTTTTGTTTTCTTGCCGATCTTGATTTGCGAACTATTCGACTATTCATTTGTTTTTTGATCATCTTTTTCTTTGTTTCTTTTCATTCCATGTTTTTTTTACGCTTTTTGTTAAAGTTTTGTTTTGTTGTCGGTCTTGACTTGCAAACTATTCGCCTAAATCGTCGATCTTTACTTGTTTCTTGGTAATCTTTTTCTTCGTACGTAGTCATTTATTCATGAAAACGCTCTAAACGAAGTTTCCTCTTTTGTTTCCCCAATATTTTCGGAAATTATTTCTTTTTCTTTCGTAAGCGTTACGATCGTCATTTGTTTTACTTTTGTTTTCTTTTTCCTTAATGAAATTTACGATCACAATTTGTTTCTTTGTTTCTTCTTTTCCTTTCGAAGTTTTATGAGAGTCAAAATCTTCTTCCTTTTTGTTTTTATTTGTTATCTACTTTCGCCGATTTTAAGTGAACGAAACATTTTCGCGCTCATCGATCTTTTGCGAATATTACGATCGTCAATTGCTTTTCTTGCTTTCTTTAGAAATTTTAGTTTTTTTTTTCATTTTCCTTTTCCTTTTCTTAAAAGTTTAAAAATTGATTCAACAAGAAAGTTATCGCACAAATAGGGACGCCGCCGTTACGAGAATTAATTGGACAAGAAGAAATAAAAAAGAATTGAAACAATCGGACGAATAGAAAGCAAAAGAAAATCGTCGACTTTAATTCGGCTGGGACCGTTGAAAAATCAAAAGTAAGCAAGAAATCAGTCAAATTTGTTCTCTCAGAGAACAAATTAAATGTCGATGATTTTTAAAAATTTTGATATCAAGCTTTCATTTATTTCTTTGCATTTCATTTTCTTTTAAGTTTTGTTTTCTTGTCGATCGTGATTTGCGAACTATTCGCCTAAATCGTCGATGTTCATTTGTTTAGTGATCATCTTTTTTTTTGTTTCTTTGCATACATGGTTCTTTTACGCTTTTTTTTAAGTTTCGTTTTATTGTCGGTTTTGACTCGCGAACTATTCGCCTAAATCGTCGATCTTCACTTGTTTCTTGGTCATCTTTTTCTTCGTACGTCATTTATTCATGAAAACGCTATAAATGAAGTTTTCTCTTTTGTTTCCCAATGGCGATTTGATTTTCTCGTAAAGATGTCCAAGAAACAAGTGAAGATCGACAAGAAAACAAAACTTAAAAAAAACAATGAAAAGCAACGAAACAAATATAAACTTGATATCAAAAATTTTAAAAATCATCATTCTGATTGATTTCGATGATTTTCTTTTGTTTTCTGTTCGTCCAATTGTTTCAATTCTTTTATATTTCTCCTTGTCCAATTAATTCTCGTAACGGCGGCGTCCTTATTTGTGCGATAATTTTCTTGTTGAAACAGTTTTTTAAACTTTGAAGAAAGTAGAAATAAAAAACACGAAAATTTCTGGAAAAAGTAAGAAAAACAATTGACGATCGTAACATTCGCAAAAGAACGAGAAGCGCAGAAATTTTTCGATCACTTAAAATCGGCGAACGTAGATAACAAATAAGGACGAAAAAGAAGGACATTTTGACTGTCGAGAAACTTCAAAAGGAAAAGAAGAAACAAAGAAACAAATTTTATTAAGGGGAAAGAAAGCGAAAGTAAAACAAATGACCTTCGTAACGTTTACGAAAGAAAAAGAAATCTTTTCTGAAAATAGAAATAAAATAAATGAAAAAGAAGAAAAACATTAATTCATTTGAACCTACTGTGGAATATTCGGTGACGGCAACAATAAATTTAAAAAAATTTCAAAAAATCGCCAGGAATATTTGACGAATTTCAAATTCAGAAACAGTCGATGAAGAAATCAAAAAGGAACGGAAATGTTTGAGCGCGAAATTCAAACTTAAAACAGTACATAAACAAAGTCATTTTTATTTATTATTTAACTCTAGGAAAACTTCAAAAGGAAAAGAACAAAGACAAAAACAAATGACGTTGACGATCGTCACTTGTTTTTCTGTTTGTTCTTTTCCTTTTGAAGTTACTTAATCGGGATTCTTAAGTCCGATGATTCTCGGACCGAAGACGACTTTTCGAGGCTAAAATTTTTCCTCCTTTTGCCCCTTCGATCCTTTTGGGTAGACTTTGCGGAGTGATTTAAACGATCTTCTAGTTAAGTAGCGCCTTCGCCCCCTCCCCTCTGGTGTCTTTTCACGTCGTTCTAATAAAATTAATATTTCCGGGCGGTTTCCTACTTTCGAAATGATTCTTCTTGCCACTTCTGGATGCTATCTCTTAGTGAATTAAAAAAATAAACAAAAAACAAAAGAACACCGATGATTGTTTGCGAATCAATACCGACAAAAAAACGAAATAAAAGATGAAGACGTAATAGATCGACACATAAGGACTCGAAACAGAGTGACAACGTGGAAATACAAAGGAGAAGGTGAATAAAGAAAAGCAAAACGAAAGATCGTCGATTCCACAACGGAATAAGTACGAGAAAATCAAATCGCCATTGGGAAACAAAAGAGGAAACTTCATTTATAGCGTTTTCGTAAACAAATGCCTACGTACGAAGAAAAAGATGTCCAAGAAATAAGTGAAAATTGACGATTTAGGCGAATAGTTCGCAAATCAAGATCGATAAGAAAACAAAACTTAAAAAAACAATGAAAAGCAACGAAACAAATATAAACTTGATATCAAAAATTTTAAAAATCATCGACTTCCAATTAAGTAACAGAAGAACAAACAGAGAAACAAGTGACGATCGTCAAGATCATTTGTTTTTCTCTTTGGTTTTATCCTTTTGAAGTTTTTCTAGAGTCTATTAGAGACGCGTTATGAGAAGAAGTAAAGGAGAACTGAAAGACGCACCCAGTTAGGCTTCTCCAAATTGATTTTCTTAAAAATGAGATCTATAAAGAAAAGAATTCTAATTTGCAAGAACTGATGGCAAGGACTACATTAGAATACAACGAGATAGCACCGGATATATTGCAGCATATGTAGTCATATGGATGCAGCAAAACGTTGTCTACTTTCAACACTTGCTGTGTCTTGGCTTTCTTTTCAATTTCAATATCAACTTTGCATCCACACATCATCCCTTCACAATAAATCATATTTTAAAGTTTGATATATATTTTGATATTAGGATGCTGTTCCACTCTGTATACTATAACATCTTTATTGCAATTTCATTTAATTTATTTTCATTTTTTTTGCGTTAAACATTTCTTTTACTCGTGTTATTTGTATGGCAAGTCAAAATTCAAACAAATATGATCCTTTAAATACATACCTCAAATTATTACTGCTGCCAGTAACAATTTTTTCGTTCATTTTAAATGGAATTTGAAATTAATTAAACAAACGCAATAAAAGGATTACGGTATTTGTTGCAATAAGAATAGAATTGGCCCCAGTCTACTACTTTTAGGTACACCACAATAATATTTTTAATTCTTTCTACGTTATTTTCATATTCAGAAACAAGTTGAAATAAAATTGATTCCCCTTATTTTAGTTTAAACGATTGAAAACTAATGGCCATTTGCACGAAGCAATTTAAGCTCAACTTAACTTAAGCGTCACTTAGAATATGATTTACATAATTCCGCGTAACCTAAAAATGTCAGATTATAAACACCAATTAAATTTAAGCTCAGCTTAAGAGTTTGGTGCAAATGACCATAAAGGTAATAATTTATATTTAATGAGAATTTGCGATGAAATAAGTAAATGTTAAAATTTTAGCGTTATGAAGCTAATTTTATCAACCAGCTGAGGTTTATGTGTGTTGTTCACGCACGTTGCGATTCGGATAGAGTTATCTATTCTGCTCGTAGCGTGACGTAATTTGTTTCGTTCCTCCGTTTAGAATCCAAATTTATTGACATTACGGCAGCAGCAACATCATTCGCAAAGAACAACCGAATTCGCGTCTGTGCGAGGAAAATTCCCGTAACACATTGCAAATAGAATCGATTTACGTAATTGCTTAAGCTCGCTCTTTACTATAAAACAAGGATAATTTTCGTTTTTGGGAGATTCAAGGCAACAATTCTACAATCTTCTTTTTCCCATTAATGTTCCAAATTGAAAATTAAAGTATTTTTATTTTTTTCTTGTTCAAATAGCAGCACATGGTTATTTTTAGCGTCGTGTGATGTTTATTTATAGTTTGTTGATGTTAGATGTTGTGATTTAATTAGCAAAGTGCAAACCGGAAAGGGGGCAACAGCTAATTCTCTAACTCATACACACACATATACTGCGAATATAACTTGCATTAAGTTTCTAGACCGGAAACTAAATTAATTGCGGAATGTAGAGCTAAGAGAACTAACGTGTTTCGATTTCAACAAAAAAGTCTATAAATATTTGAGTAGCTTCGTACTTTCTGAAATAGTAATTAATAATAAATAAATAAATAAACTTTAATTTAATGCAAGTTACAAAATACAAAACTGTGATTATTATTCAACACTGTTTTAAAAATGTACGAAGTCTAGCAGAACTCGCTGATAATTTCATGATTTCCAGCAATTCTAATGAAGAGAGACAAGTGCTTCTCTCGAGTAAATTGCTTTTCGCTCTATTTGCTGCTGTAACTTGAAATTTAAATTAATACAACTAGATGCACAATAGTATGCATGTATTGCATCAGAATTACAGGTTTTTGTTCCTAGATAACAAAACAAATTTGGTTTAAAAATGGCTAAATAAATTGTCCTAATAATTGTGTGAATTATGATTGGAGCACAGAAAATTGTTGAATTTCAAGCAAGTCCAGAGTTTGAAATTAATTTCTATATTTCTTTTTTCTAACTTGATTGTACTTTTAGAATGTGCAAAAAGCTTGTACGCTATAAATTCAAAACAAACAAGTTCGATGTGATTTTTAGACGTATAAAAAGAAATTACGTGCGCTGCCGGAGCAAGCCCGGAATCCGGAATTAATTAATGCCGGCGCACCGACGCGACTACTTTAAAAGTATTTTTAATTTAATTCCCTTTTAATTGCGGGGAGAGTAAATAATATTGAAATTTGTACACTTCACAATAACGCTGTGAGGAGCGCGGAATTAAATTAGCAACATCTAACCGACGAGGGAGTATAATTTAGTTATGTAAAAGTTGTTAAACGGAAGTTACTACTAGAGTTGATTGTGATTTTGTGATCTGTAAACCTTGGCTTCTGAAATATGTGTTAATTTACTGCTTTATGCGCGAATCGTCATTTTGGAAACTGATTGGCATTCGATAATTTGCTGGGCGCATTCGTGTCAATAAATGTGTTGCGAAATTTCGAAATTATTAACGTGATTTATATCTTCAGAGATCTGGTGAAATTTATTTATAAAACAAATACTTTTTATTATTTCTAGTGCGTGCTAAAAATTAATTTGTTGCTTCATATTTTAAAAATTCCCAAATATTTTATAAGAAAACATTTAATTAATTTTAAACGCTTTTTTTCCCTCATATTAAATGCAATTTCAAATTAAACAAATATTTTTTTCTAGACAAAGGCAAATATTACGGTACCGATAAAATTCCTTGTTACAATAAGAGTAGAATTGGCCCTAGTCTACTACCTTGAGGTACGCAACATGATATTACTTTTTCGTTAGTTTCTTATTCTGGAAAAAGTTGAAATGAATTGGTTTGTATTCTTTCCATTTAATTAAATAAAAATCTGACATCTTCAGCTATACAAAACCAAAACGATCAAATCAAATAATATCCGAGACAGATTGACAGGAACAATATGCTTGGATATTTGTTTTTGAATCGTGATGCATGTTTAAAATATTCCGGTATTTATTATTATTATTCTCAGCTTACGGCAGGTTTTTTCACTGTGTGGTATTAATAAACCGCGTTGTGCTATTATTGGTTAGTCCACGGATCCTATGTAAATCTTAAGACGAACGCGAACGCCCATAAATATTTGTTTTCATGAACTAGCATATCCGTTGACATTACATGGACGAATGAGCAGCGGAGAATTTCTGTTTGTTACAGTTTCAGAGAATTTACTTTTATAATTAACGTTCCTAACGGAGTAACGGATCCACACGACCCAAAAAGTTATAAACTCAAACCACCAAGACATAAAAAAATATTTACCCCTCAATAATGTTAATTTGCTAAAATATTATTTGCTCCAAGAAAGTGCTACATTATTCTATAGTCAACTAGTGCATTATGTATTGTGGATGCATAAACCGAAGTTCCAAACTGTTACTGCCGTAACTGTAATTGAGTTTCGAACATGTACGCGTAGATTTTAATATTTCCAGGCAAGTAGTTAGTTGGGAAGCACAAAGTACTCTTATTAGAAATGCAGTTACAGCATATCCAGCTGAAAAGTTTTGTTTTTGTTCGAATATACCCGAACAAGTTCGTACACAAACATAATTCTGTTCCCAAAGAGTATTCCTCAAGAGCGCACACTGATTCTAATTATAATTATATACGGTGATTCAAACAAATTTTAATTCTTTACATTTTTACACCGAAAGATAGGAATACGTAGATTATTATGTTTAGAATTGAAAAATTGTTTACAATTAATGAGCGACGTTTAAGACTAACTGGTTTGTGTTTTTATTAAAAAATTCCAACAATTAATTAAGTTTTTCCTTTTGTAAATAACAAAGTGCACTTAGGTCTTGTTAAAAGAACTCTGTGAAAATTAAGTAATAAAAAGAGTGTATTACATAATTTTGTTTCGCGATACAATGCCCCATAGATTTTTTTATGTGCCGCTAACTTAATTGTATGGTTAACTGTATATTTTCATCGTCCATAACGGAGTAGTACGTACAGTAAAAGCACCTATTATTATGAAGGTTTTCTCATTACTAGTTGCACAATACAATGCAAAATTGTTTTGCGGCGAGAAATAATAGCTGTTTAATGAACGCAAATTGAAAATGTTTTGCTTATTAACTTTCTAAACTGATCGTTAATAATAATACCGAAAGAAATCTATTAAACTCAAATATTGCGGTAACGTTATAAGAAATTTGTTTTGTTTGACTTTGTAGGCGCTTTACACCGACGTCGCCTTTTAATGTTCGAAATTGTTTGAGGTTTGATAATAATCTCTATAATAAGAGTCGATTATACAAAGTGAAACAAAATAATTCTCGTCTTGTTACATTTGGAATTTGTTATATATAAATTTTCCTATGCCGCTACAATCTTTTTGATTAATTTGATCACAGGTATTCTCAAGAGAGATGCAATTCTCATGCAGCCACTTTTTGCAGGCAATGCAGCCTATCCAATCCACCTTGGGACCATTTTTGTCGTGATAGTAACCTTTACCAACAATGCAATAATCGTCATTATCACTGTTGATACCATCTGAGGTACCTTCCGAAATTAACTCGGTGGAATCGTATTCATCACATTCTTTATTAATAATGTTTGGTGTTTCAACTTGCTTTCTTATTATTGTGTCGCCTTTTTTAACGCTATTGTTCTTCTTGCTTTTTCTTATTTCCTTTCTTCCTCTTTCTTACGTTTTTCTTGTAGCTTTTGACGCTTTCTTTGCCGCACTTCCAATGATGTGATAAGTTCTGTATGCTGCCTGCGTGGATTCGGCTTATTAGGTCCTGGTACGACAGGGACAGGTGAAAGTTCTTCGAACGACACCGAAGCTTGTTCAATATCAGAATGTTTCAAATCTTGACACTCCATTCTTGTTGGTTGCAGCTTGTTTCCAGGCTTGGTTTAAAATTCCTCCAAATTCGTATCTGACAATTCTGCGTCCAGGGTGAGACCTTCTTTTTTTATAGAGGTTTAGAGAATCTTCAAAAGACACCTCCGAGTATATCAATCCCGGAGGCGTGTTGGATTTAGCCCTGCTTATCTGTAGGGACGCCTATCAATTAAAATCCTTTCCTCTCTCCCCCGTTGGATGCAGTAGGTACCACCTTTCGGTAATCCTCTTCCTCTGCACGCTGGTTCTCGCCTATATCTTCATTTCCTCTTCACTTCTTCTCCCGTCCTATCCTCTTCTGTCTTCTTCTTCCTTCGTTCATGTGTTTCCCTCTTCTCTCTCCTCTTCTTTCCTATTAACCTCATCCTTCCTCTTCGCCCCCTTCCTCTTCTTGCTCCACCTCCTCTTCTACGCTTTGCGCTTCCTCTCCCATTTCTCTCCCATCCTTGAATTTTATTACCATTATTGCTCTCAGCATGTTCGCAATGCTTGTCCAGGCTTTTGTATCTCTTTTCATTATATGCCCGATACTTTCTTTTTTTATGCTTGTCTTCACCTCAAATTGTGCTCTTTCGTGTCTTGCGTTTCTCCGCAGTACCCGGTCTCGGCTGTTTCCCTTTTTCTTATTTCTTTTAAGTACATTCCGAACGCACCGTGCCCGCTCAAAGCCTGTGTCAGATAATAATCCGTTTCTCCCTCTGTCCTGCAGCACCATTTTTCTACACTTTCTATCATATTTCTGGCCCATCCGTGGTACCCTTCACACCTGGCCTGTCATTTCTCATATAGTTGTTTCCTAGCCTCCGTTTTTATTGATCTCCGTCCTTTATATATTTTAGTTCTTTCTGCCACTTGTAGTCTGATAGGAGGGATTCCCGCTCTAACTATAACTATAATACTGCCTCTGTTGAGACAGGATGAAACCTAATCCAATGCCTAAAAGCTTCATTCCAATAAGTTTTGAGTGGTTTAAAGAAAGACCTGTCGAGGAGTTGCAACCAGTGATAGTATGGCTGGGTAAACAGATAACGTGAATGTCATTTTGCGCTAAGAAATCTAAAATATCCACGTTGTTGCAATGTGAGGCATGGCGGTCAAGGATTAAAACAAACGGACCAGGTTCTTTTCTGAGGGAGAACATGATCTTTCAGCCATGATAAGAAAATACTGCTTTTGATAGCTGAATCAGGAGACATCTCAGCAACAGATCCTGGAGGCATATTGTCCTCAAACTCTTTCGTTTATTTTTTATCACAGAAGATCACGGACGGTGGAAGAAAATTGCCTCCTGCGTTGCAGCAAATGACAATACTAATAGTTTCACCTAGTTTCACTGGTGAGACTTTGAACATCTTTGGATCCTTTCGGTGCGATTATTTTTCCGGGCCTATTACACAGTTGCAATCCACTTTCATCCATATTGAAAACCTTCCAGGGCTTGTCCATTAAATCATGTGTCTCTAGGGTGTCTAGAAGTATCTTAAAATATGGATCCACCTCATCATGACACATTCCCAATGAACGAGCTATAGATCGACCTTGAGCAGCGCGCATTCGCATGAAAAGACGAAACCAGGTATATTCTGCTAGCTCGTTTTCCTTATTGAACCTGTGTTTCATCTGATTTTTTCAGCAAATGTATAAGCTAGATGCCTAATATCGTTACAAGTTAGAGAATACCCAACTTTTCCCAATTTCTGAATATACGTCACGAGTTTTTCTTCGTTTACTTTTCCAAGGCAACCATAGGGACCTAAACTCCTTTTATCTAAGTGATTCTTTCTCACTCTCCTAAGAAGAGTTCGCAAAGGAATTCCAAATTCTTTTGTAATGGAATTGGCACTTCTAGTTTGATCCTGCAATGCCAGTGCAGCAGTCCGAAGATTCTCCTCTATCCATTGTCCCCTGGACGACTTTCTTACATACGTTCGCTTAGTTCACTGTAATAAATAGGATCATACACGTAATTTGCAGGTTGGCATCCAACACAATGCATGCAATTAACTCCAATGTGTTGGGGAATGCCAGGCTCCTTCAGTAAATCAAACTTTGATGCCAATTACTTCTGTAAAAATAGAAATAACAAGAAACTTACCTTTATCCCAGCTAACAATACGCCACCATTGAAAACTGTGTCCGTCCTTGATTATCGGACAAAATACTACGAGGATGCCAAAACTTTCACGCAAAATCAAAACTTCACCCTGTTAAAACTTGTCAGTTAATTCCGGAAACGCATTTTAAGCGACTGACTTTACCGACATGTACGTAAAGATAATCTGTAAACTGCATTTTGCGGACCATCTATTTGACGAATTCTGAATTATGGTGCTTTAGAGTCTTTTCCAATTTAGTATCTTCTCCCCAATTACCTTACTTATTACAATTTATTAACAAGTGATTAAAATTTATGACACTTTTATTATTGAAATTAATTTCCGATTTGGATATGTAGTAAATAGGGATTGTAGAGCACAATTTCGACTTAGGTCTTCGAACAAAACCGTTGAAAAACTGCCTTGCACCAACACGTTTGCCAAGGTTTTGTCGAGAGATTCCACAAAAAGGGAAGCGTGATGAAGGGGAAACCCACTGGAAGTCCGCGAACTGTCCAAAATGCCTTCGAACAAATGGAGGAGCTTTTTGCAAGAAATCCGCATTCCTCAACACGTCATATTTCTACTCAAACGAATATGTCCCACACCATCTTTAGAAGAATTCTGAAGCGTCGTTTACACATGCATCCATACAAGTGTCTGTAGTCCAACAGTCGAATGCAAAAAACTGAAACAACGACATCGTTCTCGATCTAATTTTTTCACGGATGAAGATTGATGGTTACGTAAACGAACAAACAAAATTGGACATGGTCTGTTGTTAATCCCCACAATTTCCTTTAGCCTCCTTGACATCCTCTTAATATAGGAA
Source organism: Serrognathus titanus (assembly GCA_039766575.1). Classification (NCBI taxonomy): domain Eukaryota; kingdom Metazoa; phylum Arthropoda; class Insecta; order Coleoptera; family Lucanidae; genus Serrognathus; species Serrognathus titanus. Next base: position 75,208,872 of record CM077912.1, read on the forward strand.
TATGGTTAGCTGTAACCCACCGTAGAATCATAGGGCCAATATTCTTCCACGATACAATCAATGGTCAACGTTATAGAGTAGGTATAGAAGAGATGCATCCTGATGAATTTGAAAATGGTTACTTTCAGCAAGATGGAGCAACATTTCATACTCAAGAAAATTTGGAATTTGAAATCCAAGATCAAGACAGTGCTGATTTGCTTTTTTGACAGTAGGGGTACCGTGCATAAAAATTTGTTCCTCCAGGACAAACTGCTAACCAATTGTTTTACAAAGGTGTCATTGAAAGGCTCAGGAAGAGGGTGATTCGTGTGAGACCGGACATTGTCAGACATCATAACAACGCCCCATGTCACACGGCCACTTCCATCACGGAATTGTTGACCTCAAAAGGCATTCCTGTTGTTCCCCAGGCCCCCTATTCACCTGACCTGAGTTCTTGTGATTTTTTCTTTCCCCGAAATTACAAAATGTCTTAAAAGTATGATTACTGGGACTCTGGAGAATGTGACCAACATGTTAAAGGCCCTACCAGTTGAAGCCTTTCAGCGCTGCTACCAAGACTGGGAACGACGCCTCCGCCGTTGTATAGCTGCAGAAGAGAACTTCTTTGAAGGGGACAATATTGTTCTTTGAAAAAAATAAAAACTTTGGTAGATAAAAAATCAGTCTCTTTACTTCTCTCACACACTTTGCTATGTAAGTAATTTCGGGCTCACTTTTGCTTTTATAGACGTAGCCGAATCTATGATATTAGGGCGTTGTTTACTGGGAAGTGGCTCGCACATTCCAACTAATGATTTTTTCTCTTGGGAATTAAATATTATTTGAAACAGACTTTCTGTGTTATTTTATTTGTAAATCTCAATTTGATCGAAACAATATATGTTTACGTTTTTTTAGCAGAGATAAAAATTCCTTGAAACCGTGGACGAAGCCAAGAACAACAAACGACTCGGAAATAATGACACAAAATAACATTGTTTCATGTTCTTAAATTCGCAGATTTTCCTCGTTAGTACACGCGACATTTGCGCAAACGTTCTGTTTGCGGTTAGACAATTATCAGTAACAGTAGGGCAGCGGTGTCTTAATTTTCAAACTTTCCGCTCGCATTCGTTCGCCGGGGCCGTTAAGCGAATAATTAAACGGCGTTAGCCGAAAATATGGAATCGATTTATTATTTCGCTTTTACGGCGCACCTATTCTGAAGGTTTATAACAAGAGAACGCGTTTGTTGTTTAATGCGGCTTGAAACAATAAGCTCGTTCGCTTCAATGATACTAAAGTATTGTTTTCGGTTTTAACAAGTTAGAGTTTTCAGGTCTCTCGAATATAATTTGGATAATTTTATATCGGAGAAAAATGTCAGCGTCATGTTTGACGTGCTTACCATGAACACATCGAACACGCTGACGTGTGTTAAATCTTCGAAATTTCACCGTCGTGAATAAATTTGTTTAATAATTATTAACGAGCTTCAAATTGCACACGCCCTTATGAAAATGATGTATACGTTCGCATATTAAACAGCTTAAATTATAACGCCACATTATCCCCGAAAAGGGCAAAAAATGACGACTTTTCAGCGGGGGTGGGTAATTTATGAGGATCATCGCGCAAATGACAACTTCGAGAGGATCGCTCTCATAACGGTGTATATATCACATTTGTTGATTACGTTAGCATTCGCTCGTGATGGTTACAAATTTCGGCGAAATTCTTGCGTTACGCTCATCTCGATTAATATCAAAAGTGAAATTTGAACGTGAGCTTTGCCAGTGTTGTATTTCTTACGTTTCGCGTATCAAATAATGTTTACGAAAACCAAAAGGAAGAGGAACCACTAATAACGGTGGAAAAGAGCTTTAGTCTTATACGTCTTTCATGAATAATACTTAGACAAATAAACAAAATTTAGGCAACCGTGATTATAAGCTATTTTGCATTCAGAGTAGGCCGTGTTAGGGTGACATTTTTGTTAGTACCACAAAAAAATATACTTGTAAGAAATATGATTGACGTTCGTTTTTAATTTTGTGGTTACGTTTTTGAAAACTGCCACTGCCAATGTTGCCAGTTCAATTGTGTTGTACAAAGTATTCCATGAAAACGAGAAATATCGTCTCGAACAAACGTTTAATGATTAATTATTTTTTTCATTGAGAAAGTTTGGGGTGAGGTGTGTCGTTTGCGTGTTCTTAGTCAACAATTGTGCCACAAAGCGAAGAAGTGTTTCTTTATTAACTAATGTGACTCCAGATATGATAATAAACAATAATGGTAGAATGTTTGTTTGTGTTTTCATAGAATCTTGTGCACAGTGGTGTGGCTAAATGGATCTTGCTACTTGTGCAGCGGGTGGAGAGGAATATCGGCTTGTGCAACCCGTGAGGGTGGCTTGTTCAGCCAGGAGTTTGTTTTCGGACTTGTTCGGATCGAAGAACTGTCGTTCTCAGGCCTTGGATGGTCTTATTATAGGGCTCGCGGCCATTTTCGTCTCGCTGTCGCAGAAGGGGTGAACACTCGAGACCGGGATGAATTTCTGAAGAGGATTCGAGTTTGGTGCCTGGCAATGGTGTAGAGGTGCGCTGCAGGTGGCGCAAGAGCATTATATGAAGGGGTATTTAAATAACAGGATCTTCTTGCTGTTGCCAGTGTCTCAGAACCTTTTCATGTAAAATATCTTATCATTTTTCCCGAGAAGACCATAAGCTAGTTCTCATTTAAAATTCTGCCTGCTTTCACTACCTCCTCCAATACGCACACCATCAGATTCTTCTGCTAACACTAGAATTCTGAAAATCTGCTTATAATTGTCCATATTCGTGGCTATTAGTTTTGACTGCTAAAGGATCGTCGTAGTCTATTTGTAAGTTTTACAGATATACATGCGTTTTCTACACTTTAAAATTTCGATGCCAAATTAATGTTTCCTATTCCCATTCCATTGATTCTATGGAAGAATCTGATTCATCACCAATTTCTGATTCTGAATCAGATTCTCCTAATGTGATAATGAAAGGAGGAATATTTTCAAACGAAAAATTTCCCATGTTTCGTCCAGTCTTCCGAGATTAATTTTTCACAATGATTACAAAAATTTTGCCACATGTCGGGGGTACATTTTGAAAGAGCCTCACGCTGTAAATTTGCAACCTTATCTTTCGTTACTGGTCGAATTTATGTGCTTATTGTAAGAGTCTTTGCACTACCCCCATGCAATCTCAATAGGATTGTATTGACTATGGTATGGAGGCAATCTAAGAACTTCATAACCGTGCTCCTTCGTTAGTCGCGTATCGTTTTGTTGTTCTGTCTATTCGAAACGGCTTAATTAATTCCCATAATTGTTTTTTTGTAATTTTGCTCTCAATTTCGACATTGTGTTTAACCAACCACTCCTGTATTTGATTTTTTTTACAGGAAAATGTTGGTGGTTTGTCCAACTGCACCGAGTGATACGGTGCATTGTGCATTGTCCATCATCACCACACATTTTCGTTGCAACTTGCCTAGTGCAGGAATAAGCTGATTATTGTCTTTTTTTTGGCTTTTGTATTTTATAGAAGTTTCAGACTCAGCAATTTGAATACCTCGAACCAGACCTTCGATAGATGTTATATTCTCCCTGTCTTCTTCTTTTCCAAGACTCGTAGTTATTTGCACAGTTCCTTGATTCCTGCTGTCGCCTTTTATGGAAGATTCAAGCTCTTCTGTAACTCTTCCGCAGTCTTAGGATTAATCGCTTGCGTAGTTCCTTTAGGAACGTTTTCAATTGCGCCTGATTGATTTATATTGTCACCTGGAAGCCTATCTTCTTCTCCTGCGTTTTCTTTTGGTCTTTCATCACTATAGACTTTACTTTCCTTGGATTCCATTGAACCACCAGGTGTCCTTTCGGCACAAGTTGGTGGGTCTTTTATGAGAGATTCAGACTCAGGCATTTGAGTAGCTTGAATCAGATGCCACATTTTTCTTCTTTTCACTCAATTTTAGGACTATCAGTAACTTTGTATTAATTCCCATAATTGTTTTTTTTTTGTAATTTTGCTCTCAATTTCGACATTTGGTTTAACCAACCACTATTGCATTTGACTTTTTTACAGGAAAATGTGGGTGGTTTGTCCAACTGCACAAGTAACAAGTCACACCTTTCCAAAAAGCCAAGTTTTGTTCCCGCATGCAAAATTGTAATACTTTTCCCTTCACTTTTAATTTTGGCTGGGTTACTTTTCAAATTGTTTCGTATATCCATCGGCGAACCGGAGACCCATTTTGGTAGATCCACGTTTCATCGAGGTACACGAATATATTTTCACTAGAATTTTGAAACTGTAAGAATTTGCTCAAAAAAGAAATTTTGGATGCGACGACGTGTTTTTGTTCACATAAAATTTTGCGTCCGTTAACCATTTTGTCTTTGTAACCCATAGATTTCATAATTTTGAATAAAGCTGTTTTTCCCCCTTTAAATTCCAAGGTATCGCGAGCCTCGTAAGTAATTTGTCCAAAGTGAAAAATTCATTTTTCAAAATATATTGCCAAATTAGTCGTTGCAAATCTTTCCGAAACATGCAGTTTGTAAATATATCCGTCTTTTTACGTCTGCCAGATGAAGATGTTTTCAAACTGTCAAGTCTTGCTTTCAAAATTTTAGTTATTGTTCTTTGGGAAATCCAAAACATACCTATACCTACATTAGAAAATGAGGCTCATTTAATTTATGTAAGCCTTCCTCCATGTATATCTATCAACCTGCTTATAATTTCATCTTGTGTGAAATCTGGACGATCCTTTTTATAATAATTGTCGGCTATTTTATGGCTTGTTTGGTTTGCCCGCTTATAATTTTCGAGATTTTGACAGGATTAAAAAATGTAATTAAATAATTAGTTATTTATTTTAAGTTACTTTGATCATGGCATTGTAGTTCAAGTTTATTTAAGTATTGGCAACGTAGTCAATACAGTTGACGTGACAATGTCATAATTTTTTTCACGTCAGATTTTGATTACCTTCAAAATACATGTACATAACATAACGAAAAAAAAACATGGCCTACTAGAATGCAAAAAGATCGTGAATGCAATATAGCTGTAAGTTTCAATTTATCTTTCAAAAGTGAATCTGTGGTTCATCAAAGAATTGATTGCTCGTACACCAAATGGAAATAATTAATAATAATTAATAGCTTTTACTTCCTGACAAATTATATTCACCAATCATTTCCTTTTCCGTTCAATTTTGCACCGACGTATTTACTTTGGCTTCCGTTGCGTAAAAAAAGCAAATTAAACTCGACAATTTTTTTGCGCCCGCTTAAAATAATCAAAAGTTGTGCGGCCGGCTGAATTTTTTCCACCGCACTTTGCGCTCCGTTTTATTGTCGAGTTTCCCTTGTTTATTCAAAGGGCCCGCGCGTTTAAATGAACAACCACCGTCTACTTTGTGCCGCAGAATTGTTCAAGTACTAAATTACTCGATGCGAAATTGCGAGTGCCTCTGGGTCTAGTAGATAATGGTAGTCTTAAAGCTACGAGGAATACCAGAAAGTTATTATTTAATGCGAAGAATAAAAACGCAAGGAACTTGCACAAAGGAGGAGGTTCTCGTTGAAGTTTCCATCTGATATTAATAAACATAATGAACGCGGCCACCGCACTAAGAAACAATTGCGCTCTGTAATTTCAGCAAATCGTAAAACTCCTTTCATATTTCTCTTTGGTTGAATTTAATTAAAAATTGTTTATTCGTTGTGGTATATACACACACATACACACACAGAGTTGCTGGTTACGTAACAACAATCTAAGCTAGAAGTATGAAACAAATACGAAAAACAGGAAATCAAATTAATTTTCCTGAGCGGCGCAATTTTTTTTCTTTCCGTTAGGGATCTATATTTTGGTAACCCTCTTGCGAACAATTCGCATTTCCTTCCCTACCCTTTCGATTAAAGATCGCTGCTAAGAGCAGCAGTTCATATAGCTCATTTTCGGTGTATTATACGTTTTCTCTTCCTCATATATAGAAAGTGAAAGACATATATTCAGGTTTGCCTTTGGGGCCTACGCCCTCCCTAGCAGGCTGTAAATTTGGCGACCTCTCACATCAAGCATAAAACGTTTTAATGAATAAACATTTACTTCAACTAATATTGGGGTATTATGGTTATTCAGGTATTATTATGTTAAACACAAAGATCCTTCTTAATTGACTTTATCATTTTTTAAATTTTCAATCCCAATATAAAAACTTGAAAATTAATCTACGCTTCAATTAATTTCGGATTATTATTAGAAGGCGTTTTGTTGGAAGCTTTTTTTTATATTTACTTTTTACCACCACACATCGATTTCCAACAAGTATATGCAGCAAGGCTATTTAATATTTTCGTCCTTTTGAAATACAGGCAGGAAGGGAAAGTCAATATCCCTCTATTGAATTTCCCTTCCGGTCGGTATCATTATCGGCACTACCGCGAAAATCGACTCGTGAAAAATTTCAGAGCGCCGCCGATAAAAAGAAGACCCCCCCCTCGATAAAAGAAGACCGCAAAGCACGGGAAACGTTCTTAGTTCTTACCTGCATCTTTTATTGCGTAACCCTGCGGTATTTGCGTCTCTGTTGCTCCGTTAATTTGCACTCAAAGGGGCAGACATAAAGAATTTTTTTCATTCGCTTTGAGATTTATGGGGATGATGGAGGTGTACAAAGGACTGCGTCGTGTGTCGCTAAATTATATTTCCTTTTGTTTTTGGATTGCTTTTAATTTGAATTTTTAGTTATTGTCGCTTTTTTCCACTAATCATGAAAACGAGAATAATAATAAATAGAACGTCGCGAGGTTCACTTTAGTTTCTGCGCCACTATTATGTGCAAAGAGGATAAGCAAGCACGGCAGTAATAGTAAGAGTATACAAACAAAGCAAAAAAAAAAATGGGGAATGACCATAATCCATAACAGGGGTAAGCTACCCTTGTTTTAGTTTGTTAAATATTTACGCAATGCCTTTCAGAAGTGCCGACGTAATGAAATTAATGTTGATTTTATATTGTTTGTAATTAATGGTTAAACGGACCACCCATTAGGGAGAACGATGCTGTACAACTGTGTTTATTAAGAAAACAAGGCGATGTCAGTATGTGAACAAAAGGAATTTTCCCAACCCTCTTGCGTGTTGTTATAAGACCAGATGTTTCCCTTTTGTTAATTCTAAGATTTCGCAACGTACGAGCCCGGGATTTTTTTGGGGGGGAAGTTATTTATTTTTTTTTTGTGAACGCAGACTCGATGGATGACGGTCAGTTTCGCTCGCGTATTTGAATAAGGTTGATGGAAATGGAATTTCGTTGAATGCGTGTAATATTAAAAAAAAAATTGAATTTTTCAGGTTTATTCGCCTTGAAAAATGTCGTCTTGGATATCGAACCGCGGATAGTACAGCGTGGAGGATATTCAACTCTGACTTGTACTTATGATTTGGAAGACTCTCAATTGTACACCGTCAAGTGGTATAGAGGGCAGTTCGAATTTTACAGATACACACCAAGTGAACATCCGAATATAAAGATTTTTAAAATTCAGGGAGTTTACGTAGATGTTAGTATTTAGTTTATTATATAGGGTGTTTTAATGGTCTAAACCGTTATCAAATTGTAGTCAACACTATCAAATGAGTACCAGGTGGTCTTACAGAAAGTGGAGTTTCAGCTTTCCGGAAACTTCAGCTGCGAGGTGACCACAGAAGCCCCGTTCTCCGCAGTAGTCGCTTTTAACGCCATGTTCGTCGTAGGTAATAATCATTTTATATTTAGTATTCCGTTTCTCTTATTGCAACGCTTTCCAGTTTTGCCAGAAAGTCCGCCTACATTAACAACAGACAAAAGCTATTACGTTATTGGTGACGTCCTTAGAGCAAATTGCACTTCGCCACCATCACGCCCCAAAGCTACGTTACATTTTCTAATAAACAACAGGGGGGTGAGTACACTTGGCTAACTTTAGATATAATTGTTGCGAAGTATAAATTAACAACACGCGGATGTGATTCCGATTTTGTAATTTATTTTATTGCGAAATTTATTAGTTCGATTTAAAAATAAACATAGCAAACATGTTTTTTTGGTTTTGCAGGTGCGCCGCTTTCACGTTGAAATTTGTTTAACAAATGTTTTCAATTCTCGCCATTTTACCACCCGATTGATTATCTGCATAAAATCAAACGACTTCATAAATAATATCTATAAAGCGCACCGATCCATGTTATACACACACACAAAAAAATTAATTATTAATATATTTTTTTAATCGATTAAAAATTGAAACATCGAATGAGTCCTGCAAAATAATTATATTTATAAAATCCAGGCGAAAATTACCATTTATGTGAAATATTTAATTTTTATTTTTGTTCGTCTATAATTTGTATTTTGCATGTGTTGGTAACTTTGTTAAAATTCCTTTCAAACAGTCGTTAAAGTTTAAATCGCGAGCACCGCGAACTATTCTCTAACAAAATGTTCGCGCGACGTAAACTGGAAGCAATAAAATTAACAGCGTTTAACCATAACGCGTTTAATTAAATATTACGAACTCTTCGCTAACAAGGTGTGCTCTCGCAAAACTGTAGTTTGTAAATAACAATCCCAAACGCGCCCCTGTATGTTTACGTGAGAATTCCGACGTACGAGCTGTATATTTAAACAATTTGGTTTCATGTTTGGGAAATTTAAACTTCCTGATTTTAATCCCTTTTCTGTAGGATGACTTCTTCTTTTTTTTAGATCTTCTTATGCTTACCTTATATATATATATATATATATATATATATATATATGCTGTGTTGTTCTTCCGGGTATTCCTCCGCGTTGGGTTCTCAAAAGAACCTTTGTTGTCTTGACGACGTTTCGGCAGAATCACATCTGCCATCTTCAGGTCTTCTCGGCTGCTTTCTTCGTTCTGCTCCTCGTTGTTATGCAAGTGGAACTGGAAAGTTCCACTCGCATAACAACAAATTTAAATGTAATTCCTCTGTAGTTATTACACTCCCATTTATCCCCTTTTTCATGTATTGGTAAAATGACTCCCAATTCCCACTCTTTCGGTATCCTCTCTTCTTGCCATGCCTTGTTGAACAGTGTAGTAATTATGTATAGTCCCTTGTCTCCCAGATTCTTGACCATTTCTGCCGTTATTCCATCATGTCCGGCCATTTTTCCTCTTTTTAATTTCTTTATAGCCTCTTTCACCTCATCCATCGTTATTTCTTCTTGTTCTTGATTGTGTTCCGTACCCTTTGGTTCCTGTTGTTCCTCGGTTACTGTTTCTTGTTCTTGTTCTATTGTTAGCATTTCTTCAAAATACTGTTTCCATCGCTTTATAACGTCTTCTTCTTTGTTTTGTATCTTTCCATCTTTATCTTTTATATTTTTAATTCTTGTTGTTTGTCCTTTTCTAATCGACTTGAGAATTTTGTAGAATAACTTTCGGTTTCCGAAGTAGTCCCTTTTCATCTTTTCACCAAATTCTTCCCATGTTCTTAGTTTTGCTTGTTTTACCAGATCCTTGACCTAGTTCCTCTGTTGTTTATATATATCATATTTTTCAGCTGTCCTGCATCCTAAGTATTCTTTCCATCTTTGCTTCTTCAACTTTATCTCTTCTCTTAATTCCTCATTCCACCAGCTTGTTTGTTTCTTTTTCCTATTTATTCTTGTATTTCCACAAACTTCTTCTGCTATTCTCGTCAATAGTTCATTTGTATTTTCCCATATTGCTTCTAATGTTAGCCTGCTTGGATCTTTACTCATCTTGTTCATCTCCTCTTGTACTCTTGCTTTATATTTTTTTGCCACCTCTTCTTCTCCCAGCTTGTACGTTTTAATTTTTACCTGAATTTTGCAGTTATTTATTTTCTTTTTATGAACGTCAGAATGTATTTCAGATCCTCTTTTAACTCTTGTGTCTTTTATTTCGTTTCTATATATTCTATTTATTATTATGTAATCCAATATTGACTTTTCAACTCTGCTTACCTATGTATATCTTTATGTTCGTACCAGGTGTTCGTTACAATTAAATTATTCTGTATACAGAGATCAATTAGCCTTTTGCCTTTATTATTCCTAATGTTTTCGCCATGTTTTCGCCATGTTTTCCTATTATTTTTCCAGATTCTTCATCTTCTTTGCCAACTCTAGCATTCAGATCCCCTATTATCAATATTCTTCCATTACTGTCTTCTATGGCATCTGTTAATTGGTTCCAGAACTCCTCTTTCTTTGACACGGCCTCATCCTCGTTTGGACCATAGGTCACTACTAGAGTTATTTTTGTTTGTCTATTAACTTCCATTTCTATTTTTAATATCCTTCCCGATATTCCTATCCACCTATTTACATATTTTGCCACTTCTTTTTTGAGAATACATCCCACTCCTTCTTTTGCACGGTAAGTATTTTCTACTCCGCTGTATATCATGTAATGTCCTCCTTCCATTTCCATCTCACCTTTTCCTTCCTTTTTAGTTTCTGTTATACCTAGAATATCTAGATCTGCTTTCTCAAATTCTTCTTCTAGCTTTTTCTCTTTACCAGCTATGCTTCCAATATTCCAGGTATCTATTTTCTCTTCTCTCTTTCCAGTTTTTCTAGTCTCCTATTTGTTTCTTGTAGTTCTTGTTTTATTTCATTAAACTCCTTTTTTATGCTGGTGTTTTCCTTATTAATGTTCTCATTTTCCTTCTTCAATTCCTTCTTCAAACACTTTATTGTGTTTAGTCTGGTCCATTTTTATTTGATTCGTATCTTGCATTAATTGTTGTAGTAAATCTAATACTTTGTCTAATTTATCCTCTTTTCTTCGTTTATCTTTTGCCGGCGATCTGCCTAACTTCACGCTTTTGGCAAAGGCCTTTGTTTCTTCATCGCTGTCTTCCATTTCCGCATTTCTCTTTCTTTTCTCACCGTCTGTTGCATCACTGTGTGTACTTGGCATTTTTGCTTTCGTACAGTCGGCCTTGCTAGTTTTCCGGCTCGCTTATCTGCCTGGGTCGACCCCGCGGAGACCAGTAAGCGGTTTGTTCGGTTTTTACTCTTCCGTGTTAACCTGTATGCGCTATACCTATCACTTGCTTATCTCTATTTCTCTAATTAGTCTGACCTTAGATTTAATTATTTACTTCACTTTATGCATTTTTGGTGTCATTCCACATTACCCGTCAATTTCTTCATAGCTTCATAAATTCGCTGAGTAAATTACACAAAACTTTACTGTGTGACAGCTCCGATGTGCACGGGTATGCTGTCGAAACGTTCAGCAGTGCCCTGTGCTTACCTTTGGCGTTAAAATTAAATTGCCCTTGAGGAAATCTAAACTTAAAAAATTCATTTTATGTATTAAGTGAGCAAACTTGAATTAGAATTGTGAACGTCACGTTTGAAATCGAATTCTTTGGATTACGGAGGTTACACTGTACTTTAATGACGTTACATTGCACTCTAAAAGATAAATGGAAAAAAATAAATTTAATTCCAAAACAAAATATTGTCTTTGTTGTTATAAATCTGCCGTTGCGTTATCAGATATGTTTATTCAAATTAAGTTATAAACAAAACAAACGTGTGGAGATGTTATACTATGAATTTTTTATTAAGAAAAGTCATAAGAAATGTTATAGGTATCTGTATTGTATTGCCATAAAATTTGATTTAATAAAATTAAGAAGAGGTTTCCGAGTATTGTCTTGAGAAATTAAATTCATTTAAAAAACGTGTCTCTCATCAAATTAGCGGCCTTACAATCGATCAGTTTTTAATTTGAAATTCCTCAGAGAAAAATGTACATTAATTTATCTCCGGGATTCTTAAATAATTTACGAGCGTTTTCACAAAATAAAAGCGATCCCACTACGGCCGAATTGCATTTCGGTTAAATTAAAAAACGATCGAATGAATAAATAATTTCTCAATTTTCGAACGGGGGCAGCAGATACAAATACATCTTGAGGAGGAGATGATTAAAATATATTTCCAGCGGCGCACTAAGAAATATTTCTCTTTTATCGTTTTTATTTACAGATGGAGTCGTTTATCTTGCGGAAGATAAATGTTGCCGTTTGGAGGAGATTCCGCTTTAATTATAATTTGTTTATCTAAGGGCGAAATACACGCGATACGGTGCTTTGCAATTATTTCAGGTAATGTTTATTAAACGCACAGAGAAATAAACAAGGAAAAATAATTCAAAACGTGTTTATTTTAAAGGACTCATTGTTTTTATCAATATTTGAGTTTTGTTGTACTTTTTATAGGGCCACATTTTGTAAGTTAATATACAGAGTGACTGACAATTGCTCGCCAAAAAAAGATTACGGAGAAAGTGTTGTCGGAAAAATTGATAGTCACCCTGTATTTAAAAAAAAAATCGTAACACGTTCTGTCTCAATTACAATCGAAAATTATTTTTTTAACGTAAAATTCAACCAAGTAAAAAATTGCCCCGTACATTACACACATATACCTTTGAACTTTGCTCTAACGACTTTTCTGAAACGTTTATATCGAAAATGATTCGCCGTTTAGGAAGTTTTTTAACGAACGTAGGCAGATGCCCCGAGCGAAAACAATTCAGGCCGTAATTCGTACGGTCCTTTTTCAGGAATGTATATATCTCGTACCTTTACAAAATCTCACCCTTCTATTAATGGCTTAATGCATAAATTGCCCTTAAAAATTTAAACTTCGCAAAAGAAATAAATGCAAATAAGTGCAGCCAAGTTTCGCTTTAAATGCAAAATTGGGTTCACTTTTCTTTTTTTTTTTTTATAAGTACGCACATGTTTAAACGTGTTATTGTTAAAGCTTAATAAATTTGTATTACGTTCAAGTATGAGTAGAAATTTGCCGGGAATAGATGCAAGCATTCAGTCAGTGTTTTATCTTGTTATTTATTTAAGTAACAAAGGCGGTAAATGTTGTTTCAGTTAAAGCGGTCTTGTTTTGTCATTCATTAAGAGCGACATCCTGAAAAGTAAGGATTTAGCACGCTGTGAAATTCTGGAATACTCCTTGGCTTGTTGTTGCTATTTCTGGGCTGGTTTGTTGGTGTTTTGAGACGTTTAAGCTTAATTAGGAATTTGTAAATTTTGGGCAAAGATTTAAAAGAAATTTTTCCTTCAGGCATGCACAATTTAATCGGCATTGAGATCGTAGGAGCTACAGAGAGATTTAAAATAAATCTCAATTTGTGTTATGACAGAAAGCAGTTCAAGTTTATATAATCCTGGAATAAATTATGGAAACGTTCATTTTATATATTTTTTTTTGTTTTATTAATAGCGTTTTCGACCGTGAGTACTCTGAGAGTACCTATCTCCATCCTCTGTCATTGCATGAGGTTTAAGCATGATGAAAGTGCCCTAGAGTTATAAAATAAGCCAGATTTTCTTGATACTATACGTTCTGGATTTGGAAGGAAATTATTCCAGTAGAAAATTTAGTTTGTTCCGGTTATTTATTTAGTGTGCAACTAACAACAGCACTATCCACTTATGTCTCAAGCGCACACGCAAACATTTACTTTTGTAAAACTAGTCATCTACTTTAGCGGTCGGAAGTACTTCCGCTTGTGTGAGTATATCGCGGCCTCTGCTCGTATGACTTGCCATTAAGAAGGCGCCAATAGCTAGATTTCAACCGCACGGCCATCCAGCAGTTAACAAGTGTTGTCGACATAACGGTTGCAACTTGAGCGTAACTCTCAGAAAGCAAGCGAGATAATCGTCCACATGAGAAACGTAACCGCGTTTAGGAACTCTTGCGACATGTCCTCACAATTTTTGAATACCATCAGAGAAAGACATGACTCATAAAATTTATTTCATTTCATCTTCCTAGCAAATTGATAATTCGTGCCTAAGATCGATTTATAGAAAACAATACAACGAACAAAGAAAAATAACGCACTGCTTTAGTTCTCGTGTACCTCGAACTATTATTGGCCATCGTATCTTCTATGAAGTCTTTGTATAAGTGAATTTTCGTGAACTTAACAGGAAGTCCTAATCCACATCCAAACCCTTTCGATATTATACCAATTTGCTTTTCGTTGCAAATGATTGTACCTCCTGAATCTCCAAAACTTGCAATCTTGCCCTTTAGGTGACAGATGCATCCTGCAAAACTTACTGGATTTTCTGGGGACCAACCTATCGCAATAGTGATCTTCTAATACCATCAAGTACGCACAGTTTAACTTTCTGTCGCTTTTAATGTCTCCAATCGGCGTCCCATCTGGTCTAAACCTAGTTTGCAAGCCGTAGCCCATCACGGTGCTTGCGGAACATGAGCTTACGATGGCGTGAAGTCCTCGAAGGATAACGAGATGATACCGTTCTCGTAAAGCTGTGCTTGCAGCTTCATTAGACTGATATCATGTTCACTGGTGATCTTATACTCTGGATGACGATAGGTAGCCGAAACTGGAAGCCTTTGGGCCATGTGCATTTGGCCTAAAGATAACAGGCCGCTAAATACGACGTAATTTTGGGGGTATGTGAATAAGGACTGACCCGCTGTCAAAATCCAAGTTGGCGTTAAAATCGTGCTTTCACAGAGGGGCTTGAATATCTGTCTTAGGGGATGAATACCATGTATGGGTATTTTTCGACGTGGCAATCGTACCTTCTTATATTTTGGTTGGATAAGTTAGGGCCATTACTTTTTCAATTGCCAGTTTGACATGCCATCAGAAAAAGACATGACGCATAAACTTCGTTTTATTTCATCTTCCTAGCAAATTGAAAAAAAAAGGAATTTGTTTCGTGCTTAAGATCGATTTATGGAAAACAACATAACGAACAAAGAAAAATAACGCACTGCTTTAGTTCTCCTGTACCTCGAACTATTGTTGGCCATCGTATCTTCTATAAAGTCCCTATATAAGTGAATTTTCGTGAACTTAACAGGAAGTCCTAATCCACATCCAAACCCTTTCGATATTATCCCAATTTGCTTTTCGTTACAAATGATTGGACCTCCTGAATCCCCAAAACAGCAATCCTGCCCTTTAGGAGACAGATCCATCGCGCAAAACTCACTGGATTTTCTGGGGACCAACCTGTCGCAATAGTGATCTTCTAATACCATCAAGTACGCACAGTTTAAGTTTCTGTCACTTTTAATATCTCCAATCGGCGTTCCATCTGGTCTAAACCTAGTTTGTAAGCCATAGTCCATCACGGTGCTTTCGGAACATGAGCTTACAAAAGATGGCGTGAAGTTCTCGAAGGATAACGAGATGATACCGTTCTCGTAAAGCTGTGCTTGCAGCTTCATTAGACTGATATCATGTTCACTGGTGATTTTATACTCTGGATGACGATAGGTAGCCAAAACTGGAACCCTTTGGGCCATGTCCATTTCGCTTAAAGATAACAGGCCCCTGAAGACGACGTAGTTTTGGGGGTATGTGAATAAGCAATGACCTATTGTCAAAATCCAAATTGGTATTTAAATCGTGCTACCACAGAGGGGCTTGTATATCTGTCTTAGGGCGATGAATACCATGTATGGATATTCTTCGACGTGGCAATCGTTCCCTCTTATATTTTGGTTGGATAAGTTAGGGCCATTACTTTTTCAATTGCCACTTTGACATGCCATCAGAAAAAGACATGACGCATAAACTTCGTTTTATTTCATCTTCCTAGCAAATTGAAAAAAAAGGAATTTGTTTCGTGCTTAAGATCGATTTATGGAAAACAATACAACGAACAAAGAAAAATAACGCACTGCTTTAGTTCTCGTGTACCCCGAACTATTGTTGGCCATTGTATCTTCTATAAAATCTTTGTATAAGTGAATTTTCGTGAACTTAACAGGAAGTCCTAATCCACATCCAAACCCTTTCGATATTATCCCAATTTGCTTTTCGTTGCAAATGATTGGACCTCCTGAATCTCCAAAACAGCAATCCTGCCCTTTAGGAGACAGATCCATCGCGCAAAACTCACTGGATTTTCTGGGGACCAACCTATCGCAATAGTGATCTTCTAATACCATCAAGTACGCACAGTTTAACTTTCTGTCGCTTTTAATGTGTCCGATCGGGGTTCCATCTGCTCTAAACCTAGTTTGTAAGCCATAGCCGATCACGGTGCTTTCGGAACATGAGCTTACAAAAGATGGCGTGAAGTTCGCGAACGATAACGAGATGATACCGTTCTCGTAAAGCTGTGCTTGCAGCTTCATTAGACTGATATCATGTTCACTGGTGATCTTATACTCTGGATGACGATAGGTAGCCGAAACTGGAACCCTTTGGGCCATGTGCATTTGGCCTAAAGATAACAGGCCGCTAAATACGACGTAGCTTTGAGGGTACGTGAATAAGCAATGGCCTGCTGTCAAAATCCAAATTGGTGTTAAAATCGTGCTTTCACAGAGGGGCTCGAATATTTGTTTTAGGGCGATGAATACCATATAGGGGTATTCTTCGCTGTAGCAATCGTATCCTTCTATTATTTTGGTTGAATAAGTTAGGCCATTCCTTTTTCAGTTGCCACTTTGACATGCCATCAGAAAAAGACATGACGCATAAACTTTCTTTTATTTCATCTTCCTAGCAAATTGAAAGAAAAAGAAATTTGTTTCGTGCTTAAGATCGATTTATGGAAAACAACATAACGAACAAAGAAAAATAACGCACTGCTTTAGTTCTCGTGTACCCCGAACTATTGTTGGCCATCGTATCTTCTATAAAGTCTTTGTATAAGTGAATTTTCGTGAACTTAACAGGAAGTCCTAGTCCACATCCAAACCCTTTTGATATTATCCCAATTTGCTTTTCGTTGCAAATGATTGGACCTCCTGAATCTCCAAAACAGCAATCTTGCCCTTTAGGAGACAGATCCATCGCACAAAACTCAGTGGATTTTCTGGGGACCAACCTGTCGCAATAGTGGTCTTCTAATACCATCAAGTACGCACAGTTTAACTTTCTGTTGCTTTTAACGTCTTCAATCGGCGTCCCATCTGGTCTGAACCTAATTTGCAAGCCATAGCCCATCACGGTGCTTGCGGAACATAAGCTTACAAACGATGGCGTGAAGTCCTCAAAGGATAACGAGATGATACCGTTCTCGTAAAGCTGAGCTTGCAGCTTCATTAGACTGATATCATGTTCACTGGTGATCTTATACTTTGGATGACGATAAGTAGCCGAAACTGGGACCCTTTGGGCCATGTCCATTTCGTCTGGAGACAACAGGCCGCTGAATACGACGTAATTTTGGGGGTATGTGAATAAGCAATTATCTGCTGTCAAAATCCAAATTGGTGTTAAAATCGTCCTTTCACAGAGGGGCGATGAATACCATATAGGGGTATTCTTCGCTGTAGAAATCGTATCTATCTATTATTTTGGTTGGATAAGTTAGGCCATTATTTTTTCAATTGCCACTTTGACATGCCATCAGAAAAAGACATGACGCATAAACTTCGTTTTATTTCATTTTCCTAGCAAATTGAAAAAAAGGAATTTGTTTCGTGTTTAAGATCGATTTATGGAAAACAATATAACGAGCAAAGAAAAGTAACGCACTGCTTTAGTTCTCGTGTAACTCAAACTATTGTTGGCCATCGTATCTTCTATAAAGTCTTTGTATAAGTGAATTTTCGTGAACTTAACAGGAAGTCCTAATCCACATCCAAACCCTTTTGATATTATACCAATTTGCTTCTCGTTGCAAATGATTGGACCTCCTGAATCCCCAAAACAGCAATCTTGCCCTTTAGGAGACAGATCCATCGCGCAAAACTCACTGGATTTTCTGGGGACCAACCTGTCGCAATAGTGATCTTCTAATACCATCAAGTACGCACAGTTTAATTTTCTATCGCTTTTAATGTGTCCGATCGGCGTTCCATCTGGTCTAAACCTAGTTTGTAAGCCATAGCCCATCACGATGCTTTCGGAACATGAGCTTACAAACGATGGCGTGAAGTTTTCGAAGGATAACGTGATGATACCGTTCTCGTAAAGCTGTGCTTGCAGCTTCATTAGACTGATATCATGTTCACTGGTGATCTTATACTCTGGATGGCGATAGGTAGCCGAAACTGGAACCCTTTGGGCCATGTGCATTTCGCCTAAAGATAACAGGCCGCTAAATACGACGTAGTTTTGAGGGTACGTGAATAAGCAATGACCTGCTGTCAAAATCCAAATTGGTGTTAAAATCGTGCCTCCACAGAGGGGCTTGTATATTTGTCTTAGGGCTATGAGTACCATGTATGGGTATTCTTCGATGTGGCAATCGTGTCCTTCTATTATTTTGGATAAATTAGGAAAAGAATTGGCCATAGCTTTTTCAATTGCCACTTTGACAGATATCAAAACAGTTTGAGTGTGGATATAATTGTAAGCAAAAAATTTAAAGAAAGCTGAGATTTAGATGGGGCTAAGCTTTACTTACGATTCATTTGTTGTTTTTGTCATTGAATTATGCAAACTCGTTCTTTTTAGCGTGTAATGTGACCATAGTATTACAGGGCTTTGTGAAGTGAAGCTTTTTTTAATTTAACTCGCTTGCACGGTCTGTGTGGGCTTGATTAGAGGGTGAGTGGGTTTACCAAAAAAAAAAGCCTTATCTCTTTTTGTGATAATCGCAAATCGCATAGGCTTAATTAAATCTCGAATTCGCTGTAAACAAGTTTTTAATTATTTTTAATTACGACGACTTTCTAATTATTAAGTTTTAATTATCACTACTAACTTCCAAGTAAACTTGGATTTCGTTTTTAAACTACCAAAATATTTTGGAAATTGGATGAATGTAATTTCTGAAGTAAGGAAAGTTAAGAAGAGACTACAACTTAGAGGAATGTGTATAATTTAGGACGGTTCTTGGCTTTCTAATTTTATAAAAAAATTCTTTACTCGCAGAAATTTCTTGCCTTGTTATCGTTTAATTTATTTTTTTTTGATATTTTCATAATCTAGAAGTCGTAAATGCTTGTTTATATTTAAGCCTAATTATCTTCACCTTACTCACTCGTCTACAAGCGTTACAAACAGTGAACTTACACATTCCTAACGTATACCTTAATGCTGTATATTGATTATGATAAATACTCCAAATTCTTGCATTCCACCCTTAGGCCGTTGGCTGTAATCTCCGACATATTCAACCCGGACTACGCCCGGACTTCCGAAACAATTTTATTTGCTTCAGTCTTTAATATTGTTTGATATTTTATTGCTTAAGAAAAAGAAACATTTCATTTGTGCTTCCTTACTTTTTTATTATTAATTAACCTCAATTAAAATGTACCTAAGCTTTAGCAAATAAAAGAGCGTCTTCTTTTTTATTTGTTTCAGGTATGTCAAAGGTGTACGGTACGTCCACACTCAACGGGGGATTTGTTTTGGAGCGAATTGTCTCTGGATTTGCCCCTGTTCGCATCCCATTTCGAAAATGGACGTTTAGTCCTGCGCTGCACGGCAAAAATAAACGATTGGTACGAACAGGATACCGAGATTAGACTGGACAATGTGAAGGATCCCGTCCCCGCGAGAGGTGAGCTCGGACGTTTCGTCAAACCGAACGAACACCATCACGACTTGTTTGTTTCAGTTACTGCCGGCGATTACGCTACATCCACTCACACAATCGGTAACCTCCTTACTCTAGGAATATTTTTGTTCATTGTTTCGATACTGAGATAAATAAGCAATCCCACGCGTTCAAAGACTGTTAATTTAGTTCGGTTTTTTGTATATGTAAGGAAAAAATAAAAGAAAATATGTGATGTGAAATTTTGCTGCAACTAGTCAAGTTTGTTTAGCAGTTCTGGAATACAAATCGTAGTAAGATATTTTGTATAATTTCAAAAAAAAAATAATAATAATAATAAATTCGGAGGATTTAAATAGCACTAGCGATGATGTATCGGTGAAAATTTGACAGGTTTACAATAAATATTTTATTTTGAATTTCGCCTCTTTTATTACAAGTGCCCCAAATCCCACTCGGCCATACAGTGGATGTGCTGTATCGATTTGTTCATCAATATCAATTTAAATTGATTCAGTTAACTGCATCAGCTTCGCAAATGATATTATGACGTAAGCCGCGATGTACGTGAGTATAGAATACATTATTCATGGATGTACTAGTCCTGACGCGAATTTAGAGCGTATTCCATTAAACCAGGCACCGACCTTCTTGGAAATATTAACAATCCCGAAAGTAATTCATAAAATTTCATTTTATTTTTTATTATTTCCTTCGAGAGCTCCTCTAATATACACATCCAGATCGATCGGGGGCGCTTCAGAAATATTGGCTCTTTTGTGTAATTGCGCTTTCCAAGCGTCACGTAATATCTATGCCCTGATATTTTCTTCGTAGCTCTGCAGGCGAAATTAAATATTTGATATGTCTGCACTTTTAAAACGTACGTCTCTCTCGCTAAGACACGGACTAAGAAAACATTTTATTTATTTAAGTAAAACAAGAGATAGAAAAATGGAGATTTTCGATTCGAAAGTGTTTTATGTGTTAAGTTTCGAATATGCAAGTGCAAGACTCCATGAATATGGAATTTACGCTTGCGTTCAATAGATTTATGGTTACGTTTTGCTTGCATCTGTTTCCAAAATTTACGATCACTTGCGTTTGCTTCATACTTATTCTTCTTCTACCAGATTGTTTCAGTGTTGAAGTTGGTTTTCACGTACTTCCAAATCTGTTCCATATTAATTTCTTATTTTACGTTAGTTTTTTTATTTCGCCATAAGTTTTCACTATTTTTTCCATAACATTTTCAGATAGTTCCTCAATTTGTGGTTTCAAAATCGAGTTGAGGATTCACTTGGAATGGGCTTGAGCTTGTCTGGGCATGGATGTGGTTCCTTTTGGTGCACATGGGTTTTATGTCAGAGGTTGAATGTTGTTAGAAATAGATTTCTTGCATATTTCCAAATTCTAATTCCGAAGAGAAGCCGAGCCGGTGCAGTCCCCAACAAGCACAGGGCTTAGGAAAAGGCTTTAAGTAAAAGAACTAAACCTAAACTATTTCGGCCCTATATCGTTCACTCGCTTTCCTTTTTGTTTAATTTTTACCTTTCATTTCCGCTTCTTATCCTCATCACTTTTCTTTTATCTTCGTGTTCCTAGAGGTTTCCATTTTTTTTTCTTTGTGCTGACTCTAGGGGGCAATTAGTTTGGGTTTGGGGATTTAGTTGCCTTCACCATTGTGCCACCATTTCTTTGCTTCATTACACGAATTTAGCGTGCAGCATCTAAGCTTGCCGAAAGAAAAACTCTGGTTGTAGAGGTTACAATTCTTCATTCTTGCTGACGTTTCATCTATTATTACAAAAGGACTTCCGGGGCGCTGCTGCTTTATGGGAATTTTAAGTACCTATTGGCTTCAAAACCACTTAATTTCCGTCAATTTCATCAAGAAGGAAGCTTAGGAAAATCGGAAAGGTAAGTACATGTTTTGCATTCATTTTTTTCTTTAAATTGGAGATATTGAATGATTGTTTGCGCAGCACTTTTTACGTGTAAATTATTTAAAATTAATGAAAACTTTATAAACTTCACTCGGTCAGGGCCTGTCGACTTTCTTAGGTCTTCTTTTAATGAAAATTTCGTGAACGAAATAAGTTCCGTGCCTCGCTTCCGAAATTAGATTCTTGTTTCTTCAATGAAAATCTCAAAGCCATGATTTATAATTCTACATTTCATGTAATCTTTTATTTAATTAATTTGGCAAGACAAGAAGAGATCACAAAATGAACAGGGGGGTAATTAGTAGAATTAGGAGTTCGCACGGAGTAAAACAAAATAATTGGGCACGTCGCCCATGGATTAAAGAATGCAATTTCTTTTTCTAACTCTCAATAAGAATTACCCCTATTAGTTTCCGTCACGGCAAATAATTTCTACTTTTTCAATAAAAATATTAATGACGTAAGTCACGAAACGTCGGCAGACTCGCTTAGAAAAAGGGACGAAATCGAGGACGGGATACTTGTGATATCCGATACGATAATTAATCGGTAGGGATGATTGATCCTCGTTCTTTATACGACGTCCTCGTTCTGGCTGCTAACAAGTTGTAATTGCTTCTGCAGAACTAATAAGCAGTAAAAAGCCTTTTACTGTTTTATTTGAACGGGGCAAAAAGGGGAATGCCATCGGATATTGCGAACGCAAGTTTTTGGCGCCGTTGTGTTTAACACAATTGTAATTGTAATTTAGATAATATTTATTAATTCCAGTTTATTTGCACGTCATTTGAATGCGTCGGGAGATTAATGACTGGACGTACCTGACCATTTATCAGCGGTTTGGCCGAAAAAAGTATTTTTCAAATAGCTCGATTTATGTGTAGTTAGTACGTGCTTCAAATTATGATCTGTCACGTTGGATGGAGGGGCACTAAAGCAATTAAAAATGTGCAACGATCCGTGTAAATACACTTCCGAATACCCGGTACAATTTATAAAATATCAAACTCGCAGCAAAATGGCACTTCGCCCCCCCAACTTTCCACGTTCGCCCTGAAAATATTTCATTCAAATTTATGTTATGACCGTGAACACTTTGCTTAATTAGCGTTTGTTAACGTCCAGGAGGACGAAATATACCTATCCATTTCTGCTTTCGTTTTGTCCGCCCCATATTGTGTACGAGTCCGACTTAAACGGATTGGTTGAACTTCTCATCTCGGGGCTAAAGGACTCATAAACCGGAAAATCTTTTCCAATCTTCGGATGCAATTAAGACAGATTCCATACCGTCTCATTTCTGTCGAGTTGCGGAAACGATATAGATGGATCCAATACCTTTTAGGGTTTTATTTCGTCAAACTGAAAATTTTCTCAGTAACTTTCTACGTACGGTTTCCAAGCAGGAGGAAACTCTGCGTACAGTTCAAGCACATTAACTTAGCAGAGAAACAAAGGAAACAGAAAAGGAAAAGCACAACGCAATTACGTAAAAAATACACCAAAGGAAAGATTCGGAAACTCTAACGGAGTGTAACACATAAAAAATAAAATACGTTGGGATTTCTCGAATGATTGGTTACGACAGGCGGGCTTGTAAGATAAGCCAGACTGTGTTAAAGGTAACCGTACGATTGATATCAGTGATATTCAACAAAATGAAACGATAAGGCAGAGAGAAAGGAAATTGTTTTATATTTAGGGAAGAAGCAGAAAGGAAGGAGGGCTCAAATCAATTCATTGCTCACGGTATTTATATAAAAGGGGAGGTATCGCTAATCAAAAGGATTCGTTATATTGCCAAAGTTTCCTTGCTCGTCAACAAACCGAAATTTAACGTCACAAAGAACCAGTTAAACGTTTAATTTATTCGTTCATTACTTATTCAAATTTATCACTGTGTGCCATCCTCGTGTTATTGCTTGTTTTAGATTACGTAGTTTAGTTCCTTTTCACATATTCTTCGCAGACTAAATGTGAATTTAAATCTGATATTTTTTAAGAATAAACCGTTATTGTTGAGTATTATAATTTCGAGGGCGTGTTTGAAAAGGGTGCATTTCCCGAAACTTCAACGCGAATTATTCAGAACGCTATTTTCGTTTTCTATTATGCGTTCGAAGGGTTTGTCCCGGAATTTAAAGAGCGCATTCGAACGAAAACAAAGCAACTGAATTGTAACGCTCGTTTTCTTAACTCGCCGTACAGTCCCATTAGCTTTTGGCGTTCAAATACGCTCTAAGGTGGAACATTGTACTCATCTACTTGGGCTCAGTGGAGCTCCTTCAACTAGAAAATATTTAATGATTCCGTTAGACTGAATTTCTTACTAACGCGAGGTTTATGTTAATGTCCTGATAGGGTGGTTATTCTGCTAAAATATTCTAATTCTTTCTCAAACACAATTCACCATTGTAGGTTAAGGAAAGTGTTCGTTTATCTTACTAATATGAAACCTAGAAATCAAAATGTTTACTTTTTCGATAAAAGAATATTTTATTTATTGCTCCACACACACAGCGACATGCTTGTAAATTTGTTCGATGAATTAATTGTCTGTTCCTTTTTTTCAATGCTTTTTAACACAATTCCACACAAGTTTACATCAAATTAACGTGTAACTAAAGCCACTTTAAGTATGTCAAATGGTAATACGTCACAATTTAATTATAAGTATAGGATTTATTTATTTTATAGCACTTAAGAATTTATAGGGAGAACTTCTTGCGCAATTTATTTCGAATGAACGTAACTCACAGAAGATTCAAGTTAAATTGCATTTACCTTTAGTTAATGGCCTCGTTTATGGCCGCAGTTTAGTCCACTTGTTAGGCCATTATTTGGTGTGTACGATAAATTTTTTATGCCTCTTCGAGCTCGACCTTAGCTAGTTGCTTACACTTTATAGAATGGACGACCCGAACGTGACATCCTTCACTAGAGCAAAGTGGCATTGTAAATTTCAGAGGGAAGTTAAGTTATACTTCATTCAGTTCATTTCAAATTAGTAAAAGTACTGCACTTAAAAAAATAACAGGGAGATATAGGGACATCATAATAAAAATTATTTTCACAGCTTATACAGCCAATTTGGCTTATGATACTCACGTGAGTATAATTATTTCAACTGATGTTACATGTATCAAAGGGTAGCTCTGAAATTTCGGTATAACGTTGTAATTACATATATGAAAGGTATTCATGGGGAGGGTTTATATTACATAATTCTCAATACGAACATGTTATGTATGTAATGAGTGCGAAACTTCAATCGGTATTACGAATGATGCCCATCGTAGATAGCACTTTGTATACATGTATGTACATTTGTGGATAGTGGATGTTATTTTTTGAATGAAACACACAAATTCGTGGCGATAATTGATTGGGGTTAATGTTAAGGCTAGTCTGACCCTCTTTGTGTTTTTTAATCCGCGCCTAATATGTGTACAACCAGAAATACATGGCAGCAATAAATAGTATAAGATTAGCATTATAAATTAATCAAAACTGATCAATATTCGAGAAAAGACATGGGTCTATGGCAATTCACGGTGATGCCGTGATGCCCCAGCAAAATTCGTGAGGTTAATGGAGATGGTTCTGAAGGGTCTGTCCTGGACAACGTGTATGGTGTACCTGGACGACATAATTGTGGTGGGAAAAGCATTCGACGACCATCTGAAGAACCTGGAAGGAGTGTTCCAGCGGCTTCGCGGGGCTAGACTAAAGCTTAGCCCTAAGAAGTGCCATCTGTTCCAGAAGGAAGTGAATTATCTGGGCTACATTGAAAATGGAAATGGAATCGCCGTGGACCCAGTGAAGATTCAGGTGATGAGAGACTGGCCAACTGCCAAAAATAAACACCAGATAAGGAGTTTCCTAGGCCTGTGTACTTACTATTGGCGCTATGTTTCCGGATTTAGAGACATCGCTAAGCCGTTGACAAAGCTCACCGAAGAAGCCCGCCCGTTTGAATGGGACCAACACTGCCAAATTAGTTTTGAACAACTAAAGCGGTACTTGATAAGTGCTCCTATTCTGAGTTACCCTCTCCCGGAAGGCAAGTTCGTCGTGGACACGGACGCTAGCAACGTTGGTATGACGTAATTTCCCAGATACAAGATGGGCAAGAAAAGGTGATCGGCTATTTCAGTAAAATACTGTCAAAACCGGAGCGTAATTATTGCGTCACGAGAAGGGAATTGTTAGCCGTGATAAAGACGATAGTACTTATGTGGCAGACACTTCCTCCTGAGGACGGACCATGCCGCCTTAAAATGGCTCCTCCGATTCAAGAATCCTGAAGGACAAGTTGCACGATGGATTGAACGACTTCAGGAATACTCTTTTGAAATTCAGCATTGGGCAGGAACAAACCATAGAAATGCCGATGCTTTGTCTAGAAGACCCTGTACTGAAGACTGTAAACACTATAGTCGTCTGGAGGAGAAAGTAGTCATGACTGCAAGGACGGCCATTGTTGACGACAAATGGCAAGGCGAAGAATTGCGGCGAGACCAGGAGAATGACCCGGATTTGAAATTGGTGCTGCAATGGAAAAGTAGGGAGGCAAGGTATACTTGGGAAGAGATAGCACCGTGTGCACCATCCGTAAAGTCATACTGGGCGCAGTGAGACTCCATAGTGCTGGATCATGGTCTTCTGAAACGAAGGCACGGAACAGAAGACACAGTTATTGGTTCCCAAGAATAGGGTCCCAGAAGTTCTGAGGGAACTTCTGGGAAGTTCTGAGGGAGAGCATTTGGGAATCAAAAAAACTATCGAGAAGGTGCGCGAGCGATTCTACTGGGTGAATTGCAAGGAAGATGTAAAAAATTGGTGCAGGAAATGTGTAGTCTGTGCAGCCAGTAACGGTCCCCACAGGCGAGGCAAGGCTCCCATGAAACAGTATAACGTGGGAAGTCCTTTTGAGAGAGTTGCCATCGATGTAGCAGGTCCATTTCCAGAAACAAATGTGGAAATAAGTACGTCGTCGTGGTAATGGACTATTTTAGCAAGGGGGTTGAAGCATGCGCCCTACCTAACCAACAGGCGGTCATTATTGCTGAAATCCTTGTGAAGGAATGGATCAGTCGGTATGGTGCACTCATGGAACTGCATTCGGATCAGGGAAGGAACTTTGAATCGACCTTATTCAAGAATGTACTCGGCGTAAGGAAAACTAGGACCACTGCGTTTCATCCACAGTCGGACGGAATGGTGGAAAGGTTTATCAGAACCATCAACCGACATTTGTCCAAGGTCGTCTCCGATCATCAGAGAGACTGGGACACGTATATTCCCCTGTTTCTACTGGCATACCGCTCGTCCGTTCATGAGACAACAGGAGAGACTACGGCGAAAGTGGTATTTAGGCGAGACCCAAGACTGCTCTGTGACTTCGGATTCGGAGTGAAGCCTGGCGAAGTCCCCGCCGACGAAGAAAATGGAAAATGGACAACATTCACAATCACGTGTGTCACAATATACAGACCACCAGCGACCGAATGAAGGAGCATTATGACATCAACGCTCAGAATGGGGGATACCAACCAGGAGCACTGGTCTGGCTTTATAATCCTCAAAGGCGTCGAGGTTTGTCCCCAAAATTGCAGACATCTTGGGACGGGCCTTACAAAGTGATAAAACGGATTAACGATGCTATATACCGCATCAAAAAGATTCCGAAAGGCAAGCTCAAAGTGATCCACTTCAACCGGAAGGCTCCTTACAACGGAGAAGAAAATGAAGGAACAGTACAAAGGACGTAAGGTTCCGAAGTAAACTTGGAAACCTTTACGTTTCATCACGCCACAGGAAGTAAGACACGGAGAGACAGCAAGATCTTGTTACGTTTCAAATTTTTCACAAAAGAAAACGCGGAATCGAGACGATATCTGACCCGCTGTTGATACAGTTGGCAATCTTGTATCCCTCCTTCGCAAATTCGAAGCTCATTGGCTATGGGGCATCACGTGACTATTTTTGCGTGTAATGTACCGACCACCATTGTTCAATCGTTCTTTTACGTTCGGGCTTCAACTTAGTGCAACGTGTTTTGTGTGTTCCCGGAATTCTTGCTCTTTGTGTGAGAAGAGTTCAATTAAACGACTGTGTCGGAATTTCTGGTTGCACTTCCGAACGAGTTGGAGCATATATAGCTCCATACAAAGCCTGGAATTCTAGAAAATCCCAGGTAACGTAAAACGTGCATGTGGCGTGTACACAAAATGGACGCTAATAGGCTTTTTCCAGTAGCAGTTTTTCCGGTAGCAGCTTTTCCCAGGCTTCTTTTTCCAGTAGCACTTTTTCCAGTACCAGCTTTTGGTAGCGACTTTCTACGCAAGTTAAAATATTAATAAGTCCGAGTCGACGCCCATATCGAAACCGCTTTGAACCGGTCCATCCCGGATTAGCATCGCGGAACAGCAACCATAGAGGGCGGGGATTAACTCGCAAATACCCTGACGTTTCTCGGACTGACAGAAAGAAATTTGTGAGTTTCTTTTATTACTGGTACATTTGTGTTGAATTTTATTTATTGTTGCGATATTACTGCATGCTGTTCAGTAATCTTGGAGAGCGAATCTTCGACCAAATACAGATATTGCATTATTAAAATTATTTTGTTATTTCGATTAAATACAGAGTTTGTCAAGTTTGGACAAAACTAATCTAGTTATAGTTATTAGTATTATTATGCATTTGTAAGAAGTAGCATTCGCAAATAAATAGTAAGATCGTTAACTTTAATTTTGTTTACTGTGTACCTTGACGCACCAGTGAGCAAAGTCTCGCCTCTATTTATTTTCAACTATTTCTGCCCGACCTGGTCAATTGGAGACGTTGACTGGTCGGTTATATACTTGCTGAATAGTAGTCTTCTGGCGCCCCTTAATTAATTCTTACCAACTCATTTGACCCACCCCATTCTTCACTGTTTTGTTAGCCCGTTAGTCAGCAGAAACTTGTCATCTGTCGAAGGTAAGTAAGAGGCAAGTCAATTTAAATTAAATTTTGGTGACAATCTTTTCCAAGTGCCACCAGAATGCAGTCTGGCCCACTGTGTGGCAGAAGACCTAAGAATGTCCAAGGGGATAACCCAGGTTTTCCGGAAGAAATTTGGTTGAGTCGAGGTACTCCGAAGACAGCATCTCATGGTGCAGGCAAGAGCCTGCAGATCAACGACACGAGAGCAGATCAGAGACGACGCGTGTACTACTTAGTCACTAAGAAGACATCAAGCGGTAAACCTGACTATCACAGTATGGGGAGAGCTCTTTGTAGCCCAGCTGGACTGGAGGGCAATCCGAAGCATGATAGAAGTTATCTTCAACAGAACGGGGATTGAAGAAGTCCTGATTTGCAGTCACCACCCACAGGCAGCTGTTGGAAATGAGAAAACTGTGGATTGCTACTTCGTCCAAACCGGAAGGGGCCAGCGTATCGTTTTCGACATCCTCTTTCAAGGCTTTTACGAGGAACGTTCCGAGACGAAACATTTTTAAGAAGGGGGCAGTGTGACGAACTAAAGGCGACAAAGTCATACACTCGCCTAGCCAGCGGCGACTCGCCGAAGTATCTGGACCCGTTCAAGATAATTCCGCCGTCGAAATGCTCTAGAGGAGAAGCTGCTGGAAAAACCGCTCCGGTATAAATACACGTGCACGGCGGAACACGGACAGACTTCTTTAGTTCGACGTAGAGTTTAGTTACCGTTTAATCGCTCGGCTTGTGAAAATAAATTATTCATAGTCTGTTCTAAATAAAATCAATGTTAAGTTTTGTTAATAAATTAGTTATTAGTCTCATCGAGTATTTTATTTAAAAATAAATCAAAACTAACCCTAAATTCACAACAATATTTTGAAAATGCTCATTTTTCCGATGAACGCGAAAGGATTTAAAAGGATTTAAAAATAAATCAAAACGAATCCTAAATTCACAACAATATTTTGAAAATGCTCATTTTTCCGATGAACGCGAAAGGATTTTCTGGTAGGATTACTCTGAATGCAAGAAAATATTTATATTTCAACTTGCAATTTTCCGATTCGAAGGAAATCCAAACTAGTGTCACTTAAACGTTTTTACTGCGCAAAATATGAAATCTCGTTAGGAGCTAACTTTAAATGAGAGCGATCGTTTAGGCGACGTCCTTTAACTCGACATGACAGGTTCCTCCAGCGTAATTCAACAACATTTTTCTAACTAATTGGATTACCGTGGAATTCATGAGCTTTGGAAGTGCCAAAAATAAATTGCCCCCGAAACATATTGGACAGTCGTAATACTGTTGCAACCTTGGTTTTGCGTGGCCGAAGTATAAACACGGCGGACATTTGTTTCTTGTTTAATTTATGGTCGCGCCTGAGATTATAAATGGGACTTAATTAATCAGGTTTAACGAAATCAATACGCGAATTGTTTAGTTTGATTTTTTTTATTTAACCGGATTGCTTTGAACGAGCTGAGACGGAAACTATTCGCCGTGTAATTATTCTGACGTCTAGGAGCTCAAGGAAAAGATTTCTTTCCCCGAGAGACATTTTAGGCTTTTATCGAATCGGTATCAGGGGCACGATTACCGATACCGCACGTTGCACACGTCTAAACTGCAAGAACCTTTCTCAGGTGTTGGCTTTACGTTGGAAATTTAATTTCGTCTCGACGTCGAAGACTGAAATTGCAATTTAATTAAATCGGGATTACCCTCTTTATACATATTTCACCACTGAAATGATTGTTTAAAAAATAAATAATTCAAAATTCTTGAATAATGTTATGCGTTTATAATTTAATAACGCTTATGTGTCAGAGTACAAGAATCTTTTTAAATCAAGGGTTTTCTCGAAAATGAATCCTTGAGGGCCTATAAACTATAGCAGAGTGATTTCAGCGGGTAAGTGCGGTATATAAAGTGAATATTTATTAAGAAATATAAGAGGTATTCATCATCCATTTCCTCTAAAAGAATTTGCACGTTCGGGGCTTACAGGAACGGAGAAAATATGCACGGCGCTGCTCACATAATGTAATTATAAGTAATTTCATGCAAATCCCAAAAATCCAAGAGAATTAAATTCAATTATCTGTCTTGATTATTCTCTGCACTCGTATTTATGCTCGTTATGTAGGCTAGATAAATTGCGCGACGAGAATTTTAATTTTGCCTTTAGACGAAATTTTTAGTGGCAATATAAAAGTGCATGAAGCTTTTATGAAAATAAATAGGCGAGGTAAAGAAGGGCTTAGGTCAAAATCGTTGTTAAATAAATATTTCTATTCAATTCGGAAAGCAAACTTTTCTAAAACAAGCCGCAAAACAAATTTCGAAGTTAATTTCATTAAATCATCGAAGCAATGTTTGTTAAACTAATACTACAGATTTCAATTAACTTAACTTGCCCTCCATGTAATCGCATTTGGAACTACTTGGAATATCAAATTCATGTGACCAAGTTGTGGACACTGTTGTTTCCGCATGAAATAATTTAATTCAATTATCGAATGACTTATTTTGGCTTTCGTGTATTATTATTAACATACTGCAATTCTAACTAGTTACGTCATCCAATGCATTTAACCACCAAACTTTAAGAAACAAAGATTCTTTTTGAACATCAATAAATAGGTCACATTCCAGCAATTTTGCCGGTATTCTCGTCGTCGGCTTTTGAGCCGAAGCGATCCGACTATAAAAGCGCGTAATTCAAATTAATTAAATTAAAAAAAAAATTAACGTGATATTGTTTCGACTTGTCGCATTTAAATGAAATGAAAACGATTTCGTTTTACTAAAGAAACAAATGGCGCAGACGTTTCAGCGAAAAGCTTAAAATAATTAACGCAGAAAAATTCCGACTGTAAAACCGTATATGCAGTAAACCCTGCTTGGAATAATTCCAACTCAAACAGACTGACAACTTTCCACCGACATCCGCCGTTGCATTGATTTCACCTATATTTGAGATTTTAGCAGATTTTCCTCCCCTGCGGGAAACACAGGCGACTGCAGCGGTATCTGCGGGCGAGATTGCACTAATTCCGGAAGTGTAAATAATTTTATCGGTTGCGTACGGTTCGTGAATTCTCATTAGCGTGCGAGATATGTAGGAGCGTCGTTAAACGCGCAATAAAATTCGGTTCATTTATGCGACCATCCTAATTTGGCGCTTAGCTTCGTTGCTCTTTTGTCCGGGGGGGTCAGGACAAATAACTCGACCTAATTCCATTTTGAGCGATTCGCAGTTTAAATGAAAGTAAATTGATTTTAGGGATTTGTTTATGCTTCTATAAAGTCGCAAACTCTGCTGCCCCAAAGCCAATGTTACAGAGAGCAAGAATAAAGTTCAGATTTTATTATTGGGTTAACTTATGTGTACTTTAAAGCAGAGCTTCGTGTACTTTATGAATTGGATACTTCTTGTCCTGTGATTTCCGAGTGAGTTTAGTTGCCTAATTTGGATGATCACGTGGGACTCTCGTGAATTATTGAAAGCAGGGTATATAAGCCTAATTATCTGAAATGAAATTCTGCATTCTGTTAAAGCATAAATCGATCGACGTTCAATGATTTATAGTACTCGGTTGAAACATCGAGGCATTAATTCTTTTGATAGAGCTCCCGGTATCGATTACTTGTCACTTTCATTATGAATGCCGCAAAACAGCTACGTTTGCAGGCCCCCTATATTTGCATACCAAGATAATTTCCTTCCTGCCTGCAAAGTAAGAGATCGGGCCTCCACCTCCTGCAATAAAACTTAATTGCCTATAAAAAAAATACAACAAATATTATTTATAAAGAATGTGCGACTGGTATTAGCTCAGCTATGAACGTGCAATTTATTTCAGCAATTTGAATGCTAAGTAATGCATTGCGAATTTGAAGTAGAGCCAAAATTAGTTTTTCGCCTGCTTTTGGGAAATAATCACAATGATAAACCGTTGCACATAAAATACTGTATTTATGCGCTGGTAGTTAATTATCATTAGCCAAGTGCATAAAATAACTCTTGCCCTACTTTATTTTCACTTCTTATAAGTTCCCAAGTAAATTATTACCTGGGAATTTTTTTGGTATTAACCGAATTAAGTCGTAAATCTCTGGAACGTTAAAACTTATCCCAATTCAAATTCTTGATTAAATAAAAACTCTGAAACTCCGAAGTAATGCGAAATAGTTTGAGCGTCCGCCGCATGGTTATAAAATATGAATTGGATCATCTACTTTTAGATTCAGTGGTTGACTAAAAGTTTAAATGGCATTTATGTCAGGATCGATGTATTGTAAATTTGGTGCTTAAAGCACTGAGCTCAGCGAAGCAGCTTCGTCGAAAAGATCGATGGTCCATTTGCATAAAAATGCAGGCTGCGAATTGAATCAGGCAGGGGTAATTGCACACAGCGGCAACAAAGGCGATATCTATATCGCCGGAAATTTCGTACCGCGTATTAAAAATGCCGTTAAATAGTCCTTGTGTGTCAAAAATGAGCGCGGCATGTTCGCGATAAACCCCTCTGCGATAATTAAAGTCGAAACGTGATTTTCACGATTTTTGATTAGCCGCGAAATAGAGTGCTAACAGAACTGTTGAACATAGAATACAGAATGAGTTTTTTATAATAAGTATTGTAACGAAAAAAAAAAACGATAATAGTACCACTCTAAAAGCTCATGTGCTTTGATTAACAGCTTCATTCGGATTACATTACCAGGTTTTGAAATATTGTGCTTACAGATTATGTGCTAATTTAGTAGCAAAACTCATTCGTTCGCTTCTGCTACTTTTTACTACGCTCTCAACTAATTCTATCCACTCCAATAGCTTTGTGGAACATTGGTACACACTTTAAAATCAAAAGCCTTCACAACAATCCTTTCAAAAGCTTCAGAAGGCAAGGAAGGTAAGCCCTTTATCAACCCAGAGAAGCAATTTGCATAACTTCCTTTTTTAACATCGTGAAAATTTCGTCTTGGATTTACTTCTTCGACCCTATATAGCTATTCCATCCAGGTGGAAAGAGGGTTCAAACGATGAATCAATCAACCTTTTGATACTCCCCCCTATCTTAAATTACAAGGTTGTATAAAATAATTTATTTCCATTTTTGATTTTGATTCATTTTCCTTAAAAGGATGGCTGCGTAGTTAGGGACATGAAGTACGATGTTAAGGTGCGTGCTTTATGCTAAAATTAAATATCTAAATTGGAAGCACAATTAATAAGGATGTAATTAAAGATCATTGAAGTTGAAATGAAGTAATTGCAGGAGTAACACTGAATCTTCGAGACAGAAATCTTGCCCAATACATAAGGGAATAAATGGAGAAAGAGCTTAAAATGACGTGATTGGAGACGAAAAAGTAGCAAGGCGTAAGGAAATTGAAAATAATGTTGGGTCTCATCATCCGCGAAACAAAAAACTAATATCCTCATTATTCTTAATCCCCTAATTTATAGCTCCAGCATATTTGTAAAGCAGATCGGATAAACGGGGCACACTCTTAGTCAATGGAAGAAGAAGTAATAGGCTTCTTCCTCAACTTTCTCCGTTTTTTTCTGTTAGTGGTTGCTTTGATTCAACCCTTCAGTTTGAAGTATTTTCTATATCCAAAATTTTTCTTGAAGGTGGAAAGTTTAAGGCGAAATACCTTGTAAAAGTAATGATATCGTGGAATTACATAAAGATTACGTAAAGTTAGTAGAAACAAAAGCAGCATATGAAGAGGTAAGGAGGCCTTCCAATGATGGAAACTATATTGGTTTTCAACCTTCGCGAAATAATAAGGTCGAATAAACAAGGAACAGTCCTAGTCGTTTGAAAAAGAAGAAGAACGAGGAGAAGACGACGATGACGATTCTCCAAAAGCTAGTTTCTCAACGCCTTCATCTTTTCTCCTTGCTATTCTGACCCAACCCTTGAATTGGACATCGAGGTCTTCTCACAAATTTCAAAAAAAGGCATGGAGAGTGGAGAGTATATATAAGAAATACCATGCAATCACGTAAAGTTCGTAAGTTGGGATCAGAATGCATCACAATCTATATATCTAGAGAAGAATGGAGTGGCCAACTACCTGAAATGGTGTTGTGAAACGCTGGAAACAAGTGTAACACAGGCCACTAATAGGGAATATGTTGGGCAACATGTACGTCAATGTATCTTCAACTGGCCACTCTCTGGGGAACATATTGGGCAACATACTTGGCAACGTGATCGTGCAAGCTTTTGGATATTTCTCCAGGAGCTTGCAACCAACCCAACCAAGATGGATGGAGTGGCCAACTACATGAAATGGTTTTGTGGAACGCTGGAAACAAGTGTAACACAGGCCACCAATAGGGAACATGTTGGGCAACATGTACGTCAATGTATCTTCAACTGGCCACTCTCTGGGGAACATGTTGGGCAACATACTCGGCAACGTGATCGTGCAAGCTTTTGAATATTTCTCCAGGAGCTTGCAACCAACCCAACCAACCTGCCAACATACTAGCCACAAGCCAAGTTGCCGAGGATATTGCCCAACAGGTTGCCTTGTAAGTCGTCTGTTTTAAAAATTGCTATTTTGCAAATTAAGAGCTTTACGCAAGATAAACAAACATTCATGCAAGGTTTTTC
Source organism: Serrognathus titanus (assembly GCA_039766575.1). Taxonomy (NCBI): domain Eukaryota; kingdom Metazoa; phylum Arthropoda; class Insecta; order Coleoptera; family Lucanidae; genus Serrognathus; species Serrognathus titanus. The sequence continues at coordinate 75,244,033 of CM077912.1, forward strand.
GTAATCGGACTTTTCGGTATACACCATACAAAAGACGATTAGGCATCAGACAGTCAAAAGCCCTTTTGGTCGTAATGTCGGCGGCAGGAGTGACAAGTCCTTGGTGACAACGAGACTAGTCAGAAGTTCCGCCTGTTTTTCTGTATCCAGTATCATGTTTGGTGAGCGAACATTAATTTATTTGCCAAATAGTTATGTCATTAGTAAAGAGTCTACTTTTATCTCAGCTTTTTTATGTGCAGTAGTCGATCAAGTGGAGAGAGCACATTTCTTCCCCGAATTTTGATCCAGTAGCGCATTTTTCGACTCTGAGCACTTGCAGCAGCATTGAGCTCGCCCTTGGAACCTCTGCCTCGCGTACTGTGTTACGACCTCACATTTTCGAAGCGTACGCTCATGGTAAAACAAACTGAGACAAATGTGGACTATCTAGTTATTAGAGACTAACATCTGCTTTGGTTGACGTGTAAAATGTTGTTTCTTCTCGTTTTAAAGTTATTTTGAACTTGTTTTGCATTGAGGTATAATTCGCACAGGAAAATGCTTTTAGTTACTTAACTTTCCTGACAACAATTACATTGAGCTTACCAGCGACGAATCAAAAGATTTTTCTCGTATCCGAAATTTTTGGGGATACACTCTAAAATTAGATTTGCGAGATTCGACGGATTTAATTTAGATAAAAAACTAAAATTGCGCGGGAAAAGCGCAAACTTTTAGAAAATTTATAACAAAACATCAAAACCCGAACTTAAAAAAAAAGAATTTAAATTAAAATTTCGACGAGAGATTTAACGCGGACCAAACATAAGGAAACCGGGAACTGCCTTATCTCCCTCGCTTAAGCTACTTAAAGGCAGCAAGAATTTGAATTCAGATGGTCCTAACAGTAGCTTCCAAGCGAAACTTTTCTCGTTACGAGAGGGCGTAAACGTCTCTTTTTACTGAGTTTTACCCACGTCGCTCGTTCAAGGGCAGAGACGCACAGTGGCGTGATTTCCTTTTGCTGATTCAATGAGAAAATTTTTATCGTAACGACCTCGAAAAATATATGCAGGGGCAGGCAAGGGCTAATAGATGGATTTACTTAAAGCATTTCAACAAACCTGAAAATTAGTGGAAAAGCGCCGACAAGAATACTGACCACAGAACAATGCGTCTTACATTCTGATATGGCCGGAAAAGGAATGATTTAGCCCCCAATAAACGCGCTCTCTCACCCTCACGCGCTTATGTAAGGCTGTCTTGCTTACTCTCACAGGCAAACCTTTTCTACATCTGATGCTGCCTGATGCAATGTAGGTTTCGGAATTGAAGTAGAAATCTGACATTTTATATAAACCAATTGTTTTTTTTTTTTATTTCAGACCTTCGAATTCCTACATTCAATTTTAAAAAGAACGTGTCAATGCAAAACAGGTGCAATTCAATGTGATTCACCAAAACCATAATGCCGTCAGTATCAATTAATAAATGTCATAATTTAAATCCTGAATCTTTAAGGAAAGTGTTTGATAATTGCTTAGTACATTGTTAAAACGTGAACGAGGATATTTCGACATAAAATTTTGCTGCAAATCGATTTTGATTGCAGTGGATTCCACGAGCATTATTATTATATGTTTTTGTTGAAAAATCAGACGCATAAAAGTTTTCCCTGTGAGAGCAAGCAGGACACTCTTACGTAAGTGCACGAGTGCGAGAGAGTGCGTTTATTAACATCATCTCTTTGGGGCTATATTAGTCCTTTTTCAGACCAAGTCAGAATGTGAGACGCATAGTTCTGCGTTTAGTGTCCTATTAATTTTCAAGCTTGTTGGAATAAATCCGTCGCTAGTTCTCATTCTATAAATTCTCATTCCCTATTGAGGCGGCATTGACAGGCTAAATAAAGCTCAAACCAGACACGCACAAATAAAGACATTGCTACTTGAGTCCTTTAGGATTTGATTAAAATTTTAGTAAAAGAGTAAGGAGAAGAAGTGGAAATTGTTGATTATGTTTTGGTAAAGTTAATTAAGATTTAAAGTTTGGTGGTGACTTCTAGAGGAGCATAGTGTCTCGACGAGGCCTTGTATAATTTATTGATAAATTTAAAAGCAAAGGATAATTCATCCTCTTTCTTTAATCATTTTTGACCAATGTCCCTCACAGAAGTGCTCCTAGTCTATTTGATACATAAAACTTCAGGTTTATGCTCCTTCTCAAGTTAGTTAAAGATTTGCAAAAAGAAATACAATTTACTTGCAACTTTTAGCTCACAATAGCCCCAAACTGTAAAAGTCTGCACCTTAGTAATTATTATTATAATCTATTGCGCTTTATGTAGTTGAACAATATTCAACCAAAGCTCCTGGAGATGGCGTTTGGCTCAGGGCCAGTTCTCATTTTCTTTAATATTTTAATTAAATTAAATTTTTAATACAATGCTATCAATCGACGAATTTTTTTTAATATTTTAACGGACATTAAAAATCGTACACTCGCTTAACGTTTCATTATCGGTTGAAAGCTTCGTCACTCCTGATTAAAAAAAAAAATGCAGAGGTGTGAACAGTTTTTCAACAACAATAAATTTGAAACAAATTGCACTGTGACATCCTACAATTATTATTTATTCTTCCATTGTCCTGTCAACTAAATTATTCAAAAAATGTGTAACATTAAACATACCTGGCTGACATTCAGTTCGGCAAATAAATTTATCACAGAGACGTGAAATTACACAAATAAAAGCATCCGTTTTAATGATACCCTGCGAATATACATAAATGTCCATGAACGTATCTTGCAAGTAATTAGCTTTCGATGTATTGATCGAGTAAAGCAACTTCTTGCTTACATGCAGCTTAGAATGATAATTACGCTGCAGGATGGTAGGTATTTGATAAACGAACAAAAAAGTGATCGACGCGCAAAAAGTGATTAAAATATAGAATGTATTAGTTTGTGTAGAATCTAACTCAGGCTCTTGGTGTAGATGCATATATTTAACTCGAGAAAGATCTCTATCTTTTAAGCTCCTGGCTTCGGGTTCCGGCACTAAGATTTCATCCCGGATTCGAAATTCGGTAGCGATATTTGACTGCGATAGCCGTTTCTGTACATAAGCTTCACCGTAAATACTCTTTTTACGCACCAATAAAATTTATAGTATCACTTAAACAAACCGTAAATCTTTCGCGTTTTGTTTTCGTTCATTCAAAATGTGCCCGTATCGTGTGGCGTTTATTTTGGAAACGCAAAGAAATTTACTAAATCCAAGAAAATAAATAGGTCCGTTCCCCCCCAACTTGGATTGCATTTTGTAAGTTGTAAATCTAAGAAGAATACTTCCGTGAGATTAAGATTAAATGTGGTGAGTTGTGAAACAAAGGTTTCGCAGCGTGTGTATGTGTGAACGAACAGGCGTGATTTTCAGTGCCCCGATGCGATGTTGTTTAGCTGTGCCCACGCATGAGCAAGCTTAAACGTGTATAATATAAAACGTTTGCATTATTTGCGTTCACTCTGGTAGAAATCGCGTCTCGCATTTCTTTAAATATTAAAAGTTCACCGAGGAAACAATATAAACAGTTTGTCTCCCAAAATTGAATTCTACTACTGTATGATATTTGAAATACGAGGTTATTTTGTAGCTACAGTAAATGATCGTAGATTTTCCGATCGTAAAACCTTGCAAGGAGGAATTTCATACTGCTCGCGTTTCCCGTTCCTTTGGGGTTTCACCAATTGCTTTCTCAGCATTATATTTAACTTCGCCGAAATGCCACTTTCTCTGTTTCACTTTTATGAGTAATATTTACTTCTGGAGGAACTCAATCGCAGAGGAAACGGAATTTAATTTGAATTTTGTAATATCGAATTTTATTTTTTATAATGGAGGAATTTTCATATTCAGAATTTAAACATTTTTATTTTCAGGGTGATTCTTCGATAGACCGCCAAATAATAATCCGTGCAAGAATAGAAATCACAGATTATAGTTAAACTGGTAAAAAAAATATTGCGTTCTTTAGTTCTTTAGTTAATTTTACCCAAATACACGACACGTCACTGGTTAAGAACCAGCAGCTAAAGGAATGAAAACAAATACAGTCATATATGTTTTATCGTTTTATGGCTGTTGCGTTTTCTAACATTATTTCAAACAAAATATCTTAATAAAAAATTTTAATCAGAGCAAGTTGAAATTTGCATAATTTGGAGTCGATGTTTTTTGAAATTCTGTAGCGCGCGGAGTCGTGAAACAAAACCGGCGATCTAAATAGCATTTATGAATGGCACACAGCTGCAGGGGGGTAATAAATCCATAAACCGAAAGCTCGGTGTATTGAACTTTGTCACACGTCGAGTGCAGCAGCGATTTGAAATCGCGTGGATATTTAAACTTACTTACTTTAATAATGAATTACAAATGTGGGGTTATGCAAAAATATACATTCAGTATGTATGTTGTCGCGACATTCTAGAGACAATTAACCAATACACCGATTTCGTATGTGAATAAATGAGAATGAATGGATTATTACTCATTCACATACGAAATCGGTTTATTGGTTAATTGCCTCTAGAATGTCGCGCCAACATACTTTATATTATTTATATTTTTGCATAGCCCCATAATTGCAATTCATTATTAAAGAAAATATGTGTATGTGAGTATGGAATAAATTTTATTATACTTGTGTTAACAACATCTATGGTTGTCAAACTTAAATTGTTCAAAATAATGCAAGCAAGTCAATTAATGTAGGTTCATGTTCGTTGAATAATAATAATAATAATAAGTCATTTATTTAGCAATTTGTTATTAGTTCAAGCACCAAACATATTTATTTTTATTAATAGGTTTAGGAGAGCTTTTATAAATGAAGAATAATTTTTACAATTTTCTTGTGTACCTATGTAGTTTAGAAGTTTGGAACAAATCTAAGTAACATTTTAACAGAAAGTTAAAGAAATTTTGAAGAACTTAGTAATATAAAAAATGAATAATTATTTTGTTTAATATCTTAAAGAAACCTGCATGATATTGAGTTTAAAATAATTAATGATAGTTACCTGTTGCTAGTAACATAACGCTTGATACAGTAATAATTAATTTCCTTTTCAAATCGTCAGGGCTTTTATAACGGATTTCCATCTTCCTTTCAATTCTTACACACAAAATCATTAGTTTCGGCCATTCTCTGGCCACTTTTATAAACAGTACTATCGCTATGGCAGCGTTGCCAATAAAAAATATGTCGCCTGCAACAGAAGAGCAAAAACATCTATGTCTTCGTGCTATTCGACTCAAAAGTGTGTTTTATCTTTACATTGGAAATCGAACCACTCACAAGTCACCAGAACATAATTAAGTCACCTATATTACATGCTAAAAGTTGTTTCTCTCAGGATGGCCAAAAAGTTTTCTCGTTCTTTTGGATTGGATGGCTTTGACTTCGTTGTCACCTACTAAGAGAAGTGACAACTTGTGTCTTAAAGGTATGTGGTTCTATCATTTTAACCAAAAATTGCAATTATTGGTTGTACTTGTTGAGTTGGCCTAATGAGGGAATTGTTTTACATTAAGATAACACTAAATCCCAAACTTCTTTGACTACTCGCCAAAATTGTTGGAGCTTGGTCGGAATGTTTTATTCCATCCACTTTATTCACCATTTGTTTCGGTTCCTGTAAAATTTTGTTAAGGCCAAACAATTTTGCAATTTCAATGCTTTAGAAAATTTTTTGAAGACGGTAGTATAATGGAATCCAAAAAAAAGGCAGAAAGTCTTTCCGGTGTGTCATAAGAAATGCCATCCACTGGTATCAAAGAAAAAAGTGGACCTAACAGCAAGACGCCTTTTAAATTATTGTGGATCGATCTATTTTTCATTATTTTAATCATTTGTGTTTCGCTTCTCATTCTGAAATAAAGTTGAAGATAAGACAGGTATTCGAACGAACCTAGTTCATGCGTTGAGATCGGGCGATTTGAGTGCGCGTAATGCGAGAAAGAGAACGGTGTAAAGGAAGGAAACTCAGAGGATCTATTACGTGTCAATAAAAAGTGTCTAGCACCATAGTAATCCATTTTTTTTATTAATATATTATGATCGACCCGGTCAAACGCCTTTGAGAGGTCACAGTTGATACAACCAACTAGTTTTGATTTATTTAGATTATCTAAAATTTCATCAGTAATCTGTATTAAAGCAGTATGAGTAGATTTAGAGACCGTGTTGATGAAAGACTGATATAATTGACTGATCTTTGAGAACAACTTCAAAAATTTTTGACATTGCCGGCAATATCGCAATGGGTCTGTAATTATTGACCGAGAATCTGTCAACTGGGAAGGAAGAGTTTTCCAAAAATGAATTAATGATATGTGAGAATGTACGTATTCAATTATCATTTTAATTATTTTAATAGGAATTCCATCATCTTCTGTTGCTGATGTGTTTTTTTATGATAGAGGCTACTTCTTCCTTACAAACTGGTGACAAATATAAAGAACTGGTTGTATATATTTTAAGTTTACGAAGGAGGCTATTGTTTGTAATCTAAATGGCCCAGCAGAGTGACGTTTTCGTGCTAATAAATTAATAAATACTCGGATGAATTTAAACGTTTGAGGCAGGTCATTACAGCGGCTTCTTTCTATTAAATAAGTTTCACGGTTAACTTTATAGTTTTATTGCTCTGGGTAATAAACACAATGAAACGTACGAAAACACGATATCATAAAACTTACGATTGCGGCGAACTCCATACACATTGGCGTAACGTGCTTGTTGTGGTCATTTTTAATTAATTATTAATTTTCCCAAAGAATTTTTTTTAACATTTCTCTGATAAACTATAATTTAATTCCTTTCACAGGTTTTTCTTTGGCGGTTTATTCAAGAATCACCCTGTATATTACATCTACTACTTATATAGTGTGCACGTTTAGTGTGGAACAATCCATCTAAATGAGTGCCAGATCATCTACGGCCAAAATCCTCGGACAGGCAAACCTATTTCCTTTGGTGCGAATATTTTTTCAAAGTCATCTTTTTGTTCCACCAAATGACGTTATCGTCATTTTTTTTAATAGCACGCACTCAATTTTCTAGTAGGTTTGGGTAGATTTGGGAATTCTGGTTTCATCAATATGCATAATTTGACATTCGCACTGACAGTACCCGAGATATTAATTATCAAAAATAAAAACAAAAAATGGAGATTGCAAGGAAGAACAATAATCAAGAACTGTCAAATTTACAATGATTGATTGTAAATAAACAAAAAAACAGAAACTCGAGATAGCTGTGGATGTTTCAGCTGTTCTACAAATAAACGATAAAAGGTATCCGTAAGTAAATTTGACAGCCTTTGATTACTGTTCTTCCTTGTTAACTAATTAGTGCGAAATGGTTCGTTATTTGACAGAAAATACAGAATCGAAATTCTGATTATGAGAGGATGTAGGGATAGACAACGAACACAAGAAGAATGATGTGTTTTATTTAACAATAAATATCCAGATTCGAATCCCATAGTGCATTCTACAATTTCCAAAATTGCAAGAAAGTTTTCTGAGCTGGGACATGTTAGAGACAATTCACGGCACCACCCCAAAGAAGTTCAATTGCATATTTTGTTGCCGAAGAAGTTCAATTGCATGTTTTGTTGTATTTACAAGAAAATCCGCATAAAACCACACGAGCGGTGGCTGCTAATAAAGACATCAGTCAAACTTGTGTTGTGAAGTACTTGAAAGTACATAAATGGCATCCATACAGAGTTAAGCTAGTTCATGAGTTAAATGAAGACGATCCTGATCGTAGAGTTGAGTTCTGTGGTGACATGATGAAGAGGTGCAATACTGATGCTGTTTTGTCAATCGTATTATCTCTTCTGATGAAGCTATCTTCACTCTCAACGATACGGTCAATAGATAAAACTATCGCTATTGGGCGCCCCAGAATTCGGACTTGATGATGGAAGTTCACACTCAATTCAAAGAAAAGATAAATATTTGGGCCGGCATAGTTGGAAATAGAATTTTAAGACCTTATTTTATTGGAGGATCACTAACGAGTGAAAAGTATCTGCAATTGCTCAGAGATCATTTTGTTCTCGCTCTTGTCGTGCTATATCCAAATGAAGACGATCCTGATGTTCCAAGTGATCATTTGTGATTTCAACAGGACGGAGCACCGCCACATTACCAGATTAATGTTCGGGGTTATTTAAATGACATTTTTCGAGGGCGCTGGATTGGGAGACGTGGAGTAATTGAAAAGCCGGCATGCTCACCTGGCCTCACGCCTTTAGATTAGAACTATGGGGTTATCTTAAGAGTAAGGTCTACTTTAACCGGCCAGTTAACATAGAAGCCTTAAAAAAATAATTCAAAATGAAATTAGAACAATTACCCCAGAGATGCTTAGAAATGTTAGCCAAGAGTTCATCCAGCGACTTGCTTACTGCTTACTGTCACATCCAATTTGAACATTTAATCTGATTTGTGTTTTATTTTTTTTTGTTATTGTTCTATTATTTGCCGGTTCGTGCATCAGTTGTTCTTTTGTCTCAAATAAACCGCAAGAAATTTTCCATTTTGTTTTTATCTTTTGTAATTAATATCTCGGGTACTGTCAGTGCGAATGTCAAATTATGCGTATTGATGAAATCAGAATTCTCAAATCTACACAAATCTGCTAGAAAACTCGGGGCGTGGAGTGGGTGGAAAAAAAGAAGACTAAACTAATATTCACGCTATATTCACCTGTCCGAGGATTTTGGCCACAGATGATCTAGCACTCATTTATATGGATTGTTCCACACTAAACGTTCACATCTTAGATCTACTTATTAAGAATCTCAATGATGTATTTTCTCTAATTCAATTAACATCAGTCAGATCAACTGTATACAAAATCAATCGTCAAAAGGGGGACGCTCTGTACTACCGATCGCGGATGTACCTCAACTCTTTCACAAGAGAGAGGCGCCCTTGGACAATACTTAAACGTCTCCCGTTTGATATAAAAATTTTGTTTGGGTTGTCACGTATGCCCTACCTGGGAGCGTCTTCCATGTTGTCAAGGAAAAAGAATACAGGTATTCAGGATCCAGTAAAATGTTCTCTTTCTTAATGAAAATACCTCGTTGTACTTAATAACCTTTTTTAATAAAAATTTCTTATCTGCTTGCTTTATAGACGTTTTACCTGCAAACCTCCAAATAGCAGAGCGCTCGCTTTTTATAGCGTTTTTGGTTATTTGTTTTCCCTTGTCATGGTTATCGGAACATCCGGGTTCTGATCTAGTTACATACTAGATTTGAGTTGGTAACCAAACGTCACGTTTTGACAATTAGCAATTGACAATAACCTTAGATATGACTACATTTCATGGAAATCAAACTAAAAATCGAACTAAAAATGGAACAAACTTAACTGAACAACAGATAAATATCTTAAATACATTATTTTCTAATTATCTAACCTTAAATTCTCGTATCTGTCAATCTGTTCTTGTTCTCTCATCACCTTTCGGATTTCCTCTCTTTCTTTCTCCTGCTGATTCACGTATTCTGCAATTTGTGTTGCCATGACCAGTTCTGGTTTAGTTCTTGGTCTGCTTTTGTCAATTTTTCCTCTACCTGTAGTATGCGTGCTGTCGTTTTTGTTTTGGTATTGCTTTTCTTTTTTGTTAATCAACAAAATAAAAAAGTGCGCACTTATAATACCATCTTAGGGCACTCCTCATATGTCACATGTTCACTTAATTTTTATTTTTTTTTTAATTTTGAGTGTATTTTAAAATATATACTTTGTTTAAATTTCATGCAGCTTTATTTTGTTATTAGGAATTGATTAGAGTTAACCATTCTCTTGTGATAAAGTGAGCTTGACATACTTCGGTCCGGGCATTGTTTCGATAAATTCAATTGGCAAGCTACGAACGGCGTCAACAAGTTATTTAATTAATAGGAACTGTTGCCTGTGGTATTTACAAAGAAGCCAGCAGACATATTGTCTGTCACGCGATTTACTATCCGAGTTTGTATCTTCATGCGTTCACGGCCTGTTACTTACCGGTTGTCGTATAGTTCGGCGAACTGAAAGCTCCTCCGTTGCAAGAGCCTAGGTAAAGTTGTTAGAAGTTATGTCGGCAATTTATAGTGCACCGAATTGTCGGGAACTGCAAACGTTGTTATTGTAAATTCCACATTGACTGTGTTCTGAACGAGAATAACGGAAAAAGAAATTCCAGGAGCGCGGAAATTGATCTGCCTATCAAACGCGATAGTTTTCCTACACTTACATATTGTTGTGTACTGCATCAATATTCGACTGAATTTAAAAATATGGACGCAGTAATGCGGCTTGTCACTTTAAAGTTCCATTTTATAAATGTATTTTGCGACAGCACTTAAGAGGCGTTGCTGTACCATATTTCCCACATAGATATTAAATGTCTGATTTTCTTAACTTTACAATCATTTGCGTTTTGTAAATTACTCAACAAGAAGAGAAGCGCAGTTTTTATTTTGATTCTAGACTTTATAGACATTATAAAATAATTAATTTTTACACAGTTTTAATGGAAAATAAACATGTAAACATTTTTACTAATTATGTGTATCGATTTGAAACGGTTGCATTTAATTAAAAACAAAAAGAGCTGCACCTTTCTGATGTTAATCGACCCGACAGGGTTACTTTTAATTTCGTAAAGTGTAAACACACGCACCCTGCTTGTACGCGCATCGCGTAAAATTGTCGTACGCTTTGGGAAATCCCATGGAAAACATAAATATGTTAATACGAGCGTTTATTCGGCGTTTCACTGCGAGGTATTAAAGGGATTATGAGACGGTGTCATTTAACTTCGGCGTTTCAGGAAGAACTAGTGTTATCCTTGGACTAAGACTAAACGAGGTGATTTTATTTTGTAAAGCAGAAAGAAAATTTAGAAAAACTCCGAAAGCCACGAACTTAAAAAGAATGTTGATCCCAATCGAACCGGAAGTGAATAGAATTAGCGATAGTAAGCTTAAAGGAAAAGGATTTACATTGTTTGTTTTATGTTGTCGTTCCTTTGCAAAGGAAATCTTAGTTTGTTCGGTGAGCATTTATTCACATCAATAATGTAAATCAAACTGAAATAGTTCTTGTCGTGTTCTATTTTTCCGGAGAGCTTTCTAAAACATCAGTACACGCTGAAAACAAACGAGGTTACCTTCTGTTAAGCACGTCCATTCGTCTTGGAAGCACCTACGTTTCGCATTCGCTCCTGATCTTTATTACTCAAGCTCCGAAATCCGGGGAGATGTCACAGAACCGTAGAATATTAGTTTTGATTAAGCATATGCCGCCTATATTAGCGCCGCGTTAATTTATTATTGCCATATCTCTTCCAAAGCCGAATTACCGATGAATTATTAATTATACACTTTGACGGTATATCCAACCCTTTGTATGTTAATGCAGAATAATTATAATAGTATATTTACGTGGAAGTAGCAGCCAGAACACACCTTAATTAAGCAAAATGATATATGTTATTTAAAATATTGTGCAGCTTACCCTAAACATTAAAGGGGGTTGATATACCGAAAGCTTATAGAAGCGAGGGTGTGGTTTGATAAAATGCCATGTCACGTATTATCTACCCTCCTATTTGCGACATGTAGAAACAACCCGCAATAAAAATGTGAGGTGAAACATTGTCGTTTAATTCAAATTTAAATAATTTCGCACATTAACACGTAAATAATTTAGATAAAAACGTTTAAGAAAAGTAATTTCGCTCATATTATTAAAAACAGGTCCAGATTGAAACTCGTGAGCAAGAATGTCTTACAAAGGTAGGACTTGTGAGGCACCTTTAAGAACAAGGATGCGTCTGACACAATACATCAAAGTAAATATTACAAAGTGATATTTTAATTATAAAGTCGGATTTTATTATGACTCCGCTCGGAATGCTTTGACGGAGGAGCTCTGCAGAAAGATTAATTCCGTAAAAATCTAATCTGCTTGAAAAGTGTTTCAAATTGTTTGCAAACGGGGATGGCCTTGCTTCAAATTTATTGCTCCTTATGAAACACTGAATAACAACATGAGCTTTAAAATTACACGGAACATTTTCGAACGGATTAAACTTTTATTAACGACACAAAACAATTTTATTTATAATCAAATATTACTTTTTTTGATAACATTATTTTCTTTCCCCTTGTAAGCGACATCATCTTCTCTGATGTTTAGCTTTAATTTAACGATTAAAAGATAAAGTTACTACCTAAATGTAAACTACGTTCTGCTTACTAAAGGACTCTCCGTACCTGTAGTTTGACTCTACTCTACAAATATTCTCTTAGATATTTTAAGTTCGAGCTTTTGACCAACAGAACTAGAGATTCAGAAATTTTTTGTCCGAACAACCTACTAACTGGGCCTCAGAACAGTACCCTGAGGCACAATTTTACCAAATACGCTTTCAAACAAGATGCGACTAATCCCATCTACATATTTAAAATAATGCGTCTCTCATCTGCAAAAAATTACTGATAATTAACAATAGTCGATGTGGACAATTCCATAAATAATTTAACATCTCCCAAAACAGGAAAGCACATAAATTTAAATCAAAGAGTTTAACGTAATTATTTGGGGGGAAATGAGAGGTAATTATTGACTCGATAGGTATTTTACTGCACCGACGCAACTGCCCCAGCGCGCTGCAGAGATTAGGGGATAAAGCTGAAGTTGAACCGCCAACTCATTACTACAAATGTATTGTTTTAATCCGGTGAAGCCCCCCCGATATAACTCCGCGCCGAGGATTTACTATTTAGCACTTTATCGCACTGCGAACTGCAAAACTGGGCCATGTTTTCGGTTTGGATGACGAAAGTCCATTTATTTATCTGATTAATCACACACACATCAAGGGCACTAAATAATATTTACGTATGCATCATGAAATGGGATTACTAATTCTATGATGTTTGGTAATAGCCTAAATTATTTAGAAATTTAAATCCAATGTGCTTATGTTAAAAAAAAACTTAATCCCATGAGGACCATAATGTTCACTAGACGAATTCAATGTGGACGTAATAAACTGGTACTAGATGTAATTAGAAATAAAAGTTGCATGAAAGACAAACGTACTAACTTGCTTTTATGAGAATAGCGACCTCGACGTGCATCCATCCATCCATCGTAAAACATTGGCAGATGTGGCACGAAACTTTCTCGTTTGGCACAAGTTACGATGCAATTTTACAGACCTAGGAATTAGAAAAAGAGAAGACATTGACGGGTAATAACTATTTATGCCGCGAGAAAATTCAATCACGTCCATTACCATTCATGAAATTAGAATCGCAAAATACTAAGAAGAAGAAACTCCGAGGGAAATAAGAAATTTCTAAAGTTTTGTAAACACGAAACAATATTAAAATCATACTTTAATGGATTAATGTATATTTGAAATTGAGAAATCCAGAGCAATATTCTATAGACCAGGGGGCTTTAAAGCGCCATATGGAAAGCTAGGTTTTTGGATTGGGAGAACAAAGATGGATAAAGTTAGCAGTGCAGTAGTAGCAGATTCCTGTAATTGAAAAATTAGAAATGAAAGCCATGTTCCAAGAGTGAAAGAATAGGGAATGACAAAGAAAGGCTTGAGAAAGCACGAGGAGAAAACTAAAGATAAATTTGATGACCATAACTTATATCATTGACGCAAATGAAATTAGGCGTAGTACATTTTAGGTGGTTGTAGCCTACATTCAATATTTCAGGGCTTAGAAGATAAGCTAAGAAACATCTCTCGATTTTGGCCATTACTAAGGAGAAAGGCTCCTAGACAGCCCAGTTTATCCGAGAATGACGCAGCAAGTGAGGGGTTGATAGACGAAAAGTGAAAAAAATCATAGTTGTAGCCTATATTTAACGTTTGAGGACTTGGAAGATAAGTTAAGAAACATCTCTCGATATAACTCAGGTGATAAGACTCTTGGATAGTACAGCCTATCCAAGAATGGTGAAGAAAGTGAGGGCTTAAAGGAAAGAGTGGGAAAACACAAGATTAAAATTAAGGAAAGGCAAAGGTGGTTGTTCTCTACATTTAATATTTCAGAGCATTAGAATTCGAAGACAAAAAGAAGAAATTATTCTCATAAGATAAGATAAGATTTCTGGATACCTTAACTGATCTAAGAGTGGTGGAGAATGTGGTAGAAACAAGAATGGTTGAAAAGGGAAGATTAAGAAAAGATAAGAAGGGTATAGTTGATGCTCAAACGCTAGAGCTATAGATTTGATAAAATAAACAAAAGAAAAATTATTGATATCGATCATTACTAAAGAAATGAGACTCTTGAATAGCTGAATTAGCCATTGACCCGCCCATTTCTGCTGCTACATAACAGATCTCAATCTGTGCAAAATCAGTTCCTTTCCTTTTCTCCTTTCCTCTTCTCCTTTCCTCTTCTCCTTTCCTCTTCTCCTTTCCAATTTTCCTGTTCTGGTTAATCACATCTAACTTGGTACCCACGAAGATACTACTGAGCAAGTTAATAATCTTTTGAAATTACGAAATTTTAGTACTTTCCATAATAAAGTGCGAAGGGATTGGGTTATGGTGTTGGATGGTCCTTTACTTCAAAACTCTTTTCTCACAATGGCATCTTGAATCGGAAGGTCTTCTTGAGAATGAAAGCTTCCACCTGCCCTCTCTTGTGGCTTCATTTACTAGAACGACAAGGATTTTAAGCTTCGCGCAGTTGAAGTACAAAAGTTACCTTTACTCCATCGGGCACCTTCGCCAAGCCAATCGCCCGACCTAATCATTATAGAATCATTATGAGTAGACTATAGCTTCCTTTCAGTTTTGATTTTCTGGTTAATTACGTCTAATTTGGTACCCATGTAAATGCTAGAGATTAAATTGACCCAAGCCAGATGCGTTAGTATTCTTTTGAAATTACGAAAGCAAATGTATATTAGTAGTTTCCATAGTAAACTGCGAAGGGGTTTGTTTATGGTGTGGGAAACCTTTTCACAGAATATCATCTAGGATCGGAAGGTCTTCTTGAAAATGAAAGCTTCCATACGCAAAAATTCCAACCCTTCTTGTAGTTTCATTTACTAGAAGGACAAGAATTATAGCTTCCTTCCATTTTCCATCTTCTGGTTAATCACATCTGACTTGATATCCACGTAGATACTAGAGATTAAATTAACCTAAGCTAGATACGTTAATACTCTTTTGAAATTAAGAAACCAAATGTACTTTAGTAGTTTCCATAGTAAACTGCGAAAGGGTTCGATTAGAGTGTGGGAAGCCTTTTCTTCCAAAACTCTGTTCACAGAATAGCATCTTGAATCGGAAGCTTTTTTTGAGAATGAAAGCTTCCGTATACAAAACTTCCAGCCCTTTTTTGTAGCTTCATTTACAAGAATGACAAGAGTTATAGCTTTCTTCCAATTTCCATGTTCTGGTTCCTTTCAATTTCCATTTTCTGGTTCGATTATGCTCTGTTCTTCCAATGCTCTGTTCACAGAATAGCATCTTGGATCAGAAGCTCCTTTTTAAAAATGAAAGCTTCCGATACAAAAGTTCCAGTCCTTTTTTGTTGCTTCATTCACTAGAAGGACAAGAGTTATAGCTTTCTTCCAATTTCCATTTTCTGGTTGCTTCCAATTTCCATTTGCTGGTTGCTTTCAATTTCCATTTTCTGGTTCGATTATGGTGTGGGAAGCCCTTTCTTCCACAACTCTGTTTACAGCATAGCATCTTGAATTGAAAATGATAGCTTCCGTATATAAAAGTTCCAGTCCTTTTTTGTAGCCTCGTTTACTAGGACAAGAGTTATAGCTTCCTTCTAATTTCCATTTTCTGGTGTGGGAAGCCCTTCCTTCCACAATTCTGTTCACAGAATAGCATCTTGGATCGGAAGGTCTTCTTGAAAACGAAAGCTTCCAAATGTAAAAGTTGCAGCCCTTTTTTTGTAGCGTCATTTACTAGAATGACATGAATTTTAAGCTACGCGCACTTGAAGTTCAAAAGTTATTTTTATCCCTATCTTCCGTATACAAAAGTTCCAGTCCTTTTTGTAGCTTCATTCACTAGAAGGACAACAGTTATAGCTTCCTTCCAATTTCCATTTTCTGATTGCTTTCAATTTTCATTTTCTGGTTCGATTATGGTATGGGAAGCCCTTTCTTCCACAACTCTGTTCACAGAATAGCATCTTGAATCGGAAGCTCTTTTTGAAAATGAAAGCTTCCGTACCAAAATTTCCAGTCCTTTCATTCCAAAAAGTTCTAGTCCTTTCATTCCAAAAAGTTCCAGTCATTTTGTGTAGCTTCATTTACTAGAAGGTCAAGAGTTATAACTTCCTTCCAATTTTTATTTTCTGGTTCCTTTCAATTTGCATTTTCTGTTTCGATTATGGTGTGGGAAGCCCTTTTTTCCAAAAAAACTGTTCACAGAATAGCATCTTGAATCGGAAGGTCTTCTTGAAAACGAAAGCTTCCAAATCCAAAAGTTCCAGCCCTTTTTTTGTAGCTTCATTTACTAGAATGACATGAATTTTAAGCTATGCGCAGTTGAAGTTCAAAAGTTACTGTTATCCCTACCTTTATCAATCCAATCGCCCGGCCTAAATGTTCTAGAATCATTGTGAGTAGAGCTGGAAAAGCGACTGATAGATAAACGAGTTACAATGTAGCCCCAAAGTTTTCTCGTTTCGTCCTTGATCATTGGAACACCTTTGGAACTGATGATGCCATTGTTCCGCTAGTTCTGTAGGATCAATTCACACTGTTATATGAATATCCGAAATCTGCAAAAAGCAGTTCATGATGTCTATAAAATGAAAATAATTTTAGAGGAACTATTAATTTCGGATTAGTTTTTTTTTTTTTTAAATAGGAGCGTTGAGAGAACTTTGCAAACTGAATTATTTCTTGTATTATTTGGAAAAGATGTTAATTTAGAAAGTAAGTTTCGTTTGGTTCAATACGCTAGTTAGGTTTGAGCATGCGAACACGCTTCTCCTTATAATTAAGACATTAAACTTCTGTCATCAATTATTCCACTGCTGCTACTTAGCAAGTTGCACCTTTTAAGCACTCAAGCATAATCTTACTGAAGACAACGCAGATTAGAAATGCATTTTCTTACTTCTGGATACACTTACGTCAAACACGATACAAAATGTGCTGCTTGTATAATAGCCGGCACGATAAAAACCTAACATTTTATATAAAATACCGAGATATTTTACGGCGGAAATAAAAAGAGCGACTTCCTATATTTTATAGCGCCATAAAATTAAGTCTGCATTAAGTCAGTAGGTAGCTTAATTGAAAACAGTCATGTCAACTTCAGCCCGCATTGGATATCAGTTTTTGCGCTACCCTTACCAAGGAGTTTCACGTGATAACATCGCGTTTACAGTAATTTGTAGGTACCGAAGAAGTTTTTGTGCGTGCCGCATGGTGTACTGATAGTAATTACGTTTACTCAAAATAATGGAATCGTTAGGGTTGATATGTAATTCGTTTTTAATTAGTGTTAGTAAATAAGTCGTGTACATAGAATGGATTCCATTTTTATTGTTGATTAAATGAGCGAAACGATTTTGATTAGGAACTACATAAAATAGGCAGATATTTGTAAAGATGTAATCACTGTAAATCGACAAGCTTTTCTTTTGCCAATTATTCAGGTGTTTTGTTCAGATGGAAAATTAGAACGAAATGTCTTTTGTAAAGTGTTGCTTGCACTCTGCTGATTTACAAACTCTAGTGTATCTGGCAGCCAATTTAAAATAATTTGCTTCAATTCACATTTATCAAATGTTGTCGCCAGGAGAAAGAAATTAAGGTTTTCTATAACATCGCTTTCTTTTTAATACTTTTTGTATTGTCACGTGGACTCAGAAATTTCCGACGTAAGCAATGGGATGTTTGTACATTTGTTGATCAAGTTGCATAGTAAAGTAAACGACAGTTATTTACTTAATTATACAAGATTGTTAAACAACTCGCTTCGAGCAGTACACTGTTTTCTTGTCAAGTTTATATAGAAATCCTTTAATACGCCAAACTAGAATGTATACATAACTAGTAAAGTTTAGCATAATCAGGACGTAGAAATTTCAGGACGCCAGTAAGTGAGCGAAGTGTTTAATTAGCTGGGACAACATGAAATTGGTTTCGACTGACAAAGTCCGTAAATAATTGTCGACGAGTTGCACCAAACTCAAAGTTTAGAATTATTAAATCTATTACTATTTCCTAGTTCCTCGACTGACTTCCAAGCAAGCAAAATTTCGCGCATTAAAAAGAAAGGGCGTGAAATTTATTTCATACAAAAGCTACAACTGGTTGTAAATTTTTTTTGCTCATGGCTTGTACCTTCTTAAGAGCGCGACGAGAAGTGATAATCGCAAAAAATGATAACGACGAGAAAAGAAATTGAATTTCCAGTCGTTTTAATTAACGCTTTTTGTTAGGACCTAATTAGCATAAAGAAGGATCAGAGAAAACGCTCTATCAGAATTGTTTTATACCTACACACAAAATAAATTACAATTACTGAGAAGGCAATTTGTAATTTAATCTCTTTAAACGAACTAATTCTGCGTTGGGGTTTTAAACGTAAATGAAAACGCAGCGTGAAAATAATAATTATCTGCAATATTAAAGTACGCAAGTACCTAATCTCTTTTGACATGTCGTTATTATTCAAGTCTAATCATAACTAGACTTTAAAAATATGCTTCTGCATTGTGCAAATGTAGCAGAGAATTTATTATTTTGCAAAAGTTATTTACGCTTCCGAATAACAAATGGGGCGCAATTAAAAGTCGGTTTTAGGTTTAGGTGGGCCGCAATATGCTTTGCAATAATGTAATATATTGTCAATGGCTAATGCATACAAACTGTCACGAACACGTCCAGGAATTCAAAATATACATCATTCTGCGAATTTGGAAGATAAATGTAAACGTCGCATGTAATTATACCTGCAAATTATATTTGAGTTATATTCATTGCGTGCTTCATAAATTACCATGCAAATTAAATGTCTTATTCTATAAATACACAGACGTAAGTTATTACGATGTGATATCAAAATGGGAAACAATTACGTACCTACTTGAAAAAGAGAAAATGGATTTTATGAATATACGTAAATAATGTTTTAATATTAATTAAAAGGGACTGTAAAAAAATAAATGTTTTTGAACTTTTTAAGACTCAATGGAACGAAATGGAAAGTGTCTGCTTCTGAAATTGAATCTGATTTTGGCAGATCGGCGCTAAGACAATGGTTAAAACATATTCAGGGAAGGCATCGAGTTTCCTAGGACATCAGAAATCAAGTTCATCAAAAGAATAGCAAAAATGATGACCAAAAAGGAAATTTGGATAATAATTATAATTTATTAGGTATTTGAAAACAAACAAAATAAAACATTGAAAATAACGTCGAACGTGGGTTCACAACAGATGTTGAAAATGGCATCCGTCTTCTTCGAGGCATTTTCTAACTTTTCAGCAACATCCATTAATAACATTTTGCAAAATGTGGGGAGAATTGTTTATTTCATCACACTTTTCGATGATTCTTTGGGTAAGTTCCTGTAATCATTAACGGGTGTTTTAAAAATGGAATTTTTCAAGCAGGACCAAACAAACAAATCCAAAGGAGTTAGATCGCAAGATCGCGAAGGCCCAAATGTTTGCGATATTTCTGCTAATCTCCAAAAAACTCTTGAAGGAAATTTAAAGTATTTCCAGCAGCATGGGCCGTTGCACCATCCTGCTGAAAATATCTGAATTGCAACTCGTTGTCATCCAGTTGATTAATAAATGGATGCAAAGTCTCTTCCCGATATCTAAGTGCTGTTAGTGTGCCATTGAAAAATATTGGATCTATCAATCTTCTCTGGTTTAAACCTATCCAAACATCAATTTTTTGTGGATGGAGTGGGGCTTCAATGAAAATATGAGGGTTTTCTGTATTCCAGATCCTCATATTTTGGGAATTAATATATCCTGTTAAATGGAAACAGGCCTTATCGGAAAGGAAAGTTTTGTCCAACAAATCGTCATTGTCAATATTGTTTAAAAACCAATGACAATATCTTCGCCTTGGTTCAAAATCTACTGGAACCAATTCATACACGACAGCAAAACGATAAGGGAACATTTGCAAGTCCTTTCTTAGAATAGTTTTGCAGGTCTCGACAGAAAGATCAACTTGTTGTGACAGGTGAGGGATGGAAGTGCGAGGAGCATCAGCCATAATTTGTCTCACATTTTCAACCACCTCATCAGTTCTTACTTTAGGCCTACCTGATACCTGTTTGGCAGTTTTTCTGAACAGTCCTAGAGAGTACTGAAGTTGATTAACAAATTTGTGGTACAGAAATACAGTTTTTGGAAATTTTTCCTGAGATTCTGCAGTACAATCAGGAATAGAATAGGTCCATTCGCTATTGATTTTTTGGGCGTTTCGAAAGTAGGATTCAACCATAAAAAATTTTTCTTCCAATGTGAAAACTATTGTAAAATCAAATGAATAAAACAATTTTTTTTATGTTATGTTTGTTCACTTGTCTGTTTAGGGTACGGATCAAGTGAGGAACATACGTGTACATGCGACAAAATGAGAGCAACAAACTAGATGGGCACATGTTATAAGATGTCATTAATTTTATGCTGCTATTTCTTCATAAACACAGTTTTTCCTTTGATTTTTGTTTTTTGCCAACTTCTTGTTTCTTCCCATGTCTTTCCCTCTTTTTCAAAATTGTTACCACATCGTTATCCCAACTCTTCCTAGGTATTCCTATGTATATTGTTGGTTCCATTCTTGTTAAGTGTCCGAACCATTTCAGTTTCTATTTTCAATTCTATCTAATAGTGACTCTACTTCCAATTCTTCTCTTACTAACTCATTTCTTAAACATTCTCTTTATGTTACTTCCTTTATTCTCCTCAGGTATGTACCCCATTTCCATTATTTGTATCCTACTGCTCTGCATGTTACCCAGTTGTTATAACCATAGGTTAATCTCGGTCTGTACACTGCTTAGCATACGGTCATTTTGGTTTTCTTTCCCACAAATGTTTTAGATAACGAATAGTACAATCGTGCTACATTATTAATTCTGTCGCTTATTTCTATATCTTTTTTCCTTTCTCTCTTTATTCCCAGGTATTTAAATGTATCTACTTGCTTGATTTTTTCCTGGTTTATTTCTAGCTTTATTTATTTATTTTCTCTACTTATTACTATTACTCTTTAAATTTAGTTCCATATTCCGCATTGTTAGTTTCAAATCTTTTTCACTTGATGCACAGGTCATTAGATCATCTGCAAAGGCGTACACTGACGACTTTATTGGTTTTAGTTTGTTATATCCTATATGCATCCTTCCAATCTTTAAATCCTTTAGTGGCCTTTATTATGTCATCCATAATTATTATAAACTCTGGGGGGTCAGTACGCCTCCTTATTGTAGTCCATCCTTTACTCCAAGTCTCCGGGATTCCACATTGCTTTTCCTAACATAACAACTACTCCTGTCGTATATACTATTTGTTCTTTGCCTTAATGGCAAGGATACACCTTTATGTGTTAAACTATTCCATAATAATTTCTGCGGCAATCTGCGAAACGCCTTTTCTATGCCTATAGAAGCCATATACAGGGTTTCGCAACTTCATGAAAAAAAAATAATGGCGTGTTGGATATGAGATGTGTGCATAAATGCATCTAAATAAAAACGGAAATAAAACAAAATAAAACTTACCCTCAACTGATAACGCATGGACAAATGTTTAGAATCTCTGCCTCAGTGCTGGCTGAGTCACAATAGGTGATCAAAATTCCTTCCCTCGGCCGCTCGTAAACACAAATCTGCTCGGCGAAGTAATGATTCACAAGCGTTATGAAACATGTTTTGTTGTCGAACAGAGAGAAATGCGGCGTTAATACGATCGTTCAATTCTTGGAACGTGTTGATTTCTTCGTCCTAAACCAACGCTTTCACGTGTCCCCACAGATAATAATCTAGCGGATTTAGATCAGGTGATCGGGCAGGTGACCTGATCGGCCCGTTTCTTCCAATCCATTTACCAGGAAAAATTTCAAAAAAATGGTTCAAGAGTCCCGACTCAGCGGAGACTGCCGTGGGTATTGTCTTCGCACGGGTAACCGACCACGTGAGACGATAATAATAAAAAAAAATAAATAACCAAAAGGTAGGGCGCCACCTAGCGCGTGCCGCGGCACTAAAGAATCTAGAGAACTCACCGCCAGGAGTGAATCCCCCGAAAATACCCTCAGTCTGACACCAGTTGATCAGTTTTAGATAATGGTAGCGTTGCAATAATTCGGATGAGAAGAGGAAATAAAAAGAAAAGAAAAATTCTTCAGGTTCGCGTTGTTTATTGTGGTAATGAATGACAGAAAGGCACAAACTTGTCTGCACAAAACTTATGAATAACTGGCAATCAGTGTCACGCCACTCGATTGCATATACGACATAAATGAAAAACATTAACCAAAAATATATAATATATATATGTATATATATGTATATCACAATAGACTCTTGAGTTCGGTTTTAAACTCGTTTCCCGCTTACGTATGATCCAACGCTTAAAAAAAAATAGAAGAGAAAAACCTTGTCAAAGACAAAGAATCCGTAACTGAATTACTAATTAAGATTTGCTCTGAAAGAGACACCGCAGTTTGTGCAGTTTCGCGAAACAAATACAAAATAAGAGATTTTAAAACGGTAATAAATGTGAAAGAAAAATAAATGGAAGCCAAAATAGCAGCGCTAAAGAAAAATTCAGGTGTCACAATACCGCGCTCCTTGCATACAGCCTGGATCAGAATGCGGAGGAAAATTCCACGCCTCGTCCTTCCACGGAGTTCAGTCCGTCGAATCAACAGCAGAGGGACCAATCTGCGTTAGGGTCCTCGTCCGTCGGGCGGGAAGAAAAAATTACCACCAAAAGCACAGCAACGAGTACGAGCCAAAAGAAGTTCGTCAGGCTCGGCTACCTCCGAACTCCAGAGAAAGCTTCTTAGAAATTAATTAGGGAAGAAAAACCTCCCGATAGGTACCACTGTAATTTCGGAAAGAAAAACAAAACATTCAAAAACCTTAAAAAAAAGGAAAGGAAACGTTCAAAACTCACCCCGGGTTTAGTAGGGCCGGGCCAAAACCACAACTGACGATGGTACGGTGTTAAAGGATGAAGCACACCTCGCTCGTTTCCAACCAACACAATAAGATAAATCCGTTCGAAAGCGCAGGGTCACAAACGAATCCCCCAAAACGCTTGTAAAATATTCAGCCCCAACACAGGCGTAGCACGGATCCAAAATCAACGCAAATAACGCTACACTTTTCCAAGGGGGCTGGCTGAAAACGAGCAAAAGTTCACACACCTAGCGTGGCTTAATCAAGAAGAATGAATCCCTCCAATGGTCGCCGGAACCCGTTTTACAGTATGGAACCGGTGCGAAAATGACTCACAACTCCTATTTCCGGGTTCTAAGAAAATCAGCAGGGCGGCCCACAGAACTGACACCATCAAAAATCCCGAGAATCAATTGAAACTTCCGAGAGAAATAAAGAGCGAGAGAGAATAAAACCGAAACGAAAAATGGCGAAGAACACTCGAGAAAAACACGAACCTGTAAAGTAGGAAACAGTGACAACAAAACAACATACGAAACTTCGAAGAAAGGGGCGGAGAAATTTCGTCAAAAACAAAAATGGTTGGCAACCCTGAACCCCGAAATATCAACAATAAACAAACCAACCACAACCTGTCGGGGCTATACGAGACGCCGAGGGAATTTTAAAACATGAAACGCCGGTGAATGGTTCCAGCGCAGACAGACCGAAGAAAAAGCATCCCAACACCACGGCAGAGGCTCTACGAGAAAACAGCAGAGAAAATGGTAAGCGAGAAATGCACGGAGCAAACTCCCCGCGGGGCCCCGGATAAACCAAACACCAGTAAAACGAAACAAAACCGTAACAACTTACGAAAATATCATCTTATTCGCTGTGCCCCTTCCCAAATTTTTCTATAGTTTGAACAATCTCTTGTTGTGCCCATGCATTATTAACCCAATTCGCCAGTCATCTGTAATCTATGCTTCGTTAAAAACTGCTACTAGTAACTCTCTTCCTTGTCTCCCCAGATTTGTTGTCATTCCTGGCGTTATCCGCCCGATTTTCCTCTTTTAATTTTTCCAATAATTTCCTTTACTTCTTCCATCGTTATTTGTGCGTTTGCCTCTTCACATGATCTTCACATTTCCCTAGCGTCCTCGTCATTTGTTAACATTTCGTTGTTCTTTCCCTTCATGTGTTTTAAGTCAATGTCTTATCTTTTGTCTGGTTCTTAAGTGTCTCAGAAAATAAGTTTTGATTACCTCCTTCATATTCCTTCCGAATTTCCAAAATTGTGCTTTGGCTTGTTTTATCATTTTTTTACTTTTGTTCGCTGTTCTTTAGACTTTTGATGGCGTTCATCTGTTCATTCTTAATCTTTACCTGGTTTTTTAATCTCCGGTGTCCAACATCTCGTTTGTTTCTTGATTCCGCATACGATTTGAAATTTCATGAACTAATTAATCTGGTAACATTCATTGAAAAATAAAGGTATATAAATAAAATAGTTTGTGTACACACGTATTATCAAATTATATTTCAGTACCACTGTGTACTTTAAATATTCGATTCCAGTATAATTAGCGAAAATTTTGTAAACATTTAGCTCGCATTATTTTGATTGCATTAATGCAGTAGATAATAACAACGCAAACTAGAGCATTGATAATTGGTACCCGTGAAAGCTAGAGCTAATAATTGCGCGAAATAGTGCACAACACACAGCAACGCTAAG
Source organism: Serrognathus titanus (assembly GCA_039766575.1). NCBI lineage: Eukaryota > Metazoa > Arthropoda > Insecta > Coleoptera > Lucanidae > Serrognathus > Serrognathus titanus. The sequence goes on from CM077912.1 coordinate 75,268,997, forward strand.
TATTTTATCATTTCTAGATGTTAGACGAAGAAAATAATTAAATTCCTCGGAGCCAGTTTATATTGTTTCAGTCGGTATTAAATTCATCCACTGTTTATTTAGCTATATCTTGAGATATTCGAAATGAAAAGTCGAGTATTATGTTATGTGGGGCCGAAGAATTTATTTATACAACAAAATGGCATTTAAAATCGAGATGTTATAACATGCTGGCGGACAAATATTTAAATAGATCTCAAAAGCAATCTTACTCCTCTGAGCAGATTATCCCGGAGTGCAACCGATATCGGGTATCTGGGGTAACTTCGATGACATATTGAATCCAACGGATTTGGTACCTTTCTCGCATGCGAATGAGTAATCTATTTTAGAGGTAAAATGGTCTGGAAAGGATATACATCATAATCTGTTAGAGTGTTTCAATTGACCGATTTACTGCTGTGACAAACCAGAATTGGATTTAACCACAATTTGATTTAGTAGATTAATTTCGGCGTAATTTTGAATAATGGCCTCTAAATTGTGTAGCGACGAATATGGAATGTGTTTAAATTTATTGAATTTAATTAACGCAGACGATCATATTATTATACTAAGTAAACAAGTATTCGCACGTAATAAGGCGCCTACATGTTGTGCGCCATGTTGTTATAGTTTCAATAAAATCGAATGCCAAAGCATGAAGATAAATCCTCTGAAGCAGGTGACGTAAATTCTATTTTATGTAAGATATAAAGGAGGGAGTTGATTTTCTGTTGGTAATAGAATATGTTAATGTGCGTTTAAATTAGAAATTTTTTGTGTATTTCGGTTGGCCTCAGTTCTCATCTTACCTAAGTTCTCGAGGTGTACCGTTGTTGTTATATTCGGCATAAGTCTCTGCTACTCGACATAATGAATCTCATTTCGTTATGAAGCGTTGTTCATCAGAGGGCGGGTTGTTGGAGATTAGTGATTTAAATTTATGTACACAATTCCGTGCTTTAATGCAGATTTGTACGTAGCAATTCGCAAATTAATTTTTAGTTAGAACTTGCTGAACACCATTACGAAAATGACACTTACCTTCCGCACGAACAACTACGCTGTAATAATTAAATAAATTGCCGCGTATTTCCCAAGAAATATTATAACTTTAATTAGAACTCGATTTAGATGTAAATGTGTGTGTGTTCTATGCATGAAAATTTATTTTTCCAATTCTAGCGAAAGACGTGCAATTATTTTATGAATTATTTATCATATTTATAACTTAATGCGATGGTTGCAAGTCATTACCGCAGGATTTCGCACGAAAGCGAACGAAAGAAAGAAAATCAACTTTCTGCACAATGTTGAAAGAACTTCCGTTATTCAATTAAACATGCAAACGCGTTCGTATTAGGGCGTAATTTACATTTTGTCATGAACTGTGTAACTTAGTACAGGAAGGAAAGAAAAAAGTGTAATTTTTACTCGACAATAGACAGCATACATTTTAAGCGCGTGTTGTGATGTATTAAGCTATTGTGAATCTCTAGGAGGGGCTTAATAATGCAGAGAGAAAAAAAGGAAACATTTATAAATTTGCAAATTGTATGAAGCGCTTTGTATCTTCATATTTATTTCCTGTCCCGAGATAAGGAGTCGCGAATATTCAGCAAAAAGCGTTTTGGAATTTGATCGTTTAATTTATTCTTTTATTATTTTACTTTTCACCTTCTTTCCTCCCGAAAACGACTTTACGATTCAACCACAATTCTTGCAAATAAAATTTTAATCTAGGCTTCATTTCTTAACCATCAACAAATTTCTAACCGTGATTTGATTTAATCTTAAGCTAAAACATAGGGTTTTCGATTAACGTTCCCCAGACAGATGAATTTATTAAAACGAAGCCCACTCACTCACTTGGTGGTATTTCTCGCGCCGCAGTTCGCTCGTAATGAAAATATTTGTTTGTAAACTCGGAAGGGTTTTAAAGCAACTATGAAATTTAGTTTCAATGAATACAGCCTTTGGCAGGGATAACCGCAGACCATTACGATTACACAACTTTTGAATTCAGTTCATCGTGCTGGCGAAATCTTGCCCGAGGTGAACCGTTCCTGCCAGAATCCCTAAGGGAAAGACATTAGTACACGTCCAGCTCCGGTGTCACGTGCTTAATCAAACCTTTAACTATTAATCAATCTCACTCCATGCCCTTGCTCAACTTATTATTATTTCAAAATTATGTATTTCAACCACTGTATGCACTAGTGGTACGTTCCTGTAAAATAGGAAATGCGTTGGTTCATGTATGTATGCAAAACCTCACTAAGCTGATCATAATTAATCAATGAAACCTTAAAGAACTTTAAAGCAAATTTGTACAAATTTGTTCCTCTTTTGGGATCTATGAAAGCAAATTTTGAATTAGATGATTCTAGTAATTTTACTTTCTCATTTTGGTTCCGAAAGTTTGCCCCCAAAATAAGTCTCTCAATTGCTCTCAGTTGTGAATCACGGATTGACTTTATCTGAGTGATTTATTTCAACTTTCCCCCCAAGTTTTTCCGTTTTAAATTTCCCGCTAAAATTCTAAACTAATCATGTGATAGTAATTCAAATATCCCGCCAAATTTTATAGAATCGGAAACATGTTTTTAAAATGCTTTAATTAGATTTTAGTGATTATTACTAAACAGGCGCGTTTTTTTTTTAAACAAATTCCACTTCATTCAGGTATGCCTTCATAAGCGCAATCAGATTTATTTATGTCTGTAGTTAGGTATGAACTGCTAGTAATAATATCGCAAGCAAATAAAACGCTCACATTCTTTTCAATAAGTTATTTCCTCCTGTTATTAACTCCGGCTTCACTTCATTATGTGCTTCAGTTACTCCTTCCTACTTTATTAAAATTCCTTCCAGCCTATAATTGTGGGGCGTGATTTAGATACTGGCCCGGAAATTAAAATTCCATTAAAAGATCGGTTACATTTTATTTTCAATTTCGAATTCCGAATTTAATCTAGCACATCACTTGAACAAAGGAAAAACATATTAAGTAGCAGGCAGGGCTCTTGCAGATCGGTCCGCCATTGCCAAATGTCGTAAAATGTTGCTCCAACACGCCCTTCCATATTAATGAGGGCAGATATCGCACGTAAATCATTTAATTACGTGTTCGATTTCAAACCGACGATTATGTATGTATATAAGGAATTCCATTCAAGGGCATCGCGGAATTAAGCAGGTACTTTGAAAGCACGGTCTAAAACAAATAGAAACTTTATTACGCAGTTTGAAGGAGCGATATATATATGAGGGGAAGACATGTTCATAAGAAAATGTGGAAAATATTCAAACAATATATGTATTCCGGTTATAGGGGTGCGTGAGGCTTAGACCGATCCGTAACTTACATATTGCTTCGCGAATGCCTGTATTATATATATATTTTTTTTTATTTAAGAAACCCTCCGTTTATTTTGGCTGCAAATGGAAAAGCTCATTTTAGAAGGAACTTACATATTGAAAAATCAATTGCAGTTTTATTGTACGTTCCCTTTCGTTGTTGTTACCTGAATTGAAGAGTTCGTGTTCGTAATTCGCAATTAGAAACTTTACAGCTGCAGTAATTAGAAACTTACACTTGACGAGAAATAAGAAATCCATAATTTATAAGATATTACGTGCCACTCGTATGAAATGATGGAGTGATATTGAGCTTCTTTTAACGCCTTCAAAGCTCGGGAAAAATTATAACTTTGCCGTGACTAAACAAAATTTCGCAAGTGTGCACGTGCATCTCTATCGTCTCACGTTAAAAATAAGAAGATGCAAGTAAGGAAAGCTCCTACACTTATTAAACTATTAAGTACTTTATAATTCTTTCTAAAATATGAAATATACGAACTTTCAGGATTACGATTACACTTGAAAATTACGCGAAGGAATGAAAAAAGTAAAATTTAGAATTGAATAATACAGGTTATTCATTTTTCTTTTATAAAACCTTTGGTTAAAATTACTAATATAAGAGACAGCAGGGGGGAATACGCTTAAAACACAAACATTCTCTTTTCCACCGAAAAAACAGCAAACTTTTTGAAGTTGAAGAAATTTTTTGTAGTGTCAATTTTTCTGTTTTTGTTAATTTAAAATTTTTTCGCAACAATCTACAGGATGTTCCATTAAAAATACCACCAATTGCACTTTTTCTCCACTTTGTGATTTGCTTTTGTTTTTTTTTTGTGATAATTAAAGATCATATGCCCAAAACGCTTAAACTTTTACATTTAAAGTTTTTGTCGATTTAAATTTACTTTCGCTATAGTTTTGACATTCGTTTTCAATTGTTTTGCATCATCGATTGTCGTCTGTTTCTAAAAATTGTACTATGGATTGTTTTCTGTTTTTGTCAATACAAAAATTTTTCGCGTTGTCGATTGTCATTTGTTTTCGTCGATTTAAATTTTTTTTTTCATTGTCGATTTTCATTTGTTTTTGTCGTATTCATTTTTTCTTTCACTGCCAAGTCTCGATTGTCATTTGTTTTTGTAGTTTTCAAGTTTTTTTTTTTTTTTTGCATGTTCGATTGTCATCCGTTTATGACGAATTATAAAAAAAAACCCAGTGATTGTTTTGTTTTTGTAAAGTTAAAAATGTTCCGCATGTCGATTGTCATTTGTTTTTGTCGATTTCAAAACTTTTTTCACTGTCAATTGTCATTTGTTTTCGTCGTTTTCAATTTTTTAGGTCGAATTATAAAAACAATTTCCGGTGGATTATTTGTTTTCGTTAATTTCATTTTATTTCCACTGTCAATTGTCATTTGTTTTTGTCGTTTTCATTTCTTCTTTCGCTGCCGAGTCTCGATTGTCATTTGTTTTTGTAGTTTTCAAGTTTTTTTTTGCATGATCGACTGTCATCCGTTTATGACGAATTATAGAAAAAATCCAGTGGATTGTTTTGTTTTTGTAAAGTTAAAAATGTTCCGCATGTCGATTGTCATTTGTTCTTGTCGATTTCAAAACTTTTTTCACTGTCGATCGTCATTTGTTTTGTTAAATTTGTTTTCGTCGTTTTCAATTTTTTAGGTCGAATTATAAAAACAATTTCCGGTGGATTATTTGTTTTCGTTAATTTCATTTTTTTTTCACTGTCAATTGTCATTTGTTTTTGTCGATTTCATTTTTTCTTTCACTGTCGAGTCTCGATTGTCATTTGTTTTTGTACTTTTCAAGTTTCTCTGTTACATTATCGATTGTCATCCGTTTCTGACGAATTATAAAAAAAATCCAGTGGATTGTTTTGTTATTGTAAAGTTGTTGTTTGTTTCGCATGTCGATTGTCATTTGTTTTTGTCAATTTCAAAACTTTTTTGCACTGTCGATTGTCATTTGTTTTCGTCGATTTCAAAATTTTTTTTAACTGTCGATTGTCATTTGTTTTCGTCGTTTTCAATTTTTTAGGTCGAATTATAAAAACAGTTTCCGGTAGATTATATGTTTTCGTCGATTTCAAAACTTTTTTTCACTGTCGATTCTCATTTGTTTTCGTCGTTTTCAATTTTTTAGGTCGAATTATAAAAACAGTTTCCGGTAGATTATTAGTTTTTGTCGATTTCAAAACTTTTTTCACTGTCGATTGTCATTTGTCTTCGTCGTTTTCAATTTTTTAGATTGAATTATAAAAACAATTTCCGGTGGATTATTTGTTTTCGTTAATTTCATTTTTTTTTTCACTGTCAATTGTCATTTGTTTTTGTCGATTTCATTTTTTGTTTCACTGTCGAGTCTCGATTGTCATTTGTTTTTGTAGTTTTCAAGTTTTTTTGTTACATTATCAATTGTCATCCGTTTCTGACGAATTATAAAAAAATCCAGTGGATTATTTTGTTTTTGTAAAGTTAAAAATGTTCCGCATGTCGATTGTCATTTGTTTTTGTCGATTTAAAAGCTTTTCTCACTGTTGATTGTCATTTGTTTTCGTCGTTTTCAATTTTTTAGGTCGAATTATAAAAAGTTTCCGGTGGATTATTTGTTTTCGCTAATTTCATTTTTTTTTCACTGTCAATTGTCATTTGTTTTTGTCGATTTCATTTTTTTTTTCACTGTCGAGTCTCGATTGTCATTTGTTTTTGTAGTTTTCAAGTTTTTTTGTTACATTATCGATTGTCATCCGTTTCTGACGAATTATAAAAAAAATCCAGTGGATTGTTTTGTTATTGTAAAGTTAAAAATGTTTCGCATGTCGATTGTCATTTGTTTTTGTCAATTTGAAAACTTTTTTTGCACTGTCGATTGTCATTTGTTTTTGTCGATTTCAAAACTTTTTTTCACTGTCGATCTGTTAATAAACTTTTTCGCACTAATTGTCATTTGTTTTTGTCGTTTTTCTTTTTCACTGTCATTTGTTTTCGTCGATTTCATTTTTTTTTGCATAATCGATTGCCATCCTGTCGATTGAAGAAAGTGTTTGCAGCGTCAATTTTTTCTGCGCAAATTGTACTTTTTTCTCCACTTTGCGATTTGCTTGTTTTTTTTTGGTGAAAATATAATACAAAACCATCATCGATTGTCACCGATTATCATTTGTTTTCGCCGATTTCATAACTATTTTTTCACTGTCGATATTATCACTTATTTTTGGTGATTGAGATTTGTTCTTTTTTCATTTGTTTTTGTCGATTTCATTTTTTCTTTCACTGTCGAGTCTCGATTGTCATTTGTTTTTGTACTTTTCAAGTTTCTCTGTTACATTATCGATTGTCATCCGTTTCTGACGAATTATAAAAAAAATCCAGTGGATTGTTTTGTTATTGTAAAGTTAAAAATGTTTCGCATGTCGATTGTCATTTGTTTTTGTCAATTTCAAAACTTTTCTTGCACTGTCGATTGTCATTTGTTTTCGTCGTTTTCAATTTTTTTCTTTCAATGTCGATTGTCGTTTGTTTTTGTAGTTTTCAATTTTTTTTTGCATTGTCATCTGTTTCTGTCGATCTGTTAATAAACTTTTTCGCACTAATTGTCATTTGTTTTTGTCGTTTTTTTTCACTGTCATTTGTTTTCGTCGATTTCATGTTTTTTTGCATAATCGATTGACATCTTGTCGATTGAAGAAAGTGTTTGCAGCGTCAATTTTTTCTGCACAAATTGTACTTTTTTCTCCACTTTGCGATTTGCTTGCATCATCGATTGTCACCAATTATCATTTGTTTTCGTCGATTTCAGTTTTCTTTTGTTTTTCACTGTCGATTGTCATTTGTTTCTGTCGTCTTCAATTCTTCCTTTAATAATAATAATAATAATAATAATTTCACTGTGGAGTCTCGATTGTCATTTGTTTTTGTAGTTTTCAACTTTTTTTTTTGCATTTTCGATTGTCACCTGCTTTTGGTGTTTAAGAACTGACAAAGTCGCGTCTATTTAGCTCGGAATCACAAAAGGCCGAGTACTTTTATTCGTATGATGCAGAGATGGAGTAAAATTAGAGCAAGAGCGAATGAGTTTGAGTTTTAATATATGTAAGAGTGAGACAAAAGTGCGAAAAGAGTAAGTAGAGTGAATCAACTCTTTGATCTGCTGGTGTATTACATAACTTGGCCAATTTACATTTTTGCTAGGGGCAACACTTACGAAATTAAATTAACGAAAAATATAATAGAATTACTTTTTTATTTTGATTTACGAGTTAGTTTAATAACTTGTTAATTCAAATTAGTTTGCCATGTGTAACGTGCAAGTGCCAGTCAGATTTAGGGCGATCCATAACAATCAGCAGTTCTTGGCCGATGATAGGCCAAATGAGATCAAGATTTCTGAATTCGATGATTTTTTGGTAATACACCAAGAAATGATTGCACCAATTTCTGTTGACATTAACTAACAGTATGACAGAAATGGCAACATTGTTGTAGTTACTAGATTTTTTACAGTAATAAGCTTTCGCCAAGTAGAGGAGGTCGAAAGGATTTTTTTTTGATAAATTTCTAATTTGAGGTAGCTAATGTCTTAGGAGGACTTTTTAGCTTCACAAATAATGTTACCACAACCCCTGAATGTGCTGTTCCGATGTTCTCCATGTTAAACTAACATCGAATAAAAATTGCTCTTGGTTGTCAACTTTGAAATGCATGAGAGCTAATAACGAAACAAAAACCTTAAACTATTTAAACTACAAAGTTTAGTTGATGTTTTTATGGTTGCATATATGTATACATAATTCCAATCAAAAGTTTTAAAATTGAACAAAGCACCAGAATGCATTTGGAATGCAATTTATTTTCACATTACTGCCCTAGTGATGTACAGTGTGCAGTTTCAGATAATATTCTAATGAAAGGTTTATTGTTGAACAAAAATTATAGTCAGCTCTTAGCTACTGTAAAATACGTAGTGGCATGAAATCTCGAAGTAGTAATTCACTGGTAACGTTCGTTTAAGCAAAGGGGATTTTGAATAGCCGAACTAAACATCGCCCCTTGAGGCAACTATAAAATAGTATAAGAAGTTTCCCCTCTTGAAGTATCGATACAAGCAAAGTGTGTTGTAAATTTCAAGCGGTTATGGGTAGGCAGTTCTGACAAAATGATCGATGGAGCATTTATATGAAAATATTAAAAGTGGGTTCGATTCAGAAGAGGTGATTGTGCGTGCTAGAACATTGTACAGCACTTCGGAACGGCCCCTTTCATATTTCAGGGAAGAAACTAACGCAGAGCCGTTGACGGTAAACTACACATAATTTAAGGCATTACTCATTCAAGCGAAGAAAATCATTCCCGGATTCGACCTGTACGTCGGAAGCTATAATTTATTACCGAACATCAGGTGGAACAGAGCAAAGCACCATCCATTAAGCTAGGTTGAAAATTAAATAAATGGAAATTTATATTTATGTAAAATAAATTTAATTAAAAATTATTGTTATTTATTTCGCTTGCTGACTTTCATGCGCACGTTTCGGCAAATATCACATAACGAATGGATAATTAATATAAATTAATTAATTTCGGAACAGAAGTGCAATTCAATTCTATATTTTGATTTGCACTCGCGTGAATCATCGAACAATCGAACGGTCGATCAAATTGGGTACATTTGATTTTAATTGGTACGTTTCGTATCAATTTGCACGCTCGGAGAAAATGTTATAAAATGGAAAATATAAATTTTTTGTTATAATAAAGCGCAACGACTTATTTCTGAGCAATGTTTAGATTGCGATGTCAACCAAAGTCAGCTCTTTAATTCCGCTTTCAGTGAACGCTCGTTTTAATTCCCACAGAAACGTTTGCTATTCCACGTAATTAAGAACAAACCGCAAATGATCGTTTGACACTCAGATAAAAAGAGAACTAAATTTTTTTATATAAACATTCTGTGTTTGTTTTAAACAATATATTTTTTTTAATCTGACATTTCAGTTTCTTTTCAATCGCAATCATTTCAGAGTTTTAAGTACAAGTTTTGCGCGTATAAGGGGAACATCCAATGACGTTTAACTTTATTCTATATTACTTTAGATTTCAAGCAAATTTTGAGGCCAGGTTCTATTAAGTCTTCTTGTGTCGGGTCCTTTGTTGAATAGCTCATTTTCGTGATCTACGTACAACGTTAGTTGTTTGATGGATTTCATCTTTCAAATCTTCATGAGGTGTCTGGTTACTTATATGCATCCACTATTGATCATAGTACTTTAGACTGAAATCTTTAGACGAAGTTCAGTGACGTTAGTTTTACACAGCTCCATAGATGGAATTCGTAAACCCATACATGACGGGCCTAGTTCCAAAGTGTACAATCTCCAGTATCATTTTTAATTTCACAAGAAAAATAAAACACGTATAATTTAAATAACTAACATTTTTTCCTAATTTTTTTAACTTCAACGTATTTGTGTCGTTATTAAGAGATATGTGTCAGTTTTCTACTTAAAAAAATTAGCGATTAAGAAGGTAATACTAAAAAGGAATGGAGCTGCACGTGAAACTAACAAATGGGGATTTCTCTTTTTGGAACTAGGATCCTCATTTGTTTGAGCATGGTTTCATAGAGCAGGGTTTTATTGTGGAGTGAGAGAGTTTTGATTGTCAACCTAGAAGTCAGCACATTTGCCGGAATTTTAAGTCAAGTGGTTTTCTTTTGGTTTGGATATGGTTCTTCCAGGTAAGACGTTGGTCAAGATGGAGCCCAAGATATTTTCTTTCTGCTGTTACAGGTATTCGTATGTTATCTATTTTTGGAGGTGAGTAGATGTTGTGACGAGTGGTAAACTTTATTTGGATTGATTTTGTTCTACGTCATTTGTACCTGTCATTATGTATATCAAAGATTTTGGGTCGATCTTACGGAATTTTCGTTAACATCAAATGTCGCTACATCGTCGGCACAGGAAACGATTGTAGTGCTATTGGTTTCAGGTATATTGGCTCTGTACTAGAAAGGAAGGTATAGTCGTGTCTTGCGTGTCTTTGTCATCTTCCATAGGGTCTGATCATTTGATACAAGATTTGTAACGTATTGTTCAAAGGTGTCATTGTTCTCATCTACGCTGTTTCTAGATCTTTGCCAAATTCTTTTGACTCCACGTTTTTCAGCAATGAGTTGACCAAAGTGCCCCTACATATTCGTCAACTCATTATTGAAAAACGTCGAGTCAGAAGAATTTGGTAGAGATCATATAGCAGTCATCAATAGCATGAGTGCTACAGTTATAAACAAGTCATCCTCTCGTCGACTTACTTAAGAAACACTAACTGTACTGGTCTAGGTTGTTTCTAGATCTTTGCCAAATTCTTCTGACTCGACGTTTTTCAGTAATGAGTTGACGATTATGTAGGGGCACAGTTGTTGGTTTGTTTTGAGTTTGGGGTCTCTAGAAATAACTGTTGAATAGAATCTAACTATGACTTCTCATCTAATCATACACCAGCCATCAATAGCATGAGTGCTATAGTTATAAACAAATCATCCCTTCCTCGACTTACTTAAGAAATACTAACTGTACTGCTTTCCAATCCTAGTTAGAAGAAAATCTGCGAATCAAATCTTTGAACGACTTGAACACAGCAACTCAACACTTCCCCAAACTTGTGTAAAAGACAGCAACTGAGGTATAAAGATTTTTTTTTATTACCCCATGTAAGTCTCATAATCTACCCTATGGTAATAAATGAGAGATGTAAGTATGTACAAAAACATGAGTTAGACATCTACATTAAGATTCTAACAAATTACACAAGCAAAAGAAAAAAAAATTATCTTGTGATGATACAAACAAATCTAAGTAGTAATAGTGACTAAATCTAATGGTGTTACACGTTTTAAGCGGTATGTATAAGTGCTATTGTCCAGTAGATTTACTGCCAACGGATTTGGGTGTGCTTCAATTCGTGATAAATATCTAGCGCTCGATTGTTTTATTTCCTCACGCACTGTGCGCACTTGAAGATCATGGTGTAGTGAAACGTTCGTTATAAACCAAGGTGCGTTTATAATTATTCTTAGCACCTTAGACTGAAAACGTTGCAATATTTCGATATTAGAAACGCTTGCAGTTCCCCATAATTGGATACCATATGTCCACACTGGTTTTAGAATCTTTTTATACACAATTAGTTTGTTTTCACTCGATAATGTTGAATGTCGTCCGATGAGCCACTGTAATTTGGAAAATAGCAATTCTAATTGCTTCCTCTTCGTGAAAATGTGTTTTGTCTAAGTAAGCCTCCTATCGAGGTGGATGCCTACATATTTCACATTTTGTTGCTGTGGTAGTAGCACATTATTTAACGAAACAGGAGGACAAGTATTCCGACGTAATGTAAAGGTAACGTGTGTTGATTTTGTCTCATTGGTGTGTACTTTCCATTTGGCACTCTTGGATGTTATTCAGTGACGTTTGAAGATTTTGCGAGGCCATGGCAGGATCAGTATTCGTTGCTAATATCGCTGTATCATCTGCAAATGTCGCGGTAGTGGTGTCATTCAATGTTGGCATATCTGCAGTATAAATCTGATAGAGTATTGGGCCAAGGACACTACCTTGCGGTACTCCAGTTTGTATTCATCTTGGTACTTTACTAGGAAGTGTTTGTTAAGGAGATAATTTTTAAGGACCTGTTGGTATGTATGTGGTAATCTCAATTTTAGTTTATACAGTAGTCCATCATGCCAGACCCTATCAAAAGCCTGGGAAATATCTAAAAAAGCTGCCGAACAGTATTCTTTGGTTTCGAGGGTTTTGTAAAGAATATCTACCAAGCGATGTACTTGCTCAATAGTACCATGCTCTTCCCGGAATCCGAATTGATGATCTGGTATAATTGAGAGTTCTTCAAGAATCGGTTTTAGTCTTTTTAGAAATAATTTTTCGAACACTTTTGACAAGATCGGCAAAAGGCTAATAGGACGATATGATGTTACTTCCTCAGCATGTTTGCCAGGCTTTGAAATCAGAATAATCTGGGCTACCTTCCATTGTGATAGGTAGTGTCCTGTTCTTAGAATTGCATTGTATATATGGACAATGTTTACTAGAGCTACATCAGGTAGTTCTTTTATTATTTTGCCGACAATAAGATCGTATCCCGGCGCTTTTTTAATATTTAGGTTCCTGGCAATCAATTCCTTAAGTTCACATATTTTAACAGATTTAATTGGTAATGACATTTGGTAAGGTGCTGCAATGATTGTTTTTATTTCTTCTTCTTCTTCTGTAGTCAATTGGGATGGGTGTGGTTGAAATACATTTATAAGGTGTTCAGCAAAAGCAAATGCTTTCTCCTTATTACTCCTAGCCCAGCTTCTATCTGTCTTCCGGATCGGCCTTATAGTTTGTACAGGTGAGTTTTTTAACCTACTTGTGAGTTTCCACAGAGAGTAGCTTCAGTTGGCGCCAAGTTTTCCAAATATTCTTGTATATTGCGATTTTTTTCCTGTAGCAATATTTCTTTCAGGTTTCGTATGGCCTTGTTTAGTTTGGCTTTATTTTGGGGAGCCCATCAGGTATAAAGATGAAGTAAAATTTTGTTTGTGATAAGTCTCGATGTATAAGCCACGACGTTTACTTGGAGTTTCTAATCGGCAGGAGAGCATTCAAGCATTGACCTTTAAAAGCACGAATGAGCGCAAATTCTATCACTCTATGATTAATATAGCGAAAGAATTGTAAAATATTTGTATGTTTCATTAAGTATTTGTAACTCATTTATTAATTATGATCGTTAATTAATTAATTAATCAATTACATATGAAATCGACACTGGAACTAATATTAAGAAATGATTTACTGTATCCCCTTTCTTTTAACGTAAATATTCCTTCCCTTATCGTTTTTCTATGTAATTGCCAAATAGTTTTGAGTTACAAAGGTCGTTCACTTTTGTAGCGCAATACTTTTTTTTTAAAAGCAGTTCGAAAACGTTTACGGTTATAGTTTTCTCATGCGAATTTTATGGGAACATTTTCGCAAATTATCTGATTTAATGGTCCAACTTTGATACTAATCTGTGGTGTAAATTACAATTTTGCAGCAGGAATTTATCTGGGATTTGGGTTTAACAAAAGAAAAAAACTGGACGCATTTATTTTTATGCATAGGACCCATTGTAAGACAGTGTAAAAGTATTTTTCTCTAATAATAAATTATTGAATGCTTTTCGTACGTATTTTCTTGATAAAAGAAATCAATATGTTTAGGTAGGAAATAGATTTCGATAAAATATTTCTTATTACGTCATAATAATTTGTAAACTTGAGGACATGCAATAAACGGGGGTAGGTACTTGGGAAACTGAAAATGTAACAAACCAGTTTCTCCGACAATAAAATCTGCGACGTTGTTCCCTCCGCACCTTCACACTTTGTAACCAGAGCTGCCAAGGACACCTGCTCAGATTAAGGATATAAATCACTTGTTATTAAAACGATATTACCACGTTAAGACGTATTTTATCTAATTTTTTATCGCCAAAATTTCACTATAGACAGGACGCCCCGCATGTAATAAATTCCATAAAGGCCTTAATCAAGCAAATTACGACAAATATTGCCGGGGATCGAAAACTCCATAAAATAAATCAATTATCTCCGAAGATCCGGATCACTTTCCTCGATATATTTGATGCCAGCCAGTGCCAAGTTTAATGTTTAGAGGGGCACTGAAGTTATTGCTTTTGGAATGTACTTCGACGTGAGCTTCTACAATTCCGGTTGTATGGCAAATTAAATTTCCAATTTTAATGAATCAGTCAGTGTCGAAATTACGTTGGCCATTTTTGACGCCCTCCAAGTTGGCTGGGAAAGTAATTACGATCGATGTTTGTTGAAATGAATTTTTTTTTTAATAATCATGATACTTGGGGGGACTATGCAGTCTTTCATCTTGCATCCCTTTTCCCCTTTAAGTTTAAAATAGTTTGTAAAATCCCGTAAGTTTCATCTGCTACTCTCACGTGCACAATTTGCATATCCATTCCGCATTTTCAGTCTGACCTTTTTTTTTACTTGTAAAATACTGCAAAATATGCTTGGACATGCATATGCAATATCTCCAGTGACAGTAGGTAACAAACTGCGTTTCCCATATTCGATACGTTCGACATTTGCAGTGGTATAGTGTTGGAAGTACTGCCTGCATATTTCTCCTTTGTTGATGCTTGTCATTTATTACTTTAGTTAAGCGTGCAGTTTTCGTAAATAAAAGTAAACCAAAATAAACGAGTTAGGTTTTCGTGTTGAATCATATTACGGATGTGGTTTTGAATAAAATCAATACCAACCTACTTATAATCCAATAAACCTATTTATTTGGGCCATAACGATCCATGAATATTACATGACCTCATCGTTAATGCCGCCAAAGAATATTGTGACCTGATACGTTTCACATTTACGCTCGGTATACGTATATCCGTTGCATTTCGAAAATCGACGCGGTCCCAGATATACATAAGTATATTTTATTAGATTTCGGCTGTTTAATTCGCATCACGTTCCTCGCGAATATCAGCCTTCTCCATTTAGGATTGGGGGATGCGCCGAACGAGGAGGTATCAACGTGAAGGCGTAAGACAACATATAAACTCATAAGTCTCAAATAGAAGTCGTAATGTCTAGACGGAAGAATTTGTTTATTAGTGTACCGGAATGAATTAAGCCCGAGCAGCTAGTAAGTGCCTGGAATATTAACATTGTATTCGGGGGCTGGTGTTCATCTGAGCTTTTATTTTTCAAACAGGATAAAATTTGCATACTATTAAGACCGCAGCAGAATGTAGTCACATGTTTTATTTACTGCAAGCTGGTTTATTTTAATGGAATAATTAAAATATTATTTATAAAAGAATAGGATGTAATACGAAGCTGTTATCAAATTCGCAAACTCTCCGTACGTATACGTACGTATAGTTTACTGGAATTACGTTCCACTTTCATTTTATTTTAGTGACATGCAAATTGTTTGGTTATTGGAGATTTTAGGCTGTCCTCCTCTAATGGAGAAACTGTGTTTTTGTAGATAAATAGCAAAAAAATAAAACCGGCGGCGACGCGATTCATCGCAGACTTTCTATGAATATAAATATGTGACGTATAACGAACTCTAAGATATTCTCCTCGCTTTGTGTGCTCGCCGAACTTCGTACTTCGCCTCACAAAAGTGTATAGCTCACGCTACTACAACAATTTAAACTTACTTTAGGGTTCGACAGTGGGCGTGATGCAGATTTCGGGTTATTTGAATACGCCGATTTATTCCCGCCCAAAATCCTTTTTCAATAGGGCCACCCGTCCATCATTTCGTTTTGTGTTTATTTTGCCTGATAGATTCTTTATAAATTTTTTTTGTTGTAATTTTAAGGTTACTATCAAAAGTGTTTTAATGAAATATCAAAAACGCAGAGAAAAATTTAAATAGAATACATTTCGAATTCATTCCCAGGCAACAGGAAAAGAAAGAAAAGTTTCTTTGTAAAATTTTCTCTGTAATGAATAAATTTAGAGAAAATCGAAGGGAAAGCAAAGTCGCATATTTTTAGGATGGATTTTAAATGAGAATGAATAGATTGTTGTTCATTCACATACGAAGATTCGACAAATTTTATTTTAATATCAATTAGTAATGTGCGACCACATACATACTAAATGCATATTTTTGCATAGCCCCATATTTGTAATTTATGATTAAATTAAATAAGTTTAAATATCCACGCGATTTCACATCGCTGCTGCATTCGACGTGTGGCAAAGTTGAATACACCGAGCTTTCGGTCAAGGGCAAAATAAAATCTAGTCATAAATTTCTGTTTATGGATTTATTCCTCCCCTGCAGCTGTGTGCCATTCATAAATGCAATTTAGATCGCCCCTTTTGTTTCACGATTCCGCGTGCTACAGTATTTCAAAAAACATCGACTCAAAATTATGCAAATTTCAACTTGCTCCGATTAAAATTTCTTATTAAGATATGATCGTAAAGGCTGCAAATCCTAGTAAAGCAATCTAATAAATGATTTGTCAAAGGTCCAACGACTCACGAAAAACGTTGTTTTGAACATAAATAATACCTCAATCACCAATTCGCAAAAAATTAGCTGAAGAATTCAATAATTTCTTTGTCGAGGCTCCCATGAACATATTAAAAAATATTCCCATACCTAATAAAAGCGTTTTTGATAAGGTCCAAACTAACATGAACAGTATGGCACTCCTGCCAGTATCAGTAAATGAGGTTCTTTTAATTTTATCATGGC
The DNA here is from genome assembly GCA_039766575.1 of Serrognathus titanus. NCBI lineage: Eukaryota > Metazoa > Arthropoda > Insecta > Coleoptera > Lucanidae > Serrognathus > Serrognathus titanus. The sequence goes on from CM077912.1 coordinate 75,285,722, forward strand.
CGGAAAATAAATCTTCTGGGGGATACGATGACATCCCAATGTTTCTACTAAGGGAAATCTGTAACTTAATAGCTGATACACTAACAGATATAATAAATACTTTCTTCTCTTAAGGCGTTTTCCCATCACGTTTAAAAATCTCTTGAATCTGTCCCGTTCGTAAGAGAAAAGATGTCAAATCACCTGAAAATTACCGTCCTATAGTACTAACATCGGCCTTCTCTAAGATGTTCGAGTATGCGAAGCTTCACAAGCTGATGAACTTTTTAAGTAAAAACAATATTCTAGCTGAAAGTCAACACGGTTTCCGTCCTAAAAGATCAACTCGTACCGCAACCAGCAACTTTTACAATAAAATCATCGATTTCCTGGATAGGGGTGAATGTATTCTATAACTTTAGTCGAGCCCTTGATTGCGTAAATCATAACACGTTCATCGGTAAGTTAAACAACATCGGAATATGAGGGTAGTTTCCAACTGGTCCCATTCTTAGTGGTCTGATCGGAAACAGTTTGTTGAAATCATCCATTCTGAGGTAGGTGGAGTAAAAAAAAGTATAAACCTAATCTAGTTTCTATTGAAACAGGTGTTTCTCGGGGCTCCATTCTCGGCCCAATTCTTTTTCTGCTATTCGTTAACGATCTTCCAAACTATCTTTTCAGATATGATTTAACAATTTATTCTTATTTCAGAAAAACCTCTTGGAAATGCAGTTAACTCCTTACTGCACTTTTGGTTTTCCTCTAATAATCTTTACGTAAACATCTCCAAAACATGTTATTTTCAGTTTCATACTTGAGACAAACGCGTTTTATCAAACTTGAATGTAAATATTAAAAATAAGCCTGTAATTCATGCTAAAGTTTTCTTGGAATAAATTTTGAAGAAACCCTACATTGGAATATCCACTGCTCAAAATTATAATCTCTTTTGAATGTGGTTTGCTTTCAGGTAAGATTCCTAAAAGAAGTTCTCTCGATGCAACAACTGTCTATTATGTCCAGTTTTACTTTAGAATATCTTATGGAATTATTATATGGGGAGCAAATCGTATATTCCTAACACCAAAAAGGAAAGTGAGGCTAATTGCTGGTGTTTCATTTCTGGAATCCTGCCGCAACTTATTTTTGTTGTATATTTTTTTGTGTTGTCTTTGCGAGCCATATCTTCTTCGCTTGCCTTTCTTCCTACATCCTCACAAAGTGCCCGAACCATTTCAGCTGCTGTTGTTCTATGGAATCTAGTATTGTTTCTACTTCTAATTCTTCTCTTACTGTTTCATTCCCTATCCTGTCTCTTCTTGTTATTCCCTTGATGCCTCTTAAATATTTCATCTCAATGGCCTGAATTTTACTTTTCTGTTGTTTTGTGAGTACCCAACTTTGTTATGTATATTCGTATTGATTTGAATAACGTCTTATACACTTTTAGTTTCGTTTTCTTTGTGATTTCCTTTTTTTTATGAGGATTTTGTTCAATTTTGTTGCGCTTTCCAATCTGTTATTTACTTCTGCTTCACTACCTCCTCCTTTCTGTATCTCTATCCCTAGATAATTGAAGCTGTCCGTCTGGGCTAACTTTTCGTTGTTTAATTTTACTCCTACATACCGTTTTTCCGTATCACCATTGCTTTAAGTGCTTTATTCCATAGTTCTAAGTTTTTCTGGAGGTCTTTAACACTGCTTGCACAAATCACTAAGTCGTCAGCGAAGGCTCATTCTGTTAAGAATATTGGCTGCATGTTTCTATACCCTATTTGTACTTTTTTAAATTTGTCTTGTACTTCCTTAGTTACATCATCTAGAATAATATTGAAAAGTATTGGGCTAAGTACGCCCTCTTGTCTTAATCCATCTTTGGTTTCAAATTCTTCTGTTCTTCTCTTCTCACACTTATTTTTCTGTTCGTCTGCCCTATATAGACTTTGTCACAATCTTGACAAGGGATTTTGTATACTCCTTGGCTTTCCAGTTGGATTTTCGTTTTTGGATAGGAAGAATGTTGGAGATCTTCTTATCTGTGTTGAATATTGTTTCGATTTTGTGCTTCCTGAGGACTCTACTTATTTTATCCGTTGTGCCTTTTATGTACGGTAAGCACGTTCTTCCTAGTGACTTTTCTTCTTCCTTTTCTTGTTTTTCTCGTCGTGATCTTCGTGCTTTGTTGATCTGTTTCTCGGAGAATCCGTTCTGGAGTAGTGCTGTTTCTAATTTCTTCATTTCTTGCTGTTTGTTTTTAGCATCCGTCAGTCTCTGTGATCTCGTCACGAATGTTTTCACGACTGATTGTATGGTGGTGCGATTGGGCGTTTAAATACCGATCCGTATGTGTGGGTTTGCGATACACTGAATATCCGAGGCTTCCGTTTTGTTCCTTTGTTATCAGCACTTCCAGAAATGGAAGACTGTTATCTTTTTCGATTTCCATCGTGAATTTGATCTTTGGGTGTATTCCGTTCAGATGTTCCTGGAATTTTCGCAGTTTTTCTTCTCCATGTGTCCATATCACGAACGTATCGTCGACATATCTTAGTCATAAGTGTGGCTTATGGCTTGCTGTTTCTATAGCCTTTACTTCCAAGTCTTCCATGAATAGGTTGGCTATTATCGGCGATAATGGTGAACCCATAGGTGCTCCTTCCACTTGTTTATAACGTTGTTCTTTGAAGATGAAATACGTATTCTTCAGAGAATGCTTCGTCAGATTTATTGTATCTCCTGTGATCTGATATTTGCGTTGTACGATATCGACTGCCTCTTCTGTAGGTACGTTGGTAAAAAGTACTAACAGATGCCCTGGTTCAACGGTGATGTTCCTTACACGATATTTCAAAAACTAGAGATGTTGCAATAAATCTGATTGTAGTTCTTCAATGAGAGGCAATGGCTTTATTCAAAACCAAGAATAATATTGGATGCAACAGAAATGCTGTTGTGCGGTGTTGTCTAACTGAAAAGTTTTTGAAAAGAGACGTAACTTACTTTATATATTTATGAACCCATAGAAAGTTTGTATGCTGTAATAAAACGTTATTCATTAACGAAGTACACAGTAATTACGTAATAACATCCTTTGTTTCATAACATATTTATTAAACTAGATTTGCAACAGTTGTAGAAACCTTTATACGGCACAGGAAATAGTGACGATACTTCTACGTCACTATTTTGCTGCATTATTTGTGCCCATTTTGAACATGTAAGTGGCGAAAAAATTTTTATAATACCAAATTATAAAGCTCAAAGTTTTAAAGACTTCACATATAAACATTTAGAAGAGTTTAATAAAGCATTTTGTGTTACTTACAGTTCCATTTACGGTATGGGTTACATCTAGTTTAGTTTGAAAGTATGTTGTTCCTAACTTTATAGGGTGCAACAAATTTCTGTACAAAGAATTGTTCATATGAACACACATTTTCCTTAATTAAATAAGTTATAGCTGCTCAGCCGCGTACGAATTCAGCACGTCCGCCCCCAATTATCCCTGTCTGCTCGTGTCCAATACTTCGGATGTTCACTTTTCTACTGCCCCGACAATACTCCACAGCGCTTTCTTCACTTTTTCGCTTTTATTTTACGAGGCTTCATACCAGTCACAACCAGGCGAATGCCCTCAGCGTCAATAAATGCATTCGAGAGGTTTTACGACGAAGAAGCACCCACCCTTAGGAACTCAAAGGGACCAGGAAGTTCAGAGGGTTAATCTTTTTTCTAATAAGTCTCCAAGCAATAAATTGCATAGTAATATGTAATCAATATTTTGATCGAAATAAATTAACATTTCTCAGCTGCTGTGTTGTACACGTTTTATGTTGTTCTAGATTCAAAGTTTCTATGGGTTTTGCGCGCGGGGCGAATACAAATGCTTGAAGTGGCGTCGCGCCGCCTGCTCCGATGATGGCGCCACGGCCGAGCTTAATGACGTCATCTACCAGGACGACTTCCGAAAAGCACCCTATCCTATCGAAGGCTATATTTTTAGGTTATTTCGTATCGCCAAATCCATAAAAACCCTCTATATGCACCTATATTATTTCAATTTCCAAGTTAGAGCAACATTCTCCGCTTTGATTGACGTTACATTTTTCCGCGCGATGTAAAACCCACCGACGAATATTTTAACATTTTTATAGATATTTTATCGTCTATCCGAATACTAAATTACTCTCTTTTTGGGATTTAAGTATACCGCTCGTATATGATATTAGAATATAAATGTGTTTTGAGGGCTAAGGTGCCTATGGCTGACCTGTTGGATCGGATTTCATATTGCCGCATAAAAATTTTATTTTAAATTTCCACCCGCCCGGAAACGTGCTGTGTTTATATAACGCAATATTGCTCAACTAAAAAGCTTTGCTCCAATTTTACTTTGTTAACACGACACACATGTTTACCTGCATCGTAAAATACAATATTACAGGATAGTTCTTTTGTAGTCTCATACTCCGTAGTATCTTAAACACATCTTTAGTTCTACACCAGACTCTACTTCTTATCTCAAACATACAACAGGATATAAAATGTTTTATTTTTTTTAATATATACAGTTTGGTACAAGAGATTGAACTAACTTATATATCTTCTTTTTTAAAAGCTTCTTTAAAGGGAAATAAAACTATTTGGTAATTAGAAATTACTTTAAGTCATACGAGACATCAAGTGAAGATTGTGTCGTGCAATAATTTATACATATGATCCAGCGTGGAATAAAGTGCTTAAAATTTTAAGGTAAGGTGTGCAAAGGTTACGGCTTAATCCTCAACTTCACAGCGCATTGCCTCGACTTCCTACGAACACAAAGCAGCTAACCGAGGACAGTATTAACATTTTAGTCCTTTGTGTCCCGCTGAAATATAAACCAAGCTTAAGGGATAAAATGGAATTAGAGCACCGATTGGACTTGTAATGCCGCGGCACAAAACAAATAATACTTATTTGCATTTTATGGAAGGAGTTTTGGGAAGGATTCTTTTGTGTATATCGGAACTCGATTGAATTATGTTCGGATGTATTTTTAAAATCCATTATATCTATAGGTAGGCTTCAAGTGAAATGTTTCTCTTGCTTATTTAAAACTCTTTTAAGAAAATATTTGTGAAACTTTGGTCTAATCACGCAGGCTATTTTAACCTTTTATCTTTTACTTATCTTTATGACACTAGTTTATACTATTTTAATAAATTTGATATCATCTTTCTTATTATCTATAGTTAAGTAATTGGTACGTATCTTGAAAACAACCTGTGTATAAGAATGAACACTAAAAATACCCGAAAGCAAATAGTCTGGGACTAGTCTAAAATGAACTAATAGATAAGATAGAACATGTTACTCGTAGATAAACAATTTACTTTTTACTTTCATTTGCTTTTATAGCGTCGACGAATAACGTAAACATATTTTTATTTTTGGTCTCCGCTGATTATTTCAGATAAGAACAATGCAAATAACACACGACACTTCAATTACGTTCTAGTTTACCCACTGAAGTGTAATGCAAACATGGAGATGGCTGAATTTCCTAATCACAATCACAACTATTTCATGCAGTATTTCGTTATGGCCCCAAATATTTGATAGAGAAAAAAAGCGAATGCCAGAGACAGGGCAAATATAAATGTGAAGCGAAATACGAATAGCGTTTAAACGGTCGTAAAAAATGGGGCCGATGTGAAAACGAAGGTGGATATGTGTTTATAAATTACCTCTCTGGCTAGAGTCCTTCCTCACCGTTTGTCTGAATAGACGGCTTCCGGGCTCTGGAGTCGCAACGTCGCGAAACTTTATTTACCGCATCCTGGAGATGTCTTTTCATTTTTCAACTTGGTTTTTATATGCTTATGTAAAAATCGCATCTCGTTTTATGGCTTTCTTGTTGTTGTTGTGTGCATGAGGCTTTCGTAAAAAAGGAACAAATTACATGGCTTGTAAGTATTAATTTACGTCACGTTTTCTTCTTTTGATGACACACTCACGCAAGTAAGGCTTAAAATGAAATTCATATTCATCTGCATGTTTTTATTTCCTTTTTCCTACTTCACGATTTTTTAGTAGATCAATTGCATGTTACCTTCTCTCTCTATGTTACTACCTTCGGTTGTGACTGTACTTAAAAATATTATTATTTAATGAAATCATAATCGAATAACAAGTTAATTAATTTTGTGTACCCATAGTTTCTGTGTTCATCGAAAATTCCGATCGGACTTCCAAAATCGGTAGCTGAAATATTTGGGGGCCGTTGCAAAATTAATGAGGCGTAAATTCTTGTTGTGTTTTCTCGTATTCTAACTCGCATGTACAAAACGAATTCCAGTTAACACGGCGAATGTTTTAATTAGGAGCGGTAAACTCCTTTTATGAGATGAAAGTTTTAATGTCTCTGATCATAATTAAATCTAAAGTGGTTCATTTAATTTGAGCTTTTTTCATATTTGGAATTCCTTAAGAGTGCTGTTTCACTTCGCAAGTATGAGGTCATTAGATACTGACAGCAGTCGTGGTTTTTAACTTAAAAAAGTCGTGGAATTTTATTAGCTTTACTGCAAGTGTTTGCAAAAACCCTCCTCCTGGTTTCTAACTCATGAACTTCCGTGTTGACAATATATGCAATACAATTATTTAAATAATTTAATTTTAATACTACAAATTGATATTAAAAATCGAACTAATAATGAATTTTGAAAGTATCACCTCTGCCGATGACATATACCAGATAAGAAAACATGGGAGAGGGAGCATTCGATGTCGTAAGAGGTAAAGTACACTACTTTTAAGTTAAATAAATTTGAATGCCCACCTCGGAATGCCCACCTTCACTAATACAAGTGCGTAATCTTTTTTCATGCGCAGGAAGAAAAAGTTTATAGTCTTCATTGTTTTATAGTTTCAAAAGCATTGGCTTGGCTTTAAATGCACATTGTCTTTAAAACCAGTACGGTGAAGGTGATACTTCGACATTATGTTTGGTTGCCATTGTACAAATTTTATTTTAATCATTTCGTTATCAGCTCTGCTTGTTCCTAGAAATGGTCCGTATCGCTTTAGAGCTTCAGATGCGTTTTCAAATCAATACTAATATCAGGTTACTGAGATAACATTTTCCTTTCTCGTTGATTCAGCAATAGGAAATCACGCAACTGTGCATCTCTGCCCTTGAACGACCGAAGTTGGTAAAAGCGAGACGTTTACACCCTCTCGTAGCGAGAAAAAATTCGCTTGGAAGCTACTGTTTGGACCGTCTGAATTCAAATTCTTGCTGATCTCACAGAATTTCCCTCCTCACTTTTCCAGGAGGTGACGAGCCTTTAAGTAGCTTAAGCGAGGGAGATAAGGCAGTTCCCGGTTTCCTTATGATTGGTTCGCGTTAAATCTCTCGTCCAAATTATGGTTTAATTTTATTTCGGGTTTTGATTTTTCTTTTGTTATAAATTTTCCAAAAGTTTGTTAGCGGTTTCGGTCAGGAAAAGCAGAAGTTTTTCCCGCGTAGTTTTAGTGTTGTAAACTCGTCGTAAACGAAACAAATCTCGCAAACCTTTAAGTGTGATTCCCAAAAATTTCGGACACGTGAAAAATCCTTATGAATCGTCGCTTGTAAGCTCCATGTAATTATTGTCAGTGAAGTTAATTAACTAAAAGCATTTTTCTATGTGAATTATACCTCTCTTCTTCCTTGTCGAAATATATATATTTTTATTGTTGTCATAAATCTTTTAAGATATTTTGTATTACCTATAATTAATTCATTATTGATTCTGTAATTTTCTTGATATTTGTTCCTGCTGTAGTTTTAACGGAGAATTTTGTTACGATCTGTTAATTTCAAAATTTGTTGTAGATTTTTTTGATCTCGTAAAATTTTATTTTAATATACAGGATGTTTCGCAACTTCGTGAAAAAAAATAATGGCGTGTTGGACATGAGATGTGTGCATAAATGCATCTAAATAAAAACGCTTGCTATTTTAAAGTTCATTGGTTTAGGTCAATGTGCCTTAAATTTTTTTAGTAGTTATCTTCGCGGAAGAACTCAGACAGTGTTTTATAATAGCAAAATATCTAACTCGTTATCAGTACATTGTGGCATACCTCAGGGATCTATCTTAGGTCCATTGTTGTATGCCATTTATACCTTTAAATTGATGAGATCGTTGAAGCACTGCAAGTATCATGTTTATGCCGACGACACTCAATTGTATTATTCATTTGATGCTAATGATATAGACACTGCTTGTATGTTGGTTAATGAAGACATTCAAAACTTAGTTAGAACTTCAAATGAACATGGTCAGTATCTTAATGCCGCAAAAACTAATGTGATGCTTTTTGGTAAGAAAAAGCTACGTTCACAATTGAAAAATGTTGTAAAGTTATATATGAATAATACCGCTTTACCGTTATCTGACTGCTGCAGAAATCTAGGACTATATATCGATACTGATCTTAAATTTTCAACACATATCACTAAATTAATACAAAGAGCTTATGCTAACTTAAAACTAGTTTATATTCATCGTTCTTACCTCTCTAAACATGTTAAACGCATGTTGTGCGATTCTTTAGTATTGTCTCACTTTAGTTTTTACGACGTTGTGTACGGACCATGTCTTGATTTTTCTGATACCTCGAGAATCCAGAAATAGTTGTATGAGATTAATATGCGGGATTAGACGTAGACATCATATTTCACATAAACTTCAGGAGCTTCAATGGCTTAATATGAAAAATAGGCGTTCCTTACACTCTGCTCAATTTTTTCCTAAAATTGTAACTTATAAATGCCCACCGTACTTGTATAAGAAAATTCGCTTTCGAACCGATGTTCATAATGTTAACATTAGGACCAGAGGCCTTTTAACCATTCCACATCACAAATCAGAATTTTATAAACGCTGTTTCAGTTACACAATAACCACTGTTCTTAATAATTTACCACGTGGTTTCTCAGAATTGTCTCCTTTCATATTTCGAAACAAATTGAAATTAATGCTTTTTGATTCTCAAGCTCTTAATCATTGATTTCTTTTTTTTCTTTCACCTACTCCAAAACTTTCGACTATTTACCGTTTGTTCTTGCTATATTTATTTTGTATGTAGTATGCCAGTATTTAGGAAAGGAAACGCATTGACAAATGTTTAGAATCTCTGGCTCAGTGCCGGCTGAGTCACAATAAGTGTTCAAAATTCCTTCCCTCGGCCGCTCGTTAACACAAATCTGCCCTGCGAAGTAATGATTCACAAGCCTTATGAAACATGTTTTGTTGTCGAACAGAGAAAAATGCGGCGTTAATGCGATCGTTCAATTCTTGAAACGTGTTGATTTCTGTTTCGTATACTAACGCTTTTACGTGTCCCCACAGATAATAATCTAGCGGATTTAGATCAGGTGAATGTGCAGGCCACCTGATCGGTACGTTTCTTCCAATCCATCTACCAGGAAAAATTTCGTCGAGCTGAACACGTACTTCTCGTCGAAAATGAGGTGGAACCCCATCGTGCATAAACCACATCGTTGCTCTAAGATTTAAGTTCTCATTCTCGAGAAGTTCCGGTAGATTAGTTCGTAGAAAATTTAAGTATTGGAGACCATCTAAACGGTTCGGCAAGACGAACGGGCCGATTAAATTGCCGTTTAGAATACCTGCTCACACGTTAACAGAAAACCGTTGTTGGAAATGCCTGCGACGAATTGCGTGAGGGTTTTCCTCAGCCCACAAATGCATGTTGCGAAAATTGCATACCCCTTCTCTGGTAAAAATAGCTTCGTCGGTAAACAGGACATTATGAACAAAATTCGCATTTGCTTGTTGTTTATGCAGTAACCAACGACAAAATCGTATGCGTAGAGCATAGTTGGCTGGTAGCAAAGCCTGAACTCTTTGAATATGGTACGGATGTGATTGTTGTTCGCGAAGAATGCGCTAAACAGCGGAGGACGATAAACGCGTTTGTTTTGAGATATCATGTACACTTAACGAAGGATGTTCCTCGATAAGTTATAGTATTTCTTCTTCTCTGTTTAGGATGTGTTGTGGACGCTGTCGTCCTCCACCTCTTCCGCGACGTGCCCTTAAAGTTCCAGTATTCCTCGCTCTTTGCACAACAGGAGAGAAACGTGGCACTGGTTGGCAAATGTCGATTTGGAAAATGCATACAAACGCCTTGCCACTAATGCGTTTTGCCCACTTTCACCGTACACTAGAATCATGTCAACAATCTCACTATTTGTAAATTCTGTCATTTTTTTCAGTAAACTTCCGTGCAACCACCTCAACATACACCTTCAAACTACCCGGCCCGGTCGGCGATGACTAACAATAAATTACATCACTCATATTATTCGTAAACATCATAAACGTAAACCAGAGACGTTCAAACGGTTTATCCGTTCGACAAAATTATTTATTTTCTCGAAAATTTAATAACATTTTGTTCAACAAAAAATGGTTCATTCCATTCATTTTCATGCAAACTTTCATTGTTTAATTTATTTTCATGAAGTTACGAAACATCCTGTTTACATAACGTGTTAGATTAAGTCAAGAAATTCGATGAGTGAATTCGAATTAATTGACTGGCAAAAAATAGCTGCCATGAAATGTGCAGTACCCTGTTTTTGAAAAGTGACAGATAAAACCATTCTTGGAATAAAGCTGTGATAGACAAGGAAAGTGGATCTTTCAACCAGCGACGTTCTTTATAGCCTGATTGTCTGTAATTCCCAAAAATGTGGAAGTGATCGTTTGCTGCAGTATCCTTCTTCCCATGACCTTATCTTTGTTTGCATCTATACATATAACAAATTTATTTATTTCATAATAACAATTCACTACTATTTTTTTTTATTTATGAGAAATGAAGTCAATTTTGTATCAACAAAAAAAAAGCAGAAGAAAAAAATTATTGCTTAATACAACATAAAATATTATTGAAGGCAAACTCATCCGCTACGTGTTATTAAAATATTGAACGAATAAACAAAACCTTATCTCTCCACTGATAAAATTGATACGAGGAATCGCTATTTTCTCATGCAGTGCTGCAAGTGTCGGTTGTTTTTGCACAAATATAATTTATTTGTAACCAAATATTGACAGAAACGATGCCGGAAGCAACGTACATTCCGTTAGACGGATCCAGCAATAGAAGGTAAATAATTCCATCAGTTTCGTCACAACGCATTTAATTGATTGGCACAACAAAATATTTTTAACGACCATCAGTTATTTCATATTTGGAATTTTTTGGTCTCCACATTAATTTGAATTCTTGAATTAAAAGAAAAAAAAAGTGAGTCGGAGATGTGGCCTTATTTCTTTGTGATAGGTACTTAAGTAAGATAAGATTAATAAACGTTTAGGCTGTGTGCGTATAGCTATGTAGGTGTAAGGAGGCCATACGTGGCTTATTATTAAAGCAAAATTTTGATGTTATAGTTGCATATTGAATGTGTCATATTCATGAGCCCAATGACTCGCAACTTTTGAAGCTAATTTTTATTTAGATAGCCAGTTTTGGACAGTCATGAGTAAATCCCCACATGTCGTGATGAATGTAGACAATCATAATCCCTGATCGTATATGTAATCTTTTGTTTTATACAAACTTGGTGTACGACTTCATTTATTATTATTATTATTTTATTTTTAATAGGTGAAAGCAGAAAAGTATTTTCTCTCTTTTTCTCTCGTATGCTAATATGTTGGACTACTTCTTAGAATCTATTGGGGGGTTTACCTCAAATCAGTCGTTCTAAAGGTGTAAAGTCATTTGATGGTATCTAAATCACAAATAGATAAAAAAATAATATTGTCTAAAATTTCCCTAACAAGATTTAGATTTCGATTAATTGATTGAGTTTTGTTTTTAGCTGTGGCTGGTGGACTTCCTTAACCGGCCTGGAAAAAGGATTAATCTTCCTTTCTCTAATCCTGGCAATATTTGTATTTGCATTGACGGTTGCTCTTGTATCTTGCAAAGGTAAGTAACTAAAACTCGTTTTTATCAAAGGAAGTTGATAATTTTTTGGTTTGGTAGGTGAAGAACCTGTGGAACCTACGACCACTTCGACTACAACCACGACGACTACAACGGAAAAACCTACCGATCCTCCTACAACCATTTCGAGTTCAACCACGACGACTACAACGGAGAAACCAACCACTCCTACAACAAAGCCTCCTGCAGTTAGAACGATTTCTGTAGCACCTACAAGTAATCCGCCGCCTGTCACTCAACAAAATGTTGAAACAACTTCTTAAAAGTTATCGTAACTACTTAAATTAGTTGTATTGGTGAGATATTAACTGTTTGGGAGTGTAAGTTATTGTGAACGTTATTTTTTTCTTTTGATATTGTAACACCTAAAAACGTCGTGTTAACATAAACGTATTAAATGTAACATAAAAAATTTTAGCGTTTTAATTATCATTAAACTTGTTTTTGGACGCACTTAATTATGTTTCGTTTTGTGGCGCGTACCATAAAACAGCTTATTAATCTGATAATATTCGGTAAATGCCCTTGTTCACCTAATTACGACATGTGTATGGGAAAACATAATTTAATTATGCGGAGTGGTTTTAATTTGGAAAATGTAATGGAAATATCCAATATCAAACGAATTTTAATAAAATTATAATTTAGAAATTCGGTGGAGTTAATTTGCAAATGTTTTTGTGTAATAAAATGTTTATAGAATTCCTATATCTACTAGTTTATCGAAAATTCATGAGGATTTAGTAATTTTGGTGAACGAAGGCAATTACATAGGGTGGAGCCCACGATGTTACGATTGCTTAAATCTATGTCTGATCCAGTGGCGCATTTCCTGGGAAGTTGGATTCGTTCGCGTTCCACCCTGTATACACCTACATCCGAAGCCCTTGAAGGAGAAGAAGCAGAAAAGGAAGATATAATTTGGTTAACTCATAATTCATATTTGTCGAATTAAAATATATATTTGGTGCATACAATCAGAAAACGCATTTATTTGATAAATGAACGTGCATACTTATTTGCCTTCAATAATGCAGGAAGTTTCGAATCTATTTACAAACCACTGAGTAAACAAGCGGAAGTAATTTCCAAACGTAGAAACGACAAAACGTCCCATATATTACTTCCTTATGCAACCAGCAATAAAATATTAGAAGTTTACGAAGACAGGCAAAAAAGAATTTAAAATCTCATGAAATATGGCAAATAGCCTGACGTGACGGGGGGGGCGGAGGGAATACGAAACCGTCCACACACACAAACATGGCTGAACGAATTTAGAACGCAATTTTCGCTTATAATTTCCTTTAATTAATTTCTTATAGCCTCGGTGTATTTTCTTGCGCGTTTTAAATTTAATTACGCCGCAGATTATATAAGTATTGTGATAGTCTGCGGCGAAAAATGTGATCTCACGAAATTCAAAGAAAAAGGGCGCTTTGTTTAGTGAGTATTTTTTGTGTGTGGACTTGTCCCCCTTGGGGAAGAATTGTGCGAGATTCATTCAAGCAAGCTTCTGGAGATAAGTAATACTCTCATTAGGTACACGGGGCATTATATCTAGTAGGTTCTTTCTTCGGCATAAGAAAAAAGATAAAGGAGAATTACAGGTTTTTGAAAACGATTTATACAATTAGGAGTAATAAGCTTAGCTTGTATTCTCGTGTAGATTTTCTATGTTAAAAACGAAGCTTTTAATACTCTGTTATAAATCGAGAAATTACCTAATGTTTTCATTGCACTTAATTTTCTATTTAATTAAACGAGAGAGCCATTTTTAAAATTGCTCTGGTAGTAGTGAGTGAGTCTTTAGTAAATATTTTTCTGTGCTATTAATACGTCCGGAATCATTTCCTTTTATGGCCAATATTTCAAACAGATCGTCGGTGGTGAAGGAAAACAAAGAAAATATTTTTAAGTTAACTGGGCAATGTCGATCAATCAGTATCAATCTTATTAATTGAAAATATTTCAAAACGTTTCTTCGGCCGATACATTTTCTTTTCCTGTTTTCCAGATCATTTCCCATAAATATATTATCGGTATTTTATTCTATTCAAATCAATTAACTTTTTTTGCAATTTGTTTGTTTTTTTTAACATCTTGAGAAAATTAGAATTTAACGGTCAGACTTTGATTGACGTCCATCGTTTAAACAAGGGTTCGTTCAAATCGAACGATTCTATTATTCCGACAGAACAAATAAATTTTTTCGTTTGCACGCTTGCATTTCGATTACTATTCAATTTATTGTTTTTTCGCCCAAATTAATAGGACAGAAATTTCCCCGTGCGTTTTCCGTTGATTAGAGTTTTAAAAAAAAATTACAAAAAACCACGAAATAAATTAACCTTCACTACACCACTACATTTCGCTAAATAAAATAGAATTTATTTTCGGTTAACAATAATGCATTCAATTAATTTGAAAATCTTCCCCAGTTTATTCATATTCATGCCGAGGGGGCATTGTCTTCCTCCATTTAAACCTTACAGTATTTTTAATCAAATACTTAATGTTTCTTGTACATTTCTTGTTTTTGTTGGAATTGCCGTTCGCTATAAAACAAAATCAAGAAATGTCATTAGTTCTGGATTTAAACCAATGGCACTATTAAGGCCCGGAAATTAAATAATTTCCTTTATCAGGTATCATCTTTACGATCGTAGTCGTTACCAAATTTACTTTTATAGAACGTCGAGGACCGAGGGAGCGTTTCTTTTGTGTTGTGTTTCACGAGGGTGAATAAGAAATTTATTTATTTATAGAATCATTCAATTTCTTTGCTAACGACCACCACCTGTTACCATTAATCTTCACAATGTAATTAGTTATCTGCGATTTTTAATTAATTGTTTTTTTTTCGAAAGGTTAATACAATAATCAGTTCGGACTTGTTAATATTCCTTACGCTCTCTCAGGGACATCCTAACAAAATACTGACAAGCGCAATATTGATGTTTCACCCAAAAGTACATAATTCGGTCTTTGAAGTACTAACTCAAGCAATATATGCGACCCAAGTATCGGTCGTTTAATTTCCCTAGACACTCACTAGGTTTTTGTGTACCCTGTATCAACTAATTCCTTTGTTCAAATGTACTGCATCAAGCTCTTTTAGAATGACAATAAGTATTCAGCAAATCAAATCGAAACATGAATTTTTTTACTGTGTCGTCTGAAAACCAGACAGTTGCAAATTAATTCCAGCAAATGCAGATCCGAATAAGACGAAATAAAATTCCTTTTTTGACGAAACAAGCTTCCAAAAGAAAAAAAATTAAGAGTTTTACGCATTTCATCTGCAAAACATGCTTTTTATTAACCACGGCGAGTAGGCAGGTTGTTTCATTTAATTTTGTGACTAAGTCACGTTTTGTTATTAAAACCGCGTTTTATTTGATGTATCATGAAACGGCCGGAATTAAATTACCCTCTTTTTCATGCAAACGCAAAAACTCACGTCAAAGGAAATAATCACAAGCGCTCTTTGCAAATGATAACAATAACTTCATAATTCACGTGCGCCACTGCCCATTTGTAATTTTCGTTTGGCCGAGATGAACGCTGGGGCCCTCTTG
Source organism: Serrognathus titanus (assembly GCA_039766575.1). Lineage (NCBI taxonomy): Eukaryota > Metazoa > Arthropoda > Insecta > Coleoptera > Lucanidae > Serrognathus > Serrognathus titanus. Next base: position 75,301,305 of record CM077912.1, read on the forward strand.
AATGGAACGAACGTTGATACGCTGATATGATGCGTTTGTGTGTTTTTTTTTTGGGTTTGTTTGGTAGAAAGTGAATTTCGTTCGCATTGTATCGCAATTTAACGTGTGCTTAATCCTTTTTGGAAAAAAATAATGTAATATATCACCTGCGATTGCTGGTTTTTCCCGATTTGCGGGAGCTTTATACACAGGTAGATGTAATTGAAATCTTGGTCTGATAAATGTGATAGCGGCAGAGGGCGAATGTTTAATGCTGTGGCACGGAAACGTTAAGGAACATTAATCGCTCCATGATACTGCTGTATTTTTATGGAAGGCGATAACTTATGAATGCTGGAGGTTTTTATTTAAACTTTAAAACTGTATGCTCTTTTATCTGCATGGCTATTATTTTACGTTGAATTACCGTCCATTTTATTGTTCGCGCTTGCTGCTTGCCGTTCTGCATTGGCATCACAGCTCGTTGCATTTTGTTAATTAAATTGTAAAATTCTCCCTTTCTGGACGGAAACGTCGGCTTGGACGTGACTTACAATTAGTTTCGACGAATTTATCTAAGCGTCTCTAACAGATTATCGACAGCGCATGGGAACGTTGACACACGCTCTACAATCCCATTAATGCTCAATAATGGGAAACACCCGCAAGGTTTGCCACACGCCCTCTCATACACTTTAACTGTGGTTTAAATATTACGTCAAACTCTGCGTTTAGAATGCACTGCTACTCTCACGCTAATTACAAATTTATCTTCCACCGCAATTAGAGTTAATAACAGCAATTACTACAATTCTTTTCTGTGTGTTGTAATTAGCAATAAACAAAACTTTTTACAAGCATTACTTTGAATCATTGTTGTTGTATAATAAGTATCGAGCAATCATTGGAGTTGCATTTACTCCCTCATTTAAAGGAATCAAAGGATAAATAAATGTTAGTGTACTCTGTGATCAACATCCTTCATACGTGATTATGAAAAATTGAATTGAATATAAAAAGATCCTGTTCACCCCTGAAAATATAATTCACGATGTGATACAAGTGGACGGTTGAATTTAAATCAATATTTTAAACAGAGAAAAAAGCAATGATACAAATACACTTCGCAGCAAAATTACTTATAATTTACTTATAATTTTTAACACAACTTTTACAAAATCACAATTCTTAACATATTTTCGAAATAAACTCTGAGAAAATTTTACATAAAATCCAAGATATTGAGAAAAGTGATGATACATACGCAACGAGAAGTTGTTAGAAGGTTCAACGTTGTACTCTCCGTTGTCAGTAGGGATTGGAACAGGTGCAGAGAAATCGGAACTTATTCCAGAAGACCTGGTCAAGCCAGAACAAAGAAAATAACGGGTGCAAAAATTATTTTAAAATGGAGGAGGTATTGCATAACAAAACTGATTAAAGAAGACCTACATCTTGCCACTCACGTAAAGTTTCGCGGTCCGTAAAATTGAGAATTTATGAAACGATAATCAGACCGGTAGTACTTTATGGGACTGAAATGTGGGTGTTAAACAAGGCAGAACAAGAAAAATTAGGAGCATGGGAAAGGCGTTTACTGAGGAGAATTTTTGAAGACAGATGGTTAAGAAGGACGAACGCAGAGCTGTACACCGTATACGCGGACGCACTCATCGTAAATCTCGTTAAGGCCAGCAGGATACGTTGGATGGGACATGTGGAACGTATGGGAGATGAAAGGATAGCAAAGCAAATACTAGGAAGAAGAGAGCTGACTAGTAAAAGAAGAGGAAGACCGAGATCGAAATGGGAAGACCAAGTAGAAGCAGACTTACGAAAACTAAGAGTAAAAGAGTGGAAACGAAAAGCGAAGGACAGACAGGAATGGAGAGGAATTGTCACCCAAGCCATGGGCCACAAAGGCCTGTAGAGCTATTAATATATATATATATATACATCTTGCTACTAGAATGGTTATAAGTAAAGATACTTTGAGGAGAAGGTTTAAAACTATGCATTTAAATCCTTATAGGCCAACGACAGGATCAGTTTTGACTGCAGCACATAAAAGAGCTCGGTTGGCATTTGCCCAAATGCACGCAATTACTTGGACAATTAATGACTACAGCCACGTTTTATTCATCGATGAATCCAGACTTGACAAAGAATGCTCGGAGAGAAATCGCACAATTGTTGCGTACGGAAATGGATCGATTTGATGGTGGATCAGTTATGGTGTGTGGTGGGGTTACTTTATAGACCTGATTATTATGAACAGGGGTACAATGACAACAGCAAGATATACGAACGACGTTGTCATTCTCGTTGTGGAACCCTTTTCTGCTTTGTATGGACTTCAGTTCATTTTAATGCACGTTAATGGCCACTCGAAAGCACCTACTGCTGCACGAAGAACATCGAAGAGATCACTTGGTTGAGAAGAAAGTCCGGTGCATATCATATCATATCATGTTTGAGAGGATTTAGGTCCTCTGCGTCTTCGTGCAAATGAGATAGTTTTGTCGGGGGAGGTAAAGTACCTTCATTCCAAACTTACCTGGAACCAACACTTAGAGAAGATAGTCAGGCGATCGATAACCACTTTCGCGGTGGCCAGACGAGCCTATGATAGTACGTGGGGCTTAAAACCAAGAGACCCACAATAACCTATGCGGCTTCGGTGTGGTGGCCCAAGGTCAAGCAGGAAATCACCAAACTTAGACTGAGTATGGTCCAAAGACTTGCGGGGACCTACGGCTGCAATGGAAACCCTTCCCTTCTAGACCTCTCTCCCTTACACATTGTGATAATGAGAGAGGCAAGACGAGGACTCCATAGATTGCAGCATTCATGTTACCCACTTAATACAAGTACGGGTCATACAAGTATCATTGGCAGCATAAGGGGTCCTTTACTCGATATGAGGACAGACTATATGGCTTCCAAAGGCCTGCTCATTAAGAAGAAATTAATGAATCTGCTGAGCATCGGGAACCTGAACAAAACTTTCTTCCTGGAAGTCTGATCTGGTACACGGAGGGCTCCAGAACTGAAACTGGTGCCGGGTCTGGAATATATGGGCATAGACCAAAGGAGAAATTATGGTTCCCGCTGGGCCAATTTGCCTCCGTATTCCACACAGAAATATACGCCATATTATATTGTGCGCGGGAAAACAAAAGGAGGGCTTACACAAATAAGCGGATTTTTATCTTAACCGATAGCTATGCGGCTTTGAAGGCTTTGATAAGCTCAAAGATCTCTTTCAAACTGATGTGGGAATGTTTAAGTGAGTTCAAAGACCTGGCGGAATACAATACGCTGGTGTGGATCATCGGGGTTTTATCGGTAACGAATGATGAACTAGCCAGACAGGGTGTGGGTATGGCATACCTTGGCCCTGAACTTGTCTTAGGTATAACCAAGAACGCTATTCGGGGCTTTTTTAGTGACTGGATAAGCGAGGAACATAACAGATAGTGGCTAAGCAGACCAGGACATCGCCACAGCAAGACCTTCCTTAGAAGTCCTTGCAAAAAGAGAGCTGCAGAACTTTTGCTTTTAATCAGGCCGCAACTCAAGATCATCACGGGGTTACTAACAGGACACATGACTGTTAAGGAGCATCTGTGGAGGATCGGTAAATTCAATAGGGATCTAAACTGCAGATTTTGCAATGCAGAACCAGAGACAGCAATGCATATTTTGTGTAGATGTGATACGCTGGCAAATCGCAGATAGCGTATATTTGGACATCTCATGATAATTCCTGAAAATTTCAACGTGCAATCAGTGAAAAACCTGTACCAGCTGGTGCATGGGACATGCCTCACTGAATGGTTGCGGTAAGAGAACCACGGCGAGCACAATAAGCCAAAATGGCTGCGGTGCCTCCGGTGCAACCTTTGCAGACGGGTTCTGGTCAAGAAAGAGGAAAAAATCATGTTTGAGATATGAAAGATAAAGAGAGAAAAGAAGAAGACTCAAGTGATGCTCGGAATGTAATCTAAGCAAGCTTTACAAGGCGGTTTTAAGTTTAACACAAAACTAAGGGATAATAATAAATACTAGTAATTCGCAGGTAATCGATAATCGGCGATAACTATTCCTATAAACTTGATCACTATTTTAACATAATTAAAGGCAGTTCAAAGAGTTGGACCTCCTCGTGCTGCTCTATAGATTCTCATACTCTTAGTTAAAGGTGAAATCTCTTCTTGGATAATATCCATCCAAACTGCTTGAGAATTTCTTGAAGGGTGTGCAGAGGGCGCTGGAAGTTTCTTCCTCCTATAGTATGCTAAAGATTCTCAATCAAGACTTTGCGCTGGCCAGTTTAGAGCTCGAAAATTGGCGGCAGTAATTATATCTGGAAGAGAAAACAAAGTTCGAAATTTCTAATGATATGCCAGATTCCAGAAATCAGTATTTTGAGAAGAGGAAAAGGAGTTTAGTTGTTAGGTGCCTTTCTTGAAGAGTAACGGAGGCTGAATCCAACACATCTTATACTTATATTAACCGTCCCTTAGGATTATCTAAAGCTCTACAAAAGAAGTGCTTTCGACAGCAATAAATTTCCTCTTATCCAAAATTTCCTGCTATTTGACATTCAAAATACAACACTTACAAATGGGGAAGACGAAAACAGAGAGCAAAATATTTTGACTGAGATTTGAAATTTGAAAATTGATGCTGAGAAGAAACTGAAGATTTCATTCATATAGTTCACGTCGATTTGGATTTGAAAGGAAAAGAATTTTCACCATAGAATTTATGCTCATTTTAATGATTTTTTTGGCCATGGGGTTACCATGGTTGGGTAGGATCCCAAAACTACGGAAAAAACAACCAGCACTGCAGTGAAGAAGACACAGCAGAACACGATCTTCCTTTGCCCGAATTGGCGGGACGTGAGGGCAGAGGCGGGTCTCCGGTGCGGGACAGACCTCACGAGGGAGAACATCTCGGAGGTCCTGCTGGGATGCTGCCGCTTTCATGATGCGCGGCATTATGGAAAATAAGGCAAAGTACGAAAAGAGTAAATAAGAACACGTTGGACATGACCTAAGACACCGGACACGAACTAAGCGCACGGCTCTTAAGGAGGATCCCAGGAGTCGCGCGACCCACCGGATATGACAAATACAGTGAAGTTTCTGCGAATTCCAGAAACCAGCGGTTGGGAAAAACTAGAGACAGTGCGAAGCTTCTGACGCCATGCCGAAAGGTGGATTCCAGAAGTTAGCAGCTAACATGAAGATAAGGAGTTTTAGTTGATAGGCGCTCGTTTGTAGACGCTCAGAAAGGCTGCGATTTCAACACTTCCTGAGCTTGGATACCCGGCACAGGAATGTCTTTTGAAGATTTCTCCAAATCTCACAAAAAAAAAAGAAAAAAGCAACCAATGGAATACAAAAACTCTGATTGCCCAAAGCCTATGTCTCAAGTTAAAAAATCTGCTGGACTTCAGTTATTTGGAATAATCATGAAGGAATCATGTTTAATAAAGATGTTCCATTTTATTCACACCTCCGCGAGGAAAAGACTAGTTTTGAAGGTCGAAGGTTTGTTTATGGAAGACCCATCCATCCATATTCAATTCACACATAGACACAAAGGTATTTCGTGACTGCCAAAAAGTGGATTACAAAATGGTTTCGAAATGTTGCTTAGAAGCGAGCAAGAACGGAAAAATGACTTCTTGAGCTTTATCACTATTACAGATGAAGCTCAGATGCTTTTGGATACCAGGAAAACACTAATCAATGAAATAGAAACATTCTGATTCACCAAGGGAAAGGAGTTTCAGGTTAAAAAATCTGCTGACTTCGAAAAATCATAAACTTTCCTCCAACGGACTGATATAATAATACAAGACTAGTCACTGTCTCATTGTTGTGTGTCTTCAAATTTCTTATTTTCTTTCTCTTTTGATGTTTTTACTTGTCTCTCCACAAGATTTAAAATCACTTTCTCTTCCAAGTCTTCATCAAGAAGATTTTCGAAACATTGTGTCCACGTTTACCTTCCTATCGCCTGTTTAAAACTGTCACGTCAAATTTTATTAAAAACTAATAACACAGAGGGTGGCTAAGACAGACCTTGCTGGTTGCAATTGAAGTAGTGATTAAATTGAAGCCACATCTGATCTAAAGAAATCCATCAATAAAAATATGTACATGTTTCACAACTGTTTAGAAAAGTATATTTCAGCTATAGATTGGAGAATAATAGACTTGGTTGATTTGAAAATTCTTATCACATGTATGTGATAAAGTAAATTTCTACCAAATTCACAAGAAATAAGTTCGCGTTTGCTTCTACAATCAGAGGTGTTCGAGTTTTTTTAAAACTTTATTGAAATATCTGAATATTCGTTTTTCCAGCTTACTAAAGAAGTTTGTTCCTTCATAGAAAATTTAAAGCTCTAGTAAAAGACGTTCATTAAGTTGCTCGATAAATAATTTGTCTTTATATTGTTTTAAAAGGAAGGAAGTTTTTAATTTATTTTTTTTACAAATCAATAGATCACTTACCAACTTAGTATGTTAACAAGGTTCCTTTATTTATAATGTTGTTGATTTTTCTGTAAGCTTCGATGACCTTATTTTATATATAAAAAAAATATCAATTTTTTGTCGAGAATGCAAATGAACGTTTTTTTTTTCAATATAAAGCGCATTTAGTACCCATTGAAGGTAATGACGTTCCAAAAGTTCCGCATTTGTTGTATGAATGAAACACTATCCTCAAACAGATTTTTTCATGACGGAATGAAATGTGCCACTGCAAATCAGGCCAGATTGTTTGTCATGCAACGCATTAACATTATTTACGCCGGTGCACTCCGCAATATGCGGCGTTTATGTAATTAGAGATGCAAGTCGATTCAACTCGAGCACAATTAGAAGCACTTTTATAAAATGCAGATGTGTACGTTCGAAATTAACGTGGGGTTCCCTCTCTCTCTGAAACATGGCCTTCCTGGAGAGTTTTACACACTATCGAAATTTCGAGCAGCCGCGCCGGGATATTTAGTTATCAAGTAGATTTAACTTTGGCAATTAGTTTAGAGTTTAAATAGTGCTTAGGAGGAACACTAGATCAATTTTAGATTTTCCGATATGATATTATAGCGGAAGGGTTTCATTAAAAAAAAAAAAAAAGAAATGAGTATGTCGTCGTAGTTTCTCCAGAATTAAGTTTTTTGTTTAGGATAAAGGAAATCGTGCTTTGCGTGAATTTTATATTTTGTTCCTTGTGAAGGAAACTTCGACTGTAAATATAATATTTTCTTTTTATAAAAGAATATTTCAGCGTGCAGGAACGTAATGAGATAAAACTCAAGGAAATATGCTAAGGTTGCATCTGATTTTATTCCACGGTGGCAATGGGTTTTTCCATATCCTCTTTAACGTGTTAAATGCAGGAACGTCTCAGAGGAAAATCGTCACCGAAAGAATAAATTTATGGTTGCCGTTGTTTTCTTTATGAATATGTATCGACGCAGTTATTTCAGGGGGAGGATAGTTGTTTAAATATTTAGAAACGTGAACGACATTGTTTATTTTACAGGTACAATAAAAAGCAGGCACATAATTTATGAAGTTAACCACATTTAATATTGTTTATTTAAATGGAATCCACAATATTACAAATTTTAATTTAACAAATAAACATGTAGAGGAAATTAATTTATATTATATTGCATTTTCGATCTCTGAAACGAGATCCATAGTTTTTAAAACCTGTTTTACATTGTCTTTCTGTGAAGGTGTTTGTTTGTAAAATAAACAGGAAGGGCTTTTAAAGCGAAGAATAGTGAGTAACAAATTTAAACTTAACTGACATTAATCCGGAAAGTTAGCTTAATGCAATAAGACTGTTGGGAAAACACAGTGAAGGTTACAAGGTGTTAAAACCAACCCTGTAAAAATCTGACAAATTAAATTAGCAATAGAAGCAATGTTCTGCGTCCTGTTGGAAAAGTTAACAGAGCTGAAAACTGTACTCCAGAGACAAGCCGTTTAGGTTGAAATTAACGGTTACATACCGTACGCCCCCTTGTAATTCAAAATATGTTTCCTAGCTAATTAAATCGACGCAAATTCGTCTGCCTGCAAAAAGTGAAGTAAAATATAACACGCTTCATTCTCCATTACGTTTTCAACTTATAAGTACGTATACTCTATTCTTTACTCTTTTCGAATGAAGTTTTGCTTGCTGCACTTAGCGCTGTATACATCGGAGTGGAAAATATGCTTGTATAAATCATATGCCGTATCCCGACGTTTTCCAGCAACGCAGATTTTCATTTAATTTCTGGAATGCCGGATACACTTTAAGCGGGTAGTATTTTAACACTTGCAACCCGAGAAGAATGCGCGCTTTCTCGCCTTTCTGCAGCTCTTTTATTTGTCACTGAATTATACACCTGGTAAAGTTTTCGGCGTCATTCTAAATTACGTTACGTTTAATTTTAAAAGATGGACGACAAGAGAATTGTTTCATGAAATTCTGATTGATTCGCTCGCCGCGTTCCATCCCAAAACGAATAAAATGAAGTAAGTTGCAGTAATATATTGGAAAGGTTTTCCTCTCTCAAATCGTTACATATATACAAAGTAGATTTATACTCGGGCTACTGTGCAACATAAAATATTATGAAAATAAACGCAGTTTATATATGAGTTCAGAGATAGAGTTTGGGAAGCTTATGTAGAGGTATGTCCAAATATTTAATGGCGAATGTTTGTCACCGTCACGGCGCGGGTTCAATATATGCAGGCCTTTTTAGTGGCATCAATCCTTAATGCAGCGTTATATTTGGAACTGTACCAAACAGTGTTATAGATAAAATCCAATTAACGATGAAGCAAAATTAACTTCTGACATCATTTTGTTTCAACCACGTGACATATTCATTTCTTGTTTGAAATGGTTTTCCAAACGCCTTAAAATTTTTAGACGATAGTGTACTTACGAAGACGTATTTTAATTATATTTGTAAGAGTTCGACAAATAAAGTTGACATTAAAATGTAAAACGATAAATAAATAATACATATTTTATCATGTTTTTTGTGTATGCAGATACGTTCCTCCTTCGACTGACAAAAAAAAAACTTTCCTTAGTTGAAAACTTTCGGACTGTTAGTTCAGTATCTCCCGAGTTATATTTGCCGGCCGCAATAAATAATTTCTGGCAAAAGTTAAAAACCTCTCGGGAAATTCTAAAATGATTTCCACAGAAAAAGAATTCCCAGAAACAAATTATTCCTGGCCCGTGGAAACAGCTTTATAAATATGATTAGCAGGCGGCAAGAAAACGTAATGCATTTAATTATGCAGCGTTAATTTAAAATACGAACAGAATAAATTAAAGAATTCGTGAGGTAAATGCGGGCCGGGCGGAAAGCCCCGGCCTGCGCTCGAATGAAACGGAAAACCGAATCAATTTAACCAAACTGCCGGTCCCCGTTTTTTTGTTGATACAAATGGTCAAGATTTCACAAGTGTTTCTTCTTTATAATTGAAAAAGGGTTGGGATCGATAATGTGATTTACTGGTGAGGGAAATATATACGTAAAAATACTTCGCTTTGGCTTTTTTGCTGATGAAAAAACCTCTGATAAAAAAGAAAAGCCATGCATTAAATATAAGGCTAAGAAGTAATTCTATATATTTCAGTTATTTCTAATATTATCTTCCTACTTCTTCTTCCCTCAGTGCTAAATGATTGATATTAATGCAATATTAATATTCCACAAGTTTCAGACACTTACAACATCCATGAATACTTTCAGGAATTTATCATAAAGTAGAGAATTACATTTCTCCTTTGAAACAACTCGCATAAATATTTTAGCAAAATGTATTTTAAACTGGCCGTGATTAAGAGTGCGAGATTTGCATTTCAGCGAATTTATATTATGTGGCTATGAGATCTCCGCCCGTAAAAGTTAATTTGAATGACAAAAGTAATTTTTGTAGAAGTTCGCGAGATAAAAGGTTAGAGATTAAGTTCTTGTTTAAATAAGCATATAATTTTACTGCATAAAGTTAAGTGCGGGTATTTGTCTTCTAATTTGGAGATTAAACTTCTACATTTGTTTTGTTTTCTGCTAGGGAGATTCGCGGAAGTTATGCACAAGGCAATTTTCAGATAGAAAAATCTTGGCGTCTTTCGTAATTTATAAAACACATTATCGCACTTTACAACCAGTTACTTGTCTGAGTAGTTCTGCTGCAGAATCTACCATGCATCTTTCAGATACTCAATTAAATTTTATGGCGTATTTTGGGGGGTGTTTCTTTTAAATTATTCTCTCCTTAAGCTCACCAATATATCTAACAAAGCAATGTTCTTTATTGAAAGAGTTTTAAACTAGTACAACAATGAACCGTTTTCTGGAAAAGGGGGCATAAATTAAGAAGAAAGAATGAAAATTCGCAAATTCGAATAACCATCACCAACTAAGGAAGATGACGTTTGTAAACCAATAAGAAAAAAATGGTTATGTGAATGCAAAACACTCTGGCTTTAGGTCTTTTGGGAACGCTTTTCTTAATTTTGCTTCGTTACTCTATGGGCTGAGGGCTTTGATATTTTGCGTCTTCCTTGTAGTTTTTTCTGTTAGTATCGTTTTTGCTTACTGATTATTTTACTATTGTGTTCTCTTGCCTTAACTTTTGCTGTAAATGTAACAAGAGAAGACAAATAGAAGACTGCGAAAAGAAAGTTACAGAATTTTGCATTAAGCTACCAAAAGCACACAGAAAGTGTAATTGAGAAAAAGCAACACGAAAATGAGGTTGATTGCCAATAAATTTATTTCTCTCTTTTCTCTTTCTTAAGGAAATCAGTTCTTCTTATCTTAACAAAAAAATTTGGCCTTAGCTAATTATGAACAACTTTGGCGTAGCTATATCTGGTGTAGGTCTTACAATGAAAAGGTGATCTTCAAATAAGAATGAAAAACCAAAGCAAGAAAGATTAGAAATTAAGAGAAGATTGCGAAGAAGCTTCTCTCGTAGCCTGAAGTAGAGAATCGAGAAAATGGAAATACAATGTAAATATCAATTAAGGAAAGCTTTGAACGAAATTGGCAAAAAGAAATCATTGAGAAAGAGAATTAATGAAATAGTGGCTGCTATTTACCGACTTTTTGTTTTCGTTATAGAAGAACTTTTTCAAGGGCGCTGTTTCTCTAATTGCCGCCGTTACTGACGTTTGATTCTTCATTACGAAAGCATGTGAGTAAAAATAAAAAAAATTAATCCATTGGTCTCCATATCGAACAGTAAATGAAGTAAGTCATCAATAAATGAACGTTTCTTATTCTCTCTTCTAAGGAAATGAAGTCTTCGTGGTAAACCAGAAATTATTTTCGACCCCGATGGCACCATGCCACATCCTCTTCTTTATTGGACTATTATTAATCCTTTAATAGTAAATTAGTTACTACGAGGCAGTAGCAATATTAACAAACAAACAAAGCAACAGTAACCTTGGGAAAGTGCTTTTGTAATAAAGTAAGAAACGTCGATAGAAGATGGTTTGAAAAGCGGTGGCACCACCGGAAGCCAGAAATAACGTGAATAAAGTTCGGAAGCCATCAAAATTATCTAAACAATATTTTTTTTGGACAAAGACTTCGGCCGTAAATGATTCTGAAAAACAAGGGACACGGAAAAATCATCTAAAAATAGAAAAAATAATTTTTATTTTATCTTTTCTTCAGATTTCTTTTGCCAACGTTGTGTTTTTCATGACAGAATAAATTTTTCAAGGCCATCATCGCTGTTCACTTGATTGCAGTACAGGAACTGAATACTGTTTGTTGCTGTTTCGTGCATTGACGTTCGTTTTTTTGGTCACGAAAACCTTTTTTTTTTAATAGAGGTTTAGAGAATCTTCGAAAGACAACTCCAGATACATCAACCCCGGAGGCGTGTTGGATTCACCCCTGCATTTCTGCATGGGGCGCCTACCAACTGAACTCCTTTCCTCTTTCAACATTCTGCGCAGGGGGCATTTCTTCCCCTGCGCATGTTGTCTATCTCGTCTTCCTCTTCTTCCTCTTCGACTTCTTCTTTCTCTTCATCCTCTTTTGCCTCCTCTTCTTATCCTCTTCAACCTCCTCTTTCTCTTCCTCCTCCTCTTCGTAGTCATCTCCGTCTCTATACTCTAGTCCTCACCTCTGGTGCTCCCTGTTTCCCTCTCTCTCTCTTCCCTGCATTTGTGTATCATAATCGACCTCAGCATGTCGATAACAGTCATCCACGCTCTACTACTTATTTGCATCACTTCGGCCACATTCTTCTTTCTAATTTCACAGCCGACGTTGGCTCCCGCCGCAAAGCGGACCGCTTCCCACCTGGGGCACTCGAAGATGGTGTGCTCCGGGGTGTTCTCGATTTGAACGCTACAGTATCGGCAGTCTGCCAAGTCCCTCTTCCTTATTTCCCTCAGATAACTTCCGAAGAAGCCGTGTCCGGTCAGTGCCTGCGTTACGTGGTAGTCAACATCCCCCTCGGGCCGATTGCACCAGGCCTCGACGTTTTTGATGAAGACTTTGGCCCAGCCCTCGTATTTGACCCAACGGGCGTGCCACGCCGCATAGAGTTCTGCCCTGGCCAAAGCCTTCGTCTGGTGCCCCTCTTTGTGGAGCCTCGTTCTTTTGGCTATTTGGAGTTTAATGATCCCCCCCCCCCCATTAAACTCCGCTATGTCTAGGACGGGTTCGGTTGAAACCGTCCTGTCTGCTGACGTCACTCTTATGGCGGCTAGCCTGGTAACCCTTTCAAGCATCTTCTCATGGCAATTGTGCTTCGTCGCCGACTGCCAGATTGGGGCGGCATACAAGATGGTCGAGGAAACCGTCGCTGCCAGCAGATTCCTTTTCTTCGGCCCGGGTCTTCCAATATTCGGTATTAGCCTAGTCAACGCCATGTACGTTTTTTGAGCCTTCGTGGTGACTTCCCTGACGTGGGTGGTCATTTTTAATTATCTATCGAAATGTACACCGAGATATTTAATAGATTTGGTGGTCCACTTGTAAGACCACCCTCGTCAGATTCCGCTTGCCGGCTAATATTGCTAGCTCAGTTTTTTGCCCTGCGAGTGCGAACCTTATTGTCTCGAGGACCATGTATACCATCGAGATGGTGTACATGGTCCTCTCCTGTAGCAGCCCTTCTGTTTTGGCGCAAACTACCACTGCCAGGTCGTCAGCGTATGCTATTATAGTTGACCTGAGGCCAAGGTCCAGTTCCACCACCTTTTTGTATAGCAGGTTTCACAGCGTTGGTCCTAGTACTGATCCCTGTGGGACACCGCATGACATCGCTGTGCGGGCGCTGTTCGGGGCTCCCTGTCCGCCAGGTACGAGGCTGCGATCCTCATGATTCCCGGCCTCACCCCGTACCTGTGCAAGGCCGCCATTATGCTTCGCCACGAGGCCGTATTGAACGCGTTTTTTACATCCAGCGTGATCAACACAACGTACTCTCTGTTGTGGTCGGCCTTGCTCCGTACCTTGCGGACAATCTCCTTAATTTGCCCCAGCGCTGGTCACGAAGACCTGCAAGAAAGCAAACAAACATCAGCAGCAACAGTAACCTTGAGAAAGTGCTTTTGTAATAAAATAAGAAACGTCGATAGAAGGAGGTTTGAAAAGTGGTGCCGCCGAAACCAGAAGTAACGTGGATAAGGTTCGGAAGCCTTCAAGTTTATCTAAACGATAATTTTTTTTTGGACAAAGACTTCGGCCGCAAATGATTTTGAAAAACAAGGGAGAAGGAAAGATCATTTAAAAATAGAAAAAAGTATTTTCATTTTATCTTTTCTTTAGATTTCTTTTGCCAACGTTTTGTTTTTCACGACAGAAGAAATTTTTGAAGGCCATCATCGCTGTTCATTTCGTTGCAGTATAGAAACTGATACTGTTTGATGCTGTTTTGTGAATTAATGTTTGCCACGAAGACCTCCAAGAAAGCAAACAAACATCAGCAGCAATAGTAACTTTGAGAAAGCGCTTTTGTAATAAAGTAGGAAACGTCGATAGTGAAGAAGGTTTGAAAACCGGTGCCACCGGAAGTCAGAAGTAACGTGGATAAAGTTCGGAAGCCTTCAAATTTATCTAAACAATTTTTTTTTTGGACAAAGACTTCGGTCGTAAATGATTTTGAAAAACAACAATCTAAAAATAGAAAAGAACTTTCATTTTATCTTTTCTTCAGATTTCTTTCGCCAACGTTTTGTTTTTTATGACAGAAGAAATTTTTCCAGGCTATCATCGCTGTTCACTTCATTGCAGTATAGGAACTGAATACTGTGTGATTCGTGAATTTGAATTTCTTTCAATAAAAAGGTGATTTTCAAATAAGAATGGAAAACCAAAGCAAGAAAGATCCGATAAAAGGTTGCAAAAAAGCTTCTCCCATGGCCTTCAGAATGGAAATGAAGTAGAGCATGGAGAAAATGGAAATACAATACAAATATCAATTAAGGAAAGCTTTGAACGAAAATGCTTTTTGCCAACTTTTCGTTGCAGAAGAACTTCTTCAAGGCCGCTGTTTTTCTAATTGCCGTTGTCACTGACATTTTATTCTTCATTACGAAAGCATGTAAGTGAAAATTAAAAAAAAATAATCCAATGGTCTCCATAACGAACAGGAATTAACCCAAGTCGTCAATAAATGAATATTTCTTATTTCTCTTTCCTCTTGTTCACTTCATTGCTGCAGATCCTACACTTTTTGTTGCTGTTTCGCTAATTGGCATTTGCTTTTTTGTCACGAAGACCTGCAACAGGAGCATCCAGAAAATTTTATTCTCTTGGTTTCCAAAAATACGCGAAAATGAGTAGATCACAAATGAACGAAACTTTCTTCTTTTATCTGATTTCTTCTTCGGGAAACCAATTTTTAATAATAAATACAAAAAGAAGATAGATAAAAGGCTCCATCCTTGGATGATTTTGGTAAACATTGGTGTACATCAAAAATACTCGAAAAACAAGACTTTCGAATAAAAATAGGAAACCAAAACAAGAAAGTTAGATCTCTACATCATATTCAATAACACAAAATTGAGAATAGGTTGCCAAAAAGGTTTCCCTGGTCTTCAGAATCTAGATATATGATAGTAGGTTACCAGGGAAATGGAAACACAATGTAAGGAAGGGTAAGTCTTCTAAAAAGAGAAAGCGTTTTTATTTTGTTTTTTTTTAAAGAAAAATTCATCACATTTTTACTATGGTTTACGAACTGAGCCATTATTTTTTTGTTGGTTGAACTTATTCTTATTGCTGCCGTTTCGTAACAAGAGATGATTTACTTTTCGCAACGTAAAAGGAAATGTGAGCAAAAGAAGAAACCAAAATCGGAAGCCCTGGGAAAGTTGGGAGAAAACTTACAGTCAACCATCCAATGGAAAGTTTTATCCAGCAAGAAATAATTGCTACAAGAAAATACTGGTTTTAGTAGATGTAGTGAGCAAAAGAAGAAGCAGTTTTTGGCTCATATTTGTAATAATGTTGTTGGAATATTAGTTTTGTTTTCTTTGGAAAATTGCATTTTGAATGCCAAGGTAAAACAACAGTGGCTACCCGAACAGGATTTATTTGCATTCAATTAACATAAGCGTATGAAAACAATGACTAAAATGACAATACAATTAGCTGGGGTGTACGTGGTGTGATAGTAATATAGTAAAATATTGCTAAACTTGTACCTCTGTTATTAATTTTGTAGCCAGTGAAACGCGGCGTAAAGTTGTTAATGTTTCCTAGGAACCGGTTGTTTATTTGTGGACGTGAGTTTACTGTGCAGCAAGCAGGCTATAACTTAAATTTGATTTAAGTGTGGCACGTTTAACAACATTAGGTAATGTAATTACCAGGTAAATTCTAAATGACTAATAGAATTGCTGTTGTTGGAGCAGTTTGTAATAATATCGTTATCTTCAGAAATAGCATTTCTGATGAAACAATTTGTAGGTTTAATGTAATTTAGGACGTTGACTGTCCTGCTTTGCGGCCGTCTAATGAATGAGCAGGGTTTCTATGTCGACTACTCCTGACCACAACACGGGGATATTGAAGCTGTTTGCCACGCAGAACTTTACTTGCTCCTCTAATCAAATGTTCAGTACTTCTCTAAGATTGCAGTTTGAGTTACTTCTTCGCGTTGGCAATCACTTTCACTCAGCAAACGAGATGCCCTTAAGAAAACGTGAAATCGATTCGGAGATAGCGTATTCAGCAGGAAGTTACCAGTTTAAAAGAGCTATCCAAGAGGAGTGTTTGTCTGAATGCAATTAGAGCGATCAAACTAATTTTCCAGGAAAAGGGCGATGCGATAATGGAACGTTATTTTGCGGGTACATAAGCGAGTCCCTTTTTTTTTTTAAAGAACGATACTTTTCAATTACTTTTTTATGGCTCTGCGTTCTCCGTTTCTTTTTATACCGTTAATGAGTTTCGTTTCTGGTATGTTAAAGTATTGCTTGAGGAAAAGCTTTCTGCGAGATTTAATTTTCAATTTTAATATTCTTTTAATAAGAAATTTTTAATATACTCTATTTTCAAGCAAGAAAGTACACGACGTAAGAAGAATTTTCTGTAAATTATAAAATATTTTTACCTAACTACTAGTGCCTCGGGTCCTTTAAAGCGCTAACGGTTTTAAGTTTGTCTCTTGTGAACTTGTTTGTGTTAGGCAATCGTAATGGCTCTAAGCAAAGACTTACCTGGAAACAAGATTTAACGGAAAAGATCAACAGAACGCTTCTTACCCTATACACCTTTGTAATTTACAAGTAACTTCTCGTTATTTTTTCGGCAAACATTCGACATTATGCGTTTCACGTTATTCTCGACGTGTGCGTTTATAAGCGAGAATATTTGCAGTTGATTATCGAATGCTCTGACGTTCGAAGCGCAAAAGGCCCAATTTCGTTTGATCCGGCACGTGATATTTAAAATTTCAGAGGCACGACGTAATCATTGAAATCATAAATATGAAAGGATGTGCCATTCTGAAATACACCTGTTACAGATTTTATTGCCTTTACACAGGTTGAAAATTACATTTTTTGAACGGAGTCACTCGTGTATACTCAACTAAAACTCGTATATGCTCAACTAAAACAAATTAAATTATTTGTTCTTTGTGTGGCCTTTATGAAACAAATCGTTTAATGTTTAGAATATTGTATTTGGGATAGTAGTGTACGTGCTTGTAATAAGCAAATAAACACATTTACGTAGAGAGAGAAATGGTGGAAACTTCGGGGGGTTGAGGTTCATTCTATGCAAAAGTGATTAATCGAGTATAAGACAGGGGTCATTAACGAAGACGTATTATTATTATTCCATTAAAGAAGAAACTTGCCCTAAATGTCTGCCCTTTATTTATGCGTCCGTTCATTTGATCTCCGGGCTACAACTAGCGTCACGTTTAAGTATCTAATAAATTTCTTCGCTTAAATCTTAAGCAGCTCTATATTTACTTACTTTATCATTCTCTGCAAGGAGCTTATCAAAAAGTACTTCACGTAATTACTACGGCAACTAATTACACTATGCACCTTTAAGTAAATAAATAGTGCTTTAATGTTTGATTTAACTGGGTGGGTGATATGCAACCGTAGAAATTGCTGTTTTATATTCTGCAAGTCGCATGTCGTCGTGCAATATACGTAGGGGTAAGTAGAAGGTAATATGTAATAAACTGTATCACAAAATGTTCATAAACGGGGGTACTGCGAGCTCAAGGATAAGATAGATTGGAAAAAGTTCATTGAACCAGTAATATGTAATAAAATGGGAACTTGGGCTTTGGTTAATTTGAGGAAAGTCTGTAAGTGATGTAATAAAATTGAAACAAGCAAACGTAATCAAGGAAAATATAATAAAAAACGTCGAGTTTAAAACTTTGTGATTTTCAGTTGAAAATACTTTTAAACATTCAGATAGTTAGTTATCTTCATGACTAACACCTTGTGACCATTAAATATTTTTCAAATAGAAAATTTACTGTAAATCCAGAACGTTTATATAAATTTCTTGAAAGGTAATACAAGTGAATAATGACGCAAAACGATTCTCATTTAAGATAGGCACCTTGTTTAAGAGGAATTTAGATGTAATCATATAAATGGAGATTTATATATTTGAAGACGTTGAAGTCGAGATAAATCACATTGCCCGGGACATTAGCAATGACATGGTCGTGTTTATACTAAGAATAATAATAAGGAAGTGACTTTTTGCGGTTTAAATATACGGGCAACAAGCAAAACCGGTCGATTGAATTACAATAGTCGCGCAGCTCCGAACAAAATGTTATATCAAGTAAAGAAACTTAGTCCCGTGTTTTGTGTTATGTTATTTACAGCGAACTTGCCAGTAAATGTTGCAGAACTTACTTTTAGTTCTTGTAAATGTATTACTTTCTTTGGTAAGAACAGGGACTATTAGCAGTAAATTTCTTCTCCTCACCACACATGCCAGTAAATAATACACACAGTCTGATCGGTAAAGGATTTTAACTTTTATATACGTAAGTGGAATCAATGCAATAGGAATTAATTTCCTTTTGCATTTGTATATAAATCGGAAGCGAAGTGCACTTGATGAAATATTTAAAACTCTGTATCAATTAGTTTTGAAACTTTTAAGACCTCCGTGAAAGCTAATCAATTTTGTCGGGAAGGAATATTGGAAAGCTGCCTGTTTGAGAAATGCGAGTTCGAAACTCAGAGTAAACGATCATCCTTTACGAAGGAAACATTAATGAGCATTCACCCGAGTTTGTTTTATTCGGGGCTTCTGAAACACTTATTTAAATAATGATTTTAACCGTCGGGTTTTGCTTACTGCGGATTTTCGTTTGCGTTTGTAATTTATCAACCGCAAAATAAAGTGAGCAACATCAAAGCGTATCAAAACATTATGAATAATTTTGTCACATCCTGATACGCATCACTTGAGAGGGTTATATGTCATGTTTGGATTTGGCAGTCACAACTGCGAAATAAATCAAGTATTTGATGACAATTCGTATAAACTTAAATAAACAACAATTTCTGTAAGGCTTAACTAGGCAAGTGGAATAAAATGGCAAACATTTTTTGTAATGAAAACATTCTGTTTGAATATTTAATAATTTTAGACGTGTTAGCAATTAATACGGCTTTTAAAATTGAATGTATAATTCAAATGCATTTATACAACACTAGCAATAAAAAATTTAAATGATTGAAATATAATTCATTTTAATAATGCAAATGTAGCAAAGTATACATTCATAGAGAATTCAATAAATGATTCCATTAGAACTGTTTTAGAAACTAACTTCCTGAGTTCTCCTGTACCTATCAATTTGAAACTAAAATATTCAAATTAAATTAATCAATCGAGACGATTTCAAATCCACTTCAATGTTAATAAATAATTAAAATATTTTAACAAAGTCAAAAATGTTCATACAAATAATTTATGTGTTGTGGTTCAAATATCTAGAGATCAATATAAAAATGAATTAGGGTAGATTTATTTGCACGCCGGAAATGTTACCCACGCAGTTACTTACAGAGTTCAAAAGTATCTCAATGCAACAGACAGCGGTCATTTTACGCATCTATTTTAATTTATTTAAAATAAAACGGCTTCCTTGCTTTCTAGGAACGCTAAAGTGAGTGAAGGAACATTCGATGAACTAAATGCACACGGTCGTGTTTAGTTGCACTGTCGACTCTAAGTCATTTTTCATTTGATCACTTTTTATTATAATCAGGCCCCATTGCGAAGATAACTGTGCTATATCGAACTATACATTCCTCGCCCTTCCGCATTCTGACGCGATTGATTTTGAAGTAGCAACTAATTACAGAATTTTTGCATTAAAATTAAATTAAATATTCAAATTGGTATCCGTTAACGACGAAGCAATGTTCTTAATTTGAAGACAAACGCTTGTTGAAGATTGTCTACCACTTCAGAAGCGAATTTCTTGTCGAATTCTCTACTTGAACTCCCCAATGTTTGGAGGTCTATTAAAATAAATTTAAACTTTTAAATAACTACAGGGGAAATACTCCAAAGGGGTTAAATCCGAAGATCTTGTCTCCCATTCAGTAAGTTCCCATCTACCAATCCACCGATTTGGAAATATTTGGTCGATATATTGGACGTGCGTAATGAGGAGGCGTACCATCCTGCTGTAACCAAATATTGGGATCAGGTGAATCAGGATTTTCTGCATTAGGAAGGAGTATCGCTAAATTCGAATATAATTCAAATTGGAGGTGGTCCAGATACTGTTCACCAATCACCACCTAGCGTTTCAACATAAAATTCGATTTCCCACTATCCCAGCTCACTTGTTAATCTTTTGAGGATATTGCGTATTCACCTACATCATCCAATATGGATTTTCAACTCCCCAATAACGGATACTTTGCTTATTGACGGTACCATTTAAGCAAAATGTTTCCTCATCAGAAAAGAGAATATTTCCAATGAATGCAGGTTTTGCTTTAGAGAGTTCCATCATTGTTTCGCAAAACTGCGCATTGTGCACGTTGTTGGGATGACATTTTTCCATATGAAGAAGTCTGCAAACTGTATTTTTAACGTACTAAGGCGTGAAGCGACTCCCACGATGGTTGAATGTGGATTTTTGTGCACCATTAACATGGCATCCAATTGTCTGTCTTCATCTAAAGCCGATGGACGCCTGACTTTAAGTTTATCTGGTCCATGACCAAGATCGCGAAGTTTGTTCCAATTCGATTTATCGTTCATTGCGATATTGGAGGACGGTTTGGGTGAATTTCATTGAATAAAATCCCAACTTCTTCATGCGTCCGAATTCGACGAGGGCTGTTCTAATAATCTAATTGCGACAAGTTAATGTAATTGCCTGTGAGTCTACACAGAACGAAAACAATATAACCATTCCCAACTTCTATGCGGTCGAAGAAAGTGCTTTTTCAAAGAACAATGACATTGGACAATAAACATTTTCGTGTTATTATTTCAAACGCGGATTAAGCCGCGAAGAGTCATGTTCATTGGCCACCATAACATGTTGGTACAATGACTTTCGTTTTAGTCGTTCTCCTTTGAGGGGGAGAGAAATTGCGGTCACTGACAAAAATAACTCCGTTATGTGTAATATGATAGAGAAAGATCGCCATATAACTGTACGTTTAATCCAGGCACTCATAGGTATTGATGTGAAAGCAATCAATAGGATCTTGTACAATCACTTGAAGGTACGGAAGCTCTGTGCGAGTTGGATACTACACGATTTAACGCCAGCTCAAAATGAGGGTCCTGTCAATTGGTGCCAAGCCACACTTCAACGATTTGTTCACGGATCGTTCCATTTGGTATATGTTGGATGTACCCATATGATTCCGAAAAGAATCAACAGTGAGCTGTATGGGTGTTGTAAATTGAAAAACTCCACCAAAAGTGACTTGTAAATCATGCATTGTTTCTGGCAAAGCCGGGCAACGACGAGTGCCTCTTTGAAATTGATCCAATAAGTGCTCAATGGGATTGAGATCAGGGCTGCATGCTGGCCAGTTAAGTCTTTGAATTCCGACTTTGTCTAAGAAGTTAGTCACTACTCGTGCCACGTGTGATCTGGCATTGTCGTGCATTTCGAATAAAGTAAGAGTAGAGCACGACAGCTTCATGCAGAATACCATGCTAGAAGAAAGAGCGCTGCTAGCGATGTCGAGGACGAAACAGTGGCTCGAGGATCGGGATCTGGAATTGGCCGAGATGATGATCCTCGCGGGCCCAAGAAAGGTAAGACAGATTACACTAAATGTCCAGAACACAGTTATAGCTTCGAGGGACTCCATAAAGTACCTCGGAGTACTTCTGGGCAGAGGTCTGAGGATGACCACACACGTAAAAAGGACATGCGAGAAAGCAGCGAGAACACAGATGGCGTTGGCGAGACTCATGCCGAACTTCAGCGGTCCCAGACCGAAAAGGCCGCGCCCATGAAATTTAAACACTACGAGGGGATGCTGGAAGCCAAAATTAGAAGGATGGCAATCCGCATCAGCCTACAAAACGGTTCCTACCACGGCTGTACTAGCGATAGCAGCCGTCCCACCTCTAAAGTTGAAGGTGGAGGAAAGATAGCAGGAATACATGGCCAAGAGAACGGGCACTTGACCGAGCACCGTTCCCCTAATAGAGAAGTGGCATGGAATGCTTACGATGGATGGGCGAAGACCTCCATAAGAGACATCGGGAGATGGTGTAATAGGAAGCACGGCGAGGTGGACCCAAGCCATGACAGGACACGGAGTGTTCGTAAAGTATTTACACAAGATCGGGAAGGCACCGAACAACCAGTGCTGGTACTGCGGCGAAGAAGACACAGCAGAACACACGATCTTCCTTTGCCCGAATTGGCGGGACGTGAGGGTGGAGGCGGCTCTCCGGTGCGGGACAGATCTCACGAGGGAGAACATCTCGGGGTCCTGCTCAGCGGTCCGATGCGCGGAATCATGGAAAGTAAGGCAAAGTACGAGAAGAGTAGATCACATTGGAACTGACCTAAATCCTCGGCTCTTGACGTATACACGAGGAGCCGTGCGACTTACCGGAATGACAAATCAAATACCGAACAGCCGCGAATGTTTTTGCGATTTCCAGAAACTAGCGGCTAGAGAAAGACTTAAGACAGTGCGAAGCTTCTGACGCCATGCCGAAAGGCGGATTTCCAGAAGTTAGTAGCTAACATGAGGATAAGGAGTTTTAGTTGGTAGGCGCTCGGTTGTAGACCTCCAGAGAGGCATCAATCCAGCGAATCCAATACTTCCTGAGCATGGATACCCGGCGCAGGAATGTCTTTTCAAGATTTCTCCAAACCTCACAAAAAAAAAAGCTTCTTCCACGTATCGATGGGCATTTAAAGCCCTATTTTCCACAAAAAGAAGTTCGGTATGTGCCCCAGACGAATACCTGCACACACCACTATTAAAAGATCGCCTTTCGGAAATGGTGCAGTTTGTGTACCGTTCATTTGGTCTTCTCCATACCCTTTCGCGACCGTCAGGCGAACGTAGACAAAAGCGCGATTCATCAGTGAAGAGAACTTTACTCCATTGGTGAGGAGTCCAGTTTGAATGTGCAAATTCCAACCGTGCTCGACGATGTCTTGGTAACAATTTTGGGCCTGTTGCAGGTCTCCTTCAACAAGCCTCCTCTTTATTGTCCTCTCACTTACTTTAACTCCACGAGCTGTTTGGAGGCGATGTTGAAGTTGAACAGCCGTTGAACTCCGATCCCTTAGTGCATTGAGCACAACAAAACGGTCATCAATTGCAGATATTGCTCTTCTTCTTTCGATCTTGCTCTCCTAGTGCAGTTGCCAGTCTCCAAATACCGGTTTCAGGTATTCTGAACGGTGGTAGTGGGTATTCCCAATGCGCGAGTCACGTAACGTTGGCTACGACCACCTTCAATTAAAGCAACAATACGAGCAACAATCTCAACAGTTAACGGCATTTTTTTTATTGCATAGCTTTTAACTGTCACACTCCATTTTAAAAACAATGCAAAGAAGCCTCCTTGATTTTAGGCAAATAAATCATAATAATAATAAGACAATACATGAACTGTTGATGCGTAAACAACAAAATTTCTTAATTTCGTTAATAACGGATTTTATGCTTTAAAAATAAAGGTGGGAATAAATTAAACATCTTAACGTACGGATTATGAAATTTAATCAAATTAACTTTCCATGTCTTTAGATTCGACTCTTTTTTAAAATATTTTATGGTGGCCGGTTTTTTTGCCGGTCAGTGTATCTTAACTGTAACACTTGAAGATCTTAGAACTGCTAACACTGAATGGTATACCACTATTTGTTTACCGGTGGTCATCAAAGCTGTTTCAGAAAAACGTCCGAAAGGAAGGATTGGTTATTTATCTTGCACCATGACAGCGCTCCTCCACACACCAATTTCTTGGAGCAGCAAAATATCGAATTAATGGGTCATCGACTTGGAACCCATGATTTTTTCCTCAAATTAAAGATAAGTTGCACAGAATACGATTTAGATCGGCAGATGAAGAATGACATTTGGAATGCAAAAGCGGATTGACTGCGGAGATAAATATTTTGAAAAGTTATAATAAATGTTTTCTTAAACATAATGTTTTTGTATGTTAAGCTCATCCGAAAGAGAACAACCGTCGTAACTCCAAACCCAATCATCATTAAAATTTCGATTCTTTCGGCTTCGGTAAGTCTCATTTTTGCTATCTAACGCTAAACAAGTAACACACTCCACTACGTATTGTCAATAAATTCTATTTCATATTGAACTACATAGTTCTTTATTGTATTCAGCATAAAATGTTATCGTAAGGAGTACTTTGCTATTTGAATTTTTAAAATTGTAGTTGTTAGCGCCTAGGGGCCGAGAGGTCGGGGGGTTGAAAATTACATCTCTAAATGATGATTTAAAAATAAAAATCGACGTGTTCGAACGTTTTTCTGAAACAATGAAAGGAAGGGGACAGTTTGCTTGAAAAAAAAAATTGATATCCTCATTAAAAATGTGCTTTTGATTCTAAAAAATAAAGCTAAACTAATTTCTGTTGAGAAAAAAACTCTTTCGGGTTGAATTATGAACCAAAGTAGCACTTTCCTTGGTAAACACGATTATTCAAAGCAATAATTTCATCAATTATCTCCATTATAATTTTGAATCGCACATAAATTCGAGGTTAAATGTCTTAGTCTTTGGCAACTCGTAATTAAACTTTCTGCGTTTAAAGTTTATACGAAACTTTAGCTATTACACTTCATGGAAATTAAAATAATATTTGCAACTCGTTAGCGAACGAATATCGAACGTATACGCTCTGTCTCTTTATTAGCAAAACAGCTATCGTAACTTTAAATTAAATTGCCCCCGTCTTTCGTTATTTGTCGGTCGAGGAAGTTTTTCTGGTCGAAATATATTTATTATTAATTTCCCTCATTAATCTTTATCCTCGTGATGTTTGGCGGTTATTACGAAATATAGTCGGTGGTATTTGTTTAGAGAAAAAATCGCTAAAATTACGTACGGCGTGATAATTTGTCACTCCCTTGCCTGAGCTATTTGGTACACATGTGGGTGTTCGGCCAAAACAAGAGCCTCCGGGGATTGAGTGTTCTACGTGCCGGGAATCAACGGAGATCTCGATGAATGGGCGGTAGAGAGAGAACCGCACGGCGTTACATTGAGCTTTGATCTGTCCGTTCAATTGCGACAGCACCGGGCTGATTGCAAAACCTCAAACGCCCGCCCAAAATCTCCTATGAAAGATTCACCCTGACATATCGGATTAAATAATTTCCTTTGAAGCATGACGAAATAAACAGCAATTAAATGTAAATTCATAAATAACCCCCAACATGTCACGCTTGTAGGGATCCTTTGTCTTAAAAGTCGGAATATCACTACAGCGCTACATGTATTTAAATCCTTCGGACAATATCAGACGATTTATGCGGTTATCGGTTTTTTCTGCTTGAATGAAACGATTTGGGTTAAATTTACCATGCAACTTTTCGCTTCTGAAACAATGGCAGCTAAATTTACGTTGAGTGTATGAGGAAATTGCCTTTGTGCTGATGTGCCGTTGGAAACGTGGAAACAGATCCTTGCTGTTTTATTTGATCGATTAGAATTTCGAAAATATTGCTCGTTTTCGGTATTATCTCTAATAACAGGGCTCCGACAACGCGTAATTTATAAACATCATTTTGTACTCAGCAATAATATTTTAGTTAATCGAACGAAATTTATGTTATCCGGCGCGCGGAAAGCTAAATTTAGTTTCATTGCTAAAGCTCATACTACACGATTCTGGTTTTAGTTTTTATGCAGAGGGTTTCACTTTATATTCGTAGATAGAGTATTTTAAATAATAAATAATTGCAATTTATCAGCCACAAAATACTTCGCTTTAATTGACACTTGCGTAACACGAAATTAAAAAGTCCATCCATAGTATATTTAATGTTATTACTCATTTACATTTCAGTAATATTTGCCGAAGCTGGTTTAAATAAGCCGCCCGAGATCGTAAGATTAGCATGTGTGTTTAAGCTCTGCAAGCAAATTGCATATAAATATTTAGCAAAGATACCCCGCCTGTAAAGAGCAAACGGAGCATTTGCGTTGAGTTTATTGAGTTAGACTAAGTGCTGGCAGAAATAAGTTCCGTTATTAAGCGTCCGTTTTATCGCCCGTATTCATTTACGTCTTTGAAAGTATTCGCAAAGAATTAATGCATTAATATTAGGGTAGTTTCCGTGCTATTTACTTTGCTTTAGAGATGCATCATTTTACGAGCAAAGCTTTGAATATTCCTTGAGGTATTACTAGCAAAAGGTCGCACAAAACCGTATTTAAATTACTTAATAGTGTATACGTTAGGATGTCCTTTTGGTTTTTGAGCTTTGGAAAAAGTAATTTCAAGAATTAAGAAAAAAATCACATCAACACTTATCATATTATTCCAATTTAGACACGAGCTTTCGTTCTAAATCAAAACAACTAAGAAAAAAAAATGGAAAAGATTAAAGCGTTGAAGAAAAAAGAAATGGAATAAGAAGAATTAATGGAAATATGAAGTATCAAGCGGTCTATTTTAAAGTCATCCTCAGAATTAAAAAATATGTCTTAGTTAAGTTCATATCTTGAATTTTCTGACGTGATTTCCAATTCCACGGCTTGCAAGAATAAAAACTAAGTAATGGATATATAAAAATAAAATGCTTGACGCACCCTGTATACATAGAGTATTAGGAAACAGCAACTGACGAAGAAACAAGAAGATTGTAACAGCTATAAAGACAAGCAAGGAAAAGAAATGTAAAGGTAACTGAAAATAATTTATGCATGAGTATTATGACTATAATATTAAATAGTCCACAATTGTGGCGTTTCAGGGGTAAATTAATAACCAAAGTAAATTTATACTGTATTATAACATCGTAGGCTAGAATAAATAATAATTCTCTCGAAGTTGAAGCCTTAATAAATAACAGCACGTAAGCTTAGAGTAATCAATTATTAACGAAGTTTCGCAATCGCTGCTCCCCGACATCTTCATGTTATTGATTCGAACCGGCTTAAGTGTATTCTATTGTTTAGCTTTTGATGAACTCGCGTTGTTTTTTTTTTTTTAAATAAACGTGTCTATCTATCGACATAATCCTTTGCGGAAGTATACACAAAGACGCGTCTAGACTTCTGCACGAAATATGGCATTAGTGAGGGGTGTCAGATCTTCATAAATGTCTAAAGAAATGATTTATTATTCCGGTGGCTTTTTGGCAACCAGAAGATAATGGATATTTTTATTATACTGACGTATCCATTATGAAGTCACAATACAGGGAATTACAATCAATCATCCTGAGACTTGCAAATAGCAGTTGGGTCCACTTTTATCTAAATACTCTTAATTATGTCAGAGAAATTAATTTTTCATTTACTTTCTAAAGCTTCGCTTATTAAGTACACTTGACGTGAAGATTTTTAAATACAGTTTTAGATTGACGTTGCTCCACGCTAATGGATTATTGTATCACTCGCGTTTAGGGCTCAACGTTTTAAATTAAAGTTTATTCGCGAAGCTCACGACTATGTAGTTTTATTGCGCACACGAATATTAATACTTCGCAAATCTTAATGTAAACATTTCATTGTGTTTCTCCGGAGTAGTATAAATTCTAACATTAACATAAGAACAGGTTCCAAGTTCTATTTCCACTTGAAACAAAAACACGGAACAAATTACTTACACTGTCACCTATCCGAGCATTAATCTCCCATACAGCCGCTGCTAAAGCGAATTAATTTGAATGAAAGTAGCTCGGATAAGAAGTGTATTTCGTTTCATCATAAGCGCCAAGAAGAATGACAACACGTACGACGTTTGACTTGGAGGAATTTATTTTGGCTCCGCAGAAAGATGCTATGGATTTGTTGGGAAAGTGTATAGACGTTTCTTCTTGAACTGATTCATATATTCTGTTCTATTGTGTGGACTCAGGGGAAATGCTTCTACATGTACACATAAAGATAACATATCGATATTGTTATGGATATTACTTTTCCACAGTTGCAGCCGGTAAATTTTCAATGAAATCTCATTGTGGCACGAAACTTAACTTTTGCCAGTTTTACAACTGATTTGGCACCATAAATTCCACGCAGAATAGCATTTAACATGTTCTCTCTGCGGAACTTACACACAACTTTCCAATGCATCAAAGAAACGGTAACCATTTCTCACAATCGATAAATAAATCTGGTAATTTATTTTCATGCAGAATTTATTTCTTTCTATACAATATAGAACGATCTTACTTTGAATTTCTTACGTTGTTTTATTTTAAATGTTATACAGCGTGTTGCAGGACTGCCATTTATTGAAACCACAAATAGTACTCATGAAAACAAGAAAAAAAGTTATATAATCAAAGGTAACAATAACGGCGTAAGTGATTAATATTTTTTTATACAAAAATTGTTCGGGTGTCGGGGCAGACTATCTTCAACTTTTGCAGAATTTTCTTCCAGAACTTTTAGAAGATGTACCGTTAGACATCCGGCAAGACATGTGGTTACCATTGGATGGTGCTCCACTTCATTACAGCCGTGCTATACGCGAACATTTACACACTGTATTTCCAGAACGTTGGATAGGTCGCGGAAGTGCTACACCATGGCCTCCTCGTAGTCCTGATTTAAATCCTTTAGACCTTTTTTTATGGGGGTGCCTAAAGCAGCGTGTTTATGCAACAGAAATAAATACTATTGAGAATTTACGTCAGCGAATTCATGACTGTGCTGCGGAATTACGAAATAATTTTCTCCGAATAACTGAAAATTAGCTACATCGAGCAGAATTATGTTTCATAAACAGTGGGCAACATTTCGAACATCTTTTGTAATACTCGAAGGTACGTAAAACAACTGATACCTAAATACGTTTTTATTATTTAAGAAACAATAACAATAAAATCCATTCATTTCGTATTTTTTCAACGGTCACACATTGTCGACCTTGGCCTTTATTGCATCTATCCAGCCGATTACTTGGATTAATGCGCTGGAATTTTATTGTTCTATGAACGGTCCGGAGACAAATTGAATTCCATGAACACCGTAAAATGAATCAGAGGTTCTAAAACAGTGGAACTTTTTGATGTTACGCAATTTTTAGCTAGATTTTTGAGATTTGCAGAATGAATTCATTTTATGCTGAGGGATGTTCAGTATTCTTAAATGACAAGGCGTTATAACACCCTGTATAAATAATAATATTTTATGTAAATTCTTTTAGTAAGAAATCATTTTTGCTAAATATTCAGGATGAAATTTTTGCCCATCAGGTGTTGATCAAATACAAATGTCTTAATGTCGTGCCCCACCTAAATTTTTCACACTTAATCCTCATTCTCTTAATGAAGCAATTCAGATTATTTTATTATGTAACAAAGGGAAGCAGAAATCTGGAAAGACAGAGAAAAATGTGAAAAACGTAACAGAATCCTTAGTTTGCCTTTGAAAGGAAAAGGTTGGCCATCAACTATGAGTACCCGAAGACTTCGGTCACTCCATAACTGCTTTTTCTACATCCAATTCAATGGTTGGAGTTTGGAGTTGACGTGTTATCTCCTCTCCCGAATCAAAAACGAATCACCAGCTACAACCAACAACTAAAAAGTGACGTAGAAATCATTGTTATCCACACAATCAATGACTACCTGAATGTTTGCGATTTTTGATGCTTTAAGGCTTCCCCAAACCAACTTTATTTATGTAACATCAAAAAATTCAGTAAATTTTTCTCGTACACTAAATGCAATATTTGTTGCTCGTTTTGCATCAGTGTCCAAGTTTATTAACGCGCTTTGTTGTTTAGGTTGGTCTGATGGCTGTAAAAGTTCACTGTATTGATTATCACATTTTTTGACACGTAAAAAATTGTGCAAAACACACGTTGTTTTAACGATGAGAATTGAAGTTTCAGTTTTAGTTGCAATTGGCCTAAAAAATATTCGCCATTTTTGAACTAATATTTTCAACAACTCTTCGTGCCTTACACAATCTAGTATTGTAAGTTTCTTTACGAAGGTCGTACCTTGCCTGACGATAAGGAAACGGCCTCATAAGGGTTGGCTTCAGGGCAAATGCTTCATCTCCAATTAGAACGTATGGGCAAGGTTCATCTTGTCCTGGTAAAGGTTTATCGTTTGGGATATTGATCAGACCAGCTTCAAATCTTTGCCCCATATTAGAGACGTCAAAAATTCATCGCTATTTTTATCATAGCCCCCAGTATCGACACAGATAAATCTATAATCTGGCCCAACAATGGCCATAAGTACTATTTATTTAAATAACAGAAATGGTTAGATCCTGTTTTATTGGGGCATTTAATAGTAACGTGCTTCCCATCTATGGAACCAACGCAATTTGGAAATTGCCAAACGTCTTCGAACCCTTTTGCGGATTGTTCCCAAATTTCCGTTGTAGGTTCGGGCAAATAAATATTTCCCATTCTTTCACAAATAGCTTGGCAAACTTCCGTAACAATTTGACTAACTGTTTCAAATCCAACTCTGAAACTATGACCAATTGTAGAATAACTATCCCCAGTAGCGAGAAATCTGAAAATAAAGTATCATTAATGTCTAAATAATTGAAAAAGTCAGAAGAAAAAAGTAATGTCATATTCTGAACAAAACATAGATATTTGTCGCTTGTTAATTGCTATTTTTTGCCGAGCGATTCTAAAATTATCGTATTCTTTCAGGTGACGAAGTAAAAAAAAATGGAAAAATCTTAGGAACACGTATATGCGATAGCTAAAAACAAATTAAAAGAAAAACGGGCAGGCTAAAAACACCTGTAAAAAATGGCAGTGAGCAGATCAGATGGAAGCATTTCGCCCTTTTTTGTCATTTGCAAAAACATTGTCAAATATCAATGAAATTCCTGAACCCAATGATGACACTAATGTCGAATTTTCTGATACTATCCAGAATGACGATAGTCAATCACAATTTATTGACAACAGTTCAAATCTTGACATATTAAAGACAGAATCTGAAGAGACTGCAACGCAAGATTCAAATCCTACTACTTTGGAATCAGCACCAACATCAAATTATACAAATCCATCATTTTCCACAACTACACATCAAGAAAAAGAAAACATAAAGACGAATCAAGACTCTCTTCGTCCGTAGATTGCCTGATTAATTATTTTCAGAATAAGAAAAGAAACGAAATGGATGAAGTTGATGCTCTTTTTTTAGCTCATAAAAACATTTTCACAAAAACGACAAGTTATAACAAAAATGAAGATTGCCCAGGTTATTATGGAACAAGAACTCCAAAATTTGGAAGAACAATCATCATAACAAACTCAGGACAACTTATCCCGACCTATCAGTACAGCCAGTTCTGCTAGGTCTGTTAGTCATAGCCAGCCGAATTCACCCCATTGCAATTATTCTTCAGTGGATTCTCAATATATAAATCAAAAGTTTTGTCCTATTAATACACCTACAGATACGGCTAAATACGAAAACACCACTTTAATAAATTATTTGACATTATTCAATCCTCAAGGCCAGGAATAATTTATAAGATTTTTTAATGTTTTTGTTTAAATTCCCAAGTTTTTCTTTGATGTAAGTCTATAATAAGTACGTCACATACTAAAAATTTATATAAAAGATATGTTGTTTGTTTACCTTAATGTTATAGCAAGTCGTTCTTCTGCTGATATAGCTTCACGATAATTTGTATTAATTTTTGTAATGTCTTCTTTGATAAGACTTAAAATTTCGTCAAAACACTCACTCGGCATTCTAAAATAAATAAAGAATCGTGTCTCATCTTGTCGAAGTTGTGGCATCAGTGTATGATATTCTTCAAATTCCTTACGTTCTAAATTAATAATAATAATAATAATAAATGTCTTTATTGTGCAACAAAATTAGATCATATACAATATATTACAAAAGAATAATCATAACAAATAACGGGAATTGCGTTTAACTAAATAATAATAAAGATCAGCACAATCACAAGGCGAAGTTCAGATCAGCCTTAGCTTTTCTGCTTTTAAACTTAACCATGAGAATAATAAGATTAAATAAATCGAGAAAATGCCTAAAAATTAGAAACCCAAACAAATTAAAGTAATGCAAATGACATCAAAGATATAACAAAAATAAAATTCAAGCAAATTGTGCCCGCAGAGTGAACAGACTAGCGAAGGGAGAGATTTAAATAAATAATTAATAATTAATAAATAAACAGAGTATATGATTAATAAATAAACAGAGTATTAAATTCCTTGATTTGATCTTAGAAGACGTTTCAACTGGATTTTGAAGGGGATCAAGTCCAAAACTTTAAAGTGTAATGGTAGTTTGTTATATTTAGCATAAACAGCAAAGGAAAAAGACCTTTCAAATATCGCGGTTTTATGTAGCGGTGGAGAAATTAGTCCCCGAAATCTAGTCGTTATATTATGCACATCAGACCTATAGCGAATTTTATTGTACAAATATGCTGGTGTCTTAAATAACATGATCTTATGAAACAAACACATAGTTTGTAATTCTCTTCTATTTTCCATATTGAGCCACTTTGCAACATTCAGTTTGTACGAAATGTGGTCAAATTTTCTGATTCCGTAAATAAATCTCAAACACGAATTTTGTATTTTTTGTATTCTTTTAATTGTAAGTGAATCCAGTGCATGATGATAAATAGAGGTACAGTAAATAAAATGTGAGAGTACAAAGGCTTCACATAGTTGTTTCTTAATACCAATACTTAGAAGGTTCCTAAAGGGATATAATTTTTTAAGTTGCAGATAGGAGTTACAAATATATTTAGAAATTTGGTCACGGTACCTAAAACTATTGTCCATTAATAATCCAAGATTTTTAGCTTTATTAGTATAAGGAATTTTTGTACCATTAATTTGAATATTAACCACATTAGCAAGGTTAGCACAGCACTTTCTTTTTCCAAATAATAAAACGTGAGATTTGGATGGATTAATATTTAATGAATAATCAGCAGATGTCAAATACAAGGCTTCCAAGTCCGCATTCACTTTTAACATTGCATCATGCCAATCCGCTGGGCTGAAAGAAAAATATAGCTGCGTATCATCTGCATACATATGAGCCGAGCAATGGTTGATACTAAATAGAAGTCTGAAAGTATATAAACTGAATAACAAGGGACCCAAAAGAGAACCTTGTGGTACTCCTTGGGAAATCACAAGGGGAGTGGATATAAGATTACCAACAATTACACTTTGCTTACGATTTTCAAGGTATGATTTTATTAAATTAGTTGCATTATCGTTAATACCAATATGTTTCAAAATTGCACACAAGAGATCATGCTGCACTGTATCAAATGCTTTACTGAAATCCAATAAAGTAAGAATTGTAATCAGTCCTTTGTCGGAAGCGTGCAATATATCATCGGTCACTTTTAACAAGGCAGTCTCACAGCTGTAACCACTTCTAAAGCCTGATTGCACATTCGGTAATATATCCGAATTAATGATATACTTCTTAAGCTGTTGTGCGATTATACTCTCAAAGAGTTTTGACAAGACAGGAAGCAGGCTTATTGGACGCAGATCTTTCATAACTTCGGGGTTCTTAACTTTAGGCAGTGGTCTAACAAGTGCGTGTTTCCAACATTCAGGCACTGTGCATTCAAGAATGCAAGAGTTAAAAATATGTGTGAGGTATGGGAGTATCGTTGGACAACACATCTTAATCATAATTATACTGATACCATCAATGCCACTCGCTGTGGATTTAAAACGATTTAAAAGCATGCGAACTGAGTTAATACCTACTGTTTGAAGAACAAATTTATCATTCAGTTGGTTATTTTCATAAAAAGATATTAAGCGTTGTGAACTATTTGGAGTGGGCAAAGTATTAATGAAAAAATCATTAAGTTTGTTGGGATCATCGAAATGTGCAGGCAAAGAAGCAGAGTGTTTACTATTTATACCTAGGTGATTTAGGCTTTTCCATAGTCTTTTAGAATTCTGAGTACGTGAAATATATTCAAAATATGCCTTTTTTTCTAATCTAAAAGTGGTCGAGGTTAGATTTCTCAATGATTTATAATATTTCCAGTCCTGTGTTAGCCTTGATAAGCGGAATTTTGCTTTAGCCTTATCTCTAAGACGCATAAGCAATTTTAAATTAGAATTTAACCAAGGGATAAATTTCTTAGTAAAGCGACGAGTAATTAAAGGAGAATGCCTGTTAAACAGGTTTAAAATACTAGAATTAAAAAAAGAGATTTTGTCATTGACATTATCAATAAAGAATATACGTTGAAAAGGTATACAATTTAAATCCTGCGTAAAAAGTTCCAAGTTTATATTATTGTAATCGCGATAAGTTCGATTTACAGATACGTCTGGACATCTAGCCAACGGAAAAGTGCAAAAGATAAAATCATGGTCAGAAAAATCACATTCTTTAACACCTATTTCTAAAATGTCTGTATTATCGGTAGCTAATAATAGGTCTAGTAATGTGGCTGAGTTAGGAGTGAGACGTGTAGGCTGGTTAATTAGTTGTTTGAAATTGACCGATTCCATAAATTCCAGAAAGTATTGAGCAGATACGTTATTTACTTTTAACAAATCTATATTGAAGTCACCTCCACAAAATATGATTTCTGAGTGGGGAAGGGTAATGGCAAGGGAGTTTTCCAATTCATCCAGAAAAAATTTATAATTCACTTGAGGAGCTTTGTAAACAGCACCAACTACGAACCTATTATTATTGTTATACAATTGAAGGGATATCCACATTTGCTCAATAACATCACTAGTGTCAATAATAGAAAATTTAAAACAATCTTTAAAATAAATACCAACACCACCACCACGAGTGTTTCTATCTTTTCTCAAAAATTTATAACCAATTATATTTAATAAGTCATCCGTGATATTTCGATTAAGCCACGTCTCTGTAATAATTAAAACATCAATGCTTTCATTATACAAAAAATTAGTTAATTCGAGAACCTTACCTACCAATGATCTAATATTAATACAAACTAATTTTATAACACCTCTGTTCATGCCAAGGACTTAATGTTGCATAATATAAAGTAAGTATAGTGTAGTAATTCAAATAAGACAAAAACTATGCATTCATAAAATATCTCCCTTCGAAATTTTAAGATTAAATTGATATGATAAACAACGAGCCAAAACAAAACAGAATTTTTTAAATTTTTTTTAAATTTCGCAGGAAAAAGCAGATATCGTGTACAAGATAGTGCTCAGATCAGGTGCGCTTACTGTTACAATTAATTAATTCAACTTACTTATAAAGTTATTATAGTCGCCAATTGAGTTAATTTTACGGATAATATTATCTATTTTAACAAAAATACAACCATTATTTGTAAATACATTGGAGTTACCGAGACGAGTTGTTAATTCCTTGACCCAGGACGCCCGCCGTTGCGTAAGATCTTCCCGAATGACTATTTTTGTTCCTTTTAACTTCTTTTTATTATGAAAAATTTTGTTTCTTACGTTTCTGCGACAAAATTTGACGATTAGTGGCCTATAATTTCCCTCTTTTGCAGACAAGCGATGGCAGCAGTCAATATCTTTATCGTTGATGTTTATGTTCAATTTATCTCGACAGAGTTCGATGATGATCTGTTCTGGATCTTCAGGCTGCGTTTCCGGTAGGCCAAAAATTCTAATACTATTCTTCCTGGAGTATTGCTCTTGTTTTTCTAGCAGCATCTGTGTATCCGCTAAACTGCTTTCAAGTGAAGCTACCTTATGTTCACAATCCTTGAGTTTCGTATCCAGTCCGGAGATTCTCTCAGTTAGAGCCGACATGATTTTATCCAAAAACCTTGGATTGGAGAGGACCTTTTCAACCACACGTTGTACCAGCAATTCGTCCTTTTCATTGCTGATGGATCTAGTAACTCTTTCATTACTCATGTTGTTAAAGATGCGACAAAATTTGAAATAACACAGCAGCACAACCCAACGCGTCTATTCACTGCGAATGCACATATTATATATCATTTTATGTACCCATTTCCTTTTCTTTCCGCTAAAAAATCAAGTGTTAGAGGAAAAGATAATATTAGTATGACCTAAGAAATTACGATAAAAATACAAACCTGGAATTTTCTTCAGCTTCTAAGGTAAGAAACAGAAATGCCTCCTCTTCGTCGGATGAAGAGTACATCGCTGTTAGCACGACAATGATGCTTTGGTGTGGGTAGACAAACGAATTTGTTTGTCGCAATTAATGCGAAAATTACGAGAAATATTCGCTGTCGCCGCCGCTGCGAATATTTCGCGTTGGTTTGGGGGAGCCTTTAAATCGAACCCTTCGTTCGTCATACAAGTCTTCTCTTCTTACCGGACTTCTGTTCCTGGCTTGGCCAATGTCTTGTTGTCAATGGATTATCTCGCAGAATTCTTTCTATCCAAGCCGCCCGCACCAAGATCTCGTCCACCCAGTGGATATCATCGTCTGCTAAACTTCTTTCTATACCATCATTCATTGTGGTTTCGTTTTCAACTAACTAAAATGACTTTGGACCTTTCTACTCATGAATACCAATAAATTCATTTGTTTATTTACAATTAAAATTTTGATACCCCAACGTAAATATCAAAGAGCACTGTGTATGTGCATCGCCGGTACAATTGGGAGTTACGAAATCAAGAAGTGGTTTTTTCAGTTTCTTCTATAATTTCTTTATTGTTATAAATTAGCTAACTGATAATTGTTTTCGTTTTATCGATGAAAAATAATTAATTGGCAGAAGGAGAAAGATCCAGTAAATCGAGAAACTTTCCCGACAGTTAAATAGAGGGTTGAAATTAGGTATTCTTTAGAAGGATTAGTTCATGTGCATAAACTTAGTTTGAGTGAGCTTTCAAGAGTCTTCAGGATTTTATATCATCCCCCGATAAAAAGTTTTGCAAAGACTTCAAATTTTTACGACCTCTAGGATTCAATTTCGTTATCCCTACAATTACCTTCAACTAAGATCAATAACTACAGCAATTGTTTAAATAAGAAGCCAAGGGTAAAAAAATCTTTCTGGTTTTAATGTCTGTGATATAAGCTCGCTTGTATTTTTGGTTGTGAAGTATCTTAGGTGTGCGTTTCTTTGTAAGTAGTTAATGAAATTTTAAGATAATACGAGTGCATTATTATTTAATAAATTTCAGTCTGGGAATATAAATATTTGATGTAGTAATAAAATTACAATTCCATCGGCATCATAAATGATGTTATGATAATAGTATGAGCGCATTTTATAACGTTCAAAGTATATATTACCAAAGTTATATGGAGTAGTAAAAAGTTTTTATGTTTGTTGTTCGCAGCCTTTTAGTACTATATTCGTATTTCGGGCATTCCCGTTGCCCTTCCACGATTTGTGCAGAATTAATAGTAAAGGACGAAAGTAAAAAATGAAAAATGTCGGATGAACCTTCGCCGTTCGGTGTCGGGGATAAATAATGAAGAATATATTTCCAGTCCCATATGTGTTTCAGTCAGAAGACTATAAAATAAGTTAAGACTGGATAGTTTAGAGTTCGTAGGGGTGTGAAGTGGCGCTTTGAGCACGTCCCTGTCAACGCTGACTAATGTGCAGTTCGCTTGGTTCGGGCTAATTCTTATATCGCAGACACAGCATCAGCTTATTGTCTAAACTTCAAGACGGAGATTTCGGACCAACGATGTTTTATCTTAATTGTTTAATCTCAGAATGCTTTTAAATACTTTTTGGTCTATTCAGTATCATCTGTTTGTTTTCTCCGAGGAGAAACGACGCGGGGTTAAAAGATAAGTAACTTTTATAAACGTATAGAACGAAAGTTAACTTCCCTCTCTTTTATTCCTTTTTATGAAACGAAATTTCGGGCGCTTTCCTTTTTATAAATTATACTGATTTAAGATTACCGTTCCTTAAATTACGTTATAGAAGCACAAAAGTTTCTAATGAACGTTTTCACTCGCACTTAACTGCGTTAATAACTACACTCTTATAAAATGCCATTTCATTAAACATTGTTTTCACGTTATGCTTTATGCAGGACAGCTGAAATAAAGTAATAGTTACTTCATGTTTAGTTGTAAGTTAATAACTGTCAGCAGCACTTTGTATTCATCAGCGTACATTTTTTGCAACAGTACGTTTATTAAATTCCCTCTAGCTTGGATCGTTTTTATAACCTTTGCGATCTGTCCATCATCAGCAGCTTGTTTATTGAAGTTTTTTGAAACAACAAATTATAAATGAATGGAACAAATAAAAAAATAAAATTTGGCAACCCAACTATTCTATTGAATCATATTTTTCAACGGCTCAAAATTGTTGCCTGAGCAATTGTGTTGTACAAGTATTTAATCGAGCTATTGTCAGCTGGAGCCATGTTAATTAATTTTAATTACAACCACAGCAGGAGATCTCTCATTTAGAATTAATAATAATAGAGTTAACGCTTCGCTACTATAAAAACAATAAAATTTTGAGAGGAAAGAGAAAACAAAATAAACACAACTTGATACGTGGATTAGAGAAGCCCTGCTCGACAGTCTTGATTGACTTAACGTAGTCATACACTTCATAAACTTGATTGAAGTTATACAAAGAGCGTGCTAGTTCTAAACAATAAGTAACTGGGTTAAACTTACTCGATTGCTTGTGAATTGTTTACTTACGTTATTATGTTATGTGGTGGTGTGATCCTTTCATACTTCTTGCTTTGTTTTATTCGTTACTTGAACGTTGATTATGACTAATTAAACATTTGTTGCAGTTGTTGGAGGATATAAATATATTTTAGGATTGAAGAAAAAGGAAAAGGTGCAAAAGGAATAGTAAATATTGTTCGTTGCAGGAATAAACGAGGCTAATTTAATGTGATTAAGTTAGTCCTCGCCTCGTTACGCAGATCCCGGCAATTCTCAGTTCTCTTGGTTACTCAGACTAACCACAGAGCGTTTGTTTGTGCACAATTTACATAAAGGAACCGCTCTCGCCTCTAATATAACTACACAAATGTTATATCTCAACTACATAAAGGGGCTCCGATGTGCCAAACTGAAATATCAGTTCGCAAAACTACCCCCGACCAAATCCGGTATGCAGAATGCATACCGTCTCGATGGCCCGAGCTTTCAATCGCTCTCGGCGGGATCAAGATTTATTACATTCAGGTATCCACGTCAGGACTTCTGGTGCTGTGCTGTGCTGTGCAGCTGAAACTGCCAAATATAAAGTGACAGCAACAATTTAATAAGCGATACGGTCGCGAAATGGTAAAGCACGTATTGCACGACAAGCTCTTTCTGACTAAGCTCCGCTATTTTTATATAATCTTTGAACTTTATTAGACGACGTCCGAGTCATACGTATAACGTACGAAAATGAAAATTTAAGCACAGAGCCTTTCACTTTGTATGCCAGGAACGTAATATATTTATTTTTGTGTAAAGTAAGAAACTTTTCATATTTTCTATGAGAATTTACAAAGTTAAAAATTGTATGTAAAACGTACAGAAGAATTCTGAAGTCTCGGATGTAAAAAAAAATACACTTCGACTTCATAACACAAGACTTAGTTTCCCCGGAAAACATTAAAAGGACTTTTTAAAAGAAAAAAGCATGCAGCAAAACGCTTTTGCTAATCTTTAATTTAAATGTAACGGGCGGAGAGAAAACGTCCTGCGAGATAACTACATTTGATCGTTCGTTTTCGTGAATTTTCCCGAATTAAATTTTAAATTGACTTGAGCGAAAGTATTTTAAATTTGCTGAAATGCCGTGTTTGTTCAGCGCTCGCTGATGTGACGATGTCCCTTCAAAAACAGATTGTTTGCTTAGTAAACAACAATTTTGTAGCTAAGGGATAATATGCTGGCGAATATAGACGCAATATTTGGACACTAACGACACCCTAGAATAAACATCTCTCTCTCTCTCGCCCCGTCCGTTAATTTTTATTTCAAAAGAGGCACTCGACATTTTTAGTTGCCGTCGCAATTTAAGTGCAAATAAATTCACTGCATTTTTCGACGAAGTTGGATTATTCCAAGCGAGGACGGTGCTTGGGTAGTTAGAAAAACTTTAAATAAGCAGGGAATTTTTTTTTATTCAGGCGCCAAGAATCTATCATAAACTTGACGATAATATCATAAAACTCATCTTCTGCTGTGCTAAAAAAGGAAATGGTTTTGTCTCTCCGATAACACTTTGAATATGACTGCCCTTTATTCCATGGACCGATTATAAAACTAAATGATTTTTTTTAAATGCAAGAACAAAATTAGAATGGAAAAACCAAACAGATTTAGAAATGCGGAAGACGCCTTTCAGTTTTCACTTAACAATTCTAACAAACTTTTACAACTTAAACATTTTTGGTGAATTAAAGATATGAGGTGAATCTAAAAATATTTTTTGATGTAAATTGACAATTTATATTCCGCTCTCGTGTTATTTTTTCGTACAAATTACGTCTTTGTCGGAGTAAATCATTGTAACAAATTTTCGTGAGATATTGTCCCGAAAATCCGTGCTCAGGTTTTGACCGGATCATCTGACAAGAAATATTATCATTGATTTATAATCGGAGCTGCTAACCTTTGCCTGTCTCCTCGATTTTCAAGTATCGCAAATGCACAGTCAGGAGATAGCAATGATTTAGAGGAATTTAATTTTTCATTGCCAATAAAAATCTGCCGCTCACTTCCACCACCCACATTAGGTCGTTTGAAATTGCCTCCGCTTGAAATCCCTAATCATTTTGCAGCTCTTACGATTTCTTTTAATACTTCTATACCGGCACAATTGATTTAGCTAATAATAAATACAAATTCCATCCCAGTTTATTTCAAAACAAGTCATCCTTTTACGTTACAAATAGAAATTTCCTCTACTTCATTAATATGATTCACAAAAATAACATAACGAAAAAAAATGTGAAAGTTGCAGTGCGAGAAAACTTCGGTGAAATTTGACTTCACAACTCGACTATCGTTTGCTGTAACGTCCGTAATGCACCGGCCCTGGGATGTATTTTGTATTCTACGAGCGCCCCAGGTACACATACTTTCTTCTGCTGATACGTATGTACTCTGAAAATTGGTTCGAGCTTATTTTGTCACTTGACTACGGTGCTCAAGTTTGCACCTGCAACAAAGACGTTTACTTAAAACTTTCCTGATCAGATGATCCTTTTTCTCCAAATGTCTCAGACATTACAAAAATAATCAAACTAACCTAGTGCTGAAATGGTTACTTTTTAAATTAAATAAAACCTTACCGGTTAGAAATAATTTAACTAAATTGAGGACTTAACTTACGAATCTGAGTAACGTCAGGCCTTATTTATCATACCATCGAATAGAAATATGGAAATCTTCCGTCGTAAATAGCAAGGACTTTCCTTTTTTTTCCATACATTCAGAAGCACACAGAATGAAAACAGCCTTCCTTTTTCTTTCGCAGGAGTCAAATCACCACTCTATTGTGGTTATCGACGTTGCTAAATTGATATCGGATACTATGTGACTACGACCGCGCTCCATTTATTTCTTTCATTTAAATCGATAACCTCGATTTAATCCGTTTCGCTTGTATGCTAACAAGTTTTCGGTCGGCCGTTCATGGTCGAGGGAAGAAGACCCCAGAAATGCCAATTCTTAAGCTGCTAATGACGTGTGAGAATAACCTGAGCGAGTACTTGGGAAAATATTGCTCCCTTGGCGCCCCCGGAAGTTTAATATCTACCACAAATGAAATATGATCGTTGTAGGAGGAGCATTAAATAACATAACTTACTTAATACAACAGACAATGTCGATATATATACTTTTAATATTTTACATTTTTAAATTACTTTAATAATATGTGCCTTAAAGCTTAAAATTTTTAACTGACGACTAATTACTTTTAAATATATTTAAATTGAAATTTTTTAACTTTTTATATTTATTATTATTGTTTTTCTAGAGTAAGCTTGTAAATGAGAACGGCTTTTAATTGGTTCTATATTATGTTTACCTTAAATACAAAGAACTTATGCAAACTCAATTTAATCCTAATTAATAGTATCTATTAAAGGTAAATAGTGCGAAGCTAATTCTGTTTCTGGGAACATATTAACATGGTCTGTAATATACAAATGTAGGTATACTACACATACAAACAGACAAATTAAATACATGACTGATTTATTCGCAACGATGAATTTGCTGCACAAGGCAATTTTCACACACAGCAGAAATGAAATTGTATTTAAAATTGATCAGAAGCAGAAGCAGAAGTTACTTTGTCAATTGTTATTTTGAATGCAAATAAGTTTTTTAATTCTACTCGGCTTTGTCTTAAACAGGATCACTTGAAATGATCGTTTCTGGAAGATGCTAAACGTTCCTTATTTTAGTCTTCTTTACTCACTGGGTGTGACCAGAACTTCTTAACCAAAACGAGATTAAGCATAGCAACAATGCTCTGTATTGCTTTTTTAATTCTCCTCAGTCTTACTATACGCAAGGTCATTTGAAATGATCATTTTTGGAAGGAGCTAGAGGTTCTTTATTACACTAATCTTTATTCACTGGATGTTATCATGAGTATTTAATCAGAACGTGGTTAAGCTTAGCAACATTGCTTTTTAATTCTCCTCAGTCTTGTTCTGGGCAGGGTAACTTAAAGTGATGTTTTTTGAAGGAGTTTAAGGTTTCTTATTACACTATTCTTTACTCGCTGGATGTGATTAGGAATTCTTAACCAAAACGTGGTTGAGCTTAGTGACGATGCTGTTTATTACTATTTTTAATTCTCCTCGGTATTGTCCTTAGCAGGGCCATTTAAGGTGATCACTTTTGGAAGAAGTAAAAGGTTCCTTATTACACTATTCTTTAGTCACTGAGTGTGATCA
This sequence comes from Serrognathus titanus, assembly GCA_039766575.1. NCBI lineage: Eukaryota > Metazoa > Arthropoda > Insecta > Coleoptera > Lucanidae > Serrognathus > Serrognathus titanus. Next base: position 75,344,371 of record CM077912.1, read on the forward strand.
AGAGTTCTTAACCAAAACGTGGTTAAGCGTAGCAACAATGTTCTTATTATGCGCAGAGTCATTTGAAATGATCATTTTTGGAAGTACCTGGAGGTTCTTTATTACACTATTCTTTACTCACTGGATATTATATTAAGTAGAACTTGGTTAAGGTTAACAACAGTGCTCTTTATTGCTTTTTTAATTTTCCTCGGCCTTATTCTGCGCAGAGTCATTTGAAATGATCATTTTCGAAAAAGCTAAAGCTTCCTTATTACACTATTCTTTATTCACTGGATGTTATGAGGAGTTCTTAACCAAAAGGTAGTTACTTAGTGACGATGTTGTTTATTGCTATTTTTAATTCTCCACAGTCTTATTCCACGCAGAGTTATTTGAAATGATCATTCTCGGAAGAAGCTAAACCTTCCTTATTACACTATTCTTTACTCACTGAAGTTCTTAACCAAAACGTGGTTAAGCTTAGTGATGATGCTGTTTATTGCCATTTATAATTCTCCTCGTTCTTGTCCTTAGCAGGGTTATTTAATGTGATCACTTTTGGAAGAAGTAAAAGGTTCCTTATAATAAGGATATGCAAGAAGTATGGGTATAGAATATTCACAGCACATCTAAAGAAAAGGCGGAGTTCAGAGAGTTGTATGTACAATTCTCTGCTCTTCCACTCAATCTTTTACAAAAACAAATAAAAATGATAAAGATAATAGAATAAACTAAAGAAGAAAAGAAAAGAAAGCACGGGCCTAAAATAGAGATAAACCTAAACGCTTTGTTGACAAATCAAAAATCTTTTCAACAGATATTTAACTGACTTAGTTTCTAGCACCTTCAAATTATTCGGTAATTCATTAAAAGTTGTTGCAATATTCCAACTGAATGATCTTTCAAAAAAAGAAGACCCGTGTGGAGGTGGAGTTAGTAGACCTTTATACCGAATGTTTAAATGATGAACATCGCTTCTGAAACTAATTTTATTGTATAACTAGCTTGGCATCTTCTCTACACTATTACATTATTCTTTACTCATAGGGTGTGATCAGGAGTCCTTAACCAAACGTCGTTAAGCTTAGCAACAATGTTCTTTATTGTTTTTTTTTTTTTTAATTCTACTCGGTCCTGTCCTGAGGAAGATCACTTGAAATTATCACTTTTGGAAGAAGTTAAACGTTCATAATTTCACTATTCTTTACTCACTAAATGTTATCAGGAGTTTTTAACCAGAACATGGTTAGCAACAATGCTTTTTTTTGCTTCTTTAATTCTCCTCGTCTTGTCCTGAGCAGGGCCATTTGAAATGATCATTTTTGGAAGATGTAAAAGGTTCCTTATTACTTTATTCTTTCCTCACTGGGTGTGATCAGGAGTTCTTAAGCAATACATGGTTAAGCTTAGCAATAACGCTCTTTTTGGCTTTTTTAATTCTCCTTCGTCTTGCCCTGAGCAAGGTCATTTGGAATGATCACTTTAGGAAGAAGTAGAAGATTCCTTATTACCCTATCCTTTATTCACTGGATCTTATCAGGAGCTTTTAACTAGAACGTGATTAAGCTTAGCAACAATGCTCTTTATGTCTTTTTCAATACTCCTCGGCCTTGTCCCGAGCAGGGCTATTTGAAATGATCATTTTTGGAAAAAGATAAACCTTCCTTATTACACTATTCTTTACTCACTGGATGTTATGAGGAGTTCTTAACCAAAATGTGGTTAGTGACGATGCTGTTTATTGCTATTTTTAATTCTCCTCGGTCTTGTTCTTAGCACGGTCACTTAATGTGATCACTTTTGGAAGAAGTAAAACGTTCCGTATTACACTATTCTTAACTCACTGGGCGTGATTAGGAATATTTAACTAAAACGTGGTTAAGTTTAGCAACAATGGTTTTATCTTCTTAATGTTATCAGGACTTTTTAATCAGGACGTGGTTAAGCTTAGCAAAATTGCTGTTTATTGTTTTTTTAATTCTCTTAATTGCTTAATTTGCAAGTCTCTTCGATCTTGTCCTGAGCGAGATCATTTGAAATGATCATTTTTGGAAGAAGTTAAAGGTTCCTTATTACACTAGTCTCTACTCACTGGATGTTATCAGGAATTCCTAACAGAATGTAGTTGCCACTCATTAACACTTTTGTTGATTTAGAATTAGATTTCGACTGATACACAAAAAAATAGGGAAAAAATATTTGTAAAGGGGGTGTGCCAACAAGAGCGCCGGATTTAAATTTGCCGCCATTTTGTTAATACGAGTTGTACGGTGATTTTTTTTTGACAGTTGTCAGGTATAGACCACGCAATTTAAGAATATGGAGAAGTATTCAAACGAACAACGTTTAATTATTGTAAAAACACATTATAAAAATGGTGAAAGTTTTACGAAAACAGTTCGCCAATTACGTCAAGCTTTCGGTCGCAATAATGCGTCAAACGAATCAACAGTGGGGCGTTTAATTAAACAATTTGAGACCAAATTTTAGGCTGATGGATCAGAAGATCATTGTTCGTCGTCGTCCTTGTCGGTCACTCGAAAATATAGCCACAGTAAGGGAATCTGGGGCCGAAATCCAGGAACTTCCATTCAGCATCGTGGTCAAGGATTAAACATCTCCAGAAGCACTGTGCAACGAATTTTGGTAAAAGATCTGCATTTGCACGTGTACAAGGTTCAATTGGTGCAAGAAATCAAGCCAAGGGATAATGAGTAGCGCCGTGGATTTGCTGATTGGGTGTTGGGACATCATCAAATTAATGCGGATTTTTTTTTCTGTCGGATTTCGGGTGCTGAAAATCTTCGTGTGATACTCGAAAAACCAATGCATCCACCGCGATGCGCATTTTGGGCTGGCGGAGTGATTGGGCCGTATTTCTTTGAAAATGCGGCGGTTTTCGCGAAATGTTAATGGAATTTTTGTGGCCCGAATTGGATGTAATTGATGTGGAGGACATCTTTTTCCAACAAGACGATGCTACAGCCACATTTATGCGAAAACGTTATTCAAAATTTCAACAAAAGAATAACCCTGTGCCAGAAGTTTTGTGGTGGCCATTTGCCTGATGTTATATTTCACGTTTAATCGGAACTATTTTTCTTTATGTTGAAATAAAAATGTTTGCTTAATTAAAAAAATAAATGTGTTTTTCTTTAAAATTAAATCCGGCGCTCTTGTTGGGACGCCTTTTAGTAGGCAAGCTACTTTTGATACAGCCTATATATTAAATATGTATATAAATGATAGGAATTATATTATTTTATTCGGTTAATAAAATAATGTTTATTATGTTCGTTAAATGAGTTAAACGTGAACCCGTTTCAATTTAATTTATTTTAACAGAAAACTCATTAATTACGAGGTGCTCTTCAACTTCTTTCTCATTATGAAAATAACTGCATATTTTCATTTGCATACACGCGTTTAATTCCATGCAGCTGTTTTAATATACTACAAATAAACCAGTTTGTATTAAATTACACTACGTTGACTTTAATATTTTTTTCCTGCCGGAGAATGCATCGGTGCTTTACTTATAAATGCAAGCTGCAATTTAAATTTGTTTTCGTGTCCCGTCGTAATTCATTCATAACCGCACAAAAATGATTATACTCGCGATTTAATGAATACGTAATTCGGCTTGTGCGAGTAATTAAAGGTATTCGAAATTAAGTTGAAGATATGACAACACCTTCACAATTAAAATAACACACCTACCCGAATTCAAGTTTCGCAACTACAAGATGAATTACAACCGTAATTAGTGGAAAGTTCCGGTCCACGGAGAGGGTGGTTGACTTTGTCTTCTGAAAGCTCGTTATTGAGTTGCTGCTCTGTGAATTAGCAAGTCAGCTCCCGAACGAATCCCTGACTGTGCTCCTCAGACACTGCACTTATCAATTAGAAATAACAGAAAGGAGAAATGCGCATTTAATAAATGCTACAAGCCTTGTTATTTCGTTTGCGTTTGCTTATTTTCCGAGTCTAGTACAGAATTGGGTGTGGCAGTTGTGTAATTATTGAATTTGTACAAAAAGAAATCCAATTCCATTAGCAAGTTCGTTAATTATGATTTCAATTCAGCTCAAAACTGTTTAACCTAATGTAGCATTAATTAATGTATAATTCTCAAAACTTCGTAATTTCTGAGGACTCTTATTTGGACTATTCACGTCTCTTCGTGAATTATTTAGCATCTGACATGAGTCACCAGAATTCGTTCCACCCTCATTCACAAAGCCATAGTAGGGACAGATCAACAGTTTTTATTTCTTAAGAGGAGAATGAAGATCAAAAAAATATTCAGAATACCGCGTTTGCAAACAATGTCTAAAATTAGGTAGAGATGTCGAAGGAAGCACAAAAGGCAATTGCGACCACTATGGGCCACCATGAACAACTCGTGGGTCTCTTAAAAACACATTTTATTATAATCTAGTTTTGCAAAAGCTGTGTTAAAGAGTTGAAAAGCTCAGTTGAAAGCATGAAAAATTGATTATCCTTCTCTCTTGTTTTACTGCTTCAATTTCAATTTCCAGGGCTGATCTTTTTCCCGCTTACAAAATACCTTCCTATTTACAAGTAGTTGTAAAGTGTTTTTGGTAAGCGTAAATGAAAATTTAAAATCCAGTCCACTTTTATTGCAAATTTTCTAAATTGTCCGCTTTGTTAACCAACTTTAATGAGGACAGGATGAGTAGTTCTACTTGCAATTAAAAACTTCGTCCGCACACTTAATAAAGTTTAAAAATATTTAGCTAGATATTCACTCGTAGTTTAAGACGAGTCGAATTTATTCAAGCGATATTTGGCTTCTGCTCTTCTATTTTGAATACTGAGCATTTCGCCGCGGTCTTTGCAAAAAATCCAAAAAGAAATTAGGAAACACTGAAAGTTTTTTGTTCACTTTATTATATGTAACATAAAGATGGAATTGAGGGGAAAGTAATGTATTATAATGCCCTTTTATATGCGCCGTGACGAATTTAGGGATACGTAATGTAGGAAGCCGCACTTGGAGGCATAACAATAAAATATCCTCGAATGAGGCCCAGATATAACCGGCTATAAAATCAATCATAATCCTATAGTAACGTAGTCAAATAAGAATTATGGAACGGAATAGTAGGGCCGTGCATGAAATGATGTGTTTTCGTTGTTCCAATTGGTTTTTTATTCTCTTTTCTCCTAAATATATAAATATACGTATACTGGATGTTTCTTAACTTCATACAAAAAATGAAACCAGTGAAAGTTTACATTAAAAGTGATAGAATGAAGCAGTTTTTGTATAACAATTAATTAATTCGTTTTTGGCGAACGATGAAACAGTCCCTGGTTTATTTTTATCACGTAATTACGTCCTCGGAGAAATTTGTTGATGTCAGCATCGGCTGTTAAGTGGGTTAGTTGTCAGATGTACTTTGTCGCGTTGAAAACATGGCCAAATTTTCCAATACTGTTCTTGTGGACATGATTAAACTACGCCGAATGTGATCAAAATGCGTTGGCTGCAAGACGTTTGTATGCACAGCGTTACGACGAATCAATGTTTACAAGGGATGCAGTGTGACCAAAAAAAAATCTCGTGCAATGCGGCGCCGTATTTTTTAACAACGCTTTTCGGTCAATCTGTATGCAGGTATATTAAACGGCACATTAATCTCTCTATTTGTTTTACCTAATCGCTTGGACGAAATGGTGTATTTACGTTTCTTGCAAACTAATTTGCCGGAACTCCTAGAGGATGTAAATTTAAATTTTAGAAGATATTAAACCATAATCTATTAGATTTTTATCTGTGAGGACATTTAAAAAATCTAGTGTACGCCGAAGAAGTAAATACAATAGACGAACTCAACACACGCAGTGGAAAATATTCGAAAACAGAACCAATTCCGTAACGCATGTGAATCCCAGCTTCGTTGAGCCGACGTATGTTTACGTTTCGCACAGGGGGGGAACTTCGAACACTTATTGTGAGTGAAGGTCACCGTACGTTGCGTCCAGCGGTTCTAAACATTTCACAGAGAATTGACGCATGTCGGTATGATTTTTTTTATTTTTTATTTTAATTTTGATGCATTTGTGAGAATATCTTGTACCACATACGCCATTAATTTGAAGTTGAAGAACATCCTATATATTTGACTAGTCATATTTAATCAGTTACCATCACCATTTTATACGAAAATAAATTTAAGAAATTGGAACTAGTAGAAAACAAAGGTGTTTATTCACCACTAGGGTAATTCCTTTTCTTCGTCGTTTTATTTTCATACTAGTAGGGTTGCCACCTCTCTCTTGCTTTAATACCTTCTCCATCTTGGTGCTTATTTTAATTTTCTATGTTTGTTAACATAATTATTGGAATTTTAAACTGAATTGTGTAAATATGGATCTTATTTTACTACAAAAGTCTCTGAAAACTTGTGTCCGACCACCGAGGCTCTTTAGTTCTGTGGAAGAGTCTTATAAACCAGAGGTCGTGAGTTCAAACCTCATAGTAGGTAATGTATAGAGTTATTATCTTTTGTACTTTTGTCATTCAATAAGTTAATTACCAAATTCTCTTATTAATAATCGTTTCACGAATAAGTCTTCTTAGCTCAGTAGTAGAACACTGGTCTTGTCGTGAGTTCCAGGACTAAATAGCTAATAAAATATATTTTTATTGCAACAACTTAACGACCATAAATTCCTGCTTTCGTGGTATTAAAGATTAGAAGTTCGCCGTCTTCGTCGATCCGTTCTATGAACTAATCATAATAAAAAGAAGTGTTTTCAATGGAAAAAGAAAATTCGGGAAGCGCATTTGACTCCAACGAAGGATCACCAGATTATTATGTTTTTGTAATAAAATTTTTTAAAAATGTTACTGATCATTAAGTCTTTTTAGATCAATGCTGGGGTACCTGCTTTATAAATCAAGGCCATGAAAGACCTGAAGTGACCACGACTTCATACATCATATTTACATTGCAAGTCTTCTTATGTACAACATATCAACTGAGCACTGAGCCTTCTTAGCTCAGTGGTGGAGTACTGGTCTCGCAAACCAGGGGTCGTTGAGTTAAAATCTCATAGTAGGCAATGTATAGAGCCATTACTTTTTGTACTTTCGTTATTAAACAAATTAATTGCCAAATTTCCTTATCGATAATCGGTTCACCAACGAGTCTTCTTAGCTCAGTGGTAGAACACTAGGCTTGTCAACCAGTGAGTTCAAACCTCACAGGAGGCACGTGAATCGCTTTTGTTGCAGGACTAAATAGTTAATAAAATATATTTTTATTGCAAAAATTAACTCAACAACTTAACGACCATAAATTCCTACTTTTGCCGTCTTCGTAGATCCGTTCTATGAACCGATCATAAAAAAATGAAGTGTACATAAAGTGCACACAGGTTTTCAATAGAAAAAGGAAATTCGGGAAGCACATTTCGTCTACGCGAAAGCTCACCAGATTATTATGTTTTTATAATGAAAATAATAAAAATATTACTGATCATTGAGTCTTTTTAAATCAACGCTAGGGTACCTGTTTTATAAATCAAGGCCATACATCATACTTGCAATGCAGGTCTTCTTATGTACTATATACTGGGTGTTTCATTGAAGATGCATCAAACTTGGTATGGGGCTAGATGTCGGGAAAAGAAAGAAAAGTTTCTTTGTAAAAATGTAGAGAAAATCGAAGGGAAACCAAAATTTCATATATTTTTTTTTTGTTAAAGCGTTTTAATAACTGAAATTGATTTGTTCTTATGGTAAAGTTCCTCGTCATTCATCGTCGTAGTCTTCCTCATTCGCAAATAATTCGGTAACGAGCGGACCGTATCTGGCCACCAATTATCCAGCGTACGCAGAGGCGAAGAAGCATCCAAGCATTTTTAAATTTTCAAGTTGCCTATTGTTCATCGCTTTTTTAAATAAACTTCACTTCAAATTTACGTTCATATTTGTCGAATCAATATTTTTAGGATGGACTTTAAATGAGAAGGAATGGATTGTTGCTCATTCACATACGATATCGGTTTATTGGTTAATTGCCTCTAGAATGTCGCCCCAGTCGATTCGCCAAACATATTTAAAACATCATGGCTGTTGGCAATCAATAAAAATAATAATGAATTAATAATAATAATGTAATAAAAATAAATGTTTTTATTTATAAGATTCGACAAATTTTATTTTAATAACAGTTTGTAATATGCGACAATATACATACTAAATGCATATTTTTGCATTGCCTCGCATTTGTAATTTATTATTAAATTAAATAAGTTTAAATATCCACGCGATTTCACATCGCTGCTGCATTCGACGTGTGGCAAAGTTGAATACACCGAGCTTTAGGTCAAGGGCAAAATAAAATCTAGTCATAAATTTCTTCGCTGTCTATGGATTTATTACCCTCATGCAGCTGTGTGCCATTCATAAATGTAATTTAGATCGCCGGTTTTGTTTCATGATTCCGCGCGCTACAGTATTTGAAAAAACATCGACTCCAGATTATGCAAATTTCAACTTGCTCCGATTAAATTTTTTTTTAAAGATATTTTGTTTCAAATAATGTCACAAACGTGTCCCTCACGTTTGATGCATCTTCAATGAAACACGCTGTATATACTGAGCACTGAGCTTTCTTCGCTTAATGGTAGAGCATTTGTCTCGTAGACCAGGGGTCGTGAGTTCAAATCTCACAGTAGGCAATGTGTAGAGTTACTACGTTTTGTACTTTCGTCATTAAACAAATTAATTGCCAAATACCCTTATCGATAATCGGTTCACGAATGAGTCTTCTTAGCTCAGTGGTAGAGCACTGGTTTAGTAGCCCAGTGATCGTGACTTTAAACCTCACGGGAGGCAAGTGAATCACTTTTGTTCCAGGACTAAAAATTAATAAAATATATTTTTATTGCAACTTAACTCAACAACTTAACCACCATCAATTCCTGCTTTCGTGGTATTAAGGTGATAGAAGTTCGCCGTCTTCGTAGATCCGTAGTGGTAGAGTAACTGAAAGATGTTGTACCATACCTTCAAAACCTAATCTTTCAAGGCTCGAAATTTACATCCAGAACTTTAGAATTTTGGTGTTTCAAGGTTCGAAAGCCAAGTTGTTAGAACAGAAATCTGAATACTGTCACCAAGATCTCAAGTAACAGGACATGTTTATATAATAATTTATAATTGTTTCGTGGAAGACCTTGCAGAATCGACGATATAGATAAGTAATTAACCGAGGGTCGATCGAGTTGGTGCCGACTTAGGAAGACGCGTCTCAACGATCCTCCAATGAAGTTTCCTCGGCACTGGATAACTCAAGGTAGAGGTGAGTCCGTTCTATGAAACAATCATGGTAAAAATGAAGTGTGCATAAAGCGCACTTGTAATATTGTTTTTGCAATAAAAATTAAAAAATGTTATAAATCCTTAAGTCTTTTTAGATCAATGCTAGGATACCTATTTTATAAATCAAAACAATTAAAGTCCTAAAGTGGTACATCATATTTGCATTGCCAGTTTTTTACGTACAACACATCTACTGAGCACTGAGCCTTCTTAGCTCAGTGGTAGTGCACTGGTCTCGTAAACCAGGGGTCGTGAGTTCAAACCTCATAGAAGGCAGTTTGAAAGCTATTGTTTTGTATTAAACCCTAATTACTTCGTAAATAAATCTTACAATTTAATGGCAGTCATTACAAACTTTTTTTTGTATATATATTTAGATCTTGCTTTTATTTATTTATGACAAACTTTTATGATATTAGAATTACGTATGGAGTAAATATTGCAATATTGTTTTTGCAATAAAAATTTAAAAAATGTTATAAACCCTTAAGTTTTTTTAGATCAATGCTAGGATACCTATTTTATAAATCAAGGCAATGAAAGACCTGAAGTGACGATGGCTTCGTACATCACATTTGCATTGCCAGTTTCTTACGTACAATCTACTGAGCACTGAGCCTTCTTAGCTCAGTGGTAGAGCACTGGTCTCGTAAACCAGGGGTCGTGAGTTCAAACCTCACAGAAGGCAGTTTGAAAGCTATTGTTTTGTATAAAACCCTAATTACTTCGTAAATAAATCTTACAATTTAATGGCAGTCATTACAAACTTTTTTTTGGATATATATTTTTAACTAGATCTTGTTTTTATTTGTTTATGGCAAACTTCTATGATGTTAGAATTACGTATGGATTGCAATATAACAATTGCAATATTGTTTTTGCAATAAAAATTTAAAAAAATGTTATAAATCCTTAAGTCTTTTTAGATCAATGCTAGGATACCTATTTTATAAATGAAGGTCATGAAAGACCTGAAGTGACGATGGCTTTGTACATCACATTTGCATTGCCAGGTTTCTTACGTAAAACATATCTACTGAGCACTGAGCCTTCTTAGCTCAGTGGTAGAGCACTGGTCTCGTAAACCAGGGGTCGTGAGTTCAAACCTCACAGAAGGCACTTAGAAAGCTATTGTTTTGTATAAAACCCTAATTACTTCGTAAATCAATCTTACAGTTTATTGGCAGTCATTACAAACTGTTTTTGCAGATGTTTTTTTTAAGCAGCTTTATATCGATATTGTCATATTTTTGCGGCCTGTTTTTATTTACTTATGGCAAACTTTTATGATACTTAGAGTTACGTATGGAGGTAAAGTGGGTATGTCGCCATTTACTAAATATACAATTTTATTAAATGTTTCTCTAATTTTGATTATGTATTGTTGTATTTTGAAACGATGTGTTTCCGGTAACATTTTGCGTTCATATTTTCCCAGATATTGTGCACAGCTGCTGAGCACCGAGCCTCCTTAGCTCAGTGGAAGAGCACTGGTCTTGTAAACCAGGGGTCGTGAGTTCAAACCTCACAGGAGGCAACAAGATGAATCCGTCACTTGTTTTTGCTCTTACGCAAATCATATATTAATTATTAAAAGTCTAAGCGCGTTTTCAAGTACAATTTCTGTTTCGAACTTTATTATTTTCCAAATTTTCAAGTTCATGGTTTACCAGCAGCAGTTTAATTTATTTGACCATTATCGTTTGAATCAATTTATAGTTGCTTTTGGTAATTATTTGTTAACGCAGTAACATATTTATTTATTTGCCTCACGTATTATAAATATTTACAACAACCATGTTGTGAAACAGTGCAATACCTGTTAAGGCCGGCGCAAACTATGCCGGCGCGGGCTGCAGTGCAACGCCTTGCAACAATGCGTATGGAATCTTACATTTTAGTGAGAGGCGTTGTGGCCCGCACTAATTTGCGCTGTCCTTAACTAACCATACACCTTCACGATCAGACGTGCGTCCTAAAGATGAAGCTCTGGTTATAGACATTTTTTATTTCGGAAGTTGGGTGGATTGAAGACTGCAATTATTGTTATTATATTGACATAGGCCAGTGAGTAAGTTTTCTTTTACAAAATCGAAAGCTACTCTCCAGGTTTACAAAACGCAACTATTTCTAATTTTTTTTTGTAGAAAAACCAGTGATTGCAAACAAACTCAAAAATCATTTCTCCTAATGCTAAGTGATCTAATTTGAACGGTCCTATCAGATTTACGACATCGTATATTGATATGAAACCCACAATATTCAATTTGAAAATTGTTGATAACTCGAAAAAGTGATTACTTACATCAGTGTCTTTTTTTGAGGCATAGCTGCTGCTTTAGCATAATCAGTAGCAAAAATAATCTGTTTGGCTTTAATTTAGCTTTGGTCATTCGCAAATATTTGATTATTCTGTCAATATGATCCATACGCAGTTAGTATCTAAAATATTGATCGTGTTTTGGCCGCCTCTAAACGTTGCTTCAAGAAGTTACATGGAGCGGTTTGAGGTGTGTCATTTACCTCGGGTAGTCCGTATCTACTGAGCATGAGCCTCTTTAGCTCAGTGGTAGAGCACTGGTCTCGTAAACCAGGGGTCGTGAGTTCAAACCTCACAGGAGGCAATTCAAAAGCTATTGTTTTATATAATGCAGTTTTCTAAATCGGTAAAAACATGTCAAAAAACATGAACGTGATACTATGGGTTAATGTTGTACAGAAAATTTTTGTATTGCACTAGAAAATATTGATATATTAATGAATTAATTTTGTTAGGTATAATTGAGTTAGTTCAAGCTGAAGCTGGACAAAACTTTTTAATTAGTGTTTGAATTACGATCGAAATATCCGACAGGTCTCATCTCTGATAATATATTGCGAACAACGCGATGCTATCATCTTTGTTGACCGAACTTCTAATAGATAAAATATATTATTGTAGCAAGGAAATGAGATTCTAGAAACAAAGAGTGGTTAAATCAATGGAGAGATTTAGAAGGGTTTAAAGTCATAAATATCGTAGCAACAGCGGATAGTTGGCCGGTAGCACCCCACTTTTTCAAATATACTACATATGAGAACATAAAAATTCGGGCGCCTGTACGACTATAAATTCGCTGGCATATTTTTTTCCCTAACGTTTACATATGTATCTGAAAGTTCATCCCGGATGGCATTCATTTTTTTTTTGCGCACGCACATATGTATACGCCGCGTCTATACGCAATTTTTATTCTTTATCAGTAATTTTCGAGTCTGCCTTTTTGTCAGAATCAAATAAATTAAATGGCAAAGAGATAAATCCCGAGGCAGAAGCGAGAGAGCTGGCAAAATAAAAATACCAACGCAGGGGCTAATTAAAAGTTCTAAATTTGCACTCTTATCGTGATATATTTGCAGGTGGGGGCCAGATAAACATTTGTATTTTGCAGAGCCCGGTGCCATTGTATCACGTGAATGATCCGAAATTTGTGGAACCTTATTAACGACTGCCCATCTAACGTTCCCGAAACATTTAATTGCATTTTATATTCGTTAACACGCCGAAACAATTTGCAAATTCACGTAGGGTTAATTAGAAATACAGTACGTGCGCACGTGAGGGCGTACGTGCCGATCGGTGCACGATAAGCCTTTGCGAATGTGATAAATATTTAATGAACTAAACGAGAATATAATTAAATAACTATTTTTTTCCCAATATTTTCACGAGAGCTGCTCCCCACTTGCTTCCGCTTTACGATGCCGCTGGTAATTTAATTTGGGCGACATGTAAAAATATAGCATAATAAACAGCTTTTTAATTACTTTATCACGTAACAACAAACAGTTAATACATTGTAACGAGTATGTGTACGCAAGACCCCGAAAAATATCCGGGCGAGGTGAAATTGCTCTGTTTACATTTGTCCCTTTTTTTTGGTGTTGTTCTACTCATGAAATTCTAAATATCTGTTTAAATACGTTGCTCAACAATTGAAGTGGATATTGTTTATGGTTTATTTTTTTACGTAGAAACTTTAATAAAAAAGAAAATCAGATTCACGTGAAACAAATTGATTCATTGATGGTGTTATGATACAGTAAAAGAAGTCAAAAGAAACAGATCTTCAGTGCGAAAAAAATGGGTAATTGAAAACAATTGTATAAATGGGAGCAAAATAACAATTTACAAAGTTCATTTATTGATGGATTAAAGAAAATTAAGACCATGTGGCCCCGCCCCTGATTCGCCTTAATGCTGTTACTCTATTGGGAACATTCAAACTCTTAATTCTTGAAGTTGTGAATGCTCGATTTCTTGTTGGAGTCAGGACTATCAAACGATCTTTAGCATGGGTTGTTCTCGACCTCCGCCATGGGTGTATAACATGGCATGTACTTTTCTGTATTATTTTATATCGAAATGAACCAACTATAATTTAAAAAAATGTATGGAAGAACTAAAATTGTTTTTCTGTAGCGATAACCTTAATTATAAAAGTCTGTGATTTCATTCAAAATAAAGGGGCCCTACATGTAGAGCCAGAACGCTGGACGCCCCTCGCTGCATTATATTACAATACAGAGAGGAGCCCAACCACTGGAGTCTATATGTAGGGCCCTCTTAACAGTAGAAAGCATTTGAAATGGTGAATATTCCCTTGAATATTTTTTTGTAAGGCTGAATACTCTTTCCAAATAATCAATTTGATTGGACTTGGACCTAATTGGGTTTGATTTGTTTATTGACTGGTCGATAAAAAAAACATGTAATTAAACCTCCATTTAAAGAAAATTGTCAAAAAAATTTGATTTTGAAAATATTGATCAATAAACTTGGGTAATCCCGATGAAAGTTGTCCCTTAAAAATATGTGCAGGCTCCAAAGTCACTTTCATGTTAAACGAACGCTAAAGAATCCCTTAGAAATCTTAAGAAACTTGCTTTTGTTGAAGAATTTCTTTACGTACCTTTTACTTTCGTGCTTAGTTTTTTGTTCCTCAAAAAAATTAGGTGGTAATTGGCGAGTAACTGAAAGATGTTGTACCATACCTTCAAAACCTAATCTTTCAAGGCTCGAAATTTCCATCCAGAACTTTAGAATTTTGGTGTTTCAAGGTTCGAAAGCCAAGTTGTTAGTTCAGAAATCTGGATACTGTCACCTAAATTACATATAACGGGACATCTTTACATAGTAATTTATAATTGTTTCGTGGAAGACCTTGCTGAATCGACGATATAGATAAGTAATTGACCGAGGGTCGATCGAGTTGGTAATTTCCTCGGTGATGGCGACTTAGGAAGGTGTGCCTTCAGTGAAGTGTCTCTAATAAAGTTTCCTTGGCACATGATAACTCAAGGTAAAGGCGAGTCCATTACGTTTTTCCTAAGAGTGGTCTTTAACTCAGAAGACGAAAGAAGACAACATAAGCAAACAAGAAGTTAAAAGCATTTCGCAATCTTATATGCCACAGTTGTTCATATATCTTCTTAGATATTTCATCTTGGCTCCATTTTCTTGGATGTGCCTCAAAGAAAATGTTCGAATCTTGAAAGGCCAAAGTTCTTTTCATTTCCCTCCAATTTATAAAAAAAAAATCTTTAGGAACTGATTTGAAATAATCAAAGATGCGATCACAAAAAGCTGATACACAATAAAAATACTGAAGGGCAACACTATTTCTAATTTGTGAGGAAAGAAGTCTGAACACTACACAAAAGTACCTATGTAACACCTGTTACATAAGTTTTGGGAAGAATATAGAAGGTATATTTTAAATTTAAGAGAACTTTATTAAGTAAACTTAATGCAACAATCACCAATAAATCTTAGACTTTAACACCTGGTTGCTATATTGCTGCTAGGGGACCTCTATCTTCAATAAAACGTAATTTTTGTCTTACGTGTTGCATCAGGGTTTGGACGCTTTCTAAGTCTATTTCTCTAATTTTTTGAAGAATTCATTTTGTTCATTTTGGGCTTTCCAACTATTATCATACACCTTTCTTGCCAATAGGGTCCAAAAATTGGTTTTACATAGTTCTGGTTATTTTATTTCTCTGTGCAAAGGTTACTAAAAGCAATATAAGGATCGTTAATTAATTTGACCAAAAAATCATCTCCAATTTGCGAATATTAAAAAATTTATTGAATAATGAAATTGATAAAGCGGTCGTTTATTTAAAAACCCATATCCATGAAAATCAGTTCATAATTATTCATTAATCTCATTTATTTAGTCCAGATACAAATTTTCACGATTATAAAAACACGCAGTATAATTTCTCCTATTTATATCGCCACATAAAACGAAAGTGCCTATTAAATTCTAAATTATTACCAAACCTGCATAGTTTAGTATAGTTGCGCAGATAAAATTTTCCTATCATAAACTACCTCCATTAAATTTTGACTGTGCAGTATTAGATATCGCCAAATTATGGAGAGTACAGATTATGTGGATAGCTTTACAATATTCTGTGAATGCCAAATAGTTTTAACGAAAATGTAATCATTATTTTATTTCCATTAAAAGTCATATGTTCCGTTTTGATTTGAAAATCCTCCAATTCCATGCTATCCTAGTGCTCAACAACTTAGACTTGGCTCAGCGAGCAAGTAAACGCCTGCGGTTTATATTTTTTATTTCATAATATAATTATGTCTGTCTTTTTTCAAGTTTCAATGAAACAATCGGTATGTAACAGTGAAGGAAATCTTGTTTCTCTTGTTAATAGGCAAATTAAGTTTATTGATGTTGATACAAACTAATTGAAATGATTCCTCCTGGTGAACTGTTTGATTTCAAGCATTTTGGAACCGATAATCTTAATGTTGATTGTACATCCACGTTATGTTCGTAATTGTTAATTATATGTAAATATTCGCGATGGGGGTAGGACAACAAAGCCGAACTACACCACCTGTTATATAAACGGACCAACCAATTAAAATTTTTTCAGGAACTCTGTACAACAAACTGAGTTTACATTGAAGGTAGGAAAATTATTAATGAAGGTAATACAAAGGCGCGCAAAATAGCATGATAAAATTTATTTATATAAAAAAAAATATATAAATTATAGCTTCTTGTGTATAAATTATATCGCGCTTTGTTTTGTTCCTCAGTTAGAAGTTTCTTCCTTTGATCCTTGCTACAATGTATACACTTGACAGGATTGTAAGGTATACATTGTGCATTCAGATTATATCATATCATAAGGTACAATAATAATTCGAAATACGCTGACGACGCTGCAGACTTGTATAGAATTGTCAACACTGCAAGTTATTCGTCGACGTGGAAAATTAATGCGCTTAGCACACATCCCCCAAAGATTTACTCTTACCTACTCCATGGCTCTGGTTTATTTTATTTTGAAAACCTCACGTCTCGGAACGTTCAATTTCAAAGAGCAAAAAAAGCGCACCTTATCAAGATGAATAATACAGAGTGTTCGAAGCCGTATAATTTTAGTGTTTGAGGCGGCAATAGAATTTCACAAAGTGCTAATGCTTCCTACTAACTTTGAATGCTTAACAGTTTGGTGCTACTTCAAAAAACTTATCGTCTCATCTCAGAAATCAGGATAATCGTTAGTCCATTAGTGGAAGTACAGCTTTGAGCCGGGCTGCTACATTCTGGTTTCGGGGGCGAGATTCAACTTTAGAGAGATTATTTCGCACCAATGCGTTTTGGGAGCTCTAACGAATAAACGTTTTGCAGACTGTGATCATCCATAAATTTGTTAAATTCACTCGCTCATCGATGGAAACATATCATTTACTTCTACTACAATAATCGTAATCAACACTATTGATGGACATACGTGAACATTTAGAAATACTTTTATGCTAATTTTGATTCGTATTGTGATTTCAAAATACAATTTCCAGAGACAGACGTAAAACGCGATGTTAAAGGAATACTTAGTTCGTCGTATCTCAAGTGATTGTTCTATGTACGCAAGGAATATTTAAATTCACCTTTTGAATTCCGTTCTATATATCAACTCGCGTATAAAAATTTTAATAATCTCACAAAAATATTCTGTGAAATAGAAATCTCTGTGCGCTTTTGTATAAGAGTGAGCGAGCATTCAACATTTTATAATAACTGGATTCATGACGTGCCCTGTTCACGCGTCGCAGAATTTTTATTTGGTTCAAAAGGTGTCACATTTTACACACAATTTAATAAGTAGGTACGACATTGCTTTGCCTTTAGATTTTAATATAGAGTAAATACATCAAAGATTAATTTTGTATTTAATTTAACGAACGATGCCTTATTGTAAGGATGACTTTCAGTTTTTAAATGTCAAAAACCGACGTCTTTAATGAACCGTTCCAGTAAATTAAATTTGTTTCGTTGACAAAGTCATTATGAAAAATTTCATTAAAAGGGGCGGACGTTTGAAATTCCACCGCGCAAAAAGAAATCCTCTCACACGAGTGCAGGCAAAAATCAAATTTAGCCCAGGCATTAAAACCCGATCACTGTAACCGGAAGTTTTTCATCGGCATAACATCGTATTAATTAAAGGCGTGATAATGTAACTTTAACGAGGCTCATTATCCGGGGGCATAATTAATCAAAGTCTGCAGATGACGCCTTCATTTCGTTTCAGTTTACTTGGATATTGATATTGTGTCATTGCAGAATTTAGATTTATAGCGATTGCTAATAAATTAGTTGTTTGTGTGGATTTCCGTTTGCACAAGCTAATTCACTACGAAATGGAGCTTAATTGGTATTATTTAGACGTGCTCTTAGGACAAAAGGCCTTCAAGGATAATTACGATCAATACATCCTATCCCTTCTTTAAATTTGATTCAATCTCATATTCATTATTATTTTTCACACGGAAAGCATTAAATCCAATCAATTTTATTAGATATGATATATCTAATAGCCTAAGACAACATCCAAGGGCAATCCTTTTTATTCAGTACCTACCTTTTACTTGTTACGAAAATATTATAAAATTGATGTGTTTTCCGTAGCGAAAATTGTTTTAGTTCAAATGACTTCCGCCAGTATCATTATAGAGAAAGACGTCTACTAAACGATAAGGTTTGAATGTAGTTTGTTTGTAAGTTATAATGACTGCGTGCACACTTAAATTTAATGAACTCGTTAGTTAAAAGCATACGCTTCTCTTTATTAAAATCGCAATATTTACAGTATCATCAGAGCAAAATAATCCGCAGGCACATCTGTTTCAAAAAGCTGGGCTGCATAGGCCGCGCTCACACAATCTGCAAACCATCAACGAAGATGAATGTTACGAGGTTTTCTATTGTAAACGGTTTCTGAAACGATTCGACCGTTTCCAGTCGCACAACTCGTATGGAAAAAAAAACAAGCCGCTTTTTGTTTGTGCGGAGAAGATACGCGTATCGAATTTCATAACCTGCGTGAATATGTTAAACCTGCGTGTGGCAAAATGGCGAATACATTTGTTCCGTGCGGACAAATATGAAAAAAATTGAGATTCTCGTTATAGATATGTAAGATTGAATTTGTGAAACCATCAACAGGATTTTTGTGACAGGGTTTCCATTCGGAATATCCTGTTGATAATAGAAACAAAAAAGAACAAATTAATAAAGCTTGAAAAAAATGGAATACTATCAAAAATTTCAATAATAAATTTCTTTACATTTTCTTCGAACTTCACTTCCTTTGTTTATTTATCTTTGTTACACTCTGAGTTGCTTTTTAAAAATTTCTATTCCAGATCTGTTCATCTTCACTCATTTATGTCAAAATATTTATTTTATTTAGTGTAATTCTGTGCACATCTCTAAGGAAGATCACAACCGAGTCATCGGAGCCACTGATAACGAATTTTGACTCTTAGTATTCCAAATGATTATTCTTGGTGAAGGACACAGAGAAAAATTTCTGGAATTCTAAATATCAACAAATCTGTGGTACAGAGGACCGCAGCACGGTTCAGAAACACTGGCAGTTTCAAAAGAAGACGCAGACAAAGTGCTAAAAGGAAAACAACACGTAGAGAAGATCGCTTTATCGAACTTTAGAGTTTAAGAAAGCGGTTTGTAACATCTCGTGAATTAAAAAATGATCTTCGATTAGCCATTGGGAAAGAAATTTCTGCCAAAACAGTAAGGAGAAGACTAAAAGAAGTCAATTTGTCTATTAGAAAACCAGCAACCGGTCCAACTCTCACAGCTACGCACAAAAGAAATCGCTTAAACTTTTGTCAAAATCATCAAGGTTGGGACGAGAGGCAGTGGAACTCCGTTTTGTTTTCGGAAGAGTCCAGATTCCTTCTAAGCAGGAATAATCGCCGTGCTATTGTCATACGAAGACCAGGCGAGCGATTTGCACCATGTACCATTCGAGAATTTGATAAATTTGGTGGAGGGTCTGTAATGGTTTGTGGTGGCATACAATTTAATGGTCATGCAGAATTGGTTTTGGTACGAAATGGGTCGCTAACAGCAAGAAGATATAGAGGCAAGATTATGGATCCCCATGTTCAACCATTTGCCGAAAATTTCGGCAATGGATTTATTTTTATGCAAGGCAATGCCAAACCTCATACAGCTAACATTGTCACAGCTACGTTGAGGGATGCAAATATCCAAAGTTTAGAGTGTCCTGCCAAAAGCCCTGATCTCAATCCTATTGAGCATCTCTGGGATCAATTGGGCAACAAAATTAAGAACGCACCGAGACCACCAGTAACACTTGACGAGCTCTCTAACATGCTTGTTCAAGAATTGGAACAAATACCTCAAGAAAGTATACGAAAGTTAATCTCAAGCATGCCAAGACGATTAGCAGCTACAAGAGGAGGGCATACACGCTATTAATAATTTTAGTTTTGTTAACTTGTTACAAATTAGGATATAAGTTCATGAGAAGACCAATGGTATTTTAAAGAATTAAAGTATTTTAGAGACCCAAGTCGCAACTAGGAACTAGGAACCATTTTTCCACATCTAAACTACGGAATTATATTCTAACTTTCGAGTAAATATTCCATACTAACTTTGGCCTTCGATGATATTCGTTTTTAAGCTGCGTTTAATAATGTAGGGTGGTACCGTGCGAGTTTGTCATTAAAGACGACTTACAGAATATTGACAATGTTTATTACTAGGACCCAATCATTAATATTAAATGGCATCAAAATTGCAACACTTATACTAATCTGCTGGAATTTCGAATGATCTACCACCTAACAAGATCATTTGGCCTCATGGCTTATCAGAAGAGCGAACTGCTGAAGAAGATCGAAGGCAATGTTTAGATTAGTCCAAGTCGTTTTCAGTCACGCATCGTGATTCCGCAGGAGATACTTAACAGCCATATGAAGCCCAGATGGCGATATATACCTTCGATGTTTTACTAAAGAGCATGAGCATCGGACCGTTGGGGTTGTAGTATAGGGTGCTAATGTCGTTAGTGATACAGCAGCTTCTTCTGTGGATGGAAGAAATGAAGACAAATACACTGAGTTTCCTTTAATTTGTGAAGATGATATAAACCACCTAATTCAAAAGCATCTATCAATTCGATGAAACGTTGCAATCTCTTTGATAAAAATACCACTTGTCTCGGAGGAACCACAATAGGAATTCGCTGATGAAGAAGTAAGCCCAAAGTGGAACACGAAACATGAAAAATGAGTTAGCATGGAGCAGCACCAAGTGACTAAAACATCTACCTTGCAAGAAAACACTTTTAGCTATTCCCGATCTGGACGTGTAGTAAATGGCGAATGACAATATTCCATTCTGAAATGCAAGACACAGTTTTGACTTTGGTTTTCGAACGAATTGTTGAAGAAACTGCCTTGCACCAACACGTCCGCCAAATTACCGAGAGATTCAACAGAACTGGAAACATGATGAATTTCTGGTACTATTCTTGCTGATGTTAGTGACCTAATATTGCAGAAGCTATTAATAATTCCTATATTACTAGAACTTTTCCTGACTCTCTTAAACTAGCCAAGGTTATACCTACCAGTCTTCAAAAATATAGGTTCTAAACTGGACATAAGCAACTATCGCCCTATATCGCTGATTCTCTAAAGTATTTGAAAGACTTATCTATGAAAGATTGTAATCATACTTGGAACATTTCAATATTCTATCTAGATATCAGCATGGTTTTATTAAAGGTCATTCTACTGAGTCCGTAATCTTTGAATGTCTACACGAAATAACTTCTTGTCTGAGTAATGGTGGATCTCACATTGGTATTTACTTCGATCTCTCTAAAGCATCCGATACTTTAGATCATATAATTATGTTAACGAAACTCTATACTATTGGTATCAACGGAGTTGCTCTAGATTTGTTTCGATCCTATCTCTCCGGTAGGTCTCGACAAGTGTGTATCAGACACATGAAGAATGGTGTAATTGAGGATATTTTATCTGACCTCAGAGTAATAAGTAAAAGCGTACCACAAGGCTAAATTCTAGGCCCATTATTGTTTATAATCTATGTTAATGATTTAAAACAAAAATTTCCATCTGTGTCATTATGTCAATATGCTGATGATACTTCGTGTATAGTGACTGGGAATTCTCAGGCCTCATCTTCCAAAATTGCCTCCACAAATGTTTAAATGGTGTGAGAGTAATCATCTTAACTTAGTTAATGTCCATAGAAGAACAGCAGGTAGGTTATTTGACAACGTTATTAACAGTTTGCTGGCCACCATGATAGAGCAATGCATCAACAAAAAACGGTCATTATATAAACTTGGTGGTTTCCCAAATATCATGGGTGCAACTGACTGCTCCCATATAAAGATTCTTTGCCCGTCAGGTTGTAATAATGAACTATTCTGAATTGAAAAGGCTAGTCCTCCATTCTCCGAAATAAGCTTAGTACTTTCATTTAATTCAATACCTTTCTTCCCTCCACCAATTTTAACTCTTTCCCTGTTTTCTTTTGACATTGCTTTTTTGGCTTTGGCCTTTAAATCTTTCCATAAAATTTTCAACTGACTTTGAGATTTAGGTATTCTAGCCTCCGGATTAAACTCGTCATGAAGCTCATCTCAAGCTTTTGTCTTCTTTTGAATTATCATATTATCGTGTTTTTTAGATTCTATCACATTAACATGTTTCTTCTTTAGCTCGAGTAATCTTCCTTTATCAACTTCAGATATGTGTTTCCCTTTCTTCTTCTTGTTTTGATCGGCCATAATATTGAAAGAGGAAAACAGACTAAACAACAGATAATTACAGAGGGCGCCTGTGCTGATGAGGATGATGTAGTCACTGTGTAAGTTTTAGGGGGTGTAACTGGTATAAACAGAAGTAGAAAACGATAGCGACCGTTCTTCAAAGTCGGTCTACTAGTCAATAAAATTAAATAAAGAAAGTGCAAGATATAATATTAATAATCAGCTTAATAACCGCCGTTTTGAAGCGAAAGCTATTAGACTATTCATTCGAATCTAAATTAGTTATAACTGAAAGAGTATTCTAAACATAAGCTCTCTGATGGAAACTTCAGAAGTAAACAACTTCTATAGTATTATACTTCTATAGTTGTAACTACAGAAGTATTTTCAAGTGATTTGGTGCTCGTCACCCTTAATCCGGCAACTAAAGACGTGAGTTCGAACTGGACTTGATACGTGCAGATCTTGTGAAGAAATTCATAGGCAGGAATACAGCAGAATTCATGCTGATACTTGCTCGACAAGTTCTGACTTGGTTCATCTATAAATAAGATAAAGGAATATTTAATTTAGAGACATTTGGATCTACCGTCAAATAATTTGTGTAAGATGTTAACATATCCAATAGAAATTTTTTCTAATGAGTTAATAATTTAATCATTTTTAAATTGTAGAAAACTTATCATTGCGATTCTATTATAGTTTTACACAATGTGTAGAAGTCTGTTATAGTAAATGTTTACATAAGATGTATAATTTTAGTGTTGAAACTTTATCTTCACACTTACGAGAATTTATTGTCGTACAAAAGTTAAATTAGTACGGAGCTTTTCACTCCAAAATGGAGCTGTAATTTTGCTATAAACAAATGTACACTTTTTTAAGGTAGAAGTGGAAATATATTTGAATTTTTAAAAAAATTTTCAACAATTATGTTAATTTTTCCACCGCGATTTTCCACAACATTGTGTAAAATCTCTGTGCAACATTTTTCCAAACAGTGTGGTGTGCACACGCTGTTAATTAAAACACCGCAGTGCACCCGCGTGCGTCCGTGTGTTTGTCTGACACAATACCAAGTGTTTACTCAAACAATGATCTTATTTGTTAATGGAAATGAAATCGTCCGAACACTAAACGGATTAAATTTTGATCGAGTTAATGGGGCCGCGCGATAAAGCAGCAGAGAACAGTTTTACTGAAACGGGGACGAGTTAACAAATTTAATTAAAAATGAAATAAGTTAATTCTATAAATTATTCGGTCGACTGCCCGTTTTAATCTACCTACAGTTTTATGGCAATAATTTAAGTAATTAATTAATTCAAACTGCGAACCGCAGGATGTTTTTTTCTTTTTTTTTTTTTAGACAGATAAATTCAGATTACTTAACACATTTCCCGCAATAATAAATTCACTTTTTAAACTACTAATTCTATGCGTAAAGAGATAACAAAATTAAAGAAATAATTTAGTACAGCAGAATATTTTGTAATGCGCATTTTCCACTATTTTTTAGATTTGAAAACTATTATCTTTCAGTTTCAATTAAATTTCTGTTTTTAATAAACTAAAAACAACTAATAAATTTCGAATCTAACACAATAAATCGCGTGATGTAAGTATAGCATTCTGAATTATAAATCGAGGTAAATACAGCGAGCTCAATTTTTCAGCTTCGATTTTCTATTAGGAAAGCAATATTTCTCCCGCTCGATTTTATTGTTTTATACTTCTCACGAGTTTCGGACAGGCCAGAACGCTCGGAAGTTAAGAAAGTAGGTAGTAGGTAGGCAAAAAAAAACAAACAGGGTTTACGAGATACATCATTGGAAGTTTTTACGACAAAAAAATATAGAACGGGAGCGGTTATAAAAGGAGGCAAAGTGTTATTTCCTGGCTGCGGTTTGTGCTAGGACCTTATTAAAAAATTTTCAACTTTCTTATTTTGGGCTACTTCATTTTATTACTTTCTCAGTTTATACGACGAGATTTCAGACTCTAATATATTATTACGTGCACGATTTTGTTGAGGTGCAAAAATAAAGCACGCTGTGGGATTTAAATAAGCAAATCGCATGCGGGATGTTTCTCGAAACGGGGAAATTATTTAAGCAAACGTATGACAGCACGGATACACTAGAGCTAAATGAAAACTAAGAATATAACAATGAGGTAACTATTAGTCTGTATATTGTTTAAGTTCCAAGAGATTTCTCTCTACGTTTATATTTCCAGGAACTTTCATTGTATTCTAGCTCATTTGCATTCATGTCTGTCTGTAATGGAAAGATTACGAGAGAATTATTATTTAGTTTTGTAATGAAGAATAATTACAAATTAAAAAAAAAACAATGAGGAAAAGTAATTAACTTACAAATTGAAACTTAGTTATTTAGCGCTCGAACTATACGAGTGCGAAAAAGTTCATTACAAACTTCAACGTGTAACACAGTTTTTAATAAATAATTTATGCAAAGTAAGGCGAAAGGAAGTTCTACTGTACCAATCGTGGGTACTTACACACGTGTCGAATACATAATTAAATTCACGCGGCGGTTTCTTTTTTTAATCCAAAAAACCTTACTTAATACTTGAATAAATTACGCTTTTGCTTCTTTCGGAAAGTGAATAGCTTGGCGTGAATGAATAGCTTCTGCAATTTATATTACGTTCCTTATTCAAAACATGCTGCTGCTTTCTTCCATTGGCTATTCACTTGGCTATTAACTGACATTCAAGCAGGTAATCAATGTAAATTGCGAATGCCATTAATTTCGGATTATGGAGTTATTTTCCGATTGGAGATGTGTAATGGAATTTGTTCGAATTCTGCTGTCGTCTTGTTGGATGACGTTATTAAGCCGAAATCGCGGCGGCGCTTTCAACAAACCCGACGAGTCGAGACAAAGAATTGGATTAGAAGTTGAAATGTTTAAAAAAGAAACTGCAACATGAAGTTGATGTTCAAAGCTCAAATAGAATTTCTTTATATATGTACTTGGCAAAATAATTAATACCTTTTTTAAATAGTTTAAAATATGCAATAAAGTTGACGAAATTATATTCCACTGTAAGTACGTTTGGCTTTAGAAACTTTGTATTGTACTCGAACAACTATAACGTTTTTCCGTTATAAAATTCATACGCTCCCCAGCGGATGGAAGTACGAACTAAAGCAATAACTTAAATTACATTCTGCGCTGTAGGGAAACCGTGTTTTTGTGTACTCTCAAATCCTTAAATAGTAAACACTAAAGCAATCTCAGGAGATGCTGTGTTTTAGTTGAAAGAAAACAGTGTAACCTTTTCCGAGCAGAATTTTCCCATGTCGGGGACGCCCGCCGCGATTAAGTTATATTTTTATTAAATTTGTGAAATCTAAACACTCGGTGCACGATGCTAGTTACTTCCTTTCGATGATGTCAAAGGATTTATCCTTAAGATGAAAACTAGCCGTTGTTCCACAGGAAGCAAATATTTGTTGAGAGCATAAAATTGCAAAGCTTTCTACTTTAATTACAATAAATAGGATATTTCGAAGAACGAAGTAAAAGTAACGTAGCAAATTGTTTAAAATTAAAAAATAAATGAATGCTTCTGGACTTAAAGTCATTTTACTGATAATTTCAGGCGATTGACTGAAAATCTATACCCCATCTAGCTACCCTCGTGAAATTTACGACGTTCTCTATCATTTAATCCAATTCCTGATCGACTGGCCATTATGAACTAGTTGTAGAGGAATCATACAATTAGTAATTACAAGCGTTATTTTGTGCTTGGATGAAATTGTATGAACCCTCTCAGCCTGAAACTGATTAATAATCCCCAATTACACTTAACGGTGCATATTCGTACTCTCCACATCCGGGTTCTTATTGTTTTGAGTTCACAACTTGCAAGCGTTTTAATTTCAGTTTGGATTTTGCAGTCTTACAATTAATAATAATAATAATAATAATAATGCCTTTATTCAATCAAATCTATATACATGCGGACAATGTATACAAAATGAAGCATAATGAAACTAGAACTAAAAATTAATTTGATTTGATTGAACCACAGGGCGAATTTCAGATAAAAATCTGTTTTTCAAATTAACCCTGGTATGCGTTCACACGTATAACATAACAATAACATTACTATATAAAGATTACAAAAAGAAAAACAAAAGAGAATTACCTATTGCCCATTAATAAACTGAAATTATCTGACCACTGGATTGCATTTAAATTTTGCTCAGAAACAGTAATGCTCGCAAACGTCTCCTGAAAACTGACAATGATAAACACTTAATGTCGGACGGAATACTGTTGAAAATTTTACTAATATTGTAGGTGAAACTCCTTTCAAATAAGGCAGTTTTATGCAAGGGTGGAGTGATGAGACCTTTAAAGCGAACATTAATGTTATGCACGTCCGTACGAAATTTGATTTTATTGTAAAGATAAGGAGGTGTTTGTGTGTCAATAGTTTTACGGAAAAATATTGCTGAATGCAGCAGTCTTCTGGACTTCATATTAAGCCAATTCAACTCTGCCAATTTATCAGAAACATGATTACGGCGCTGGAGCCCAAAAATAAGCCTAACACACGAATTTTGAATTTTCTGAATCCTGTAAGAATCCATGTAATTTAGACACGGATCATACACTACATCACAATAGTTAAAATGTGATAGAACTAATGACTCGAGCAGCATGCATTTAATTTTTTTATTCAAAAAGTCACGATTCGAGTAAATCAACCTTAAATTCGTTATTGCTTTCTGTATACAAGAGGATACATGCTTAGTGAAGCGTAATTTTTCATCAATGTGTAAACCTAAACTTTTAACTGTATCAACTGGATTTAGAGTTGCATTTCCGATTGTAATAAAAAATTTATTCCTTGCTCGTTCACGGTCTATTATTTTACCAAATAAAATTACAGATGACTTAGTCGGATTAATGACTAGAGAGTGTTTGGAAGAAAAGTCTATTACTTTAACAATATCATCATTAATATTAGAAATAGCAGTTGAAATATCATTGTGACAAAAAGAATAATACAACTGAGTATCGTCTGCATATCGATGGCTTTTACAATGCTGTAACACGCTTGTCAGATTGCAGGTATAGATATTGAAAAGTAAAGGACCAAGAATAGATCCTTGTGGAACTCCCTGTGTCAACTCTAAAGAATTGGATACAGACTGATTGAGCACAACTTTTTGTAGCCTACCATTCAAATAATTTTCAAATAATAGAACAGCACTATGACTTAATCCAACGTATTTCAAAATGGCTACAAGAAGTGAGTGATTGACAGTGTCAAACGCGCGAGAAAAATCAAGTAGCACTAAGGCAGTAAGTTTATTATGTTCCATATTTCTAAAAATGTCATCAGTAATGTCACACATAGTGGTCATGCAACTGTATCCAGAGCGAAACCCAGACTGATGCAACGGTAAAATATTATATAATTTCAAATGGTTACTGATTTGTCTATACATAACTTTTTCCAGTATTTTAGAAAGGCAAGGCAATATACTAATAGGACGGAGATCTTTTAGTTCTTCGGGATTATTTATTTTAGGTAATGGGTAAACCAGTGCTGTTTTCCACAAAGACGGAAAAGAACTAGTTTGCAAACAAAAATTTATAATGAAAGTAATATAAGGAATTAAAAATGGACAGCAAATATCGATTAACTTTATATTAAGACCATCATCACCTATACTATTGGATTTTATGCTCAGCAAAATTTTATTTACTTCCCATTCAGAAACAGGTTCGAATGTAAATTATGATTCAAAATTAACACGGAAATTACTTAAATAAAAATTTAGTAAGTTATTATCTGTATTAGTAGACGTAATCGAATTCAGAAAGAAATCATTAATGTTATTGACATCTGCTAGGTAATCCGGAACAGTTTTATGAGGGCGTGAGTGTATATTTAGATTCCTGAGCTTTTTCCACGTAACTCTCCTATTTGCAGAAGAAAAGGTACAATTTAAGTACGCCTTTTTTTCTTGCTTAACAGAAAAGGTAACCAAATTTCTGAGAGATTTGTAATAGTCCCAGTGATGCGGTAGCTTTGTTCTAAGAAACCTTGCATGAGCTTTGTCACGCATAGATATCATTATTTTGATAACATCAGTCAGCCAAGGAGCTTTAGGTTTAGTAAATTTAGAAGAGACTTCGGGAGCATGTAAATCAAATAAGGTTGTCAAATTTGTATTGAGAAAGGCGACCATGTTGTCGACATCATTTAAATGGTACAGAGAATACCACGGTAACGCTTCTAAATCAATTTGGAAGTGCTCATAATTGAAATAACGGAAGCTTCTGTAAGTTCTAAAAATTGGATTAAAAGTTAAGTTTCCACAAGCAATGTCACAAAATGTTAAATAATGATCTGATATCTCAAGAGAAGTGATGATTCCTGATTTAGAAATAATGCTTAAATCTGACGTAATAATGTAATCAATTAAAGTCGAGGAACATCTTGTTACTCTAGTTGGCTCAGTAATTATTTGATGGAGGTTGAATGCATTTAAAGAACTAATCATGTTTCTGGTATTTGCCGAATCAACATCAAGAAAATTAATATTAAAGTCCCCAAGACATAACACATGATCAGCAAGCGGTAATAGAAAAGATATAAGGTCTTCAAAATTGTCAAGGAAAGTAGATCCAGAAAGTTGTGGTGGGCGGTATAGTACACCAACAATGTAATTAATATTGCCGAGAGTAAACTTAATCCATAAATTATCCAGCAATTCATGGGTGGCCGGTACATCTACAATCTTATATTTAAGTCTTTTATTAATGTAAAATCCAACACCTCCACCTCTTTGCACACGATGTTTATGCAGAAAAATAAAGTTGTTAATAGAGAAGCTGCAAATATCGTCTTCATTCGATAGCCAAGTTTCGGAGACACCAACGATATCATAATTAATATTTTCAATATGATCAGATAATTTATGAAATCCCGTAAATAGGGAGCGTACATTAAGATGTGCAAATTTTATTGCAGACATAGGTAAGTGAACAACTTAATGCGTAATGTAATACTAGGAATATTTCAATATATCAATGAGCTACAACTGTTATAGACACAACATGACAGTCGCATAAGCAAAATTAAATACAAAAGAAAACATTAAAAATTAAATTAATTCTACTATGAGCAAATAGAGAGAAAAAAAAAACACAAAACAACAACAAAAAAAAGAAACAAACTTGCTTTAAAGGTATTAAAGAAATGCAAGTATAAGATTCGAGTAAAAAAATATAAAATATTAATATTACTCGAGAAAAATGTTTAATTCAAAATCATTTAAAATTATTTAAGTCATCCATTGTAGCTAATTTCCGTATGACGTTATTAACTTTAACAAAAACATTACCATCTCTGGTCCAGACGCTTTTAGATGTAAATTTATCCACAGCAGCACGATAAAGATTGAGACGTACTTTAGTTAAGTCTTCTTTGATTATTATTTTCGTGCCCTTAAATTTGGACTTATTTTTGTAAATAGCATCTCTGACCTTGTAACAATTGAATTTAATGATGAGAGGAGCAGGTCCTGAAGCGTTTTTACCCGGTAGCCGATGACTGCGATCAATGTTGTATTCCTTCACATCGACGCCCAGTTTA
This sequence comes from Serrognathus titanus, assembly GCA_039766575.1. NCBI lineage: Eukaryota > Metazoa > Arthropoda > Insecta > Coleoptera > Lucanidae > Serrognathus > Serrognathus titanus. Next base: position 75,374,534 of record CM077912.1, read on the forward strand.
TCCTTGAATAAATTAATGAGCAGCTCATTTGTGTCTTCATGCTGAGATTGAGGAATTCCGTAGATTCGCAAATTATTGCGCCGCGTGTACTGCTCCAAACTGTCCACTTGCTGATCTAGTTTCTTGCAGCTCTCAGATAACGCGCATTCCAATCGTGAAATTTTTTCTTCTAGTGGTTGTAACGAAGCACGAAATTTTTCACTTATGGCCTCAAATAATTTATCACTGAGGTCGGATATAAATTTATCAGATGTAACAACCTTTTCTATAATGCGTTGAATTAACAACTCTTCATTGGATAATTTATCGGTGGCACTGTTTTTTTCTCGCAAATTATAACTCATTTTAAATGATGAGTGAAATCACAAAGCAAATACAACTAGAACTAATTTTACGAAGAGATTAACACTCAGCGACTGATCTACGTCTATTAATGTTGACTGTTCATTGATGAATGAATTACAAGTTCGAATTTTTAATACGCAACATTTATGAATCATTTCGCATTAAAGGAATACACTCGTCATTTTAAAATTCCTATTCCTTCCCATCTTTATTTCATTTTTTTTTAATATTTATGGGAAGTTTCCGAAAACGCAATAGAAACTTCAGAGAAAAGAAACTTTCCACAACTCATTTAAAAGAAAAGAAAAAAGTTTACTTTTCCATTTAAACGTAAAGTTTAGGGGCCACGTGTACAGATTAAGGCTTCGGTAATTACAACTCGATTTGTTGAAAGACCTCTGCAGGTGTAAATGCTTATGGCCCCCAAAATAATAATGCGCACGCGAATTCCTGAATTGGGAAAATGAAATTGAGCCCTGATATGGGGGTCGATGAAAGGTAGAAGTTCCTATCATTTTTTTTTCTCGTGGAGAGACAAAGTTCGTTCTCACTGTTCATCTGAATAGACGAGTTCCGGTCTCTGGAGTCGCAACGTCGCGAAACTTTATTTACCGCATCCAAGAGATGTCTTTTCATTTCTCATTCATGCAGTTCTTACGATTTCAAATCCTCATTATTCAACTGCAAAACATTTTAACTCTTACTTCCCTGCACTATTTAGATAAATACTTTGGACGTGGATGATTTAAATTGCTGTATTCTTTTCAGGAATATCTCCGGCCGCGCGTTTCCGCTGTGAGCAAATTGCGTTTGAAGTCAGAGATAAAACAGGCGACGGTGTCTTGTAAAATTATTAAAATCAAAATAAGATTGTACAATTTAATGGTGACCTACAAACTTAGCAAGTACAAGACAACTTTACGACATGCAACAATTTCTGATATTATTGTAATTTCAGCTATCTGGAAAAATTAATGATAAAGGGGATAAGATAGCATTAGAGGAAATACAAGCAATGCTAGTGCAAAAAAAAAATCCAATGGAGTACTCGTCGAGATCTGGCTTGGGATTCCTTGCAATGAAAACGTCAAAGGGGAACGTTTAAAGGAGAGGAGGTGAAGTGAGTTTAGGAAGAAGTGGATGTAATCTTCAATCGCATCAAGACGAGCCAATAATAGAAGAACGAAGTATTAAAAGAAAGGCGTAAAGATTGGCCTTAAGCTTTTATTTGGGCTGACCAAAACCCAGTTTAAACGAAAAGTATTAATATTTAGTAATTTGAGCTAAAATTTAAAAGCTTAACATTTATTGAACTGTAAAGGCAAATGATTAGAAAAATTCTGACTCTTTGGTTACTTCTTAGCTTGTCGTTTTCGTTTCTATGTCCTCTGACTTACGTTGAAGGTTCCTGCAGACTTTCCTTTAATAACCTAATCAAAACGAACCTGAAATGCATTTCGCAGTTATAAGAAGTAATTACAAGGTTTGAACCGAAGCGGCCACGCCCTATTAAATATGCATAAGAAATATAATCTAATTAAGCAGGCCATGTTCTTATATTCAAGTTTAGATTAAAAAAATTAACATCTAAATTAATCCCTCTGGTTATATGAAGCTTGCATATTTTAGGCCCTTGTAAATGTCAAAATCGTTTTAATGAAACACTAAATGATATATGTATTAACGCTATATCATTGTCTCAACCCTTATTCATTCATTCATTCATTGTTAAATACTTTCTGAGAAAATCAAATTAATGAATTATTTAGTGTATGATTAAAAATTTGATTTGTTTTGTTCGTCTGGCACAAGGCGACGTACGAACTTAGAACTTCCTGGGCGATCAATTCTAGTGTGATGAATTACTTCCGGAGGACGTCGATGTAAGATTCGCCACCCAACATAAACAGCACGAGATATTAACAAAATGTACAAAAGTTTCGTGTATGCGTATGTAGAAGCCGGAGCTAGCAACGTTTACGAATTTAAAAAGTTTAAATTGATGTAGTTTCAAAAGCGTTAGCTGAAAAATCGAGATCCCAAAACTTATTTAATATATCAATATTATTTGTAACAGCTGTTGACGTTCTTCCGCAGAGAAATATATTGTGCGGTGGGCACTATTAGTTTTTAATTTAATCTCATCTCGTCTAGCGGTGGAAAACCAGAGATATTTATTCCAATGGAAAAATCCGCAGTTTGTTTTTTATTCGCGCCTCCTTTCTCAAAGTTCTCATTCTATATATAAATTGTCGTACTTCAATTAAACTTGAACTTGAGAGATACTTCCAGTCAGAATAATATTCTCGACAAATGTTGCTTTTCTACGATTATAAATTTGTAAATGTGTATAATATAAATCTGACACAGAGTAATGTGAAGAATATGTTGGAAAGACGGTCCGACATTTTTATGGAATAACGTGGGGTTTGACGGTTTGTTATTACCGAATATATATATAGTTGTCAACGTGCCTTGTTCGTGTATGGAATGAAAGATTGAAAATGAATTCTTTCCTATTCATGGTCCGATATTTATTTATTTTACGTTTTCTGCACGTTAATCCACCGTCACGCGACCAGTCGAGTATTTATTTATCTTCTCTGAATGATGTAATTTTCAGAGCACTGGAAACGGAACTCCATTGTAAATGTTAATGTTTCGCAAGTGTTAAGCGGTCATAAATACGTTTAATTTGTTTGCGACTATAAACTAACAAACTATCTGTAAGACTCGCAAGATAAATTTAAGTAAGTTTGCGTAAATACGCAGATGAATGCACAACTAGTTTAATTTTGCTTTCAGTTGCTTTTGACTCTTCAAATCCAACACGTAATAAACTCTAGAGTTTATTTAAATTTTTACTTTTGGATAATCACAATCTTGTGAGAGCTGTGGAAGAATCTTTCATGGCAAAGAAGTTGTTTTGGCATCTTTATAGACATAGAGGGTGCCTTTGATAACACATCACTTAAATTTATAGAAAAAGCAGCACTGACAATTAGGGCACTAACAATTAGGTGGATCAAATCAATGCTGGAATGTCGGACAGTAACAGCTTCATGAGGAGGGGTAGAAACAACAATAACTAAAGCAAAGGGCTTCCCAAAAGGTGTGGGGTTTTATCACCGCTGATGTGGATTATTGTCGTCGATGACCTACTGAGAAAAATGACTGATAAAGGTCATCATATTTTTGGTTATGCGGATGACATAGTTATACTTATCCGAGGAAAAAATGAAGGCGTAATCTCCAAACTTTATAGTGCCATAAGAAGCAACTTAGTGTAAACCCTAAAATAAACCATCATAGAACCATCTATGAAACGAAGAGGAAGCTGTGTTTAATTGCTCCCCGTTTAAATCGAATCACTATACAGCTTTCCAAAGCTGATAACGAAGCTCAATTAGAAAGCACATGCCGATAAGACATAAATACCCAGATGAATGCACAACTAATTTAATTTTACTTTCGGTTGCTTTTGAAGAGAACCCTTCTCTCTTCCTTTCTTCGACGAGGAAGCATTTTTATCAATACCTTTTTTTGGATATGGTCTAATTACTTCGGGGGACATTATTGGCAGAGAACTTTGTGGACCAATATTCAGAGATGATGTAAGATCCTCTTCCAATCGATTCCCCAAAGGGACTACAGAGGTTACAGCAGCTGATATGTCATATGCTTCACAATTTTCGGCTACTTCATCATCTTTTTCATTTATATTCATATTCACAAAATCTGTGTCTTGTTTATTTTCATCATTCACATCCGCAACGTCTGGAACATCTTGAGAATTCGTATCAAATATTTCTATTGGTGCGAAATCGTCATCTCCAAAAGCAAGTCTATTAAATGGCCAAATACCTGGTTTTGAAAACCCACTCGTAATATTCTTTGGAGTGAAAGATTCCAGGAAAGCTGATTTTGTTAGCTCAGCAATGTTATATATGGACAAAGTCTTTCCCACATTTCTAACGTGCCAATCATTAAAGCGATTTTCAATTTGCCTTTAAAAGGCCCAAAAATGCCGACGTCCAAAGGCTGCAATTTATGGGACGTGTGTGGTGGAAGAGACAAGTAGACGATACCATCGTCACGACAATAGTTAACCACATGTATTGACACGTGAGACTCGTGGTTGTCACATATTATGAGAATGGATTGTCCTTGGTGTATAAAGTTTGGCGCTGAATATGACGTAGAACTTGGACGTGCAATTCAGCAGTCATCCAACCGTTTCTGTTTGCCAAACCTAGACTTCCTTCCGGAGCTCCATTTAAAAAATGTTCTTTGTAATGGACACGTGGGAAAACATACACAGGAGGAAAAGCAGCCCCTGTAGCAGTAACTATTCCACATAATGTTACAAGTTCTCCTCGTTCACTTGATACAATTTGTCCTACTTGCCTTTGTTTCTTTTCAGCCAAAACTTTAGGTGTAGATAACACTGTAGTAATCCCAGTTTCATCTAGATTTATTATACGGTCAGGCGTAAATTTGTAGCGAATCATTACTCTTTCATAATTGTCAAAAAATTCATTGATTGCTTTTTTATTAAACGCAAAACTTCTTGCTGCGCTAGTATTTTCCGGTTTTCTGAGGCTTAGCTCCTGATTCCTATTTCTAAATCCTGCCGCCCAATCTTTTCCAGCACATTTATTCTTTTTCCAGGATTCAGGATATTTACATCCCAAGAATTCTGCGTATTCATAAGCCAAAACCAGGACTTGCTGCAGATATTTAGTAAAGGCTTTCTCTTGTTGAGTTGAGAACACCTGTGCTAGAGTGTACTTGGACCCATAGTTATTAGAAGATGACGCTTCATTTCCTTCAGCAGTTTTTCGAAACTTTTCAATACGATGTTGCAAAGTTGCAGGTTTGATCCCATATTTGTCAGCTGTCTTCCGTATAGACAACGTCTTCGATATAACTTCGAATATAGCATTCTTTACGTTCTCTTCATCGATTCTTCTCCTATCAGTCTTGGGTACAAAAGTTCGTACCATTTTCTGGAAAAAAGAGTTTAGAAATTTTATGTACTATCGGGGCACTTTTATACACATCAATGCGCCCCGTATCTTAGTGTATCAATGTACCCCAACAGACATTTTCGAAAAATTAAAATTATTATCAATTAAACTATTGAATTTATTTAAAAAACACGTGTAATTCTAATTGCTAACGGAAATTACTTACCTTTGGTATCTTTAGGTCTCAAGTAAACGATGTAAAACGGCGTTAGAACACTTTTGAATGGCACGTAATTTTTTAGTTGGCTGCGCAAAAATACACTTGCTCTCGTCAAATACTAATGGCTGACTAGCGGGCGGCGCGGCCGCAACTGCTTTTTTCAAACATGTACAGACAAGTTTTCGTGATGTCGGGGTTCGCCTAACGTTTTTCAATAATCAAATATTGGTGGTGTATCATTGTACCCCCTACATCAATGTGCCCCACTTCCCCCTACTAGGAAAACCTTCAGACATGATGCCGAAAGTGTTTGACTTTGACATACATAGCTTATGAAATGGATATTAGTAGCCTCCATGTCTTATTTTTGGTTATGCGGATGACTTATCAGAGGAAGACATGAAGGCGTAATTTTCAACCTTTATGGTGCCATAAAAAGCAACTTAGTGTAAACCCTAAAATCATAAAACCATCTACGAAACAAAGAGGTAGTTGTATTTAATCGCTCCCCGTTTAAATGGACTCACTATACAACTTTCCAAAGCTGATGACGAAGCTCAATTAGAAAGCACATGTCGATAAGACAGTGTCAAAGGCAACGACATTTCTTTGGGCATGTCACGAGCTTCTTGGTAAAACAAGGAATCTGAAATCGCAAATGATTCATTGGTTATATACGGCAGTAATAAGACCCATAGTTACTCATGCCTCCTTAACGTGGTTGACAAAGACCATCGAGGAGCTACGTAAAATAAACTGCAGAAATTGCAGCGATTAGCATGTTTGAATGGCAGGGACCATGAATACAACCCTAACAGTAGTTCTTGAGGTCTTGCTAGAAATCCGATCGCTTCACTTACTAACAGCAGCTCTTGAAGTCCTGCTAGAAATCCAGCCGCTTCGCTTACAGGTGCAGGGGGAGGGCATCTAGCTCCTTGAGACTAACCCGGATTAGGAGATTCAAATCAGGTGATCGCACAGGTCATCTTAGTGGCAGCCAGACATACTGGGAAAGCTTCAGACATGATGCCGAAAGTGTTTGACTTTGAGACTTTCGTAGCTTATGAAGTGGATATTAGTAGCCTCCATATAGTTAAAAGATAGTTAAAAGCCAAATAGCAAAGTTAGGTAACAAGGTCTCCATTTGGTGCACGGATGGATCAATTATTGCAAAGGGGACAGGCCTAGGTATTTACGGCTCAAAGTACCATGCATCAATAGCCTTAGGTACTATCCCAACAATTATGCAAGCTGAAACACTTGCAATAAATCTTTGTGTCAAAGAAGGAACACTGCCTGATAGTTAGGAAACTGTAAAGGCAATCGAAGCATACTGCACTGAATCCTTTTTCTTATGGCAATTCCTCAAGGAACTACCTAAGGGCGACAAAATTACCCTAAAATGGATACTGGGCCATGAGAGTATAGAAGGGAACGAAAAAGTCGACAAGGTTGGTCGTACTGGTTCTGAGACTTCTCTCATAGGTCCTGAACTTTACTGTGAGTAAGATAAGAAAGGAAGAAAATATCCTACTGGAAAAATGTTCAAGGTCAAAGACCTTAAAGATTATCGCAGGTCTTTTTACTGGCCACTGCCCTGTGAGGTGCCACCTTAAAGAAATGGGCTTGGCAGAAAGTGAAATAGCTAGACTTTTGCTTACGCTCAAATAGTGTGAGAGTGACATCTGATGAAGTGAAAACTAAGCCTAATAGAAATATGAAATAAATCACACGTAGGGTTTGAACAATAGATCAATTTGGTCGCAATTCTGTGAGGCTACTTAAGAGCCCTTCGTCGCCCCTATACTTTAGATAAATCTTTTTTCATCTAAACTATAGCTTCATTTATCGGAAATTATATACTTGCCTGCACGTTCTTTATTAAATTACGCTGTCACTTCCACTAATTTTCAATTTCCTTGAAATTTGAAAGAAAATGTCTCGTCAGAAAAAGAAAACACATAAACTAGTTCTATAGTTAGGTACCTGAGCTAATATTGCAGGTGAGATTTTAATTAAAATTAAAAGACAAGGCATATGAACTGTACTGTTTCAGCGTCTTGAGAGAAGAAAGGAATTTAATTAAATTTTCATTCATTTTTCCCCGTTATCATAGAAAATTAAACTAAGATTACCGAAGTAAAGTCAGAGCGAAATAGAAATTTAAGGCTTGTTGATTTTATAAACGAATCGACTTTGTGTTTTCCTCGCCACCTCGAGGAATTCCAGCGTCCTCTAATTTTTAATGTATGTAAACGATATACAAGGGCGAAATCCTCAAAAATTAGCGACCTCGGTTATGCAAATTATTCTTTCATACTGATTATAGGTTACATTATGCTTAAGATAATCTTTAAGGGAAACCGACACCCGAGATATTCTGCCTCATTTGCAAGTAATATATAGTTAGTGGAGTCTGAAATGTTTTTGCAGTGTCTGTGTACCTTTTTCGGGGGATAAACTTTATTCTGAATCGTGTCACGATTTACATAGAGTGCATTTATATTCTGTCTTGCCATTCGGGAATGTCTTCATTTGCAAAGAATTTATTATCGACAATTGTAAATTGAATCCTTCGGGGGCTTCGGCATGAACGAATTCGCATTTAAAATCAAAATATGAATTAAATTCCTTTAAGGACTCGAACACGGCGAGATCTAAATAATTAATTTCACAAAGAAATTCAAGACCGTAACAATAAAAACAAATTACATAGAATATTAAATTGAAATTGTTTTTAAATGAGAAAAAAAAACGGTCCGGTCGGTTAATTGACTATCATTTTAACTTTTTCGAACAAAGCGCAACAAAACCGGGCCTCATTTATTTTCAAACAATAAACAAAACTTCCGGCTATTTTGGACGTTAAATATGAATCGCGTATGTTTAATTATTATCAATGAAATAATTCGTTTCCTAATTACAAAGTGCGTATTATTTACGAGTCTGTCACAACAACATTCAATTAAACCGGCGCATAAATAAAATGTATGTGAAAATGTAGTGATAATTATATTATGTATTTTTTTTTGTAATTAATGTATTGTACCACTTTTCACAGTGACATCAGATATTATATAAACAAAATGATTTTAAAAAATACATTTAAAGGTTCAAAACACAACAATATTAAATGCGTAGTTCATCATGATATGCTTCTATAGTGTCTTCAGAAATAGTTGAGAGCAATGTGACTGACGACAAATGCTTAACCATATGGGAGTAAAATAAATAGGGAACTAGTATTATAACATAGAGTCCTTTATAAGAGATGAAATGGCAATTTGGGCGATTAATGGCGGAATAAATAGTTTATCAATCAAAAGCGATTTACTTTATTTGATGTTAGTGGTGTTTCTAGTCATCGTGACTTCTTATGAGTCGGGGAAATTTCTTTTGGCAGCATTTTCCCATAGGGGCATGTTTGGTTGCCTATGTCTGCCAATCAGGTGTCTCTCAACTATTTCTGAAGGCACTGTAGTCGCAATTTCATGATTTAAATTTGAAGTAATGACCTGGAAATTATTTTTAACTTGCTTTGCACTATTTTTACTTAAATATATCCTTGAACATACTTTATTATTATTGATTTTTTTCTTAAATTCTCCGTCTCGAAAGTTACTCGGAATCTATTTCCCTAGACACACGAGAAACTTTTATAAAAACGTATTCTCACACCCTCCTTTTTATTTTAACCTCCACCAGGAGATAATTTCGTTTTGGGCAAAATTCGTGTCTCACTCGGTGAAATAAGCAAACAGTTTACTGCACAGTTCGGAAGTGAGCTAAAAGTCACGTAGTATTTAGGATCTTATCCATCGACTTTTATTAAAAAGGTACTATTAGGTCAAAGTAATTTTCTCGCTCATTGAATTTTCTTCTTTCGAAGTTCGTTTTTAGTAGCGATCTCTTTAACTTGATCTAGCGCTCTCTCGTTCCTGCAGCCTTACATTAACTTGCCAGTCCTTCCGCTCGTTTATTTATTACTCGGGTTGTGCTTTGTGATAATTAGTCGGACGAAATTTTTGTGTCATTCTTAGTTTCGTAAGTTGTAACGAAATTCATATTTTAAGATGATAGATTCAAGTAAGCCGTGAAATTTTAAACACTTTAGTGCAGCTTATAAACTTTACGTTTAAGAGTGGCTGAAGGGACGATCTAATTTATATTTAAGCTCTTCTCGCCGGCGCGTTTCTTAAGCTCGGTGGTTGCGTATTTAATTTAGAAATTGAGTTTACCTACCCCTTGAAATTTAAGAAGAAAAAGTAAAGTTATTCTTTGCATGTCACGTGAGTGATTGCATTCAGCTGGAACTTTACGCTTTACTATTTTTGTTCTCGCCTTGTCGAGCAAAATTTCACCGGCTATTAAATTAAACCGTTCCCAATTACAAAACAATTTATCTTGAAAGTACGCAGACAGGCTGATTAATGACGTTTTAATAGCACATACGAAACCAAAACAAAGATTTATTAACGTTAAGTACATCTTTTTTTATGAAACTTTCCCGCTTTCTGCTCCGTGCGTTTTATTTTTGCATTTTAGTAAGTAGTAGGCACTACATACATCAAACCGACGAGCGACGTTAACTGTTCAACAGGAAGGAAGAAAATAAATGGAATGTGTAAGAGGTAAAGGGAGTGTGAGTAATTTGTTATTAAATTACGATATCATCTTCAAATATTCTGCTTCTGAAATATAAGTTTTCCGGGGAATAAAGTTATAATGATGTTCAGAATGATGATACTCTTTAACGTTTTCAGCTAGAATCTTGTTCGAGGGTAAGAGGTTAAGTTTATAATGGACCATAGTGCTCTAGTTTCCCAAAAATATTTTCAACGTATTTTGTTAGAAAATCTAAAATGTTTGACGTACTTCATTCATTGCTGCAAGAATTCGACTTGGAAGAAGGTCCACTGTACCCTACATTTAAATGATAATTCTCTTCATGAAATCCACGATTTTATCTTTGGATTACCTGCGAAAATTTGTCTAATACGCGAAAGGCTCATGAAAACTGTATCTTTTCCTCGCGTCTATTCAACTTTACGGTTAGCGAATTAAGTTTAAGTATGTATGCCATCTCCTACACCTTACGCAATAAATGATGCGTGCGAAATTGCGAAAGAAGGAACACTCGTCGTTTCAATATATCCACCGAGATAGCATCCAGGGAGCACTAGAATACAAAGTATAAATACCAAGCAAACAGAATTTGTTCTTTTCATTTCCTCATGAAGCACCGTTCGCCGTTCATATCCAAATATTTCTTCGCGCGAAATGGCCTCATTATCTTAATTTATTTCTTCGAGGCTGAAGAGGTTCGTTTTAATTTAAAGGCCCTACACGTGAGCATTTTTATTAGGCGAACCAATGAATTAAAGTATACACAGATGCGAAACCTTTGTTCTAATCAAGTGGAAAGCCTCGATATATTTTAATTTAAAAACTTGCCTGATTTGGTCATCTGGTAATTCCCTCCAAAATTACACATCATAATCAAGGAAGCTTTGTACGAAACCATTTCGATGAATCTTTTAATATCTGCGTGTGACGCAGCTAATAATAACAGTTAGGTTTCTCAGATAATAATAATAAATGATTATTAACGTCGAACGGAAAGTTTCTCTTACAAATTACGCGAAGGGAGAAAGAAAAATCTTAGATAATATGTTTCGGTGTTCAAATTAGAGTCCTCCGTATTCGGCGCGGAGTGAAATTGGCATGGCTGACGAACAATCGGAGAAATTTTATAAAGGAAAGAGGAGATATCCGTTTATAAGTTTAATTTATCGAGTTTATTGAACACATATCAAGGTTTATTGTAACGTGCCACTGCTTTCGATATCCATCCCATCTTCGCTCAACCACCCTCGGTGAATTCTGCACACGTAGCATGGCGTGTTCAATTTTGCTCTAGATGACGGGCTGTTGTTTTATTATAGACATTCCGAATATAGAAACCCCATAGATAATGTACGGATGATCCTCTCATTTGCTACATGATTGTTATTTCATGCTACGTAGTTAGACGAACTGTGCAATTACATTTCATGCAGCATCATACTAATCAGATTGTTGGAACAGTAATTCTATAACATTTATTCAAGAACGAAAAAAAGAAGAGCATCTTAATCGTTTACGTCAGATTAGTAATTTTATTATGGGACGGCAATAATTTCAATGCGAATTTTTATTTACTCTTGAATGGTGGTTCGACTGCTCAACAATTGAAGTAGATGTTTACAATATTTTATTTTTTACGTAGAAATTTTAAAAAAGAAATGTGATACAAAGTTATTCCTTGATGGATGCTACGATACAATTAAAGAAATTAAAAGCAACGGACTTTCAATGGGAAAAAATGAGCAATTGAAAAAACTGTATTTAGAAAGTTCTTTTGTTGAAGAATTAAGGAATATTAAGACCACCTAGGCCCATCTCTGATTCGCCTTGATGCTGTTACCTACTCTATTGGGAAGACTCATTATCAAATGGTTGACAAAGTCCTAAGGTGTCTCCTCAAATTGCTTACAACACCCTTGACCATTCTTGGAAGGTTAGTTGGAATTGGTTAAAATGCCTCGGTCCAAACATGCTCAATGCAAATCATATGTAGTGAGGAAGGTGATCACTCCATTCTCTTAATCCCATGATGTTCTATCCGAACGTTTACAATTCTTGCACGGTGAGGATCTGCATTATCATCAATAAAAACAAATCCTCCACCTATTGCGGCAGCTCTATAACACTATGGCAATATCTTATGGCAGCCATAGCGGATCAATGTAGCCATCAATACATATCTCTCCCTAAACACAAACTGATCCTCCGCCAAACAGAGTGGTTGATACAATTAATTTTTCATTGTATCGTTGTCCTCTTTCCCTCCATACCTCTGTTCGACCATCAGAGGCGCACAAGCAAAATCTCGATTCGTCGGTAAAGAGGCAATGCCTCTAGTTTTGAAAATTCCAATGATAATGTTCTACCGCCCAACGATATCTGCATGTGCGTTGATCCACCGTCAACTGTAGGTATGTGGCGCGTAAATTACGTGTATACAAAATATTTTTCTGACAGTTTGATAGGAAATCACTCTTCCAGTAGCTTGCCTCAAGAAGCTCTTAATTCTTGAAGTTGTAAACGTTCGATTTCTTGTTAGAGTCAGGACTATCAAACGGGCTTTGGCATGGATTGTTCTCGACCTCCGCCATGGGTGTGACATTGCATGTACTTTTCTGTATTATTTTATATCGAATTGAACCAACTTAAATTTTAAAAAAATGTAAGGAAGAACTAAAATTGTTTTTCTGTAGTAATAACCTTAATTATAAAAAAAATTGTGATTCAAAATAAAGGGGGCCCTATATATAGAGCCAGAACGCTGGACGCCCTCTCTGCATTATTGTTACAATATAGAGAGGAGCCCAACACTGGAGTCTATATATGTAGGGCTCTCTTAAGAGTAAAAAGCATTGGAAATAGTAAATATCTTTTTTGTAATGCTGAATACGCTTTCCAAATAATCAATTTGATTTGACTTGGACCTAATTGGGTTTGATTTGTTTATTGACTGGTCGATAAAAAGCATGTAATTAAACTTCCATTTAAAAAAGATTGTCAAAAAAATTTGATGCTGAGGATATTGGTCAACAAACTTGGGTAATACTGATGAAAGTTGTCCCTTAGAAATGTGTGCGGGCTCCAAAGTCATTTTCATGTTAAATGAACGCTAAAAAATCCCTTAGAAATCTTAAGAAACTTGCTTTTGTTGAAGAATTTCCCGACATACCTTTTTCTTTCGTGCATAGTTTTTGCTTCCTCAAAAAAATTAGGTGGTAATTGGCGAGTAACTAAAGATGTTGTACCATACCTTCAAAACCTAGTCTTTCAAGGCTCGAAATTTCCAGCCAGAACTTTAAAATTTTGGTGTTTCGAGGTTCGAAAGCCAAGTTGTTAGAACAGAAATCTGGATACTGTCACCAAGATTACATATAACGGGACATCTTTACATAGTAATTTATAATTGTTTCGTGGAAGACCTTGCTGAATCGACGATATAGGTAAGTAATTGACCGAGGGTCGATCGATTTGGTAATTTCCTCGGTGGTGGCGACTTAGGAAGGTGTGCCTTCAGTGAAGTGTCTCTAATAAAGTTTCCTTGGCACAGGATAACTCAAGGTAGAGGCGAGTCCATTACGTTTTTCCTAAGAGTGGTCTTTAACTCAGAAGACGAAAGAAGACAACATAAGCAAACAAGAAGTTAAAAGCATTCCGCAACCTTAGCTGCCACAGTTGTTCATATATGTTCTTAGATATTGATCTTACAGTCCCTGGCCAAATTAAGAGACTCACCCTGATATTTCCGCATTTCTTGAAAAATTTCTTGCGTAACCTTATTTTTAATCAATTTATGTACCTGATATTCACGCAACGTGTTGCTGCATTTGTCAAATGGGTTTCCTGACGTTCAAAATTAATAAAAAAAAACAGTGGGCAACATTTAAATTACTTCAAATTGAATTTGTAACCGAAATTTGCTGAAGATTAACAGTTCAAAGCGTGCAGAAAAAGTGATAAAAACGAAATTTTTTGACTGTTCTTGTGCAATGTAAGCAAAATATATTAATTTGTTATTGTGTTTTGTAAAAGTTAATGTTAAAGAGTTAAAGAGTGAAAAACAATTTTTTAACTTTTCTTGATATTTTAAGATGGGAAGGAGGAAAGATCTTTCTAAAGAGCAAAAAACTGCCGTAATTGCCCTTCTGAGTCATACATTGCTTAGTCAAAGGCAAATTGCTGCAAAATGTGAAGTTTCACAAGCTTCAGTGCGTCGCATTATTCAATAAGTTTTAAGAAAATTACCCCTCAATAACCTCCGTAATGGTAGATATACCAAAAAAAAAAATTACCCCCAGAGGAAAAAGAATCTTCCGGAATATTGTTGTGGAAAATAGAAGCGCAAGTAACAGACACATAACAGCAAAATTTCAGGCCACTGGTTATGAGATTTCAGAAAGAACAGAAATCTGTATGATTTGGGTTTTAAATGCAAAAGACCTGTGAAGAAGCCAAAATTGACACCAGCAATGATAAAAAAAGGCTATCTTGGGCTAATACGCATAAATATTTAACTGTTGATATGTGGAGAATGGTAACATATTTAAAATAATGTTATTTGCAGGATTGAATTAATTTTATTGTATCAAATGCAGACTTGTTTCAGTGATGAGTCAACATTTCAAATTTTAACAGGCAAAAGTCAGTTTGTCCGAAGGAGGCCAGATGAAAAATATCATACTAACTGTGTAGTAAAAACTGTAAAGCACCCCCAATCAGTAATGGTTTGGTCTGTGATAAGTGGGAAGGGATTAGGGCGATTGCACCTTGTTGAAGGTACGATGCGTCAGGACCAGTATAAAAAAGTGTTACAGACAGGGTGGTTCCTCAATTAAACGAATGGTTTGGAGATGGTCCAAAAGTATTTATGCAGGATGGGGCTCCATGCCACACTGCTAAATCCATTAAAACCTATTTGGATCAAGCTGGAATACCACTTTTGCCATGGCCAGGGAATTCACCGGACATGAACCCTATTGAAAATGTTTGGGAATCTCTGAAACGAGAATTGGCAAATGAAAATATTACTACAAGGATCCAGTTAGTTGAGAGAATCATCCATCATTTGAATCATAATGAAACTGTAGCTCCATTTTCTTAGATGTGCCCCAAACAAAATGTTCGAATCTTGAAAGGCCAAAGTTCTTTCCATTTCCTACCAATTTATAAAAAAAAAACTTTAGGAACTGATTTGAAATAATCAAAGATGCGATCACAAAAAGCTGATACACGATAAAAATACTGAAGGGCAGCACTACTTCTAATTTGTGAGGAAAGAAGTCTGAACACTAGACAAAAGTACCTATGTAACACCTGTTACATAAGTTTTGGGAAAAATATAGAAGGTACATTTTAAATTTAAGAAAACTTTATTAAGTAAACTTAATATAACAATCACCAATAAATCTTAGACTTTAACACCTGGTTGCTATATTGCTGCTAGGGGGCCTCTATCTTCAATAAAACGTAATTTTTGTCTTACATGTCGCATCAGGGTTTGGACGCTTTCTAAGTCTACTTCTCTAATTTTTTGAAGAATTCTTTGCCGCAATTGTTGTTCATTTTGGGCTTCCCAACCATTATCATAAACCTCTCTTGCCAATAGGGCCCAAAAATTTTCAATTGTCCTTGCCTGAGAGACATTTGGAGGGTTATCATTTCTGGGGACATGTGACTTATAACCAGTTTAGTGTATCTCTGGCATAATGCGATGTTGCAAGGTCAGGCCTAAACATGCAATCATCATTAGCATGATGCTGATTAATAAAAGTAATCAATTTTGACAGGCAATTTCGGATTTATAATTCAGTATTCACTACATGGCCTACATAGGGCCCAGATATGCCCGCTTCAGAAATGGCGCACCACACCAAAATTTCGTCAGAAACTTTTGCTTCCTTTTTGTATCTTACGTTAATGGGAATGTCTTCAATTTTATCCGTATAGAAGCCTATTTTTCCAGGAAGTTCTGCATGGTCAAAGGTAAAATATTTCTCGTCGTCCATAATTATGATCCGGTTGTGGGCGAAATGACGACGTCTCAAAGCTCGGCAACGACTAGGGATACTGGCCAATTGTGCGGGAGTATATTTGAGGCATTTCTTGTGTCTTTTTTGTAATTTAGGCCTGTTCTTGCGATGTAACGAGAAATTGTAGCATTTGAAACGCTTAATTTAAATTTATATCATCCATTCTCATTGCGATTGGATAATATCGCTGGACGTAATTGTAGGCATGAAGACATATTTGAGCTGTTATAGATGCAATCGCATATGGTCAGCACAAGTTTGAAGAATCCGGAGTCGAAACTCTGTTTGAGTAAGGATTTCATTAGGATCACCAGCCACTATTCTTTGGCGGTGCTCTTGTAAAGAATTTTTTATATGGCTTTTAAAAGCGCTCCATATATTCTCAATGGGATTTAACATTGGACTGTAAGGAGCCAATCAACACACTTCAATTTCTTGAAATTCTTCTTCCAACATTATTTCTTCTACCCGGGAATGGGCCGGTGCGTTGTCTAAAACTATCAGTATGGAATTAGCATCGTGACCGTTTTGAATGCATGCTCGCAGACACGTTCTCAACCATTCTAAAAAATGTTCTCTTTTAAAAGCTCCTCGTTTTCGTTCCCAGTATTCAATACCCATGACAGACATACATCCTATAATATGTAAATTTGGACCTTTACAATTTGGTAGTTTAACAACAGCCCTTTGTCCTCTTTTTGCTTTTCCTGTACTTCTTCGACAAAATAAATTGAAATTGGTTTCGTCAATGAAAAGATTAAATTTTTGCAAAGCTACACATCCCAGGACTGATTCTACATACAATCTTCGTAAATTCTTATTTATTTATTAACGTCTTCTGCTAAATTGTGAACTTTCTTTACAGTAAAAAGATGACTGTCCATACATTTTGAAACAGTCACTGTGATACCATAATATCCTTTTCTTGACCCAAGCGCTGACAAATTGTTTTTAAAGTAATCTGACAATTGTCTTCTAGCCATTCAGAAATTAATTCAATAAGTTCTGCAGTCAATATGCCTTTTTGCCGACCACCTCTTTTTTTTCGATCTTGACTGCCATTTCTAATCCAATGATGCGCTGTTTTATAAGGTATACCATTTGCTTCTGCAACAACTTTCCAATCACCCCCTTTTTGTGCTTCCCTCAGTACTCTGTCACGAGCCGCGTTCGAGATCTTCACATACCTTCCTCTATTTCTTATATTTTCCATATTTTCTTCTGGTATTTTTTTAAACTAACAAGCACCTAACAAGCATAAAACAATTTTTGTTTTCGGTTTTGACATCAAGTCACTTGATTTTGGGGTAGATCTTTCCACTTGCTAATAAAGTTCTCATTAACTTTATTTGACAAATAACTTGATTTTTCTAGATTATTTACATGGTTATTATTAACTCAAATTATTCATTCTATAAGTAATCATGTATATATAATTGCATCTTCTTTGAAAGTAGTAAAGATATCACCTTGAAATCCAAAATTGACCTATTCGAGGATTGTTAGGAAAGTGAATAAGGTTTTTGGCTCTTTAGCCAAAAACTGCATTGGAAATTTTCGGTGGGCCACTGTGTTTAAATAACATTCAAACGTTAACACTGGGATGGCAATACCTATACAGAATCCTATAAAATGGGGAAATTGTTGTTTCCGATATTGAATTTACTTTTTCCGAAATTAAATTTACTTTTTCCGAAATTGAAATTACCTTTTCCGAAATTCAACTTACTATTTCCGAAATTAAATTTACTTTTTCTGAAATTAAAATTACATTTTCTGAAATTAATGTTACTTTTTCCTAAATTGAAGGTATAGTCTGTTGACTTGAACTTCAGTTAACGCAAGTGGACGGCCCGTTTTTGGTAAGTTCATACGTGGAATTTCCTCTTCGCATTCCCGAATTGTCCGATATATGGTCCTTTTTGAAATATTTTGTCCGCGAAACAAGTTTATTATATCTCGTCTAGGCAGCTGTCCAACCAGATTGCAGATGGACTTTCGCTGATACGCCATTTCGCAAATGACAAACGAAAATGTGAAATGTTAAACAAATTGACATAACCCCTAGCAACATGTTTCGCCATAGTTAACTAGATGTATTGGTTTTACTATGTCACAGGGAGCATTTAAATTTTTTCAGAGGTGTTACATATCTGAGATTGCTCAATTTTGGCTTTACGTAGTTCAAAATAAGGACCGGAAATTAAAGCGATAACAGCACGAAGCCATAAAAAATCTTGCAAAAAAAAATCTTTTATAAAACAATATTGGGACACAATATGCAATGCGTAAACCATTTGAATGCACATTTCAATATCATTATAATTATCCACAATTGTTGAGCAGTGTAGTTTATAATAATCGGTTTTATAAGGTAACAATTAGTTTGATTTTTGCTATGAACCTTACTTGTGTTGACTTTTAATTAAAATCCGCATTATTTTCAATTTAATGATTTTTAGTTTATTCTGTGAAGCACGAGCATTGTAATTTGATTTTATACGAGGCGGTTAAACGTAGTTTGAATTAGATTCGGAATTTCGTTGTCGTTGTAAACCTCATTTGCACTTTCCAGTAAACTACAAAGCGCAATAATTAGAATTTTATATTTGCGTTTAACGTCGACGCTAAAGGGTTAGTGCAGACGGCGCGCGAGCACTGATTTGCAATTTCATTAGTCATTATATCGTCAGGCCTTTATGCCGTACGCAAACGAGTGAATGCACCCCCGATAATTTCGAAACTGCGTTTAATTTCGCTTTTGGAAACTAAATCATCGACGTCGTCAGCACATTGTTCGACGAAACATATTTTTTAACCTTTATACGTCATTGTCTACAGCACATTGTCAATTTGTCACGAAGATTTATTTGTTTTAGTTTTTGCAAGAACCGGTGTTCTTGTGTTGCGCGCGTGTGTTATTTTTCAGATAATTTATCTTTTTTCCTTCCGCGAGGTGCACATCCAATTTGAAGAAAGCTTATTTGCAGTCGGTTGCTCGCTTCGTAATTCTGAACTTAAGTGTATCAACGACCTCAGGTGCAAGACCTGGAAAATTCCCCTTGATGTTCTATCAAAGTTGAAACGGCAATAGAGAATTAATGGTTGCATTTTATAAAGTTTCCCAATTTCAAACGCCGATTTTATTTCTTCTCGTCTTAAATTCCAATCCAAATAACCGGATTTAGATTTTGACGTCGACAATTAACTATTCACCGCGAGTGAATTTCATTAATCAATTTTTATTTGAAAATACTTTTGTAAAATACCTAGTCCTTAATAGAACGAATGACGAACGTAAATAGAACGTGGAGAATTTAATATTACAGCAATTTTTCGCTCGACCAAAACGAATTAGCAGCGTGCAAAGACATCAAGGGTTGAGCAGGATGTAAGGACTAATCCGGAACCAAATGCGGCATAAACATGTTTTGATGTTACATTCTGATTAATACGACATTGATGAGATTCGCAGCGGGATGGTTGACAACACGTGCACTAAATTGCCGCAGAAAATTTATAACAAAGGTAGCTAGTAAATCTTGGTTTCAATTTCCTCGACGTTTTCAATATCAATTTGCGTATCCAGAAGCAAAAGAGTAAAAAGTCAATTGTGTGCAAAATTTAAATTTTTATAGAACAAACAAAAAGTGCTTGATGATTAAAATTTGAAACTCAAAGAAAGAAGAAGGTGAAGTTATTAATACAAATGCACTTACCTGCATGCCCAGTGGGTGACGTTGTTATTTGTCTTCTTCAAGATGTCAGCGTTAATAAATTTATGTTTCATTTAAATGAAAGATTAATATTGACTTTTCTCCAGTAATGCATAATTTATAAAACTGTTGTATTGCATGTTGAACTTTTCCCTATGCAATTCCCCCTCGTGCATGTTTCGTCCGTCCAATGACTTCGTATGTATGTGGAAAATAATAAACTGCGCCACCACACCCTTGTGTGAGTACGCCATTCTAATTACATCCCTTGACACATTTTATATTATAATTGCTGTTATCACTCCTCTTAATTAGGGAGTGTTCTGTCTCACGGCGGCGTTAGCCCCGGGCATGGCTTAATGTAATTATTTTATTATACGTCACAGCCTGGCCAACGCTAATTTTTCATGGAAGTGAATGCGCATCGATTCCCGAAAAAAGTATCGCATTAAAAACTTCCACAAAGTAGAGAGGAAACTAATAAACCAGGTTATAACGCTTAATCCCAAAGTACAGGCGATCGTATCGCAGAAACTTAAACTCAATCTGCCAATATTGAAGCCCGTCCGGATGGGTACAACGGTCCTCCTCGGTGTCTCGACCCTGGGGAGACCTATCACTAGTTCATATCAAAAAAGGGCATATTGCACGGGGAGTTGAAAGAAGAGCGGAATAATTTGGTTTAGAAATAAAACGGTAATTGGGTTTTCTACATACGATTTTTATTTGATATTATCACAGTTAACACTTCTTTCCAACAAAAGAATAACATTAAATATCCTTCGCTAACGTTTGCAGAAGTAATTTTATGGTGTGGTAATTAAAATGGTAACAAGCGAATTCGCAAAACGATATTTGAACACACATGGATGGGCCTTACGTAAATGGGTATGTACTATAGGCCTACGTTGAATTTAAAAACAAAATATTAATGACAATTTACATTTCGGGCCGATTTATACAATGTGTACAGAACATCATTTGCATGATACATTATGCTTTATTGTTACTATTTGCACTATATAAAACAGAGCTGTAATGAAACAATAAAACAATTTACTACAATGTGTTTTTTTACAATAAAAATGAATTAATGTAAAAATTCACCTCGTCTAAAAAAAAAGGGGATAAAGAAGGATACAATCTTTTATAATAAGTATTACACTTGTACTCGATTTCTGGCTTACACGTGGGCAGATAGTACTGCATACGTAAATCTAATATTATACACAGGGTACGTTACAAAGTATGGAACAAACATTGCTAATACGCAAGGGCGATTTTCAAGTAAAAAATAAAATTCGTGTTTCCATTCAAGGAATGGAACAGTCAGTTTAGAGAGTGTGTAGCTTTTGTAGAGGTCCTTCCTGTATATAAGCAAGCTTTGCTCCGTTTGTTATAACTCACTCTGTATATACAATTTAAAATCGATTTCACTAAATATTTTACGCCTTAATGATTATGAAGCATACAAACTGTGGATGTGTGAAAACTTAAAACGAAAGTGAAAGCGTTGTGCTGTCCAGAGCTTACAAATACTCTTGTCAGTTTGTGTTTGAAGGCTGTTTTACACTACCCCGGTTTTTTGTACAAGATTTGGCCGCATTTCTTAGATAATTTAAAATTAGAAACTATCTGGGAAAATAGAACGTGTTCTATCTCCATACAGCATCTGCCTAGCCCCAAAAAATGTTCTAAATTTTGATCGTAGAAATTGGACCGAATCTTGTGAATAGGGTGGCCTAAAATATCCATCGAAGTTCGGTTGATTTCTTCCAAACTATTAAGAATTTGTACTTTATATATTTATTTTCGAGTTACAGTTGTAAAAAGAGAGCAAAATA
Source organism: Serrognathus titanus (assembly GCA_039766575.1). Taxonomy (NCBI): domain Eukaryota; kingdom Metazoa; phylum Arthropoda; class Insecta; order Coleoptera; family Lucanidae; genus Serrognathus; species Serrognathus titanus. The sequence continues at coordinate 75,396,281 of CM077912.1, forward strand.
TTCGGCTTCGCCGAACGAAATTAATTCGGAAAGTTATAAAACGTTTTGTGAAATTTCATAATCTAGCTTTAAGTTATAAATTAATACAATGTGACAATAAGCCGATCAATATGAATGTCCTATGCATGGGCAATTGGGATTCTGTATATACCAATTAATTAAGATGATAACCATTAATAATTCCAAGTAACAAATTGGGTATTTACATAAAGCTTAGCGCCCGGGTGCAACCATTTGAACGCGTTATTATCTTTCCGCCTTTGACGCATGGACGCCGCCGTAATTGAAAATGATTATCAGGCCACGCGAAGGGATTTCCGAGACAAGCGACGAACAATTTTCGAACAACGTAATCAGTTTGTTGACACGAACAGATCTGTAAAAACCGCAAGCTCTAAACAACACAGGACAAAAAGCCAGTCAAGAAATATGCTTCCCGCTAACAAAATACGCAGGAGGAGGACGCGTTTTCGCGTCCCAAAAAACTTATAACTTCCGAACGGTTTACATTTTAAAGGAACGATAAATTCCGGTTCCAAATGATCCTGTAAAACGTGCTAATTGCCCTGAAGCTTCTAAGTTAATCTTAACTATTAATTAAAAACAACCAGTTAAACGTAATTATCTGAATTACGGCGTAAGTTGAGAGGGAACTTGCAGAATCAACTGCGCTCACTGAAAATAAGAACATCCAAATTTAGTTCTGCATGTACATTTAAATTACTTAGAGTTTCAATTTTATGTTTTATGGAATTGATTAATCAAATCGATAAATGATACAACAAAATGTAATATTTGTTATAAAAAAGGATTAATACACAACATTACAACAAAAAAAAGAATATTGCTTCTTCTTTATTTTATTTACATAGTTGAATTCCATTATTGTTAGTAAAGGAGAAAAATCTTTTTGAATAGTTCTAGATGTTGCTCTACGAAAGATTTGTTTTTTGGAACTCCTCTCTACTGAGTCAGTTGAAGCTCGTAATTCCTCATTATATATTACCTTGCCACTTATCTTGAAGATGAATCCTCCACCGTTAGGGCATTCTGAACGAGATGACATTTTAACTTTTCTCAATTTGGGAACTTATTGAATAGAAAACTACATTCGACGGGAAAACTTTTAGAAGGTGAAGTTCTTTTTCTCTTCACGGATTCAATTCCTCAAAGAACTTTTTCCTTTTCCTCTACATGACTCCTCAATTTGTAGATTTCTATTTCTCGTAGTAGATTAGATCTATTAACCAATTGCGATCTCTTTCTCAATGAACTTCTTCCTTTCTGGTCTGTTCTCGAGACGTCTTTTCAAAACCATCTGTCTAACCTTGGACATCCCTTATAAATAGGGAGATCTTGTGCATACCATATATGTTGATGTTTGATGTTGTGGTGTAGGAATTACGTTGGAATTATCACTTCCCCAATTTTCTAGTGTAAATTGCCATAATTCCATATAATTTTGGTTAGGATTTGGCAACAGAAACACGCGCAAAGCTTTAAATCTATTCAATGGTCCAGTGGAATTATTGCAGAAAATGAAAACAAGCGCAGCCCGTAATTTCATACGATTAATGGCCTCAGCTTGTATTATACAACTCACCGTTAACGTTTTACACTATCAAATAAATAAATGTAGACTGTCAGACCGCAACATTGATAAATACAAACCTCTCTCGGGGACGGGATGTCGTGCGCTGACCAGTTCTAACTCAGCTTTCTTCGTGTAATGCGCCACCTGCGCCACACAACCCAGAATTAATCGTCCTTCCTTAAAGTGGAACTCCGCCAGCGTCAGTGTGACCGTTAAATCGCTCCAAGTAGGCTCGGAAGTTTTTTTCAGGGTCGTTATGTCCGTCCTGGAGATCTGAAAGGAAACGAGGAGCAGTCGGACGTGTTTTAAGCCAATGCGCCGAAATTTACCGTCTGGTTATTTAAAGTTATTTTCAGAAGTGCTTGCGGTTTCGATGGTGGAGAGGAACAGTTCGCCTGTAATGTATGGCCGTAGTCTAACGGTTCATGCCCCACGCTAATTGTTGGCGGGCTTTCCGGCAATTCTGCAAAGATAATAAAACCCCAATTAGTTATCGCTTTGCCGCATCTTTGAAAATTAAATGAACTATGTATCTCCGAGCCTTACACATTTAATCCCAACTTTTTTATTTAATTGGAAAATTGTGGATGTGTTAAAAGAAACACATTAGTATTTCAGGAACTATTTCAGAAATCCATTCCAGTTATATTTGCAAGTAGATTCCATAAAGAAAAATAAAGAGGATAATTAATATTAAATCTCTGGAGCTATAAAAAAACATCTTAATTGTGTTGCAGAAAAAGTGTACATAGAGTTGTCACGTAAAACGCCATTCCCCGAGATGCCGAACCAATAAATTTCCCACTGTAACGAGCTGTTTAAGTGACAGAGCCCTCCTAAACAGGGAACGGTGCGGCTATAAATCTTAGTCGCATTTATTTATTGTTTCAGTAATACATTGAATTGTTATCGTCTCATAAATTTCAAACTCAGCTGGCAACGCACGTAACGTATTCAACATATAATAAAGCGGGGCGAGTTATTAATCATTTTGCAGCTTATTACCGAGATAACCCGAACAAGTGCCGGGGACAAAATTTTCCTCAGCTCACTACCTTTAAATAAAAGCGCAGACGGAGATTTATCTGTTTTAAAGGAATCCATTATCGAGATTGTTTATTCAGATAAGTAATATCGTTGGTCGGACCAAAATAATGGCAACTGTTAATAGGTAGCAGTTGGCAAAATCGGGTCCAAGGATGATGAAAATCCCATTAACAAGAAATTTAAGAAAATAGATTATTTTGTTCTTCTCCTTCTTCGTACTCATCCTCTGTTTCTTTGGCAGACAACAAACAAAGTCTTTTCCTTGCCTTTATTCAGTTATCCCTAATTATTCTGAATAGCTCAATCCGTCTTCTTTGTTTCAAGGTTTTCTTTTCTGTCCATTCTGTATAAACCAAATTCATTTGGGGGTAGAAAAACTAGACTTTTCCAAAACGAAAGGGAAAATAGAGTGTGAATCAAGCAGAAGTAGAAAGAACGAAGTTATTTTTCTCTTCATCTTCTTCGCATTCAATCCCCACACTTGTTTTCTGTCCATTCTGTATAAACCAAATTCCTTTTGGGGGGTAGAAAAACTAGACTTTTCCAGAACGAAAAGGAAAATAGAGTGTGAATCAAGCAGAAGTAGAAAGAACGAAGTTGTCTTTCTCTTCATCTTCTTCGCATTCAATCCCCACACTTGTTTTCTGTCCATTCTGTATAAACCAAATTCCTTTGGGGGTAGAAAAACTAGACTTTTCCAGAACGAACAGGAAAATAGAGTGCCAATAAGTGCTATCAAGCAGAAGTAGAAGGAATGAAGTTGTCTTTCTCTTCATCTTCTTCGCATTCAATCCCCACACAAAATTGTCTCCGTTTCTCTCATGGTGAATAGTCCATGACTTTTCCTTGCTCTCAGTCAATTAATATGTGTCCTTAAAATAGCCAGACTTCCTTTGGAGAAGAAAGTCTTGACATTTCCAAGACAAAAGAAAAGTTAAATGCATGGTATGCTCATATTTGGGAAAGCAAATTAAGATCGTCCCAAATGCCGGGTAGACCCATTAGAGACGGGCAGGGTCATATGTTAACCTCGAAGTACAAGGGGGGACAATGGAAACAATTAATTAAAGTTATCAGTTCTGGCACGCTTGTCTTTATTTAGGCAGGTCGTCACGTCCGCCCGTCGTTAAATAATTTCGTACCAACAATAGCCCAACAGGGTAGTCTCAAACATAACCGTGAATAAACCTCCGATACAACAAAAGAAAAACCTAAATGGAAGAATGAAAACACGTTAAAACCTTTGAAAAGCGTAAAAAGAAACATGTAGAGGCGTCTTCAGAACAACGGGGGAAAACCACCTGCTCAGCTTTCTTCACAAACAACATATTTTGAAGAAAAATACTCAATCGCCCATCAGCTAATAAATAAAGCTTAATGAACTCTAGTGTGTTTGAGGAAAAGCTCACCCGATGATTTTGTTTCTGCGCGCAGGAGAAATTTCGATGGGGAAAGAAGTCACGTGCCTGAAATAGGTCTTTACGAAAAGGAGAATAGAATGCCAATAAGTGCCATCAAGTAGAAGTAGAAGGAACGTAACGAACTTTATCTTCTTGGGATTCAATCCTCTTATTTAGTAGACCCAGAACTGTGCCCATTTCTTTAGGGGCCAATCGATCATGCTGTTTCCTTACCTTCATTAAATTAATAGCTGCCCTTAAAAATAACTTCCAAATTTGCTATAACTACACTCATCCCTCTTCTTCGTATTGATGTTTTATTTAACCATTTTATTTAATTAAGCCAGAGTTCCTTTCCGCGGCAAAAATAAAAATCGAATGCCAATTATAGCCTTCGAGAAGAAAACAAGGAGTAACGATCGACCATCGGCGAATAAATAAAGCGTGATGCACCCTAGCGTGGTTGAGGAATTATTCGTGACTTTGTTTATGCTCGCAACGAGAAATTTCAATGGGGAAGGAAGTTACATGCCCGAAATTGGTCTTTACGAAAAGGAGAATAGAATGCCAATAAGTGCTATAAAGTAGAAGTGGAAGAAACGCAACGAAGTTGTCGTTCTCTTCACCTTCTTGGGATTAAATCCTCTCATTTAGTAGATCCAGAACTTTGCCCGTTTCTTTAGGGGCCAATCGACCACGCGTTTTTCTTGCCTTCATTCAATTAACAGCTGCCCCAAAAAATAGCGTCCAAAATTGCTATAACTACCTTCATCCGTCTTCTTCGTATTGATGTGTGTTTCCTGTCCTTTTTGTTTAAGTCAGAGTTCCTTTCTACAGGAAAAAGAAAAATCGAATGCCAATAATAGCCTTCGAGAAGAAAAAAGGGAGTAACGATTGATTATCAGCCACAATAAATAAAGCGTGATGCACTCCCTGGCGTGGTTGAGAAATACTCGGTGACTTTGCTTCTCCTCGCAACGAGAAATTTCGATGGGGGAAGACGTCACATGACCGAAATTGGTCTGTACGCAAAGGAGAATAGAATGCCAATAAGTGGTACCAAGTAGAAATAGAAGGCAAATAAAGAAGTTGTCTTTCTCTTTATCTTCTTGGGATTCAATCCTCTTATTTAGGAGACCCAGAACTATGCCCGTTTCCTTAGGGGTCAATCGACCATGCGTTTTTCTTGTCTTCATTCAATTAATAGCTGCACTTAAAAATCGCCTCCAAAATTGCTGTAACTACCCTCATCCGTTTTCTTCGTATTGATGTCTGTTTTCTGTCCATTTTATCTAAGTCCCAGTTCCTTTCCACGGCAAAAAGAAAAATCGAATGCCAATGATAGCCTTCGAGAAGAAAAAAAGGAGTAACTATCGAAGTTATCCCTTTCTACTTTCTCTTAGCATTCAACCCTCACACATAACTGATCCCATGTCTTTAGGGGTAAACCATCCTTTCCTTTTTCTTGATTTTCCTAATTCATTTAATCAGTTGTCCCTTAAAGCTTTCGTCAAAATTACTCTAAACATCTTCATATCTCCTCGTTGTTTGGATTTCTGTATATTCTATTTAATCTCAATTTGTTTTAGATGGAAAAATCTTCACCTTCCACAGCAAAATTCTAAATTTTGTGGATGTGCCATCAATAAGATGAATAGAAAGAACGGTTCGAAGTTGCCTTACTCTTCATTCTCTTGGTCTTCAACCTTCCTACTTGATAAAGAGAATAGAGCTCATCTTTTTAGGAGTTGTTTAACATTTACCTTTTTCTCGTCTTCATTTGCCTAATAAGTTTTCTCATGTCACTTTGACAAGTACCAACACCTTTATCTGAGTCATCCTTCCATTTTGTTTTATGCCTTCTTGGAGCAAAATTGAGAACAGAAAAAGGAGTCCTTTGTTTTTGATTGGTTCATTTGAAACTTGGTGGAAAATAAGTAATTTACTTTTTGGAAAGTAGTTGCCTTGTCAAAACTGAACCATATCATATTTTGAAGACATCAACTGCTTTCCGAATCATCATTTTGACACTTAAAGGCATTAAACAATTGTAAATAGCATGTAAAAGAAATTTCCTGAGCATGAAAAAATTAATTTCATCAAAAAAATATTGCGATTCTGTTTGGGTGTAATATTTTTTTTCTAATAAAAAAGTTCCCATTCGTTTCACTTCGTAAAACCAGAGGTCGCTAATACAAGTGTAAAAATGAAACCGTTCGGGAATTTTGATGGATTGCAGCAAATACATTTGCAGATATCATTTGTGAGCAATAACGCAATTTCATTGCAGCTTAGCAATTGCGAGGCTTGATTTATTTCTTCTGATACTGCCCTGTAAAAGCGACCATAAACTTATCACGGCATTTTTATCATTTCACGCATTTATCACAGCTTTGTGCGCGGCAATAAACAAGCAAAATATGTACTTGGATTTTGTTAGAGCTTTTTGAGTTACATTTATGATTGTGACTTTAAATCGATTACCGCAGATAAAGTAATATTGAAATAGTATAAAATATGTGAACGTGGCTGTAATTTAGAGAAATATTCGTAATCACACGTTAGTTAAATCTGCATCTGTGCTGGGGCTGCATTTGATAAATCTGTTGCGGAGGCAAATATTACGTAATATCAATTTGTACAAAATTAGCTTGTTCGTATAAATTCAACAGCAGTTGAATTGCATAATTTCAGCTCGTTATATTAATCTGTTTTGTTAAATAAACAATACGTAATTTGGCAACAAGCACAACCAGCGGAATTATTTAAATTATTAAAATCTGCCCTACGCAAGTAACGTAGGCATGGAATTTATTTATAAAATCTAGGCGTATCAAAATATGATTTTATGATATGATGGAAGCACAGATATTTTCTTACCCGATGATCAATTTATAAGGGCACCAACAGACGCGAGGACAACTTAAGGGAAACTATGCGAGTTTTTCCGATTGAAAACGTGAAACCAAACAAGTCCATTAGCAATATTATCCCCGGGTTCCACGTTATATTTGATTAAAATTCTAATTCACTTCGGGGAAGTTTAAAGCAGAGAACTTCGGAGTATAAAAAGAAACTTTTGTTTTTGACTCGGAGAACTCGGGATATTCGTTTTAGAGGTTCAGTTATTACGAAATTATCGATAAATTCTCGCCGCTAACGCCAAAAGTGCGCAAACTGAACGGGAGGGAACAGATTAATGTCGGCCAACTAATTGTAACTTTTTAAATTCACTTTCCAATATAAATTATTTGACTTCCGCATGATTAACTACATTAATACGCAGAAGTATATATTGCAGACGTACCGAAGTTGTAAAATATTTTCACTTTATAAAACAACTGTATACATCCGTACACTTAAACAGAATTACTTGTGTGAGGCTTCTGAATATATCAATCACTTAATGTATTATTAATTAAAGTAAATTACTCTTAGCTGAACTTACAGGAAAGTTTTACGCGTAAAAAAAGTTTCTACTTTGAATCTTTAGGTATTTCCAGGAATATTTCATATTCAAAACAGCCTCGCTTTGAAACACGTCTCATTTCACATCGTATTATGAATTTTTTTGTCATCACACACGACTGTTACGCAACAGTCTCTCGTAATATTTTTTTGCTCATTGTTATGACCCAGCTGAAAGTAATGGAAATTATCCTGCGATATTTCCACATTACATATTGTTCATGCACTCCGCAATGTTGTTTGCGGTAACACACATTAGCAGATTAGGATTAGACAGATACGCGTAGGTTAATCCCATCATGTAAATTTGCACAGTTTAAGTAGCGGATGTCGACGATGTAATGTGATATTCGGCGGTTTAATTAAAGATAGGATTACCGTCCATCGTGTCCTCTGCATACGTGTATCGAAAGCTCGAGAAAAATTCGTGATCCATTACGGTTGCCGCCGGTGTGCTATTTGATTAAAGCGCTTTAAAGTTCTAATTAAATTGCTAAAAAGTTTAAAAAGAAAGCGCTAGAAAGAAGTTTCAATTCGATTTAGAAGCATTAGTGCAAGCTCACACGAAAAGTATTACTTGTTTGTGCAGTCCTCTATAAATGAATTTATTCCCGAAAATATCTAACTGTTTAAAACATCTTCCAATTCTATTTTACTTTGATTTTAAGGATAATCCTTTACAGGATATGAGTTAAATTAATGCGAAATTGTTGAAATCTTTGATACTGTAATTTGTCTAATGTTCAGGTGATTTAATATGATTTCCTCGTTCGTGAAAATTCTTCATGTCGTGCCGCAACAAAACCTTATTATGCAGCAGAGCTGCAATTTAAATTCTTTGTTAAAAATCGACCCGGAAACGTCGCAATTGAAACGCTCTTCCGCGAAAACCAGGTTACGAAATTAATAGCATTATAAAGTCCTTGCCGGAAAAACAGACGGGCTACAAATCATTCGCGCCAAGGAACTGCTAAACTACAGCTTTTTTGCCGGAGCCCCCAAACATCAATAGCAAACATAAACTTTAGTTTTCTGCAAAGAATAGAAAAACAAAACACTTGTCCAAAGCAGTAGAGCATTAAGACGTGAATGATGAACATGCCGATTCCTCAACTAGATATATTAAGCCTAACAGGAAGCCATTTGTTTTCCTGTTTTAAATACACTGGAGAATTGTAGTCAACAATTATTTGTTTGAGTAACAAATTCACTAAAATGGATTTCCCTTTTTCAAGTTTACATCGCTTTTAAGATCTATCATGTTTTGCTTGCATATACGAGATAGAGTCAAAATATTTTGGGAGTGGATCCAAAACCATGAAAGAGCTAAGGATAAGGACTCATAACTTAATCTATTTTGATTGTCCTGTCAGTCATATCTTATTTCATCTTGCTTTCAATAGCTTGGTTGTATATACAGATAGAGTCAAAATAATCCATTTTATTAAATATAGTAATAATAACAATAATTTCCATTTAGAGTTGGCAATTAGTTTAGTTATTCTTAAGATCATGATTCCATTTTCTCGCAATTTGCTTTACACCAAACGTGTAAACACAAAACCACAGATATTGATTTGGGAGCATAAAACACAAGTGCGCCCTGTTTAAACCGTTGTACACTATAATAAATTGTCCGTATTATTTATTACAACACGACCGCAATTTCGATAACACACTGCAAACAGGAACTAATTTTAAATGACACGCTTTAAAAACATACAACACGTAAACGCAAATAATGAAAACATTCAGATTTGTTGTGCCCCAATAATATGGAAAACATTAGCATTAATTATGTTAAAGTGCACATACATAATTTGATTGCGAGATACGTTTAGGATCCAATACGTGAACATCAAGATAAATCATTATAGTTTACAAGTGAATGTAGACTTAATTATCTTAACCGTTTAATCACAATCTAAAGTGTCTGCGTGTGGTAGGAAATCTGTGGCTTATTGCTATTTCATCGGCCGTGTAATTATGGAATTCCAAACATGACTGCACAAATTGTCAGTCAAGATTGATCGACGTATTAATATGCATGGCAAAAGGAGCGATAGCTCCTGAAAAAAAAATTGAGCCCATTTAAAGTATTGAAATTGGCGCTTCCAAAATTTGACGAGCCAGCCTCGTACGTCTGGAACAGAAATTATTGATTCGTGATCTTTTTTTAGGCGAAACGAAATTCATAATTGAGAGAGAAAGGCGTTGCGGCCTTAAAAGAAGCGAGGAATTACGTTCGTTTCTTAATTAATCATAAATAACAACAAATATAAAATAAAACTAGAAGTTACTTCAAAAGAAACATTATTTTGATTTGTATTTGAATTGTTGTTGCAGCATAGTTGCAGCAAAGTTGAGTTATTAAAAAAAAGAAGAAATTAAGAAAAAGGCGTCTGAAGGAAGTATCGCTTTATGTTGCTATCTACGTAGTTTATAAATGTATGAAAGGTCAAATTAAGATCGTCCTAGATGGCGACTTATCTCAGTGAGACAGGTCGAGATCACACGTAACCCCGAAACAAAGGGGATACTGTATAAAAAGATAAATAGTCACCAGCTCTGGCACGTTTGTCTTTATTTGTGCAACAAAAGAAATATTTACAGCTCGAGACCTGAATAGGTCTGAATCAAAACCACACCGCTTAACACGTTAAGTTAAGTTATAATGAAGCACGAAGCACAGATCCGTTTTTCGCTCACAAAGAGAATAAGTCTAATCGTTAAATAAAGTTAACTTCGTATAACAAATGTAGCTTGTTTTAAATTCAACGCAAACAGAAAGTCGATGATGTCCTCCAAGTATCAAATTCTGGCGGAGGAATGTGATATCAGTATGTAACAAGAGTAAGCTTCCTCTTACATCGACAGTGTCAAGCGTCAAGACAGGTCGAAGTTGAGATCAACCAACCAAAGGTGCGTCTCAGCGATGCCTCAAGAGTTTTCTACAGCAGCAAATAAAAGCCTCCGTTTAATGCCATGGAGAAGACCTCCAGAAAAACCTGCTTTATAAGAAGAAATCAGGCTTCGAAAACATAAGAACTTGCTTCAGTATCACGTAAAGTACATTTATCAAACCACTATCTACGCACTTCATTAATGTATGGTAGGGCAAATTTATCTCGAAACAAAGAGGATAGTGTACAATAAAATAAATCGTCACCAGTTCTGGCACGTTTATCTTGACCAGCATAGTACTGAATCAGAAGCACATTAACAGTGAATCGCTTAACATAAGTTAAGTTCTAATGAAACACGAAGCACAGATCCATTTTTCGTTCACAAAGAAAATAAGTCTAATCGTTAAATAAAGTTAACTTCGTATAACAAATGTTGCTTGTTTTAAATTCAACGCAAGCAGAAAGTCGAAGATGTCCTCCAAGTATCAAATTCTACTGGAGGGATGAGACATCAGCTTCCTCTTACATCGACAGTGTCAAGCGTCGAGATCGACTAACCAAAAGTGTGTCTCAGCAACAAATAAAAGCCTCCGTTTAATGCCATGGAGAACACCTCCAGAAAAACCTGATTTATAAGAAGAAATCAGGCTTTGAAAACATAACAACTTGCTTCAGTGTCACGTAGTGTACGTTTTTCAAATCACGGACAACATCATTCCGTTCAACTTCCACTAAAAAAAAAAAATACAGAATCGGCTACCCGTTCGTATGAGATTCGCTTGTGCTTTGGGGTTGATGAATAAACCCGCGAGAGGGTTGTTAAGAGATGATAATTGAATTATGCAGGGGAGTAAGTAAAATAGAGCAATACCGTAGGGCGTAGGTTATGGCTCTGTTTAGTGGTGCAATATTTTGATATCTGATGAAATGCAAATAAGACGAGTAACGTATTTTGGTTCCCATACAATACGGGTGACTCGAAATACTGGAAATAATTATATTGAGGTTTTGAACCCAAAAAAAATTATAAAATACAGTTGTGTTTTGAGTTTCTTGTGGTTCTCTCGGTGGGTCGGTATCCATTTTATGGCCAACCCCTTCTTAACTTCGTTCATCCATCTCGAACGGAATCTCTTTCTTCTTTGATCCTCAACTCAAATTATTCTGTAATAATCTGCTTCAGGGCCTCTTTATAGGATTGGCTATGGCAATAGTATACTTTCGCTTTCCCCAGTTCGTCCTTTTCTTTAATCCCTTTCCTTTTCCAAATGTATTTGCGCTCTAGATTCTTTTGGTCACTGCTATTTAGTTTAAATATTATCTTCTTTGATTTTGCTTCACTGATTTTATTATCGCTTGGTAGATACACATTTTCGGTGATCTGTTGAGGATGTTATCAAGCTGTTGGCTTTCCAAATCTCTTTCATTTCGATTCTTCAGCTTTTCCTCCGAATTACTTGTCCCGCAAAGCTCATTGTCAATTCCTTCAAAGCTCGTTGTCAATTCCTTCAAAGTTCATTGTCAGTTCCTTCAAAGCTATTGGCAATTGCATCAAAGCTCATTATCAATTCCTTCAAAGCTCACTTTGTACTTTCATGTACTTGAGTTAACCTCAAACATCAAATAAATTAAATTCTTCTTTTGTAACGAAAAAATTTTCTTGCAAATCCGAAGATAACTTTATCGATTCCTGATCGTGTTCAAGATCAATTGAAAGCTATTCGTCATATTGTTATTTTCATTTTGAATCCGGGTTATTCCAGTTTTTATTAATTAACTTCAAGAATTTTAAGCGCTAAAAGAATCCTTTCCTCTGGCAAAGAAAAAAAATGTTCTGAAGCGAACTAGAGAACAAAACAAGAAAGATGTAAGAAAGATGTTTACTAAATCGGCTAAGAGATGGCGTTCTGTATCGGCGTATTTGGCTTTACTTTCATTAGCTTGAAGATTAAATAAATTGCAATCATCCAAGGAATCAATTTGTCCGTTCAATTTATGTTCAAGCCAAAGGAATCCATTTTTCAATGAATTTTCTGAACTTACTAAAAGATCGAAATCAATTACTTTCCCCAAATTACAGGAAATGATTTTCTGGCCAGCCAAAAGATGGCGCTCTAGATTAATCTCTGAAACATACTCTTTCCAAGTGGCACGTGCTTAGTTCCACTCAAGTTTTCTTGCTTGGCTTTCGTATTATTCTGGATTTAGTCGACTTTGCTTCAACGCCCAAAAGAAACGCCTTCCTTGCGACGCAGAAATTTTCTGAATCAACCTAAAGATGGCGCTCCTGTTCAATTGATCTGTATACAATTTATTCATAATTATTCTACTAAATTGTGTTTTGTTTAGTTTGGTTTGTTGTTTTCAGAAAACTTATGCTTCGTTGCTTATGTTGTTCGGTTTGTAAATTAGACATTGGCCATTTTGTACAGAGGTACAGAAAACCTTCCTATAGAAGTTGTTTAAACAAGTTGAAGACCAGTTTACGTCATCGAAATTAAATAGAGATTTAAGTTTGCCATTTAAATAGATTCGATTTCGTAGAATCTGCATTTGAAGTATCGATTCTGCAGTCATGTACTTATTTATCGTACATGAGCGGATTTCAGTTATGAAACTGGCTTCAAGTTTAATCTAATGGAGCATTACTTTGAAACTTCATGGCTTTTCTGATTACAAATTCGAGCAAGCGGATCGCATCACTTGTGGTTTTCTTAATTCGATTCTCAATTTAAAATCTGGACGTTTTTTCCGTTGTAGAAATATTAGTCGTTTTAAAAATTGTTACGTTGTAATTAATTAAAAAAAAAAAAAAAAACTGCATGCTTTTCATCGTCTGACCAATAAATTTTTCCAGCGCATGTTAATTACAGTGTTCTGTCGACTAAAATGCACGGCATACAAAAAACATCAAGGATATATGACTCTTCGTCGCACAGAGCTTTCATGGTAGGTCGCCGCCGTGATTTGTATTTTTATAAGCGAAAAACGTTACAGCCAAGCGAACGTGTTTATCAGAATCAATTCCGGCCAATATTAAAATCGGCCCCCTCTTATTGGCAAAGTTTATCTGGATTCTGTCTTCGGGGGTGAAATTGGAAATTTTATTTTACCCCGCCGCGCCGAGCACCTACTTACTTTCATAGGATACTGAGTAATAGGAAATCAATAATTCTAATTTTGTTATCGACTCTATTAGGGTAAACCGTAATTTGGCAATAAATTCAACTTAAATTTAAGTTTGTGGCTCGGATCAATTCCGAACTTGGCGGCGGCGTGCTTTTAAAATTTGAATCGAGTAAGTTAGTTTTAATAGTACCGAGGGGGCGGAGTGCATTTTAGTTTTAAGGGTTACGAGATAATTTGGGGGTTAATGGCGACGTTGTAGTGAGTTTAAAGCAGAGTCATTCGGCTTCACATTTTGATTATGTTTTGCTTCCACGTAATATATTGCCTAAAGATGTTGTTCTTATTCAAGTCTGATATTGAAGAGGATCGACATGACGAGGCAATTATTACTGAAATGTAGAACTTCCGCAAATCCTCTCTCGTAATAAATCTTATTGCTTCTACGGAACGTATTGCGTAACACTTTAATATTGCTACATCTGGTCTGGCCTAAATAAATTTATCTCACTCGAATGAATATAGGTTGAACAGAGGGATAACGACATACGTTTAGGAAATCCGCAGAACGACGCAATCTACCGGTTGTGCCTCCAGAAAATAATAACAAAATATATACCTCTAAGGAATATAAAAACGGGAAATACTCTTTTATGAGCGTGTAAACCCTCTCCTTAAAACCTTCCCTTTTATTTGGTAAATAATTTTGTTTTTTTTAGGTAAATCTAACTTGATTTGTAACGGCCAGTTTTAGATTCTCAGTATTATTTAATTATAATATATCGCAGTTAGGATAGGTGTACACCGTGACGTTGGTTTCATAAGTTATGAGCCAGCTTTAGTGCTTACAGGGGACAAAACGGTCCACGCTTTCAGAAACCAGATGCTAACCAACTATCATCTAAGTAATGCTCGCAAATTTATCAGTCGTTGTTCATTTTCGGATGAGCCTGAGCGTTAATTTATCAGGCAGCATTCGTTGTAACAAGATATTTAAATGAAAGCGATTTCGCACGTCCGACGAAGTTAATTTTGACTAATGGCGATAATATTGCCGCTGTGTTCACCTCGTGCATTTAATCGATGGGGGTTTATCAAGTTTCGTAACGTATACGAAATGGAGTTCTATTTTACAAATGATTACACTCTATCAGTTCACATGTTTCACATTTCATTATTAATTCAAACCAGTTTAATAGTGAAATCAAATGTGTCTCTCAATATTTTATTAAAATTTTGTTTTACTTGGTTTTGATCCAAGGATTCTGTAATCATTTTATACAAAAAAAATAAGAATTATTTAAAAAAAATGTTTTTTAAAGTCCTCAGGAATTATACTTACGCACTATTAGCATGGATTGCGTATCTGATCCTGTGGAAACGGTGTTTTCGTCCGTGGTTACTTCGCAACTGAAATTTCCGCTCAGTTTAAAGTCGGATATATTGCGGAGGTAAGCTTGCGTGCAGTTCGAATGATCCAGCTGCAAGGAAACAAAATCCTTTAGTCTTTCTTTCGAAAAATAAATCCGGAACAAATTACGTAGCTATTTTTCACAAAAAGAAAAGGAACGAGCAAGAGAATCAAAGAAACGGGAATTAATACATTATACAATTTGGAAACCGATTTGTGATACTTAAGATGATAGACAAGGACAAAATGTAGTGTGTTAACAGTGTCAATAACAAAGACTACGTATTGAAGTTAATTTGCAATACTTAGTGGGCAGTCAGATGGATTTATAAGTAAAAAAACCACATCTGTCAAACGTCAGTCGGTTTAGGAAGCTGTCCTTCTTTAGCTCTTTCTTCTTTCATCAAAAAAGCAAAACCAAGTTTTTCAATGGAATTGTCGTTATACAAGTTGTTTCGCAACTTCGTGAAGAAAAAAATAATGACGTGTTGAACATGAGATATGTGCGTAAAAACATCTAAATAAAAACGGAAATAAAAACAAAATAAAACTTACGCTCAACGATAACGCATTGACAAATGTTTAGAATCTCTGGCTCAGTGCCGGCTGAGTCACAACAAATGTTCAAAATTCCTTCCTTCGTCCGCTCGTAAACACAAATCTGTCACAAGGGTTATGAAACATGTTTTGTTGTCGAATAGAGAGAAATGCAGCGTTAATACGATCGTTCAATTCTCGAAACGTGTTGATTTCTTCTTCGTATACCAACGCTTTTACGTGTCCCCACAGATAATAATCTAGCGGATTTAGATCAGGTAAACGTGCAGGCCACCTGATCGGTCCGCTTCTTTCAATCCATCTACCAGGAAAAATTTCGTCGAGGTGAGCACGTACTTCTCGTCGATGAGGCGGAGCCCCATCGTGCATAAACCACATCGTTGCTCTAAGATTTAAGTTCACATTCTCGAGAAGTTCCGGTAGAAAATTTAAGTATTGGAGACCATCTAAACGGTTCGGCAAGACGAACGGGTCGATTAAATGGCCGTATAGAATCCCTGCCCACACGTTAACAGAAAACCGTTGTTGGAAATGGCCGCGACGAATTGAGTGAGGATTTTCCTTAGCCCACAAATGCATGTTGCGAAAATTGCACACCCTGTCTCTGGTAAAAATAGCTTCGTCGGTAAACAGGACATTATGAACAAAATTCGCATTTGCCCGTTGCAGTAACCAACGACAAAATCGTATGCGTAGAGCATAGTCGGCTGGTAGCAAAGCCTAAACTCTTTGAATATGGTACGGATGTAATTGTTGTTCGCGAAGAATGTGCCAAACAACGGAGGATGATAAATGCGTTTGTCTTGAGATATCACGTACACTTAACGAAAGATGTTTCTCGATAAGTTGCAGTATTTCTTCTTCTCTGTTTAGGATGCGTTGTGGGCGCTGCCGTCCCTCACCTCTTCCGCAACGTGCCTTTAAAGTTCCAGTATTCCTCGCTCTTTCCACAACAGAGAGAAATGTGGCACTGGTTGGCAAATGCCGGTTAGGAAATTGCTGTACATACTGTAATGTTGATGTTTTTGGACCATTTGGGTTTGCCAATTTTGTAATGTTGTGAATTCGTGACGAAGTGGGGGTGTCAATAAATTGTAATGATTTTGGTGTTCGTGGGTGCGTATCTACTCTCTCAGGGTTTTTCTTTGGGTCGCTCGGAATTTACCCAATTCTTGTTTTATGGCCCCATGGTGGGCACATACCATGACAAAACACAGAAAATATGAGGGGAGAGGGGAAGGAAGTGTCAGTGTTAAATGTATACGTTCGTAAATGTTAAAGAATTACCACGCCCTTCACAAGGCAGGTATACCTCTTGTCCTACCTGACGTAACCTTGTCTATTAGAGGAGCGCTTGTTATTCCCGATCACGCAAATGCCTCTACTCCTTCACAAGAGCGAGGCGCCCTTCGACAATAACAAACGCTTTTGTAAATGCAGTGGAACTTAACGATAATTTAATTATAAAATAATATTTTAGTTATGTCGAAGATTGGAGTTCACAATAGCAAGGGGATAATTAAAGTGAGAAGAGAAAAAAATGTGAAAGGAATTTAAAAAACAGGAGAAAGGATAACATGACCAGGACGAAAAATGTTATCCTAGGGAAGAAGAAGAAAAGATAAAAGCCAAACTAAAACCAGACCTGTCAAAAAGGAAGAAATCTAGCAAATAGAGAACGTTCATAAAGCTGGAGATGAGTTCTAAGCAAAACTGTTTTCAAAGCAAGACGACAAGAATTATAAATTGCATTAAAACATGGAAAAATTGTAAAGCAGAAGAAGTTAAATCCGTACATGGCAAGGGTGTAAGTCGAAGAAGCTTTTCGAAGCAGGAACATCAAAAAGGAAGAGTAAGAACAAGTGATACAGAAGTCTGGATTCTGGATTTGGTGAGGGGAGTGAATAAGAATTCACGTGCACTTAGGCCACAATTGAGCCCAATGTACTACCCCCAGGTTCTACAGTGTTTAACTATCAGCGTTTTTCGAGCCATCCCACACTTTCGATGAAGCCAAGAACGTCCGACAGAGGGACACTGCGAATTCCAGCCATGTCAGGACAGAACTCCCCTAACATGGGACCTCTAATCGAGGCGAATGTGGGGAAATCACAGAGAATATGCTCAGCTGTTTCTCCCTCTAAGTTACAACTTCTATAAATTGGGCTGTCTGCTAAATCAATGCGATGTATATTGTAATGTTAGGTGTGATGTTCGGCCCCACGTTGGGCGCCAATTTGTAATGATGATTTGTATTCGTGGACTCGTGCCTCACGTTGGTGGCCAATTAATTGTAATGATTTTGATGTTCGTGGGTGCGTATCTACTCTCTCAGGGTTTCTCTCTGGGTCGCTCGGAATTTACCCACTTCTTGTTTTATGGCCCCATGGTGGGCACAAACCAAAATACAGAAAATGTGACGTAACCTTGTCTATTAGAGGAGCGCTTGTTATTCCCGATCACGCAAATGCCTCTACTCCTTCACAAGAGCGAGGCGCCCTTCGACAATAACAAACGTCTCCCGATGTCCGGTGATAAAAATGAGAATTTTGTTTTGTTTGTCCAGTATGCGCCTACCTTGCGGAGTCGCCCATCTCGTTAAAAAAAAAGGATATAGGTATTTGGAATCTGGTTTCAGGTTAAAAGCTTCAATAAAATGCCTTTTTATAACCCCTTTTTATAAAATTTATTCTTCTTGGTGGTCCGAGCCGGTAGTCGAAGCAATAGTTATAGGAGTATTACTCTTGGTCGTCGACGAAGGAATGCCGTCCTCGCGGTGCGCTCTCGCTATTTATACCGCCTTTTGTTGTTGATTTTTGACGTTACCTTGGTTACCGGAACTTTCGCGTTCAGATCTAGTTATATACTAGATTTAGGTTGGTAACCAAGACGTTACGTTTGACAATTAACGTTTTATCCTAAGTATGAGGACATTTCATTACAGTTGCATTAAAAATTGGACTAAATATGGAACAACTTAACTTAAATAATATGTAAGTATCTAAACACCTTATTCTATACTTATCTAACCTAAAAAAAATACAACTTACTAAAAATTATTGTTCACATCACACCTAACCTATAATAATGTTTTTTTTTTACTTTTCACTTTGTGTCTTTTCAGCTTTGCCGTTTAAATGTTTGTTGCACGAGCTTTCATAGTCCACTAGAAAGTCGGGCAACGGATCCTTCGGCTGTCTGGTAGATAAATCAATCGCTTCTTGTTTTTCGGTGGGTTATTCCCTTCCACCGGGTAATGCTTTGCAGTCAGTGGCCCCTGGAACGACCTAAACCTTTTGTTCATCGCCTGCACGAAATTCCAGTACTTCAATGTCCATTCAAAGTAATCAACGACCTTGGAACTTCCTTCGGCTATCGTTATTTGGTTTGTTGAGCTGCAATTATGCTTTCTATAGTATTTAGTTTTGTAAGTGCCCCCTTTCGTTTTGTATCTGTATTATCGTCTGTTTTATTTTAGGTGCATGACGTTATGTCGAAACGTCTCATCACTCTTGCGTCTACTTCGTCAAGTCTGCTTCGAGAGCTGTTGCTAACGTCTGCTGAACCGTGGCACTTGTATATGTTTTGTAAACTCCTTTCACGTACTGTATTTATTTATTTGGTTCTATTCAACATGGTAATAAACACTGCAATAGAAACGCCTTGCCGTTAATGCGTTTTGCCCACTTTCACCGTACACTAGAATCATGTCAACAATCTCACTATTTGTAAATTCTGCCGTTTTTTTCAGTAAACTTCCGTGCAACCACCTCAACGTACACCTTCAAACTACCCGGCCCGGCCGGCGATGACTAACAATAAATTACATCACTCATATTCCTGGTAAACATCATAAACTTAAACCAGAGACGTTCAAACGGTTTACCCGTTCGACAGAATTATTTATTTCCTCGAAAATTTGTTCAACAATAAATGGTTCATTCTATTCATTTTCATGCAAACTTTCATTGTTTAATTTATGAAACAGCCTGTATACACAAACAGAAAGAATAGGACCTCAAAGCTTCTATTTGGGATTACTTTGGATATTATTTTGGATTGTACGAAAGCTGAATTGGGGGGGTGGATTAAAGTTCTGACTTACATCTACAGTCAATCCAGAAATAGGGAACGTCTTCGTATTTGAGTGTTTAGCTGCGCTACATCTGTAGAATTCGAACGCACCCCTGTACCACTGCACTGAATAAAGGGGGGCATCTTCTAAGTCATACGTACAAGTCAGTATGGCGTTTTGATATCTTACTACAACAGGAGGTTCGATTGTCAATTTCACGTTCTTCAAGCCCCAACAATCTGAAAAAAAGAATAAATTTCATTAAACGTGTTTAATTCCTTCTTATGATTTCTCATTTCTCAAAATATTTTTGAGTCACAACGATTGATAAATACAAAAATATTAGAATGTATTTTGAAGAAATCTAAAAGAATATATTGTTGTGCACTTTGAAGAGCGAGTCAACTTTTGATATACGATCTGTATCCGTTTGCAAGAAGCTTTTTTAATTATTTCCTTCCGCTTGGAACTCCTCACGCTATTCTCAAAGCTCTCCAAGCTCTCTATCATTGCCACCTGTTTTCTTGGACTTGAAAATAATTAAACGATATTTTCGATTAAATAATACAATTCAAATATTGGGAATTATATTGGAATCGTTTATTTTTAAACTGAAGCATGCACGTTTATTTGACTGACAGTAATGTGGGTTTCCGTTATTCAGAGCAGATGAATAAATAAAGACTGAAAAGGAGGAGTGCGGTCAAAGAGGCAAGATAAGTAGTCTGAGTGTCTATTTGTTACAATACAAGAGCTTTGTTATATGCTCCGGGGCGAGCTTCGTTACGACGTAAAAACACTTGTAGTTCCATCAAGTCGACCTCAAAACGAAATCCACGCTGTGCAATGCAGTACTTTTCTATGTATTTCCTGAAAAATGATTTCCCTCATTTGAATAAACGAAAAATTGCTTTGCGAATTAATCTGTTAAATTAGATTGGGTTCAGATTTTTAATGATGCGTCAATTAATCTTTAGAACAAAGATTGAAAACGCCCTTCATTGATTGGGTAATAATAACAACAGAAATTTCCATTATCCGGCTAAGATTGGAAGCTGCGCTTGAGCTTATTATCTTGGTTTTCCCACAGGGTTAATTTAATTCACAACTTGCAAAACCGAATTAAACGTGACCCTAAATGCGATGAATACGGGAAAGTACAACTGCTAAATTCGATTTCCATGACTGTCACATCTTGAATAATGGCGCTGATTAAATTCTAATCTATTTTTAAACATTAATGCAAATCCCCTTAATAACATCAAGAAATTAGACCGTGCGAACCCCGCTTAAGCGCCGTTAAATATTGATTCCACCGTTCCCATAATTCTCAAACACCAAAATTAGAGATACACAAAAGTAATTAGCTAACTTAATTATAATTATAACTCCTCCACCTAAGGCGAGATACCTAATTTAAATGGCGATGAAATTCGAGTCGGATTTATGAATTTTCGAAACTCTTTAAGCACGTGAGAGGAAGTTAAATCACACTTTCTTCCATTTAGTTAGTAACGAGCCATTAATGTAATAAACGGCATTAGATTTTGATTAAATTCGATGCGTAAACAACTTTAAATAATTTCGAATTTATCTGGAAATCACATCAGTTACGTATTCGTTTAGCGTAAGTGCAGAAAGGCTAAAACTGCGAAAAGGAAAAGAAACAAATCGGAAATTTTTATCATCCGGCTTTTATTTCATAAATAATTCATAACTTAAATACAACATATCTGACAAAATGATTGATCGTCTCTAGATTTTATGCCTTTCCTTTTGTTCTTCTGAAATATTCCGGTTTACAATCCGCGCGAGTCTTCTCTTTACGTCTGTGATATTTTTGTTGGTCACTAAAGCAAGTCCAATTGCAAAATCAATTAAAAGAAATATTTGAGTATCAAAAAATTAATCCCTCGAGCTTTTCGTGCAAGATATCCGAAGGGCATTTGAATTCAATGACTTCTCCGTCCGACGACCCACTCGACTTTTTAAATGAAAATTAAATTAAACCGCGTAATTCAAAAATTCTGAATATTTCCCCTTTTCATTATCCGAATGCGAATTATCCCTTCTACGCACCACCGAATGTAGGCAGACGTGGGATCTAAAACTCTTGCGCCGCCTAATGTGTTTAAGGGAAGGTGGTTTCCATTTAAATCCATATTAAAAAGTGCTCCCGATTTTAGCCAACGAAACATTTCCCTAATAGATGACTTTGCAAGATATACAAAAATGACACCGCGTGAAATATGAGCCCCTTTATAAATGAGAAGTTAATTACGACATCCCTTTTAATTTTTCAAGTCACCCGTTCGCTTTTATCTCCGATAAATTAAACAGAAAATTAATTGTAAACAGCTTACGCTTGCAACTTACGCGTTCATAAAATTTAATCAATGACGTGTATTGTCAGCGATTATTCCGATGCCATGAAGCTCCAATAAGTTGGGTTACAACAACAACAGTTACATTGTATAAACAGACAAGTATATTTATGCCGCCATTATAATGGTGTTAGCGATTTGCCAACAAATATTCTGAGCCATTAACTTACGAGGAACGATTAAACTGATACGATTTACAGTCGAATATATCATTCACACGTCTGCTGCATATTTTCAACGCTTTTAAACAAAATTACAGTTTTACATACCGCACATAACATGGAATTTCATTTCCACAGAAGAGCACAGTTTAAATTAGTAATTTTTTAGATTAAATTAATTACGATGTTAGGAAAACGAATTGAACACTTTATACTTATCCAGTTTCTCACTGTGTAGTTCAAAATTAAAAAGTGAGAGAAAGAAAAAGAAACAATTACTTTAATGCGTAACCATAATTGCTTCTAAAAATTCTTAAATATTTAATGTTTATTGTTGTTTTACAAAAATAACCAAGAAAAGAATTACAAAATTACTAACTACTGCAAACATGAAACGAAGCAGAAACATTTATTATAAGCTCCGAGGACAAGGTTCGACGTTAATTAAATTTTAATTGCACGAGAAAATTAAATATAGAAGTGCAGCGTCGAATTGCCGATGTATTTAAATTATTTCAGCTCCTAGAACGACGCAAGTTGCATACAACAATTGTCTTCAAAGTTTCTCGTACACTTGCACAAGTTTAATAGATTGCTTAAGTGGAACAACGTTTAAAGAGGATATTTCTGCAAAGTTACGTAATAAGAACCGGAAGTAAGCGCTAAGCGACTTATTTATCCAACCCACTTGAAATTCCTAGTCAAAAAACTAAATAAAAAAAAAATAAATCAGTCATGTGCAAAATTTATTAACGTCCTCTTAATCTTACATGGATGCCTCTGTCTTAACTTTACGCGTTACTCCAGGAAATACCCCGTTCTCAGCATTTCGAGATTGTAAACAGGATTTAGTCGGGAGCCAGAAACCGCGAGGAAATTTTACATTCATGAAATGGATTATGTGAAATGTCAATTTTATAAAGATGGCTATGAGTGCAGGTGTTGTAACTCTGATAAAATAATTTACATAATATCATCCAGACTTGGAATTCTTATTTCGGTGATAAAAAAAAAAGTTATATAAAATTACGAAGGGGAATTTATAGATTTATACGAGGTTCCGCTCAAAAATAAACTAAATTTTAGGCTTACTTAAGAAGTACGTTTTGTGTGGTGTGTCAACCAATTCTCCTCCTAAAATGTGGCCTGTTGAGCTTCGTTTAAATTTTGCAAACTTCATATGCAACTACGTTATCCGCTAACGTGTCTGCATTTGCGTTTCAATTCAACTGAAGACGTATTCTACTCGGCGCCACCTCATCAGCGTTTTAAATAACGACTGTAATCATCCTGACAGCTTGCTAGATGGGTATAAGACGAAGAGTCCCTTATCCGACTGGTCGCGTTCTTACTTTAAAATCATCTATCTATTCCAAAGATGGAGCTATACTACGGTCTCATTCCACTTCAAATTTAAATCAACGTTTGCAGACAAGCAGTAGTAAGAAACAAGTATTATTGCAATTAATACTTTGGTACTCTCCGGTATTTATTAATTGTTGCAAATATAAATGCTTGAAATATTGATGGGATGGTGTTAAGTGGAGGCCTTTATTGAAACAGCCATACCAACCCGCTGATGGATGTTAATGTAATAGCTGATGGTGGTCAGTCTCAATAAGTTTAAAAATAGCGAATTCGGAGGTTAGACAACATTGACATTTATGAAAATTGGGTTATTTATTAAATTGTCATGAAAGCTTCTTGTCTGTTCACGCTCCACTATCACTATTCATCACCGAATGTCTTCTGAAGCTTATATGAGTTCGGGTTTGAATTTTCGGAACAACTTGTGGGAGCAGAAAAGAAAGTGGAAAATGAACAGAGATTGGCAGATAAAAGGAAATAGGAAATATTTTCAAGGATTTATTAGGTTGTCGCGAAGGCATCTCGTGTGTTTAAAAACTTCGAGAGACAAAATACAAATTAACTTTGAAAGTTGATTACCGAAAGCCTGCTGATGCCTTCTGTGGGTTAAAGTTTGAATTTCCAAGCGGATTGGTGAGAGTAATTGAAGCAGAAACAGAGCAACAGAGGAAGGGAAGAAAAAGAAAACTAAAAATGCCAGGAAGGGAATATGTCTTATTAGGGAGAGCAAAATCTAATACTTAGAAAGACCATAAGTATGTAGGTGGAAGAAGAAAAAAAGAAATGGATGCATATGCTTTCTTGGTATTTGTTAGCACTTGTTGGAACGTAGACCAAGATAAAAAACATAAAGTACGTGACATAGATCCTTGTTGCTGCCAATTGTCTGGAGACTCCCTAAACTCGCTGGCACTGGCTTTCTAGAAGGATTGGCTGATGTATCTCTTAAGGATAGATCTATTTGAATATAATATCTATCTATGACTTAAAGCAGCTCAAAATTTAAAATTACTTATAATTTTGTTTCCTCACGTAATAATAAAAGAATAATACTTTACAGACAGAAAGGGTTGGGTTGGATAGGATACTGCTGAGGAATCACTTGCCTTCTAGAGAATTGTTGAGTCTTTCTAATTGGCTGACCATATTCACAAAAGCCCAATTGTAAGGCTGGACACTGATTTCTAATATTTGGTTGATGTACTCTTCAAGTTGGCGAGGGAAAGGTGTCCTTGAAGAAATTTACAATGACGACTTTTTTTTCAGACAAGAAAAGGATACTAAATAATTTTTGGTTTACATATTCGATGCCTTTTATGAATTGCAGTTTGAATTTTCAAGCGGACTAGTGAGAGTAATTGAAGCAGAAACAATGCAACAGAGGAAGGGAAGAAAAAGAAAACTAAAAAGGCAGGAAATATGTCTAATTAGGGAGAGCAAAATCCAATGCTTAGAAAAGACAGAAGTAGGTGAAAGAAGAAAAAGAGAAATGGATGCATATGCTTTGTTAGTATTGGTTAGCCCTTGTTGGAACGTAGGCCAAGATGAACATAAAGTTGGCATAGAACCCGTAAGGTACAGTTGCTGCCAATTGATCAAAGACTTCCTAAGCTCGCTGGCACTGGATCTTATAAGGTTTGGCTGACGTATCTCTTAACCCTAGTCCCCCGACAAAAAAATTATTCCCATTTCTACTTACGGAGGTACCCCATATATTTTGTACGGAACACATTGAATTTTTTATAACTATTGGTAATAGAGGTTTGTGTTTAAATGTGTTTTGGTTATGCTACATGCTGGTCAGCAAATATTAGCACGTGGAAAGGGCAAGACATTTTTATACTTTTACAAAATAATACGAATAAAAATGTCAAATTCAAATGGTGAGGGGTCTAGTTTTGCGCCAAATGTTGTTTTGGGTGACAGAACAGCCCTAACTGATACTCCAGATGCAGAAGAAAGAGCTATTCAGCAAAGGTAAATTTGGTTACTGATTTGTGTACTGTTTCTACTGATGAATTTTTAGTGCACCGGTTAATCCTTTTGACCTTTCACCGTGGAATAGGGCTGGATATTTAGATCTTGAAAAGTATGTTTCACCTTATATCAGTGTTTTGTTCTATAAAAAAATGGTTCGATTTATGTAATTCATATATTTATTTCCTTCAGGCCGTCACAAGCGGAATTAGATTTACTATATAAAAGCGATAACGAGGACTTTGCGCCTATCAATGATGTTCTAAGTGGCAATGATGAATGGTTACCAGATCAAAAAAACAATTACGCATCAGACAAAGAGGTTGAAGGGTCCGATATCGAGGTGAATGAATATGAGAGCGATGAGGCAGAAACAAATCATGAAGCACCTCCAGCTGCTGAAATGTACGTTACTTCTGATTTGACGGAATGGTTTTCTGCTCCTCAAACGTAATCGCGAACAAACCGAATAAATATTATGTCACGTGCTGGTGGTGTCGATAAGTCTATTCAACCGTGGATGTCAAGAAAAAACGTATTCAATTTACTGTTCACCGACGAAATCAAAGCACAAATAACCATCAACACGAATCGAAAAGAGAATCAAATTATCGCAAAGTGTAACGCCAGAAATCCGGATGCAAAGCAACGAACATGGAAACTATTGACCAATCAAGAGTTGTACACATTCATGGATATCCTACCTCTGATTGGCGTGAATAAATGGAACAATGTTGCTTTGCCAGAATTGTGGAGTCCATTATCGTTGCCTATATTCAGAGCAGCCATGGGAAGAGATCGTTTCATGCAAATTCTGCGCGCGATCCGATTTGACAATGTGTATACCCGACCGCAACGGTAGTTGGAGGATGAAGCCGCACCAATTTCTGACCTGAAGTGGAAAATGATGAACCAGAGGTTAGGAGACCTTTATTATCCAAAGGAATCGGTAACGGTAGATGAACAGTTGTTTCCATTTCGGGGTAGGACTCGAAGGGTATATACCCAGCAAACCGGTAAAGTATGGCATAAAGGTTTTTTGGGTATGCAACTCCTCTAGCGGCTACCCATTGCAAGCCCATATCTACTCAGGTAAACCTCCGGGTGGACAGCGTCAAACGAAAGTTGGCGAATCAAGCGTGCTTGCACCGACAGCAAAGTATAGGAATTCAGGCCTAAACGTCACGACCGATAATCGCTCGCTCTTACCAATCATTTACGAAGTTCCAAAATGTCTCTCGTCCGAACTCTGCGCCGTAACAAGCCATATATTCCTAAGGAAATAAAACCTATTGTATCAGACGAAATTGGCACAGTGAAATACGCCTTTCGAAACAATTGGACTGTTGTATCTGTGGTCGTGAGAAAAAAAAACTAAGCTGTGTATCTCTTGTCGAGTATGCACTTGGATGCTGGCACCTCGATCAATGGTAAAGAGGAGATTGTGCACTACTACAATCAGACCAAGGGTGGTGTCGATGTGATGGATAGGATGTTAACTAACTATACATGTAAGCGGAAGACAAATCATTGGCCTTTAGCAATGTTCTTCAACATGATTGATGTCTTGCTGCACGTATTATTTATAGGGAGCTCCATCTATCCACCACGAAAGATTATTTTCTACAACACCTTGGGAACGAATTGTGCCATCCAAACATTCTCGATCGTTCCAGAACACCCAACATCGTTCATCAATTTTTGATGAAAAATGCAATTGAACAGGTGCTGGGAGTACAATTACTTCCCTCACCATCAAATCCAAATGCACCTGAAGTGGACGATAGAGGAAATAAAACCGTAAAAGGTCTTTGCAAAATGTGTCTGGCGCCGGGCGATGCCAAAAAGAAACGCAAATCCCGTAATGCATGTAACAAATGTGAGTCACCAGTCAGTGCCGAGCACACAAAATGGGTGAAATATGAATGTTTGATGTGCGACTAAAAATTTTATGGTGAACATTTTTCTAAATCCTTTTTATATTTGAAAATTGTATAAATTACAATAAAAAGCAAAAAAAGAAGCTACTTCTTTCAATGAATTTCAATTTATTTTTTATGGAAGTAGGAATGTACACAGTACTTGGTCTACAGAATAAAAAAATTTAAATTGAGGTATTGAAAAATAGGTTGGGCTCTTAAATTTGGAATGTGCATAAGTAGTATAGCTGGCGGGATCCTAGGACACTTCGATGGCATGTCCATTCGAAGTGACCACCGTTGAGGGTTGCCCCCGAGTTTGGGGGTAGTTTTAGTTGCTGAAGAAGTAATTAGGGGTAGTTTTGTCAACCTCCTCTGGTCAAATTGCGTCATTGTCAACAACTCTTCGCCTGTCTGCACCAAAAAAATACAACACCCTCCATTAATTAACAAATTCTTCAGCAACCTCTTCTGAACAAATTACGTTATTGTCGACAACTCTTCGCATACAAGAACAAAAATTCTTCAGCAAGCTCTTCTGGACAAATTACGTCATTGTCGACAACTCTTCGCATACAAGAACAAAAATTCTTCAGCAACCTCTTCTGGACAAATTACGTCATTGTCGATAACTCTTCAGATACAAGAACCAAAGGGTTACTTCGTCTGCACGAAAAAACAACCCCTAATTACTTCTTCAGCAACTAAAACTATCCCCAAACACCCTCAACGGTGGTCACTTCGGATGGACATGCCATCGAAGTGTCCTAGGATCCCGCCAGCTATACTACTTGCATAAAATCATGCTAAGAGGTCTTACTTGAGATTAGAGTGAGAACCGACCTTTATACATTTTACTTACTACGTTTTTTTTTCGATTTTAAAACCAAAAATTACACCTGTACCTCTGGTACGAGGACTAGGGTTAGGGACACTAATGTCCGTATTCATAGTGCTTCCTTGAGGTTCCCTTCAATGTGGGAACACTTAGAATGGGATTGCGGTAAGGCAGGTGCATTATAACAGTAGCCATTCTAAGGGCTCCCTTATTGAAGAAAACCTCAAGGAAGCATTATGAATACGGACATAAGAAATAGATTTATTTGAATATAATATCCATCTATGACTTAAAGCAGCTCAAAATTTAAAATTACTTACAATTTTGTTTCCTCACGTAATAACTGAAGAATAATACTTTACAGACGGAAAGGGTTGAGAGTGAGAAAGTCACTTGTCTTCTAGAAATTGTCGAATCTATCTAAATGGCAGACCATAGCCACACAAACCCAATTGGTACAGATCTTGTAAGGTCAGACACTGATCACTAATATTTGGTTGATGTACTCTTCAAGTTGGTCAAGGAATTGATCTATTTTGCATACCTTTGGACAGCACCTCAAAGTTTATCTAAAAGAAGTTGTCCTTGAACAAGTTTACAATGACGACTTTTTTTCAGACAAAAAGGGATACTAAATAATTTTAGGTTTACGTAGACGATGAATTTCCAAAAGAGGTTTTCTAGTAACTGTAATTTCGAAATTGTTTTTGTAATTTTCGTTCTAGTTTAAGAAATCAGGGGGATGTGAGAACGAACAGCTCTGAATTGATTCTAGATTAAAATTCGATACCAAAAGTTCGAACGTGGACATGTTTACGCTCGCCTAATACTCGAATTTAAATGAACGGCTTAAACCTGACGGACATTCGTTCGTACCCGTGTTCGCATACATATGGAAAGAAAATATTATTTGACTGTTAGGTTTTATGATTTTATTATGTTTTCACTTCATGGTATTGACATAATACGGGCACACAAAGACAAATATCTCGGTTAGGAAAATATTGCTCATCAAATGAAAACAGCACCGCTGTTTGCGTATGATAAAACGGCAGTAAAAATATTTTCCATGAAAATATACTTGTACGTAAGCCAAAAAGATATGTGCTTGCAGTTTTTTCGCGGGGTCTACCAGCGCAGATCGATTTTATTTTAAATTCGAACTTCGTTCTTGATAAATTTCCATTTTACAAGAGTAATTTGGATTACATATTATGATTTTTGATTGTGAGAAAAATTAAAAATCTAATTAAACCATGTTTTTGATTGTCTACATTTCAACCTTTTAAAAGTTATGGCAAACGAAATACCTCAAATAACCGTCTGCACAGAGCAAAACAAATTTAATTGCCACTGTGAAATCGAAACCTCAAATAAATGCAGAACGGGGGAATGATCGAAATTAAGCGAACTTTTATAACGGCCGTAAAATTTGCGATGTGTCCACCGTCCTGGCGTTAACACAGGACGATATTAGAAACACGGATCGTTGAGGGAATTCGTACATGTAAAATATTTAGAGAGTACATAACCGCAGTGGTCGGTTTAAATGATACAAATAGCAATTGAGTTGCAAATTGTATCGCATGTGATGTGTTTAAACCTGTACGTGCAATAATTATAAACGTGGAATTTGCAGGAAATCGCAGGAATTAAATTTAACAAAACCCTGTTGTTTAAACAAACCAAACGAGTAGTATAATTTCGCCATGAGATGTTTTTTTTTTCGAAAAAGAACTACTTTGTAACGTTAGAATTTCGTGCGAATAGCACGCCGAAGCTGGATAAACTGAGTATCCTTTTTACTAAAGGGTGAAAGGATCATTTGTCGTTTGCGATAAACTCTCATGGCCTCGCAAAATAAATGAGTATTACGGGAATTATTTTACACAGAGAACGCTTAGAAAAAGTTCGGGCAACATAATTATCCTCGGTGTTTCGTATTATACATACATGAAAATATTATTAACACGAACAGCCTTGACTGATTATTATTGTTGGGGATTTTATCGTCAAGTAAAGTATTAACTTGAAATATACGAGCACACCGGGCCGCTCAAATTATTATCGATGGATGTAGTTATTTATGTCCGGGGAATTATTGCATTTTGCGCAAAGTCAATTTAAAGGGCAAGAGCTTTACAGATAGAGGAAACTATAATTTAATAACCTTCGCTATATATCACGAACGTCAAAGGCGAATTATTTGCAATAAAGGAAATCGTATATTCTTCTAACTGACCGGCGAACGGAACGCGAAAATAGTTTTCCTCGGAACAACCTTATTACAGTTAGGTCAGTTTATTTATATCCTGCTACGTTTATGTAAATTGTGAGAAAAGTTTTGACAATGCAGCTCGGCAGTTTCCCCTTAAACGACGGCAAAACTTCATGAATGCTACGCTATAAATTAAGGGCGATGATGGCCGGGTAAACGAGAAGAAAAACTACTTTTAATATAATTTTGTAAAAGAGTTTTCATTTATCGGATTTTCCGGAATGTATGCAAGACAAGAAAGTCATTCTTTTAATTCATTCAAAGAGTTTGGTAACGAACAGGGTCATACCAAACTCAAAAAGCGGCTATTTTGTGCTAACGCCTCTGTTTAGATATTCTCTAGGTTTTCTTTTAACAAACATAGTTTCATTTAATTTGACCAGCTTGTATATCACGCACATAAATATTTTTGGAATAAATTGATGTTAGGTATTCCAATATGGATAAAGTCTTACCTGAAAAGTTGTAAAGCTTAATAAATTTAGTATTATTGTCATACAGGGTGATTCTCGAATAAACCGCCAAAAAAAGAAACCTGTGGAATGAATTTAATCATGGGTTATAAGAAAAATATTAAAAAAATTCTTTATTGTGTTTATTACCCAGAGCAATAAAACTAAAAAAGTTAACCGTGAAACTTATTTAATAGAGGGATCCAAGCATTTATTAATTTATTAGCACGAAGACGATGACCTGCGATGTCACTCTGCTGGGACATTTAAATCAGATCCCACTAAAATCAGTTTCAACAAAAGACAGTACCCCCTTATTTTCTTCCATTAGTCGATTTTCTTTTGTTTCCTTAACATCTTACATTATTTAACCTAAGTACTTTTTTCACAATCTTGGTTTCCGGATTGGGAACCGCGTCAATTCTTCGTCTTGCCGACGTTTCGTCCATCTCGCCGTGGACTTCTTCAGGGCTTCGTTGGAGGCTGTAGCTGCTGATGTAGTCGCTGCTGCTGCTGTGAAGACTCTTCAGATGGACGAAACGTCGGCAAGACGAAGAATTGACGCGGTTCCCAACCCGGAAACCAAGATTGTGATGGACAACGGCCGCGGAAGCCTTCAAACCAAGCTAAGTACTTTTTTGTTTGCTACATAAAGCGATTTTCTTTTGTTTTTAATTGCCTATTATTTATATTTCCTCATTAATCGACTGCCATTTATTTTTCTTTTCTTGTGATTTACCTATTGTTATTCATTAGTCGATTTTCTTTTGTTTTCTCACCATTTTCTACTTTTTGACGTTTATTACCTTTTCGTTACGATTATTTTTGTCATTAGTTAACAACATTTATTTATTTCTCCCTCATTAATCGACTGTCATTTATTTCTTTTTATCAATCGATTGTTATTTATTTTCCTCCATTAGTTCATTTGCTGCATAAGTCGATTGATTTTCTTTTGTCTTTAATTAAATATTGTTTATTCTTCCCTTATTAATCGACTGTCATTTATTTTTCTTTATCAATCAATGTTATTTAATTTTCTCCATTAGTCGATTTTCTTTTGTTTTCTCACCATTTTCTACTTTTCGACATTTATTACCTTTTCGTTACGATTATTTTTGTCATTAGTTAACAACATTTATTCATTTCTCCCTCATTAGTCGACTGTCATTTATTTATTTTTTTTTTTATCAATCGATTGTTATTTATTTTCCTCCATTAGTTCATTTGCTGCATAAGTCGATTTTCTTTTGTCTTTAATTGAATATTGTTTATTTTTCCCTCATTAATCGACTGTCAATCAATTGTTACTTAATTTCCTCCATTAGTCGATTTTCTTTTGTTTCCTCAGCATCTTCCATTATTTAACACTGATTAGCTTTTTCTTTTGCAGCATAAATCCATTTTCTTTTGTTTTTAATTGACTATCATTTATTTTTCCTCATTAATCGACTGCCATTTTTTTTTGGCGATTTTCTTTTGTCTTTAATTGAATATTGTTTATTTTTCCCTCATTAATCGACTGTCAATCAATTGTTACTTAATTTCCTCCATTAATCGATTTTCTTTTGTTTCCTCAACATCTTTCATTATTTAACACTGATTAGCTTTTTCTTTTGCTGCATAAATCCATTTTCTTTTGTTTTTAATTGACTATCATTTATTTTTCCTCATTAATCGACTGCCATTTATTTTTTTTTTGGAGATTTTCTTTTGTCTTTAATTGAATATTGTTTACTTTTCCCTCATTAATCGACAGTCATTTATTTTTCTTTATCAATCAAATGTTCTTTGTTTTCCTTCACTAGTCGATTTTCTTTTATTTCCTCGGCATCTCCTATTATTTAACGCGGATTAGTATTTTCTTTTGATGCATAAGTCGATTTTCTTTTGTTTTTAATTGACTTACTTATTTTTCTTCGTTAATCGACTGTCATATACTTTTTTTTGCGATTTACGTATTTTTCTCATTAATCGATTTTCTTTTGTTTTCTCAATATTTTCTATTTTGTGACGTTGATTACCTTTTTTCTGCGATTCTTTTCGTCATTAATTGACATTCATTTATTTTTCCCTCCTTGATCGACTGACATTTATTTTTCTTTATCAATCAATTGTTATTTATTTTCCTCCATTAGTCGTGTTTCTTTTGTTTCCTCAGCACCTTCTATTATTTAACACTAAGTACATTTTTCGTTTGCAACATAAGTCGATTTTCTTTTGTTTCTAATTGACTATCACTTATTTTTCCTCGTTAATCGACTGTCATTTATTTTTTTATGATTTACGTATTTTTATTCATTAGTCGATTTTCTCTCGTTTCCTTGGCATTTTCTATTTTTTGACGATTATTACGTTTTTGTTGCGATTTTGTTTTTTCCTCATAAATTCGACTGTCATTTATTTTTCTTTATCAATCAATTGTTATTTATTTTGCTCTATTAGTCGATTTTCTTTTGTTTCCTCGGCATCTTCTATTATTTAACATTGATTAGTGTTTTTTTTTGCTGCATAATTTTCTTTTGTTTCTAATTGACTATCGTTAATCGACTGTCATTTATTTTTTTATGATTTACGTATTTTTGTTCATTAATCGATTTTCTCTCGTTTCCTCAACATTTTCTAATTTTTTACATTTATTACCTTTTCTTGCTGCAATTTTTTTGTCATTTTATTTCTTTTTCCCTCACTAATCGACTGTCATTTATTTTTCCTTATCAATTGATAGTTATTTATTTTCTTCCATTAGTCGATTTTCTTTTGTTTCCTCAGTAACTAACATTATTTAACACAAAATAGTTTTTTTTGTTTGCTGCATAACTCGATTTTCTTTTGTCTTTAATTGAATATTATTTATTTTTCCCTCACTAATCGACTGTCATTTATTTTTCTTTATTTAAATTGCCATTTATTTTCCTCCATTATTCGATTTTCTTTTGTCTCCTCAGCACCTTCTATTATTTAACTGTTATTAGTTTTTTCTTTTGCTGCATAACTCGATTTTCTTTTGTCTTTAATTGAAGATTATTTATTTTTCCCTCATTAATCGACTGTTATTTATTTTTTCATTGCTACTATTTTTCTTTAGCTTCCAGCTTCCTTTACGAAAGAAAATTTGAAAATCTCCTATCCTTGATGATTTGAAAAATTCCTTAGAAAGGATGTTACCCCTTAAGTTGACAACACTATATGTAGTTAGGTAAGTTAACAACTACCACAAGGGTGAAAATGCCAATTTTGAAGACAACATTAACACTTTTTAAAGTTAAACGTCTTAACTCCGTTTATTTAAATGTTAGAAACTTATGGACGTGAAGGAACATCGAAAATGAGTTGAAAAAGTATTAGAGTTAGCTCCAGGGTGTATAGCTCTTAATATTGTGCTCGTTAGTTTGCAACACATTCAGTGCAATAAAGCGTATCGCAAATATCGTACATAAAGCAAATATTCATCAATGAATATATTAAGCGTGTAAACTGTCCGCACAATTAAATAGGTTTCGATAAATGCAATAAAAGAAGACTGCGTATAAATTACGGTCGCAACGGTACTCCCTAACCAATTGAGCAAATATAGAATCAGCATGTTAAACTAAGGCTGCCAATTTACCGGGATTAAATGCAGTTGACCGGAAAAATCGTTTCTGTTCCGACATTAAACATCAAGGCCAAAAAAAAAAACCTTCTCTTATTGAATCCATTCAACGTCCCCGATACTCGATACACGAACATCAGAAAAAGAATCAATATCCTTCTTGATTACAGAAGAGTGCATTTAATTGTTTGTTCGGAATATTTAAATGCGGTTGACCGGAAAAATCGTTTCTATTCAGACATCAAAGCTACTGAAAAACCTTCCTTTATTGAATTAGTACAACGTCCCCAAATTAGAAAGGGAATCGATATCCTTGATTGCAAAATAACACTGTTAATTGTTTCGGAAACAAATCCACGCTCTGAGGAGGAGAATAAAAATACCGCATTGAAGAAGAGGAGCAATAAAAACAGCAGTTTATATTAATAATTGCCTTAATAGAGAATTATCCTGAATTCACCGGTCCAGAAGTTATTTATTGCGGCACTAAACGCTTTTTATAAGCCGCGTATTTGATTACATTCGAAATAATTTATAAACAGATATTTGCAGTCCGGGGCACTACTATATGCCGTAATTTATCGCTTAATGTTTCGTTCGTGGAAAAAAAAAACGTAAAATGGAGGCGCGGCCCTTTCGGGCGCAAGCGAAATTTGTCCAATTCGAACAGTTTGAAAATCTGCAGGCTCAGTGCTGTTTGTAATCGATCGATTTAACAGTTCTACGCGTTTGCAACAGTTCTGGTGAAACACAACAAAAATTCTGATGCGATAAACCGTTACATAATACATGAAGCTGTCTGGTGATTGGAAGGCTTTGCCGCTGCCAATAGTCCCTCGTGAGTTGTTAATATCATTGACGAACGTCATCAAACTGCTCTGTTTGTTCAGAATTTTTTGAATGGCATCAGCTTAAATGGGAAACTCTGTCAATTTATATCACGAAAACACTTTCGTGGTTTATAAAGAACGTATACATTCATAATATAAGTTTGATAGTTTATGGTGGTATGTATAAATAAAAGCAATTTGTAAAATGGCATCTGATGAGAATGATAAAATGTATGTAGGAAAGTTGTTCGGATGTATGTAAATGGTCCAGACGAAGCAGGTGTATTTAAATTCATAGGGCTCAGTTTGCACGATGTACAAAGCTCGAGTTCTTAGGCTGAAACTAGAGCGAAATTTATTGTAATTTTATGTAATTTATTTGTCACTTAGGTGGCAACTGTATCTACTCTTGAAACAGTTGTGCGGGCAATAATTTATATGTGGCCAGATGTTCGTATTAGAGAACATAAATATTCTAAATATAATGCCAGACACTGGCGAATTATTCTGCATCTACAAAAATACACTCACAATTCATGGCTCGGGTCTTGCGCTTTGTATTTATTGTAACCGTACGGTTTAAATTGGGGCAGACAGTTTTATTTTAATTTCCTAAATATCTACACGTAAGCACTTGATTCTTGATATTGATAAACTATAATTATGTGATTTTTTTATTGAAAATAAGAAATAATTAACTCACCCACGTATGCATGACTTAGATTATTAATATTAAATCA
The DNA here is from genome assembly GCA_039766575.1 of Serrognathus titanus. Classification (NCBI taxonomy): domain Eukaryota; kingdom Metazoa; phylum Arthropoda; class Insecta; order Coleoptera; family Lucanidae; genus Serrognathus; species Serrognathus titanus. The sequence goes on from CM077912.1 coordinate 75,432,408, forward strand.
ACTTCACTTTAAAATTTTTTTTCGATTTAAATTTCCTGATTTAATTTCCTTTAATTTAGAAAATGTGCTGTTTATTTCTCGACAATAATGCAGGAAATCGCTTTTTTTCTCTCGGAGACATTCCTGATACATTCTTTTTTACAGGAAAATATATAAATTACTTCCGCGTTCTGAAACGTTATATATAATAAAAGACTTTGCTCAAGAGACATGTTTCTCCATGAATAAGGTAGATATCTGGATATCAATATACGGAAATGAAATAGGAGACTTAATATATATTTTCCTTTGATGCTCGAAAATCAGAATATGTCACCTTTGTTCTCTGAAAACATCATACGCAGTTTATTAAAGCGGGGTACGGCGGCACACAGGGCTTTTTCGATAAAGTCATAAATTATGCAATAAAAGTCAAAGTGGCCCCGTTACCTACCTTATAAAATCATATGAAATTATAATACAGCTTGTAATACAATAAAATCGTGCTGGTTTTATTTTTCTACTTCCTGTTTTATACAAAAAGGTAACACGCAAAGAATTTATTACTAGGAAAACTAAACTAAAATTAATTGAGATTCTTGATCATCGTAACGAAAGAATATCTCAACTACTATTGCATCCACACCATATTATTTAAATTTAAAATTCGTTTTCTATTGCTTAATTTCGTATAAAAATCCTGGTCCCATGTGGCTAGTCTGACCCCATTTGCATTTTCTAACCTGCGCCTATTAAGTATACAACCAGAAGTACATGGCGGCAATGAATAGTATACCTAAATAACCTATTATTATAAATTAATCAAAATCGAAATGACTTTTGAAATTTCTTTTCAGTGCATTGTTTTTAGTGCATTATGCAAGTTAAGTGGATGTAACTATTTTCTTGGTTTAATAATTGTTAGATTGTTAAAAACGATGTTTAAATAATTTATTTTTTGTTTACGTTAACATGAGCTTATCCCCCTCCTGAATCGCATTCTTTAATCTTGATTTGCAGTTCATTTAGACATCGAAAATAGGAGATGAGAAGAAGAAATTTTTAAGTCTAATCTGCAGCAGATAACAACTAGAGTAAAAGTGTCCACACCTTAGTAATTAAATTAGAATTGCAAACGTGATTTAGTTCAATAAAAAATTGTACCTAGGCGTTATATCGGGTGTTCTTTAAATAAGTGCAGGCGTTTACCGGTGAGAAGTTAGCAACACACCTCCAGCAACAAAATTTCAAAATTTAAATTGGCTGCCAGAGCCATCCTAATTATCACAGAACTATAATTTGAACAGCATTGCAAATATAATTAAATGTAGTATGTCCCTGATATATCACAATTAAGAAAAAAACGAAATTCAAATTATTAGCAGCAATAAATGCCCGGTACCTAGTTATAGAAATAACTAGGTAAAGAAAAGTATTTGCAATCAAAACTTTCAGCAAATGATCAAATATATCAAAATATAGCACCAGTAAGTTTTGGCCGATCGATTTTATTGATTACTGATCGATTGAAAATAGTGAATGTCACCATTCACCAAATAGAAAAACATATAACTTTTTATACAAATGTTGCACAAACGAATTTCTTGCAAAATATGAAAGACAACATTCAAATCTCTCGATTTATGCTATTTTTGCGTATTTTGCAAGAAATTCGTTTGTGCAACATTTGCATAAAAAGTTAAGTGCATTTAAAGTTGAAAACAAACGGAAATCGATGGTCACTCGTTTTTTTTTTTTTCGTTAAAAGCCAGAAAGGAAATCTTTTTTTAAAACACGATCGGTAGTGTAAAAAAACAAATCCTTCTATTTCTGTTTTGTTTCTGTTTTTTTCATCAAAAAAACAAAAATAACTTTAAGAAGAAAACAGGATTGATCCAAGTCAATCCATAGTCAATTATTTTTTCTTCGTCGAAAGCGAAAATATACTTTTCTTCAAAAAAAAAAAAAAAACGGTGCTTCATAAAAAAATAACAAAACACAATCGACTGTGAAATAAATTTACTTTTGCTTCATAAAAACGAACAAATTGGCAAGTCCTCAAATGAAGAAAAAAAAAACACGATCAATGATAGAAAAAGAAGTCTTTCTATTTTCGTTTGCTTTTTTTTTTTTGTTTTTGGAAATCGATATTAACAAAAATAAATTAAGAAACAAAACAAGATTGGTGCAAGTGGGAATCGATCGTCACTTATTTTTTCTTGGTCGAAAGCAAAAAAATACTTTTCTTCAAAAAAAAAAAAGGAAAGAAAAACGGTACTTCACAAAAAATAAAACACTGTCGACGATAGAAGAAAAGAGAATAATCGATTTTTGTTTCTCTACTCAGAAAACAAACGGGAATCGATCGTTCGTTAATAGCCAGCAAAGGAATCTTTTCGAATTCGCTCTCGAATTTCGCTTTTTTTTTTCATAAAAAATAACAAAACACTTCGAAACAAATTAACAAATTCATAACAACAATCGAATTAAACAATTAATAAAGAAACAAAACATGGTCGACGGTAAAAAAAACAAGTCTTTCTATTTTTGTTTCTTTTTTTTTGACACCAAAGAAACAAAACAGGATTGATGCAAGCGGGCATAGATTATCATTTTTTTTTCGTCGAAAGCGAAAGATAGTTTTCTTAAAAAAAAAACACAATCGACTATGAAACAAATTTACTTTCGCTTCATGAAAACGAACAAATTTAAAAGTTCTCAAAAAAAAGAAACAAAACACGATCGACGATAGAAAAAAGAAAGAGAAAACAAACGGGAATCCATCGTCATTCGTTTTTTTTTTTCGTTAAAGCCAGGAAGGGAATCTTTCTTTTGCATAAAAAATAACAAAATATTGCGAAACAAATGAACAAATTCATAACAATAATTGCGATTGTTTTTTTTTCTTTTTCATCGAATGAAACAATTAATAAAGAAACAAAAGACAATCGATAGTAGAAAAACAAATCCTTCTATTTTGATTTTTTCGTCGAAAGAAACACGATTAAATTAAGAAACAAAACACGATCGTTATTTGTTATTTCTTTGTCGAAAACAAAAAGATATTTAAAAAAAATGTGACTCGTAGAAATAACAAAACAGAAACAAATTTACTTTTGTAAAAAAAAGATATTCGTTTCTTTGCCTAAAAAAAAGAAGAACGAGCAGAAATCGATCGTTATTCATGTTTTCTTTTTCTTTTCGAATTCGTCGTTATTTTTTTCTTCCTAAAAAAAAAATAACAAAACACTATCACCTGTGAAACAAATTCACAATTTACAGGCCTTTTTAAGAATAATCGCGTTTTGTTCATCGGAAGAAATTAAAATAAATAGAGAAACAAAATACGACCGTTTTTCTTGCAAAATATGAAAGACAACATTTAAATCTATCGATTTAAGCTATTTTTACGTATTTTGCAAGAAATTCGTTTGTGCAAGTTTTGCATAAAAAGTTATGAGCATTAAAAGTTAACGCTGTTTTCTATGTCTGGCAGTCGTGGAAGCGCCCGCTTCCAATCTATAATTAATCAATAAAATCTATCGGCCAAAACTCAGATATAGCATAAATCGATAGATTTGAATGTTCTGCTCCGTATTTTGCAAGAAATTCGTTTGTGCAACATTTGTGCAAAAAGTTATGTTTTTCTATTTGGCCTCTTTTAAATGGGCGACCTTCACTATTCTCAATCGATCAGTAATCAATAAAATCGATCGGCCAAAACTTACTGGTGGTATAGTTTGATATATTTGATCATTTGCTATCCGATTACCTGAAAGTTTTGATTGTAGATACTTTCTTTAAGGAGTTATTTCTATAATTAGGCACCGGGCATTTATTGCTGCTAATAATTTGAATTTCGTTTTTTTCTCAATTGTGATACACCAGGGACAAACTACATTTAATTATAGTTCTGTGTTAATTAGGACGGCTTTGGCAGCCAATTTAAATTTTGAAATTTTGTTGCTGGAGGTTTGTTGCTAAATTTTCACCGGTCAGACGTTTAGGGTCACTAGTTGCAATGAATTGTGCAATGTAATGCTAAATATATAAGAAATAATTAAAATATATACGCAAAATTTCATCTTTATGCTAATAACCCTTGAGGACAGTTATTATCATTACTAGAAAAATTAAATTAATTTATATCTTTATTATGGAGTTGCACGTGTCGTCAAGTAAGTGATAAGAAAGAAAGAGGGTAACTAAAGTCGTCCGTAAAGTACGGAATAGTCATCATAATAAACATAAATGGGAGCAACGATTTGAAATACTAGGCACAATAAACTGCTATTATACGAACTATGAGGAAACTAAACGCATAAAATTTCCGGGCCAACGAAAGAAAGCAAAAAAAAATGATATTCTTTATGTTATTCAAAAGTTTGAAGTATAGCACGAATGATGTTAACAAATGTACCTATAAAAGAAAGAAAATGCAAGAATACTAGAAGAAAATAAGAAAAGACATATATTAAATGGCCGTCATTATGAAAATAGTAAATGGAAGGCTATGACCCTCCCCAAAAAAACATGTTACAAAATAAATGTGGTGATAATACGAAACGATTCAATTGAAGAAAATAGTTTTCATTCAATTACAACTAAGTCAATGAAGAAATAATAAATATTTGAGGCACATTCTAAAGTGTTTCACAGTCCTTGAACCGTGTAGGTCCGACTCTTCCTTTTTCATCCTTGACGGAGCTTTCAACGGAATTTATTATAACGTCAAAGAAGTAACTAAATTAATTCTTATAGAACTGACAATCTTTTCCTTTTTTTTGATCGAGTTTTAAAGAAGTTACAGATTTAGGCACTTTCTTCAATGTCAGTCAATCAATGGATCAATAATTTCAAAGAATTGCCACATTTTTTATGTTTTTTTTCCCGAAACATAATTCCTTTCAGGCACGAATGATAGCTAACAGGTATTCGCGTGCTTACGGTCAATGTAAATTGGGATTACGTAACGAAGGGGCATTTAAAGTTATGATTGGTATTAATCGGTGAATGCATGCATTGATTTGTCTCTTTCAATTTTGCGATCTCTTAATGCATCGACAGAAAAAAAAAATACCTTTGCAACATAGTAAGAGCAGGGCGATCTCAATTATCCACTTGGACGCTGTCATCGCTCACTATAAATAGTTTCTCTTTCACATCACGTGTTATATAATTCCGCGACGACAGTTTTACAAATGTGCATTTAGCCCTTGTCGAATTGATTTTCCTCGTCGGGGGGGAGAGGCAGCAGCAAAATATTCTCGAATTGTGGCAGAAACGCGTGGCTGTGTACGCGCGAACTTATTGCGAATGGAGCGTCAACATGTAGGCAAGATTTAAGCCGGAATACCGTCCGCGAGGTTTAGATGTTGAGTGGATATAAAGGAACAACCCCGCAGCTTGTGGCAAATTGTAGGGTGCGCAAGCGTTACTAAACGCGTTTTTGTAATAATCAGATTTTCATTCGACTTGATCATGTTTGACATTTACATTTGCATTTCGAACAACCACACTAATCGAACTCATTCCGGCGGTACCGTTTTAATGAAAGAGAAACGTGAACTTGAAGAGTTTATGATCTTGAGGCATTTATTCATTTGCAGCCGGGATTTATTACGGAAGGAAGTCCGACGAAATTCTCTAGCTAAATGTGTATACAATTTATGATATTGATTTAGTGTACGGAAGAAGATTTATATGGCACACAATAAACCTATCTGGCTGCTGTGACAAATAAGTTTGTTTTTATTACTCAACAATATCTAATCTACCGCCGTATAAATTTCATCAGCTATTGTATTTTTTATGTTTATGTTCGTACGAATGAAAACCAGGATTTACGACTAATCAATATTTTACAGCTTCTGTATGAATAAGCGTGAAAATGTGCAGGAGTTACAGGCAGACATTAAATGTTATCCGATATTATTATTATACGTACACGTGAAAACTTCACTTCATATTTGCAGATATTTACAAACCCACTTGCACTTGGAAGTCATAAAATATCGCAATTATTCTTGATGAACTGCGATTGTATATTCCCAAGTCGTATTGTGTTTCCATCGATACCTTAATAAGTTTTGAAGTGGTCTGCATTAAAACCTCTTTGTGAATCGAAACCGTAGAGTCTGTCTGTCGTAAAAACACAATAGGATTTGAAGGAAAATACCATTTTATATTTTCATTTATCAAAAATGAACATTAAACAATAATAAATTCCGAATGAAATATTCCTCCAACGCCTAATTACTGAAGTGATGATATTCCTCTAACGGAAACCTCAAAATGTGCGATAAATTACAAGATGTTCTAAATCCAATGGTGAAGTTGCTCTTTGCCCCCCGCGCTTTCATGTTCAACGCCATGTATCCGAGCGAGATGTGTGGAGCTAAACTTGACAAGCACTGCAAACCACTGTCTCAAGTCTCCACGGAATTTCTAATTATCATATCTTCCTTAAAGGTAAATGTTAATTAAAGCAGTTACGTAAGATGCCTAATTTCTCGGGATCTCTATCCTCCAGAGTGGAATATTCTATGTTTTATTGTTTCTTGAGGCTACTTAAAATTGAATCTTGAGCTCGTAACGATTCTTTTAAATTCCCGTTAGTTCTAAGGGAAGTACTTTAATGAGTACGTTTCCAAAATACTGGAGCAACTCGGATGATATATACAGAGTGACTGTTAATTAAGCCGACAAAATGGAGCCACTAAGCGATGTCAATAAAAGTTTTTTTTTTATTACCTGCTAGTCACACATTTTCAATTCGTCTTTTATTATACGTTTAATAGCTGGGAACGGAAATCTGAGTTGTTTCTTTTACTAGAAGTAATTATTAGTAATTTCTAAAATAATTAGAATTGCGTATGAATTAAGGGTAACAAATTCTCAAATAATATTGTAAATAATTGTTTCTTATTTAATTTGTTATGCATGCAATTTTCGATCAAATCGCGTACGTGAATGGTACAGATTACGAGAAAATGTAAATTGCTGGGGTTGTTTGGAAATCTCTTAAGCTCAGACAGGATTCCTAGAAATTGATGTAAATAAAATTACTAATAAATAATTATCGCGATAGGACAACGATTATATTACCAAGGAATCGTTTAAAGAAATCATTTTTTCCGAAAATGTGAAATGTTTTAAAGAAAGAAAAGCCGCGACGCTGAAAAACGGAAAATGGCTGACTGATTTAGTATTTTTGACAGACATCAGATTGCATTTAAACTCCATTAACTTGAGCTTTAAGGTAAAGGAGAAACTATTATTGAGATGATTAGCGCAACTTTTGATAGATCAACTGAAAAGAAAGGATCTGAAACATTTTCCGTCTTTGAAAACAAGGATTCCTCAGTTGAATTTTGATATTTATGAGGGAAAATTATTAAATATTTTGGGCGAATTCGAAAGACGTTTCTATGATTTCAGTAAATTGGCAAATATAGCATCTTTTATGAGTTATCCTTTTTCGTGTAAAAACATTGAGGAATGTGCACTGAAATAGCAAGTCAGTTAACATGGACTCACATTCTGTTGAAAATGAGATAGTGCAAATTATAGCAGATATACATCTCAAAGCCACAGCATCTGATAAAAAATTGTGGTCTTTTATATCTCAAGATAAATATCCCAATTTAAGGCAAATCGCCCTTCAGATGACGGGTCAACTTACTTCGCGAGTTTGTATTTTCTGAAATGAAGATAATTAAGTCAGAATATCGCAATCGACTAACTGACGAACATATGTCATAATGCTTGCGATTAGCACTGGGTAATTACGTGCCATCTTATGAAAAGTATGCTGAGAACATGCAGTGTCACGCTTCAACATCCAAAGTCATTCTTTAGTTAAGTTTAGAAACTAGAACTCGTTTGTTTTGTAAGAACCAATGAACTCGCAATTTTGAATAAGTATGAGTTTTTTCATTGACTTTTTAGTTAGAGCCTATCTTGCAGTCTCTTAGAGTTGATCGATCGGTGTTTAACAATATTGGGGTAGATCGCCAGCAGTTCAAGTTTGAGCACCCCTGGTCTAGTGTGTACAGTATTCACGAACTGTTCTAGAACAGCGCGCGAGTCATTCGCCGCGAATAAGAGAGGATCGGTTTTTCGAGGAATATTACTATATACAGGTTGATTCTTGAATAAACCGCCAGAAAAACCTGTGAAATACCCTACATTACGCTCGTAGTGTTGGGTGTTATATGCTTTAAATTATGGTGGTAGTACTATGAAATAAATAAAAAATAATTGTGATAAATAAATTAAAAATTCGGGTTTTACCTGTCAAAGAAGATGCTCGAAATGAAGACCATTGACATCAATGCAAGTTTTAGACCGTTTTCTCAAGTTTTCCCTTACACGTCACAAGCTTCAATTTAATTTAATTATCTTTTAATTAAGAATTCCTTTAAGTTAGTAAACTAATCAGAATTGTCTCTTCTTATTCCTCTTTTGCTATTCATTTTCACCCGTGTGTGAGTCATTTTTTTTTTCTTTTTGGCGATTTCTCTAACGCGCTGTTTAGGCAACCCCAATTTGTGTCATGCTATCTAAGGAGCCAGCCTAATCAGGATATTTTTCTGGGTTCGCAAATTTCACAAAAACTGGTTTTCCCTTATCTCTTAAATATTAATATCGACACTTCTTTTCGCGTTCGCGATGTGTTTGGCACACTTTTACGTTCTTCGTAGCTTAGAAATTGAAAACTATGTAATTTAACAATTTTATTTAATTTCAGTCACTTTTAGTTTCACATTTTACAGAACTAAGAGATAATATTACTGCCGTTGCGGCATCTCGGACCAATTTTTCCGTCTGGCCACCTTTTCACAAGCACTTCAAAATTGTCTCTGGCGCACCACGAGTTGCCCTGAACAAGAGGCGTCCTGCTCCCTTGGGTCTTGCCTTTTCACGGACGAATTCTTCTTGAGACCTGGAATGGTGAAGAACTCCACTATCCTGCCCTAAGGAACTCTACTCACCCAACCCTTAGCGTCCACGTTTCTTGCACCATAAGGCCACATCCAAACATAGAGTGAGTTAATCCTGCTTAGTCTTAAGCAACACTACACAATCATCCATTCCATCACATCACCACATAGTTTAAGTCTGAAAACACAAGTGAAAATATTAAATTTGTGATAGCGCATGTTTTTTCTTGGGGGTCCATTCTTCACTCACCTTTAGCTGCCTCAAACCCTGTCCCTATTCTACGACCTACCTAAGAAGCAGAGCTAAACCCCCTTTTGCAGTTGCTATTCTCTTGCATATACCAAGCAGCAAGCACCATCAAAAAACAAGAAAAATTAACAAGAGAAGATTGGCCTGTTACAACGTTTGTCCACATGTGGACACATCATCTAATAGTAGCTCAAGATCATTATTTAAAAATACTAAATAATTTATGGCATTCAAATGCTGCGGTAAAATGTAAGGACCGAACAAACAATTAGCAACAATACCAGCCCAAACATTTGCCGAAAATTACTGCTGATGATGGAATTTCGCTGTAGCGTGTAGATTTTCGTCACTCCATACGTGTGAGTTGTGAGAATTTCGAACATCGTCCTGAGCAAAATGAGCTTCATCGGTGAACAATACCACGTCTAAAAATTCGTTGTTTTGGTCAACTTTATTTAATATCCACTGACAAAACCTAACACGATGATTTGCATCTCCCAGCTGTAATGTTTGTACTTTTTTTACACGGTATGAATGCAGTCCTTGTTGACGGAGAATTTTCCAAGCCGTCGATTGGGAAACTCGAACCCTATATGCCTATCTTCTAGTACTGATGCTTGGTTATTGGTCGACAATATTTAATATATTGCAAAAACTAACAGCCTATTTGAGACAAACAAATAATTTTTTTCAGAAGCAAACGGGCAAACTTAACGAGAAACAAAGTTTGTAGTGCTAGTGGGAATAAACTTGGTGATCAAATTGCAAACCTCTGTTATCCTCATTTTATAAAATTTATACTCAATAATTTACTACAGGTGATATGCATTTGCATGCCTTTATCAATATTAACGTAAATATTTTAAAGCTCTTCTTTCAGCTAATTACATTGAATTCCGTTGAAGGTCAAGTTCGCCCGATTTCTCGCCGCAACAGCCATAAAACTATAAAACATCTATGACTGTATTTGCTTTTATTCCTTTGGCTGCTGGTTCTTAACCAGTGAAGTGTCGTGTCACAATTTTTAATGAATGCAAACCATTCTGTGGCTAAATGTCTGATAATGCCGAAAATTATATTAAAGTCGAATTATTTTTTTTAGATAATGTCGAAAACATCACTGGTGTATTATATCTCACCGTTACGTTACAGTGCATGTTCGTGGTGTTTGTAAAGGCGAAAGTACGTCACGTGAATTCACGTTATCTCACGTGAAGACACGTGGAATTTGATAAGACCCGCTTTTCCATAAACATGCATTTATAGTAGACACACAATGGTCACTTCACGCATTCACGTGATATCACATGTTGTTATATGCCGGCATGCGATCATTCGCGTCAATTTCGTGACACGTAGTGACAAGAAATACCTAGAATTTAAAAAAATGGAAACACTTTTAATTGAAAAAGTGCGAGAACTTAAGGTACAATACCAAGTCATCAAATTATCTTTACGATTATGAAGATCTAAAAAATAGTGGTTTACCAGACGAAGTTCAGAGTGAAGCAATGATCATTGGAAGAAGCTTCTTAGACCAATCACATATCAAGTGTGAAAAATCAGCTGATATATTAATCATCAACCAAGAACAACGCAAAAGCGATCAAGAGGTGTACAATGAGGAAATACAGACAATGAAGATGATCGATGCAACAGATGACAACTTGGCTAAACTGGAAGAAGAAGACCGGAAGAGATTTCAAGAACTACTCCAGAAATATGATGATCTTTTTGCAACATCGATGTTGGATTTGGGCGTAACCAGCGTCGAAGAGATGAAGATAACCATGACCGCTGACGAAAAGGTTATTTACAGGCCTTATCAATTACCGGCGAAACACAGGAAGACAGCAAGAAAAATGGTTGTCGACATACTTGAGAACGGAATTATCAGGCATTTCAAAGCTAATTTCGCAAGTCTAATTTTATTTACTGTGAAGAAAAAAATGACGATGCGAGTATGTGCGTCAATTGTCGATGATTCAACAGTACATTGCAATGATGATCAACTTGATCACCTGGCTGGACGGAAATACTTCACTACCTTGAACCTGCTAGTGGGTATTACCAAATCCCAATGAATGAAGAATTCAAGGAGAAAACTGCATTCATTACTCCATTTGGGCATTATGAATTTAACTGAATGTTTTAAAAATAAAAGAACCTGAAAATATCAGGAGCTTCCTAGGACTGGCCAGTTATTTCTGACTCTCGGAAATTGCTGGTCCGATACGAACTTTACTGAAGCAGAACCTTACATTTATCTGGGTAGAACAACAACGCGATGCATTTAACAATTTAAAAAAAGCATTGAAAACGCAACTAGTGCTTGCTTTATACGATCCATCTAAAGGTCATGACGTACTAATGGAATACTAATGCAACGAGAAACAGATGGAAAAAAATTTTTGATTAATTATTTTTCGAGAACTAAAGGACGCAATATTTTCTTTTACCAGTTTAAGTGTAATCTGTGATTTCTATTCTTGTAAGGATTATTATTTGGCGATCTATTGAAGAATCACCCTGTATGTATTATTACAGTTTATACATATAAAAGACTATTTTAGAATTACTTCAAACCTTAGTTATGGGACAATAAAAGCTATTCCATTTGCTTTCCTTCTTTGGAACTTTATCGAGGTTCTTTTAATTTTTATGTTACCCCAAAACTGATTCGAAAATGACATTGATTTAGGAATCAATCAAAAACACGTGTTATTAAATAGAAACGTTTAAGTAAAAATAAAATAAAATGTAGTATTCTTAGGTTAAACAGATAGCTGAGTGAGTTGTTGTGGTTTAGGGTTACCCAGAGTATAAATCAATTTCGTACGCAAGCAATATTTATAGTTGCTATAATCAGGCCGTATTTCTTTTAATCACCAATTACTCGCAAACGCCAAACTAAACTAATTGCTATATTGATTGGCCTCAAATGCCCTATGCTTTTAAATCCTGATATACGAGCTTGCAATATACCATAGGTATCCTTAATTTAGCAAACAACGTGCGCTTTAGTTAACTTTAGAATTTTGTATTTACTTAAATCCCCTTGCTTCGCAAGTAACATTTTCATATCTATTATGAAGATGTACTGCAGAAAATAAAGTCGGAAAAAGAAGTGATCTTTTGTAACAGATTTGCCCTTATCAACAAGAGGAAAATCAGAGAGCAAACAAAAGAGGGTTCCGGTGGAAATACGCTAGACCCGCTCTGATCATGAAAAAACCTATACTCAACTAAACACGAAAGATTCATTGTATACACACATAAAATTTTTTGGTTGGGAGAAATTGTGATCGGCGTTGCAGTAAGGATAAAATTTTACCTGAAAAGTTGTAATGTTTATTGTTATTTTTTCCCAATTAAAATGCATCTAAAAATAAGTGTTAAAGAAAAAGTTGGAATAATTTCATTTAAAGAATGCTCGGAATTTGCTTAGCATGAATTTGCAACAGTTTTTCTACATTTAATTGTCAAATTTGAAAAAGAAACTGAATTCTATTCAGCTCACACGTTTATATTTTATGAAAAATTTGTTATACGATTTGGGGTAAAGTAATTTCCACTTTGGATGATTCCCTTTGAATTTGAAAGTAGATTTGACTTTATCAGATTTCGTGTATTTGTGTGTATACATATAAGCCTAAAATATGAACGCCGATATAGGGGTCGCATGTATTGATATATCAGAACTCATACCTTTTCCGCGTTCCATCAATGCAAGCGTTAGTACGCGTATGAATTCCATGCACGTAGCCTGTTCCATTCTCCGGAGGCTGTTGTTTCAGGATGCCCGCGTGTGTGATATAAGAGCATAAAAGCTCAAAATATAGAAGACGAGAAATATCAAACGCTAATCCAAAGTAACGGGCTTTTATTGTATCCCGTTTTGTTTTCAGGATGTGTTACAATTTTTTTACGAGCAACTTATTTTGACAAAGTCGTGGCTGAACTATAAAAGAGCACCTCGTAAAGCTCGCCGGTTATCAAAGCCCCCCTGTTTACATTTAATTACCCTTGCCTTGGATTAAATTGCTGGTTTTCTTTCCTTTATTTAAAACTTCACTGTATTCTGTAACTGCAAGATATTTTTAACTAGCTCGTTTCTTCGTACTTAAGACGGTGGAACGTCGAGCACTTTCTTGAAATTTATATGATTTACAAACAGAAACTTTTTATTTCTGGCTTCAACTTTAAATTTAATTAAATTTAATTTACCAGTAACTACACTTTTGATGTATTCATGTGCCAAATTATATAAAATAAAAGGATAGTTTTTAAAGACGTATAATATACAAATGATAGCTTCTTCAGGATAAATAATATTGGCGAAGTATTTTTTGATGGAAATTACGTCGGCTTTCTGCTTCGTGAATTTCAAAGTTTACTTTAAGCTTTTACAATATTTGTGAACTTTATATGAATGGCATGCAAAGCTTTTCAATGTTCCTCATTACATTGTATCAAGCGTCCAATCCAAACTCATCTAACTATACACACAGGCGGATTTTTTACTGAATAAACAGAAATAAAGCTTTTTTAACATCGAATCGAACGCAGGTATCAGATCTATGGTATTTAGTGTGTGAACTCGAACAGAGCACGTTAAAAATTCCATTGCACACTCATATGTTGTTGTAATTCTTCTATTTCCATGTAGCTTTATGCACATGTTCCTCTTTTGTAATTCAAATTTATTTATTTCTGAGTTTTTTTATGGGAACCGAAATATGAAAAATATATCTAGTAATAACATTCTACTGAAGCGTAGCATAGAATTACATTCAACTAAATCATACGCTAATCATGACCTCGTTAATACTTTGATAATATTACATCACACAGGAAACAAGTTTCAGTTACGAATCCTGCAGCAGTATTATTGTATCAAACTAAAGCGATATTGCCCAAATTACACATGCAAATCAAAGCCTACTCTAATTGAGCCTCTTTTCGATGGCGTTGTAGAAATGATTGAAGTGATTAAATATTATTGAATAATTTCATCCAATTATAATCGTCATCCAAGTGTGATTGCTGTTCTATTTACTAAATGAAATGAGTATCAGCCCTAGCATGAATTTCTTGCCGCGGAGTAAACTGAAAAGATATCAACCGGAATCGCTGCTCGAATATCAGTAGCTGGGGAAGAGTACACAGAACGGGTATCGCAGCTTGTATCTAAATGTTTGCTCATGTTTGAACGATTATCTACTTAAAGCTCGCTTGCAAATCGACACGTTCTCACTTTATGCCGCATTGCGCCTGCATGTCGCGAGTATGGGCCGGATAGTTTACATGCAGCGAGTGGTTACAGCCGCCAGGTGGCCGCAAATGCTGCATATATCCGAGAACTCACTGGCAATTTGGCTTTGACACCCCGGCAGTTATACGGTCCTGGCAAAATCTTTTTTCGCCCCGTTTTACGTTTTTGTTTCTTTTTCCCCGCTACATTTGCGTCATGTGGCGGTAAATTTGGTAACAGGCTGACATATTATGGGTAATATTAATAAATTTTTCGTGTGGATAGCTCTCGCGAAACATAAAGTTCGGGAAATAAACACAAAACATTTTCCATTCGTTAATGAATAATTAATGCTTAATACCGGGTTTCAGGTTTGCGTTTGCCAAGTGCTGGGGTAACCCCCTAACACTTGATATCAGATCCCAAGTAAGACATAATGCTTTATTAAATTCTTATTGATGTTTATACGACAAGTCTTTAAAACTGTCAGCTTTATAAGTTGGTATTATAAACATTTTCTTATAGCTTATAAAGTAATGTCAATACTGTTGCCTACGCCTTATAAAGGTTTCTAGAACTGTTACAAATCTAATTAATAAATGTGTTGTAAAGTTATTACCACTGTGTACTTCATTTATAAATAACAAAAAAATAATATTTGGATGTTTCTAGACGTCCTCATAACAATAACCACTGCATCCTACCAAGTGGGAATATAAATAATATGGCGGCTGACAGAAATGATGCAATAACGTATATTCCATTCACGATCTTTTTAGATTCTAGAGGGCTATGCTTTTTTCCGTTAAATTACGTGCATGATTTTTATGGATGTCAAAATCTGACATGGAAAATATAATGACAGTGTCACGTCAGCTATACTGGCTGTGTTGCCAATTCGTAAATAACCGGGGCTTAGCAAGATTAAAGTAAAAACTTAAAACAAATACATCTTTTATTTATAATCCTGTCAAAATGCTAAAAATCATAAGCGGAAGAACCATGCGCTCAATAGGCAAGACTTTTAATTATTACAAAAAGGATCGCCCAGATTTAAGAAATGAAGAAATAATAGGCAGGTTGGCAGATATACATGATGTAAGTTTTTATATTTAAGGCCCGGTCTTTTTATCTGCCCGTTAAAATTAATCGGCAAGTAATTTGTGTTTTCTGAATGGTTGATTGATTTTTATGAATTGTTTCCATGGTAGTTACCCGCCTGTTACTTTAACAAGAGATGAAAAAACCGGTCCTAAGTCAGCTTTATTTTCTAATGTTTAATGTTTTAGATTTCGCAATGTACGATAATTAAAATTTTAAAACGAGGACCTGAGCTTCATAGCCATTCTCATTCAAAATTTTGAAGAAATTTTGAAGGAGGATGGCTATGAAGTTCTTAAATTGCCCCCATACCATTGTCAATACAATCATATTGAGATAACATAGGGGCAATGCAAAGGCTTCTACAAGAAGTACATAAATTCGCAACCAGGATCGAAAGATAGGGTAACCCCGACATGTGGCAAAATTTTTGTAATCATTGTGAAAAATTAATTTCGGAAAACTGGACGAAACTTTTCGTTTGAAAATATTCCTCCTTTCATTATTACATTAGGAGAATCTGACTCAGAATGAGAAATTGATGATGAATCAGATTCTTCTTCCTTTGAATCAATTGAAGAGGAAAGGGAACATTTAATTTGGCATCAAAATTTTATAGTGTAGGATATACCATGTATATCTGTAAAACTTATATGCAAACTACCGCGATCCTTTTAGTAACCCAAACTAATACCACATATACACCTTGAGTGAAGCAAGTAGGTTGGCGACGCGTGCCTCGGATGTATTCGAGGCGACCGGCCTTGTCTCGCATTGGGAAGAGAAACGATGAGCGGGTATTTAATAATTTTAGGATTTCAATAATTCTTATTACAATATTGTTGTAATCACTGCAATACATTTGCATAACTCAATTATTATTGTCCATAATTAAACAATACTTCCATAAACATTACAGAAATTAATAAATGAAAAATCTTCTCTGATAATGGTTAAATTAAAAAGAATTCACAACGATAATATAAAAACATAATAAAAGATTCTCTTGTAACAGAAAAACGATTTCTCAAACTGAATGAAAGATTTTTTAGAATGAAGATAAAAATAAAATAAACTTAAAGTAATTCTGGTCAAGAAACAATAAATATATTAAATATCTTTCAAAATTTTTATTAATTCTGTGGATAGTTGTAGTAGAAGGAATTGGATGATTTACAAATTTTTCTCTGAATAAATTAATTCGTTAATACCACTTTATAATTTGTACTTTCTCAGGTGCACTATAATTCATACTCAATTTCTATACGGAAGAAAAATAAAGAACAATTAAAATAAATATTATATTATAATAAAAAAATATATATTTGTAGCTTAAAAACAACTCTAAAACCTGCACGCTTTGAACTGGAGGCGTGAACTGATACACGCTAGCGCAAGAACCTCCTCTACTCCTCCGTGACTTTGTCCGAATTTACTTCTATCCGCCTAGTTGTAAAATTCAACCTGTATGCACTGCAAATATACGCAGATTTGAAGAACTCTGGTATTAGCAGAAGAGTCTGATATCTTCGACAGTTCGTCTAATTCTTTATCATTACTTTTTTTATATTATTCCCAAATTCATATTTTTCGGATGACATTTCTACAACATTATTGATATTTTGTTTATATTTTTTAACATTATTTTTAGCTTTTTTGCAAAAACCTCTGATTCTTTTTAGTTTGCTTCTGTAACCAGTCAACTCTCACTGCTAATGCAAATACTAAACTATTTTATTCGAACAATTATAAATCTATTTTACTTCCGTTTCACATTTTAGTTCAGTAATCATTATATAAAACCTTCACGGTCATCTTGTAAACATAATTTATAAAAGATTTCATCCTAATGCAAACAAATCACTGTATAAACCACAGCATGGACAACAAACAGAAAGCTCTATGCGAAATTATTAACAAGGAAACTGGAAGAGGATCCGTCAGAAATAAACCTATTCCTGAGGTGGAGGACTTTAACAAATTCTACGCAAACATAGCTGAAGAAATTAAATCTACAATCCAAGCCAGTCCAGCCCAGGGCAATGAATTGGTGAAGAGAGTTGTAGTAAATAATAGCTCCATGTTCTTCTCAGCGGTCACTGAGCAAGACGTTGCAGGATATATACGCAACTCTAAAAATAAAAATACAAAAGACATTAACAACATAAGCACACGTCTTGTAAAAATAGTGGGACATCTATTAACGGCTCCCCTAACGCACATCATCAATAAGTGCCTAGTAGAAGGTGTTTTTCGCGAAAAGATGCAAATAGCTCGAGTTATTTCTATATCGAAAAACGAAAACCCCAAAAATGTCAATAATTATAGACCAGTGTCAATTCTGCCAATATTCTCAAAAATTTTAAAACGAATCACGGCCGAACAAACCTTAAATTTCATAGAGAAGAATAACTATATACACGATAGTTAGTTTGGCTTTCGCTCCAACAAAAATACTAGCAAAGCCATAATGTGCCTCGTCCAATATATTATTAATTCGAGGGAAGAACAGAATGGGACCGCTGTCCAATTTTGTGATCTGTCAAAGGCCTTCGATTGCCTCTCTCACGAAATATTTCTCTCCAAGATTCAACACTACGGTTTTTACGGTGTCCCCTAAAGTTATTTGAATCATACTTCTCCAATCGGCTACAGATAGTGAATATCGGTAATAGCAGCAGTGAGCCCGAGCTCGTAACACATGGAATTCCACAAGGATCCATCTTGACGACTATAATATACGTAGTACCGAGAACCTATTCATACAGAGAACTAGACTCTGCGGCAAAACCTAGGGATGCAGCTCTTCAATCATTTACCCACCCGATGGAGGAAGGAAAAGGTTTTAATGTTTTCGAGTCGACTGAAACGCATAATGAAGCTAAATCCAATTTATTGTATAAATGACTTCTATCATATCATTAAAAATGACCCCAAAAAAGCACGTTACGCCAATGTATATGGAGTTCGTCGCAATCGTAAGTTTTATGATATCGTATTTTCATAGGTTTTATTACCCAGAGCAATAAAACTATAAAAGTTAAACGTGAAACTTATTTAATAGAGGGAACGCCACTGTAATGACATGCCTCAAACATTTAAATTCATCCGAGCATTTATTAATTTATTAGCACGAAGACGATGACCTGCGGACGGAATTCCGCTGGGACATTTAAATCAGATCCGACTAAAATCATTTTCAACAAGAGGCAGTACCTCCGTGACAATTTAAAGCATGAAACATACTGCATTACGCTCGTAATGCTGGGTGTTTTAAATTGTGGTTGTCGTACTATGAAATAAATAAAAAATAATTTCAAAATTTCGCTCTTATCTGTCAAAGCAAAGGCTCAAACTGAAGACCATTGTTATCAATGTTATAGCCCGTTTTCTCAAGTTTTCCCTTATACGTTCGAAGACATCAGCTATATTTCGAATCTCTTCAGCAGCATGTTCGAGGCGTTCATACAACTCCTATACAGTATACACTGGGGTAGAACAGAGAAGTTGTTTCATCCACCTCCACAAAAAAATTATTACAATACTGTGTTTAAAAATTCATTGTTTTGGACAAATTTATTTAATATCCATTGACAAAACCTAACACGATGATTTGCATCTCCCAGCTGTAATGTATGTACTTTTTGTTTGCGGTATGGATGCAGTCCCTGTTGACGGAGAATTCTCCAAGCCGTCGAATGGGAAACTCCAGCTCTGTATGCCAATCTTCTAATACTGATGCTGGGGGTTTTTCGTCGACAATATTTAAAATATTTATCTCAGTATCCAACACTCGTGGAGGTTGTCTTTGGGTCACGACCATTTGTAGGAAGAAAATGTCCGTGATCACACAAATGCTGCGCCACCCAAAACAAAAGTGCTCCTATACGGCACTTGTCGTAAAGGAAATATTTCGATCCACAAACGACGAGCGTGACGTGCATTTCTTAATGCTTCGCCGTATAACAAAACCATATCGGTTTTTTCTGATATCGAAAAGCGACTCATTTTGCGTTCTGCCAATGTGTACTTCCGTCTGATTGTAAGTAACTACTAAACTTCACAAGAACAAGGCCACTAAACGATACTTAGGGGTGAAGTTTTTATTGGGCATAGGTACCATAAAATCACAAATTATAAATATCTGCGGCCATAATTATAAAAGCGGGTGAAATTTATTTATTTTTGCAAAAACAAGCAGCCTATTTAAGACAAACAAATAATTTTTTCCGGGCGCAAATGAGCAAACTTAACGAGAAACAAAGTTTGTAATGCTAGTGGGAATAAACTTGGTGATCAAATTGCAAACCTCTGTTATCCTGGTTTTATAAAATTTGCACTAAATAATTTACTACAGGTGATTTGAATATGCATGCCTTTATCAATATTGTCGTAAATATTTTAAATCTCTTCTTTCAGTTGGTTACTTTGAATTCCGTTGAAGGTTAAGTTCGCCCAATTTCTCGCCGCAACAACCGTAAAACGATAAAACGTTTATGACTGTATTTATTTTCATTCCTTTAGCTGCTGGTTCTTAACCAGTGAAGTATCGTGTATTTGGGTAAAATTTTAGATTAATTATTTTTCTGGAACTAAAGAACGTAATATCTTTTTTTTACCAGTTTAACTATAAACTATGATTTCTATTCTTGTACGAATTATTATTTGGCGGTCTATCGAAGTAACGCCCTGTATGTATTACTAGGGAAGACACGGTATTAACAATAAATAAAGGTGAATTATCTAAGGTGAAATCGTTCAGTGATAAGGGTATTTAACATTTGATAAGGTGAAACGGTAACTGATTTTGATGCGAAGGGAAACGGAATATTTGAAAATTGAAATCCACCCCGTTGTAAATCTGTCATTCAGTCAGGTCAGCCGACCGATATTTGAAGCGAATTTCGAGTCCGGGATTTACTCCGCTAATGGACTAACAATTAACATGGTCCTCGTTACCGCGGCATAAATATTTCCATTAGCACGTCCACGTTATAGTAGCGCGACTGAGAAAGAAGTCAAGAACATTGGAAGAACGAACAAGCGATTCCTTCGAATACACGCAAAAAGATAAAAACCCTAAATTATTCTATCCCTCTCGTGCGAGCTTTATCGCGTCAAATATCGTGGTATTTTGTATCGCCGAAATCTGGTGTTGTCACCAAGTGCTTTAGTTGCGGTGATTTATAACACATGTGTGGTCGAGTGTTGTAGTTTACAGAAAATGCGCCAAAGTTATAAGTTCCAATAATACTATAAAGCGTTCCGAAGCATATTTTTACTAAATCCTCGTTGGAAATTGTTCGACCCGTAGACATATCATAAACAGATGCAGGCTTTGACAAGTGAAGTAAATGCCTATACACTTTTCTTATTATCCTGCGCCTGAGCCTGACAGCGAGGAAGAATTTAATTAAAAATTTACCTTATTGACTTCGCTAATAATGGGGACTCCTTTGAACATCAAAATATAACATATATTAAAAAGGGAAACGTTGTGTTCTTAATTTTAACAAGCTGAGTTTAATAAAGTCTGCATGCTTGAACATTAAAAAAAATGTTTTGTGAAGCAAAGCCCCAGCCCCAAACTCGTAACATTAAAATTCAAATTATAAAAGAATTTCTTACAATTGTTAATCAAAGGTGTATAAACAATTTATTGAACGAACGACTTTTGTTTGTTTTTAGTATTAAATGAAAGTTAGTATCTATTTAAAAGGTGACTATTTTCGTAAGTCCATTTTCAGTATACAAAAGATTGTATACCCGTAGTAAATCTCCCGAACTTAGACCGAAACTCTGAGCAAACACAATGCGAGACTCCAACCTTTTCGACCAATCCTTCCGACCTTTTTAACTTGTTAAATAAAAAATTCAGACAATAAATAACTTTTAAGGAACTGGAACTTTTTACTATGGATGAAATTGATTTCGCGAACGCTACAAAAAGTCCGGGTAAGTGCTTCAAGTGCACTCTCAATCTATCATTAGAGAATGCAAGACGTTGCCGGATTGCTTCGAGCACTTTAATTACCAAGTCGTCACCTGAGAAAGTATATTTGATTTGTTCGGGATTAGCGTGGAGGGAAGTTTCATTTGTTAATTGTTCGGCTTTCGCTTTTATTTCCTGTTATTTATGGGCGTTCCGTTGTTCTTAAGCTGACATAAACGTTTAAGTCTCGTTTAAATTTATTAGAACAAAATTCTAATTAAAATAATACTCGACTAAAACATCCATTGATATTTTATTTATTTTTAGATCTTGAAAAGTTGATTTTTATGTGGCAAGGGTTATTTTCAGAACGTGCAATTTTCCAGGATTCTAAATCGAGTCCTTTGAGTTTCTGTTTGCACGTGGAGCTACAACGAGCTACGCAGAAAATGGATTAGTACGGTTCCAGTTGAGAACTACGTAGCAATTTGGGAATGTTTAAATTACTTTGTTGAGGTAACATATTCTATTCATATGAAATGAGCTAATTAAAGATAACTTCAATTTGCATTTAAAAGACAGAAAATTAATCGGCTTTCCTTAAACCGGAGCCGAATTACTATAGTTAAATTACGTAAGCCTCTGAAATTGTATTAAAGGAATGAGGGCGAAGCAAATTAATTATATTAATTTAGGAATGATCCCCGAGCCTATTTTTGAAGCTCCCCCTACATATTACTTCGTATTCGAGCTGTAAACGGGTGACATAAATATTTAAAACTTTTTTTTTTCACTAAAGATTATAAAAGGCCGTATGAAAATTGCCCAGCTCGTTTCGGCCAGGATCATAACGTGCATTCTCAAGTATCTACTTGTCGTGAGTTATGCCAGGCATCCCACGCTTTAACTGATGTAATAATTTTGTAAATGTTTCTACATAAAAGCCAATGACGTGTGCATATTTCGCTCACTCAATTTATTTTTCGTGACGCTTCTCATTGGAATTTATTATTTCGCACAACTTGTTTTTAAGTGCGCGGACGTTTCGTGTACTCAATACGAATGAATTTATTAACTTTTCATTTAAAAATAGAATGCTTTGTTTTTGTGAACCATAATTAAAAAAAAATTTTGAAATAAAACATGAACGAGTACCTCTAGTTCAGCTTTTATTATTTTAAATCGTGTTCGAAAATAATGAAACATGAATATTAATAGTTGGGTATTCTATAAGAATTGTTGTTGTCGTTTATTTTGGAATTAAAAAAATGTGATTTTATAAAATTCATTTTCAGCAGAGAGAACGACGTAAAGTGCTAAAACACAGAATGGAAAAATAAATTGTGAGTTCCTGATGATGATGCTGCTGCTGGTGCTGCATACATTTCATACAACATTTCCGTTGGCCATTGTTTCCGTTACGGCAAAAAGCAGGACCGCGAATCCATTGTTCGCGTAGCTTTTGGAAATACTGAAGTGCATTTCTTACATGGAGTAATTTAGCATCGAAATTACCTTAAAAATTTTATTCGACTTGGATTCGTTTATTTGTTTGAATCGCGAGGAATTATTCACATCACGTCCTAATTCGATTTTCCTACCGGAATTTAGTTACAAAGTACGGTATCCGCGGCTAAATCAGGGAGAGGGTTAAAAGTGTAATTAGAAAACTTTTGTGTTCGGGAATAATTAATTGAAACAAATAATTTCAGGATTTAGCTAATTGTTAGCAAATTGTCAATATTTACAGAAGGATTAATTTTCCATTATTACAGTAACTTTAGCCTTAAAATTTTCGTTTTAATTTTCCCTTACAGAAAAGTTCAAGAAAAAAATTTAAAGTTAACGTAAATATACATAGGCTGAGAGCATTTTCTCATTCTGTAAAAAATAAAATAAAACGAATTAATTTATGTCATGTAAAAGAAGACGGATAGAATTCTAAAACGCGATCGAAAGCAACAGTTTAACTTCGTTAGGAAATTTGTCACTTAATTTCAGTAAATCCTGAAAGCTCTGACAACCTGTTACTAGATTAACGTGGATTTCGATAGATTCCGGCTTGTTCGGAATGGGTCGCCAACTTTGACTCACATGTGTATTGTAATCCTGTATAACCGTTTGGATATCGCATCACTTGTGGAACAATACATATAAATGCAGCCGTCCATAAATTTATTTCGATGGCGTGAATATAAATTGTTGCAGATCGGTTTTAATTTAAATGTAACCGGTCTGCTTATTCGGGTATATTTCTGTACGTATGGTGAAAGGTAATTTATTGGACTTCAACTGAATAAATGTTTTTTTTTAATACGCGCCGGAAAAAAAAATACAAACATTGTTGCTCGAAATAGTTTAGGGCACATTTTTTATTGTTATGGAACAAAATGATTCTCACCTACTTACATTCGGAACATTTTCATGTAAATTTTCCTGTGCCATTCTAATCGTTTTGAATTATTCACAACTATTACAATTTATTGAACTTAATTAAGAAGCGATTAAAATATATACCTTGCAAGAAAATACTTTCATCATTGAAGCTTATTTTCGATCTGCACGTGTTGTAAATGGGGAATGGCAATGTTGCATTCTTGAATGCAAAGCACAATTTCGACTTATGATTCCGAACAAAATTGTTGAAGAAACCGCCTTGCACCAACACGTTCGCCAAATTGGCGAGAGAGATTCCACCGAACGGGAGACGTGATGAAGGAGAAATCCACTGGAAGGCCGCAAACTGACCAAAGTGACGTCGAACATGTGGAAGAACTCGTTGTTAAAAAACTGCATTCCTCAACAGCTCCCACACCACCGTTAGAAGAATTCTGAAGCATCGTTTACACATGCACCTTGTCAAGCGATCACTACAGTCCAAGAAAACTTAAATAACGATCATACTTTTTTCATGGATGAAGCTTGGTTCCATTTAAGTGATTATGTAAACAAACAAAATTACTGAAATGGTCTGTTGTTAACCCCCACAATTTCCATGAGGCTCCTTTACATCCTATTAAGATAGGAATATGGTTAGCTGTATCCCGTCGTAGAATCAAAGGGCCATGATTCAATTAATGGTAAATGAAATAGACAACAATTGTTGATATCATCTTTAGAGCAGGTGCATCCCAATGAATTTGAGAATGATTACTTCAGCAAGATGAAGTAATAGCTCATACTACTCGAGAAGATTTGGACTTTCTTGAAGAGTTTTTCCCTAGCCAAGTTGTAAGCAGGGGAATTTGGACAGCAAGGTCCCCAGACCTCACCTCGTTAGACTTCTCCATACTGCGCTTTCTTAACAATTAAAAAGTTAATCTCCGCCCACAATAATTTTTATATCCGTAGATACGTATTTCGGCAGCTAAGCTGCCATCTTCAGTACATACACTACCAATTTAAAAGCACTTCATAAAACCTAAAAGCAACTAATCGTAATCAAATAAGAGCAAATCAAATAATACAGAATAAGTATTGGTCATTCTACCGAATAAAGAACTTTCATAAACAACTTATTCCCTATTATTTGATGCTGCCTTAAATATTTAAAAATATCCCTGAAAAACAATAAAATATAAATATATATATAAATAAATCGTGTCAAAAAACAGCCTACAGATTAGAGGAGATCACACCCACTCATAACAAATTAAGAGCACTTCAGGAAATCTATCTCGGAGAATCCTCTCCTTATCAAATATCCAGTGCAAATGCGCTTAACTGTCTCTGGCACCCCCTTATATATAATTTAGGCCGTGACATCTAGCGGCTAATTTTTGACCTAACAAAAACGACATATTGCGGTCGATTTTAATTTACATTTAAAAAAAATCGTATATTTCTAAATATGGTCCGTCAAAAAGCAACCAACAAATTAGTGTAAACCAATTAAAATGGAACTAGGTATTGGTCCATTATCTGAATTCATGAAATAATTTTTATTTTTTCGAATAAAAATACTTTCGTAAGCATTTAATTCCCTATTATTTGTTACTTCCTTAATGAGTTTTAAATTATCCTTAATAGTACCGTGTCCAGTATTGTAAATATGTTGGGCAACACTTGATTTCTCAAACCTATTATACCGATAGTGACTTAAATGTTCCTTAAAGCGTGTTAATATATTTCTTTTAGTTTGTCTAATATATTTATTAGCACATTCATTACATTTAATTTCATAAATTCCAGATTTCTGCTCAACTTCAACTTTATCTTTCGGGTTTCCCAATAAGTTCTTTACGGTAATGTTAGTAGAAAAAGCTAATCGTAAGTTTTGAGTTTTAAAAATATGATTTAAACCTTTAGTGCAAACCGATCGAAAGGCATTTTTACAAATTTTCCTGGAGATGTAATTGATGTTAGAGTGCTGGAATTTTGGACCCGTTTCCTATAGTTAATCTTCCTAATTATATTATCTACTATTTCCGGAGGATAACCATTATGAACCGCAACATTCTTAATATATTTAAGTTCTTTACCATATCGGGCTTTAGTAAGTGGAAATGAGAGTAATCTATTTACTAAGAAATTTAGAGCCGCGAGTTTGTGTTGTAATGAATGTTGTGATTCGTTAATTATAAACCGGCTAGTATTTGTATCTTTATGATAAATGTTAATTTCTAATTCATTTTTACTGTTTTTAATTATACGAGTATCTAAAAAGGGAATCGCACCATTTTCTTCCTTTTCATATGTAAATTAAATGCTATCAAATTGTGAATTTAATTTATCTAAAAAATCTTCCAAATTACATTTCTTGGTATCAAGAACAACAACAATGTTATCAACATAACGCAACCAAATTCTTGAAAAACACTGATTATCTTCTCTTAGGTCATTTTCAAATTTACTCATAAATAAATTGGCCAAAAACGGAGTGTCAGAATTGCGGTCCCTTGAACTTGTTCAAAAAAGCTCGCTATTTATTTGAAAGCAATTCTGAGACATGCAAAGAGATGTAAGCCTGACCTATTCCTCCAACCTATCTTTATCTACCATTATTAAGTGTCAGCAGTTCCCGCATATAAGTTAGTGTTTCAGGTACGGGCACACTGGGAAATAACGATTGCACATCAAAAGAGACTAGAATTTTCCCTTCTTCTAAAAAAAAATTTTAATCTTATTTATAAACTCCATTGAGTTTTTTACTGAAAAATTATCTTGAGAATTGGGAAGCGCACTGAGCTCACTATTCAATCATTTGGAAAGAGAGTAAATGGGTGAGTTTATACCGGACACGATTGGTCTCACCGAGTTACCTGCCTTGTGTATTTTTGGAAGGACGAACAATTTGAGTACAGAGGGGTTAGGTACGTTAATCTTAAATTTATTTTGTTTGGTAATAAGATTGGGACATTTTTTTAATCGTGTCTTTGACAGCTTTAATTAAATTATTATTAATTTAAATTAAAAACATTGGGAAACTCGAAAGACAAAGTTGAAGTTGAGGAGAAATCTGCAATTTATGAAATTAAATGTAATGAATGTGCTAATAAATATATTAGACAAACTAAAAGAAATATATTAACACGCTTTAAGGAACATTTAAGTCACTACCGCTATAATAGGTTTGGGAAATCAAGTGTTGCCCAACATATTTACAATACTGGACACAAGGAAGTATCAAATAACAGGAAATTAAATGCTTACGAAAGTATTTTTATTCGAAAAAATAAAAATTATTTAATGAATTCAGATAATGGACCAATACCTAGTTCCGTTTTATTTGGTTTACTCTAATATGTCGTTTTTGTCAAGTCAAAAATCAGCCGCAAGATGTCGCGATCTAAATTATATATAAGGGGGTGCTAGAGTCAGTTATTTGATATTTGGATATTTTATAAGGAGAGGATTTTCCAAGATAGATTTCTTGAAGTGCTCTTAACTTGCGATGAGTGGGTGTGATGTCCTCTAATCTGTAGGCTGTTTTTTGACACGATTGTTGTTCTTCCGGGTATTCCTCCGCGTAGGGTTCTCAAAAGAACCGTTGTTGTCTTGACGACGTTTCGCCTGAATCACATCTGCCATCTTCAGGTCTTCTCGGCTGCTTTTTTCGGTCTGCTCCTCGTTGTTGCGAGTGGAATTAACTCCTTGCGATGCCGGGGAGTGTTTATATACCGAGTTAGGGTCACCCGTCGTTGCGCTCGGTTGGTTTTTAGTCTGGCTTCTTGTCGTTGGTCGTGCCGGTAGGCTGGCTCCTCCCCCCAATGATCTCGGCTTTTTCTGTAATGCTGGTTTCCACGTTGTTGGTACTCGTTGAGTGTCGTCTCTTGTGTTTAGATTCTTCGGGTGTTTTTCTATTTCTATGGCTTTTCGTATGTTCCTTTTGGAAGTGTGTTGTATGCTGGCTATTGTTTTTATATTATCAAAATCTATTTTATGTGATGTGGCTGTTACATATTGTGCAAGCGAAGAAGTTTTTTCGTTCTTCTCGACGGCATTTCGGTGTTCTTCTCTTTTCCTCACACTGACTCTTCTGTTCGTCTGTCCCACGTAAACTCTTTCGCAGTCCTGGCAAGGGATTTTATACAGGGTTACAACTAATTAAAGGCTCACCATGGGAATCTCGTAAACTATATGAGATACAAAGACGGTTAAATTACAAGAAAGTTACGCTATTTTGGGGTCTATAAAAATGTGCAAAGAAATTTCTTCTATCTTTATTCATTACCGAAATATCTTCAAAAAACTGAGAACTCTCAATTTCGAAAATCTTGAATATCTTGTTCATTTATCAAGATAGAGTCACAAAATTCTGTAATTTTATATTAAATTCAATGGACAATCTAATACAGTCAGAATAAATAGGTTAGGATTCACAATTTCACAGATACGACTGTCAACTGTTTTTTTTTTACGGCCGCTATCTTAGATTTTCGTACCATGTGATGCAAAAATAAAATCTGTATACGACGATATGACACACTTATGCTTTTGTTTTAAAAACAAAATATGAAATTACTAAGAAATATTTTAGAAAATTTTATCTGGTAGGTGGATGTTTACAAATATTAAGAACTAAAATTATTATTAAATCAACAAATCTTATTCAATTATAGTACGTATTACATATTTATACATACAAAATGTTAATACAAACAACAAGAAAAAAATGTAAACAAAGAGTGTGCAGAATAATAAAACGTAACTTATGTATACTAAGAAAATTAAATATGACCGCCATTTTTGGCAATGCACTGCGTTACTCTGTGTTGAATATTTGTCACTGCTCTTTCTACCATTTCTGGAGGGATAGAATTAAAGAGTTCTCAGTTTTTTGAAGATATTTCGGTAATGAATAAAGATAGAAGAGATTTCTTTGCACATTTTTATAGACCCCAAAATAGCGTAACTTTCTTGTAATTTAACCGTCTTTGTATCTCATATAGTTTACGAGATCCCCATGGTGAGCCTTTAATTAGTTGTAACCCTGTATACTCCCTGGCTTTCCAATGCTATTTTTGTTTTTGGAATTGGCAGGATGTTGCTGATTTTCTTATCTCTATTGAACGTCGTTTCGATCTTATGCCTTATTTTATCTGTTTTGCCTTTTACGTATGGCAAGCAGGTTCTTCCAAGTGGCTTCTCTTCTTCCTTTTCTTCTTTCTCCCGACGTGGTCTTTGCACCCTCTTGATTTGGTTTTTTGAGAAACCGTTTTGAAGCAGTGCTTTCTCCAATTTCTCCATTTCTTGCTGTTTATTCTTTAAGTCTACAAGTCTCTGTGATCTTGTTACGAGTGTCTTCACGACGGACTGTAGTTGCGCTGGATGATGCTTGCCATACGTTATATTTTATTATCTTTCAGGGATATTTTAAAATATTTACGGCAGTATCAAATAATAGGGAATTAGATGTTTATGAAAGTTCTTTATTCGCTAGAATGAAAACTTTTTTCAGGAGAATGGACAAATATTTATTATGTATTATTTGATTATGATTAGTTACTTTTAGGTTTTATGAAGTGCTTTTAAATTGGTAGTGTGTGTACTGAAGGTGGCAGCTTAGCTGCCGAAGTGTGTCTACGGATATAAAAATTATTGTGGGTGGAGATTAATTTTTCAATTATTTCTTAAACCAAAGTCTCCTTTACCATATTTGGGCTTTCTTAACGATGAGGTCTACAGGGAAAGAATTAATAATTTACAAGAACTTATGGCAAGGATCATATTAAAACGCAACGAGATAACACCGGATATAAATAATTTTATGGTTCGAGCTGTTTATGAAAATTGCTTTTTGCTTAAGATTGTCCATCATGTTATCTTAATGCAGCTAAAATGTTCAAGTTTAGAAAATTCGCATTTAAATGAAATCGTCATCTGAAACAATAACCGCAATCCGCAAGTAGTGACGAATGGGGTCTGTTAAAGCAGTTTGTGAAAATTTCGTTGCACACCGAAACTGTTCACCACATAAGTTATCCATAATTCGACATTCCCTGCCCAGTAGCAAAAATAAGCAAGCGAATTCCATCTAGCAAATGCATATGTTTAAACTAAATAGATAAATCTTGGAGCACGTCAGAAAACCCGAAATTGGCAATGATTCCACAGCTGAACATCTGCATTAAGGAAATGAGAAAGATTTTTGCACAGTTTAAAATACGGTTATCGCGAAACATATGTTCTAACTTCAATGCAGTGCAAAGTACCTACTTGCATTTTTATGGTGATTTTAGCACATGTTTATGAGGTGCACCTACTTGGTTTACTGTGAGATTAATCAAGCCTGATGAAAGAATCCTCTTAACCACACCTATTTACCGTTTACTAGGATCAAACTTTCAATGATTAATTTAAAGCTGAGATACACAGAGCAATTTGGGTTTTATTTCTAATTAAACCTGCTCTGCATCGCTGAATTCATATAAAACAAAATGCTTTGAAGCTGTACACTTAAGTGTGCGCTCTGATAGAAGCCCGTTTCTGATTAACATTCGCTCTAAACTATTCCAGCACTCGAGAGAGTTCAGAAAAGAATAGGAGAGTCTAGATTCAACGTTAGTTAGCTTAAATCCTAGATTGAATTACTTCTATGCGCATTATTAAATGCAGCGAAATAAAGCCAAATAAGAAGCGCGTCGTAGACCGAGAAACGGCACGGCTCCTCTCGCCTTGTTGTTTCTTTATGTTTGCGATAACGTCTGAGCTTGGGATACCCAGGCGAATTATGAAAATCCAATAGTGACTGTTGGGGCCAGCGGTAGTTATATCTGTGAATGTCGGTGGTGGTGGTGGTTTTGGACCCGACGACGGGAAACGTTTCCTGGGAGAAAATAAACATTGTAATGTAAAAGTTAATTAAAAACTTGAAACAACAAGTCAGGCATAAAAATTTAATTAGGCCTTTCTTTTAAGTAATTGTTTGAGTAACAAAATAACGACTGCAGTTTATTATACTCGTTTATTTTAAAGCAGAACAAAGTAAATTAAAAGTAAAAAAAAAATCAAAATTTAGATATTTGTTTCAAGTAACAAGTAATTTTTGTTAAATTCTTAACTTAAACTTAAGACTTGGAGATGTTTTACATCATATTAAAATAGTACTATGTGTTAAAAAAGTAATTACATGAGTTTGGCCATGGAAGTATAGTAGAGCATTTGATTGTTATATAGTATTGTACATATACGTATTATTGTGTATCGTCATGTGAATATGAGAATATTTTTTGTTTCTTCGAATATATTAGATATTTCATATCCTTTGATGATAATTTAGGAAGCAGTTCCGTGAGGCATGAACGGCATTTCTAGGGAAACGGCAACATACGTATATTAAATTGGTATTGCTCTTTCGCAATGTTCCAATTGAAACTTTCTTGTTTCTGTTCCGTGCCTGGAATGTAACGTAAGCAATCAAAAGAGCAGGCCAACTCAGGCAACTCGTATCAACTTCTCTTCAGAGCCGATCTGTTTCTGTATGTTGTGAATAGCGCGAATTGAACAGCTTCACGTTTCATTCTATTTGCGCAGTTTGAGGTATAAACCCACAGAATCACGATATCAAGTTCCTTGAAAGGATGTTTGGATCGCTGCCATTGTGAAAGTTTATAAAGCTCCGTCCGGCGTCGGCCATTTTATTTATTTTATTTATACAGTTCGCAAACTAAACACAAGTAAAAGTAAATGTAATCTGCCGGAGAAGAAAGTTGATATAATTGCTTCGTTACGTCTGAAAGGCGCGGGTATGTACGTTTCGTTGGAGGCACAAACTCGCGGCAAACTTTCGCGCAAATTAGAAAATTGCTGCAACACGAATATATAAAGTTCATCTTAATGCACATGCTAAATCTCGTTATTTAAATTAGAATACGTAAGTCGCTTTATAATTCGATGCAGCCTCTCGCAGGCATAACTTGGAGTTAGCTGCATCCCGAGAAATTCTACCGAGATCAGCTTAAAATAACTCCACTCAGACACTATTGAAAATAAGATTTCAAGTTTTACTGCTGTGGAAAATTAGTTTCATTCCTACAATTTTCAATGAAAACCAACCGAATATCTAATATTCAAGCTATTTCAATTAATATACAGCGTGTCTATTAAACAGACCGACAAAATGAAACCAATAAAAGAATCGATATCCGAGAGAATGGAAAAAATTTTAATAACTTTCTACTTTACTTTTTGAAAACAATTATTAAAAACTTATCCAGAAAATCACGATACGTCTCTGGTTAAGAAAGAGCAGCGGATGAACGAAATGCAAACAGGATCTTTAAGCGGAATTTGTGTAAGCAAAAGGGAGGGGGATCTCACCTGACTTGATGGGTTTGACACAGGTCACGTGTAATGTTCGGTATAAATTTTCGAATGCATTGGAAACGGATATGGATTTACTTTATGAAAAATCCGGATATAGTGCACACCGTAGCCGTCAACTCTTGCGTCAAGTCCAACATTTTACAACATTTACTTCCGTTG
Organism: Serrognathus titanus; assembly: GCA_039766575.1. Classification (NCBI taxonomy): domain Eukaryota; kingdom Metazoa; phylum Arthropoda; class Insecta; order Coleoptera; family Lucanidae; genus Serrognathus; species Serrognathus titanus. The sequence continues at coordinate 75,464,795 of CM077912.1, forward strand.
TACGGTGGTGCTAAATAGAATCGCAACGAAAAGCAATAAAAATGTGCGAATTTGAAACTTCCATAGTGCCAGGCGGTCACACCGTCGTTGCAAGATTAATTCTCATGACTGTACAACATGTGCGGGACTACGGAAATTTCATCGTGCAGGACACCTATATAGGATAAGATTTCCCTTGCGTCAAGTCGCACATTTTACAACATTTACTTCGTTGTACAATGATGCTAAAAAGAATCGCAAAGAAAAGCATTAAAAACGTGCGAATTTGAAACTTCCACAGTGCCACCGTCATTGCATAATTCATTCTCATAACTCTACAACATCTGCGGGATTACGGAAATTTCAGCTTGCAGGACACCCATGTACATATGTCGAGACGAGCTCGTGAGCCTTTTGTATTTTTGAACTGCAATTTCACGTGTTGATAATCTTAACATAATTAAAAGTGTTTACTAATAACTGCTCTAGAGCACTGGCTGCCTATCTCCATCCCTTATTAACACACGAGATTAAAATAAGACGCGAATACTCTGAGAGTGCTCGAGAGTGACCAACCGAAAACGCTATAAACTATTTGAGAAATTAAAATAATTTGAGTAAAATCACATCAAATGAATCCTCTGGAGTTACCGGATTTTTACAATTTGCATAAATTTATCAGTTGTATTGACGCCATTATAAAAATTAAGATCGAATTATTTTCTAAGGGGCCAAGTGATCTCAATGCATATTAGGAAACATATTTTTTTACTGCATGCAAAGTCGGCATTTAAGATGCGAGTTTTTATGATGTCAGCTGTATTAGCAAGCGAGCTGTATTCATTACATTAGGATGCGAAATAGGGGTTTCTGCCCCTACAAAATATGAACATACAAATAACATTCGGTTCGGTTCACCGACGCTATGGTTAAAGTTTGTCGGTCTATTTCAAAATCACTCTGTATATGAAAAGAGATTGGAATTTCCCGAAATCACAGGTGAACCTACCTTTTTCTCAAATTTATATTGTTTTCTAACGTGGACAATTTGTCTGTCTATTTTAAAATCACTCTGTATACGAAAGGTGATGGAATTTCCCGAAATCACGCAAGTTACATCTGAACCTACCTTTTTCTCAAAATCTATATTTTTCTCTAACGTGGAAGGTCCATGGGTAAAGTTACGAATTGTATTTAAAGAAAAACCCTACAGAACTACTGCTATTAGCTTTATGTTGAAATCTGCGGAATGAAGCTATGCATTGAGGTTCTCTGTTTGTCCTCTCACAAAGTGAAACTTTCAAGGTCATTCTGAGCCGTTTGTAACTTGTAGTTTCTTCCTTCCATAAGTTACAGTCACGAAACCAAGCTTTTCCTAGAATCTTCTGATTTTCTCTTAGCCTCCCAAATCTAAATGGTTATCGTTATTGTTCTAACGTTGTTCTCTCATGTTTCCACCAATGACCGACGATGTGGTTAAAGTTTATCGGTCTATTTTAAAATCACTCTATATACGAAAAGTGATGGAATTTCCCAAAATCACTCAAGTCACATCTGAACCTACCTTCTTCTCAAAATCAAGATTTTTTTCTATGGTGGAAGGTCCATGGGTAAAGTTACGAATTACATCTAAAGAAAAACCCTACAGAACTACTGCTATTAGCTTTATGTTGAAATCTACAGAATGAAGCTATGTATTGAGGTTTTTTGTTTGTCTTCCCACAAAGTGAAACTTTCAAGGTCCTTATGAGCGGTTTGTAACTTGCAGTTTCTTTCTTCCATAAGTCACAGTTACGAAACCTCTTGGTTTTTTCTAGAATATTCCAATTTTCTTTGGGACTCCCAAGTCTAAATGGTAATCGTTATTTTCTGACGTTGTTCTGCCATGTTACCACCAATGACAAACTTAAGACGACTGCTAATAAGTGAAACTTCCAAGGTCATTCTGAGCCCTTTGTAACTTCCAGTTTGTTTCTTCCATAAGTTACAGTCACGAAACCTCTTAGTTTTTTCTAGAATAATCCGATAATTTCTCTGAGGCTTTCAAGTCTAAATGTTAATCGTTATTGTTCTGCCATATTACCACCAATGACCAACTTAAGACGACTGCTAATAAGTGAAACTTCTAAGGTCATTCTGAGCCGTTTGTAACTTGCAGTTTCTTTCTTCCATAAGTGTCACGAAACCTCCTGTTTTTTCCCAGAATCTTCTAATTTTCCTCTGAGACTTCCAAGTCTAAATGGTAATCGTTATTGTTCTGACGTTGTTCTGCCACCAATAACCAACTTAAGACGACCGCTAATAAGTGAAACTTCCAAGGTCATTCTGAGCCGTTTGTAACTTACAGTTCCTTTCTTCCATAAGTTATGAAACCTCCTGGTTTTTCTAGAATCTTCTAATTTTCTCTGAGGCTCCCAAGCCTACATGGTAATTCTGACGTTATTCTACCATGCTACCACCCATGACCAACTTAAAACGACTGCTAATGAAAACTAAAGTCGGTGGAATCGATCGACTTCCTTACACTTCTCGAGACTTTTATCAATTACTCTAGCTATCTAATACTTCACGAATCGTTCCCGAATATGCTTAATATTTCTTGAACCTCTTGGAATCACGCAAAGCTGTCGAAGTTAGTGTTCACTTTCTTTCTCACCTAATTTCCCCAAGTTCACGGAGCATTCGCCTTACAAAATGAGGAAACACAGAAAATCTGGTTCTAAGAAGTCGGTATGAATCCGAAATACAGTCTCACATATTGCGGTGTTATTTAGGGAATACCTAAATAAAAAATAAACAAACAATAAAAAAAATTAATTTGGCAAAGAGAAATGTTGAAAGTATTACAGTTAAACATAACGAGTGAAGAAAGTCAGTGGGTTGACTCAAAAATAATGAAATCCTTATGGGAACAATTCTGTGAGGTCATGGATCGTTTCCATACTAAGACAAAATGGACGCGAAGAAAAAGGAGACAAGACGACAGAGGAGAGATAGTAATTTTGATGAGAGGACTATAGGAGAGGAGGAAAGAGCAGTAGAGGAGGAAGAGGACATAATTGATGTTACTCAGGAAGGAGAGGAAGAAAGAGCAATAGAGGAGGAAGACGTAGTCCAAGAAACTCAGATAGAAGACACAGAAACAACACAGGAAGAACCTGATGTAAAAGCAATGTTTGCAATGTTAATGAAAGAGATGAGTAAAAATAACACAAAATTAGAAGAAGCAAATAACAAAATGGAAGAAAAAATTGAAAAGGTAAATAACAAAATAGAAGAAAGTAATATGAAAATAAGAACGCAATATGAAGAGACAAAAGGTCATCTAGAAGTGTTGAATAACAAACTCGAACAAAATAAAATGGAAACATTAACATTGTTGGGAATACACAGAAGGGAGACAAAAGAATACATCGAAGCAAAGACAAAGATAGAAAGTGAAGAATTAAAGGCCGATTTAAAAGAAAGAATATGCGATGTAGCGAAAATAATCAGGGAAGAGACGAAAAATGAAGTTTTCGAGATGGAAAAGAAATTGACAGCTATCAATGAGAGAACAATAGAAGATTGTGTACAAAGACATGTAACATTAGAAAAGAGGATAGAAAGATGCTGGCAAGAAACTTATCAAGAACAACAAAGATTTAACCAGGAACCCAAGTCTTGAGAAAAGATATAAATGAGAGCATTGGTTTGTTTCAATCAAAGGTGGAATTGCTTTCTAGTCGGAAAGTAATTTGCGGTTAGAAACAAATTAAAGGCGATCACATAGAAAATGTACTCAGGAACCCAAGCCTTGAGATAAGATATATATATAAAAAAAAAGCATTGGTTTGTTTCAACCAAAGGTAGAATTGCTTTCTAGTCGTGCGAACGCAGGAAAGTAATTTGCGGTTAGAAACAAATTAAAAACCAATAACACAGCAATTAAATTGGCGCCCAACGTGGGGCCAAATAACAAATTTGTCCACACACATCACACAGCAATATGTATCAGGAAAAAATTTAAACCCACACCTAATTGTTGCTGGGCCAAGCGTCGAGCCAATTGAGAGGGGGCTGAACCAACTTGGTTATGCAACTACTACAACATCAAAATTTCAAATGATGTTTATTAAAACATAATAATTGAAAAGTAGTGTTAGTTTGTAAAAAAATTAGGAAATGAATGGGCAGTTCTATTTATAGAATTTGTGCTGCTTTTGAACAAATTTTGAGATGACACATTGTCGCGTCACCGTGTGATTTGTTTCTGAACTGCAATTTTGAGTGAATAGCAAAATCGTAGCAATACCGCTGCCTCTTAAGCTACCACACACTAGACGCCCAGTGCGGACAGTGGCATGTCATCGTAAACTTGCAAAATTTGGCTGTAAGTGAGTAAGCATCCTCTCTATAGCTATCTCGGCCCTAACTAGGGTCTCATCAGCAGAAGAGTAGCTCGAGAACTCCATCGCAATCCCGACGACCAACAAGACTTACGCAAAGATAGCGCGATTAGTTTCTGATCTGCAATTGTGTTTGAATAGCAAAATTGCATCAATGTCGCTGCCTCTTAAGCTACCATATGCTAGATGGCCAGTGCGGACAATAGCGAGTTTGCTGAACTGCAATGTGGCATCCTCTGTATATCTATTTCGGCCCTAATTAGGGCCTCTTTGCGTAAGTCTTGTTGGTCGTCGGAATTACGATGGAGTTCTCGAGCTACTCTTCTGCTGATGAGGCCCCATTTGGGGCCGAAATAGCTATACAGAGGCCTCATTGCAATCCAGCCGACTTGCAGCCAAGTTTTGCAATTTTGAGATGGTTAATATTGAGCCTTTGTGGGCATTCCTTGGGAAGTAATTCCTATTCTTTTTTTTTTGATTAAATTTTATTATCAAAGTGTAAAAGTAAAACTTTGCCTTGTGATTTGTGTGCTTTTTCTTAGGCTCATTTTCGTATTATCTTCTTATTGTATTTATTATTTGTATTTGTTTTCTCATTTGTGATTCTTGCCAAAACTAAAGAATAAATTCAGAATCTTCGTCATTTTTAAATTAATTTTAATAGCGTCTCTCATGGCCAAAAACTTTTATTTAGCGGACGGAATTGTTTAATTCCGTGTAACTTCGAGGTGCACGATTTTAATACGTTTTTTTAAAAATCTGACCCAACAAATGAATCTCCAACGCAGACGAAATGAACGGACTTACCTCTGTCATTCTGCCACAATGACAAATGTGTTTTACTTTGCGCGCAAAGTTCCATTTATTCTAAATTAGAACTGGAATAACCACCTTCGCACGTCCAAATGCACAATTAACAGTCGCTTTTTCGAACACCGTTTTCAGGATTCTTTTCCATTTCTTTTTCTTCTCTTCGGAAAAAAATTGAACTAAGCGAAAGCAATTTAAATTCAAACTTTAAAAGCTTGCTTGAAATATAAAGTAAGTAAACATATTAATTCGAAACTCAATTCTAATTTGCAAAATTTTAAAAGGTTACAAATTAAAATAATTTTATTTATTGTAATAATCCTCCCGGCATTGATTTTGTGGTAATCAGGAATATCGTTTGAGAGGGCAGCACAAGCTTGCCATCAAGGCAGGCGTAGTTTGGTGCACATATCTAGAGGGCAGCATTTGATGGTGGATTAAAATAGCAGAGCAGACGACCGTAGAAGAGAACAGGAATTTCCCCTGTGGTAAGTAACGGCGCTCGCCACCAGAGAGCAATAGGGGTTTACAGGAACGTTTCAGCCTGAAAATAAATTGGCCTTCATTAATTTCAATCATCCGAAATTATCAGTGAAGCAAAAAAAATTGACGCAATTAAGTTTTATTTCAGATTTTAAACAGAGTCGCAGGAAACGGACGTGACATTTACAAACGACCTCTCGTACAACTTTAATTGGTGTTGGCAAGCGTGTATTGTTAATAAATTAATTTATAGTCACAGTAAATTACTTAATCTCGTTTCCTCTAGAAAATCAGTCCCAAGCTGGTCCCCTGCCCTTATGACCGTATTAACCCAATTTATCGCAGAGAGTAAGCAATAAATTGAAGTATTTGTTGGTCGCAGGAGGCTTGGTTCGCGGCGTTATCAGCGCAGGTCGGGGTTTCCGGAGCTGCAAACTCAGGTGGCACAGCTGCTAATGACGGCGTGGCCCTAGCCACATCCTGAATATATTGTCGGAATGCTCTTGCTGATAGGATCTCCTGATATATTCCTGGCTTATATTTGCAGTTGGCCACGTTTAAATGGTCCAAGTATAATAGCTTGAAATTGGACTATTTAAGGATTCTATTTTTTTTTATTATTGTAACATTGTTACTGTAAATCTTTCTAAGAAACGAAAATTTTTACACAATTTGGATTTTGTTTCATTTTTCATCACCTAATGGAGTTGGATTTGGAAATGCCTTTAATGTCTACACTTTATTTTCTAAATTGAGTAATTTTGCTCAAGTATAATATTTCCAGTTGAAATTTAAAACTTCGAAAACTAAGTAATAGATTATTTATTATTCGATTTGCTACTTTTCATCTATCTAGAAGTTTCGTTATGAGATCCCGTCAAGGAGATGTAAGTACGTACACATACGTCTCGCTTGTCGTTTGATGGGCATTAGTGCATTTAAGCAAAGAAATTTTCTCACCTTTGCCATTAATCTTGCTCGGGTCGACATTTACGTCGACCGAATCTGAGCAGGATGAACGTGTTTGCCAACAACTTCATGTTAAGTGAGTGCCGTATAATGAAAATACGTAGAACTCCCATGATCAGCTCAAACGCTTTAGGAAAAGCGCTGCCGTGGTCACGAAAGCGACGAGCAAAACTCACTACGGCTTCTCGGTTGTTTGTTTTCAACTCAATAATGAACTAGCGCTTGTTGTTTTTACTGCTGCATTAGTATTCAAACGAGAAATTAAATAGTGACGAACTTTATGAAACATTAAAACAATACCTTGCATGTATGCATATTATTTACTATTTACATACAATGAGGAAAAACTCGAAATATAATGCTAATTTTGGTAAGTACATTAAGGTTGCTGTACAAATATTTTATTGTAAAATCGAAACACAATCTGAAATAATATAAAGTCGACTATCTTGGGGGAGTTACGTACCGAAAAGCGTGAATACTTTTACATTTCAGCGGAGACGACGGAATGTGATACACGTTTATTGTTATGTTAGAGTGAAAATAGGATTCGAGAACATATGATACTAGACACTCCTTTCCATTTCATTTTAAAACAAGAAAACAATTCCCATGTAAATGTAAGAATTTGTATTGGCGACTGTCCAAATCATTTCGGAAAATCGTGGGGCTATGGAAATGGATTCCATTATCTAGCTTATAATAGGGTTTCAGTGTCGAAGCGACGGTGTTCTCGGCGGCTGTGCGATGAGATGAGAACAAGTGTTATATGGCCACTCTTCCCAAATTGAATTTCGCGCACGCGTGCATTAACACGTGAACCTGATTACTTCTCAAGTGCTACAATGTTAAATCTACAGAACGGTGGCCCTTCTCTCAAAATGTTTTTTTTCCTTCCGGTGGCTCTTGCGAATATTTCAAGTCATTTTCTAAATTGCTTCAGTAATACAATTATTTAAAGGGATTTCTGCTTATTATTTTTTCTGACTTAATATACAAGATAACTGATAAAATTTTGACTTATAAAAAATCCACAAAAAATATTACGTATAAACTGCTGTGTTATTTTAGTAAATAAGAGAACCCTGTATATATATTTGTTAGGTCAGAAATATTTTGTATTTATTTTACTTTATAATTTGTTAAAAACAATATACATTACCTTATAAACATCCAGAACTTAAACGTAATTTAATTACTTGCAAATATTTAATTTAAATTTCTGTTTTACTTAGAAAATGTCGAACGAAGTACTAGAAGTCTTGCTATCACCAACGACAGAGACTTGGTTTCACGAGAAGTTCAATGAAGTCTTCAATGATGTGGAGAACTTCTGGGGCTGCAATCTCAAGACTCCAGAACTGATTTCTGAGCCCCCTTGTCTTGAAAAACTGTCCAATCACTTCAAGAAATCATTCCGGGGTGATGACGCAACACAGGGAAGCTGTTCACATTCTTCAAGTCACTAGAAGATGCCTTCAGGGACAAGCCTCGAGAGTACTTCTTCAAAAAGAACGGTGGAAGGCGCCGTGTAGTTTTAAAACTGAAAAATCAAACAAAAATAAGACTCTTCAAAATAGGAGCCGTATGGTTAAATTTACTCAAAATGTAATTATATAATTAGGATCAGATAGAGAATGTTTAATTTATTTGAACTTTAAATTTTGAAATTCATTCATTTAAAGGTTTCACATTTTTTTAAATTTAAGGTCACACAGTTTTTGCCTATTTATTTTACTGTAAAAGGGAGAAATCCTGTGTGATTTGAGAAGTCATGCTCAGCTCTTCAAGCTGAACAGATCCGTCTTTAATAAGTAGTGAGTTGTGAAAGAAGTAAGAACTTTTTTTTAATAACTTTGATTAAAAATGCATATAGATATGAATTTAATTGTCTATGTAATTTAAGTCAAATTTTAAAGTAAATTGACTTTAAAATTTGTGATTAAATTTATTTCGTTGTTAACAGCTTGGCAAAATTTTGTATTGTGTGAAAACTAATAAGAATTATTTTAATTTAGGCCGCATACAAAATTTTTGTCTAAGTTATTTAAGGCGTTATTATCAATGGATTTCTAAACAAAAACCGTGTGATTAGACCGGAGGATTATAATCTTGTCTGTATCGTGGCTATTTGTTTATTTTAAAGCTTGAATTAATCAATTCCTTTAAACAACAATACAAATTGTATCATTCACATAAAAGTTAATGATGCAATTCTGATAAATAAATTTAATTAATGTTCGTTAATTAATAATAAAATCAAAACTTACCTATTATAACAATTTTCATAACCATAGTTACTTCTGTTCGTAAGAAGGGCTATTATTGCATTTTTGATTATAAGTCCATGCGCGATTTAACTAAAACAATTATTATTAACGTGTTATCAAATTCATAGTTAATGATAATTATTTAAAATAAATAAACTTTTCCTATACATTTGTGTGTCTGACAAATTGCCATTTGACAACCTATTTTGCCAACAAAAAGCAGAATAATGTGCAATTACAATTTGATCGTAAATGAAATGTTTAATTAATAAACATTTATGTGATTAAAAATTGTCTTTAACTTATCTAATGAAATTCACGTAACGAAACGAAATTATCAACTGAAAATAGTCAATTATTATAAACAAATTAAAGACAAAACAGAACCACGTGATCCTAATTTGTTAGCTAGACAATTGGCAACCCTGAGATACCAGTTTATTTAAACAATTAAAAAGAGAAAAGAGTTTTAATGCTAAATAATTATGCGTGAACTTATTTGTTGATAAATTTTACATTTGAAAATAATTTAAACAAATCCTACTATCAACGACAACACATCGCAATACTTCAAAGTTAACATACAATAATAAATCTACAAACTACACAATCAAAATTAATTCGAAGAGAGAAGAAACGGTATTTTGTACATTTTATGCTTTTGTTAGTCTCTTGTTCGCTTTGTTTGCGCCAATTCAGACTCATTTAAATTTTACGATTGCAACATTGAATCATGTTAAAAGAATGTTTAAACCCTACTGAGGAGGCAGTTATTAAAGAAGAGAAATGGAAAATAGGGGTATGGAATGTATAGGTAGAGTTTGAGAGGTCGAATATAATATTTCTAGGATTAAGGGAAATAAAGAAGAGAGGAAAAAGATGTATAATAGTGAGCAAAGAGCATTATATGATATACAGAGGGGTAGAGCTACGACTTCAGCCCTAGCAGATGTAACAGTTATCATTCATAAAAAAATATTAGCAAGAAATTGATGGGTGGAAATTCATTTCGGAGAAACTGTAGACGAAGAACCGATCATATTCTTACAATAATAATTGCTCATGGGCCATTTGAAAATAAAATAAAAGAAATGAAGGACAAGTTTTGGGATAGGCTGCAAGCTGAGATAGAGGCAATTAAAAATAATGTGATGGAGGGTTTGTTCAAGTAAAGACACGAGATATCCAATAAGGAAATATGGAGAGAACACGAAAAATAATAATGGGCGACGAATTACAGATTTTGTTTAGCTCAAGACATGAGAGTATGCAATACCTTTTTCGAACATAAAGATATTCACAAATATACAAGGCTGATGGAGAGTGGAAATGAAAAGTCCATCATCGATTAATTTTTGGTCCAAAACAATTGAAGAGCGGAAGTTTGAAAGGTGCTAAGTAACTTTTTTTTGTTTTCACTTTTTTTTAATTCGATCTATGTGCCATTACCAATGTCTCATGAAACGGTCTAAGTGATGTAAAATAGTTTACATCCAGATGAAAAATGTCCATGTTTCATTTCCCGCTTGCCAAGTGCCATTTAGCATCCATTTAGTACACAAAAAAAAAACAGGTGTTGTGATTCGCACATTGAGACTGTTTGTACAGGTACCTGTGATAACAATTTTGATAAAAATGGATACACAACGTCGGAAAGTGGTTGCCATTCTGATTCATACAAAGTTGGACATGACTTACCCAAGAGTAAACAAATAAAACCGAATTACAATCTTGGTTTCCGGGTTGGGAACCGCGTCAATTCTTCGTCTTGCCCACGTTTCGTTCATCTCGCCATGGACTTCTTCAGGGCTTCGTTGGACGCCAGAGTCTTCACAGCACCTTTGAAATTTCCACTATTCAATTGTTCATTCACTCTTTGATATAATCAGGATTTCAATTGTCTCTTATATTCAGTCGATATTCTTTGAACCCTTCTTTCCAAGCATCGATATCTCTTTGATTTCGCTATTATCACCAGGTCGTTAGTATACATCATTCCTGACTCCCACACTAACTTTTTTGCAATTACTTTTACATTTCTTAGCGATTTCATCCATAACTGTTATGAACAAGGGGGGGCTCAGTACGGCACCTTGTCTTACACTAATCGTAGTGACAAATTCTTCCGATTTCTTGGTTATTTGATCTTATAATATTTTGATAGTTTCAATTACCTTATCTCCAACATTCCTCTTATTTAAAACTTTCCAGATTTTTTCTCTTGGTATTATGTCGAATGCTTTTTTTTATGAAACGCTGAAGTATAGATACAGATTGTCATTATATTTAAGCTACTTGTCCTATTGAATAGATTAAATCCGTGGTCCTCCCTCTTGGTCTAAATCCACATTGATTGTCGTAGTGTTGATTCTACTATTCTCCTCAATTTGGCTACACTGAGTACAATTTTTACATTTATTTTAGTCATCTTTCTTGAATGTTGGGGGGGGGGGGATGGTTGCCTGAGTCAAGTCCTCTGGTATGTAACTATTATTCCAGGAGAGGAGTAGCTGTAGAGCTTCTCCATCTATATATTTGATTAATTTTGCCTTTATGTTGTCATACCCTACAGCTTTTCTATTTCTTAATGGCCTCTATAAAAATTTTTGGGTTGGTCCATCTGTCGTAAATTTTTGGATTACGTGAAATTATTTGCTTTCAGCATTTCCATGAAGTGTTGTTTCCATATTCCCATTATCTGGATCTCATTCATTAATATTTTTCCTTCTTTGTCTTCTATACATTTTCATTTACTTGTTTTGTCTTTCCTCAGGTTTTTCTCCGTTCTCTAGAGTATTTACTGTCTCTCTTCATTTTATGCCCAAATTCCACCTTCGCTGTTTTAACTTTTTCTTTAACTACTATACTTTGTTCTTTGTATCCTTCATAATTGCTACTCGTTTTATTACTTAGATACTCTTTCCACAGATTTTACTTTAAAACATATACTATACATTTTGTCCTTCTTCCTTTTGTTACTCCACATATTTCTTCTGCTATCCTGCGCTTAGTATCTCTAAATGTTTTCCATAATATTTTTAAATCATCTTTATTTCTCCAATTTGTAAATAACGTTTCTTCCTCTAATCTCTTCCAGTATTCTTCTTCTGTTGCAGCTTATGTAGTCTAACGCTAGGTTGTGTGTACTCTTCAAGTTGTAGTTTATTAGCTTTTCTTTGCTAAACTTTGGTTTCCACCAGAAAATGATCAGATCCAATTTTAATTCGAACATCTTCTATTAGCTTCTTACTGATGTTAGTATGAACAACAAGAAATTACCGCAAACTGAGAATTTTAAATATCTGGTTCGATCTTAAACGCGAGAGGAGAACTAGGACCGGAAATCGACAGTAGAATATCAAGTGCTACTAAAATTTACTTCACCTTATATAGAGCTTTCATTAAGAAAACAGGAAATTAACAGGAACACAAAGTTAAAAATATTAAACAATATATACATGCCTGGTTGGTAACGTGGACCCTAAAGAACAAAGAAAAAAGTGAAATTCAGGCTTGTGAAATGCGTTTCCTCAGAGCTGTTGTGGGAAAAACAAGAAGAGACCAGATTGAAAACAATACGGTGTGGAAGAGTGATGCAGTGCAGAATCCGTATTAAAGAAAATCGGAAAAAGACAATTACTGAGGATGAAAGAGTGCAGAAAAGTGCAGCAGCATGTAAAGAGCAACGCAATGTCATCATTGAATAAGAAGGTCACGAGCAAGCAATTATCCCTTGAGGTATTTCTCTGGCTTTAAATTCATTTGTAAAATTCAAATCAATTCTGGTTTTAATAGTTTTGGGCAATAAATTGTCTAAAACCTCTTATAGTTGCCCGAAACAAAATTCACAAAAAATATTTTCTTTAACTATGTTTCATTATTGTTCATTACATGTCACGAATTACGGTTTAAATACAATTACTGTTAATTAAATTAAAAGAACTTAATCGGTTACTATCTCCAAGTACACTAGGACATTTAACAAACGACTTACGACATCATTATTATTATTGAATATATCAAGTTTCGCGCTCATTTTTGATTTTTAAAAGGAGAAATGTATCGGGAATGTTCGAGAACCGAAGCTCGACGATTAACGGGTCATTCTTTTTAGTTTAATTAGTTGCCTATTCACTAAAATGCATTTTTGGTAAATAAGTTATTTTAGAAACAAATATTAATGCGGTCAGGAAAAGTTACTTGCTTATGTATGACGCTTTTTTAAATCGTCTAAAGTAATAGGAGATCCTCGCAGAGAGATTAGAAATTTACGTAGTAGAAAAGGAAAAAAAAATTGGATAACACAAAGTACCGGAAAACCTCTTGTAATGCAGAAACGACCCTACTTTGCTTTGCTAACTAACCGTTTAACTAAGGTAAACTTGTACCTTCAAAAACAGAATTAGTCCGAAGTAGATAAGAAAAAAAGAAGAAGAAGAAGAAAAGAAAACCTTGCGACTAAATTGCGGCGTCTCTTAAGAACGGGTCCGTTCGTGTGAACTTTAATTTGGTGTTGCTGGTGCGACTGCGTAATTTAGGCGTTACGATGTTTTCGAAAATATTGTTATTAGAGTAATCTCGTTCAACTTGAGTGCCAGGCATTAAGCGTAATGCCTTGTTACACTCTGCAGTGTTTACCTTGAATATCTCAGATATCCGAGGAAGCTTTCCTAGAGCGATTGCATACAACTACTGTTACTAAAATAACTAAGGTATCATTTGCTGCTTGCTTTAAAGCAGAGCTTACGTTCGAGCTACGAAATAAATAATTAATTAAAATACAAAAAAAAACAGGAACAGAAAGAGCTCTAATATTTTATCAAGGGGTGATGTTTTGGTATACAATGGAAGAATGGCAGGAGTGCCGTAAATTAGAAGATACCACTATCGCTTGTTTTAAAACATGCTGACTTCTTTTATCGTCCTCGCTATGCTAGAACTTTCCTGGTGGCCATCAATCACACTAGCAATTTAGTTTTTCCACTGGCAAACAAGCTAAAAAAGTTCCGTCTACGTATAGCACAATAATATTCGCAATTTCGTTCAAAAATGAGTTATAGCTGTTTACACTTTGCCCGCCGGAAACATAAATCAAACGCATTCATGGAAATTAAGTGTTAAATTCGTTCCGCTCATTGTCCCCCCCGGTAAGTGAAGGGATGCAAAGCCGAAGGTGTACGAGATTTACGCTTTTCGAAACACACGCGCCGCATGAAAAGCCAACAACACAAAACGTATAAGGCCGGAAAAAAAGAGGAGCCCCGGCTGTTTGCCGTTGGTTCCTCGGAATATATTTCGTGACCAAAGAGTTTATTTTTCAGACGACTGAACTCTGTATACATTCAGGTCCGCAGCCGAAAAACCAATCGAGCAAAAGTCGATTCCCACATGATAAGTTTCGAGATCTTACCCGTGATTTTACAAAAACAAATTTCGGAATATTGCTTCATTTGTATGCGGAGACGGGAAACTTATTTCACTTACGGCTTTTTAACGTGATACGTTTTTCTTTAATTCAATTTTATTTTTTCACTTTCAATGTAACATTTTTTTTTAATATGGATACAGGGAATTCATTAAAAAAAAACTACAGGAAGCTTTACCTCAGGAAATTAAAAGCGTTAGTGATTTGAAAGTAATTAAAAATTCATAGTTATGGAATTTCGGGACCAAATCTCCATTTAATTTTACATGGGGGTTTTAGTTTCAAATGTGTAGGTATGGTTGCCTAATTAACTGGCAGAAGAGGGCAAGCAAACACCACCTTGAGCTACAGGCGATTAATTTCTTCGATTTTGTAGCTATCGTCTCCTCTAGTTAACTTTTTTATATAAAAGTGAAAAATGCAAATTGGACTTTATACAAGGGGCTCGACGCTACGTCTTTAATTTCGTAAACACTATCAATAATATTATATTAATAACAAATATACTTTTTTGAGTGATTCCTGCACTATAATATAATTTATATTGTACATTTCTGTTAGTTAAGTTTTGAAGAGTTTAATGGATTAGCTTTGAACTGAAAATTTTATTAAAACAAAGTTTTATACAAGAAAAGCTCTCAGATGAAAATAATTAATGGCGTGTGTTTTCTTCTTGTTTCGCGGAAATATTCTTTTGAAAAGTTGAGCAACTCAAAAGTAGAAAACTAACATGCAGCTAGTAAATTACTTAAGTTTACTTCTTAAAATACACGGACGAAATTTAAACGCTATAAATCTCTTACAATAAATCTCAATTACAGTTAAATTGTATCTGTATTACTCTTGCACAGGGAAACTCGCGAAATCACGTATTTCATTATAACTTCCGACTTCGGTCAGCTCAACGCAGGATATTCGTTAACTTCGTCGCTACAAATCGATTTACTACGTTAGAGTAATTTCCCTTCAGGTAAGTTTGTGGGAAAACCTTTTGTTAGGAATTCAATGGAGCAAAAACGTTTGGTCGGGAGATTCAAACGAGCTAGAAATTTCGCAATTTCTACCGTTTTATATCAAGATATTTACGATGATTGCAACACTTTATAGAAAATTAAAATCTTTCAGCGCTTTTCCCCCTGCGCCTCCCCATCACGAAATTCCTGCATGAATTTCTATTGTGTTTTTACTCCCGGCTTCATTCTTCTTCGCTTCTTACGTTCAATTTACATTTTATCTTATTAAATCATATTTTTGGTATTGAATCAAATCTTAATTAAATCAGACATCGATTAGTTATGACATAAGAGTTGTGTATTTAATTTAAGAGAATGTTAATTTTCTGAGGATTAAATTTGTAAATACGAATTTGATTTAACAATGGGTAAGGGTAAGTCACATAAATAACATCCCTTCCACTTCGCGTATTGCGTAATGGATTTTGCATTGCAATTGTGGGATGAAGCGTTTGCTGATGCTGATGGTTTGAAAATGATTTAAAGTGCATCGTCAACAGAGATAGTCGTGTAATATCAGCCGATAATGGTAATATGTTTGCTAGGTCCCCAAGATGATGAAAAGATGTCCGATAGCATGTTCTGACCTTATTCGAAACTGACGATGCATCAGACCAACTCCAATCATCACACTTAAAACAAAAAATTAATTTCTTAGCTCGTGTAATCCTACTCGTAAAAATAATTGACACTGTTAAATCTGTTTAAAGTAGCAATAAAATGAAGGCAATGAATTAATTTTATAACGAAGTACTTCTCGCTTATTTCGACGCATTAAAATTTACTCAGCCACCCTGAATAATATATATCCAAAATGAATCCACTTAAGCTTACATGCTGTTCGTAGCGTTTACGTGATAAAATATCATTATCTCAGCGACAATTTAACTAAATAAATAATGACTGCCTTATAACAGAGATAGTATCTATACGGGCTTTATTATGAATGCCTGCTCTGAAAGCTTTGCCGCATTACCGAAGCTTTATTCCGGAAAATAAAAGATACAGCGTGCTTCGATGCTCTCTTTTTAAGGGTGGTAAAAATTGAATTTTGTAAGGACGGTGTTAATGAAGCGTGCGCCCTTTATATTCCAACTATGAATTATAGTCTAGGTTACAGTTTTAATTATGCATCAAGAATCTTCTTTAAAAAAAAGAAGACGAAAAATTTGCTGCTCCTGCTGCTTTAGTGTACTTTCAAAAGAAAGAAATTTCTTTGAAAATCTTGCTTCTAGTAAAATTAATTTAAATTTAAACAAAAATGTGCCCTAGAATCCCTGCAGTACCTACGAGAATGAACAAGAAATAAGATAAGGGACAGCTTCGTCTCACGACAGACGATGATTTATGATGTGAGTTTATGAGCCCACATTAAATGTATTTGTATAAAGTCTATAAATAACTCCCGACGATTTTTGATTTATTGATGCAGCTGAGAGTAATACAAAGGGCAGTTTTTGTTGTTCGACCTAATATTTTCAGCTGCTGCACCCTGCGATTTTTCGATTACGGAAAATATCGCGCGTCGCTAATAAAATTACCGGACATTTCTTTCTTATTTCGGCGAAAGCTGTCATGAATAAATAATCTGAAGCCGGCCTAATGTTTATTCAGGCTACGACTTTGTTTTATTCATACTGGATTTCTCTGCTGACAGACAGCTCATAACTCATTTTCGATTTATGCAGGTCTGCTAGAGAAAGAGCTCTCAATCCAGGCGAGAAATAAATATATCCGTGTAATATTTCCATCGATATTTAGGTATACTAAAAATTTATCATTTGATACGAAGTTGTCGGGACGAGATTGTATGTACTTCTTACATTTTATTGTACTCTTTGTTTAAAAGTTTCGCCAGGCACAAATCGATAGAAACTTTTAACAAGGTCTACATAGACAGAAAAGAAAAAAAAAGGATAGTTTTGGGGTTCCCTTTGAAAAAAGGTACTTTCAATTCCAAACAACCTTAAACATTTAAAGAAATAAGTATTTACTCCTGCTTATATTTTAAACTCCATGATCGCCGACTAGCTTTCATAATAGCAAAGTTTCGCCAACGTCCTATTTCCTTTTCAGTCAGTAAGTAATAAGAATCGACCAACGGATTGTAGTGGCACTCGTAACAAAGGAGACAAAAAAGCCCCCGCCAAAGAAATATTAAAGCATTTATAACTTGGACTGTTTTGCGTTAGCTTTTTTCCGCCCTCTTTAAATAAATAAGATCGAACGGGTTTCGGTAATTTACCGAGATTTAGTCTGCGCCCGCACCACCTAGGCGGAAATTTATAATCGGTCAAAACTTCCGAAGGTTATTTATTGCACGTCATAAATAAAGTGAGCTCAATCAAACGTCGCTTTTAAAGGGCGATTTAATAAATTTATCGCGGACGTATGAAAATATGGGGTTAGTTTCCAATCTGGAAATTTATTTCAACATACGTACCTGCACTTTCAATCGCAAGAGGAAATACGTGACCAACTTTTATTTTACAGTGACGAAATGATCTACTTAAGTACACGCCTGTATTTTCAACAACAATAATCTGTTTCTTTCAAAAAGATATGAATACTAAGCAAAAAAAAAGATTCGAGAATACGTTTCAACTACCAAGGACCTTCCACCGCTGCAGAGTGAAGCTGCTTTGTGATTTTTAGTTAAAACTTAATTTCTTGCTTTAAAATCGGAACTATTATGTTTGAAGGAACAACCAATGAAGCGATGACCGAGATTATGGGAAAATTGTTAAAAACATTCTTTCTACTTTAGTTAATCAAAAATTAGCCTCAAAATTACGATCGTCCACTGGTTAAAAATGGAGGAGCAGATGAACGAAATATATTTTTTATAGTTTTATGATACGGCGGCGTGACATCGTAAACTTGACCTTTAAGTAGAATTTTACGTCAGCTCCGTTTTTAGGCCAACGACGATGCCGTAGAATACCAACGCAAAACGAAATACGAATATTCAAATATGCAAATCACTTGAAGTAGATTATTCTATACAAGCGCCGTCCACACTTGCGCGCTATATTCCTTTGTGTTCGTCGGCTCTCTTTGGTTCGCGGCGCATAGTTCAGGTGCTGCTCTATAACAGTTCGTGAATCCGTACACTTATTGCATCCCAAGTTCAATTATATTAGCAAAGCGCCAGTAGATTAAACGTTCTACAGGAGCAAACTCACAACAAATCATTAACAGACATTTTTCATAATTGTTACTGACTTGATTTTTTTTAAACGAATCGCTACTAATCAGCGTTTCACTCTAACACTACCCCTCGATGGGTGGTCATACAATTATACCAAGGCATTTCATATATTTAACTTTAGATAATCCCTTAGTTAACATAACCCATAGTTGGCATATCCTCTGTCGAAAGATAATCAACGCAAAGCATTTTATTTTTCAACATATTGCGGATAAAACGATGCCTGATGTCAATGTGTGTCAATCTTGCATGATATACGGGGTTCTCAACATGCTTAAGAGCTCCTAAATTGTCATTGTAAACTGTAATCCCTGTAAGTATTTGACTTTTTTGGCTCTTTTCAGCATAGCCATGTACTCAGCCTCGGTGCTTGAAAGCCTGTTTTGTAGAATTCCACGATATGGGACATCGACAAAAAATGAAAGCATACCCGGTCTGGGAAATTCTATCTAAGAGACAGTTACCTCAATCTGCATCGACGTAACCTGTTATTGGTTCATTATTATGTCGATACTTCAGGCCAATATCAATGCTTCCCTTCAGATATCGAGATACTCGTTTGGCTGTCTGCCAGTGAACTTCTCTGTAACAGCTGTTTAACTGACCCAGTCGATTTACGGCAAAACTTATATCTTGTCTAGTAGAGACGGCCAAATAAGTTAAACGCCAAACTAGCTCACGATAAGGCTCTTCCAGTTCCTCATCAGTTGGATCACATAGGAGTATTAACTGTTCTACAATCGGACATATCAAAACGTCGAAGGATGTCTTTGAAATATCCTCTTTGGTGTACCGTTAGGGAATTTAATGTTTGTGTGAATTCTATTCCAAGGCAATTTTTAATTTTGAAATTATTCGATAGAGATTTTCCCAAGTCTTCAATTATTGTTTCACATCACGAGGCAACAATAATGTCATCCACATATATCGCGATAATAACTAAATTTGTGTCTTTTCGAGGTTAGTAGAGGCACGGATCAGCATTAGTAGGGGTTGCGACGAGCTTGCGCAAAACACTGTCCTGTTTAGCATATCAACTTCTTCCTGCTTGTCGAAATCCCTACAAAGCCTTCTTGAGCAAACGTACTTTATCTCCTGACTGCAACTTCTTCAACATATTTTTGGCCTTTGATCCAATTTGAGGGTCTTTTTCTGATTCAGCAATCAATTTCAAAACATTATCAAGTTCTTTAGGGGTTTCCTTAAGATTACCATTTAAATAAGAAGTAGTAATATCGAAATGATGAATAGTACACAATACACGGCGAAAGAAGCTAGAAGACGAACTGAACTCAGGCGAGTTACCGGTGCAAACGTTTCTTCAAAATGATCACCTAACTGCTGAGAAAATCATTGAGCCACTAAGCGCGCCTTCCTTCGTTAGAGTGTCCCATCCGATTTTTACTTACTTCGAAGTACAATGTGACTTCCAATGGACTTCTGTCTCTCAGGTCAATCTCCCAGCGCCCAAGTATAATGATACCCGTGAGAATGGCAACGTCGAGTCCGAGCGGCGTATTGCTATGGCAACTGAAATAAAATCAATTTTATTTTAGTTGCCATTTTCAGATATCAGTCGATGACAATTTTCGTAGAAAAAAGGGTAGACCCAGATATATGAGAACTGGATCGATAGGAAGACTACGCAAAGAGTATCAGGTTGCTAATGAGGAGCCTGAAAGGAAACTTGAAGATGAGCAAGAACGAGTATTTCTCTCAGAGGTACCCATGAGAATGGCAACGTCGAGTCCCGAGGCTACCGAATGGTGTATTGCTATGGCAACTGAAATAAAATTGATTAGCAATACGTCATTCGGTAGCCTCGGGATTCGACGTTGCCATTCTCATGAGTATCTTTGAGAGAAATACTCGTTCTTGCTCATCTTCAAGTCTCCTCTCAGGCTCGTCATTAGCAACCTGATACTCTTTGCGTGGTCTTCGTCTCGATCTACTCCTCACAAGTTGGGTCTACCCTTTTCTTTATGAAAATTGTCATCGACTGGTATCTGAAAAATCTCTTCTTCTGGAGAATCCATAGATTCTTCAGCCGTAATGTTTTTGCTAAGAATTAACTGAACACTGAACTGAATCATCAGTATCTTTATTAAAATCAATATTCGCGATATCCTTAGGGTAAAATCTGTCCACTGCATCGATCTTCACGTCCGGGATGTCAAAGAATTTAATATCTCTAGTTATTATCGTTGCTGGACTTGTACAACAAGATATGGATTGAGGAAATTCACAAAAAAGGCGACAACAAAGACTGCAACAACTATAGAGGCATTACATTATTAAGTATACGAACAAAATTTAACTTGAAGGCTTCCGCGGCCGTCGTCCATTGTTGAATTCTTGGCTTCCGGTTGGAACCGCGTGTCTCGGATTTCTCTACTGCCGACGTTTCGTTCTTCGTTGCAGAAGAACTTCCTCAGGGCTGCTGCTGGTGGTGATGCTGCTGCTGTTGGTCTTGTTGCTGCTTCGCGTTAGTCGTTGAGACTGAGTAGGTAAGTCCGTTGTCGTGGTATTTATAGGAGCCGGTGGGAGCAGCGGGGTGGAACGGTGGGCGAGGCGGAACGGTATATCGGTGCGTGACGGATCGTTAATGAGATGTTTCCAAGTATTGTGAAGGTAGAAGCCATTGTCACGGTTTAGATTGTTGGGGTGTTTGAAAATTTCTATGGATTCACGGATTTTACGGTTAAAGAAATGAGATGAGCGGGCTAGGAGTTTTGTTTCTGAAAACTGGATTTGGTGGCCGGTTTCTAGTTTATGTTCAGCTAAGGCGGAACCAGTTGTTTGTAGTAGTCTGGTGCAGCGTTCATGTTCAGAAACACGAGTACTGACAGATCGTTTAGTTTCACCGATGTATACACGCCCACAGGAACACGGAATACGATATACTCCTTCGGATTGTAAGGGAATGTGGTCTTTCGTGGAGGGTAGGTAGTTTGAGAGTTTTGTCATGGGTAAATAAATGGATTTGATGTTTTGTCGTTTGAGGATTTTGCCTATTCGGTCCGTTATGGTGTGGATGTAAGGTAGGTAAGCCGTAGCAACTGGCGGTGCATCAGGTTCAGGGCGTGTTGGAATGGGGGTTCGATGACGAGCAATGGATCTTTGGATGTCGTGTTTGTTATAGTTGTTGTTGATAAGGACTTTTGTTATATGGTTTAGTTCAGTTTGGAGTGAAGAGGACTCTGATAGGGTATAGGCACGATCAACTAGTGAGTTGATGACCGATTGTTTTTGAGAAGGATGATGGTGGGAATGTGCGTTCAGATAGCGATCAGTATGAGTTGGTTTGCGGTACACAGAATGTCCTAATCTACCGTCCGGGAGGCGACTTACTAGGATATCAAGGAAAGGTAAGTGGCCGTCCTTTTCGTATTCCAAAGTGAAACGAATGTCCGGATGTTGGGAATTAAGGTGTTCAAAGAAGTTGTCCAAGGATTCCTTACCATGTGGCCAAATTGCAAAAATATCATCAACATATCTGAACCAACATTTGGGTTTGAGAGGGAAAGAAGTAAGGGCTTGTTGTTCGAAAGCCTCCATAAAGATGTTCGCTACTATTGGGGATAAAGGGGAACCCATGGCTGTTCCTGACACTTGTTCGTAATATTGATATACGAACAAAAATTGAAACAAAACTACGTACAAGGGCAGAACATACGTTATTGGAGGCCCAAAGTGGATTCCGAAAAGGAAGGAGTACACAAGATCATATCTTCACAATAAAAGAAATAGTTGCGAAGAGGATACAATACAACAAGAAAACATATTTAGCATTTTTAGACCTAGAAAAGGCGTTCGACAGTGTATCACGTAAGAAAGTATGGGGAAAGTTTATATTCAAGAAAAGTAGAAACAAAGCTGATACGAGTCATACAAAATCTGTACAGAAATACAAGAAACTACATCATTAGCAATAACAACGTTCAAAGGAGTTCCAGACACAAGAGGGGCTAAGACAGGGTAAGACAGGGTGGAGCCTTAAGTCCAGTCCTATTTATGGACGACATAATAAGGAAATGTCTGCAAGAGATGAAGAATCTGTACGTAGGATACAGGAATCTACAACCAATTTCTATATCTACATGCGCCTTCGCAGATGACGCGGTTATTCTCGCAGAAAATGAAAACGACCTACAAACAAACCTAACACTATGGCATGAAATACTAACACAGAACAAAATGAGAATAAATACAGATAAGACAAAAATAATGGTTGTAGCTAAAGAACATAAGAAGACAAACATACAGATACAAGGAAGACGAATAGAACAAGTACAGAAAATTAGATACCTGGGAGTCATGTTTGATGAACAAGGAAGGCAAGAAACAGAAATAAATGAAAGGATAGAAAAGGCTAACAAACTGTATTATGCCATGAATAAGAACTTTATCGGGAAAAAAGAAATAACACGGAAAACAAAATTAAATGTATTCAAGACAATTTTCAGACCAACAATGACATATAGATGCGAGACGTGGACATTAAATAAGCGTTTGAAACGAAGACTAGAAGCCACAGAAATGAAATATCGAAGGAAAGTTAAAGGAATTACGTTAAGAGACCGAATGAGAAGCGCACAAATTAGAGAAGAAAAGGATCAGTATCAGAATTCGTGGAAAGACGACAGTTAAGCTGGTGGGGACACCTTCAAAAGATGAACGACAGTCGACCGGTAAAGCAAGTATGGGAATCAAGGAGAACAGAAAAAAGAAATAGAGGAAGACCACAGGAATCATGGAATAAGATACTGGGAAAAATTCTGATAAAGAAGGAGACGACATGGAACGAGGCAAAGATACTAGCAAGAGACAAAAAATTATGGAGGAAGTTTGTGTATGAAGAATAGAAAGGACATTTTATTTAATTAAATAAAGCGAGGATTACATTAATTTAAGGAGAATTAGAACAAACAGTTTAACAGTAGGATTGATTGGGAATAGTTAAGAATAGAGATAGTGTACTGTATTAAGCAATCTCTCTTATAAATCAACAAACCCCACACTGAAAAGTAAGGGGGATATGATTATATATATATATACATATATATATTTCTCACGAGGCGATTACTCTTCCGTGGTTGGGCCCATAACCTATTAGCAAAGCGTTAGTAGATTAAAGGTTATTTATTGAAGAAAACATTCTACAGGAACAAACTCATAATGAACAGACACTTTTCATGATTGTTACTGACGCACGCAGTGCCTGGGCTTTGGGTTGTTTTAATTAATTTATAAACTATTTAGAAGATTTTTTTGAACTTTTTTTCGTATTCTCGGGCATCACTTCTTTTAGTGATTCCATTTTATCGGGTTAATTAACAGTCACCCTGTGTTTTTAAGAAAATAATCTAAACAATGAACTTTTTCTTGCGTTCAATGAATTTCCTTTTTATGAAATATTTTCTGAATGAATTATTTCTGCGTGTATGTTGGGTTTGCGTGCGTAAAAAAATGAACTCCCTTATCTCCACTGTATATCCCTGTCAATATCAGGCACGAATGAAGTTAGCACTTGGATATAAAACTGTTCTTTTTAAATTGGATATCAATTTTCCACCTAAAAGTTTACAGATTTCTTGTTATATTAAGTTCGTATCACGTCGGGCGTTTTATTGGTGCGTAAAGTCAGAGCGCAACGGATCGTGCGGGCCTATATCCAGCTAAAATATTTTGTAAGAGGTTTTGCTTTCGCATATTGGATGCTCTAAACTGGATAATATTTTCGTATCAAATATCTACCTTAAAAAAATTTGTCTCGAATGCCGGGCGGTGTATTCGGAGTTTTACTCCCTTTATAGACATTTGTGTCCACTTCTTTGCGCATAAAATTCTCGCGGATATGCGTTTTCTTTTTTGAAGTCCGTGTTATTAGGGAAACGGCAACTTCCTGCGAAATAGAGAGGTAAATACGATTTTTTATTATGGAAGGAAACTCCTAGCGTGTAAATATTTTGTTTCGCGCTTGGGCTGCGCTAAAATATTTTATATTAAGAAAATTCTAAACCGTTTTATATCTAAAGCACCCATCATAACAAAAATATTGAATAAATTATTAAATACATCAAAAGTTTAATCGTAGTCCCCCACCGCCTTGTACCCCTGAGTGCATTTTTATTTAGTCATTGATTTCTAAAAGTTTTATGATCGGTGTAGTAAAGATTGAGCACCTTTTTTCAGGTCTGCAGCTTTGCGGTACGTGCCTCATAAAGAAAACACGCGGTTCCACTAAGCCTTCTATTAGTGTTCGAAATCACGTTCTGTGGGTAATTTCGTCCATTACCGGAGGCAGAGCACTGCGGTGTCCAGTAAAGATTGAACCATCAACTTGGATCACCGCCATTTTAGAGAATTTACTTATTGTCGTCTTAAATTTATTTCTCTGTCGGACGCATTACATATTCCACATGTACGGCTTTCTCGAAGCAATTCTTAATAAATAATTTGAGCTCCAGCTCTGCTCAGGTTCGATTGGTGTTCGAGAACTCACATTACTTTAAACAAGCGTTCAAATCTATGCAGTATTCGATAGACGATTTTTGTAGTTCGCGAAATTACATTTTTCCCTGGAAACCACATGGATATTCGTGCGAGCTTTCAATCAGAAAATCTGACAGCTGCTGAAAGGAAATTACGAGAAGAAACATGAAAGCACGTTATATACTTTATTGTTACATCGGTTTGAGACGGCTGTTATTACTTTTCCATCTAAACATTCCACGATATTAGAATAAAAACAACTGAAAGAAATTGAATATGCTATTCGATATTGTTCAGAGTTCGAAGAAATAATTGTTTTTAAATTGGAAATATTTTAATTAATGAGCAACCCACTTCCCTCTCCAAATGGAAGTTGATTTCAACTCACGTACTGTTCAGCTTCTACAAAGGTTCCCTCTTAAGGGGATGCTCTCAGTGCCATCTAGCGCGCGTGTCTAAAACCTCCAGATGACTGTGATATCGACGGTTATTTCAAATTTCAGTATTCACGTAAAAACCAAAATTTTAAGAAATACACCAGAAGACTGGGCCTGTAAAACGAGATGATGCCAATACAAAATTTAATGAAATAAAAGGAAACAAAAGAAAACTGCAATAAGAGCGACGAAATGCAGAAATGGATGAAAACAAAAGGCGATCGTCGACTCGTAAACTAGGAGCGACTGGAAATCCAAAGATAAAAAAGAAATAAATGAAAAATCGACGATTTTCAGTACGAAATATTTGTGAATCAAATCAAGCTTTCATTTGTTTTTTTTTTTTTTTGTATTTTAGTTCTCTTCTTCTTGCTGTAAGCAAAAACGAAGCTGAGAACAAATGAGAAATCGTCAATTTCCCGCGAAACTCTTGAAAATTAAACTTTGATTTGTTTCTTTGCATTTCATTATTCTTTCGACGATTTCCGACAGAGAGCCTAAAAGAAATCAAAAAAATGAAGGTTTCTTTATTTTTTTATGAAAAAATAAAAAATAAATAAAAAATCGATGATTTCAGGCGCGAAACTTTCGAAAATTAAACTTTCATTTGTTTCTCCGCATTCCTTTATTTTTTCGTTCTTATTGTCTCCGCTTTACGACAGGAATACTTTGGATAATCGAATACTTTAAGATTTCTTTTGTTTTTTGAATTTCATTACTTCTTGTATTTCTTTTCGTAAGCAAAAAAAAAAAACAAACGAAGAATCGACGATTTCCAGCGCGAAGCTTTTGGAGGTCAAACTTGCATTTGTTTCTGTGCATTGTTTTTATTTATTTTCTTTGAAACTTTCATTTGTTCTTTTTTTGCATTTCATGTCTTTTTTTTGTTTATCTTTGTAAGCAAACAAATAAAAAATCAACGATTTCCGGGGCGAAACTTTTAAAAATTCTTTTTTGAAAATTTATTTATTTGTTTCTTTGATTTTATTATTTTTTGTGTTTTTTTTTTTTTGTAAGCAAAAAATGATAAATGAAGAATTGACGATTCCCAGCGCAAAGCCTGTGAAAATCGAACTTGCATTTGTTTCTTTATTTTTTTTTTCGTTTCTTTCTGTAAGCAAAAAAAAATCCCCGCCTTTCGACGAGAAGGCTATGAAGAGTTCAACAAATCAAACTTTCATTTGTTTTTTTGCGTTTCATAATTTTCTTTTGTTTCTCTTTGTAAGCAAAAAAAAATCAAATTATGCTTTCATTTGTTTTTTGCATTTCATAATTTTCTGTTTGTTTCTGTAATCAAAAAAATCGATGATTTCTGACGGAAAATCAAATCAAACTCTTGTGTTTGTTTCTGTGCATTTTTTCTTTTCATAATTTTTTTTTTTTTGTTTCTAAGCAAAGAAATGAAAAATCGGCGATTTCCAGCGCGAAGCTTTTGGAAATCGAACTTGCATTTGTTTCTTTGCATTTCATTAAAAAATCGATATTTTCCGACGGAACGCTTTTGAAAATCAAATCACGCTTTCATTCGCTTCTTTGCATTTCTTAATTTTTTTTGTAACTTTTTGTAAGCAAAAAAAAAAATAACAACTGAAAAATTCACGATTTCTGGCACGAAACTTTTAAAAAATTCTTTTGAAAATTGAACTTTCATTTGTTTCTTTGAATTTCACTTTTTTTTTGTTTCTTTTTGTAAGTAAAAAATGACAAATGAAGAATCGACGATTTCCAGAGCAAAGTCTGTGGAAATCGAACTGCATTTGTTCATTGTTTTGCATTTGTTTCTTTGCATATCTTTTTTTTTTGTTTTTTTCTGCAATCAAAAAAAATCTCCGCTTTTCGACGAGAAGGCAACAACAAATTAAGCTTTCATTTGTTTTTCTGCATTTCATATTTTTTTTTGTTTCTTTTTGAAAGCAAAGAAATGAAAAATTGCCGATTTCTGCCGCGAAGCTTTTGGAAATTGAACTTTCTTTGTATTTGTTTCTTTGAACTTCTCTATTTTTCTGTTTCTCCCTGTATACAAAAAAATCAAATTATGCTTTTATTTGTTTTTTGCATTTCATAATTTTTTGTTTACTTGTTTCTGTAACCAAAAAATTCGACGATTTCTGACGGAAAATCAAATCAAACTCTTGAATTTGTTTCTGTGCATTTTTTTTCCATAATTTTTTTTGGTTTTTTTTTTGTAAACAAAGAAAACAAAAATCCCGTGTAGCTTTTGAAAATCAAATCACGCTTTCATTTGCTTCTTTGCATTTCTTAACTTTTTTGTGAGCAAAATTCTTTTTGAAATGAAAAATTTACGATTTCCGCCGCGAAACTTTTAAAAATCCTTTTGAAAATTCAACTTTCATTTGTTACTTTGAATTTCATTATTTTTTCGTTTCTATTTGTAAGCAAGAAATGACAAATGAAGAATTGACGATTTCTAGCGCAAAGTCTGCGAAAATCGAACTTTCGTTGCATTTCTTTATTTATTTTTTTTCGTTTCTTTCTGTAAGAAAAAAAAATCCCCGCCTTTCGACGAGAAGGCTTTGAAAAGTTCAACAAATCAAGCTTTAATTTGATTTTCTGCATTTCATAATTTTTTTTGGTTTCTCTTTGTAAGCAAAGAATTGAAAAATTGTCGATTTCTTTGATTTTATTCATTCTTTTGATTCTCTCTGTAACCAGAAAGTTTTCATTTGTTTTTTGCACTTCATAATTTTTTGTTTGTTTGTTTCTGTAACCAAAAAATTCGGCGATTTCTGACGGAAAATCAAATCAAGCTTTCCTTTGTTTCTTTCCATTTCATTATTATTTTTTTGGTTCTCTTTGTTGTGTTAATTTTTCGTGTTACAATTAACACTTCGGGCAGGTTTTGTTTTGTTTTCTGTTGGCGATTTTGTTTGCTTTGTTTTTTTTTGTTCACCGTATTTTTCGTATTTCTACGTCGTATTTTTCAGTTCAATTTTATCGAACAATTACGGTTTCTTCTTTTGTTTCCTATCAGTCTTTATCAGAACATCCTCCTCTTGTTTTTTGTTTGTCTTTGTCTTCGTATCACGTCCTTTATTATTTCGAGTTGTCTTTAGTTTCTTATAATTAAATTAATTTTTCATATTACATTCGTCACTTCATACAGATTATTTTTTCTCTCTATTGGCGATTTGACTCTCACACTTCACAAAAAAATTACCTAATCACTTCGTAAATCATTAGTTTTAAGTTATTAGGTTAAATTCGTTAGATCTCAAAAATTATGCGGCGACATGAATTTTATTTTCCATAGCCCACCCCTTATAGCATTTTAAAAAAAGACGTGGTACAACAGATACGTGAAATAATTTTTAAAATATTCACAGGTGTTTGGGACACGCTTTTAAATTTAGTTCCCAAGAAAACACATCAACCATAAAATTCTAGTCAACATCAATTTCGCAGACTCGTAAAATTACGAGAAAAACTGCTAATGGTACATAACGCCGTTCAGAACGAGAACGACAATAACTCCACGACCGATTTCATTAGCAAAACAGATAAACGAAACTTGATATGTTCCGGCGAATGGAGTTTTATATGAAATTTAATTGGAAGTAAGGACAGAGCCCGTAAAAGGGCGCATTGAGATGAAGGGCATTTTCAAGACCACGTTCCTCGCACAAAGCTAACGAGTCAGCAAAGTTCCATTCCTGTGATTCAAGGATGAGGTGCGCTCAAGCATTCCGTAATCTCGGCTCTATGAACAGAAACAAGTTCTGAGCAACATATTACAGTTCATTACTGGGACTCTTCACTTTTAAATCTAGTGCGATTTTAGATTTGCACGAATTATTATTAATAATAGTTTTGAGAATAACTTCTCGTGCATACAAAAATAATTAGGGTTTTTGTGAGCTGTAATAGAACGTATCAAAGGACTATGTTCTTTAAAGCGAAATAATGTGCCTAAGTGTATAATAATAACACGTAAGTCTTAAGTCGACTTATGTGAACTTGTAGTAAGTTGTAAGGCCGAAGTTAAATTCGATTAATTTTCAGCAGATTTGCGAAACTAAGTTGATTACAAACTAAGCAAAGCACTATCATACCAAGTTAATAAAACTAACTCTATTCCATTCAACTGGAGACGTTTAATTAATGTTTTAAAAATTACGGATTCGTACCGTAAATCCAAAATTTAAGAATCTCAATTCTTTACTCAAATTTCTGACAAATTCATCATAATCTGTAATTATTAAGGACGCAAGAGCAAATTTAATTTGGTTAATTCAAAATTAGGGCGTTATCGCGTGGTTTAAGAAATTAGAGGCCCATAAAATAAAGATATATGAGATTTCGGCGTGGAAGTTGTTCTTCATTTATCCAAAGTTGATGCGTCCTGACCCGCCTGCAATCTCACCTCCCCGCTTTCCTGACTGATAGCCGGACCCCTCGAGGGGAGAATATTAATTATCGTGGTTCGTATAGCGCTTACCTCCTTGATAATAAATGACAGGACATAAATTTCTTTGCCACCTTATTTCTTAAACTGCACACTATTTTAAAACCCCCATTAGTCGAGGAGTATCAGATGCGGTTGAAGAACTATTTTCCGATGGCAAGTCAGTATAGCGATGGCAATCAATACTTGCCTTTGGTTTTTAATTTTTAAATTGGTTATTTATGATGTTAAATATATTTCTCTCTTAATGTCAGAATGAAATGGCATAGCTACATCATTCTCAAACAACATTCATTACATGAAGTATGGTTCCTTCTTATTTGGAAGTCGAAGCCATTAAGAATCTTACCTATTTTCTACAGAAGTAATAGTTAATTAAATATGTGTTTTAAGGAAGAGGATTGTATGGAAGTATTGATTTTTGGGGCGTTGTTGTAAAACGTAAAAAAAGCAAGTCCTTCTAAGTTATTCAATTACATCTTCGAAAAGGATTCAATATTTTTTCTTTTGTATAAAACGTGATGGAAATCCTTATGTAAACTCTTAAAATATTTCCAACACTTATTGATCAATTTGGGCTAGCATAAGCTTTATAAGTTATCTAGATTTTTTGCGTGTATTTTAAGAAGGGTCGCATGAAGGTAAAGAACCGATATTGAAAATCCGTCCTCCGGAACGACGCCTCCAGCTGCGCGCTGCAGGTATAATGTCGCGGTCCGGATATGAATTCTACATTCGCTTTTTCATCAAACCACTTCCATCCTTCACCAGCAACAAATAATGAAAGTTTGCGGCTTCAGATTTATTTGCAGAAATGTGCAAAGTTTTAGGATTAGTTCGCGCCGATATTGCGAACTTACCGGCGCAATTCGGTTTCGAAAAATAATTCATGTTAAATTGTGGCTTTCCTTTTGTTTTCCCGCTTCTCTTATACTATGACTTTGTTTCAACGTGATTTATGGCGTAACTACAGAGCCGAGAAATAATCAGCTTTATCAGCTGTGATTTATTAAACAGCTGAAGACACATTATACATAACCAAAGCATTCTAGAAGTTTACAGAAATTTTAATGATTACCTTCATGCTAACAAATAGTATGAAGAAAGAAATTCATACAAGTTCTAAGTCGCACACTCATCTTTACCAAAACCTAAATTTTAAAAAGACAATATTAATATAGACGTATAGACGCATTGAAGTTGAGACAGACGGTATAATGCCTTAAATACCCATTCAAAAATATAAAAATTAGTTGTGGCCATAATAGAGAAATGGGAAAATCTTCCTCTGTTTAAAATTCAAATTCCATTTAATACGAAATTATTTAAAAACTCGCGTTTAATACGGCCGAAAGAAAAACACTTCCTCTCTCTTTGCAGCGCGATTTTAAAAGAGCGGGTCACGGGGCATATTAATTTTCATTTAAGAAGCGAGTGCAAATTTTAATTTTTAATTAACGACAAAGGACGTCAATTATAATTAGCAAAATAATAAAATCGACCGTAGTTTTAGTGCTGCCGATGTTTTTGTAATTAAATTGTCGGCAGCCGTAAAATGAAATGGCCGTTAATATAATTAGTTCATTACTGCGTCGATTTTCTCATATATCATACGAGTATTTAATCGAATATTGGAGTTGGGTCCGTCGGTATTGACGTTGTAGGTGGAGTACTTTTTAAAAATGCGTTTCAGCGCCTAATTGCGAACTGATGTTATACTATCGATTCCCCCAGTATACGTGATGTTTTTTTCATCGTCTGGTTTAATGTTTTAACAAATTACGCTTGAATTTAAGAAAATTAATGGAATTTATAAAATTATCTGCCCTTTACTTTTCAGAAAATTCATAAAATTAAGCACAAACAACAAAATAACGCGCATTTATTTTTTTTAATTTATTTATTGTTAATGTAATACTGCACCTGCTCGTACCTAATAATATTTAATTAGGGAAGTATTTTGCTCTGTTTTAGTTTATTAACTACTGCTTATTAGGTGAGATGCCGGATCCTGGCAAGGGAGGATTCTTCTTTAATTTTCCGTCACGTTCGCTCCGGTCTTTTGACTCCGTTTTGTTACCTGCGCGCTTGTAGTTCTATTATTAGATTACGAATAATTTAACTTTGTTTATCAGCTACGTGCTGCAGCGTTAAAATATTGGAGGCATCTATGCCACGGTGTAGCGACGTTATTTTATTAATTACCTAATAGAATAAAAAAGACTAAATGCATATTCATGGCTCTTGATTAACTTATAGCAAGGCGTTGTCACCTCACCCTGCTAGACTTTCATTATCCTGCCCCGTATCTGACTGTAACTTAATTAATTCGTCGTCGCTACGTGTCTTTTGTACCTTAAGTAGCATTAACAGGTCGTGACTTTGCATTGAAGGTAAAATGCTAATTAAAAATTTGCGACGGGACTACCACGCGAACTCTATAGACAACCACCTCTCAATTTTAACAATTCTAACTGAAAATTTCAACTTTTTATACTTTTTATAAAATATCACTTTTATTAGTAACTTTAAATAATTAATCTGGATGTCTGTCTTGAATTAAAATCGAACTTCACAGTGCCATGGATTTTGTTCGGGATTGGCAGCGCTGATTCAGGAAGTCACGTCCCCGGAACGATGCACCCACATCTAGGTAAACAGGAAGAAAATCGCTGCGAGGATATGCGACCTATTTAAATAAACACAGGGAATAGCCGCTGGACGGGAAAGAATAACATAAATAACGAATGGCTGAAAGAAAATAACAAACAGAAAAAGTCTCCTGTTTCATAAAGCGTGGCTTCATACGAGAAAATAAAACGAGGAGATATAACTTAAATAAGAAGAAAATTAAAAACTATCTGAAAAAATATCTTCAAACCGTAAGTATATAGCTCAAAAAATTCTTGTTCTAAATAGTAGAAATTGAATATTAAAAAGGGTAGTCTAAAACTACCTTAACTGAAATTTATTACGAGGGAATTGAGACACACATCATATCAAATATATTTGTCTTACTACGTGGTTTAGTTGACCAAACGACAAGGTGCAACGTAAGAAAAAAAAAATGGGAAAGCTCAACTACCAAGGCGTCTAAAGCTAACTCATTTTTTTCTATGCACACAGGGTGATTCTTGAATAAACCGCCGAAACCTGTGAAAGGAATTAAATCATATAATAATAATAATAATATATTTCATTCCATACTACCTCAGTGTTGAACATGTCAATTTGATATAAAGTGTAAATATAAGTGCATATCAATATAAAATAAAAGTGTAAAAAAATACGTATATATAACTACAATTACAATACAAATACATAAAACATGGCAATAATATAACAAAAGTGTACATGTACAATCGACTTTTAAACATCACAAACAATGCTGGTTTTCAAAAAATCTTCGTAAGAATAGAAAGCATTTTTATAAAGATGACTTTGTAGCACAGTTTTGAATTGTTGATAAGTTAGATCTCTAATTTTTAACAGAATAATATTGTAAATTTTTATTAATTGAAACACAACATTTCTTTGAACTTTTGACAAATAAGTTTGAGGGGTGTTAAGATAACTGTACGTTTATCCGCGTGTATTGTGACTATGATCGATTAAGTATTTTTCTTGAAATTAAGTATAATGTTTTTTCACGAAAAGAGCGCACTCAAGGATGTAAAGTCCAGATAAGGTATGTATTTTTTTAATTCTAAAAATATTTTGACATGAATCTCTTACATTTAAGTTAAAAATGCTTCTGACACAATGTTTTTGCAGCTTAAAAATTCTGTCATTGTCGGTCGAATTACCCCAGAATATTATGCCGTACTTTATTCTTGATATTGGTCTATAGCAATTTCTGTCCTCAGAGTTTCCAGCTTTTTGTACCGGTATTACTCTACCTATTTTCATTCTATTCGGAAAAGTGCCCTGCATCAAAGATGCATAGCAGATATCAGTAAGTGGACGAGATATCACTACTGCCACTAACTTCATGTTTTTTGTATTTATTCCAAAAATATCAAATGAGGATTTACTTTTAACATTCTTTAATATACATTCAATTTCATTTTGATCTGTGGGAAAGAAGAACATTGCCCTATCCTTCAACAGCATTTTATCTAAACTGTAGTAAATCGTCTATGGCAGTAATAAAGAAGTCACTGAACTCTTCACTTGTTGGAGATCTCTTGGGGTTCGCATTCTTTTTGCTTCGTCCTATTTCCTTGTTTATAACTGTCCAAATTGCCTTCATCTTGTTCTCTGCACTTTCTATGAAGCATTTATTTCTTTTTAGTTTCTTTTCAGTTTCTGTCCAAATTTTCAGTTTTTCTTCCTCAGTTTGTTTAATATAGAATTCTTTATAGCGGTTGTATATACCTTTTAAGTCTTCGTCACGGCTTTGCTTGTATGCCGAGTGAATTAAATTCAGAGTTTCCTTGATTTATCTGGTCTCCGGAGAGATTAGATTTTGTTAGTAATTTTTATGTCTGGTTAACATTGGAAAAGCCATTTCGTAGTGTTGACAAAACGAGGACAGGAAGTTATTAAATTTCGTGTTTACATCGTCTTCCATGTACGTTGAAATCCATTCCTCTTACTCAAGTATTCTATAAAAGTTGTACACGTTGGTTTTTATTCCACTTCCTCCAGATAAGCTTAATATTCTAGTGCAAAAAGGATTCAATCATTTCCTCACATAAAAACAAGAGATAAAAGAGGCAATATTAAAAAAAAAGTGCATTTCTCTCTTTAGAGTGGTTAAAATATAACTTAAGATACAAATGCCTGCCCCAACAGTAAAAATTCTTTTATTTTCTGGATAATACTATCTTCTTGAAGGAAAGAAATGCTTGACAATTTCTGGATAGTATTAATTCCTTTAGGGATACAAAAGTAGCTCACAGATTAAGCCTTCCTCTGTTGCTGAATAATAATATTAACTCCTTGAAAAATACAACTACCGCAAGTATTAAAATATCACATTTGAAGCGACATTAACACTCTTTAAAGTTAGACCTTTTAACCTCATTTAAATTAACATTAGAAATGGAAGGACGCGACGGAACACCGAAAAAGTAGTTGAAAAATTGTTAGTGTTTTACGTGTGAAAAATAAATAAACTTATATTTTTTTCCCCAACTTCAACCAATACAGTGAGATAGTCTGGAAACAGTGCACCGTTTCTTACTACTTTAATACTCCTGAATACTTATAAATGTATTTGAATATTCGTATGTAGAGATTTTGTTTTCGTGTTTGCCATAAAAATAGTAACTTTTAAAAAGTAAATGTAACCTGGTATTATACTGCAGTGAATGTGAAGTTTCCGTAAGGTTATATATAGAAAATTTTACAGTATTTCAAACGTGAATTTTAGCTTGAAATATATCAAGAAGATTATGTCTTCGTCTGATGTATATCTTACATCAAAGTGCAATAAAAACGCCACATTTCAAATGGAGACCATCATTTTCCATTTTAAGTAACCGTAGATCAGAATATCCTCGTCACATGGCCTTAAATCCTGACGCAGATCCTGCAGAGATTGAAGGGGTTGCCGAGATTTATCCCTTATGTATGCTGAATTTGTTACACGTTATACCGGACAACAACTACACGGACATTATACGTCGTGTCCGTGAACGAAAAACATGCTTCAATGCACACTTAAATCATGTTACGTACACTATAACAAGATAAATTTGCTTTCCGATACAACTTTGCTGCGTTTATTTTTAGATTTTGCGCCTCGGATGTTTATTTTTGATAAAAGCATGAAAATCCCGTTCAATTTAGATGAAAATTTTCGCCCGCTTTGTTTCATACCTGCCCCGATAAACACGGAAAGACGACGAACGTTTTTAATATTAATTATTTCCCAAAATGGAAATTACTTCGTCTACATAGTTCGCGAGCAACTAATGAAAACATGTTATTGCTTCGAATGCCTGCGCTTATTAATAAGATTCGCACTTAATTTATTTATTGCAGAAAATTTGGAGTTCTTGAAACATGAAAAGAGCGAGGAAATTAAAATCTACATAATGGGAGTGTTTATTATCTGAGAAGATCGATGTATTTCCTATATTTCGACGCCAGGGCGGTTGGTGATTATTTTTGTCTCTTTCTTCCATTCAATCTTAAATAAATTCATGCTAGGACATAAATCATTTACGATTTTTCGGAAATATACACACTCAATAATTCAATAACTCGTTATCATATAGCGTCATAGAAAAGTTCCTATTCTTCTTGAATTGGCTTCTGACTGCATTTTAGAAAAATTTTGAGATTACTTCTGATTACAACCATACAATAAACAATTAGCAAATATACGTAAGAGAATATTTAAATAAATCTAAGCAATATTTTATTTGTTTAAAATCTGTGTAGTTAAACAAATGAAATAGATTAAGCGAATTGATTACGAAGTTAAACTATCAAGTTGGAAAGCAAACTGTCCCGAAGTATAATAGTTGCAATTGTCTTTTCCATAGAGAATTGTTATTCACTTCCACCAGAGGATTGTGAGAGAAGACGTTGATACATTTCCAAGTGCTAGAAACTCAGATCATGTCACTCAAGCAGTGCATTTTAGCTTTCAAAGAAAACTTTGCTCCCCGGCATATTTCATCAGGATCGTATATTTACTTCCGAAATAAAATTTCATTTGTTAAACAACAGGTGAGGGGGTAGTTTCCAGTTCCCCGAAAGTCGGTAAACAAAACGGCTTTCGCGGAACGCACTTAAATTGCGTCGAAATTAAAATCGTTGTTGCAATATTAACAGGAAAATATTCGACCGACGGACGTCCGGTTTCCGCACAGGGAAACAGTTTAAAAATATAGAGCCGATGCAAATATTTGTTTCCGCTCTGATTCCATGGCCAAAGCTGGCTGGAAAGTATTTAGCATTTTTAGCACGCCTCGAACGTGACGCAATAACAATGAAAAGCTTCACTGTATGACGCTTTAAGATAACTTTTCTGCTACATACACCACCTATAATCTTATATAACTACGCCATTT
Organism: Serrognathus titanus; assembly: GCA_039766575.1. Classification (NCBI taxonomy): domain Eukaryota; kingdom Metazoa; phylum Arthropoda; class Insecta; order Coleoptera; family Lucanidae; genus Serrognathus; species Serrognathus titanus. The sequence goes on from CM077912.1 coordinate 75,501,726, forward strand.
TATGAGGGTGAAATAAACACTAATATTTTTGACGACATAGAGATTCGAATTCATTGAGTAACACCAACGTCGAGTACTAGAAAATACATTTCAAATGGAATATTTTGTATTTCCGGGGAACTGTGTTTTTAATGTTGGAAAATAGAAGCAAGGCGAAGTAAAAGTGTGCATATCGAATAAAAGCAGTCGTTTACTTATTGTAACGCGCTTCTTTTCAAGAATATGTATTTCCTAACTGAGCTAACTGTATTTTCGTGAGCCAAAGCTAGAGTTTAGTGGATGTCGGAAAAAGTGACCCTATTTTCGTTTTATAGTCCGACCTAATATAAATCAGGGATTGTGGTGTGACATGTCTGCGAACCGGATCTGTTTAGACTTGTGAACTTAACCAGTGTAATGCAAGGCCCTTTCTCTTTATTAACTGGCGACAAACAAGAATTAATCTCTTTTTGCTGCTTTCTCAAAACGCTTTTACGCTTTAAATTACTGGATTTTTTTAAATAAACACACTCAAAAATAAGCTGATTTTGTGCCACAACATTAATTCAAATTACATTGGCTTGAATCACACAAGATCAAATAAAAACTATCCTTTATTTCGGCTTACCCCGCATTTAAAAGAGTTGAGTAGATTTATAAATTTGTAATTAACTGGAGATAAAATACTTGTACTTATACATATACAGGGTGATTGTTCAATAGACTGCCAAATATCAAATAATAATCCGTACAAGAATAGAAATCACAGATTATAGTCAAACTGCTAAAAAATATTTCGTTCTTTAATTCTCGAAAAATAATTAATCAAACATTTTACCCAAATACACGATACTTCACTGGTTAAGAACCAGCGGCTAATGGAATGAAAATAAATACAGTCATAAATATTTTATCATTTTATGGCTGTTGTGGCAAGAAATCGGGCGAACTAGACCCTCAACGGAATTCAATGTAACCAACTGAAAGAAGAGCTTTGAAATATTTATGACAATATTGATAAAGACATGCAAATCAAATCACCTGTAGTAAGTTATTTAGTACAAATTTTATAAAATGAGGATAACAGAGGTTTGCAATTTGATCACCAAGATTATTTTCCCACTAGCACCACAAACTTTGATTCTCATTAAGTTTGCCCGTTTGCGTCCGAAAAAAAATATTTGTTCGTCTCAAATATACTGTTAGTTTTTGCAAAAATAAATAAATTTCACCCGCCTTTATGTAAGATTAATAAATGTGCAACAAAAAATGGATTGCTTTACAATTATGGCTGCAGATGTTTATAATTTATGATTCTATAGTACCTATGCTCAATAAAAACTCCATCCTAAGCCTTGTTTTTATGAAGTTTAGCAGTTACTCACAATCAGATGGAAGTGTACAGTGGCAGAACGCAAAATGAATCGCTTTTCGATATCAGAAAAAAACGGCGCTCGTCGTTTATGGATCGAGAAATTTCCTTTACAACAAGTGCCGCATAGGAGCACTTTTGTTTCGGTGGTGCAGCGTTTGCGTGATCACGGACATTTTCGTCCTGCAAATAGTCGTGGCCTAAACACAATTCTATGAGTGTTGAATGCTGATTTAAATATTTTAAATATTGTCGACGAAGAACTCGGTATCAGTACTAGAAGATTGGCATACAGGGTTGGAGTTTCCTAATCGACGGCTTAGAGAATTCTCCGTCAACAGGGACTGCATCCATGACGTAAACATTACAGGTGGGAAATGTAAATCGTCGTGTTAGGTTTTGTCAGTGGATGTTAAATAAAGTTGACCAAAACAACGAATTTTTAAACGTGGTATTGTTCACCGATGAAGCTCTTTTACTCGGAACGGTGTTCGAAACTCTCATAACACACACGTATAGAGTGCCGAAAATCCACACGCTACAACAGAATTCCATCATCAGCAGCAATTTTCGGCAAATGTTTAGGTTGGTATTGTTGCTAATTGTTTGATCGGTCCTTACATTTTACCGCAGCATTTAAATCCCACAAATTATTTAGAATGAGCTACTATTAGATGATGTGTCCTAAACTGTATGATGCGATATTTGATAACACACGATGGAGCACCTTCTCATGAGTTCAATTACAATAATAGGTGGATTGGGCGCTATGGTCCAATACTTTGGTCCCAACGGTCTCCAGATTTAAATCCCAGTGATCTTTTTATGGGGGTGGATGAAACAGCTTGTCTAGACTAACCCAGTACAAGCAGTACAGGAATTTCATGAACGCATCGAACATGCTGCTGAAGTGATTCGAAATACATCTGATGTTTTCGAACGTTTAAGGGAAAACTTGAAAAAACCGGCTTTAGCTTGCATTGATAACAATGGTCTTCGGTTTGAGTATCTGCTTTGAGAGGTAAAAACGGAATTTTAAAATTATTTACCACAATTATTTTTTATTTATTTCATAGCATGACGACCACAATTTAAAACATAAAACATCCAGCATTACGAGCTAATGCAGGGTGTTTTATTGTTACGAGGGTACTGTCTTTTGTTGAAACTGATTTTAATCAGATCTGATTTAAATGTCCCAGCGGAGTGACGTTCGCAGGTCATCGTCATTCTGCTAATAAATTAATAAATGCACGGATGAATTTAAACTTTTGAGGCAGGTCATTTCCTCTATTAAATAAGTTTCACGGTTAACTTTTATAGTTTTATTGCTCTGGGTAATAAATCCACAAAAAATATTACGTACATACTGCTGTGTTATTTTAGTAAATAAGAGAACCCTGTATATATATTTGTTAGGTCAGAAATATTTTGTATTTATTTTATTTTATAATTTGTTAAAAACCATATCATTACCTTATAAACATCCAGAACTTAAATGTAATTTAATTACTTGCAAATATTTAATTTAAATTTCTGTTTTACTTAGAAAATGTCGAACGAAGTACAAGACCTCGCTATCACCAATAACAGACTTTCACGAGAAGTTCAATGAAGTCTTCAATGAAGTGGAGAACTTCTGGGGCTGCAATCCCAAGACTCCAGAATAGATTTCTGAGCCCCCTTGTCTTGAAAAACAGTCCCATCACTTCAATGAACCATACCAGGCCGATGACGCAACCCAGGGAAGCTGTTCACATTCTTCAACGTCACTAGAAGATGTCATCAGGGACAAGCCTGAAGAGCACTTCTTCAAAAAAAAAAAACGGTGGAAGGCGCCGTGTAGTTGTAAAAGTAAAAAATCAAACAAAAATAAGAGTTTTCAAAATAGAAGCCTTACGGCTAGGTTTATTTAAAATGTAATAATATAATTAGAATCAGATACAGAATGTTTAATTTATTTGAAACTTTAAATTTTGAAAGTCATTCATTTAAAGGTTTTACATTTCTTTTAATTTAGGGTTACACAGTTTTCGCCTATTTATTTTGCTATAAAAGGGAGAAATCCTGAGAGATTTGGGAGGTCATGCTCAATTCTTCAAACTGAACAGATCAGACTTTAATAAGTAGTGAATTGTGAAAGAAGTAAGACCTATTGTTTAAATAACTTTGATTGAAAATGCATATTGATTTGAATTTATTTGTCTATGTAATTTAATTCGAATTTTAAAGTAAATTTACTTTAAAATTTATGATTGAATTTGTTTCATTGTTAACAGCTTGGCAAATTTTTGTATTGTGTGAAAACTAATAAGAATTATTTTAATTTTGGCCGCATAAAAAATTTTTGTCTAAATTATTTAAAGGCGTAATTATCAATGGATTTCTAAACAAATACCGTGTGATTAGACCGGAGGATTATAATCTTGTCTGTATCGTGGCTATTTGTTTAGTTTAAAGCTTGAATTAATCAATTCCTTTGAACAACAATACAGATTATATCATTCACATAAAAGTTAATGATGCAATTCTGATAAATAAATTTAATTAATGTTCGTTAATTAATAATAAAATCAAAACTTACCTATTATAACAATTTTCATAACCATAGTTACTTCTGTTCGTAAGAAGGGCTATTATTGCATTTTTGATTATAAGTCCATGTATGATTTGATTAAAACAATTATTATTAATGTGTTATCAAATTCATAGTTAATTATAATTATTTAAAAACATAATAAATATTTCCTGTATATTTGTGTGTCTGACAAATCGTCATTTGACAACTTATTTTGCCAACAAAAGCAAAATAATGTGCAATTACAATTTGATCGTAAATGAAATATTTAATTAATAAACATTTATATGATTAAAAATTGTCTTTCACTTACCTATTGCAGTTCACGAAATCATCAACTAGAAATAGTGAATTATTATAAACAAATTAAAGACAAAAACAGAACCACGTAATCCTAATTTGTTAGTTAGACAATTGGCAACCCTGAGATGCCAGTTTATTTAAACAAATAAAAAGAGAAAAGAGTTTTAAAGCTAAATATTTATGCGTGGACTTGTTATTTGTTGATAAATTTTACACTTGAAAATCAACGACAATACATCGCAATATGTATTTTATACAGAGTGGAATACGTTGATACTCATCTAGCGACCTCTGCATTACCTATGTAAAAAAATGAAGTGCAATTCTACGAAAATAAGGAAGGCCATAACTTAATATCAGAATGTGCATCAAAATTCAAGGTGTGATTCACTGCTAGGGGAAAATGTGAGTGCAAAATTGAGATTGAAATTGAAAAGAAAGCCAACGACAGTAAGTCACAGCAAGTGTTGAAAGTGGCCACCATTTTACTGCATGAATATAATTACACGACGTTTAATATTATTAAGAGTGTGCTGCAATATTTCCGGTATTATTTCATTCGATTTTAATGTGATCCTTTCCATCAATTCTTGCAAATTATTAATTCTTTCTTTGTAGATCTTATTTTTAAGAAAGCCAAATATGGAGAAGTCTAACGGGGTGAGATCTGGCGATCTTGTCGACCAAGTTCCCATGCTTACAACTCGATTAGGGAAGAACTCTTCAAGAAATTCCAAATGAGTAACCATTTTTAACTTCATCGAAATGCACTTGCTCTAAAAATGAGGTCAACAATTGTTTCCTATATCATTGATTGTATCGTGGCCCTAAGATTCTACGGCAGGATTCAGCTGACCATATTCCTGTCTTAGCAAAATGTAAAAGAACCTCAAGGAAATTGTGGGGATTAACAGCAGACCATGTTTGGTAATTTAAATGGAACCAAGCTTCATCCGTGAGAAAACTAATTGTTAGATCAAGAACGTCGTCGTTGTTTAAAGTTTTCTCGAAAAAAGTTGCATTGCTGCATTCGACTGTTGTGACCTCAAGGTAGTATTTCTTGGACTACAGGCACTTTGTATGGATGCGTGTGTAAATGATTCTTCAGAATTCTTCTAAAAATGGTCTGAACACATTCGTTTGAGCAGAAGTACAACGTGTTGAGCGATGCAGATTTCCTGCAACGAGCTTTCCCATTTGTTCGACGCGCTTCCCGTTCTGTGCAATCCTCAACAATTTGGCGAGGATGTTGCTGCAAGGCCTCTTCTTCAACAATTTTATTCGGAAACCTAAATCGAAACTGCGTAATGGATTCAAGAATGCAATATTGCCATTCTCCATTCACTACACGTCCAGCTCAGAAAAAAAAGCTTCAATAATAAAGTATTTTCTTGTAAGGTATACATTTCAGTGCTTGTTAATTCAGTACAGTAAATTGTTATAATTGTCAATTTGTTCTACTTTGTACAATATATTTAGTAAAGAACTTAAAATATATACTTGTAACTCTGGTTTAATTTGAAAACCTCTGAAATAATGATTACGCTGAGCCAGTAACATGCGTCCTACTAATAACGGTAAAAACTTGAAAGCAATATTTTGCTGTTAAATAACGGCAAACAGTACGCGAGTATTAAATTCTTATATCGGAAAATTGACTATAAATATGGTAAACTAATATGTTTATGACATTGTTGCAGCGAAAATTCAATTTATCGCATGCATGCAAATCCAATTTCGGTGATTTACGGTTTGCGGTCATTGAGGTAGAAGTTATAGGGTAATCTAGGCAATTGGACTGTGTAGGTACACTTGCCTAATATTGATCACGTAAAAGGAAGTGAGTAGTAAACGGGGACGGATTTAGAAATTTCTATGATTCAATAAAGCGGCTGGTACTTGAAGAAATTTCGGAAGTTTGTTGCGACCGAGCGAAGTTACGTTTAACTGCATTTCCTCAACGTAATACTAAATTCTCTACTCTGCTATTAAATTGATCAAAATCAAATCGTCTTTGTCTGTCAATTTGGGTGATGTGATCATCATCCTTTACATACGCACTATTTGGATTTTTTTCGTGGTAAACCTTCATTAATCATTTATTTAAAAAAAAAAGAAAAAAAGCGGCGTGCAAACGCGAAAACTAGTTGCATTTACATCCGAATGAAATAAAATTTTTCTATGCGCACTTTTGTTCCGAACCATACAATACTTCGACGTAATGAAAAAGCCCACAAATAATGAATTCATCACACAATCGGACACTGTATTGTTGTCGTCTTTCCTATTATTAATTGCTTACTGAAATAACGAATATGCATGTTATTTTGTAACATTGAAAATCTGCGAATGCAAACGATTAACAGAGCATAGATAATTGCGGAACAAAAACGAAAAAAATATCGACGAGAGGGATGGGGTTTCATGAATAAAATCCTCCACTATTTTATGATATATAATCACAAACGTAAACATCAAAGCACACACTGCAATTCACTTTCTAACTTTTTAAATATGTGTTGTCCTGAAAGTACGAACAGGAGTAATCTTTTTTTTTTTGAAGAAGTCTTTCATCAATATTCGTCGCAGGGCGTTTCTGCATAAACACAGCAAGTCACTTGTCTGTAAAACGGCTCCAACGTGCGCCTGTTTATCAATGTAAAATAAAGCAGTAAAAAGAAGTAATGCTTCAAGTGCGTTTATGAAGTTCCCAAAAATAAAAACAAATGTTGTAATTGATATTCGCTGTTCTGTGTTTTGTAGGATGCTTTATGCGTTAAACTGCGATATTAATATAACGCAATAATTTCAGGCATTTAATCTTCATAATTTTGCAACAGTGCATCTGCAATCTAAAGAATGTTCACAACAGTCTTGAATTGTGATAATTGGCGCCCAAATTACATAAAGCGAACCGTACAACACAAATGGAGTTTGTATGGTAAGGTATGGTAAATATATGTGAACAAACATAGGATACGTTCCTTCTGTTAAATATCGTATAAATAGGGTGAAGTGGGTCACATAAAATTAATTTCTTCACGCTGCATATGTTCCAGAGGATTTCGGAGTACGTTTTAAAACGGAACGTGGCATATTTCCAATTTCTTACAAATAAAAGGGATTATATGAACTTGTCTGGTGCAAATATAACCGATGGTGTCATTAATTAGAGGAGCACATGGGCGAAATGAAATTACAAAATAAACTGTGCCTATATGTTCTTTGATGTATCCGATCCCGTATTCAGTTCGGTTCGAAAGCCGATTCTTTATGATGAATGTACATCGAACACAAATCCAAAATTAATTAAATTCAGCTGACGTAAAAAGCGTGGATTTTTATGTGGTTACATGTGAAAGGGACATTTGGCGTAGGTGGTGTAAGTCAAGCGGAAACCCGATGGCTTTTTAATTTACCCAAAGGAATATTAAGAAATTACTTCTGAGGCGGTTAAATACACGAATTCAGCAAAATGTTCAAATAGAATCCCGCTTCCGTTAATTTATGTCCTGGACTTTGAATAGCCGAACATAAAGTTGGTCCGAACTTGGAAGTGTAACTCGCTTACTTGCAAGGCTAAACGAGCTACAGCGCCGTTGATATTTACTGTTATGGATTCCCGAGGTTCCAAACTACCCTCGTAACCGCTGATACTGGCGTGTTCAGAACTCTAGTTTGACTTCTCTTAAACTTACTTTTAAAGAAACTTAAACTGTACTAAATGTATGTTTTCTGGACGCTGGTCAACAACCGAAAAGGAAAGCATTAACTACAGTACAATTTTTTCGGAGATTTATTACTGTTAAAGTTTTAACAAGCCACGAAAACGTCTTAGTTGTAACATAAACGTAATCGTCTGTGGTAATTACAAGATAGAGTTTGTCAAAGAAAATACTAATTACTTAACATGTGGAAACCAGCAAGACCGCAACAAAGACGCATATTAATTTGAAGCGGACAGAAAGCACTACACTTTCTATGTCCGCAAACCCGGACTAGTCGAGAGCAGTTCACAATAAACTACCAAACATCAACAAAAGCCACAAGCATCGCTTCTGCTCCGTTAAATATCGAGTCAACGTTACAGTTCGTTGATTCGATTTTGCGTTAAGAGCAAATTGGTCTAATGGGGCTCATAATTTCTAAATGACCTATGGGGACATACAGGCAATTAATACAGTTGTATGAGCTGGAAACGAAGTGCACGTTTTATACAGCGAATACTATCGAAAAATATTCCAGTTCGCTTTTAAAATTTCAACATCGTTTAACTTTAATCTTTTGTTGCAAACAAAACGATTCAGAGTCGGTAAGTTTATTACGTTCGCTTAAAAGGCTGCAGTTTTTTTTATTCCGCGAGTTCATTCCTCGCCAGCTTATTTATAACAAAACAAAACCAACGTGATAGTGTGACAACAAATAACTTGAGGCAGCAGCAAATGCTTGATGAAATTATACAATCAAGTCGTTAGAGCTTTGCTAATGGGATTCTTTCAGCACTTCCGAGGCTTTCACTCCGACATCTGAAACCGACTATCTGAAACTATCAGTTTCCATCCAACATTTCTTAAATTAATAACAGAAAAGAGAGGGTATCCAGTCCAATGCAAATTTAATTTAATCTTGCCGGGCCAACTTTTTTTTTTCTTTTCCCACAACGAATTAAGAGGAAACAAATAATTTCCGAGTCGAACGTGGGGCGTACAATTTTTTTTTTCGTTTCATATTTTATTGCCCCCCAGGTTTCTTTCGCCGCCGACGTGAAACACCGAGGAGGTGCAATAGATCAATAACTTTCTTTTTTTTTCATCAAACATGTGAATGTTTTCTTCTACAAGTTTACCGGAAACACAATGAGGAAAACTTATTTCAAATTCATCATGCGTTGTTCGAACTTTGAGGCGACTTGACAGAGAAATAAAAGCCGAACCGAACTGAAATTGGGAATCTGAAAACTTCAAAGACACGCAGATATATACATCGCGACAAGTGAACGCGATGGTGGATTTCAATTATGAAAATATTTATTCGTTTGTTTTGCAAGGTTCACATCAAATATTTTTTTTTTTAATTAAAGACGTAGTTGCAATAAGCGAATGCATCATACATACATTTGAAATACAATCGGTATTTACAACTTCATTTATTCCCACTTATGAATACGTTCCCCATTTACGTAACGTGTTAATAAAAGCTCAACAATTTTAATCCAATTGCAGCAGCCAATGTAAAAATACACGTTTTCACTTTATTGCATTACGTATTTCCATTTCAGAGCACATCTGCATTTTAATGCTGGCCATGTTTCACGTGGGGTTCAAATATGAATACCCTAACAAACTAACGCGCGCGCTTTAATTAAAATTGCTGAATTGTAATAGTGCACAGTATTATCAGATTAGTTGAAATAAAAAAAGCGTATTTTCAGTATCGCGAAAAAAGAGTCGATCGATTTGCGTCGGTCTGTCGTTGCGTTAAACTAAAAATAATTTATAAAAATCCTCGTGTACGGGTTCGGTAGTTTGAATAAAATTTATGGTGAAGTTAGAATCGAGTTCCTAGCAACAGAGAAAACTTTCCAGGATGAAACTATAAAGTCTCATATTTTGCGTAGGTAAGTTTATCCATTATCAGACTTGCACACGTTCCATTGTGAGGAAGTTTCTTTGAATAAATTAAACATTTTTCGATTTATTTGTGTCTGGTTGTGTCAGTGCTAATTACAGTCGAGGATGATTATAAGAAACTCCGGAACGAATTTAGTAATTTTGATTGTCAAATTAGAGAGGTTCATTGCCTTAATACACTTGCACAAGTTGAATTATGAATGAGCAGTTAGTGTCGTATACGCGGGTTATTATGGAGTGTAAGACAATTACACGGCTGAGAGGAAGGAACTTAATAATTCATCCCATGTCCCAGGCATTGTGTCTAAGTATAGGTACTTAAAGTCGCGCGGATGACAAAGTTAGATTTAGATAGCCCTGGCAAAGGTGATTCAGTTTTATGGATTAATTCGCATCGACTGCGCCCCCCTAATGCGAAAATTAAGTACCGGAGATAATACTGCGCCGTGAATAAAAACTGTTTCCCTGTAGAAAGCACTTTTGCATTCTTTTTCACCCAGTTTCACGTAGACTTTTATGAATGTTGAAACGAGCTGAAAATGTGTTTGTCGTAAAGCCCTTGCATACACAAGAAGGCCCCAGTTCTAATCAACGTTTACTTCTGCATTATTCTTACATTAATGTCATTTCGTTTCAAGTTTACTCCAGCACATTTTTAATTTTGTATACTTGGTTGCAATAGTGATCTAATTTCAAATGAAACTGGCCAAGTCTGAAAGCAACTTTCCTGAATTACGAATACTTAATTTATTTCCCTATTACTGAACGATTTACCTCAACTATCAAAGAAAGATCTTGAAATAAAAGGGAAATTTGGCGGTCGCATTTAACTCCCCAAATGGAAACTCAAAGCAATTCTTCGCAATGTAGGACAACCTCAAATACATATAGTCTTTTGACCAATAATATCGAGGCTCAAAGGGGATGATGGAAGATTTTTAAATTACTAATAAAACTATACTACTATTAATAAAACTATGCCTTCTTTTCGGTAGGTCTTCAAAAAAACTCCTCTATCGTTTCTTTCAGGTATTCTTCTCTCATCCACGCGAATGTTTTTTTTTTTAATTTATGATAGAGGTAACTGGAGGTCACTGGGTGCCAAGGTAGGCCTATAGGGCTGATGTTCCCTCCCTATAAAGCTGCACTCATTGATTATTGCTCGGATTTGGCAAGCTTTGTGGACTTTGCAATTGAAGCAGCATAACATTTTGATCACAGTTTTACAGCGGCTGATTGTTTCCTTATAGACTTCTCCTGTTATTGTACAGCCTGTATTGATCAATACATTTAAAAGATTCCAAAACACCGTCACTTCTCCTGATGAATTCTGCGTTCTTGCCTTTTAATCGGTGGAGATTCCTTGTGAACTCACTGAGTGGAGTCTTGCTTTGTCGGTGGTTCCTGTTAGTACACCCACTTGTTATAAATTTCGAAAGAAGGTCTTTGTCATCAGTCAAAACCCTAAAGTCTTCTTCACAATTTTTTGCGACCAATTTTTGCTCGAGAGTAAGAAATTTGGGAATCCAACCTGCTGACATGTTATGGCAATCATTAAGGCCCTTATCTCAAATTCTGCTGGGACCAATTCCTCACCTTTCTTGATGTTTCCATTGATTCTTGCTTCAAGAAGACTTCCGCATCTTTGGTCATTGAATTGGCCATTGCTTAGACCAAAGTTTGACTGTAAAAAATGATGTCGCAGATACGTTAATCATCCTATGATGAACATCCTTGAGTCCTGTCTCTTCCTCCTAAGTAGTTTATCAAGTTTCTATATTCCAGATGAATTTCACTCATTTCTCGTTAGGTAAGTTTTTGTGAAAGCAATAAAATTCTTTGGTCAGTATGCATCAAAATGCTACTTGACAGCAAAAATTTGTGATTTCCTCTTGTTTTCTTCATGCCTAGGTAGATAATCACCTGTCGTTGTAAGAAAGGCTTATTGGAATTAGATGCTGAATTCAATCCCTAGAGAGTCCTTCATAAAAGCTTCAGGCGTTTATGAGTTGAGAAAATCTTCCAAAAAACTCAAAACGAATCATCGCTTTTCTAAATGAGACTTACAATATCTCAATATTCAATCTATAAGTCAAGAAAAACTCAATCCTCAGAGGATCCTTCACGAAGCTAATCTCCAAACGCAAAGTAGTTTTCAGTCAAAATGATAAGGAAAGGCGCCTTGTTGAAATAAATAAGGATTACAGGAATTTGGCACTCGAATTCATCTCCAAGAAAATCCTTCAACAAAACTCGAAGTTGAGTGGTTGGTAGCCAAGTGGTTCAGTCCACTGGCAACAGACTTGACGCTTAGCGAGCAATTATTTAGGCATAGGTTCGAATCCTCTCCTGGTGCGTGTGGGTTCTATGTGGGAGAATTCTGATGGCTCGGACCGTATTCGGATTCATGCCGGCTCCTTCGTACTGGGTTTTCTGCGTTTCTCCATTTTGTAAGGCGAATGCCGAAGGAAAAATTATAACATCAAGTGAGGAAGTCCAATGTCCTGAGCAATTCAAACGCCAAGACATTACGATCTCTAAGCCAAGGAAGAGTTCAAAAATTCAATTCCTAGAGACTCCTTCACGAAACAAATTCCCAAACACAAAGTAATTTTCAACCAAAATTACGAGGAAAGGCTCAAAATGGAGTGCCTTGTTATTGAAATAAATAAGGATTAAGGGAATTTGAGACTCGAATTTATCTCCAAGAAAATCCATCAACAAAACTCGAAGTAAGCCTTCGCTCTTATGATGGGGTGTCCTGGGCAACCTCAAACGCTGAGGAAGTGCTCAAAAACTACATACTCGAATTCATCCCCGGAAAATCTTCCAAAAATACTCAAACCAAGTCATTTCTCTAGTGGATCCTACAATGTCCTGAGCAATTCAAACGCAAATCCAGTCAAGGAAGAGTTCAAAAATTCAATTCCTTCACGAAACAAATTCCCAAACACAAAGTAATTTTCAATCAAAATTAGAGGAAAGGCTCAAAATGGGGTGCCATGTTGTTGAAATAAATAAGACTTAAGGGAATTTGGGATTCGAATTCGTCCCCAAGAAAATCCTTCAATAAAACTCAAAGTAAGCCTCCGCTCTTATGGGTGAGACCTTATAGGGTATCCTGGACAACCTCAAACGCAGAGTCTTTTCGACCAATACGTTGAGGAAATGCTCAAAAACTACATACTCGAATTCAGCCCCAGAAAATCTTCCAAAAATACTCAAAACAAGTCATTGCTCTTGTAGATGAGTCCTACAATGTCCTGAGTAATTCAAACGCAAAGCCTTTTCGATCTCTAAGTGAAGGAAGAGATCAAAAGTTCAATTCCTAGAAACTCCTTCACGAAGCAAATCCCCAAGCACAAAGTAGTTTTCAATCAAAATGATGAGGAAAGGCTCAAAATGGGGCCTCATTGGTGAAATAAAGCCTTACAAAAATTTGGCACTCGAATTCATCCCCAGGAAAATTCTTCAACTAGACTCGAACTTCGCTCTTTTGGGTGAGACGTTATAGGCATAGATTATCCTAGACAACCTCAAACAACCAATACGCTGAGGAAGCACTTAGAAAAAGAACCCTCCACGAAAGCTCGAACCAAGACCTCGCGACAACCCTAGATGCAAAGCTACCTCCAACCAATAAGCAATGAAGTGGTCAAAATATTTTTGGCGCGACTTTGTCCAAATTTTATGGACATGGACTTTTGAATTAATTTATTTTTTGTCTTTCACTAATTTGTTGTAATTTTATTTTATAAAGTTTGTTGGTTAGTCCCAGAATAATTTCTTAAGGAAAACGAAAAATTTTGATTTGGTTAACGTTGGCCCTTTTCATCATCTTTTCCTTTGGCACTCTCTTCATAGGTAATCCTTTTCGATGAGAATTTCTGGTTATTTTATATAATAACTTCCAGTTATCTTTTCGAGTGTGTTCAACAGCAATAAACAAAGGCTTTTGTCAAGGCAAGAAGAATCCATCTTCATAACTGTTCTACTTTTAGTGGTTACAGTATAGAGCATTTATTATAAGTTTCTTGTGGTGCAGTTTGTGATTACTCTTGAAACATTAATGAATGACTATTACAACAAGTAAGTCATCATAAAGGAATAGAATACGTATATCGTTGAAGCAGACAACTTGGATTCGCATCTTTGCTTTGCACTACATACGTCTCATTCATAGTCTCAGTAGCTAACAATTGTGAGTTGGTAAGGAAGGAGCATTTCACTCAGAATTATATGGTTAAATTCATATCCTAAGGAACTTCTCAAAGTCGACGCAAGTTGTGTATCTAATTGTAATTAAATTACACACCCATTATACCGCATGATTTATTGCCCAAGTTTCCTTGCAATAAGGACAATTTATAACAGTTGTCCAATGAAGGCAAGTTTGCATGCGGCGAATTGTGTTCTTGAAAATTTGCGTCAGTTCCTGGCAAATTATACTAAATCACCCACAAACATTTGATGAGGCCAATTTTATTTTGTAATTAGTTTAAACTTTTTGCCGTTCCTCGGAAGTGGTTATCACTCACGTAATTAGCCAATGTTCAAATTATAAACTATTGCTTGCGTTTCTCTGCACGAAGTTTTTAAACTGCAACCAAATGCAGATATTTTGTTTTATTTGGGTCTCTAATACCCGGCTGAGTTAAAACAACGGCATCCAATTAAAAGTTAGTTACAAATTCTCTGTGCACAACATTTCAGATAGGCACCTCGTAATATAATTAAAGGCGTCACGTTAGCATTACGTCGTTACGTACTAATTTCTGACAAATATTATGTAAACTTTCTCAAATTTGGATTAATATCTATTAAATAAACAAATTAGGTTAACTGGATAGTATTGCTAAATAAAAGCATATTATCTTGTTGTGAAAGGTAACGTAAAAACAGCTCATTAATAAACTCCATCAAAACTCCATGAGCCTCGGGGAAATTACCGGCTTACAAATTATAATAATTTAATGCACAATAAGCACTTAACGTCGCTGAAGAATAAGAGCAACCAGAGATTCTTATGACTCTAATATTTCACGGGCCTCCCACGACCGCTGCTTGTATTGTTCACATGATAAAATGCAATGGATCAGCACAACATTCTGGCTGAATGCCAGCATTTCCGTAACAAATAACGTGATAAACAAGCTTTAAGTTGATTTCAAAGTACAGCTATTAAGATTTACGGAATATAATTTATTTCGGGGTGTCCCGCGTCCATGGCGAAACCCCCCCGGCTTTCGACGTGCTTCCGATCCGAAACATAATTGTGTTATTCGCAGGGCTCATGGGGTTTGAAGTGTTAATATATGTCAGGAAGGAAGCCGTGCTACTAGGTAATTAAGAGTGAATTACAAAATCGAAAAATTTATTACAATAATTTTTTTTGTATCTACATCAAACTTATCGAAACTTAACAATAAATTCGAGCGAACCGATAAAAGTGCAAATAAAATAAACCGAAAAAATTGCGCAAAATAAATGATATTGGGGCAGATACAGCGGTATCAGTAGGAATGTTCTAAGTCGATCTAAAAACGTACCGCTAAAATAGCCACGAGGGGCCTGTGTTCTATCTTACTATCTAACACGTAACGAGTTCTAGTCTCCGTTGTGTAATTTGGGAAGCATTTATCCTTTATTTACCACATTACTTAATCTAGCAGTGCTCGGATAACAACGCAGAATGACTGTGGGTATGTAATAAATAATTTATTGAATCTACATTTTACCTGCATTTTCTCTAAATTGATGTACACTGTCGCTAAAAAGTTCGAGGCGCATAGAAATTCAAATTTCATTCGAGCTCGATTTGAATATTCTAATTAACACGAGGAAGTGTTGTCCACTTATTATACGAACCAATAAGGGTGGAATAGAATTTGGTTTCAGCTTTAAGGATTCGTAAGAAGGGCGGATGTACAAGTTGGTTCAAATATTCCCCTGGGAACGGGCAGAAATATCGACAAAATCCCATTGCATATCTTATAAGTGTACAGTTGATTGGTAACAATAACTGCCCTCCTAACAAATCTTTAATCATTACACCTGTTTCATTCCAATTATTTGATTTATTTAATTTTTTTAGTCTTGAGGAAGGCGTTCATAAATAAAAAGTTTTATACTACTAGGTACGTTTTCATCCCACTTGAAAAAGGGCCTGAAACGTGCCTGAAACGTACGTAGTGGAATAGAGCTTTTTTATTTATGGCCGTCTTCCTCAAGAAAAAAATAAAAAGAACAAATCATATATACAGCCACGGTTAAAGAAAAAGTAGAAATATGTACCAATTATTTGTCATCCAGAGTTCTTTTATTACTTAAAGTCTAAGGAAAAGTTTCATATCGCAGCAGAAATCCGAACGGTTAAAGATTTACCATTTTACTGATAGTTTCATCTATGGAGCGAATTCTTTTCAAACTTGTTTATTTTTACATAAACTAAAAGAAATGTATATACCTGGAACCATGAGAGAAAGTAAGTTAGCTTTGCTATTTCAATGTATACAAGCTGATTCTCGAATAAACCGCCAAAAAAGGAATTAAATCTAAGAAATCAGTTATGAGAAAAGAAATGTTAAAAAAATTCTTTGGGAAAATTTATAATTAGTTAAAAATGTCCCCAAAAACACGTTACGCCATTGTATATGGAGTTCGTCGCAATCGTAAATTTTATAATATTGTGTTATCGTACGTTTTGTTTTGTTTATTATCCAGAGCAATGAAACTATAAAGTTAACCGTGAAACTTATTTAGTAGAGGGAACGCCACTGTAATGACCTACCTCAAACGTTTAAATTCATCCGAGCATTTATTAATTTATTAGCACGAAGACGATGACTTGCGAAGGCCACTCCGCTGGGACTAAGTAAGAAATAATTGTGACAAATAATTTAAAAATTCCGGTTTTATCTGTGAAAGCAGATGCTCAAACTTAAGACCATTGTAATCAATGCAAGCTATAGCCTGTTTGCTCAAGTTTCCCTTACACGTTCGAAAACATCAGGTGTATTTCGAATCACTTCAGCAACATGTTCGATGCGTTCATGCAACTCCTGCACAGTAGGCACTGGGGTAAAGTAGACAAGCTGTTTCATCCACCCCCACAAAAAAATCACAGGGATTTAAGTCTGGAGATCGCGAGGGCCTAAGTACTGAACCATAGCGTCCAATCCACCTATTAGTGTAATTGGCGTTTAACAACTCTCTTGCAACACGAGCTGCATGAGGGGGTGTTCAAATATCACCTAAAGCTGCATTCGTTCATTCCACTTCTTTCATTCTTGGAGCCTATGTTCGCCTCTTTCTCACTCACGATTTTTAACCTATTTTGTATCTCGCACATCCGTTTGAAACGTCTTGTGTTTATACTCATTTAAAAAATCTTCCATGACAACAGGCTATATTTCACGTCCCACATTGAAATAGTAGGGTTTGAATAGATCAAGAATAGATCGCCTGTTGTCATGGAAGATTTTTTAAATGAATGAGCGAGAACAAAATAGTT
The DNA here is from genome assembly GCA_039766575.1 of Serrognathus titanus. Taxonomy (NCBI): domain Eukaryota; kingdom Metazoa; phylum Arthropoda; class Insecta; order Coleoptera; family Lucanidae; genus Serrognathus; species Serrognathus titanus. The sequence continues at coordinate 75,519,101 of CM077912.1, forward strand.
TAAAAAACGTGGGTGACAAAGAAACGACTATATGCTCTAAGACAGAACGGAATTGCATAAACGAACGCAGCTTAACAGTAGCTCAAGATCTTTATTAGAAAATTCTAAATAATTTATGGCATTCAAATGCTACGGTAAAATGTAAGGACCGATCAAACAATTAGCAACAACACCAGCCCAAACATTTGCCGAAAATTGCTACTGATGATGGAATTTCGCTATAGCGTGTGGATTTTCGTCACTCCATACGTATGTGTTATGTGAGTTTTGAACACCGTCCCGAATAAAATGAGCTTCATCGGTTAAAAAATTCGTTGTTTTGGTCAACTTTATTTAATATCCACTGCCAAAACCTAACACGTTGATTTACATTTTCCAGCTATAATGTTTGTACTTTTTGTACACGGTATAGATGCAGTCCCTGTTGACGGAGAATTCTCCAAGCCGACGATTGAGAAACTCCAGCCCTGTATACTAATCTTCTAGTACTGATGCTGGATTCTTCGTCGACAATATTGAACACGTTCAGCGCTATTTGCTATTGACAAAAGTCATTTATGCACGGTAACTTTTTTTTTACAAATATCATCCTATGATGTTGCCAGTATATTTTCATGTAACTAAAATGAAAAAAGTAAATTCCATTTGTTTATATTTTTCATGACGCACTGGTATGTCAGGCGCACGCCAGATCTAATGTTGGTCTAGCATGCGTTTGACGCATTGGTGCATCAAAGGAACGTTTTTCTATTAATAAAAAAATAAAAACAAGAACAAACGGGAAACAAATACAAGAGAAATAGAAAAAAAACAATATATTTATAACTTTCAAGAGATGATTATAATAAAAGTTTTTTGAAAAAAGAATTTAATTTCGATGATACTGTTCAAAACATTTCCCAATGCACAATCCTGGTACATCAGGACACTTAGCACAATGACAAGAAGAGTTCTTTCTTATTTTATTTTTCCAGTACGTCTTGCATCGCTTTCGCAAAACTCTTCCACTTGCATTTCTCACTTCAATCTTTTCAGGTAGATGATTTGTAACTTACTTTGTGCACTTTGGTTTAGTATTGTACTTTTCGGGGAGAATTACTTCAAGAACAGCCAAACGAAAATCATAATATAGCACACTTATTATATAAAAAAAGGAATTATAAAGCAGTAATTGAAATATATGAATGCCGAGCTTTCTGTACCATTTGATCCATACGGTCGATGCCGCTCATGTATTTATTGTACTCCGCTACAGGCGGCGGCTTTTCTTTTGGTACCCCTCTTTTGTTTTGCGTTTGAACTAGATCGTTGGGAAACTCTGTAGATATATACAACACCTCCCTCTTGTCTTTCCACTTTCCGATCATAACGCCATCTCGATAAATCGCCTCCGTTTCCCCTTTTTGTAGTTTTGTGGTAATTATATCTTTGGGAGTTTCTTTTCTGCCTGGTCTCAATGTCTCCGTACAATAAGTATTTACTCCGAGTAATCTTTTGGCTAGACCATGGCTATTATAAACACAGAATGTCCAACATTTAGGTAGTTACGCATCAGGTTCCAAACAACTTTCTCAGCATGCCCAACCCCTCCGAGTTCATCAGCTTGTCCTGTGAAAACCAATAACTTAAGGATAAGGCCAGCGGATTCTATAAGCATATACAGTTTTATACCGTACTTGTGATGCTTATTTTTCAGGTACTGTCTGAAGACGAATTTTCCCCTCCACAGTAACATAGACTCATCCAATGATAAATGTTTATTAGGATAATAAATTGTTGTCATTTTGTCTTCAAAATAATTCAGCAACGGACGTATTCTATGCAAACGATCTTTTTGTGTATATTTCTCCGTGTGTTTTGACAAAATGCAAACTTCTTAAGATCAGAAAAAAAACTATCACGACTCAAATACTTTGAAACATGTCAGCCCAAAAAGCCAGTGTGTTTTCCAATAATCTTTAAGAACATTGCATTTGATAGTTCCTGTGTGGATGTACTATGAATCGTAATAATCGTCATTAGTAAAGTCTTTCCAACGAGTAATTCTGGATTGTACTGAAGTACCTTCGGAAAGTAAAATATTTTCGGCGTACGAGTTTTGTTTCGCAAGTAATAAGTTGTAATAAATTGTCATCTAACAACAACCTAAAATAATCATAAAGACCAGCATTCTTATTGGCATCAATCAGTAAAGCAGAAGCTTTGTGAAAAAGGATGTTCTTCAGCAACATCACCTTCTGCCAGAGTAATTTGAGCAGCAGATATATCTGTAACTTTATTACAATAAAAATAAGCAAGATAAACTTACAATCGTTTTCTTCGGAAGATGACTCATCGTCACTGGTGGCGTAAGAGTTCTCACTTTCAAGGCCATCGCTCTCATCAAAATCCGACTCTTCTATTATGTGCCTAAGTTCTTCATCAGTAAGTTTTTTGGGATTTTTAACTTATATTTTACGCCTCTTTGCCCTTGAAGTGCTTGCTTCACTCATCATTCTACTTAAAAGCAGGTGAAATTTATTTATTTTTACAAAAACTAACAGCCTATTTTGAACAAACAAATAATTTTTTTCGGACGCAAACCGGCAAGCTTAACGAGAAATAAAGTTTGTAGTGCTAGTGGGAATAAACTTCGTGATGAAATTGCAAACCTCTGTTATCCTCATTTTATAAAATTTGTAGTAAATAATTTACTACAGGTGATTTAGATTTGCATACCTTTATCAATATTGTCGTAAATATTTTAAAGCTTTTCTTTCAGCTGGTTACATTGAATTCCGTTAAAGGTCAAGTTCGCCGGATTTCTCGCCGCAACAGCCATAAAACATTAAATCATTTATTTTCATTCCTTTAGCAGCTGGTTCTAAACCAGTGAATTATCGTGTATTTGGGTTTTGATTAATTATTTTTTGAGAACTAAACAACACATTTTTTTTTACCAGTTTAACTATAATCTGTGATTTCCATTCTTGTACGAATTATTATTTGGCGGTCTGTTGAAGAATCAGCCTGTATAGCTTTGCTCTAAGCTTTTCAAGCTTGTCTATTGAGTAGCGGAAAAAATCTATTACATGACCTTAACTAAGGGATGTACACCATTATGAATATATTATAATAATTCTTTAACTTATTACCTTCATATGAGCTTCACTGTACACTGCTCTATTGAGTAAGCAAACTTCCACAAAAATTTCAAATTTATTTTCTAGAACACAACTTTAGTGTAAAGTGTGACTGCATTTAATTGTTCTTTAAGGGACTCTCAAGAATTGGATAAAAACAATTTCAAGTCCTACGCAACAATGTCCCTTTTATCTCGTTCGTGGTTTTGTCCGTTACGTGTCATTTTTTTCTCTATTTCTTATGGTTGCTTGACATTTCAATTGTGTATATTCCTATTCAATAAGACCTGGCTCTTGTGTAAGTGAATCTAGTGAAGTTGGTGCTTTGAGTATAGTCGTGTTTCTTTTAGCGAAAGGAAAAATGTAACGTTCGTATTAAATAAAGTATTACCTACCGGGGACATTTTACTTTAAATAAAAATGGTCGCCGGAGAAATCCATAAATTCATTTGTGACGCGGAATTCCTGCGAATAAAACTTTATATGACACACAATAAACCCATTGAATGCTCCGATGTAAATAGTACGTCAAACATAAAATATTTTATTCCAACATTTCCCTTCCACGAGGAACGTTTTCAATTCGAAATACAAAATTTTATTAATGTGCCATATTATAGTGCGCGCCGTATATTTGCCGAAGCGCCCTCGTTTATAAAAAATGATTTCCAGTCTGGGGAAAATGGAAATCGTCCGTGAAAATGTGGATAACAGTGGCGTTGGAAAAAATGGAAATTTAATTTCGATGTCTTTTGTAGTAATTAATGTTGTGTGCACTGATTTATTGAGAAAAGGGGGCAATTAGCTTCGGTTGATTATTACAATAGAAATCCTTGTTCTGCTCTATTAGCGCAAAAAGCGATTTATATATTTGCCGGTTAATTTATCATCATCCTTTGTGTGGAGTAGTATCGCAATGTAATTTGTAAAAGAAGCATGTCAAGAGCACGTACTAATTAGATTTATCTTTATGGATTACGCATTTGTATCCGTTGCGTCTATTGTTTTTGTTCCGAATTATAAATAATTTAACCGGAGTAATTGAATCAGTGTGTAGAGATTTGATCCGAGTATGGTAGCAGGAATTCTGCCGGAGACATAAGCCTGAGGGAACCGTCCTCCAGGAATTCGAATCTAACATTACACGGGGAATTATTCCGGAACTTTACAGCGGTGATGTTCGACAGAGTTGCTTGTTTAATTGAATTCCATTGTATGTTAAACTTATTTTAAAGCTGTAGTTTGAGCAGCGGATTTTGTAACTTATACACAGTTTTACCATACCTTTCAAGATCAAAGTTTATTTCTTATTGTGCTTCGCCTTCCGAACTTCATTTGTTTACTTTACTTAAGCATTTTCAATTTTATATACATTGTTTCAGATTGTTCGCCTTTATAAGAGAAATTCTCGGTATAAATAGGAACTTCGAGCATTTTATATTTCCGACTTGCTTTTGTACACTTCCTACCTACACTCCCTCAAAGTTTCCGATCGGAATAATATTAAAATACTTCGCGAACTATATCATTCGTATTTCAGATAAAAACAATCTTTGGTTTTAGAATTCAAACGATTTTATGGAAATTAATCATTGTTTTATTGTCGCAGCATATACGGTTAGTATACGATAATTATTACAGTAGATAGACTTGAGTAATCAAATCTATTCTGGATTATGCTTTGTTTTAGAATCTCTCTGATGTGTGTATTGAATATAATGCGATGGAACAAATTAGATTCGCAGTATTGATTAATCAAAGTTAATAATTGCTTTACATTTGTTTTTAGTTATATAGTTAGGTATATTATAACATAACTGGGATATCCTGTATAGAATAAAATATAAAAAAATCTTGGTGTGTGTCTCTGTATATAATATTAGAATATATTTGTATATGTTCAGAGGAATACAAGAAGACATCTGTTGCATCTCGGATTATATGCGTTTCACGCAGAATAGAACGCGTGACCCTTGCCTTGCACTGCTACCTACAACCTAGGAAAGAAAGCTGAAAAGAATCGAAATGACATTCAAATTCATTCTGCGAGTTTCCCAGGGCACCCATATCTACATGGTAAGATATCTCGCGCCGTCTCAAGCGAGTCATATCGCCTTAATCGTATTCGAAGTAGAACAAGAACAGAAACCCTTGCACCGGCGACCTCTGGCAAGCAGTATACACCGCCTGAAAGCAATTGTCAAATGTAATTTCACGCCTCCGCAAGCAGCAGATATTTAGATCATTTGGTGGTAAATTCTATGTTTAACCTGGAAAGCAACACTCCGGCGTTTTTCCGCACCTGTCCGTCCGCCGGAATTTCGATTTGGTTTTTGTAATTCATTCGTTCTCCCGAACATTTTTAAGCAAATATCCCGAATGCCTTTCCTGATTACTGCTGCGACTTCGTGTGAATTTCGATTCGCATTTTTGCAGAGTACACAGATCAAAGTCTTATTTTCATTTGATGCGTGCGATAAACAAATATGAAATGTTTGTTCTAGGAGCGTGAAATATGTTCGCCCGACTTAGTTTTCGAACTGTAATAAAATTTTGTGTGACTTCGAAAGCACTTCGGAATTTAGATCGTTAGGGGTGGTTATTTTATAATCTTATAGAGTTTGTTTTATATACATACGATTTTTAAATCAGACATTAAGCAATTTATTAAAATGATAAAACATTATTGCCAGTTTGATGTTATGTTATGTTTGTTCGTTTGATTGTTTATCATCAAATAATAAAATAAAAAAACACTCTCTCACTAGGTTTAACTTAAACAAGATAATTTATAGAGAAAATACAAATTGACAATCGTCCATGAAGAAAGAAGAATATTTACTCATTGCCAAAAAAATTCTTTTACTCATTGCTAAAACAGAGAAGTAGAAAAAAATAGAATCAATAGAAAAGTCGTTTTTAATTTATTGTACTTAAATCTTTCAGTCTTTATTTATTTATTTAATTATTGAAGTTACTTGTAGAAATGGAACTCTACAGTGAAAGTTTACATTAAAAGTGATAGAATGAAGTTGTTTTTGTATAACAATTGATTAATAAATATTAGAGATAATAAATGTTTTTGGCGAACGATGAAACAGTTTGATAGTCCCTGGTTTATTTTTATGACGTAATTACGTTCTCGGAGAAATTTGTTGATGACAGCATCGGCTGTTAAGTGGGTCAGTTGTCAGCTCTACTTTGTCACGTTGAAAACATGGCCGAATTTTCCAATACTGTTCTTGTGGACATGATTTTAATTTACGGCGAATGTTGTCAAAATGCGTTGGCTGTATGCACAGCGTTACGACGAATCCATATTTACAAGGGATGCAGTGTGGGCAGAAAAAATCCTCATGCAAAGCGGCGCCGTAGTTTTCAACAACGCTTTTCGGTCAATCTGTGTCCAGGTATGTTAACCGGCACTTTAATTGGTCTATTTGTTTTACCTAATCGCTTGGACGAAATGGTACATTTACGTTTCTTGCAAACTAATTTCTTGGAACTCCTAGAGGATGTAAATTTAAATATTAGAAAATATTAGACCTTAATCCATTAGATTTTTATCGGTGGGGACATTTAAAAAATCTAGTGTACGCCGAAGATGTAAATACAATAGACGAACTTAACGCACGCAGTGGAAAATATGCGAAAATAGAACCAATTCCGTAACGCATGTGAATCCCTGTTTCGTTGAGCCGACGGGGGAACATTTATTGTGAGTGAAGGTCACCGTCCGTTGCGTCCAGCGGTTCTAAACATTTCACAGGGAATTTCGAAGTACAATGCGACTTCCAATGGACTTTTTTTTAATTTTACTTCAGTTGCCATGGCAATGCGCCATTCGTCAGTCTCGGGACTCGACATTGCCATTCTCACAGGTACCTTAGAGAAAAATACTCGCTCTTGCTCATCTTCAAGCATCCTCTCAGGCTCCTCATTAGGAACCTCATACTCTTTGCACGGTCGCCCTCACGATCCAAAACTGTGTCTACTCTACCCTTTCCTCTACGAAAATTGTCATCGACTGGTATTTGAACAATCTCTTCTTCTGGCGAATTCATAGATTCTTCGGCAGTAACGTTTTTGCTAGGAGTTAACTGAACACCTATGTGAGTAGGTGAATCATCAGCATCTTCATTAAAATTATTATTCGTACCATCCTTAGGGTAAAAACTGTCCAGTTCATCGATCTACACGTCCGGCAGGTCAAAGAATATAATATCTCTGGTTGTTATCATTTTCTTGCTTACGTAACCGAAGAATACATCCTCATTACAACGCGTATCAAGCTTCCCCTTGTTTGGTTTCCGATTTAAAATGAAATCATGACATCCGAATTCGCGAAAATGACTCACTGCTAGGATTTTTTCTGTCCAAATTTCATAAGGTGTTTTTCCTTGCAACGACTTGGATGGGCAACGATTGCGTAAATAATTAGCAATGTTCACAGCCTCCGTCCAAAAAGAATTTGGGAGTTCAGCCTGCAGTAGCAAACATCTGGCCATGTTGAGAATAGTACAGTTCTTCCTTTCCGAAACGTCGTTTTCTTCCAGTAAGACGTCTCGATATACAGTGATCCTTCAGGAAAGCGTCGAAAGCTTTGTTTACACATTCTCTGCCCTTATCTTACTGCAGACATTTGACTTTTCTCTCAGTCTGCTTTTCAATCCATGAAATGTATTCTTTAGTCGCTTCAAGCACCTCATGTTTGGATTTCAAAAAACGCACTTCTTCACTCCATCTCGAATGGTCATCTATAAACTGAACAAAGCTCCTCCAATAACACTGCAACCGCATTAGTCCACACACGTCAGTGTCAATCAGATCCAAAATTTTTGCATTTTTTTATAGATTTCTTCGGAAAAGGATTTCTTACCATCTTACCCGATACAGTCGAATTTTTCTTCTATTCTATTTTCTTCTATTTTTCAAGGCCTTGTGTGCTTCCATTACGCTTGTAGTAAATCCTTCATATTCAAATGACCTAATCGCCTATGCCATAATTCTGCTCGCAGAGCTGAATTGATCTTCTGTTCTAATTGTGAACTCTCTTCACATTCGTGCACGTAGTACAGGCCCCCTTCACGTTTGGCAAGTAATATAATATCTCCATTACGATCCAATACCATTGCACTATTCTTCTTGAAGAACAAATCATATCCATTGCCTGTGATTTTTCCAACGGGGATTAAATTTGAACGCAATTCTGGTGCATGTAGTGTATTTTTCAAGGTAATATCTTGCACAATTCCCAAACCATCAGCTTGGAACTTTACCGTCCTTACGGCTGAAGTTTTCGTCGATGAACCATCCGCAAGATTTAACTTTTCGCATTACGATTTGTTAATGTTACTGAAATTGGTAAGTTTTCTGGAAAAATGAGATGTTGAACCGCTGTCGAGACACCACTTTTTAATTTCCGTCTCTGAATTTACGCATCCATCTTCTTCAGCACTTAAAGTAACACTAATAGCACCGTTCGCCGAATGTTTTTGTTTTTCCCTTTAAGACAATTGGCAGAATTAGGTCCAATTTCTTTATATTTGAAACATCTGATTTTGGAAGTGTCCTTTTTATCAGATTTCATGTATTCGTTTTTCGGACTACTTTTCTTGAAATTACGAGGATTGCTACTACGTTTACTAATTAGCAAGGTATTTGACGATGATGTTGTGCTGTAAGACTCGTTAAATCTGGCGTCATTTTCTTCTTCAATCAACACTCGACACTCTATAGCACATCGGACATTTTCAAAACATTACTGCCTTCTGTCATCCGCTGTAGCATTAACTGCTTGAGGAAAATAGCTTTTCTTGCTTTGCAATTTCCAAGCGTCATAATTATCCTTATGAAGCGTTTCAATTCTTGTAACAGGATTCATTTCTCCTACGTTTATTAAAGAAATGTTAAAATGTTCACTAGGACCCAATCAAGCAGTCCAATACGCAAAATCCACGTTGCAGGACTACCATTGAGATTTCGTTGTGTAAAATCACATACACAACCCACAACCAATCTTTTCCGTGGCTGGGCCCGTAACTCTAACAAAGCCCCAATAGATTAAACATTATTTATTCGAGAAAACATTCTACAGGAACAAACTCGCAATGGATTATTCTTTAACAGACACTTTTCATGATTGCTACTAACTTGACTTACTAACTTGACTTCTTTTTTTAAAGGACGAATCGTTACTAATCAGCGTTTACTCTAACAAAAAATAAGACGAGATATGGCCATAAGAAATCGACAAGGACAAAGTAAGATAGAATGCAATTGAATATGTGTTGGCATTGATTAGAAAACATCTTCAATTTTTTCAAAGCAAAACAAATAGAAATCGAAGACATTGTCCCATCATTAATTACAAATTCTGCGATATTTTCGACGGACAAGAAATATAAATAATTTTACAATAAAAAGCAAGTAAAAGAAATCAAATAAAAACCCGTCGTGTTTGAAATGGTATTAGCGTATCCCGCTTTCACGATGTTTTATATTTGATTTTATTGGCGAGATTTAACGCGTGTTGTTTAGAATACCATGCGGTTGAAAATAGTGCATCATTTCATTTATTATCAAAAATAACACGGGGGGAAACGATTTGATTGAATTCGATCAAAATAAAATCCTTTTACAAATAAAACCTTCGGCGTACAAAACGAAACCAGCACATCGCGCATATTACTAAAGTGTAATTTATTTTACTGCCTACGCTTTACGCTTTTTGAAAAGCTCAAATCGTTCAGGGTGTAAAGAATTTAAATTATCGAATACTTGGAGCTTTTATTGTTCATCCTAGGGTTTTATATTCGCAAAACTGTTTTCTTTTCTTAGGTTTACGTACGTGCATACATTTGTGTATTATTTAAATCGATGGTTCTGTTTCGCTCCTGTAACTAACGCTAACAATAACAGTTTATTAAATATTTGTTTTCTATTAGTTCTTTTCCACCCTTAGGAAAGCGGTACGGTTGCTGCTATGTAGGTTCTAGATTGAATCTTCTTCCAGACGAGCACATTTTAAATCGAGGGAAACATTTAATAATTTAAAAGTATCGCGCTTCAAAGGTCAAGTTACGTAACAGGGAGGACGATTTCTTTCTCAGACGTGAGTCAAATGATGAATATTTCTAATTTTTCGTTTTATATTCGTAACTACATTTTACATTTTGCCTTGTCAGTTTTAATACATCGAGGAATTTATTCAGGCGGAAAATAAACGCCTGTAAAAATATGAACTCCGCAAGTGTTTATGTTTTTCGGATAGTTCAAAGGAAAATGCTTTTTTTTTGTTCGTTGTTGTTTACGTTGTCGTAATAAGTGCATTGTTTTGAGGATGGACAAAGTGTGCTTGGAAATTTGAAGTGCAGCTTCGAACGACGTATCGTCATTACAAATGCATTTACATTTTCCGTGCTGCGCCCCGCCGCCATTCGCCTGTCCAGACAGGCCTTATCAATCACGGAGCAAGAACTTCTCAATATCTGTTGCAATTTATCATTCTCTTTTGTCTTTGCTAATCCAATCTATCCGGAACAGGGAGAAAGCACTTTGAGCAACATTATTTCGGATGAGGAACGCGTACAATGTAGAAAACACGGCTTATTAATGACGAGGCTTTTCACGAAATTAAGTTCTACATACTTATTAATAACTGTAGTTTCAACTAATCTCGCAGAAGTAGAATTTCATTCTCCTACGACTGAATATAATTCAACTAATTAAAACGTCGCACACGAACGTGCACGTAAATATACTTCTCTGCAAAATTAGGGGATAATTAAATAAATACCAATAATTCGCTGATAATCGACGTCCTTATCACTAACAGGATTAATAAGATTATCAAGACAATTTATTTTAACATAATTAAATGCCGCCTAACAATAGAACAAGAAGTGCAAGATTAAAAACAAATTTATTTTTTAATTTTAAGGTCTAATATCGAATTGGACCTCCTCGTGCTGCCTATATAAGCTCTGATACGAGAAGGCATGCTCTCAATTAAATGCGAAATCTCTTCTTGGGTGATATCCATCCAAACTACTTGAAAATTTCTTGAGAGCTCTTCGATGGTTTGAGGATGGTGTGGAAGTTTCCAAATTCTTCCTTCTATGGTACTCCAAAGATTCCCAATTGGATTTAAGTTTGGACTTTGCGTTAGCAAGTTTAGAAATTCGAAAATCCTTCTCCTTATCATTATCATTATCGTGCATTGAAATGAACTGAGGTCCATACAAAGCAGTGAAGGGTTTTACAATGGGAATGATAACGTCGTTCAGATATTTTGCTGTTGACATTGCGCCCCTGTTCACAATAATCAGGTCTTCAAAAGTAACTGATCCACTATCAAATCAAATTTTTTGCCGGAGTTTCTCCGTAGTTTGTCACGCTACCATTCAACATAGACAAAATCTGGATTCATGGGTGAATAACACTTGGTGGCAGTTATTGAATGCCCAATTTGCGTGCATACGAGCAAATAAGAACCGAGCTGCAGTCCAAACTGGTGTTGTTGATGGCCTATAAGGTTTTATATGCACACTCTTAAGCCTTCTTCTCACAGTATCTTTACTTATAACTGTTCCAGTGGTCCTTTTTAACCTGTTTCTCCATGCAAAACTTACGTTTTATAATAATTCGCATTAGGTGGTCTTTTGCAACCATTTTCTTTTGCCTTGGCCAGGTCTTCTGCACCTATTCCAAGCCCTACATGCAACTCATTGTTACGTATGACCTTCCTCAAGCAGAGTCGCCAATTTGAATACATCCACTTCCGCCAGATGATTTATTAGGCGATTAGCAATGTGTACCTATTTATGGAACACAATATGAAAGTAATGTAAGGAAAATGGAAACAGACGAAAAAGATAAATTTTCAATAATTCCCGGACTAAAGAAAGGGGAATTTCAAGTTTTGAACAAGCAGCTGAAAGGGTTTATCATTTGGTTCATGTGAGCGAGAACAGAAAGACCATAGCGTTACAGAATTACATAAGAAAAAGGGCAAATAAAACCGAGGAATATGTATAATATACAAGGAACAAGAAAGATTGAAGAAAAAGAAAGGGAAATGGAACCAAGTTATTTCCAATCCAAGATTTAAAGGAAAGAACACAACAAAAGTGATAAGATTGTTTCATTTTAATGTGAGAAAAAGAATACAGAAGGCAACCAAATACAAACCAAGCTTTAAAAAAAAAAACAATAACATACCAAATAGTATGAATTTACTATTATTTATGTTACATGACTTTCTTTAAAAACGTGAAATGTTTTACTTCAAATATGATTCCTAACACCTGTTACATAAGTTTTGGGAAAATCTTTAATGTAGTAGTAGTAGTAGTAGTTTATTTTGTAACAAATTACAGCAATCTGTCGTGTAATCTATATAATTAGTTATTAAAACAATGTAATCCGCAATTGAAATACATTATTATTAAAAAAGGAATTATAAGATTTTCTCCTGCATTTAAAACATAAAATACTCAATGCATAAGAACATTACAAACACATTAAAACATCATCTGGCGCTTTCAGAAATTCCTCTGTCGAGTACAAAACATTATTCATTAATACCTTTTTTATTCTATTTGTGAAGTGGCGCTGATTCATGTTTTTATTCAAAGATGGAAGTATATGTTGAACATTTTGACACACAAATGATTAGTACTAACTTGTGACGATTTTACACGATGGTAAGAAACTATTCCTGGTTTCTAGTGTTATAGGAGTGGAGGTCCTTGTTGCAGGCAAATTGGTTTTGCGAAGTTTTCATATATATTAAGCAGTTTAATATGAACACACTTGGTATTGTTAATATTTTTTGTTTAAAAAGTTCTCTGCAGCCAGTTCAAGGTGATGCACCGGATAAAATTCGCATTTGTTGCAAGAAAAATTTTTTGACTGTCACTAGCGTTTCCCCACAATAAAATGCCGTAAGTGGCTCGAGAATGAAAGTTGGAGTAGTTAGCTGTTTTGGCTACTTGATACGTTGCACATTGTTTCATTCTTCGTATTGTCTAGATTGTTTTTGCAGTTGCGTAATGTGATGGTCCCACCGTAATTTATGATCGAAATGTAGCCCCAAGAATATTGTATAACCTTTGTCTGCCTGTGCGCGCATAGATAAGAAAAGAGTTTGAGTTTTCGTGTCGTTGAGCTTTAAGGAGCTACTGCTAAACCCTTCTTTTGCCTCAGCTATTGCTTGATTTGATTTTCTTATTGCTTCCTCTTTTCTATCTGAGGTAGATAATAAAGTTGTATTATCTGCTAAAAGACAGATTTTATCAACAGAGACATTTCAAGGCAGATCATTTATATAGATTAGGAACAGAATCGGTCCCAATATGGAGCCTTGCCTTTGGTATCCGCGAGTTTCTGATTCCAATGTACAGTTTGTAATCTACCTTCCAAATAGCTCCTCAATAACTGGTGAATTTTTCCTCTAATACCATAGAAATGCAATTTGTTCAGGAGAACCTGAGGTCACAACATGCCATACGAATCGAACGTCCACTGTCAAAAGCTGTGGCAACTTCTTCTACAACTTCCGTCATTGCCGTAATTGTTAATTTGTCTTTACGGTATCCATGTTGGGAAGTGTTGAATATGTTTGATTTTTCCAAGTCAGTTACCAATCTTTTCTAGATGATGCTTTCTAATATTTTTGAGAAAGCAGGAAGTATAGCTGTCGGGCGATAGTTCTCAAACTTATTTTTTTCTCCTGCTTTGTAGATAGGCACAATCTTCGCTATTTTTAATTCGTTTGGGAAAATACCATTTTCTAAGCATTCATTTAGTACATTTGTTAGTAGTTTTACTATAAATTGCATTATATTTTTTTGGTATAGCAACTGACAAACCGTATATATCTGAAGTTATTTCGTTTTTTAAAGATGATACTATAATTTTAACTTCCTCTTCATCGGTGGGTTCCATGAACATTGATCTCATGACTGGCATACTGTCCGTGGAAAGAAGTTGCGCGGGTTGTAGGTTCGGTCCGTTTATTGATTTTGTTGTAATGTGTCCAATATTGGCAAAAAAAATCAGTGAAGTCATTTCAGTATGTTGACAACTTGCTTTATTTCCATCCGTCTCTTCGTGAATGACATTCTAAACTGCTTTAATTTTATTATCGGATTTTTGTATATATTTGTTCTCTGTGACGTAGTAAAACCAATACATCTGGTCAACTATGGCGAAACATGTTGCTAGGGGTTATGTCAATTTGGTTAACATATCACATTTTCGTTTGTCATTTGCGAAATGGCGTATAAGCTAGATTTGCGAAAGTCCATCTGCAACCTGGTTGGACAGCTGCCTGGACGAGATATAGTAAACTTGTTTCGCGGACAAAATATTTCAAAAAGTACCATATATCGGACAATTCGGGAATGCGAAGAGGGAATTCCATGTGTGAACCTACCAAAAACAGGCCGTCCATGTGCATTAACTGAAGTTCAAGTCAACAGACTAGTCAACCATTCCAGAAACACTATTGGAGTGTCTACCCGCAAGCTTCCCGTCGTTTCCGCGTTTCAAATGCCTCGTTACATTGCAAGAAGCCTAAAATACAGGAACCGCAAGAAATGCCCCAAATATACTCCCGCACAATTGACCAGAATCCCTGATTGTTGCCGAGCTTTGAGACGTCGTCATTTCGCCCACAACCGAATCATAATCATGGACGACGAGAAATATTTTACCTTTCACCATGCAGAACTTCCTGGAAATGCAGGCTTCTATACGGATAATATTGAAGACACTATCATTAACGTAAGATGCAAAAAGAAGGCAAAATTTTCTGTGAAAATTTTGGTGTGGTGCGCCATTTCTGAGGCGGACATATCTAGGCCCTATGTAGGCCATGTAAGAGGCCAGACAGTGAATGCTGAAGCATACATCCGAAATTGCCTATCAAAATTGATTATTTTTATTAATCGTCAGCATGCTAATGATGATTACATGTTTTGGCCTGACCTTGCAACATCGCATTATGCCAGAGATGCGCTAAACTGGTTAGAAGGCCATCATGTACCATATGTCCCCAGAAATGATAACCCTCGGGTGAGGCCAATTAAAATTTTTGGATCCTATTAGCAAGAAAGGTATATGATAATGTTTGGGAAGTCCAAAATGAACAACAATTGCGGCAAAGAATTCTTCAAAGAATTAGAGAAGTAGACTTAGAAAGCGTCCAAACCCTGATGCGACATACAAGACAAAATTTGTGCCTTATTGAAGATAGAGGCCCCCTAGCAGTAATATAGCAACCAGGTGTTAAAGTCTAAGATTTATTAGTGATTGTTATGTTATGTTTACTTAATAAAGTTCTCTTAAATTTGAAATAATACCCTTCTATATTTTTCCCAAAATTTATGTAACAGGTGTTACAATCAAATGTGGCTGCCTTCATTTTAGTAACAATTTGTAGACATAAATTCTACAATTGTGTTAACAAATACCATTGTTTTTTCTCTGTGCGGTTCAAGCCATTATAATTATGGTGTTTTCAGAAAACTGTACTTAATAAAAAAGAGTAAATTAATACAACCTAATGCGTAATTATTGTGAGGACGGTCATCAACTCAACACTGGTATCAACGAATATGTCGATGGTATAAATGGTGCTTACGTTGTTCAATCCCCAAATATATTTCAGAGGTTCGTCTGAAAACTCAACGCAATTACTAGGAATCTTTTCAGGAAGTGACGGACCGTGCTTCTGTACTCGGTCATGTATCACAGTCGGCTCCTCGGCAAGGAATTATTGTCCCCTTTTGGGCCATTTGCTGTTAACGCGGCCCCGAACTTACAATCTATGATCACGTCAGCTGCAAGCGACGTTCGACCAAATGAAATAAAAGAATTTAATTATCACAGTTTTGTTGACGCGACCGGGAAATTTATTACCGATTGACTTGCGCCAAACGAATTCAATTAATGAAATTTTTTTTTTTTTGCGTTATTGAAGTCTGGAAGTAATTTGTACGAGAGAAATATCTCTCTAATGAATAAATTTCACTACTAAATTTCTTTGAGATTTAATATCAGTCACGATTTTTTTTTTCGGCGAGGATGAAATATGACGATATTAATAAGGCCTTGCTTTGAAGGAAAACCTCTGGAAATTATGAGCGCGTAAAAAGTTTCGCGTCATTGAGAGAGACTAAATTAAAAATTATTTTATTCGGATTCCGAATGCGTTTTAATATTCGTTGTTATAATTAGATGTAGGGTTTCGAATTTATGCGTGCCTAAAAGGAAACTTTCGCACTGAAACAAAACAATTTAGGGCCGCAAAATTATATAGATAAAACCACGCATTCATTGAAATTTATAATGTCCTTTTTGCGCCCCTTTTACTTCATACGCTTTTTACATGCTTCCTTCCTTTCTAAACCATGGGGTAGTGTTATATGTTACAATTTCCATCCTATAATCCAACCCGCTGTATCCCTTGAGCCAATCTACGTGCTATCGCGGTCAAACTCACGACTGTAGTCCTATTAGTATGGGATATCTTCATCCCGCCTCGTCCAGCCAACTAATCAACCACGTCTACTTGATGGATAGGCCGTCTGTAAACTTACTGGACATAAAGCTTTCGAAGCTGCACTTTATATATCTGACTTGCTTTATAAGTTTATCTTTGTAACGGGCTTCACTTTAATGAATATTTAATTTAATTTTAAACAAAGGCCAGTTAGAAATTTGCTTGCGTTTACTTACTTCTGTATACGTAAGAAATTTTGCAGTAAATTTATCGCATTAAATACATCTCCGCGATGCCTTTATGCCTTTGAGACTTGTCAGTTCACGTCATGCCTTTGACTTCAGCATCGGCGTATTTTCTAGACTCCTCTCTTTATTTTCCGCTTTTCACTTGCTTGCCTCGAAAAAATTAATTACTTGTTTTTTAAACTGCGAAACAGATTTGAAGTATAATGTAACTTTGAACGCGGCACGCCTGCTTTATTTCGACACACTTTATCCAACAAAAGAGAGCTCACATAAACAAATATAGCCATCAGGGATTTACAATTTTAAAACAATGTTGAGTTAAACTCGGGAAAGTCGTGGATACAAGGCGAAAGAGAGAATATATCCGAAAAGTAACAAAAAGATTCGATAAATTTAAATGAATTACAACACGTCTGTTCAGAATTTATTTAGTCATGAAGTTGGAGGTATTTGTTATTGTTTCTCCTCCATGTCCATAATCACAGTGATTAACATAATCAAAGTTCTAATGAATATATTGAAATTAGTACAGGGTGTTTAATTCTTCACAGATTCGCCTGCATGCAAAGTTGCCCTCTATTTTTCTACATCTTGTTGTTAAAAGCTTGATCTATTTACTGTTTTGAGTTTGTCTGTTTGGCCTTAGAATTAAAAGTATTGGCATGTATTAATCCAGTAAAATAAAAATCTGTGCAAATATTATCTCTTTGTAAATGAAAATATTGAAATAAAATTTTGGAAATTGTCCAGGCGAAGACAAATGTCCCCATAAATAACAGTTCTCTTTATTACCCACATTAAAATAATTTCCAGTGTTCAACGCTGCCGCAGGTGAAATATGATCACAGTTTTCTATTAGAATTCCGAAATGTCTCTTATAATACCGCTTCTCCCGCAAAGGCGCGCAACATGGGGCATTTTAATGCAGGACCCGTCTGCTTTCGCGAGTGTCACCGGCAGACGACCTGAAGTGAATACTTCGCATACAAAGTGTTTGGTCGCATATTTAATTAAAAAAACGTGCGGCCAATTACCGATCTTTTCGAATAATAAGCGGGGATTTTTCTTCGGCCTTGCAATTAAAAAGTAATTAGCGGAGGCTGTTTTGTTATAAACGCAGACGTAACCGAACACCTGACAGCCCAGCTTTGAGCCTTCAAGCACGACAATAATTCCAAACTAAAGCAGCTGTTCTCGGTTTATTAAATCAATGCATAATGGAATATGTAAATCGACTCTAAGGGAACATTAGGCTTTGAGGAGGTTTAATTATGAAAGAAAAAATTATTCTAGAAAGGAATTGCATTTCTCACTTGTGGCTTAAAACTTCAAAATGCTTTAATTAATTATTATTATTATTTCTATTTAACTTTTGCCTTACTTAAGGACGTATTATTGTATTTTGGCACTTTTTGCCCCAGAGATATGAAATTAAGGAAATTTCAAAGGAACATCCCGTATAATAAACTGAATAGCAAGAAATAAGCAGTATATAAAGCATGAAGTATATACTACCAAAATAATATTTGAACATTATGAAGAATATAAAACAAACAAGCAACTTCGTTTATAACAATTAGTGACCATTAAAATACGACGATACCAAAACGTTCTCTACTAAACTACAGGGGTGTGCGTGCACTGTAAGGGATGCCCTATGACGTACGATAGCTACAACCAAAAGTTCTTTTTCTGCCAACAAGGTGTCAAGTCGGATCTCGAGACACGATGGGATCAGCAACAAAGCTTGCTCGGGGGAACGATTATGGCCCCAAAAGCTTCAACAAGGTGGGTAATCGTACCCCATAAAACTGGCCCAACCCAATGTACTAGGAAGACATGCAAATATAAGCGAAATTCGATAACGAAAGTAAACTGATTCGACTTAGACTTATCCCATTGACTTCTAGACAATGAGCCAACGAAAGTAACGTAACGTTTTGGTCCTCGAGCGACGTGTAATTATCCGCCAATAAGCGTGGAAAGCCAGAAACTTCTCACTGGCGACACCAAAATCCCCAATTTCTCAAGGCAGCCTTAACTAACAAGGCAATAAACAAAGAACGTCGCCAGCGAAATGTGCTTGGATTCTGTGCCAAGACGGACAGTAAGCGTTACAAAAGACGAATAATGGCCAGCCATCACCTCTTAAAATTTGACGTTGAGGCAACAACGAAGAAGATCACAGTTACCAATGGTCATAAAAGTACCAACGTCAACTTAATAAGACAAGCGAAGAGATCGTACAGTAAATAAAAACAGGAGCGATCAACCGTAACCACGGACAAACAAAATGGTTGAAAAAAAAATTGAAACGTAACAACATACGTGAGAACGGCTAACTGGCACCCACGCGCGGCGAGAAACAATCGGTTAAAATTGACTGGGAATCTTTCCTATAGAGTAGGCAACTTTAATCATCCCCATGACCTATTTGATAGACCACCATGGGAAAAGAGCAGCATGTTATCGAGGAGGAATGACTTCTTGGATTTTTAATGAAAACAAACAATAAACTGTTGGGATTCCGGAGGAATTTTCAAAAGATTCACCATTTTCGCGATCGGCCATGTAATTTCCGATCAGTTGTGGTTCTTCCCGCTTTTTTTAATTTTTTTATTACTCATCGTTAAAAGTTTTTATTTAAATGAACCCCTTTTTGCAACCGAAGTTCTAAAATTAAATGGTGTAGGTGATGGAGTAGGGAAAAAGACCATTTGCCTAAAGCCCACGCTGCGATCACTAAGCCCCAAAAAACGCTGAGAGAAGAGCCTCCTGCTGCGAGGTCTCACTTCCATTAAAAGTAGGAAGCATTTATGTCTCTATTGCATGGAGCCATTTTTTAATTAATAGATTCGATTGATGTTCTCAATATTATTCTTTCATTTTGGGCATATTTCTTGCATCTTATTCACTTTAAACAGCTTTCGAGTCCAAGGACAACGCTCTCCGACAATAAAATTAAATCTTGAGACGCGATGTCCTTTAAAACTTCGGTGATGGAAGCGTAATTAATTTAAATTTAATATATTCCTCGTTTCTGTTTCCATGGAACAATAAATAAATAAATAAATAAATACGTATTTAAAAAACCACCTTGTTTATTTTTTATTTTTTATTTGTTTAACATGCTCCTTTAAATTGAAACGTAATAACACGTGAGAACGGCTAACTGGCACCCACGCGCGGCGAGAAGTAATCGGTTAAAATTGACTGAGAGTCTATCCTATAGAGTGGGCAACTTTATTCAACCCCATGACTTTTTTTGATAGACCACTATGGGAAAAGAGCAGCGCGTGATCGAGGAGGTTTGACTTCTTGAATTTTTAACGAGAACAAACAATAAACAGTTGCGGTTCCGGAGGAATTTTTAAAAGATTCACCATTTTCGCAATCGGCCATGTAATTTCCGATCGGTTGTGGTCTTTCCCATTTTTTAAATTTTATTTTTATTAATTTTTTTATTACCCATCGTTAAAAGTTTTTATTTAAATGAACCTCTTTTTGCAATTGAAGTTTTAAAATTAAATGGTGTAGGTGATGGAGTAGAGAAGAAAACCTTTTGCCTAGATCCAGGGGGCGATCAATAAGCCCCAAAAATCACCGAGAGAAGAGTCTTCTGCTGCTAGGTCTCATATTCCTTAAAAGTAGGAAGTATTTATACCTCTATTGCATGGAACTATTTTTTTATTAGTATATTCGATTATACTATCCTCAATATCGTTCTTTCATTTTGGACATATTTCTTGCATTTTAAATCACTTTACCCCTAGTCCTCCTACCAGAGGTACAGGTGTTATTTTTGGTTTTAAAATCGAAAAACAACGTATTAAGTAAAATGTATAAAGGTCGGTTCTCACTCTAATCTCAAGTAAGACCTCTTAGTATGATTTTATGCACATTCCAAATTAAAGAGCCCCACCTATTATTCTTAAATACCTCAATTTAATTGAGGTAGACCAGGTACGGTGGTACATTCCTACTTCCATACAAAATGAATTGAATTTGATTGAAAGAAGCTACTTTTTCTGCTTTTTATTGCAATTTATACAATTTTCATATATAAAAAGAATTTAGAAAAATGTTCACCATAAAATTTTTAGTCGCACATCAAACATTCATATTTCACCCATTTTGTGTGCTCGGCGCAGACTGGTGACTTACATTTGTGACATGCATTACGGGATTTGCGTTTCTTTTTGGCATCGCCCGGCGCCAGACACATTTTGCAAAGGCCTTTTACGGTTTTATGTCCTCTATCGTCCACTTCATGTGCATTTGGATTTGATGGTGAGGGAAGTAATTGTACTCCCAGCACCTGTTCAATTGCATTTTTCATCAAAAATTGACTGACGATGTTGGGTGTTCTGGAACGATCGAGAATGTTTGGATGACACAACTCTTTCCCAAGGTGTTGTAGAAAATACTGGCGGTAATCTTTTGTGGTGGATGGATGGAGCTCCCTATAAATAATACATGCAGCAAGACCCATATTGAAGAACATTGCTAAATGCCAACGATTTGTCTTCCGCTTACATGTATAGTTAGTTAACATCCTATCCATCACATCGACACCACCCTTGGTCTGATTGTAGTAGTGCACAATCTCCTCTTTACCATTGATCGAGGTGCCAGCATCCAAGTGCATACTCGACAAGAGATACACAGCTTTGTTTTTTTTTCACGACCACAGATACAACAGTACAATTGTTTCGAGAGGCGTATTTCGCTGTGCCAATTTCGTCTGATACAATTTTATTTCCTTAGGGATATATGGCTTGTTACGGTGCAGGTTCAGACGAGAGACATTTTGGAACTTCGTAAATGATTGGTAAGAGCGAGCGATTATCGGTCGTGACGTTTAGGCCTGAATTCCTATACTTTGCTGTCGGTGCAAGCACGCTTGATTCGCCAACTTTCGTGTGACGCTGTCCACCCGGAGGTTTACCTGAGTAGATATGGCTTTGCAATGGGTAGCCGTTAGAGGAGTTGCATACCCAAAAAACCTTTATGCCATACTTTACCGGTTTTCTGGGTATATACCCTTCGGCTCCTACCCCGAAATGGAAACAACTGTTCATCTAACGTTATCGATTCCATTGGATAATAAAGATCTCCTAACCTCTGGTTCATCATTTTCCACAGGTCAGAAATTGGTGCGGCTTTATCCTCCAACTGCCGTTGCGGTCGGGTATACACGTTGTCAAATCGGATCGCGCGCAGAATTTGCATGAAACGATCTCTTTCCATGGCTGCTCTGAATATAGGCAACGATAATGGACTCCACAATTCTGGCAAAGCAACATTGTTCCATTTATTCACGCAATCAAAAGTAGGATACCTATGAATGTGTCCAATTCTTGATTGGTCAATAGTTTCCACGTTCGTTGCTTTGCATCCGGATTTCTGGCGTTACAATCTGCGATAATTTGATTTCCTTTTCGATTCGTGTTGATGGTTATTTGTGCTTTGATTTCGTCAGTGAACAGTAAATTGAATACGTTTTTTTTAACATCCACGGTTGAACAGATTTATCGACACCACCAGCACGTGACACAATATTTATTCGGCTTGTTCGCGATTGCGTTTGAGGAGCAGAAAACCATTCCGTCAAATCAGAAGCAACGTACATTCAGCAGCTGGAGGTGCTTCATGATTTGTTTCTTCCTCATCGCTCTCATATTCATTCACCTCGATATCGGACCCTTCAACCTCTTTGTCTGATGCGTAATCGTTTTTCTGATCTGGTAACCATTCATCATTGCCACTTAGAACATCATTGATAGGAGAGCAAAGTCCTCTTTATCGCTTTGATATAGTAAATCCAATTCCCCTTGTGACAGCCTGAAGCAAAAAACATATGAAATATATAAATCAAATCATTTTTTTGCAGATCAAAACACTGATATAAGGTGAAACATATTTTTCAAAATCTAAATATCCAGCCCTATTCCACGGTGGAAGGTCAAAAGAATTAACCGGTGCACTAAAAAATCCATCAATAGAAACAGTACACAAATCAGTACCAAATTTACCTATGCTGAATAGCTCTTGAAGCAGTGATTTCTTCTGCATCTGGAGTATCACTTAGGGCTGTTCTGTCACCCAAAACAACATTTGACGCAAAACTAGACCCCTCACCATTTGAATTTGATATTTTCATTCGTATTATTTTATAAAAGTATAAAAATATCTTGCCCTTTCCACGTGCTAATATTTACTGACCAGCATGTAGCATAATCAAAACACATTTAAACACAAACCTCTATTACCACTAGTTATAAAAATTCAAATTTCGCATGCGCTACCAAGTGTTCCGTACAAAATATATGGGGTAGAAATATACTTCCGTACGTAGAAATGGGAATAATTTTTTTGTCGGAGGACTAGGGTTAAACAGCTTTCGAGTCCAAGGACAACGCTCTCTGATAATCCGATAATCAAATTAAATCTTGAGAAAATGTTTATGGGCCTGGTGTCCCTTAAAACTTGGGTGGTGAAACCGCAATTAATTTAAATTCCATAAATTCTTCGTTTCAATTTCTACAATAAATAAATAAATCCATATTTGAGAAACCATCTTGTTTATTTTTTATTTATTTAACATGCTCTTTTAAATTTCTTTGTAAATTCCATGGCCACAGCAAGAAGAGTTAATTATACGGAGACTCTTTACCTTTCAGCCCCTGCCTACAGGGCCTGTTGATATGAATCTTATCGGTTGGTAGAATATAAGGTAAAGCACGCGTCAAAATAATAAGTCAAAGTCAAATACCGGGTGTTCACAAAAAAAATGAAAGGGGAGAAGCTTATGAACTAATAACAAAAAAAAAACTAGTGCTTTCATTCAGAAGCGATTTCGCTTTCGATTAGCGCGCGAAAGCTAAACGAGCGTATTCATTTCAGATTATCGAAATGGAAATGTTGGAAAAGTTGGGCCGAATAAAATCGGAGCCCATAACGGGCGAAAGTTTGTTTAAAACTGCTAGAACCGCGACGCACCGCGCCGTGAAAAGCGAACGAGCTTCGCAGAAATAAACATTTAATTATCAGTTGTACGTTCGTTTTGCCTGAGCTTTTATACAATGGTTCGCCGGGCTAATTAACATAGTTACACGAAATCTAGGCGGTTACGTGCTCTGATATTTATAAAACCGAGTTTCAAGGAGTCTAGGGGATCAGGTGAAAGAGAAAAAAAAAAATAATTCCGATTTAATGATGTCTTTTTTGTTAGAAAAATTCTATGAGAGGAAAGCGAGAATCTAATTTCTGTTACTTATAAATAAAATAAATAGTAGAATGAAAGTCTGGGCGCCCCAAAATAAATTTCTAACTTGGACATCTCTATCTTTTTATTTTATTATGCTAAAGTCAATGCTATAAATCACAGGCATGTGCATGCGTGAATTGAAAATGCTATAAAGCACTGCGTCCCGACGCTGAACATATTTTACCTCTTCATGTTGGCACTAGACCTGATATGAATCAGTAAATACATGCATGTGGCACTGGTATTATTTCCAAGCAGAATTTTATTTTAAATTTTCCATGTACGGTGCCTTCGCTTTTTTTTCTACGGTATAATAAAAATATAAATGCAATTTATTAACGAGATTAGGTAAATAAATAGCGAACAGAAAAGTCCCTGTTTGATATTTATTTCATGTGAATGGCGAATTGAAAACAATGATATTAGAAAAGCCGTTGAAAGCAATCTCCTATCGACAGGCGAGACTTTTATGTCAACGGAAAGAAATTGTGTGGTGTTGATTCTAACGGAGTGACAGGCGCGAAAACACGTACTTCCAAATTCAATAAAAATGTTAGACCATTCGGTATCATCCTCCGTTCGTCGGGATGAATGACGGCGGTGGTCGTAACGCGCAATTATAATATTTCTGTTTCGCACGGAGAAAAATCGGAAACTCAGGTTAAAGGGTCGTTTGGGAGATTTTGTAGTTTGATGGGTGGACCCTCGATGTACCCGGAGTTTTATAACCACACAACAAGCTCCGTGGACCGAGCGCGGGATCGGACAGATGTCTTATCGAAGAACGAACTCGTTTCACGAAACTAATTTATCTACATAAATACTTTTAGTTTCGAAACTCGTCTCATTGTTGACGGTTGTAAATAAAAGCAGCGAACTTGAGATTTCTTTTATACATATTAACCTCAGCACTAAACGCCAAATGTGTTTTTAATTAAAAGAATGTTATATGATCACATTATTATTAATTTAAAGTTATACAAGAAACTATTATTGTAAGTAGATGTTTCGTAATTAGTAACGTTTACATAAACAGTAAATTTGTGTTGTAAAGGTCTCGCTGATAGGTACTGTCACTGACATGTTAGGTAAACTTGGCTTAACATTTCTTGTCACCCAACTTTACTAATTCGGTAACAGTTAACAATCCAGGTAAAGCAGCAAGGTCCCCGCCGTTAAAGGTGTCGTGCATAGTTCGGTAATTAAATGTCAATCTGATTTAATAGTGTCCCCTGGTTTTTGCCGCGCTCACGAAAAGAGAATACATTTTCTTTTTGCACGGTTTCAATTATCTGTACGCGTCGTTCTTTCTGTAAAATGCAATGAGTGCGAGAGGTTATAGGCGATCAATGACAATGCGCACGTTCCTTCGTCCCAGTGGAGAAAAACATAATGGATTGAGGTTCGCGATGAGGAGTGTTGCTAAAAGCGTTTCTTTCTTTCTTTACAGTTTGAAATTTCATTCTGGCACTTCACTATTACATTGTTATAGAATTTTAACTTAAATTACTTTTCATTGTATTTCGGAGTTTCATTAAGAAAAAGCTTGCCTTTTCCGTGTTCTTGTATTTATTTTATGCGAGACGTCACGAAAAATTTTAATGAACTCACAAACTATGTAACAATTATTTCCATTTTAGTACCTACAACATTGTTCGGATATTTATTCAAAACAGTTACATACCTGAATTAATAAACGGGTTAGCGATTTAAAAAAAATATTATTTTATTATATTTGCAATAAAAATTAGGTGTCGCTTTTAAAAATCGAACGTTATTGCGTTAAACAATGCCAATCCAGATAATATCAGCGTTACAATAATATCAATAAAATATTGATGCTTGTTTTCGAGTTAATAAATCCATTGAAATGATTCCAACATACATGAAATAAATTTAATGTAAATTTCAAAATGTTTTAATAACCAAATTGCATTATGTAACTTGTTAACAACGGAAATGCAACAGTAATTACAAATATTAATTTTTTATGAACGCAGGTCCAGCTTGTATAAAATTTACGTATTTTACCAAACAATGCTGACTAGATTAATAATTAAATTACACGGAATGTAAATATTTTTTATTTATAAACCTTCAAAAATTAAATAATCATCTCTGACATAAAGTAATTGATTACCAATTTCAGTTATAACTACAACTCATACAAATGGAGTAATTTAAATAATACATTATGAAGCTTTTGTTAAAAATAAAAGAATTCGACTTCAGTTTCCAAATTTTTCGTACCGAAATACTTGATGAAAATAATAACTAGGTAAAAGTTTACTTCTAATGACACATAATTTTATTTAACTTGCATAAAGTGTGTAGAAAATAAAATATTTGACATTTCATGTGCACGGAAACTCTTGCCCTTTAATAAACATTGTGTCACGTTCTTTAATACAAGTGATTAAAGCAAAATGGCCTTCGGGTGTTTCTGCGAGACATACTTTAATGTTGATGTTGGGACTGAAAATGCAAAATAGCTGAAGCCTGAATGTGTTGCTTTAGCGCTGCCCTACCCTTATCAAGGCTGTTACAGCTGTTGGAATTGATGTCATTAAATACGAGCCGGAATACCAAAACAATCTTGCAGGTTCTTATTTTTATTTACGCTTTCTTTCGGTTCCGTCTGTATTGCTTTTTAAGACCTCGTTTAATTATGCGCCATTAAAAGATAAACAAAACGCCCCTTATATAGATAAACGGAAAACGAAATGAAAAACTTGCCCGCATTTATTTTCTCTTAACGCTTTGCACGTAGAGTCTAAAATACTATTTGAATCAAAATGATAAGAGTATTGGAAACTTTTTTTTTTATAGTTGGCTCACATTCAAGGCAGGCGCCCTTATACATGATATAATCAATAACCATCACATTTCCACGTTTAGATCAAGTTAATATGATAATAAGTTATCTTAGGATTTGCATCGATCTAGAAGAGCACGAGAGTGATGGATCTGATGATAAAGATGTTGCGAGTCAGTGTTTTGCTTCATGGTATAAATTCCACGGGTAAACATCGATTTAATTCTGCTTTAGATGTGAAGGGTTGGAAAGACGAAGACGTTAAGTATGAATTATTTTTAAATACGCTTGACGACAATACACAAACCCTACAGAATTGCATCTGACACAAAATAGTTTTGTTTAAAGCAAATTGCACGTACATTTATTAGAGTGAAATTTATCGAAAGAGATCGTAGCAACTTCAGTTGAAAATTAATTCGAAGCGACCCTATACAGGGCGATTCTTGAATAAACCGCAAAAAAGAACCTGTGAAAGGAATTAAATAATAGTTTATGAGAAAAATATTAAAAAAATTCTTTGGGAAAATTTATAATTAATTAAAAATGACCCCAAAAAGCACGTTACGCCAATGTGTATGGAGTTCGTCGCAATCGTAAGTTTTACGCTATCGTGTTTTCGTACGTTTTATTGTGTTTATTACCCAGAGCAATAAAACTAAATAAAAGTTAATCGTAAAACTTATTTAATAGAGGGAACGCCGCTGTAATGAACTGCCTCAAACATTTAAATTCATCCGTGCGTTTATTTATTTATTAACACGAAGACGATCATAATAAAATTTATAATTACTCTAATTTTTTGTAAAGCGTGAGCTTTATTGTTAATAACATTCGATTTTAACAATTAAGCAGTTTAGTTCTGGCTCTTCTTGAAAATAATATTTGCGCAGGGGATATATGTAAACCACTAAGGCTGGGTTGCAAAAAAGTTTTAAGTGAGGATTAAATTGAAGCCTAAGCTAGAATGTGACACATAATATGCCGTACGTCATTTGTCTGTCAAATTCTAACTTAGACTTAAATTTAATTCTTACTTAAAAGTTTTATGCAACCCAGCCTAATAGGAGAGTTACGATAATCTAGTAAACATATTTCTAAATGTGTGTTATTTTCAGAGCTTTTTCGCAATTTGTACTGTTCTTTCAGCTTGGCCATTGGTATTTGGATAATGTTTGAGAACTTGTTGTTGAACACTTTTTAGTTTTGTAATAACTTGAAAAGCAGTTTTGTTTTCCAATTTTATTACTTCAAGCCACTTTGAGAAATAATCTTGTAATGTTAAATAACTAACGCCTTTAAAGTCTAGTAAATCACAACCAGCTTTATTAAATGGAATATCAGGAATGTCATGATGTCATGATGTTCTTTAGTTTTTGATTTATTAAATTTTTCACAAATCGAACAACAAGAAATTAAATTTTCAATGTCAGTCATCATTCCTGGTTAAAATGTGACTCATGTAATAGATTTAACAAAATTGCCTAAAAGTATTAGGAACAATAAGTCTAAAATTTAGAAAAGCAAGTCCATCTTCGACTGTAATCTGATCTTGAAGTTTGTAATAAAATTTTACTTTGTCTTCCACATGTTCTTTATTTTTTGGCCAACCCTTATAGTGACAAAAATTATTTTTGATAAAATCTCATCTTCTGTTGTAGCTTTTTGAAAATCTTTTCTCTTTTCATCTGATATGTTAAGACCTAAACTTATAGAATGAACTTCTTCTGTTAACCACTCATTACCCTCATTATCTTCATTTAAATAGGAACGTGATAGTAAATCTGCTATGTATATAAATTTTCCGGGTAAATACTGCATTTCTTTTTGATATTTCATTAATTTTAGTCTCGTCTTTTTAATTCCGTTTGACGCAATGTCAGCAATTTTTTTATTCACTATACCTAAGAGAGGTTTATGGTCAGTTAAAACTTTACATTTGCGTCCATAAATAAAATTATGACATTTTTGAGTTGCAAATACTGTACTCAATAACTCTTTCAATTTGAGCAAAATCTTTTTCTTTTTCACTTAAACTTCTAGAAGCAAAATAGATGGGTCTATTATTCTGTAGCAACACACAACCAAGACCATATTGTGAAGCATCACACTGTGAAATTATTTCTTTATTATTATCAAAATTTGCTAAAATGGGTGCTTTTAATATTAGTTTTTTCATTTCTTCTAATGTCTCTGTATGTTTTGATTCATTGTCTTTTTTAAATAATTCTCTAAGAGGTGACGTTATTTCAGAATAATTTGGAATAAATTGTCTTAAAAAATTAAACATACCTAAAATGCTCTGCAGCTCTTTAACATTTTTCGGGTTTTTAACAGGCTGAATGCTTTCACACGATCCTTATCAATTTCCATTCCAGTTTCTGTAAATACATGTCCTAAATATTTTACACTTGTCTGTTTATACTGTACTTTATCTTTATTACATTTTATTCCGATTGTCTAGCTCTTTTTCATACTTTATTTAGGGCCGATACTTTCATCACCGATTAACTTTAACCTTTGGTTTATTCCCATGCCTCCAATTGTAAAGACAATTGTTTCTATGGGAATAAACCAAAGATTATAGTTAATCAGTGATGAAAGTACCGGTATATAATATGTTATCATGTTCTTCAGCATTATCTGCAATGATTAGTATGTCATCAAAATATACTATGACACCCAGTATGTCACTAAATTTTTTTAAATTTAGATATTGAAAGTATTCAGAGGCCATCGACAAACCAAATGGTAATCTTTTAAATTTGTGGCATCCAAATGGTGTCGAAAATGTACAAAGATCCCTTGGTTTCTCATCGAGTTTTACATGCCAAAATCCTTGTTTTAAATCTAAGACAGTGAAAATTTTATATATATATATAATCAAAAATCTTATGGTACCATTACAGTGTAAGGTTTAAACTTATTACTACTCATCTTTAAAACTATTCTTCGTCACTTTCATTCTCAGTATATATTTTCTTTGCCCATTCCTTTTTTGTTTTTTGCTACTTGTTTTCCTTCTATCCATGTTAGTCCTCTTTCTTTTAGGTTATTTGCAATTTCCATATCCCAGGTCTTTCTTGGTCTCCCTCTTCCTTTTTTTTGTTGCGTTCTTGTTTCCCAGATTCTTTTTGTTGTTCTTTCTTCTCTCATTCGTACTACGTGTCCAAACCATCTCAGTTGGTTTCGTTTGATGGTCTTCAGGATCGATTCCACTTCTAGTTCTTCTCTTATTATATCATTTCTAATTCTATCCCTTCGAGTTACTCCTTTTATGCCTCTTAAGAATCTCATTTCCAAGGCCTGAATTTTTTAAAGACTGTTATTTTCGTTATTCTCGATATCTCTTTTTTCCTGAGGACTGCATTTTTCAAGGCGTAATAGATTTTGGTCGCATTCTCCATTCTCTCATTTATTTCCGCTTCTATTTTTCCATTGCTTTGTATTTTCACACCCAAGTACTTGAATGATTGTACTTTCTCAATCTGTATATCGTCTATCTTTATTTCTGTATCTCGGTCTTCTTTACCTAGTACCATCACCTTAGTTTTTGTAGCATTTATCTTTAGGTTTTTAGTACGTACGTACGTACGTACGTCCATATCCGCTAGTTGTATTGCAGATCTTGTTCCTTCTTTGCATAGATCAGCAAATCATCGGCGAATACGCTCTCGGATATTTCTATTTGTTCCATATTCTTGTAACCCATCTTCAGTTTTTTTACTTTTCCTTTAATTTCTTTTAGAACGTCATCCATTACTAGGTTAAATAGCGTTGGGCTGAGGACTCCTCCTTGTCTTAGACCATCCGTCATTGTAATTTCTTCGGATTGTAAATTCCCGGCTCTTACATAAGCTCTTGTGTTTTTGTAGAAGCTCTTTATACATTGGGTCAATTTATCATTTATCTTCCTCTGTTTCAAACTTTCCCATATTGTTCCTTTTAACTCTATCAAACGCCTTTTCTAGGTCAATAAATGCCACGATTACCTTATCTGTTGGGAGTTTCTCTATTAGCTGTTTAATAACAAAAATATGGTCTTGTACTCCTCTTCCTTTTCTAAATCCACATTGTGAGTCTTCCAGCTAATGTTCAAGTATCTCCATTAATCGTCTTTCAAGGATTCTTTCGTATACTTTTGCTACTACCGACAACAGTGTAATTCCTCTATAGTCATTACACTCCCGTTTATCCCCTTTTTTATGTATTGGTAAAATAACTCCCAATTCCCGCTCTTTCGGTATCCTCTCTTCTTGCCATGCCTTGTTGAACAGTGTAGTAATTATGTATAGTACTTTGTCTCCCAGATTCTTGACCATTTCTGCCGTTATTCCATCATGTCCAGCCGTCTTTCCTCTTTTTAATTTCTTTATAGCCTCTTTCTCCTCATCCATCGTTATTTCTTCTTGTTCTTGATTGTGTTCCGTACCCTTTGGTTTCTGTTGTTCCTCGGTTACTGTTGCTTGTTCTTGTTATATTGTTAGTATTTCTTCAAAATACTGTTTCCATCGGTTTATAACGTCTTCTTCTTTGTTTAGTATCTTTCCATCTTTATCTTTTATATTTTTAATTTTTTTTAATCGACTTGAGAATTTTGTAGAATAACTTTCGGTTTCCGAAGTAGTCCCTTTCCATCTTTTCACCAATTTCTTCCCATGTTCTTAGTTTTGCTTGTTTTACCAGATCCTTGACGAGTTCCTCTGTTGTTTATATATATCCTGCATCCTAAGTATTCTTTCCATCTTTGCTTCTTCAACTTTCTCTCTTCTCTTAATTCCTCGTTCCACCAGCTTGTTTGTTTCTTTTTCCTATTTATTCTTGTATTTCCACAAATTTCTTCCGCTATTCTCGTCAATAGTTCTTTTGTATTTTCCCATATTTCTTCTAATGTTAGTCTGCTTGGGTCTTTACTCATCTTGTTCATCTCCTCTTCTACTCTTTGCTTTATATTTTTTTGCCACCTCTTCTTTTCCCAGCTCGTACGTTTTAATTTTTACCTGAATTTATTTATTTTCTTTTTATGAACTTCCTTTTGCCCCTCTGTCCTTATTTTCATTTTTGATACTACTAAGTAATGGCCAGAATATATTTCAGATTCTCTTTTAACTCTTGTGTCTTTGTTATTTCTGTTATTTCCTCAATTATTGGTGTTAAAATATTAGTGGGTTTCTTAATTACATTGTTTAAATGTTTTGGATCCAAGGATAATCTCAGGATATTATCTTTTTTTTCTACTATAACTAAGTTACTAACCCAGCTTTCTGGTTTATCAACTTTTGTAATGATATCGTTTTTCTCATATTTTCTTTTAAATAACTTATTGTACATTATTTCTGGTAATATGCTAAGTTCTGCACCTGACTCAAGTTTCACCAATATTTTTTCATTTTCGAGTAATAATTTCTGGCACCATTTCCTTTTCCTTAATTCGTCATCATTAGCGCCAAATGCTATCGATTACTAATTCTTCAACTTCTTCTTTTTCTTGTATTTTTGCTTCTTTGATATTTTTAACCTTGCAACACGCCCTAAAGTGATTGATTTTCTCGCACTTTGTACACTTCTTGCCATAAGCTGGACACTGTTTCGGACCATGCACCTTGTCACATCTTCTGCATTTGAATTTTTCATTATTATATTCTTCAACCCTCTTATTTGTTTGTTTCGTTGTTACTTTATTAACTTCAACACTTCTTTGATGTAGGTCATTTATTTGTACCTTTGATACTTCAGCCGATCGACAATATTCAATTGCTTTTAGTAAGTCCAGTCCATCTATACCCATACGAAGCAGTCTTTCTTGTAAGTTTCTATCGTGTATACCAATGACTATTCTGTCCCTAATCATTTGTTCCTGAAGACAATCAAATTCACACGTTTTTGATAACTTTTTAACATCGGTTAAAAATTCCTCAAATTTCTCACCAGGATGCTGCTAACGTTTAAAAAATTTGTATCTTTCATACACTATATCTTTCTTGGGGTTACAATAACCTTCGAACGCCTCAAATATTTTCTCTAGGTCCTTTTTGTGAGCTTTTTCTAGCTTAAAGGTATTCAAAAGTTCAACACCTTCTTCACCAACTGCCTTTAGAAAAATAGCAACTTGTGTTTCTACATCTTTCTTATTTTTACCTGATGCTCTCATGAAAATTTAAAAATTCTGTCTAAATTTATGCCGATTATAGCTCAGATTTCCACGTAGTCTAGACAGTTTAACTATAATCTCTGATTTCTATTCATGTATTGGATTATTATTTGGCGGCCTTATTGAAGAATCAACCTGTAGATGGCATTTCACACAATATACTAGGGCCTTGGATTAGTTTTGTTCTACGGTAGCACATCTTTAAATGCAAAAAAAGGTATTATCAGACGTATTTCTATATACAAGGTTTAAATTAATGTTGAAAAAAAAATTGAAGAAATGATTCCTGTATTGATCCTAAGTAGAAAAGCTTTTATAAACGTGTGACCTAAGTTGTTTCCTTTTCGATGTACAAGAGTGACAAAGATTAATTTTAATTAATCCACCTCAACGTATCTGTTTGAAAGAAATTTGTCTGGGTGTGTTGGTCGAGTTTTTGAATTTGAAACACGCAATCAATTTTAATTAAACTGTTTGTGAATTTCAAAAGTAAGTGAAAAGTTGATGGCATCGCGAAAATATTTACAATCTGCCGGCGGCGGCGGAATAAATTCCGTACAATTAATCAATGTGTGAGAGATAACTTCGACAATAAATCATTTGAAAATTATGTTTAAGATACATAAAACTTCAGTCTGCGCTGGTATACGCGGTTATGTAGGTATAGTATTACGGCGAGTTCGCGTCCGCCAGGACTATAAATCTATCGGTCGCAAACTCGTAAGCTGTAGCTGGATACAACCACCGTTTGTTCGCTCGAGAAGACCGCGCCACCCTCCGGCTTGTTGAGCTTCTGGATATTGGCTCATATGAACCTATTTGTTTTGAAATCCCGATGAAATGGAGAAACAAACTGTTTGCTCCTCTGCTATATACTTTTACGTCTGTATCGTATTCGTTTATTGCATTTATATTATACGTAATATAAATGTTTATTTATCATTATGTATGCCGACATAAAGCGCCGGCGTGTTCGGTTCAAATCAATTTATGCCACTTTTATGACGCTTTTATGACAAACAATTTTCGCTTTACGATTTTCACAATATATACGCGAGCTTACTAATCGTGCTTTCCGTCGAATACCAGCAGGGAGTAATTTACCTTTCGGTTATTCCAAAATCACAAGGCAGTTGCAAAACACGTTTATCGGTTTGTCTGCTTTGTATGTTTCGTCTTCTGTTTCAGATCTTCTAAGGGTGAGAATTCCCAAAAGCACAAAAACTAGGTTCGCTCGCTCAAGTTTCAAAGTCAAGGTGGATTTACAATAACGTAAAACAAAACGTAATTTGCTTGATGAAGCACTTTATAATACAAATATTATTCTTACTTTAAATTTTAGTAAATTATTTAATCATCTTCTTTTTTGATTGTATTTCAGTATTTAGATCGAAGAGACTTTACCTTTGTTTCACCAGACAGTCTTCGCATTTTCCATTAATGTAAGCTGCATAAAGTAATTTAATAATTTACTATGATCAGAACTTGAAAACCCGTCAGCGCCTTATTTTCGCTTCGGTCTTTGTGGAGAACACAAAGCCGAAGCTCCTGAAAGCCGAACGAAATTCAATATTGTTTATGTTAATTTTCTAGACTTTATTAGACGCTGTATTTTGTTTGATATTTTGCAAATAAACTTTCTTTGTAGCGTCTCTAACAGGTTGCCGTAACCTACGTTGCGCCTTTGAGTAGAGAGACTTGAAAGGAAACGCAAATCCGTGTTAAATTCTTACACTTAAAGCTCGGATGGTACATAAAGGTGACGCCCACACACGTTTCAACCACAACCACTGTAATATTTTTACAAAACGATTTGGAAAAAATTAAAACAAAACTTGGAAATTGGAAAGTTAAAATCGACCGAACGAAAATAAAAATTGAAACAGTCACTCGATTTGTCCGAAATAAATAATAAAAGAAGTGTGTCGGATTTATGCCATCCACCATGTAATATTCGCGTGCACACGGTCAATTCATTTTAACATAAAAGAGATATTACATTTTGATTTTGAGCGAATAGAAGCTCCACTTGTCAATAACTGTCCTCGTATCGATGCCAATCTCCCGTATCCAATATGACCGATCACAACGCTCGATTGATTAATAATGCTGTCATGAAAGTATCGCACTTGAAATTATCATTAGTTCACTTGCAAATTGTAGTGATCACAATACGGGTATCATTATACACAGTTTAATTTATGGAAAGCTAATAACGTCCACGCCGAAATTACACGTGGATTATGAATTGTTAGATGACTAAAGCCAGAGCGAGTGAATAACGACGATATTTGGTACTACATCAAGAGTTGAATACATACTACAAAATATGTATTGATTTAGTTTGCCTTTAAAAGTATTTCATTTTTCTTATACGTAAACATTTTTATATAAAACAAAGCCTTTATACATTATTATTTCTATCCATCATTATTCCTTGCCTTTTTTGTACTTATGAGTACATGAGTAGAAACTCTTTAAAAAAAATACCCGTCTACAATATATGCTCATTTTACCTACTAATTATCCATCACCGAAAATACAATTAAAATTTGTATGGTATAAGAGAAATTCTAGGTTGCTTTAATACGTTAATCAAATTCTGTCAACGACTTTAAGAGAATTTTTCTATTACCCCTAGCAATTTGCAATTGACCCAAATCCATTTATTCAGGATTCACCCCGAAAAGTTTTAATCAAGTATGCCCCGAAATTAAACTGTATGTGACGATCTGCGCGCAACTGATATTTTAGCCATTGTGTATATTGTGTAATTACATGTCTGTGTTGCATATTGTGCAACTGTGTACACCTCCGATATACGGTCGTAATTAAACTTGTCAACCCATTCCAGCGAAAACACTCCATCTTTGTTTAAAATTTTCAGTACGTGCTAAATTATACAGAGTGGAACGAAATGATTCTCAACTAGTTACCTTTGAGTTACCCACGTAAAAATACCAAGTGCCACTCTACGAAAATAATGAAGGCAGTAAAATATACATCAACATTCAAAATGTGATTTATTACGAAGGGATGACATGAATGAAAAGGTGGGATTGAAATCGAAAAGAAAGTCATCGAAAATAAGCCACAGCAAGAGTGGGAAGGGGCCACCATTTTGCTGCATGCTTACAACTACATGAGGTTTCATATCATTAAAATTGTGCTGCAATATATCCTGTGCTATCTAAGTGATCCTTGGCATTAGCTCTTGCAAATTATTAATTCTTTCTTTGTAGACCTTGCTTTTAAAAAAGCCAAATATACAGAAATCTGCCCAAAACTCGACTTGCTCCAAAAATGCGATCAATATTTGTTCCATAAAACGTCGATCGTGGAAGGATATTGGCCCTTTGATTCTATGGCGGGGTACTGCTAACCATATTCCTACTTTAACATGCTGAAAAGGAGCCTCAAGGAAATTGTGACGAATTAACAACAAACCATTAATTTCACAAAATGAGTCTTCTGGCTGAGTTCTCTTCAAGGGTTTCTGGTGTGGAATTGCTTAATTCTCTTTTGCCAGCTTTTTGATCTTCTGATGTTCATGTGATTTGTAAAGAAACCGCATAGAGGTAGCTGGTTTAAAAAGAAACGGATAAAGGAAGACGTTCAAAGGAAGCCGAGTGCTTCTTAATTTAGCTTGAAGTTTTCCGCGGCCGTCATTCGTAATTAAATTGGCTTCCGATTGCAACCGCGTCACGTTGATGACTACTACTGCTAACATTTCGTTTTCTATTGCAGAAGAACTTGCTGCTCCTAGTGGTGTTGCTGCTGTTTCTCATTAATCATTGAGACTGAGTAGGCATGTCCATGCTTATGGTATTTATAGTGGTCGGTGGGGCAGTGAGTCGGAATAGTGAGCGGGGATTGGTCTGCTGGAACGTGGCGGATAGCTAATGAGATGTTAAGGCTTCGGCTTGATTATAGGCTCCGAACAGTCTTTGAATTATTGTGATGGTGTCGGGAATTGGGACTTTGGACTACATCGAAGCTGACCAGAATGTCCCGAGGGTCTGAGAATACCTCGTGAATCTTTCCTTTTCTTTTTGGACGAAGTTGTAACGTTGTTATTTCGTCGAACGCGATATTTGCGGTTATTTGGTAACTCCGCATTCTTCAACGTGCGAGTGCGTGGAAGCATAAAATTTATCCCCGTTCTCTTGCTTTCGAACTTCGAAGAAGGGCGGACGTCTGAAGCTAGGTGGACGATTGTATCAGTGAAAATTAGTGAATTTTGAAAATTTTCGTTTACGGCTGAAGGCTGGATTTATTCGTCTACTCGTCCTGTTAATGGTTGACAACATAATTGTTCGGGTGTTTCAACCAGAAATCGTTTTGACGGAGTAAAGCCCAGATTACTTTTTTAGGGTTCCTAGTTTTATCGTCTCGCACATTGCTTCGAGGTAAATATAGCTTGTGTTTTTAATGTTCGTTGAAGTCTCAGGTTCATTTTCGCATTTCTTTTTAGACGATTTTGTGGAGGAGTGGTTAAATAACCGCCCATGTTAAGTACTATTTGCTATGGCATAGGAGAGAAGCTAAGTCGCCACCGTCGTTGGACAGATCTGAACAAATTTTCTGGGATCAAACCGCCGCCGTCTACAGATCCAAGGTTAACGTTGTTGTCGTACAAGAGAGGTCGCCGCTTCGGTATCAGGTGGTAAACATCTGTCAACTTATGCAAGTTTATCATCTCTGGCAAGATAAGTCACTTCAAAATTTACTTTTTTTTTCGATTCGTCTTATTATTTCAAACATTACCAAACGTTAACTGTAAGGTTACTTTTAATATGTAAATTTATTGGTTACGTATACCCAGTATACTTAATTGAATATTGAATTTCTTTGCGTGGATTCTGACGTCGACAAATCTACCGATCGAGTCAAGCTCCCTCCGGCTGTATGATCATTGGAGGACAACTGAGCTGCTTATACAGGGTGGCGCATTCGGATTTTCTTATATGCATAACATTTTCCGGCCAAGAGTAAATTGGGTCTTTTCCTGTCTGAATGATCCCGACCTCCTTCGGTGAGCTAGACGAGCTGGGGAATATTTGCAGACTAACGGGTAAGTTAGGGCTAGTGCCTAATTTATGTCAGAATTGTCAACTATGAAAATAGTCTTATGTATAGGCCAACCGTATTTGAAAACATCTATTCCATTTAATTTTGTTTACCTAATATCTACTGCCCATAGAGTAGGTGTCAAAGTGCTGGGAATTGAGGATGAAGGTTTCAATTTGGTATGTTAGATATTTTGAGACTTTGTAAGTTGGAGAGTTGATTACGTTGACTATGGGACGTAACGGTGTATCAGATTTGTGGATTTTAGGGAAACCGTAGAGTCTGGGAATTCTGGAGTCACGGGATCAAGATTTTTTGCGTTTGTAGAGGGATAGAAGAAGATTTTATTAGGGCTGTTTTGGTATGTTCTACACGTGAGGTTGGATTACGTCTCAAGGGTTGGTGGGCAGAGTCGTCTAATGGGATTTTATTTTCGTGCTGTGGGTGCTGGCAGTGAGTTCGTGGGTGCAAACGGCTTGTTCGTAGGTAAGTCCGTCTATTAGTTGTCAGTTCGTTTGATATGAGAGTATTGGTGAACTCTAGATGAAGGTGAAATATAATAGCAGAGAGGCTTGAGATTAATATTGGATAAACTGGATACGCTCTAGTTCGAGAACGCATCAAGGACAAACTGATGCATCGAAGGATTTTTGTTAGAAGTAAGGGTTTTTAATGGTGTTCGATGGTTAGGAAAGTAGATATAACATCACCTCAACGAATAACAAAAATTAAAGAACAAATTAACATACCAATTTTTGTCGAAGTTGTCCCAACTGTCTTGTCCTCCTCGCGCTTCTGTAAACCGATCATTCAAGCTAGGAGCTTAGGACCACCACAAATTATTGTAATGTGATTCTAATTCTGGCTAACTTATGTAAGCTTCGGGTTGGTTATAGGCTCTGAACAGTCTTTGGATGATTGTGATGGTGTCGGGAATGGGGACTTTGGTGAAAAGAGATTCTAAGCTCGAAGCTGACCAGAATGTCCTGAGGTTCTAAGATTATTTTTTTTGGACGAAGTACTGAGATAAAGATTTCAAGTGTTTGTGGAGGGATAGGAGAAGATTTTATTAAGGCTGTTACGGTATGTTCTACACATTCGTTAGAGTAGCAATACGACTGAGGGTCTGAGGATACCTCGTGAATTTGTTTTGAACGAAGTGCTGGGAATTGAAGATGAAGGTTTCACTTTCGTATGTTAGATATTTGGAGACTTTGTAGGTTGGAGAGTTGATTGCGCTGACTATAGGATGTAACGGTGTATCGGATGTGTGGATTTTAGGAAGACTATATAGTCTGGGAAATCATGGGGATCAAGATTTCTTGTGTTTGTGGAGTTAGGGGAAGATTTTATTAAGACTGTTACGGTACGTTCTACACATTCATTAGAGCAGCAATACGTCATATTGAGGAATACGGATTTTCTGCAACGAGTTCTTCCACTTGTTCGACGACATTTTGGACAGTTTGTCGCGTTTCCCCTTCTGTGGACTCTCTTGGTAATTTGGCGAACATGTTGGTGCAAGACAGTTCTTCAACAATTTTGTCGAAACTGAGCTTTGCATTCAAGGATGGAATATTGATATTCCCCATTTACTACGGGTCCAGATCGGAATAAGCTTCAATTACAAGGTATACATTTTAATCGCCTGTTAAATGAATTCAAAAATTTGTAATAATTGTTAATTTGTCTGATTTGTGAGACTTATTGACAGAACTAGCAAATTCAAAAAGCTTAGAGGGGTACAAGAAAATTCCAAATGTACTTAACTGGATGAGATTCATTTTGTTCCACTTTGTATTTCTCCCATTGTATCCCCCCACATAATTTTTACATGCAGGAATTTTCGATTCTCCCGAAGATATAAAATAATTTTGCTTTTAATATTCAATTAAATTTCCAATTTATTTGTAATTAGTGTAAGTCTAGCAAATAAGACTATAACGTCATTAAATCCACGGGTAAAGTCAATTCATTTGGTCTTAATTTCATTAAACCACAAGCCCGGAGAGGATTAGTTCAATAATACAGCGGCAGGCGAACACGGATATTCCCGATCAGGGAAAAAAAAGGACGCTTTGTTTTTGTAATCCCCAATAAAGTTCATCTGAAAGTGCAACGCGAAATTCGGCCATCTCCTTCGGGCAGGTGCCTTTCGATATTCAAGCAAGCGAGATCCCTCTCAGTTTTTGCATTCTCGCGTTCATCTATTTGCTCCGGGATTTAAATTGGGGGAGTATAATAGAAATGCTGACACGATAAAACATTTTTAGATGCACTTAGCGGTGAAAATCACTGAGGCATTCAATAACGAGCTTTCTCAATAAAACGGAGTTCTTAGCTTACTTGACGTTCAAGTACCGCGATTTATTAGGATTTTACAGTGTGAATCTTTTTTTCTTTCTTGCTTGCTTTAAAACATGAATGAGCACTATCATTTTAAAACGTAATCATTTATCATAGCAGATGATCCAAAACTTAAAAGTATTTTCATTACTAGAAAGTCTGCAGTTTTAATCAATACCTTACAAGCAGGACCGGATTTATCTACTGAATAAGAAGGGCATTTGCCTCTGGCAATAACTTAAAAGCTAACAGTTTAAAATTATACTGTTTTGTATCAACAAATTCCATTCGAATTATAGCGTATTGAGAGCGTGTTCTGAATTGATTAGGTATATTACGTTCTATTTATATAGTTATCATATTCGATGATGCGTGACGTTTCACTCCAGTTTCATTTCATCAAGTACGACAACTGTGTAAATAGAAACTTCCCACTAAGAGAGTAATTCAGTTTCTGAACCAGTTCAACACAAGTTCTTTTTTTTTAATAATAACAACAAACCAGTCCTGTTTTCTTTCATCAATTCGATACATAACTAAGTATCATTGACAATGTTTTGTTTTGGTGAAACTTTTATGCACTCCTGTATTAAATATTCGTTTTGATGTGTTCGATGAAACGCAAACATTCGAAATTGGTTCCTCAACGTGAAACTGTTGAAATTTCAAGCGCGCGACCAATAAAATGATACTCCGGCGGAAATATTAAGTAAGAATAATGTGTAGGTAAACAAAAAGGGCTATAAGTAAATATTTGTGTCGGTGGTTGAAATGTTGTCCCGTGTAAATTCCCTCGTGTGTAATTCTATCCTTACGCGCATTCGGACTTTGTTCTTTCTTCTTTAATGTCCTGACCCACTCGATCAATCATGTTGGAAGCTCTTCCGATACGGCCATTAATCAAGGTGTTTGTCTTTACTTATAAATTTCGTACGAGGTAACGGAATGCTAAATCAGTTTACAATCAGTTATAGTTTCACGTTCCTTTCAGGCGCCGTTAATAAATTAAAAATAACTTATTTGCGTATTACCTCAAGCAACGCTCTTTTTTGTACCCCAAAGATTAACAGCCGTTCATGTTTGTCTTTTAATTGGAGGGATTGGAAACTTTGAAGTCGACTACTGAGTTTTGCTTGTAATATCGCGGCGTCGACTTTATTAAAGTTAATTAATAAACATAATTAAATTCGTTGAGACTCGAATTTAAATATTTTGCATAAATCGATTAAGACAAAAGCAAAGTGTAACAAGACTCGAAAGTAATTTAATTTCGTGGTTCCATTCGGGATGTATATTATTTGTGTTGTAATAAAACTTGGCTTAATCAAGTTATGCTCGAATGTTTGTGTGGAAAATTTGCTAATTTTGATCTGTGCAAACAGAAAGTAGATGTTTTCTTAACGAAATGGAACATGAACACAATTTGACTACTGTATGGGGTGTCCAATAAATAGCCAGAATGAAGTTATATTTTTTTTATTACTCTTTGATGATCCCATTTCTGAGATGTTTCCTCATAGTTCACAAGTACAAGTTCCATTTATAGAATTACTACTTTTCCTTTCTAAAAATGTCATAACATATAAGAATAAATGATGATATTACTGAATGGTTAATAAAATTCGAATTTCATTGGAATATTGGAGTTTTAGGAAATTAGTTGAGCAGTTAAAAACTTAATGGCACAATTTACTTTGGAAACAGAATAACTATATTAGTTTTGTTTTCAAAGTTCGCTTCGGCCATTATTTGGTCCCAGCTTATTAAGCGAAAGTGCCTATTCGGGGAGACTTTAGAACCGTAACGTAAAACCACTACTGAAACTGTTTACGAAGATGACCCAATTGCTGCACAGTACTTGTGGGTAATATAGGAAATTGAATTTCGTTTATAAAATAGCGCGCCGATACGACAAAGTTAATAAAGTAGAACTAATGTGTTATGAAGGCATATTATAGGAAAGCTGTCTGCTGTGGCTGAATTCACTCTTACGAGATGCGTTTAACACTGTTGCAACAGAAAATTTCGATCAATGATACTTACGCTTCAACCAAAATTAATTTTATGTTTTTATATTAGACACCATTTATTGAAGATAACTTACAAAGAACATTAGGTAAGATAGTCTTCACCCAGATAAAAAAAAATTAGGGTAGGAGATGTTCTCTCAATATCTTTTTCATTATAATTTTTATCTTGTGGGTTAAAGTGATATCTCCAGTGTAATGCATCGTGACTAGTACCCGTCAAAACAAATTTACGACGACATAAGCAACCTTCTTCTTCTTCTCCTTCGAAAGATTTACTCGTTGGGAGTTTTAATTTAGCCGCCCGTGCTATTAGCGAACACCCCGTCTCTTACGCACAATAAAGTTATTTTCAACCCCTCGTGTAATATCAATGACATCGGCTTTCCATTTTACCAATAATTCCCTTCCATCACTGGGGTCTGGGTAATTGGTTTTTGCACTTTGTGCAGGGAAATGAAGAATCATTTCGAAACTCAATTAGTGCGATGCAAGCGGCGTTATCCCCAACAGTTAGCGAGTAGTGGGCCGACGCCTCTGAAACTTTGTTTCGCAAGAAACAGTTTCACAGAAATACTCGCTAGAGCAATTAAACGATTAGGAGGAGAAATATTGCGGTAATATGTTTCCAGCTATGTGCAAGGAAGTTTAAATCTAATGGATAAATATCTCCGCAATATATGAAGCATTTTATAAATGACGTTCATACATTTACGTAATATTTATTACAGGTATTACTTGCACTCATTTCACAAAGATAATTACAATTTACATTGTATCAAAAGTGAACAACGAGAGGATTAGTAGAAGACGTGTACCAAGTTAAAGATAACGTTGGAGAGCATGGACCAATGTATGTTAGAAAAAAATTTGACAGTGATTTGATGGCATTTTTCAATAACCCAGTCGAAGAAGAGCAGTTAGTTAAAAAAATTGGATATGAAAATGAAGACGTTCAATAGAACTGAGTGCTTGTGTGAACTGATCATTCCAGTAAGGAGAATAACGATCGTCTTCCTTATTTGATCCCACTTCTGGCAAACTTTTTTCTATTTCTCCAAATTTCAATCTTTTCCGGTCTTCTTATTTTGAGCCTTCCTATACGTCGTGTACTTTAAGAATTTCAAGAAAATGAGTCTTCTGGCTGAGTTCTCTTCAAGGGTTTCTGGTGAGGAATTGCTTAATTCTCTTTTGCCAGCTCTTTGAGCTTCTGATGTCCATCTCATTTGTACAG
The DNA here is from genome assembly GCA_039766575.1 of Serrognathus titanus. Lineage (NCBI taxonomy): Eukaryota > Metazoa > Arthropoda > Insecta > Coleoptera > Lucanidae > Serrognathus > Serrognathus titanus. The sequence continues at coordinate 75,562,894 of CM077912.1, forward strand.
GAACCGCATAGGGGTAGCTGGTTTAAAAAGAAATGGATGAAGCAAGACAATCAATAGTAGACGAGTGCTTCTTAATTTAGTTTGAAGGTTTCCGCTACCATCATTCATAATTAAATTGGTTTCCAGTTGGAACCACGTCACGTTGATGTCTTTTACTGCCGACATTTCGTTTTCTATTGCAGAAGAACTTCCTGCTCCTAGTGGTGTTGCTGCTGTTTCCCATTAATCGTTGAGACTGAATAGGTATGTCTATTTTCGTGGTATTTATAGTGGTCGGTGGGACAGTGGATCGGAATGGTGAGCGGGGATTAGTCTGCTGGACGGATCGCTAATGAGATATAAAGGCTTTGGGTTGGTTATAGGCTCTGAACAGTCCTTGGATGATTATCATGGTGTCAGGGATTGGCACTTTGGTGAAAAGAGATTCTACATCGAAGCTGACCAGAATGTCCTAAGGTTCTAAGGATATCTCGTGATTTTTTATTGGACGAAGTGCTGGGATGAAGGTTTCACTTTGGTGTGTTAGATATTTGGAGAATTTGTAGGTTAGAGAGGTGATTGCGCTGACCGTGGGACGTAACAGTTTATCGGATTTGTGGATTTTAGGGAGACCGTAGAGTCTGGGAATTCTTGAGTCACGGGGATCAACATTTCTTGAGTTTGTGGAGAAATAGAAAAAAATTATTAAGGTTTCAATTTGGTATATTAGATATTTTGAAACTTTGTAAGTTGGAGAGTTGATTGCGCTGACTATTGGACGTAACGGTATATCAGATTTGTGGATTTTAGGGAGACCGTAGAGTCTGGGAATTCTGAAGTTACGGGGATGAAGATTTCCTTTGTTTGTGGAGGGATGGGAGAAGATTTTATTAAGGCTATTACGGCACGATCTACACATGAGGCTGGATTACGTCGCAAGGGTTGGTAGGCAGGGTCATCTAATGGGTTTTTATTTTCGGATGTGGGTGCTGGCGATGAGTTCGTGGGTGCGGACTGCTTGTACGTAGGTAGTTGCCAGTCCGTTGATGTGAAGCTCTAAATGAAGGCGAAATATTGTCACGAAGGTTGTTATTAAGGGGACAACTGTATATAATTTATTGTAATTATTGCGCGGGACACTTTGCTGAGTTGACAGAATCGATGGTCGATCGACAGGTAGTCGATTGACGGAATTTTAATCGGCGACGTGGGGTCAACTAAGAAAGGTGTCCATGGGCGGTTCCCCGAGGTGTGCCTAATAAAGGTGTAAGAAAGGAAGAAAAGAGTTTTTCTCCCGTCAAAGTGGTTCCCCCGCATGCTGACTCCTGAGGACGGTAAGTTCGACTCTTTTTCCTTTTCTCTCGTTTCTTTGGTCCTGTTACTGTAAACGGCGCCCGTACCGCTGAGCTACCCCTCACCTTTTTAAAGGCATCGCTGCTACCTTCAGAAGCGAGCGTTACAATATAGTAGCAGAGAGGCTAAAGAGGGTAAACTGGATGCGTTCTGGAACTAGAACTGGTGCGTCGAAGGGTTTTTGCTAGAAGTATGAGTTTTGATATGGTGTTTGACGATTAGAAGAGTAAGGCTAACATCACGGCAACGAATAAGAAAAATTAAACCTACCAATTTTTGTCGAAGTTGTATCAGTTGTCTTGTCTTCTTTTGATGTCCTCCCCATACTTCGGTAAACCGATCATTCCAGCAAGCAGCATGGGAACACGACATCTGATGTCACCTGATCCTAAATCTGACTAACTTTTTCCCCAAAGTCTTGCACATTCTATTTTCCTTTACTCCAATCTATTCTGGTCTTCTTATTTAAGAATTCCAAGAAATCGAATTTTCTTCAATGGTTTCTCGTTAGATCTTCTTAGCTTCTAGGGTAGAATTGCTTAATCTTCTTTCTGTCAGTCTTTTTATCTTCTGAAATCATTTAACTTCCCTATAGGTAAGCGCAGGTGACTAGTGAATCTCTTCAAAAGATTTAAGGACTAGCAGAAGACATTCTTCCACTTCGGAAGCCAAGAGGATTCAATGAAGAACAGCCGCAGAAGGTGTCTGAACAAAGTTGTTCCATTTCGCTCCAATCTTTTTATTGGGGCATGGCTGGGCCAAAAGATTTCAATCGGTTTCAGATTATACGCTTCGAAGCTTCTTCAATTTTATCTACAACGATAATTTCACTGCCCTTTTCGTAAAATACTTTGGATTTGCCCTTCTTAGTCATGCAAGGAAATGTAAAAGAATATAAAGAATGATGGCATTCGACTTACTTAGCTATAATTACAGAGATAAAACAAAGATAATAAAAAAATAATAGAGTAAATAAAGTTTTGAAGGGAAATTCGTGATAATTTATTACTTCTAATTAAATACACGAACTTTGAAAACATTTTTTAGCGTAAATTTAAGGAAACCAAGCTTTGCACTTTGCAGAATCGTACTCTCCTCAGAGAACCATTTGGGAATACGTTACATAATTACTTCATTTACAAATGTAACGATCTGAGTGGTTGTAGATAAGTGTAATTAGCAAACAGACTTTGGTTTTCAATCTTATTAAAAAGGAACCTCTTAAATTGTTTTTCTATTGATTTCCCTATTCAACTTGTGCTTTAATGGGGCTTATAAATAATAAATGCGTGTTCATTACGTAAGTCATTATAAAAGTTACTTGCAGTGGGTACGTAATGCAATTTTGAAACAAATAGAAAAGTGTTAACGTGAAAGTATGGGAAAAGTAAGACGTACAAAAGAAAATACATTTTCATTTGTGCAGCCTCACATAAATCTAGAGAGTGAGCTAAATCCCATTTCGCCACTTAGCGTGAGTAACCCAGATAATTTCTCATTGTGTACACAGTGTGGAGTGAATCCAACCGACTTTCCAGACAATACGCAGGAAATTTGTGCAGTATAGATGACCTCGTCCGCACACTGCACGGAACAGTCATAATCGCAGTAATTTAAATAATGTTTCTAGTTCTGTAAGGATAAGACACTTTAGCGGTGCGGTCTGGAACTTGCTTCGAACTGGGATTATTAAATTCCGAGCACACTAACACGTTTCAGTTAATTAAGGCCGAAGGATCAACAATAAGTAAAGCTTATGACATTAATTAGTGCGGAAAGCAAGCGTTAAAGCCAAAGTTAGCCAACATAACAGGAACTGCACATGATTTCCGGAGCGGATGATTTGCATCGGTTACATGATAGTAGATTTCCGCGATCAAAACAAACAACTTCTGACACGTAGCAAACGTTACTAATGCATTTTAAATTAGGTGCACCATAACTCTTGTCATTTTTATGATGGAATTGTCTTGTAACTAATTTTTTGTAACTAATAATGAATTAATAGTTAATAATTATGTAAGATTTTGAAAAATAGTTTGCAGCTAAACTAATAAAATAAATCGTGTTGAATTTCATCTACTGGAACGAATGCCACTATCGGCCCAAAGCAGACTGTCGTACAGTAATGAGCTCCATCAATTTCAGTCGTGCATTGTTTATTTTCTTTTGTAATTTGCAGTTAATACCGGCGTATTTTCTAGTAAAACTGTCATCCAGAAATTGATTGGATTTTTTTTTAGGTCGCCGTTGATAGATTATCTGACACAAAGGCTCCCCCCCTCTGTATTGTGTACTTTATTCAAAACTCGATATTTATCAATTTTTTTTTCTAAAGTCACTCAACTAAATTGTTATTTTAAGTGAAACTTTTTTCCCGTTTTGCTTGCCCGAGTCGATTTACTACCGGCGTACCCCGATGTTTGCCGGCGTAAGATATGGTTTACTTCAGAACATATTTTACCAGAACGACTCTTCAGTCGGTAAAGAGTATTGATTTATTTTTACATTTCTCTATGCAGCGAGCGTCCCACTCTCACATATCTGAGGCTGGATCACATTTATAAACAAAAACAATATAAAATAGAACAATAGAATAATAAGTATAAGAGAAGTTAATAAAAAAATTTTCATTTACTTGAAAATGAAATTGACAGTAAAATAAATAGATGGGTTTAAAGAAAAAAGTAATGACTTCTATTTTTAGGAAAGGATTATTAAAAGGAGTTCTTTGATGTAAGGATTTACTCAGGCGAGTTCCTTTTTAATAATTTAACTGAAAAAACCTGGGCTCTGTGAAAAAAGCGGCGTACTTTTTCGCCTTGAATTAACGAGAAATGAAATTTTACCATAACGTAATCGGTTACCTCCGAAACGTTAATTAACATGCCATTCTCGCGAAGTTAATCTATATGTTAAAGTTTTCCGAACGAATATTAAATTACGTTTAAACTTCGGCGGCTTAAATTATTCGATTTTTCTCCACCATATACCGGAACGTGTTAACTCCGGCTCTTTATATAATGCTTAAATTATAAGGAGTGGAGAAGTTTGTGATAATAAATAAAAGATAATATAGAGATTTCGCAAGTGGGGTATATGCTCGCACATAACTTGAAACTTTTCTGAATTATGATGCTTAAAACATAGTTGTAAAATAAGTTGTAAAAGAAAACTTGCGAAATCCTTTCCGCGCGCGCTATTTTAATCTCGCTTTTATAGACGGGAGTATCTACCTCGCCGGAGCTTGCGGTGAGGCTGGAATAAAACGAGGAAACTCCGGGAGCAATTATTCCTCGTTATAAACATATTAATCATTCGGTATCGGCTGTAAACAATTTATTATCGCAATAAATTAATTTGACCCACGTAAACAGGTCGATAAGCGCCAGGAAGTGATGCTAAGTGAAAATTTTACGGGGCGAACATTTTTTGATGATTATTAATTGCAATAAGAAAAATATCAGAAAATACACAGACTTAAAATAAATCTCGAAACGTATTTTATTCATTTTTATGCAAAAGAGAGGTATACAGCCTTGGCCAAAAGTATTAGGCAACCTTAATTTTTTAATTTATCTCCGAAAATATTACTCTGAAATCTTTAGAATTTTATTATCATATAGTCGGCAACAATAAACGATAATTTAAATAATGCACAGCACTTTACAGTGGTTGTAAAACATGTGGCAATTGTGGGTCCGTGAATAGGTAGTCAGTCTTGTACTTGGTGTATCAGGTATAAGGAGTCATACGTCATCAGTGGGTCGATGACGCTCTATAAACAATACTTTGCCTCTGAGAAAATAGAAAAAGTGCTACAGTTTTCGAGATATCGAATTATGAAGCAGTGAGTACGGCCCTGGCGCGTCTCCGCATGTACGAAACTACGCTTAGCGCCAAAACTCAGTAAAATACTTAACCCTGACCTTGCAGATGTGCGCGGTTATGAATGGGCGAAAATGTTGCTTTACAGGCATATCAATAAAAGTAATTTTACGATGAGAATGCTTCGAATGGGTAGGGTGCAATTACTGTGGGGGTAATTACTCATTAAACCACCGCTACTGGCCGAAATTATTTTGCATTTTTACAAAAAATATTGTCCGATATTTTGGGCGAAAGGTCCTTAGAGTTACGGCGAAACATGTGGTTCATGCAGTTAGTCTCCCGGTCCGATTCTATCTCAATAACCAATTTCAATGCCGATAGGTAGGTACGGACCAGTGTCGTGGCCTCCTCGTAACCCCGATATGAATCCATTGGATTTATTTCCGTGGGGGGCTTTAAAACAGGAAGTCTATTCGGTGCAAATCAACACAGAAGAACTATCATTACAGCGGATTCATGCTGCAGCTCGCCAAGTATCGGAGGATCCAGAATGTCTGGAGCGTGTTGACGCCTGCTTATGTACCGGTGGAAGACATTTCGAACACTTGTTATAAATAAATACCTTGATGAGGAAGCGTTCATATTATTTATTCCTTCATTCGTCCAATAAATGCTAATTAGTTCGCACAAATATCGTTTATGGTACATATCGTAAAAGCTTTTCTAGCAACTTTTATGATTATAGTGGGCCGCTTAAGTATTAAAATGTATTTGATAGTGTAACGGCCTTGTTTACATAATTGGTTCGCTTTTTATGACATCCCAGTTGTACAAGATGACCTTATCCGAAACATCGTTACGTTTTCAGAACCACAGGTCCGTAATCAGTGCAGAATTTTTTATAAAATTTTCATAAAAATTATATCGGCAGAAATCGTTTTGCAACACTTCTTTCGGACTGTACATGTAACCCTCAGTTATGCCTATCACTATGGCTCCTTCAATACGATACACCCCGAATAAACGCTTGTAGTAAGAACGATCTTTCCAGTATAATGTTTATTTCAATATAATTTTGAATATCGTCATTTTTGCTAGAAAAAAAATGCCTAAAAAGCATGGAAATTTTATTTTACCCCACTCCAACTGATTTTCATGATAAATGAGTTAATGTAAGGTGCCTAATACGTTTGGCTAAGGCTGTACATATAAATAATTGCACATTCGAAGGAATTCAATGCACTCAAATATGAATGCATTGTTCATTGTTCTTGATTTAGCTCACGAACGCTGTTTTGCTTCGTTTAATCGTACATTCATTCATATATATACAGGTGTTTCGTAACTTCATGAAAATAAATTAAACAATGAAAGTTTGCATGAAACCATTTTTTGTTGAACAAAGTGTTATTAAATTTTCGAGAAAATAAATAATTTTGTCGAACGGGTAAACCGTTTGAACGTCTCTGGTTTAAGTTTATGATGTTTACGAAAATATGAGTGATGTAATTTATTGTTAGTCATCACCGGCCGGGCCGGGTAATTTGAAGGTGTACGTTGAGGTGGTTGCTCGGAAATTTACTGAAAAAAATGGCAGAATTTACTTACAAATAGTGAGATTGTTCACATGATTCTAGTGTACGGTGAAAGTGGGCAAAACGAATTAGCGGCAAGACGTTTTTATGTACAGCATTTTCCAAACCGACATTTGTCAACCAGTGCCACATTTCTCTCTGTTGTGCAAAGAACGAGGGATACTAGAACTTTAAGGGAAGAGGCGGAGGACGGCAGCGTCCACAACTTATCCTAAACTGAGAAAAAGAAATACTACAACTTATCGAGGAATATCATTCGTTAAGTGTACGTGATATCTCAAGGCAAACGCATTTATCGTCCTCCGTTGTTTGGCGCATTCTTCGCGAACAACAATTACATCCGTACTATATTCAAAGAGTTCAGGCTTTGCTACCAGCCGACTATGCTCTACGCATACGATTTTGTCGTTGGTTACTGCATAAACAACAGGCAAATGCGAATTTTGTTCATTATGTCCTGTTTACTGACGAAGCTGTTTTTACCAGAGATAGGGTGTGCAATTTTCCAACATGCATTTGTGGGCTGAGGAAAACCCTCACGCAATTCATTGCGGCCATTTTCAACAACGGTTTTCTGTTAACGTGTGGGCAGATATTCTAAACGGCAATTTATCAGCCCGTTCGTCTTGCCGATCCGTTTAGATGGTCTCCAATACTTAAATTTTTACGAACTCATCTACCGGAACTTCTCGAGAATGTGAGCTTAAATCTTAGAGCAACGATGTGGTTTATGAACGATGGGGCTCCACCTCATTTTCAACGAGAAGTACGTGCTCACCTCGACGAAATTTTTCCTGGTAGATGAATTGGAAGAAACGGACCGATCAGGTGGCCTGCACGTTCACCTGATCTAAATCCGCTAGATTATTATCTGTGGGGACACGTAAAAGCGTTGATATACGAAGAAGAAATCAACACGTTCCAAGAATTGAATGATCGTATTAACGCCGCATTTCTGTCTGTTCGGCAACAAAACATGTTTCATAACGCTTGTGAATCATTACTTCGCCGGGCAAATTTGTGTTTACAAGTAGCCGAGGGCAGGAATTGTGAACACTTATTGTGACTCAGCCGGCACTGAGCCAGAGATTCTAAACATTTGTCAATGCCTTATCAGTTAAGGGTAAGTTTTATTTTGTTTTTATTTTCGTTTTTATTTGGATGCATTTATGCACACATCTCATGTCTAGCACATCATTATTTTTTTTTACGAAGTTGCGAAACACCCTGTAGTCATTTCCAGCTTCAACTAAAACATACAAAAAAAAGTACTGCTTAACTTACCTGTATATGCAATAATTGCTGTGCTTTATAGTGAAGCAACATCCAAAGACCTTGACTGACTTGTCTTTTCTTGCACTGCATTGCGTTCTTGATCGTGGAGTGGCTAATCTCTCAGGTCGTGATAACAAAGGGCCTTTATGACGAGGGTAGTTTAAGTCGGCAATATTGTCACTTGACGCTTCATCGGCGGGGTCTTTTGTGAATTGTGAAACGAAATTGCATCCGATTCGACTGCGCATTACGTTACATCGAGAAAGTATATTATTTCATATTTTGAAAAAGTGATTGACGCAAATGTTAAACTAACAATAACGGTGGGGCTCACAAATCGAATTTTTGTATTAGTTTTAAAAGTCGATGTGCACAGAAATGAATTAAAAATAGAATCTTCCCAGTTCTAAGCTACTTTAATCATCGAAGTATACTTACCTGAATTTCTAATTTTCTAATTATTAAGTAAATGAAACAATAAAATAACAATAAACTTTTATTTATAGCTTGGGTTTTACACTGGGTAACAAATATTTATTATAGTGTACAACAATTACTTCCTTTTGATTTTTATAATTCTCCAATACGAGTAACGTTACTAGAAATAGTTTGGAAATGTTCTAAAGAGGCAGAGAGAGTGTGTCTCCGACAATATAAATATGAATTAAGGATACCAATTTGATTGTTGCTTCTTACCTGTATTTCAGACTTTTGAAAGGGAATCATCGAGAACCTAAAATTTATTATAAAATCCCTGTCTTAAAAAATAATCTAGAATTAGAATTATATACAAACTTATCCACTCTAACACGTAATCTAATTATACATATTTGAGTCGCTTTCACATCTTTTAATGAAATGTCTTCCTCGCACGTTTAAAACACCGTATCACAAAAAACCTCATCCAGATCGCACTTTAAATATACATATACTACACTAACTATTAAATTTGGAACTCCTACGTAAAATATTACCGTCTATCTGATGAGATGGTTTCAGGGTGTTACAAAATAATTTTTATTACACGAACGATTTTTTTTTCGTATTCTAGGCGTTGAAATGAACAGACACTATGTTATTTACAGTCTTATGTACAAGTTATTATGATTGTATGTAAAGCATTTTATGCGGAACGTTTAGTTTCGGTCTCATTGTTACCGTATAACAACTGGCAGAAAAACGGCGGCGTTAATGAAGAAAAAACCCTGTAGCACAGACGAACCTGAAACAATAATAAAGCGCTATGAAATATGCTGAAATATAAAAAGACTTGCGAGAAAAACTTTGCTATAAATAGGACGAGGAAATTAAATATGTCAAAATCACTTCTGCAACGCTGACGAATACTCTCGACCAACAAGAAAAATGTAAATAATATTAAAGTTTCTTTTTTCTTTAAGCTTAACGCTCGGAATTAAAATTTCTTATTTTCCGTAAATTCATTTCCATGTTACAAAATTTTAAGTAACATTATTGTGCTCTTCTCTTTCGGTAAGCGTCCTTTTTGCCAGGGAAATACGCGATTATGAATACTTCAAACGGAAATGTTTTTTCGGTTGTAAAATCGACTGATATATACGAGATTTCACGTAAAAGAGAATAAATAAGTAGATTTTAGATAATAAAAGCTGTCGAATGTTTTATGTCTGTTTGGCTTTTAGCAGGGGCACGAATAGATTACCATTGGAAGAGCTCACTCATAATACGTATTCTGAAAGAATAAACACTTGTTTATATCAGTAAACTCAGTGAAACATTAAGATCGAGATAGAGATAAACAGGGGAGCGAGTTCCTTGAATAAGTAAAATTGCTCGGTCCGCGAGTTCTGAGATAATGATTATAAAGTACCCCACTTTATGTGCTCTTAACACCCAGCTACTCTGTCCTTAAAATGTCCAAAGGCATTATGTTTCGTGGTTTTATTTTGGATTTCGGTAAAAACAAAATATTCTTCCGCTGCCATTTTTAGATAATACATAAAGGGAAGTCAACGACGCCATTTCCAAGCTTTATTTCAAGATTTACCGCCACAGGATTTCATTCTATCAACGTCATCCTGAAAAATAACACTAAACTAAAAGTACACGTTACTTTCCTAGATGGTCTGGGGTGTACCTAGTCGCTTCGTTTATTCATCAGATTAGGCTTCGTGCGGAAATAAATAAACAATCCTACTTAAAATTCCAGACGTGTTAAGATAAATTTATATTTCATGAGTGATACTAATGTCAAAGAAATTCAATTACAGTATGCATTCGGTATAAGAATCGTTCTCAGAAGACAAAAATGAAGATGATTTCCCATGGGGCACAAACCAATACTTTTGGTCGAAGCTGGAGACAGCATCAGCTTTGTCAAACGTGAACGGGACTTAAACTCCCACTTCGTTACTCAATTTCCGGTCTGTTAATGTCAGTTGCGAACTTCACGGGCGAAAAAAAGCGCGGCAGATTCTCCTTCAAATTACACTCCCCTATACGCGGTTCCTTTCTTTCCTTCTTCGCCTTTTGCATTCCATGCATGCCGCGAAATTAATATTTTATATTAGATGCGGCTTAAATTTCCCGAATTCTTTCGAAAAATATTGTGCATAACAGAGACACGGAAGGATGAGATTTTATTCGCAAAATGTGATTAATATCTCTGAAGACAAGTGGCTCTGGTTTAATATGGAATTTTCATAACCGAAATACCTTTCTCTGATTACCTATTATTGCTACTTAAGTTCTTATTTTTTTTTTTTTATTGCGAAATGGAATTCGGAAGCCAAGTTCTTCCGCGGGTAAAACTCAACACTTTCGCTGCTGAAATAAATAAGAAAAGAAAACTACGCTGCATTGTTTTGGAAAAAGTCACGTTAAAGTATTATTAAAATTCTTGGGAAGCTTTTTCCTTGTGAAAAGTTTTACTTATTTAATAAACATTTCATTACACGGTTTCTTAATTTATTTACAGAAGCATATTCTTGAAAAGAAGGAAAAGAAATTCTTCTTACATTTTATGTTATCAATAATTGAAAAGTTGAATACCAACCAAAACGAAAATGAATGTAAAAATTTCATAGCCTAAAGGACACGTATAAAGGTTGATGTTATTGTTATCGTCACGTTGACTTTTAAGCGTCGCTTATAAATTTTTCTTCTATATACAAATCGATTTCGTGGAGAATCTTTTAAAATAAGATTCGTAAATTCATTATATTAAATAGAATGAGAAATACCTGAAACAGCATCTCGCGTTCCAAGCACAGACGATGGTCGTGGCCTCGGGCGTTCCTCTTCCAGAACAATTTCCATTTGTGATTGATAAAGATTAAATAAATTGGCCGAACAGCGCAGAACGGCTTTTGCTGCATGAAAAGTGCCGCCGTCAATTTCCAGTTCCAGACCTACCACGGTTACGACCGGCTTACGCTTATCTGATACCGAGTTTACGTCCGTAATATGTGTGCGGAAGCTCTCGTTCACCTGAAACAAAAAAAGAATGGGGGACGTTATTTCTTCATCAGCAAGTTATAACCTAATATGGACGTATGACGAAAGCAATATATAGATTTTCCAAGTTCGGAAATTGTAAAGGGCCTGCGGTGACAATAATGAAGTCACGTACGTAGTAGCTCTGGTCCTGTCGGTGACACTGTGGAAGAAACTTGAAAGCTCCGCATGATAAAAATTAGAGTCACGCTCCGATTCGAAGATATGCAGAAGAAATATGAAAACTAGTAGATTTCTCTGCTGAACTCCCTAAATTGAATATTACTTTCAAAGTTCGTTTCTCAAACGAACGACAGCTTCCAATTAGTTTAGCGATGCGCGCGGGATTCTATTTTTTATTTACCACATTTTCCGGCGCAAATTGATATCCGGTAATAAATCAACAGCGAAACTTTTATTCTGAAAAGCGTTCGTACCCAAATCGTTAGAACTAATGAACTGCCCCCATCGATATTACCAGAATTTAAAAGGTATTCGACGGAACATTTTCATATCAAATTGTTAACGGTTAGTTTCCCGAATTGGATGCAAAATTTTATTTCATCAATGCGTATGCAAATTAATTCTCCTGCACAAATGAATAAATAACTGAATATGTTTGTCGGTGGATGCCATTGTTTCAGACAGAATGCAAATAAATATATTCCACAAAACACAGTATAAATTTACAGTACTTAAATAGCACAAAATTAAATTTATCATCATCCTATTTCATCAATGGATATGTGGTGAGGGTGTGCTCATTTATTATCACAACAAAAATTATGAAATAAAACATCTTTTCAATCACATCAAAAATCTAAGCACGTCTTCCCTGAAAACTTAGACACGAAGTCATCGTTTCATAAAAGTTGGGCTTGGATTCTTAAAAATAGTGTACAGACTCCAAAAAAAAAAATATTTACGAATTTATCTCTGTGATGACACATTTGCTTCTTAAAATAGACTGGACGTGCAAGAAAAATGCTCGCGCTTAATGCGGAAAGTTGAAATGCATGCAATTTCGCTAATGTGCATTTGCAGACATGTAACTGAAGTTTTCAGCGATTTGCGTGTGTGCAGTGACGAAAAAGTTTACAGCATATGTTACCTTTTTGTAATTTATGAAAATATTTCAGGGCTCTGTAAGTGAAGTTCCTGCGCGCTGCTGGTTTTATGTTTCGCAATAAAAACGAATGCTCTGAGTTTTATTTGAGGACGGTGGCGTAAAGTGAAGACACGTGAAGAAAACTACTTTCCTGGTCAGGATTTAAAATGAATTATCTTTAAAACACAATTGTATTAATTTGCTTGATCAGAAGGCTCAGAAATTAAACCTAAAGAATAATAATTAATATAATCGAGGATAAGAAAAGTTGCCATCAAAGCAAGTTGGACTCAAACCATTTTAAATCAAAACCCATCTTAATCGGTGATTTAATTTTTTTTATGAACCTGTTCTTTCTATATTTCCATGTTGTTTGCCTTTTTCCCAAATTAATTCAATTTACTGTTGGCATCGATGATTTTGGCGATTAAAAGAAGGATGACTGGGGCTCATGGCATTGGTGTGTTCTATCACCAAGTCTATCCATCTTGAATGAAGTCCATATACTGTCCGTAGATTTCTAGAAAATCCAAACCTGTATAATTTGGCTCTTTTTATTAATTCCTTTTTCTTTTCAGTCATCATCAAATTGGTTTTGTTGATATTCAAATGAAACTAGTTCCGTGGAAGTCACCTGGGTGTTCCGTTTTAAACCTATAAGCGACGGGAGTTAAAAAAAAAAGGGAAAGGGATGAATTGTCCAATACTTTTGAATTTATCACTTAATTTACGAGACCTCGTCGCCGCACTACATTCCTCTAGATACTACGACGAAAGATGCAATACAGAAATAAACAACTATTTCGACCTCTTCTCCTCACTTTTTTATCAAAATTTTTGTCAAACCATAAAAAACCCAAGTTGGAATTCCTTTGTTTGTATGGTTCTGGCTTAAGTTTTAAGTAGCCAGGATTCGCTTTCAGCGCCCATTCTACGAGCCCCGGCTCATAATAGTTCGGACAATAAAGCAATTTCGTGTTATTTGCTTAAATAAATAGAAAAACCCTTAATAGAAGTTGATTATAATAGTTACTTAAATTTTTTTAAGTAATATTTATAACTTATAAAACACTGGTATCCCTCTGGGCATCGCCTAATTTTACCTAATATCGTGTAACGCCACCTTTATTTTTAATTATACCAACAAGTTCTTTACAATATTCTGGTTGTTTTGAGTCCCAAATATTCTGCAGTTAGACCTTGAACTCCTGTACTGTCCGCGGTGGATCTTTACGCAACTGTTTCTTCATTTTATTCCATATACCATATCTCGATCGGCGAAAGATCTGGACTGCTAGAGGATTAAGGTATTGTTGGTATGTGGTGATCTTCAAGCCAGACTTTTATTGTTTTTGCGGAATGACAGGGAGCTCCGTCCTGTTGAAAGATAAACTCACATTCAGCAGATTTACATAAAGGTATTGATGGTAGCAAACTATCTTGCAAAATCTTTATATGTCGGGCCGCATTTATGATTCCATCCACGAAATATAACTTTCCCATTCCTCTTCTCGACATACATCCCAATACCATAACTGATTTTGGGAATTTAACTTTCTTAACTAAACAGTCTTTGTGGTATGCCTTTTTTGATGTTCGCAAAACACGTTTCCGGATATCACCTACATAAACATCAAATTTCGCTTCATCACTCCAAATAATTGAACACCATTGGTCTTGAGTCCAAAATCTATTGTTTCTTGCCCATTTCAACTGGTTTTTTGTTTGCAATTTAGTTAGTAGAGGTTCTAATTACAAAAATACCTTATAGAACTTGTAACCAATTTTTTTAATTTGCCACAGATATTTGTTTTTGAATAGCATCTCTCCACAAAACAGTGATTTCCCGGGTATTTGAACGTCGACTAAGTTTTACAATTCTTCTTAGACTTCTTCTATCAGCATTAGAAATTTGACTCTGGTTTAAAATAATTCGGAATTTTCAGAAATGTTTACCTAAATTCGCCTCGGCGATTTATTGGTAACAATTGCACTGTCATAAAATAAAATTCAGCTGGCTCAGTTTCGTTCCTCGTACTTTATTGTTTGGTTTTATTATTATTATTATCATGCTGTCATAAATTCACAGATGTTTACATTAGGGAGGGGGTTAGAATGAAAGACGAAGTGCTGAATAATAGTTTTTAAGAAAATTCAGCCCGAGAGAGTGCGTTTGTATTTTATAAAAGGCTGAGGTTAAAATAATTTTTAAAAACATTAATAGGCTTAGTATTGTTTATCAAATTTACGTAATGTGTAGTTTGTTTTGTGTTAGTTTAACTGGATACGACGTGCCGAATTATGTATTAATATCGGAGGACAACATTTTGAACATTTATTGTAATTACAAATATCAGTGCCAAAAATAAGAAGTGAACTTTACTAATGTTCTAAGGTCATAATGAATGCACAGGTATGACGTTTGATATGCATTTTGTGCTGTACTGTAAATTTGTTTTATTTCGTTTATTACTAACCGTAGACGTACAGTTTCAATTCTTAAATTACGATCTGTTAAATATAATTTAATACAACAATGCTGGTCACATTGTACCTACTTCCTTAAGAAAGCTGCAATTTATTTTTTCATAAGCTGCACAAACACCGTGATATAAACAAAGTAAACTACGAACTTTTTAATGAAATAAGTTAAAAGTTTGTGTTTAAAATACAAATTATGACTAAGTGTGTTGATTATGTCGTCTCTTTAATAAGCTATTAAAAGAGTTGCTGAACAAGCGAGATATAAATATCATGTAACGCAACGAAAAACGCATTTCGCTATGCCAATAATTGTCGGTGAAACGTTGACCTAATTCTTTCAAACGTAAATAAAAAATTTATTGCAGTTTTTGCTTTTTATTGAAAGCGGACTTGCCTTAAGAAATCATAAAGTAAGCAAAGGTTTCAAAACAAAGGAATGCACGCGCTTGTGCCTGGTCAGTTTTTCATTTTTGAGCAACATCGTTCAGATTTGGAGAATCTGTTGAGATACCTACGGTTTTAATTCAAGACATAATTTTTGAGGCACTCTATATATTTTTTGAGATTATGGAAATTATGCCTCTGTTTCCTTGTTTGTATTTTTTTTTCTTCTACAAGGATTTTAGTTGAAAATAAAAATGAAATACATGTATTCCATAGAAGTAAAAACAATTACAAGTTAAACTCAGAAATTTTGCATAAAGCACTAAAACAATAACTCAAAATCATGCACTATTAAATAACAAAAGAAAAAGTAGATAAGCATAATGATTTAGACAAATAGAAAATTGAAACGAAGATTAATAGAAAATGATTTCCTACAGAACAACACAAAAGCGAATTTAAATTAATTTTATAAAGAGAAGAAACGGCATTCTGTGCATCAAATAAATTTAAGAAACGGCATTCTGTGCATCAAATAAATTTACGAACTTGGCAAATGAATTGATTTCGCTCAACACTGGATACAGAGAGAGAGAGAGAGAGACAAAATGGAGCTTAGATCAAAGAAAGACTTTCTTGATGGTCAATTCTACCGATGTGTCTACGGCCATACGTCTTCTGACTGTGTAATCTCAATCCATGACAACAGCCGTCTCTTATTTAATTATTAGATTGAAAAACTCCCTTTAATTACAATCCCAATCTACAGGTTAAATTATGAATCAACTCAGCGCACACGTGTTCCAAAACGGACGTTGCTGATTCACAGCCATCACAAAGACATCTTTTGCTTATAGTTTCATTCCATTTAAAATATCTGTTGTACAGAATACCGGTTTCTTTCAATTCAATTATTGATTGTCAGCGAATCTAAGTTAATCAAGTCTTTCCCTGGTCTTAAATCATTTATCTACATTTACTTGTTCCTGTTAATCTCATTCTCATCAAAAAAAACTTAACTGAAAGCTTACATTTTTGTCAATGTTATTGGCATGATGAAGTCGACTCTTACATTTTTAAAGCTTCTGCTTGTGTATTCCGATTTGGTGTATACTTTGATTTGTATCAATCTAAGACATACTTGCTTTCTTTTTTGAGTGTTATCGTTCTATGTAGTCATTTTCTGCCGTATGGTTAAATTGTTCAACATTACTGTTTTTTCTTTGCAATCACTTTCACATTTTATTTTTTTTTGTAGTGTTTTCTCTATGAACTGATTTCTTTTTTATATTTTTTTTTAATGTCTCCTCGAGCTGTTTTATAATAATTTGATGAACTTCATCGAATAATAATAATTTGGAAAGTGGAAGGAATTATCAATTGTAACACCTGTTACATAAGTTTTGGGAAATGGCAGAGAAGATGGGTTAAATTTAAGAGAATTTTATTAAGTAAACATAACAATCATGAATAAATCTTAGACTTTAACACCTGGTTGCTATATTGCTGCTAGGGGGCCTCTATCTTCAATAAGGCACAATTTTTGTCTTGTATGTCGCATCAGGGTTTGGACGCTTTCTAAGTCTACTTCTCTAATTTTTTGAAGAATTCTTTGCCGCAATTGTTGTTCATTTTGGACTTCCCAAACATTATCATATACCTTTCTTGCCAATAGGGTCCAAAAATTTTCAATTGGCCTTACCCAAGGGTTATCATTTCTGGGGACATATGGCACATGATGGTCTTCTAACCAGTTTAGCGTATCTCTGGCATAATGCGATGTTGCAAGGTCAGGCCAAAACATGTAATCATCATTAGCATGATGGTGATTAATAAAAACAATCAATTTTGATAGGCAATTTCGGATGTATACTTCAGCATTCACTGCCTGGCCTCTTACATGGCCTACATAGGGCCTAGATATGGCGCACCACACCAAAATTTTCTCAGAAAATTTTGCCTTCTTTTTGCATCTTACGTTAATGGTAGTGTCTTCAATATTATCCGTATAGAAGCCTGCATTTCCAGGAAGTTCTGCATGATCAAAAGTAAAATATTTGTCGTCGTCCATGATTATGATTCGGTTGTGGGCGAAATGACGACGTCTCAAAGCTCGGCAACAACCAGGGATTCTGGCCAATTGTGTGGGAGTATACTTGGGGTATTTCTTGCGTTTTTTGTATTTTAAGCCTGTTCTTGCAATGTAACGAGAAATTGTAGCATTTGTAACGCGGAAACGACGGGAAAGCTTGCGGGCAGACACTCCAATGATGTTTCTGGAATGGTTGACTAGTCTGTTGACTTGAAGTTCAGTTAACGCCATGGACGGCCTATTTTTGGTAGGTTTATACATGGAATTCCCTCTTCGCATTCCCGAATTGTTCGATATATGGTACTTTTTGAAATATTTTGTCCGCGAAACAAGTTTACTATATCTTGTCCAGGCAGGCAGGTTGCAGATGGACTTTCGCAAATCTAGTTTATACGCCATTTCGCAAATGACAAACGAAAATGTGAAATGTTAAACAAATTGACATAACTCCTAGCAACATGTTTCGCCAGATGTATGGGTTTTACTAAGTCACAGAGAGTATTTAAAAATTTTCCAAAAACTTATGTAGCAGGTGTTATTTATGGAGATACGAAAAAATATTTGAAAATTTAGGCAAAGAAGTGAAACTAACGTACATATACAGTTCAGAGCAGTTAAACGAGAAAAGCTAAGCAAATTTGGAGCGATTTGTTTTAACTGTCCACGACTACAATTGGCACTCTGCTTATAATTAAAGAAAATGCAATTTTTCTGTTGTTACAAACTATACAAGTGTGTTGATTTTGCACGTTTTTACGTGTAACCGTTTAAATAGAATTCGACTGACATTTTATGCAAACAAGGGATAAGAGGCGGTACGTTATCCAATTTCCATAATAGGGTTAAAAAGTTTTCCATTGACTCCTTTTGTAGTTAGTTTGCGCTGGGACGCATTTTAAGTACAATGATGATGCTGTAATATATCTCTAAAACAAAACGGCGGCGGCGGCAAACAAAAGATTTCGTATTCCTCCTCACATAAACGCCGCATAATTAAAGGTGGGTATGCATTGTATGATTTTATTAACAGAAGTTGTCAACGTCCGTCATCACAACCTCCAGGCATTAGGTATCCCACGCCGTAGCACTTGAAGTGACAACAGCATCTACCTATTTATCATCACAAGAGCCCCGCCAACAAAAATACAGGCACTAACTACGTTTCATTAGTTATTAGGTGAGTGGAGTTGAGTACGGCGACTATATATCATTTCTTGTTTATTCTGGCATTATTAAATTTAGATTTATGGTAGCTATTGCATTTGTCATTTTAATTGTTACACACTTGCTAGTGTTGCTAAAATTTAACTATTCCACTCTAATTAATTAATGAATTATATTAATGATGTGGCCCGTGTCTGTTCCGGCATTAGCTTTATGATGTTTTATATTAAGCGCCGCATTCGGCGGTGTTAAACCCCCCCTGCCCTCAATGTATTCAAGTTCACTAAAGCTGTTCGCTTCTTTTGTGGCTGCGGCGGCAAAATTTAACAAATGGAGTTACAACTGGGCGATGATTGCTAATGCGTTAGAGCTCTTTCGGAAAGCTTTTGAAAGTTTTTTTCGGGAAGCTGTGGAACTTTTTCTAACACACAAAAAAGGAACAGAAGTGGCAACATTAGTGCATTACTGGTAAACACGTCTTTTTTATTCCTCACGCACCTTTGCTTTTTAGAATGTAATGATTATACTACTTTTTTTTTAAAGACACGCTGTATATAAATAGATTGGTCGTTTAAGTTTTTATATACGTATATTTCATATTAGAAGAGTTTCAACATTAAGTTTGTCGCTGGTTGTAATTAATTTTGAGAACGTATGTGAATTTACAATCGAGAATGTCACGTGCAATATTGCTTGGGGCCTTATTGCATTATCTGCAACTATAATGAAACTGTCGATAAATTATATTAAACTCGTTCAGGTGATAAGGGAAGAATCTGCGGTATAATTTCAATAAATCTTTTCTCTAAATAAGGGCTGTTCGAGCTGACAAGAGTATGGGTGCGTCAGTCACAGCTGCGAAAAATAGAAACGGATAAACAGATATAACGTATACGTATTTATTCCAAGATGACATATTCGGTGGCAAAATGTTGTGACAAAACATTATTTTCTTTTATTTCCTGCGGTGGTCGATACACGGAAACGTCAGGCACGGAAACAGAATACGTATTGAGGAATAAAATTACATTTTCTTATTTCCGTGCCTAACAAGCATTACTGATATCAACGTATCTATTTTATTGATACCCGGGCTTCCTTAAAAACAGATTCGATCATGAGAAAAGAACGGTAACTAGCCATGTGTTTATTCGATAAAAGGATCTCCCTCTCTCCCCCATGAACTTTCTTGCTAATGTGTTCGCTAATGGCTTACTTTCGAATGTTTGCACAAGTTTTATAGCGAAGGAAACCTCTTAATAAACGACTGCAGAATGCTATTTAGATAATTGTTTTGGGAAAGAGTTTTTCCCCTTTAATCAATTGGCAGACAATATTAGGGTTTATCTAACAATAATATTTTTTTAAATTTCATTTGTGTGTGTGTGTATAAATCTAGAATTGAATTACTAAAATGAATCTATTTAAAACAATATCGTTGCAAATCGACGTGTTGTACAATACAGAGGTTCTCAACGGAAAAGTAAACGTGGTATGAAACCAATTCACGGTTGAATGATAGCGTAAGCATTGATGGTTAAAAGAAGGATAAGCTGGCATGCCCAATCGCAAGAATATTTTGCCGTGAGAATTCCTGAATTCCACCTTAGAAATGTTCGATTGTGTGTGAGTGTGAGATGGATCATTTTTATAAATAAATTCCTTCAGGGCGACTGTCAGTTTCATTTCTAAAGTTGCAAGTTTGAAAATGTACGGATTAAGTATTATTAAAACTCATTTTTGAGATTGGTTCGTATCAAGCAGCGAAACCCAGACGAAATTTATTTCTATTACTTCGAAAAAGTTTGAGGCAACAATAAATTAGTGTGACGTCGAAAATTCTGCCATCATTAAAAGCACGTGCGAAGCAAAGAATTCGTTTTCATTTAGGCTAACGCTAAGACATTTTTCGTGCAATAAACTCCACCTAAGAGGGGCTAAGCAACATTATTTTCTATTTGTAAAACACTCACCTTCTTGCCGTTGAAATACCAAGTAAGATTTATAGCGGGATATGATAATGGAGAAGTACAGTTCCCTCTTAACGTGTCTCCTATTTCATACGTGCTCTTTTCTATTGTTATTTCCGGCTCACCAGTCGGCGGATCTGAAATTCAAATTCAATTTTTAGAAAGAAATACAGAAATGCATTGTGCATGGCGTATGATGATAACACGCCTCGACTCTCATGCGCTACACTTAAACGTCTAACAATATTTGCGTTAGAAGTTTGAAATTTTTTTATAAAACGAATAAGTTTCTCTTCTTTAATTTTCTTAATTTAACAGCAAGAGAAAATCTCGGAATATTAATGTATACCTTCACTCCTTTCAGAAACATGAAACGCGTATTTTTAGAGGATTTTTAACCGCGAGTCTTAAATATTATTTATGATGCGTGGGAAACATAAATTGCTACATAATATGTTCTAACTTTAGCTCTCCCCTTTCGTTACGTGTATCGCACATGGAAAATAATTAGGCACTTTGAGTTTTTCAAAAATCTCGGCACGCACGTGTCACATTCAATAGAAAAAGTTCCAATTAAATTATGAACTTGAAGACTTATAAATACCAAAGAAATTTTACGTAATAATTTTTTTTAATTTGACAAAGGTACTTGATTTATATACACTTCATGAAAATAAATTAAACAATGAAAGTTTGCATGAAAATGAATAGAATGAACCATTTTGTTATTAAATTTTCGAGAAAATAAATAATTTTGTCGAACGGGTAAATCGTTTGAACGTCTCTGGTTTAAGTTTATGATGTTTACGAAGAATATGAGTTATATATTCTTAGTCATCGCCGGCCGGGCCGGGCAGTTTGAAGGTGTACGTTGAGGGGTTGCACGGAAATTTATTGAAAAAAATGGCCGAACTTACAAAGAGTGAGATTGTTGACATGATTCTAGTGTACGGTGAAAGTGGGCAAAACGCATTAGCGGCAAGGCGTTTGTATGTACAGCATTTTCAAAACCGACATTTGCTAACCAGTGCCACATTTCTTTCTGTTGTGCAAAGAGCGAGGGATACTGGAATTTTAAGGGCACGTCGCAGAAGAGGTGGAGGACGGCAGCGTCCACAACGCATCCTAAACAGAGAAGAAGAAATACTACAACTTATCGAGGAACATCCTTCGCTAAGTGTATGTGATATCTCAAGATTAACGCGTTTACCGTCCTCTGTTGTTTGGCGCATTCTTCGCGAACAACAATTATATCCGTACCATATACAAAGAGTTCAGGCTTTGCTACCAGCCGACTATGCTCTACGCATACGACTTTGTCGTTGGTTACTGCATAAACAACAGGCAAATGCGAATTTTGTTCATAATGTTCTGTTTACCGACGAAGCTAAACTTCGCTGCAAAATTAGAGGATATTTAATGTTGTAGTAAATAAATTGAATATTTCAAAATAAATCAACTTATATTACAATTAAAATATGATTTTACATATATTCTCGATACTCCAACGCAAAAGTATTTAAAGAATAAAAAATTTAATCAAAAAGTCATAAATACAAAAATTGTTTTTTAAACAAAAAACGTCAAAAAGCTTGAAAAAGTCATTAGATGTGGTTGTCATCACGTTGTCATGAACAGAAATAGACAAAAACGCCACTTATCTGAAACTGAGGTCGTCAAATTGGTGACCCTGATGGAAGAAGGCTACACTCAGCAAGAAGTTGGCCGACGATTAGGGGTGGGTCAATCTGTGGTCAGCAGAGCTTTGCATAGGTACCGCGAAACTGATGGCTATCAAAGGCGACGAGGCCAAGGCAGAAAAAAGAAAACCACAATTGCAGAAGATCGCTTAATCAGAATAAGTGCAAAAAGGTGACGGTTTTTTACTGCTAGAGCGATAAAAAACGACCTCCTGCTTGCCACTGGTACAGCAGTCAGTATGGATACCATTCGAAGGAGGCTTAAAGATGCTGCATTGAAGCCGTACCGACCAGCTACTGGACCAGTTTTAACAGCAGCCCACAGGAGAAACCGCTTAGTATTTGCTCGTAGGCATGCTGAGTGGCAGATTGAAGACTGGAGGCACGTTTTGTTCACCGATGAATCCAAATTCTGCCTTTCGACAAATGATCGACGTGCTAGAGTCTGGAGAGCCCCAGGTGAACGATTTACGCAGTGTGCCATACGAGAAGTCGAGCCATATGGTAGTGGATCCGTTATGGTGTGGGGTGGAATAAGCCTTGCTGATCGCACCAATCTTTTAAAAATAAATGGTTCACTGACTGGTGTACGATACAGGGATGAAATCATAATCCCTGTTGTAGAACCCTTTGGTGCTCTACATGGACCAGAATTTATTTTTATGCAAGACAACGCTCGGCCGCACATTGCCAATGTTGTATGGCAGGAACTCGTTGCCGCCAATATCAATGTTCTTGAATGGCCACCACGTAGCCCTGATCTTAATTCCATAGAGCATCTTTGGGACAATATCGGGAGAAAGATTAGGGGTCTTGAAAATCCTCCACAAACATTAGATGCGCTCTCCAATAATTTGCAAGAGGTTTGGGCAGTAATCGGAAGAGGAGATTGCCGCTTTAATAGAGAGCATGCCCAGAAGAATTGCAGCTTGCATAGCAGCAAGGGGTGGACACACCCGCTATTAATCGTTGTTTTGATTTTAAGTTTAATTTTTCGTTTTTACTATTTCTTGTTTATGATGAAATGTTAGAGTTGGTATAAAAGTTATTGAATTCAATTTTGTTTTGTTTGCATTACAAAGTCTGAAATAACTTATTTTAAGATTTTAAAAGCTATAATGCCATGTTGACCAAACATTTTTAGTATTTTACTAATTATCCTCTAATTTTGCGGCGAAGTGTATTTTTACCAGAGATGGGGTGTGCAATTTTCGCAACATACATTTATGGGCTGACGAAAAAAACCCTCACGCAATTCGTCGCGGCCTTTTCCAACAACGGTTTTCTGTTAACGTGTGGGCAATTTAATCTAAATGGCAATTTAATCGACTCGTTCGTCTAGCCGAACCGTTTAGATGGTCTCCAATACTTAAATCTTCTACGAATAATCTACCGGAACTTCTCGAGAATGTGAACTTAAATCTAAGAGCAACGATGTGATTTATGCACGATGGGGCTCCACCTCATTTTCGACGAGAAGTACGTGCTCGCCTCGACGAAATTTTTCATGGTAGATGGATTGGAAGAAACGGGCCGATCAGGTGGCCTGCACCTGCGCCTGATCTAAATCCGCTAGATTATTATCTGTGGATACACGTAAAAGCGTTGGTATACGTGCCAAGAATTGAAAGATCGTATTAACGCCGCATTTCTCTCTGTTCGACAACAAAACATGTTCATAACGCTTGTGAATCATTACTTCGCCGGGCAGATTTGTGTTTACGAGCGGCCGAGGGAAGGAATTTCGAACAGTTATTGTGACTCAGCTGACACTGAGTCAGAGATTCTAAACATTTGTCAATGCGTTATCAGTTAAGGGTAAGTTTTATTTTGTTTTTAATTCCGTATTTATTTAGATGCATTTATGCACATATCTCATGTCCAACACGCCACTATTTTTTTCACGAAGTTGCGAAACACCCTTTTTAGCTTCGGTGTTTATCAGCTACTTGTTACTGAGGATATTTACCACCCCGCTCTGGCTATAACAATCATCACCTCAAAATCCCACTGCTTTTCCTGTAGCCCAAGCCAGAAGGTTCAATTTTCGTAAATCCAATTTTATTGAACTTTATAATAGTCTTATTGATATTCATTGGTCCCCTATAGGATATTCATTGGTCCCCTATAGAATGCTGTTCTGATGTTAATATCTGCACCAATACTCTTAATGAGATTCTTTATAGTATTTTTGAGCGTACTGTTCCTCAAAACACTTCTCGCAAAACCATTACTTATCCTCCTTGGTTCTCAAAATCAATTATTAGTAATTTAAAATTGAAAAATCACTACAGACAAAAATGGTAATATATGCAAAGCACAAATATCCTCAGCATACAGAACATATACGGATCGTGTTGAAGAGTCTGTTCTTTCTGATCCGAAACAAATTTTTCAGTATGTCCATATGAGACAGGGTACTTCTCGTATTCCTAATAAGCTACACTCAAGTGATGACAATACATATACCTGTCCTCAAGACAATGTTAATGGTTTCGCAAAAATATTTTCTGCTATCTTTCTGCCTAATACTCAAAGCACTGTGCTCCCTGATGTACTATCTAATATTTCATCTTTTTTTGTGCCAACCGTTTCAGAAGATTAATTGTTAAAAATCGTGGCGGTTAAGTTTACCGCTGGTGAGGATTACTTGTTAAACCTCTTTTACACATTGCCATTGTCACGTTTACCTTTCCGGTTATCTGGAAACGTGCCAGAATTACACCTGTTTATAAGAAAGACGACAAGACACAGCTTGAAAACTATCGTCCTATTGCTATTTTAAATAATTTTGCTAAAATTTTTGAGCAAATTATATATAAGTTAATTTATAATAAGATTAACTCTTATATTTCGCCTCATCAGCACGGTTTCATTTCTGGTCGGTCGACGACTACAAATTTGGTGACAATAACGCAATACATAGCTGAGCATCTAGGTAAGCAGGGCCAGGTTGATGTCATCTACACTGATTTATCTAGTGCTTTCGATACGGTGCTTCATGGTCTCCTTCTTAATAAACTTAGCTCTTTTGGAATGGCCCCGTCTTTATTACGTCTTCTGCAATCATACTTAACTGGTAGAGTGAATTATGTCTTTTTCAATAGCTATAATTCATTTGAATATCCAGTCACCTCGGGGCTCTAACTTGGGACCCCTACTCTTTGTTATTTTCATTAATGATTTATTAGTTTCTCTTGAATGTCGTTCGCTTGCTTTTGCAAATGACTTAAAGATATTTGCTTCAATTTCGAATGCTTGGGATCCTAACCAGCTCCAGCGGTGCCTAAACACAATTATTTCGTGGTGCGCTGACAACTTTTTGAAATTAAATGTCAGTAAATGTTGTGTCGTAACGTATACTAAGAAATTTCATCCTATTAACTGCAACTACAAAATTAATAGTATTAATTTGTCTAGGAAGAATGTAATTAAAGATTTGGGCGTTATTTTTGATTCAACGTTAAGTTTTTCTCACTATATCGAACATGTTGTCACTACAGCTTCTAAATCTTTAGGGTTTGTTTTCAGAATAACCAAGTATTTTAATAATGTGGAAGTATTTAAGTGTCTTTACAACTCTTTGGTTGTCAGTAGACTTGTATATGCCTCGCAGGTATGGTCTCCATATTACATTTCTTATCAACTTGATGTTGAGCGTTTACAGCGCAGATTTCTAAAATTTCTCACTTTTAAAATTATTGGTGTCTATCCTGAGAGAGGCATTAATTATGACATCTTATTGAAAACCCATAATTTTCAAACTCTTAAATAGCAGCGGGATATGCATGGTATATGTTTTTATATGGAAGTTACTCCATTCAAAAATTGATAGTCCTGAGATGTTGGCATCCTTAAATTTCTTAGTGCCTCGACCCAACTCCAGATGGACAACTACATTTAAACTACCAATACTTAGGAGTAATATTTTAATTAAGGCACCCCTTTATTCCATGTGTCGTCTTGCCAGTGCTGATTCTAGTGACATATTTTTATGATTGATTTTAGGGTCAGTTTCTTAGTATACGCATAGTGATTGTATGTAAATTGTATTTATATTTATAGTTTAGTATTTTAGTGTTTTTTTTTGTCCTGTAATCGGGTTTTCTTGTTGGGCGACGACTCATAATAATAATAATAATAATAATAATAATAATAATAATAATAATTAAGCATTTGGTCCTGAATGTTTTTAAGTGATTGAGAATTTTTTAAGAACTATCCCAACTATCAGTTATTAATTTTTTAGTTAAAATGACATCTGTTAAAATACTTACTTCTACTAATAAAAGTTATCTTTCTTCAGTGAAAAACTTTATGAATTATCTGTACGTTAGTACCGCGATAATGACACGGTGAATAAATTCCCTCGCGTTAGTTTTATATAAAGGTAATTTAACTGAAACATTAGATTTTATATTCCAAGTTAAATTCGTACTTTCAGTAGATTTTACTAGTGTAGAAGTTGAATGAGTTAATTTCCTTAGCACGCCCTACTTTATGCGCTTTTTACATGCTTTCCTCCACCGATCCGTGGCAGTGTTATATGTTACAATTTCCATCCCATAATCCGGGTTACCGTACCCTCCGAGCCAATCTACGTTCTATCGCGGTCGAACTTGCAGCCGCCCTACGTATTAAAGCTGGTTGTCTTTGTTCTTGCTCGTCCGGCCAACTAATCAAGCATGTCTGCTTGATGGATGCGCCGTCGAGGTAAGAGATGAGAATCTCCCGGCTTGTTTTAGTTCCGAATTTTTGTCATATTTAAGCGAGAGCTTCTTTGCCTAATGCTCCATCTCGGTTTTCACGTTGGCCATGCCGTAATGATCCGCATGCATTCAGTCTACCCTGCAGGAGATGTTAGCTTTTAAGCTCCGGTCTGTGGCTTGTATTGCGTATGCTTTGAGGTCTGCGGTAACCGTTACTGGTTGTTGGCCGTTGTTTGTTCAGCGATATTATCATGCTTTTATGGCTGAATAAACATTAAACATAAGGATGATTTCAAAACGCATACTTGCTTTGCCATGTGTACTAAATCAATTTTATTAATCTCTGCGCGTTTACTTAACAAGCAGTTAATATTATATATTTGTTGTTCCATTCAAAATATAAAATTACGCAGGGCTTTTTTTGCTCGCAAAATTCATTTACGAAACACTTTTTTTTTATTTGGTAATTTAATTCCGTGCTGTTAAATTAATTTCGTAATGAACGTCAGTATTCAACTAAAAACTTGTAAGCGTAACTCGGAAATATTGCTCCTCATTAATCATGTTTCGCTTATCGCAACACTTATATTTCAAACTACATACTAGCCCACATAAAAGTACTTCCTCCTGTCACGGCAATTAATATTAAGTTGCGTACTTTATAAAAATAGATTACCAACTTAATGAAAAAAAATCTGCTCTTGGTAAATAGCTCTCCAGATAGCCGGCCATAATTTTTAAAGCACACGCAAAGCTCCACCTTGTCTTTCTTAATTAATTTTGTCAACCTACACAATTGCTATTGTTTAAAGCTAATGTAATGAGAGAATCAATATTGCTGTGATTGCGATCATTAATTGACTCACAAGGTATGTAATCTTGATGTGAAAACGTAATTGTAGGTTTGCATGATGAACGGCTATTCGGTTGGGACTGAAAGCAATGGCTGAGTAAAATTGGGAATGTGAACTGTTTTTTCCTAAACATAAAATAAATGTAATTAGCTAAATAGTAGCAGTCTACTAACATAAATCAAATGATGAAAACTTGAAAACAAATTTAATTATCCAAGTCCAAATGCCAGAATAAAAAGGAACAAATTTTTTTTGGGCAATAAGAGTTGTTTAAGCATTAACCTTGTATGTATATACATACAAATTTTTGAAATAAATTGTATCCTCTTGATTGGTATTATATTACGGATAAAGTATTAATCAATAGTTTGAATCGCGACATCCTGCGATCACTTTTTGACACAACTTTGTACAGGAAATGACAAATACAATCCCATACAAGGCGGCTAATCGTGTTGTCAAAGCATATTGAAAGTTTAAAAAAAAATTGTTGCAAATCGGTTTTGGATGCTCGAGGGACCCACTGCAATCGAAACCGATTTGCAACAAATTTTGATAAAATTTTACTTGAAAAGTTGTATTTCTTAACGAAATTTAGTGTTATTGTTATCTTTTCTGGATTAAAATGCGTTTAAAAATGAGTGTTAATAATTTTACTCCAACAAGGATAAGCTGAACTCCTGATAAAACCGTACAGTAAACATATTATCCATAATTCGTCAATTCATTAAATAGGAGATAAATTTCACTAAATAATAAAATATTTTATTTGAATTGTTGAAGGTCATCACCCATTTGGTCAAAAAAATTAAAATGTTATCCTAAAGGTGTTAGTTCGCACTTATTTTATATTCGTCGATTGGTAAATTCTGATGTATATTTCCCATTTTATGGCATAAAATCAACAATCTAGGCCTTATACTATAGGTTTTGTCATAATATATGCCCCTTGGCCCTCCGAAGACATGTGTT
The DNA here is from genome assembly GCA_039766575.1 of Serrognathus titanus. Classification (NCBI taxonomy): domain Eukaryota; kingdom Metazoa; phylum Arthropoda; class Insecta; order Coleoptera; family Lucanidae; genus Serrognathus; species Serrognathus titanus. The sequence continues at coordinate 75,591,838 of CM077912.1, forward strand.
GAACTTTTAACTTTCCTTCCATCACCTTCTCTCGAATGAAAAAATGCTTTATTTCTATATGTTTTGTGCGACGATGAAATTCGGGATTTTATGCCAATCTCACCTTAGCCTGATTACCAATGTTAAGAACAGGAACTTGTTTCAGCTTTCCCAATTCTTATCCAAATTATCTCTTTAACAGCTTCATTTGCAGCTACGATTTTTGCTTGAGTTGTAGATGTAGCAGCCATATCTCGTCTTTGACTTAGCCATGAAATAATATGAAATTACCAAGCCGGACGTTGATCGATCAGTTTTGTTGTATCTGCCAAAGTCTGCATCACGGAGCATTCTAATATATCACTGTTGCTTATATTTGGGCGATGAACAATGCTTAAGTTTCTTGTACCTGCAATGTATCTAAGTACTCGTTTTAACCATGCTACATGAATCGAGTGTTCTTAACAGAAAACTCACGCTTTTGGCCAAATCGGGTCTTGATCCAATCATAAGATACGTGAGTGCTCTAACTGCTTGACGCTAGAGAAAGTTACATACTTTCCTTTGTGGATTTTGTTATTTCTGGTTCCTCTACTATGGGTGTTGACACAGTCTTCAAAATTAAAACTTTCAATTTCAAGGCCAAGGAAGTGCGATGATGGTTTTACTGTGATCTTGAACTCAGCCTTCAATTCTTCAATAGAGTTGAGCACCTTGCTGGTCAGACACCACGACTAGTCTATCGTCTACGTAGAGGGCCAACCAACACTTTCTTGTCGCCCTTTTCTTTAATATGTAAACATGGACCCGCCTCACTTGTTTTACAACTCCTGATACTGCTTCTATTCCAATTTTTCTCCTCTTCATTTTGTTTCTGTTACTGAGGATGAGTTATTGGAAATAATGGTTAGGTGTCCGGTCAAAATCACTGCTGGTGAAGATCTAATACCTAGTTTTTTAGTGCTTGATGCGAGATTTGTACTTGTCAAACCTCTCTTGTATATTCTAAATCGTTCTATTACTGCATCTTCATTTCCAGACGTTTGGAATCGTGCTAGAGTTACTCCTGTCTACAAAAAGGACGATAAAGTTGAGTTAAATTTCCATATTAAATAATTTTGCTAAGATCCTTGAGCAAGTTGTGTACAGACAAGTTTATAATCACGTTCGCTCATATATTGCTCCTTCTCAGCATGGTTTTGTCTCTGGTAGATTTACAACAACCAATTTAATCACCATAAGGGAATTTATTTCTGAACATCGGATAAACGAGGCCAAGTTGATGTTATATACATAGATCTCATTAGTGGTTTTGATACTGTTCACCACGGCATCCTTCTTAAGAAATTAAGTTCTTTCGGTATGACATCATGTGCTTTAAATTTAATGAAATCGTATTTGAGAGACAGAGTAAACTATGTGTCCTATAATGGTGACAAGTCTTTTGAATATCAAGCAACATCTGGTGTCCCACAGGGCTCCAATTTGGGTCCCTTACTTTTTGTGTTATGACTTGTTGGTGTCTCTAGAAGGTCGCGCCCTTGCTTTTGCGGATGATGTCAAAATCTATGCCTCAGTTACGAATGTTCTTGAAGCTATAGAGCTTTAGCAGTGTCTTGACACTGTTGTTTTGTGGTGTTCAAACAATTATTTAAATTTAAACGTTAGTAAAGTTGATTGTGCTGAAATCCTGGGATTTGTGAATCTTCTAGTGCCACGTTTTAACTCTAGATGGATACAGTGACTTATTTTATGATAAGTCTTAGTTACGTTTTAGTTGTTGTTTGTGTTATTTGCATTTCTTAGTACAGTTATCTTTAATATTTCTATTTCGTCTTACAATTGGGAATTTTCCTGTTGAGCGGCAACAACCTAATAATAACTCCCAATCACCAAAACATTTATTCCAACAATTTGGCGTTTGCTTAAGTCCTTACTACTGTTACGTTTCAAATTTCCCGCAAAAGAAAACACGGAATCGAGACGATATCTGACCCGCTGTTGATACAGTTGGCAATCTTGTATCCCTCTTTCGCAAATTCGAAGCTCATTGGCTATGGGGCACCACGTGACTATTTTTACCGACCACCATTGTTCAATCGTTCTTTTACGTTCGGTCTTCGACCAGGTGTTCCCGGAATTCTTGCTCTTTGTGTGAGAAGAATTCAATTAAACGACTGTATCGGAATTTCTGGTTGCACTTCCGAACGAGTTGGAGCATTTTAAGCGCCTGGAATTCTAGAAAATTCCAGGCTTTTTCCAGTATCAGCTTTCCGTACCAGCTTTTAGTAGCGACTTTCTAGTAACGACTTTCCAGTATCAGATTTTCGTACCAGTTTTAGTATCAGCTTACGTGGTTTTTAGCACAAGCTAAAATAAAGTCCGAGTCGTCGCCCATATCGAAACCGCTTTGAACCGGTCCATCCCGGATTAGCATCGCGGGAATTGACCCGCAAATACGTTGACGTTTCTCGGACTGACAGAAAGAAATTCGTGAGTTTCTTTTATTATTGGTACATTTGCATTGAATTTTATTTACTATTGCGATATTACTGTATGCTGTTCAGTAATCTTGGAGAGCGAATCTTCGGCCAAATGTTTGTTATTCGATTAAATACGGAGTTTGTCAACTTTAGACAAAACTAACCTAGTTATAGTTATTGGATCTCTTGTAGCATCCTGCATTTGTAAGAAGCGGTAATCGCAAATAAATAGTAAGATCGTTAACTCTAATTTTGTTTACTGTCTACCTTGATGCACGAGTGAGCAAAGTCTCGCCTCTATTTTTTTTTGGACTATTTCTGTCCGACCTGGTCAATTGGAGACGTTGACTGGTCGGTTACGTACTTGCTGAATAGTAGTCTTCTGGCGCCCTTTAATAATTCTTACCAACTTATTTGACCCACCCCATTCTTCACTGTTTTGCTAGCCCGTTAGTCAGCAGAAACTTGTCATCTGTCGAAGGTAAGTGAGAGGCAAGTCAATGTAAATTAAACTTTGGTGACACTACCTGCGCTTTATCCCGATCAGTATTGTCTTTGTATCCCTCTGGCTGCTGCATATATATCTTTCCTTTTAGCCCACCCTATAGAAATGCTGTAGACACATCAAACTGTATTAAATGGCAGGTGTGGCAATACCTAATATCGAACGAATCGTGCTCAACTTGGCTACTGGACTAAACGTTTGATTGTAATCTATACTATAGTGTTGTCTGAATCATTTAACAAGTATTGCCTTATACTTGTCGACACTGCCGTCTGGATTAGTTTTTACGCGAAAAACCCAAGTACTAGGTATGGCTGTTGCTTCTTCCAGTAGAGTCATTAAATCCCACGTATGATTTTCTTCTAATGTCTTCATTTCACCGTCCATAGACTGCTTCCAATTAACTTTAGTCGTGCTGTTGTGCGCTTCTTTTTAGTTTTGAACGATCTCTTAGCTGTCTAATGGATGATATGAGAAGCTATCACTTTCTTCTTCAAATTTTGATTGTTCAAAATTCTTTTCATCGAACTTCTTGTTTTCTTGTCTTCTTGCGCCATCTGCTTTCCCTAATTTCTATTCCGTAGTGGTAATTCGATTTGCTTTTCAACTTACTAGGTTTTCTTCTTTTGTCCAAATTCTGTAACACTCAAATCCTATAAGACATCCATTTATTGCTTGTTATCCGTTTTTCGTCTTCTCTGAACTGGTATGTGAGCGACACAGGTGCATCCTATAGTACGTAAGTGTTTTATTCTAAGCTTCTTACCTATCCATAATTCAAATGGACTTATGCCTTCACCAGATGACCTTCCAGTTCGATTGAGAATATACACTAATGCTCCAACTAACTCTGCCCACATTGCTGGCTTCCTCATTAGGATATTTAAAAGTTCTGGCCATTTTGACTGTCATACGCATTTCACGCTAGTTTGCTGACGTAATGTCAGTCTTTGAGTGATACCTTCTTCACATCGTATTTTCTTTATGGTCAAATTTTCCACCATTATCACTAAGCATTTCTTTACTGAATGTCCGAATCTTTTCTCTTATAATATAACAGTAGCGATATTTTGGAAATGATGATTACACACACAACTAAAGATCTCTGTTTTTGAAAAAATTCGTCAAACGGTCCACAAATATCATCAATTCGCTAGGTTTATATGCTTTTTCTCTATACCCAAATGGCAATAGGTACGATTTGCTATAAATGCATGGTAATTCTTTCCCTAAAGTAACATTTATGCCTAATTCTTTTTGGTGCAAGGATTAAAATGCTACCTTTGAAGGCGACATTATCACATTTTAAAGTTGAACGTCCCAATTTCGTTTATTTTAATATCAGAAACGAATGAACGCGATGGAACACCAAAAAGGAATAATTGAAAAAGAATTCTAAATTTACAGTTATCATCAAATGTGTTTGGAATTATAAAAGGCCTAAGACCTATTAGATGAATCTAAAGAAAATGCAAAAAGGACTGCGATAAGCAAGGAAGCAAAGGCACTGATTGGAAATTCATACTTTTTTCGATAAAAAAAAATTAATCAACCCTTCAAATATTTACCTACCAAAGATCATGTTAATACGATTCAGCTTCCATTTTAGAAATCCCAGGGTCTCGAATTCGGTGTTCAATCGGCAGGAGTAGGGCGAATGGCCATCGCGCGGAATTAAAATATTAGTACAGAATTAATTGTTTCGGATATAAGCAAGGAAGGGTCCATTTGTATTAATCTCGGCGGGGTTACGCAGGGACTTGAATAATATTATATTCGTGCCTCTCATGTCGCATAACCTTGTGAGTAATAGCTTCAGGCCGGCTGCGCTAAGATATGGGTAACCTGTCTGAAAGCATCATGCTGTCAGCTTAGATGCGCCATCATTTGTTATTAGTTCCTCCACTAAAGCGACCTCCTTTCAATATTCTACAACACGGGCCATAAGTCTCCGGGGACCTATTTAAACAATTTTAGTGAAAGCCAAACGACCACCTGAGAACAACAAGTTGAATAATGGATGAATATTGTTCGGGAGGAATTTAGTGCTATACGTAAAAAGCTCTTCCCCAATTTTCGCTATTTCCTTTAGCATTCAGCACATAGTTTCAGACTAGGTCTTTCAAACATTTGAGGGCTTTCATACTCATGATGACATTGCAATTAGTAGAGTAGTATTTTAAACCCTTTTACATGGAAGGGATTTATTGTTTATTTATTATTTTGAAACCAAAAGTTTAAGACTGGAATGTGATTTTGTATTTTAGGTTGAAATGTTGAATTTCGTTTCTCGGAGCTGTGTTCATCCCATCCTATCCACGCCCACGTTAAAACATTTCCTCAAATATTCATATTATGAAATAATTTTAGTTCGTATTTTGTAATTTCCCGTTTCCATAACAAAAACAACCATATTTAATTATGAAAGGGAACTAATTCCAACGTTATGAATGTTTTTCTCGCGTAGAACGCTTTCCCCTCGGAGTTTTAAATAATTTGAATATCTGTGTAGTGCAGGAACGCGCGTTGAGATTTTCCACTTAAAGGTAAAACTTCATTTAAATTAGAAGAAATTACAAGGTGAGATAAGTATGCAAAGCGAGTTCTATAATACCACTGTGGAAACAACGCGCGGAAAAATATACACGTCTTGCATATTCACGGGTTCATTTTTCTCGGCTGCTTATTTGAATTAATTTACTGCAAGAGAAGTAAATTAAAATTAAAAGTTGTTGGAACTAAATTACCTTGATACTTTTCTATGTAGATTCAAAGAAATGCAGCTAGAAAATAATAGCTAACGCCTTCGTTTTTGAAGTAATTCAAAGATATTTAATAATTTGTTCTGTTTCTATCGCCATGTTCTGAAAATAGATAACATTTGCTTGAAATCTGATCCTATATTTTCCACGAGAGAAACTCTGATCTTCAGAATTCAAGCAGTGAAGGAAATTACGTGTATAAAAGTACTGGCTCATGCATACTTCCTCCTCAAAAATATATCTGTCTTATCCATATTTTCGATCTCGAAATAGGGTCTTGTCTGATTTCATTGCAGGCGAGCATTCGGATGTGTGAGTAAGGGCGGCGGTATTTTACTTAAATTAAACTTTGAGAGTGCGATCTCTCAAGTATATGTGTACGATTGCCAGCCAGAGTGCATGGTATTGCAGAAAATACGTTACTGTTTTGAATATTTGTGACACCCTCGCATGTGAAATGGAAGTGTCAGACTTCGTGCTGTAAAGCTAATTTAGAAGCTGAATTGAAAACCGGCGCTAAATGAAATTACGATACATTGTTCCCTAACAAAGGTTCATTCTGTCGACGCGTTATATAAAATCAATACAGGCCAATTATGTCATAAATGTTTAAAAGGTTTTATTCATTTTATAAAACTCATTAATTTAGTGAACCATACGAGAGGACCGTTCAAAAAGAGGAAATAAGAATGAGGAAAGAAAATATCTCTTTTTTTTTATGATAAAGTATATTACATAAAAGAAAATGGCCATCGGAATTTCTAGACATCAGGTGAAATACCGAAGGAAAGAAAAAACGGATATTGTATGCGTCAGGAGAGACGTGTTTTCAATTTATTCTTACATCTAACTCAACCTTGCATATTTATATTATTACAGTAGTAATACAAATCCGGGCGTTTCCGTTCTTCCACATTTGGTTAATGCCACGTGAAATTTATGCAGAAAAAAAGGCATGCGGAAAGGAAAAGTGCAAAAATAAATATAAATCTAAATAATATATAAAATATTTCACACATTCTATGAATTCGCACGTTCCTCGTCCGTCTTAGTTCCGCCATTTTCGCAAAATTATCATAAAATATTCACTGGGGAAACTATATTACGCCTCGGATGAGTTACAGTGGCGCCGTTTCTATAAATCAATGTTTCGGTGGGTTACGGCTGTGAATTGAAAATGTTCTAACCATATATTTAAACTTTGAACGTATCGTGTGAAGTGGTACCCGGAGTCCCGGACCGGTCCGGGTTGACAAATGCGGGCCACTCGTTTCCACCTGGCGACCGACACGGCTGAGTGGCTCCCACCGTTACTTGCTAAAAGCTGCTGCTCTTTGCCAGCTCCACCCATTCTTAACAAAGATCTATGTTATTTAATCAAGAATAGTGTCCGAAAATAAAAGGGAACCTTTTTTTTTTCTTTCCCTTAGCTCGAAGTTATTTCACCGTAATTCTATTGTGATAGCTAAGTTCCTTCATCAATTAATAAGATTTACTAAATCCTAAATAAATGAACCAAGTTAGTATCCAGATCTTGGTACGGACGAAAAACTGATTCAAATGAATGATTTTATTACAATATGATGCAAAACTAGTGTAACTCCTGTAATTTGGTTTATTCTCCAATTGCAAGCTCATACAAAAACGTAAACGAACAAGCAAAAAAAAATTATTAACCGTCAATAACGGATTTTCGATTAATTGAACGCGCCCATTCATTCAGTATTTCATTTGCCGCGTTATTTATTCAATAATTTTATGCGAACCGTGTTTACGCTTTGGTTTTTGTTGATGTGGTCTATTAATTTTAAATACCGCACGGACCTGCGGCGAAATATTCGATTGTTTTAAATCATCTCTTTTACATTTTTTAATTGCGAGTAAACATATTTGGTAAAATAAAACCTGCGGGGAAAAATCACGCCGTGTATTAAATCAGTTCGGGGAAACGGAGGATAAAGCAAACATTGTGTAAAATGGAGGCGGAGAAATTATTAACACAAAACTTAAAAAAAATTAAATATATTCCCATGTCTACCTTAAAAAAGTTTACATTTATTTGCAGCAAAATTATTGCACCATTTTGGAGTAAAAAGTTCCATACTAATTTGATTCTTGCACCACAATAAATTCTCGTAAGTGTAAAGGTAAAGTTCCAAGACTTTGTTGTACGAAATTGTGCAATGAAGATACTTAATGCATAATTCAATGGTAGAAACTTCGAATAAAGTAGAACAACTGGTCAAGGAAAATAAAAATTTGAAACTCGAAATAAGAAACTTAGTAGAGAATAATAAATGATCATATCGTTACTCAGAACGAGAATATTCAGAGTGTCATTAAAGCCTTTGATATTAAAGTAATTAAAAAAATTAAAACTAAATTTATGGTAATTGTTGAGGTTAATAGTAAGTTATTCAAAGATATTATGATCAATAGGAATGCTAAGCTTAACATTGGATGGGATTGCTACCAATATTTTGAGATGTTATAATTGTGGAAGAAATAATCACAAGGCAGTAGATTGTCAACATAGCGAAACCTGTAGTAAGTGTGCAAGCACAACCCACAAGAGGATTTTACTTATATAGGTGCATAAATTGTTTAGACCACAATAAAAGATTAAATTTTAACCTTCACACTTCAATTCTAATTGTTATGTGGTAGCAAAATAAAAAATTCCATTGTAAAAAAAAAACAGATTATATCTCATAGCAATTAACTTCGACATTTATAGAAATGCCTAAATTCCTAAAGCCACAGTTCGACCCTACAGAATTCGACAAAACTACAATAAATATGATTCATCAGCATAAGGAGTTTGAGAAATAAAAGTCTGATGTTGGAAGCATTTTTTGATAGTTTGAATCCTGACATACTTTGCACATCTGAGCATCATTGAATTCCTATAAATTAATAAGTATGTTTAGTAGAAGTAAGAAACAAAATGGAGGTGTCTGTATTTTTGTGAAACGTGACATAAAAGCAGTTGACCTTCCTTGTCGCTCTGTTGAAAGGTTGTGCGAAGTTTTCGCGTGTATTCCCATACTAAATGTTAAATATCAAATTACTATTAATGTTAAATATCAAATTATCGTTATCTACAGACCCCCCGATGATATTTGGAAGAATTCTATCAACATCTATTAGTCGTTCTAAATTGCATTTAATCTGCGGAGAGACCATGGGAGATTCGAATATGTTGGTAAACTTAATGAAGCAATACAATATGCATCCGAAGATATTTCAAGCAACGAGAATTGACAGAAACACAGAGTCATGCATTGATAATATTTTTGCCGACTCTAATTGTTGTCTTCAGATCAAAGACACTAATTTATCTGAGGATACGTATCAGTCAGTAAAGATTGCCAAATATTCAAAAGTAGCACCTGTCTCGTATGTACAGGTTGTTTCGTAACTGCATGAAAATAAATTAAACAATGAAAGTTTGCATGAACATAAATAGCATGGACCATTTATTGTTGAACAAAATGTTATTAAATTTCCGAGAAAATAAATAATTTTGTTGAACGGGTAAGCCATTTGAACGTCTTTGGTTTGAGTTTATGATGTTTACGAAGAATATGAGTGATGTAATTTATTGTTAGTCATCGCCGGCCGGGACGGGTAGTTTGAGGTGTACGTTGAGGTGGTTGCATGGAAATCTACTGAAAAAATGCCAGAATTTACAAATATTGAGATTGTTGACATGATTCTAGTGTACGGTGAAAGTGGACAAAATGCATTAGCGGCAAGGCGTTTGTATATACAACATTTTCCAAACTGACATTTGACAACCAGTGCCACATTTCTCTCTGTTGTGCAAAGAGCGAGGGATACTGGAACTTGAAGGGCACGTCGCGGAAGAGGTGGAGGACGGCAGCGTCCACAACGCATCCTAAACAGAGAGGAAGAAATACTACAACTTATCGAGGAACATCTTTCGTTAAGTGTACGTGATATCTCAAGACAAACGCGCTTATCGTCCTCCGTTGTTTGGCGCATTCTTCGCGAACAACAATTACATTCGTACCATATTCAAAGAGTTCAGGCTTTGCTACCAGCCGACTATGCTCTACGCAAACGATTTTGTCGTTGGTTACTGCATAAACAACAGGCAAATGCGAATTTTGTTCATAATGTCCTCTTTACCGACGAAGCTATTTTTACCAGAGATGGGGTATGCAATTTTCGCAACATGCATTTGTGGGCTGAGGAAAACCCTCACGCAATTCGTCGCGGCCATTTCCAACAATAGTTTTCTGTTAACGTGTAGTCAGGTATTCTAAACGGCAATTTAATTGGCCCGTTCGTCTTGCCGAACCGTTTACATGCTCTCCAATACTTACATTTTCTACGAACTAATTTACCGGAACTTCTCGGGAATGTGAACTTAAATCTTAGAGCAACGATGTGGTATGCACGATGGGACTCCACCTCATTTTCAACAGGAAGAACGTGCTCACCTAGACGAAATTTTTCCTGGTAGATGGATTGGAAGAAACGGGCCGATCAGGTGGCCTGCACGTTCACCTGATCTAAATCCGCTAGATTATTATCTGTGGGGACACGTAAAAGCGACGGTATACGAAAAAGAAATCAACACGTTCCAAGAATTGAACAATCATATTAACGTCGCATTTCTCTCTGTTCGACAACAAAACATGTTTCATAACGTTTGTGAATCATTACTTCGCCGGGCAGATTTGTGTTTACGAGTGCCCGAGGGAAGGAATTTTGAACACTTATTGTGACTCAGCCGGTACTGAGCCAGAGATTCTAAACATTTGTCAATGCGTTATCAGTTGAGGGTAAGTTTAATTTTGTTTTTATTTCCGTTTTTATTTAAATACATTTATCCACACATTTCATGTCCAACACGCCATTATTTTCTTTTTCACGAAGTTGCGAAACAGCCTGTATACAAACGCTTTTCTACTCAAGAGAATATTCAGTTCTTCCGTGACAGTTTGTCAGCTGAAGATTGGACAGAGTAATTTCCGCTGAAAATATTAATGACAAATATACTGCTTTTAATAATGTATTCGTTTATTATTTTGATTCTGTTTTCCCCGTCGTTAAAACCAAATGTATGGGAAAACGCAAACATTCTTGATGAAACACGACATCAAAGAAATGCATCTCCTAGATAAACGGTTAAACAATATTTGGTGCCATGAACGTTTTCTTGAATTTAAAAAGCTTCGCAGTTCCAGATTGGCTCTTGCTAAGCGCCCTTACAGTTCACGTAGAATCAACGAATCAACTAATGTTGCGGCTGAATGCTGGAAAATCGTTAATGAAGATCGTGTTGAATCGAACCAAAAGATATGTTTATTGACTCTTCTGAATATATTGGACACAATGAACAATTAATTTCTGATATTTTTAATCGTCATTTTGTAAACTTAGTTGAAAATCAGGACTTTATACATACATCTAATTTAATTACGAAAATTGTTAAGTCAATGTTTTTAATTCCAACAATTCCTAACGAAGTTAGAAACGCAATCAATGGAAAGTGTAGTAAGAAAAGTACGTTCCTGGTAATGTACTGAAATCTGTTTCTGATTTGATTTCATATTCCCTAAGTATGTTATTAATGAATCCTTTCAAAGTGGTCAGTATCCTAATGCACTTAAAATTTGTAAAATTGTGCCTATATTTAAAAATAAAGGTAGTCGCCTAAACGAAGCAAACTAGACCTATAGCACTACAATGTCGGTTTGCCAAAATATTTGAAGAAATATTTTATAAGAGGTTGGTCTCCTTCATTAACAAGCACCGCATATTATCTGACGCACAGAATGGTTTCAAAAAAGGCAAGTCAACAATATCAGCAATTACAGACGCTTATAATTACATACTGGATGAATTAAATAATAAAATCAAACTATACGCATTATTTTGTAATCTAAGCCGTGCGTTCGATACCGTTAACCGCAGCATTTTATCGGAAGACCACACTTGTCTACTCAATTGGATACAATAGTTGGAGTTCCACAAGGACCTACCTTGGGATCGCTGCTGTTCATTCTTTTTATTATATTATTATTATTTCCGACATAATAGTTTTAAGTCTAAATTGATACAGTTTTTAAGCGTATTATTCAATACATGAATTTTTGAATTTGTAGGTCTTTTTTTGTTATTACACAGAGTATTAGTTTTAGTTAACTTAGTCTTGTGTTATTTATAGTTAGATTTATTTAGTTATTTTTGTATATATTCAATTTACTTATTAAATTTCAATTTCTATTTTCTAACATATCTAATGTATATTTCATTTTTTTTTGTTTTATACTATGGCAAAATAAATTATTATCATTATCTTACTACAACAGACTGTGAAGAAATACGGATGGTAGTTGGGCCCGAAACAACCCCCAAAAAGCCAGTAGGTTTGCAGAACATATTGAAAGCATTTTCCAACCAAATGACGGAGAAGAACAAGACTGGATTGAACCAGAACAAGAAGAAATTATCATTAGACCCACTTCACCAAAGGAAGCATTAGATGAAATTAATACGAACATTAACCCGAAAAAATCCCCTGATTTTGACCTAATCACTGGTGAAGTTTTGAAGGAACTTCCAAGAAAAGCTACAGTTAAACTTGCCAATATTATTAACGAATCTTTCAGACTAAAGTACGTTCCTAAGATGTGGAAAGTCATCATGATTCCGAAACCAGGTAAACCTCCTAATGACGTAGCATCCTATAGACCTATATCGTTGTTACCAGTCATCTCAAAATTACATGAAAAAATACTTCTCTAGAGACTAAGACCCATAGTAGAGGAAAATAACCTGATACCTTAACATCAGTTTCGTTTCAGAGAAAGTCATTCGATTGGTCAAGTTCATAGGATCACAAACGTCATTGAAAAATCGTTAGAAGAAAGAAAAGTCTCTTCCACCGTTTTCCTCGACCTTGCTCAGGCTTTTGACAAAGTCTGGCATGAAGGTTTGTTTCACTAGCTGAACTCGCTTCTACCAAAACAATATGCGCAAATCTTACAGTCTTACTTATCAGAAAGATACTTTAGAATCAAGCAAGAAGATGCTTATTCTAAACTAAAAGAAAACAGAGCAGGGGTCCCACAAGGTACTGTACTAGATCCAGTATTATACACCAGTGACATTCCCGATCTTGAGCATGAAACAATAGCAACATTTGCCGATGACACTGCAGTTATTGCTGCAGGAAGAGATCATGAACAGGCTGCAGAAAACCTACAAACTTCCATCGATAAAATCAACACCTGGACTAAAACTTGGCGCATCAAGTTAAATGAAAACAAGTCTGTACATGTAGACTTTACTAATAAACAGAAACAACGCCTACCAATCAGAATCAACGATCCCCAGATACCTTACGCAGACTCAGCTAAGTATTTGGGAATGACTCTAGATGCTAGACTCCGCTGGAGAGTTCATGTCAAAAAGAAACGCTAAGAACTAGACATTAAACTGAAAACAGTGTATTGGCTGCTTGGAAGAAACTCCAGGTTATCTACACACAACAAACTGCTTCTGTATAAGCAAATATTGAAACCTGTTTGGACATATGGCATTCAGCAATGGGGTTGCACCAGCAAGAGCAATATTCAAGGGATCCAGCGTTTCCAGAACAAGGCACTAAGGAACATCGTCGATGTACCCTGGTCCTGTCGAAACAGAGACATCCATCGGGACCTTCAAATGGATAGTGTTAACCAAACCATCCTAAATTGCCAGTAGCCACGAACAAAGGCTACTTAACCATGTGAACGTCGAGGCCATCCAGCTCCTGGACAACGCAAACCTGATAAGAAGACTCAAGAGGACGAAGCCTTTTGAGTTAGTGAAAGAATGAATAGTGCAAAGCAGAGTACTGTGCAAGTTGAGCTACATGTTATATTTAGTATAGTGAATTTAATAGAACACAAGGCAAACTAATGAGTAAGCCTTAGTTTAAGAATTATCAAACGTAATAATTTAAGTTAGTACAAATTTGATCATTGATTTACTTAGAAGATCAGATTGTACTAATCTTAAAGGATCTTGTTATAAGTATCTTTTAAATTAAAAAAAAAAGTTTTGTTGAATAAAATTCTACACATTGTGTATGATGAAATTATTAACTCGTTAGAAAAAATTACCATTGGATATGTTAACATCTTATACAAACTGTTGAATAGTATTGTACGAGGTGTAATCACGTGATTATTAGCGTCTTCTTATTGCCCATATAATGTGGATTACGACGTATGTGACTCTGAGAATAAATAAAAACAGACTTGTTTGTGTTTGACTGTCGTCTGTTTTATTTATAACGAATAAATTTGAGAAAAATAACGCGAATTCAGTACGGTAGGGCAGAATTATTTGAAGGTAAATGCGAATCTCTCTAAATTAAATATTCCTTTATCTTATTTTTAACGTCTATAGATAACCCAAGCCGGAACTTGTCGAGCAAGTGTCAGTATGAACTCAGCCTGTGAATTTCTTCACAAGATCTGCACGTATGAAGACACGGTCGAACATACATCTTTAGTTGCCCGATTAAGAGTCAAAATTCGATATCAGCGGCTCCGAGCACTCACTCGGCTGTGATCATCCTTAGAAATGTGCACACAATTACACCATTAACTTTTCACACAATATATGGAACCAGTAACACAATTTGAGTGATTGTTAACACAAAGTATATAATTCGCATAAATTACTAAAGAAATGGAAAAATCTTCTGCATGAAATAGTATTTAATTCAATAAATTATATAACATGTTTACATTTCGCCTATAAAATTAATTTACACAATTTATGGTAACACATTTAGTATTATTTGTGTTATACAGTTTTCTTAAAAATGTTTAATATTTTATTACAATCATTCTACAAACAAATGTAGACATCTTCTATTTATTGTTGGTGTCTTTATTTTAGTAACAATATAAATTCTACAATTGTGTTCACAAGTACCATTGTGGTTTCTTTGAGCAAGCTATCTTTTGACAACACGTGTCTTCTAGTTAAGAAGAAATGCTGCAATTTAATACTAAACAAAATGAACAACTTCACAAGAGTTTTAAAGAAATAATAACATTTAATTATCCTGTTTCATGAAGATGATACGATCTGTCAAAAAATACGTTGTATATCATTAACAAGGTAGCGCAGATTAAAAGAACATAATATGGAATTGATAAAACCTGGCAAAACTAGAACAACTTCTGTTTTATCTGTAATAAAAGCTTAACGTTGTGCGGTGCACAGAACCATTAATTTCACTGATGCCTTGCTGCAAATTTGTTGCAACACTTTTCTAATTATTTTTAGCGCCGGGGATTTGGTGCAAAATGTTATAATTTAGACGTCATTCGTGCGAAGTTCTTTTTAATGCCTCTAAAGTTTAGCAGCATGTTCATCTGTTGGTGCACATTTGAAACCAACGTCGATTTCTTTTACGATTCTTTTCGTGCTGCATTATCTAACTCGCAAAGAAAAATGAGTAAAAATTACTTTAAGTTTTAGTGAGTGTTTCGTCTTCGAACGAAGGCCTTTACGTATATGTTAGTTGGGAAGCCTCGGAGATAACCTAAGCTAAACCAGCTAGTATAATAAATTACATTGAAACTAATTTCGGTAAATCTGAGTTGATGTTGATTACCGACCGTGAAGACACAGGGGAAGCAAATTACTAATTGTAATATACCTAATTATACGTTATTGCGTGCGTTTCGGAACGTATTACGAAATTTTACAGGCAAATTAGCTCGTTTATAAGTTCGGCGACGTTCTTCCGCAGTGAAATTAGAAATAAATTCGGCGCTCGTCACTTGTAATGTTAATTTCTTCCCGCCCGCCCCTAATTTTTAATCCGCCCCTAAAATATTATGTGGCCACATATGTTCCAATTGCCCTATAACTTCTACCTCGTTGGTCGCGCTCGTAAATTATAAAAAAATGGGTTCGCATGAGGAGATAAATGTTCGCATTCAGATTTTTTAACATTTCAATTTTAAACCAAATTGCTTCATAAATATTAAAACGTCTGAAATATAGTTTCGCAATTGGACACGAAGATTAAATTCTTTAATAAGAGAAAACAGGCTCTTGAATATTCTATAAATTGAGTAAAGGAATTATGTTCATGTGATAACAGCACTTTGCAAGTACGTAAGTTTATAGCATTACCTTGTTACTGAAATATTCTTAAATTATTCCTCCACTTTGTCTAAGTGGTTCTCAACGACAGAATAAAGTACACACAGACCCCAAAACACTTGTACGGTTAATAGAGCTGAGTACTCTAATGTTCAAGAGGCAGAAACTTTAGTATCCAGGAAATGTTGTTTCCGACTTTTTCTGCGTGTGTGTGTGTGTTTTTGCTGCAACTTTATTTTTACATTCTTTCTTTAAATTGACTTGTAATTCGCAACACAAAGACTCGGAGAAAATCGGGGAGCCGCTGAAATTCTTTTGTTAGAGAACAATACACCTGAAATATATTCGGTAAAAGCACAATCGTTAATTTATAATGCAGTTTTCATTACGCCGAGGCAGAAATCGTAATCTGGAAGGAGCGAGGGTAAACTATTGTGTGCTCTACCACATCATTCATTATAAAATTTAAGCCAGTCGCAAAGCCCTGTCAAAACATGACACTTAATAGAGTCATGAAGATGGATTATATAAGCGTAGCACAAATATAAAATCAATGCGCCTTTTACTTCTACAAAATAAATAAATGTATTAGGTACTCACCAATGACGTACATATAGCCCGATGATAGAATTGTGTAAAAATCCGGAGCGTCTGATGATACTTCACAACTGTATTTTCCCGTCATGTTTTGCTGGACGTTCCTCAGCACGACATTGTAAGGATTAGACTTCCCGATCTGCACAGATAAAATTTTCGTCATGTTTACGTTAGAGTTATATTTTTGTTAGGACCACTCACATCAATTTCCATACCGAGGAAGGGAAATATTTGCGTGCTGGGCAGTTCTTTGGGGATGTATCTGAAGAACTCTCGTTGTCCTTTATACCACTTGACGGTATATAGTGGATCTCCTTCCAGGTCGTAATGGCACTGAAGCGTAATTGTTTCGTGGACTTTCGCAGCCTGGGGTATATTCACTCTAACATCTTTTAAAGCTGATATTCCTAGAAAAGAATTAACATCTCAAAATTCTTATTCGCTGCATATACCCAACTATATTTCAAAGTACTAGCGTATTACATTCATGTTTATGTAAATTTCAACAGTTATAACTAAGAAAGTTTGGGAAAGCGAGAAAGGTGGCTTACAAAAATAAAACTTTTCAAACTACATATTCTCGGTAAGTCCATAGAGAAACTAATCGCAAGTTTCTTTGATGAGGGCGAGTTTTTGTTTTCCTTCGGGGGCAGAAGCTCGTTCGTGAGGGGATTATTTATTAAACAGTACACAGTTCGCGTTGATTGTGACGTATAAATTCATTACTCCATAATTGGAACAATTAGCGATAAATACAGAAGGAATTAAGTATTTACGCCCCTTTCTTCCCGTAAGTTGTTGGTTACGGGTACGAATTCCGGCTTTAATGACATCCAGTTAAGTATATTCCCAGAACGTGTGCTCCAAAATTACCCCTTGTAATGTGGGGTCCTGCGTAATCGTTTAACACTTCCTACATTAGAGATGATTGCCCTCATCACGCCCAGAAAATTTAATTCTATTTTAACCGAGTTTTTCAAAAGGACATTGACTGATTCGGTCGCAGGTAATAGATATTAAATTATAAATAAATTTGGAGGTTTCATGACTGAACGCGCTGCCAATTAATGAGTTTGTATTTTGCAGCGTTGTCCGAATTTAATATTTATGTAAATATTATTTGCCCGTCAGACTTAATTACATATAAATATAAAATGCATAATTTAGTTGGGAAATGGCTAAATAAAGGGCAATTTTGAAATTGAAGCTAAAACTAGATGATGCATCAGTCGGGGGTAGTTAGTAACAAATGTTATTAAATTATTTTTTACATTTGAATAGATGTCACTATTTTAATTTAAATATGTCAACTTCTATTTATACGTTTCAACACCTCATGTTAACTACATGTAGGATAGAGATATCACAAATGTTTGGGAAATGGTGAATCAGGACCTACCGTAACGTCCAGCTCGTCTTGATCCTCTTTACGTCTAATGTTCAGGAAGTTCAAAAATTAATTACATAAGAGTTTCAAAACGTAGCCTTTCACGAAGCTCGGTGGGCCTCTTGCCCTATTAGATGTATATTTTGTAAAAAGGGGGACGCTCAGAAAAAATGAGAGGGAGGAGAGGTGTCAGTGTCAAATGTGTATGGATCATTGCGTGTTAGAAAAAGAAATGAAGAAAAGGGTTTATCAGAAAGGTTGTTGTCTGTCCAAACTGAGCACCTGTTAGCACAAGTCGGCCGAAACACCTCGCCTTTCACAAAGTTCGGTGGGCCTCTTGCCCTATCAGATGTATATTTTGTAAAAAAGGGGACGCTCTGTGCCGTCGATCACGCATGTGCCTCAATACTTTCACAAGAGAGAGGCGCCCTTCGACTATACAGGTTGCTGTCCGTCCAAAGCGAACACCAGGTATCGGCTATAGCACCTCGCCTTTCACAAGAGTCGGTGGACCTCTTGCCCTACCCGATGTATACTTGTCAAAAGGGGGACGCTCTGTACTGCATGTGCATCAACTCTTTCACAAGAGAGAGATGCCCTTCGACAATACTTAAACGTCTCCCGTTGTCCGGTGTTTATATAAAAATTTTGTTTGTGTTGTCACGTATCCCCTACCTGGAAGCGTCTTCCATGTTGTTGGTCGAGGAAAAAGGATACAGGTATTCAGGATCCAGTAAAATGTTCTCTTAATGAAAATATCTCGTTGTACTTCATAACCTTTTTAATAAAAAATTCTTATCTGCTTGCTTTATAGAAGTTTTACCTGCGGAGGTCGAAGAAGGAATCCTCCAAATCACGAAGCGCTCGCCTTTTACAGAGCTTTTCGTTGTTTATTTTCCCGTTGTCATGGTTACCGGATCATCCGCGTTCTGATCTAGTTACATACTAGATTTGAGTCGGTAACCAAACGTCACGTCTTGACAATTAGCGTTTACCTTAGATATGACTACATTTCATGGAAATCAAACTAAAAATCGAACTCAAAATGGAACAAACTTAACTCTAAATAACAGGTAAGTATCTTAAATACATTATTTTCTAATTATCTAACCTCTAAAACCTTATCTAAAATAATTCACAATGTATCACCAACAAAATAAACTTAACCTATAATAATGAGGTCTATTCTGTAAGAATTCATATCAATTGTTATGCTTGTTATGATTGATATGTAACAAGCGTGACAACTGATTTCCTAAAAACCGTATTCTGTAAGCACTTTTCTTTTCAATTGATTGTTACTCCATAACAATTTATTGAAGAATCATTTCAATTACTATGTAGCAATTGAAATGAACTGACAGCTGCTCACATCATAATTTCGATATGATTAAATATTTTAAAGAAGTGATATGCGACAAAAAATTCTATTTTTTTTTTATAAAATTAGTATATGTTTAAAAATAACCGCCCACAAGACTGTCAAGTTACTTAGCTTGTGTTTAAGTACGGTCATTTACGGTGCTAATTTAGCTAATTTAGTTAAATTCAATTATGGATTTAGAAGGAGAAGTGCTTTTGGGTGTGGTGGAAGAAGTTGAAGCTGCAGAAAACAGGTACATAAGAAATTATTAATTAAACCAGTGCCTATAACCTCATTTTTTGTCTGAAGTTTTACAAGATCGCGCTTTTTTTGATGTCATTCTTATGAACATGTGAAAAAATAGGTCAGCAATTTGAAACGTCAGATTATTCCGTCAGTGCACATGCGGCTATCGTTACAATTCCCGTTTAACAAGTGGACTTACAGAATACGCTAAATACGATGGATTGATAAGATTTCATATCAATTACTCTCTTCAATTATTGTTAAGCATATCAATTGAAATGAGTTGGTGCTTACAGAATACACGTGAATGTCTTATTCTCTTATTACCTACACTTTGTTTTTTTTAGTTTTAGCACTTCCATATATGTGTTCGTCACACAATCTTTGATAGTCTATCAAGAAGTCCGGCACTTGGTCCTATCGGCCGTCTTCTAAATATACCAGCCTTCTCTTGTTCTTGGCCGGCTTCCTCCCATCCACTGGGTAATGTAAGGCTGTTTAATGGCCCCCAGAATGAGCCAAACCTCTGTGACATTCTTGTTACGAAATCCCAACTTGGAGCTCCCCTCTGGGATGCTAATTTGATTTGTTGAACTGCAGTTATGCTTTCTATAACTGCTGCGTTTATATTTGTAAGTGTCCCTTTTCGTTTTGTATTTGACATATAGTCTGTTTGTTTGTTTCTTTTAGATGCTAGTCGTTCGGTCGAAACGTCTCGTCACTCTTGTGTCTTTCTCGTCAAGTTGTTTCGGAAGCTGGACCGTGGCACTGTTGTATATGTTTTAAATCTTCCCACATAATGTAATTTTTTCAAAATGGTAATTAATACTGCAATATGTAAATTTTTTTTTCAAAGGAACTACGAGAATTAAGGAACATTAACTCGTAATTATGGTGGATGCCGGTCGAGTATTAGCATTTGAAATAAACAATTTCCTTATCTATGAACAAACACCCGAAACAGCTTGTCGTGTAAACAGGTTGTATTTGCATGGACAAACCGAAACAATCCGCACAAATGAGGATTTACTACCGGTTAGTCACAGGAACCGCACGTAGACCGCGATATGTTTAATGCTGTTATGCACTCCTCTGAGTGTGAGTAACAGCCTTCGTCCTGGCGAATCTGCTTTCGCCTGATGCAATTTACGCCGCCATTAATATTCGTAATTAACTTGGGTCCAAATGAAGAAAACACTATTATTTATTAGTCCACGTTATTTACGACTACATCCTATAATCTGCGACGACAGACTTGGAAATTATTTTGGTAGTTTCTGTAACTACATTGTCCCCAGATCTTACATTTGCATACGACTAGGCCTTTTTTAGATTTCTGCTAATTGTTTATTTAAATGAATAAGTTAATAAGCTTTTAAAAGGAAACGGCATATAGCTAAGGAAGTAATATAATCAGTAAACTGTTATCATGAAGCTTGGGTTAAAGGGCCATTCGTATAAAGCTCAGATGGCTGCCGACACGAAAGGTCCGGAATTCAACAACCACAACAAGCTCCGTGATCGCAGCGCGGGACCGGACAGCTGTCCGATAGGGGAGCACATTTCCGTGAATTTCGTGAAAGAGAACTTAACCGAAAGTTCTATTTACTAACTATTAAGTTTAATGCTCTAGCTGCAAACCAACGATAGAGTAGTGCGCGGGCGAAATAAAAGAAAGGACGAGCCGAAATGAATGACGCCGACAGCTTGACGTGCCGACACACGTGCTGAACTAAATTCTGAGTCTTCATTAAATACAGGGAATGTTTTTATTTGGTCAGCGAACGGACATGCAACATCCGGTGGCAATTCTGATTTCGCCGGGCAGCATCTGCTACCAGAGAGGTGACTGAACTACGTGCCATCGAAATTCATCCATATATTTCCGCATATTCTGAGCACATATTATTTCGAGCATTATATTTACGTCCGCATGCCGGCAGGAATATCAATCATGAACGGAACAGGGAATAAACTTTTGTGACTTGTGCGGAGATATTTTTATTTGCACCGCCTTGGTTTCAACGTACACGTTCGAATAATAAATTTTAAATATTGGCGAATACACATTTCGATGGATAATACAAACCTCTGCTATATGCAGGCAGAAATAATTCATGAAACCAATGAACCATATGACGATTCTTTGCACATAGTTCATTTTTCTTCCAAATGTTGATTGAAAACCAGATACGCAAAGATATGTGCACCCAAAATGAATAGAAATCTAAGAAGTATACAAGAAAAAAAAGAACATTTATATTTATTAACATAATTTATACGTGGCTTGAAGCTTACTCTAAATGTCAACTGAAACTGCGTGATTAAGGATCGCATTATGCGCCGAGCTCCTCTTTTTCACCGTAAAATAAAGAATGACCTAATTTATATTCTTATTCGTATATTTACGAACACAAACCTATTTTTAATGGCCACGATTTTCCGCCCATATTTACGAGAGACGTAGAATATTTCAGCCTCCCCCCCCCTCTCTTCTCTCGCGTTTACTTCCGTGAGATTTGTGCTTAATTAAATAGCACAAACTGAAAATAAAACTTAAAGTAAATGAAGTTGGGGGGTGGTGGTTGTAATCATTTAGGGAATTGACTCTTCACGTGTAATAAAATCAAATGGGGTTCACTTTCCCCCCGAATTTTCCTAAGATCCTATCAAATTTACTCAAACGGTACATTTAAGCTGAAAATAACATTTTGCGAAACTTGTACTTCCGTTACATTAAACCCGAGTTAAAAGTGAACGTTCCATCATTGGGTTCTGATTGGTCCGCTCCTGATTCATTCATTCCTTTCCATTCGCAGAGGAGACAGGTCGCTCTTATTTATAGATGCACATCTGGTACCGGGGAGTCATTCATAAGTTCATTCCCTGGCATCTGCACGGGCGAAAACGAACAAAACTCGATTGCGTTCCTGCCAAATAATTCCCCGATAATTAATTCTTTTAAAACAATGCCGCGGTGCAGCTAGCTAACTCGGGAAATATGAAATTTTCTTCAATTAATTTTCACTTCTGAATATATGCTAAACCTCCCTCGAAATCGTCGTAAGCTGATAATTAGTTTGCTAACAATCGCTACTTAGCATTTAAATTGAGTTTCGGGAATTGAAATAAAATATGAACATACCCTCGTCCTAATCTTGATATTCCAACGTAATTAAATTTTCTATTAAATTTATTAATTCAGGCAGAGATTTGTTTTAACCTAGGGATTTACATCAAAACTCCCTTTCCATTCATGGATTTAATTAGTAGAAACGTGGATCATTGTTTAAAATTTATCCACAACTTGTATAAATCAACTTCAATTTTTCATTTCACTTTGAAATTTGAATTTACTTAACTCACCACATGTTTTAATTGATTCACTTCTAAATAACGATAGCAGGCGTTGAAAAGGTTGAATGCACAAACGTACCCTGCGCTTCATGTTTTCAAACGCATTAAAAAAAAACATTGAAGTAATAGCCTGCTTTAGTTATGAATTTAATAGAAATTACAAATCTATTTAATGAAGCAAAACGCACATATTTAAAGTAATTTATTTCTTATTGATTATTTTCTTTTGTGTGTAAATATTTGCTTACACATTCGACTCTCCAACAACCAATTGATTTATGAATTGCATGCCATTGGCATTCCGGCAAAGCGTTTAGAATCATATTTACCAGATAACTGGAGTTCTATTAAGCGTGCTGAAACCGATATACAATATGCAACGCATTTGGATTATGATCCGTTTGATAATATATCAAGCGCATAGTTTTAGTGTATTGTATGTTGTACAACACACTGGAAAGACATATTCTGAATTTCAATCCAGTGGAACGCCCTTGCAGGAAGCAGGCGTCTTTCTCTGCTAATTTCGAAGCATGTTACAGCAGGCAATTCCTTGAACATGTAAAATCAACACCGCTTGAAACGTCGTGTAAAAATAAAAGTGCTTTCGAATGCAAAAGTTATTGATGTCGAGCCAAAGTTATTTCCAGCGTAATTAAGATTGTCAACACCGTATCCGTTATATATCTTAGAGGGTTTGTCTCGGTTAATGGTTTAATGATTATCAACCCATTAAAAATTAGGAAGTCAACTATTATAATTTGCTTATACTTGGTAATCAAAATTTATCGTTTGTTTAAATAATTTTGCACCTCACGCCGCCAGGAAAATAATTGAACGATAAATCTAAATTCTTAGCGAGGAGGTTAATTTATGGCCGGTATTGTCTGGAGTTTAGTGAGAATGAAACATCTGTCCTATCTGAGTTGGCTTATTAGGTGAAAGGCTGCGGGTCCTGTTAATACGCCAGCAGAACAATTGATGTTAAACAATTGAAAACGCCTCATTTCTTAGGGGTGACATCCATTTTAGATTTATTTTCTCGGTTAATTACACTCATTTTATAATAATCAATGAATTTCAATTGGGTTCCGATTTTATTATGACATAATCGTGTCATTGTCAATTTTTTCTTACATTTAGAAACCTCCTACTCATTGGTGTGTACTAGTTTATGGAGTAGTATTAAACTGTAATGTACTTTCGGAAGATTATAAGTTATCACTTGTAATGCATTAAGCACATGCCCGATGTTAGGGACCAACCTAGTCTTAACGGCGCAGATGAAGTTAGTTGTCGAAATTGCCCGAGTTTAGTACAATAAAGCTACCGGAATCCTCTTTGCAACTGCGTAAACTTTAATAACTCGTTCCTTACATTCCGGCTGCATTCAAATAACTTCCGCTTTTTAAATGCGAGACGGCGAACGTAATTAGAAGAAAATTTCTTCGCGATACAATTTGTTTGTTCAACGCGAAGCCGGCGGAGTGCACTTAGGTGCATAACCGAATTAATTTCACGCCCCCCCGGAAGCTTCATTCTTTTACGCCGGTCTTCATAATTATTTCTTCCTCTTGTTGTAACGCTGCGAAACAAATAATCGAAGCAGAAGCGAAAACAACCTGCCCGTTTCGTTGCCGTAACAGCCGAAACGTCGCGCGGATGCTCGGGATAAAAAATGTTTAATTTCATTAAATTAAAAGATAAGCACAGCAGGAGGGGCACTGTAATTTTAAGTTTAATTTAAACGACCGTCGTAAATGATACTATCAAAGCTAATAATTTTTATTTAGTTTCACGGGAAAGGTCCACCCTTAAACTGAATTTCCAGGAAAATGGCATTAGTTGTTCCGGTCTTAACAACACAACAGTGACGTTTCATAATGTTATCTCCGCTCGCTGTAATATTTTCTTAACACACTTTGGGGGGAGGAACAAATTTCAAAAACCTCATCACATCTGATCAACAATATTTTCCATGCCATCTAATAATAATACACTAAGATTTCTCGCTTTGAAATACTGATGATGTATTTATCTAAGGATATTTTTCATTTGGAAATTCAAGATATAAAGTTTAGCAACGAACTATTTAATCTGGCCTAGAAATCGATACCGTAGTTCCAACCAGACGAACACACAGAGCGAGAGAGCGATAAATAGATTAAGTAGTTCGAAATCCCTAACGTTTATTTGATTTAAATAGGATACATAAACAACATCACGACAATTGTACGCTGGCACAAGCAGACTATCGGTTTGTGCGATCTACTGAGAGAAACTTAGTTGCATAATTAACACAGAATCGAAATGTAGTGCGGAACTCTGTTCAATGAAATTTACATGAAAAGGCGATTACATTCGAACTTACACGGGAATGTTTTATTTACTAATCATATTGATAATAAGTTGGTTACCAAGTTGCACTGAGATAGTAGTTTCCGCCAAACTACAACGCAAGACTATAGGCTAAGGTAATAATAGAACGGCCAAATTTCACTTCGACATCCCTCGCTTATGTATGTATTTAACTGACGTAAATAACTTTTTACATAACAAACATATTGGAGATCAAGTTTTCAGTAAAACCATCACCTTGGACTCATAATTTAAGAGAAAGGTAAAGTAGCTCCTGAAATGATTTGAAGACCATCCGAAATGTCTGCCACGTTAGGTCTGACTCCTCTCGTGCTTTGAAATTTCTTGAAATCGATTCTTTAGGATTTATCTTCTTCTTTCTCTTGGTTCCTTTAAGACTTTGAGAGACAAAGAGTTCGGGTAAATACTTATAGATTTTTGGTCGCCCTTTCCTTAGTCGATTCCACGTGGAGTTCTAGTATGGTCCTTTTACTTCTTCCGGTCCTTGGCGGACCTCTTATTATGTTTTCTAGTATCTCTTCATTTCGATCGCCTTATTCCTCTTTTTAACTAGCAGATTCCATTGAATGCCCTTCTGTTAATCTTAACCCTTCCTTTCCGAAGTCAAATGTCTCCCAAATGTATCAACTTATTTCTTTAAAAAAAAATCCGCTATTGCTTTAAAGAAACTGCTTCGGTCCTTTTAACATTTCCTTTTTTCTTCTTTCTGTGGCAATGTAAGTGGTTTCAAAGCAATTTTCCTGAAACACGAGACGAAAATAGTTCGTTAGACTGATTGAAGAATCCACATGGTTTTGGCCCCTCGATGAAACAGATTAACATATTTTTCTCCATCAAAAATATAAGTATAAGGTGATTTTGACAATGAGAATATTCTCATTGTCAAAATCACCTTATACTTATATTTTTGATGGAGAAAAATATGTTAATCTGTTTACAATAGGATCTACTGGGTCGAATGAAAACTTATGCATTCCCAGAAATAGCACATCGAAAAAGGGAGTGTGAGGACATTGATCATAGTATCTCTTTTTTCCTTTTTGGGTGTGTGTATTGCTTTCACATGTTCAGGAGACTCTTTTGACGATAGTGGACATCTTTGCCTTATTAGTTCGAATCCATTATAATTTTTACTAGTCTTTCATCCTCTGTTCGAGAAAGATGGCATTCCATTCTCTTCTTTCACGTTTTAAGAGATTATGTCTTTTACTTTGTATTGTTATCTGATACCCTTGTTTCTTACTCCATCGTTTCTAATACATATACTTAGCAGCAAAATTAGGGGATAAGTAATAAAAACCATAATTCGCAGATAATCGATGTCTGGTGGTAACTATTCCTATTTATTTTATCATTAATAGGATTGGAAAGATTGACAAGGCAATTTATTTCAAGATAATTAAAAACAGTTTAGCAATAAAGCAAGAAGTGCAAAACTAAAAACATTTATTTTCTAAATTAATTAGACGAGTTGGACCTCCTCATGCTGCTATATAATCTCTCATACGAGAAGGCATGCTCTTAATTAAACGCGAAATCACTTCTTGGATAATATATCCTAACTGCTTAAGAATTTCTTGAGAGCTCTTCGATGGTTTGAGGAGGGCATGGAAGTTTTCGAATTCTTCCTCCTATGATACTCCAAAGATGCTCAATTGAATTTAAATCAGGATCCTGCGCTGGCCAATTTAAAACTCGGAAATGAAACCATTATCATGCATTAAAATGAACCGAGGTCCATACAAAGGAGCAAAGCGTTCTAGAAGGGAAATGATAACGTCACTCAGATATCTTGCTGTTGTCATTGTACCCTTGTTCATAATAATCGGGTTGATAGGACCTTAATAAGTAATCCTATCCCATACCATTAACTGATCCACCACCAAATCGTTCCATTTCCGTATGCAAAAATTGTGAGAATTTTTTCCGGGAATTACCACTCAATTTAGACAAAACCTGGATTCATCGGTAGATAAAATGTGGCAGTAGTTATTAATTGACCAATTTGCGCGCACCAGTCCAAACTGGTCCTGTTGCTAGCCTAGAAGGTTTTATATACACAGTTTTCTCACAGTATCTTTACTTATAACCGTTCCAGTGGTCCTTTTTAATCTGTTTTTCTGTGCAAAACTTACGTTTTACAATAGTTCGCATTAGGCGGTCCTTTGCAACCATTGCTTTTTTTTTTCTGCCATGGTCAAGTTTTTTGCTTTCTGTTTCTCTGCACCTGTTCCAAGCCCTACTGACAACTGCTGTAGCCAATATTATTTTTAAGATATGAATTAGCTTATAGTTTAAAATGCCTAATAAATATCTGTGTCAGGGGATGTTTGTTTATGTTTTGACGATAAGCTAGTCGATGGAATGTAAAATATTAGGAGGAAAGAAAGGGCATTCTTTGCGTGAAGGCAGAGTGAGAATCGTCTCGGTAAAGGGCGTAACGAATTGGCCTGGTGTTACACGTTGAGACGGCGGGAGGTGTTATCGAGGGTGACCTCGAGGGTGGTTGCAGAATATTGTCTTGAGGAGTTGATGTTCTGTTTATTGGCAATGCGGGATGATGATAATGCAGTGGTGTGGAGTTATTCGTATAGGTGAATAACGTCTTGATGGCGGTGATCCGAGGCATTGGTCGGGGGTGATACCGTCCACCAGTATAGGATATCGTATGACTTGTCGCAGTGGCCAGCAACGCTGATGAAATGCACGGCAAGACAAATGTGTGTGTGAATGGAAATTCAGCTGGTTGTGTTCATGACCTGGTGGTAGCATTGTGCTCCAGAGAGGTCTAACTGACATGATGTTCACTGGACCGGAACCGGAATGGTGCTGACACTGCGCGGTCAATGACATCAATTGATCCTAAGAACGTAAGCTTAGGAGGCAAGGTATGCTAATATCCATCGGGAGGATGGCTTTTATACTGACAGGTGAATGTGGGATTAATGCATGCGAAGATAAGAACACAACGTCCGAGAGTAACTTCCGTAGTGTCAATTATCAACGGCTGCTACTAGATTCGCCGTTGGAATCCGTGGGGTGCGCAAGGCCTCCCCCCAGTGAGTAGTATTTTATGTATTTTCGGACATCCGATGTAAATCGCATTGTTTGTTGTATGTGTATCCTTTTCTCACGACGCTAAATGAGAAAAGAGAGGGAGGTGGCTAGAACGGACTAACCAACGAACGAGTGTTTATCAGAGCTAGGTATGCCCTGTTTAACGTTATTACCATTTTGACCCATATAAGACAGAGAAAAAACGCTCCAACACAACAGAGAATGCAACATTAAACCTTCTAGCAACTCATTATTACGTATGACCTTCCTCAGGCAGAGTCACCAATTTGACTACATCCATGTGCTGCAGTCCAAACTGATCCTGTTGCTGGCCTATAAGGTTTTAAGCTGTTTTTCTGAGCGAAATCTTCTTCCTTTTGTTGCGCATGATCTTCTTCAAGCAGAGTCAACAATGTGACTGCATCCACTTTCGCTAAATGATTTATTAGGTCATTATCTTGCAACATGTACCTATTTATGGAAGACAATTTTAAAAGAATGTAAGATAAATAGAAACAGACGAGAAAGATAAATATTCAACAATTTCCGGAATTGGATGTACTTAGAGTAAAGAAAGTTGCATTTCAAACTTCATTTGGTAGATATGAGTGATGACGGGAAAGCCAGAGTATTGTGAAATTGGATAAAAAAAAGGGCAAATAAAACCGAGGAACATAGAAGGAGCAAGAAAGGTTGAAGAAAAAGAAAGGCAGATGGAACTAATCAGTTTCCAATCCCAGGATGAAAGGAAAGAATACATCAAGACATTGGCATTACGTTTAACACATTCTGTAAATAAGTGAATTCATATTATGAGATATGTATGTGAAACAACTTTAATTTTTTTATCCCAGAAATATAAAGAGTGGAACAAAATGAATCTCATCAAGTTACCGTTGCATTATCCATGTAAAAATATGAAATGTCACTCTAGGAAAATAAGGAATGTATCAAAATTCAAAATAGGATTTATTGCGAAGGGATGACATGAATTCAAAGTTGAGACTGAAATTGAAAAGAAAGCCAACGAAAGTAAGTCACAGGAAGTGCTGAAAGTGGCCACCATTTTGCTGCGTGCAAATAACTACACGACGTTTCATTTTATTATTAAAAATGTGCTATAATATATCCAGTTGCATTCAGTTCTTCAAAATTATTAACTCTTTTTTCATGGACGTCATTTTTAAGAACGCCAAGTAGGGAGAAGTCTTACAGGATGAAGTCTGGTGATCTGGCTGGTCAAGTTCCTCTGCTCACAACTCGGCCAGGGAAAAACTCTTCAAGAAATTCCAAATTTTCTAGAGCAGGATGAGCTGTTGCACCATCTTGCTGTAAATAACCATTATTAAATTCATCAGAATGCACCTGCTCTAAAAATGGGGTCAACAATTACTCCCTATAACGTTGACCATTAATTGTAACGTGGAAGAATATTGGCATTACATTTCTGCGGCGGGATTCCTATCTTAATGGGATGTAAAGTAAAGGAGCCTCGAGAAAATTGTGGAAATTTAACAGCAGACCATATTTGGTAATTTAAATGGAAACAAGCTTCATTCGTGAAAAAAACTTAGATCAACAACGTCGTTTTCTTGGAAAAGTTTCCAATTCTGCATTCGACTGTTGTGAGCTCTCGGCAAGATTTTATATGGATGCATGTGTAAACGAAGCTTCAGAAATCTTCTAACGGTGGTGTGGGACATATTCATTTGAGAAAATACGACGTGTTGAGGAATGCACGGAGCTCTTCCACTAAGTCGAAACTGTGCTTTGCATTCCAGAACGGAATATTGCCATTCCCCATTTACTTACTACACTTCCAGATCGGAAATAAGCTTCAATAATAAAAATGCTCCCTTGCAAAGTATACATTTTAATCGCTTGTTAATTCAATTGTAAGAATTTGACTGATTTATTGACAGAAAAATTCAAAAATATTAGAAAATTTACTGTGGAAAAATTCCAAATGTAACTAAATACGTGTAAGCTTTCTTGTGAGGGAAAATTTCTCATATTCAAAGTGTCGACTGTGTCATCATCACCGCTGATAAAGATCTCTGGTAATGACAAAAACATCCGCCTGCATATCTGAGAGTTTACGGCGACACCGACGTAATCCGGCGGTCGCTCAAACATGAAATTAATCCGATAAATTAGTGGAGCTGGACGCCTTTAATGATGAATACGGAAATGGGATATTTCGAGAGAGGGAAAATAGGAGCGAGCAGCGCCCGGGCGAAATAGATCCTGGAAACTTTTTTAATGATGCATTCCCCAATTCGCAAGGCGCGCACACGCTTTTACATAGAATAAAAATAAATTTCTGCCAGTGTATAAAAGATGACAACAATACCGTTCGTAATAATTGATTGACTCTCCGATCGCTTTTCTTTCGATTAGATTAATGAGGTTGAACGGTAAAGCAATAAATCGTTGGCGGACGAAGCACTGGACTTTTTCAAGTGGTCGAAGGTAGAGTAGGGACTTCGCAAACGTTAACTTTAAATTAATGACACTAAAACTATAAAGAAGTTCCCAGACGTGCTTGGATACTTAATGCTGCAATGTTTGAAGACTTACTTAAGGAGAAAATGCATAATCATAAGGACCTATGATAGCTACAATAATTTTTGATTGAAATTGTATTTACAAAATTGTTTCAGTAACATTAGTGTGGTGTTGTACATAGTTTGGTAGTTGGTTAAATTGTAGTTGACATTATTTTTAATGCAAAATATATTGTATTTAACGCAGCCCTGAAATGCTTACTTGATTTATAGTCTAGATTGCTCACATTTTACGGTGTTGGACCGAGTTCCGACGGTAATTACCAGTCATGAAGGAAGCGCTTCGTTAGTGGCGCTGTGGGTTGTATACAGCTAGTGAGGTACATGAACGCTTTGTACTTTTGGAAACCGCCTAAACAAAACAAGACCAAACGACTGAAATGTAATTAATTATGTAGACCATAATGCATTCAAATCTTTTGCAGGCGCATCTGCTTTTGTTGGCTGATTTATGATGTGCAAATTAAGTTGCATTAGAGTGTGAATCTTGAAA
The DNA here is from genome assembly GCA_039766575.1 of Serrognathus titanus. NCBI lineage: Eukaryota > Metazoa > Arthropoda > Insecta > Coleoptera > Lucanidae > Serrognathus > Serrognathus titanus. The sequence continues at coordinate 75,623,168 of CM077912.1, forward strand.
TACGCAAATTTGACATATTTCAAATTCACGCCCGCCAAATATGCGTTGCCTTTATAAAATCGAATCGTTTTCATTTCGTGCAATTCGGATTTACCTTTTGAGTTTTTGAGGATGAAGTAAAGTAATACAAAAGATTTATCAATAGCAACAAATCCTTACGACATGGACATCTTTTATGTATCGATGATTGAGTCCTCAACCTATATCATTGAGTGAACGCAGATACACATTTACACCCCGGCAAACGGCTGTATTCGAGAGTAACGACTTCTGGCCAGCTAAAATAGGAAATCTCAAGTGTGATGTGGCCCACTGTGAGCTCCTTTTTTTACGTCAACAATTGAAAATCGCTCGTCGATAAAATCTGTTCCATTGAAACCCTCCTAACATTATTTCGAAAATCCGAAACGTTCGCGAATTAAAAAGCGGACACTCTGTTCCTAATTTGTTTTGTGCAATGCGTTTTTAATTCGAAAAAACTTTCCAATGATTGCGGCGGACGCAAAACAAACGATTTGTCCGTTTGATGTTAATTTTAGCGCATTCACGGTAATCTCCGCTTTGGGAAATTTATCCGTTCGATATACAAAACTGCTCCCCTTTAAATAAACAAATGGTTATGAAATGTAATTTCGCTCCTTTTAGCGGCGGCAGGTTCATGGACCGCTGAAATTGAAATGCGTTACAAAGACTTTTTCTCCTTTGCACGTCTTAGCCTGAAGAATTTCAATTTCAAACGAAAACTCTTTCAAATGTCGCACTTTAAAATTAAATTTTTATTAGAAATTTCTTTCGCATTTTAGGGAGTAAGTAAGTACTTGCTCGCGCACGATTAAGTGAATAATTGAAATACTTCATCAACTATGACTTTCATTTGATTTCATTTTGGTTTGGGGGAGGCACGTTTTATTTTCGCAATAAATACCAAAATTGCTTTCGGTCTGAAAATTACAGTAATATATAGGCACGACCCCGATATTATGTCCGACTCTCGACCTCAGTTGTTCATATCTTTATACACTGCGACCCTTCCTTTTTAATAAATATCCCTTTTATTAAATATTTATAGCAAATCGCTTGTAATTGAAACGTTAAAGAAGGTTTAATTTTATTTTCTAACATTTTACAGTTCATTTATTAAACGAAAAATATTCTATGTTTGGACAGACATAATTACACGAAAGAGCAGATCGGTGATTCCGGACCTACTCCCTTTTAATTTGGTAAATACATAAAGACACTGAAGGGTTAAATATTTTGAATATGCAGATGCTGGAGCAACTCGAAATGCTCTTTTCTTCTCCACCTCATGTGAAGACTGAAAACCAACCCAATTCACGAGACTTTTTGGTATATCCTCGTAACCAACGTCTTTTTAAATCTAATAAGAAACTTGCTATCTATGTAATTTATACACGTTAGTTTTTGAGGTATTGATGATTTTCATTAATTGTGAGTTGATATCAATAAATTACATTTGTTAATTATAATTGAAAATCCGACTTTAAAAAAAAAAACATGGCGTTGAATAATTAGGGCTGCGGTGCTGATGATGCGATCAGTTTCCACCATGACAACGAATTCAATTTAGGTTTTAAATTATACGCTTTTTGAAAAATTAACCGTACTCATTAGGGCGGATTACAGTAATAGCCAATTAATGCGGAATATTGGCGGCCGCAAAACCGAATTTGCATGTAGGCTTTCGCAATTACGTTCGTCGCCGTAATTAAATTAAATATCCGAGCCTGGCGAACAAATCCCGTGTCTTTCTACGAACAAATAAATGTGGCGGATATAGATGAAACAGCCGCAGTAATTTCTGATGTGGAAGGTTGTTAAAACGTAAAAGCGAAATCCGACTGTCATCACAATCAAATCGAAGCTGACAAAGTTGACAAACAGTTCTGTTGACGGGCGTTCGCAAAAGCACGAATTCCGCTTATTAATCTATGTGTTTGCCCTCAAATGGTGCATGAAAATATTTCAGAGTTGAAAATAATGGTGATATATCGAATGTTTTCATATTTTACACTTGGATGTGTCTAAGACGCGGATGTAAATCGTAGTCGGGCGAAATTTTATTTATGACTTGTTACGCGGGCGCATATCGTCAATTTATAACCGTATGCAGCTGCTATTTTTGCATTATGACACGTTCCCGTATCACGTCAATAAAGCTGCATATATTGTGCATATCAATTTCATTTAAAACAAAACCACGCCCCACGTACGTTAAATCCGTTATCATAAAACAAATACGCCAACATAATCAAACAAATAACTAAATTTATATCCACATAAACCTAATTGAACAATATAAGTAGCAGAAACAAATTTTGATAGTATAGAATTACCAAAGTTAGATTAACAAACAACTAATCACAGTGATTATACTTGATGGGATATCAATCTAACGCCCATTTCTACTTTTGAGAGTACGAGACTAACCAACAGGAGAATAAGCAACGCCCATAGCCATATTCTGGCTAATCAGAGAGCTTCTTTCACTCAACGACCTGGTACAAACACAGTTGGTGGGTCATTCACAGAGGGATTATCGTTCCCTCGTGCAAGTATAGAGGCGGAGCCACATGTCCTGTAAGCTTTAATCCCGCAGATTTTGCAATTAATTTTAAGGATCCATTACTAGAAGTACTGAGCACTACCAACTTCACCTATAATACATTGAAATTAATTAGGCCACTTATTTCAGATGGTAAAATAGACCGACGCCTACTTCCACCCTCAGATTAGGAAACAACCGATCACAGAACTTGTTCTTGGTCCGATATCTGGGCGTTACGCTTACTTTCCGTCCTTGAATTTGAGATTAACCAATAAGAGAGTACTGAGAGCGGCATGACACCCGAGTACTTGTAGAGTCTTTACTTGCAGATCGATTCTTGTTCTTGTAGTTTTCGTTGTCTATCAAATTAACTTGGAAAGGAAATTTATGTCCGCGTACGACGCGTGTGGGAAAAGTGATGAGACTGATTTTTTATCTACCAAAGTTTTTATTTTTTTCAAACAACAATATTGTCCCCTTCAAAGTAGTTCCCTCCTATAGAGGGCGGAGTCGTTGTTCACAGCCTTGATAGCAGCGTTGAAAGGCTTCAACTGGTAGGGCCTTTAACATGTCGGTCACATTCTTTCGAAAGTTTTCCGGAGTCCCAAAATGACATTTTTCAATTTCGGGAAAAGAAAAAAGTCACAAGGACTCATTTCAGGTGAAGAGGGGACCTTTTGAGGTCAAAAATCCGTGATGGAAGTGGCCGTGTGATATCATGGGGCGTTGTCATGACGAAGCAACCACTTGTCTGTAATGTCCGATTTCACACGAATCATCCTCTTCCTGAGCTTTTCAAGGACATCTTTGTAAAACACTTGGTTGACAGTTTGTCCTGGAGGAACAAATTCTTTATGCACGTCAAAAAAAGCAAATCAGCATTGTTTTGATCTCGGATTTGCTCCTTCGTGCTTTTTTCGGTCGAGACGTCTGAGTAAGCCTCTCCTCACTTTGCCGCTTTGTCTCAGGATCGTAGTCAAAAATCCAGGATTCATCACCTGTGATCACACGATTGAACAATTCGTGGTTGTTGGCAATCCTTCGATTGTCCTTCTGCTCAGTTGTGAGGTTTTTCGGCACCATTTAGGCACAAACCTTTCGCATGTCCAAATCTTCGGTCAAAATTTGATGTACGGTGAAAGTGTTTAAGCTTAACTGGTCACCCTTTATCCTTATTGTTAAACGACGGTCTGATCTCATAAGAGCCCTCACACGTTCGACGTTTTCGTTAATTTTTGAAGTTGAAGGTCTCTCTGAGCGTGTTCTCGACCTTCCAAAAATGATTTGTGCCAGCGAAAATCTTGTGCTCTTGATAAGGAATGTTCCCCTTAGGCCTTTTCAACTTTTCAAAAGTCACACTCGCGGATTCCCCAAACTTTAACACAAAACTTGATTGCATAACGTTGCTCTAAATTCCGCCGTTCCAGCAACAACAACAACACAACTTAACTGATTACGCTATCAAAAATTCGTACGGAGCTGAAACTCGGACTGAGCATCTGGAAGATGTGTTCATGGAAGGAATGAACACATCTGCCTAGATACGTAGAACAACACAGCGTTGCCAGATCGGTCGTAGTGTTGTCAGTCTCACTTCGTATATTGTTTTCATAAGCATTATATTCAACCTGACGAAATTAAGGGGCGTGGCCAAAAAGAAATTGACTCAATCTGAAAAAAGGTTAGTATACCAACCAATTAATTGAAGTTAAATCGAAATTAAATAGTCACAGAATTTAGTTTAACTTAAAGGCTTTCGCGGTCCTTAATTGAATTGGCTTCCGGTTGGAACCGCGTCACTACTGCTATGCTACAGGCAGCAGAAATAGTCGTGACGCGGTTCCAACTGGAAGCCAATTCAATTAGGTGCGGAATTTATTCATGATTCATGATGTTAAAATAAAATAAAATTACTATTTTCTCATATTAGAGAACAACCAATCACAGACATCGTTGTTGATGTGACTTAAACATAACACTCCTACTATTCAGTCCCTAGAATTCGCAACTAGCCAAACAAAATGAGTAAGTCAAAGGGTATTAATACTTCTGGACCTTCTGGTGTGTTTAATATCGAAAATATTTATCTGGTAAGTAAATTTATATGGAGCAAATAGGCGGAGTCGAAGACGATCGGTGAAAATTACTATGATTTTGTAAACACGCCCATTCATAATAGAGTTGGCTTCGATTCAGTGATATACAGTTTCAGACAATTTATTTTAGGCAGTGCCATTGGCTAACAATCTAGGGTCCTCCTTTCATATTCATACGTATTATTGAAGCAACCAACAAGATATACTGGATATCGGCTGAGTCATTGAAACTTGGAAAAAGGCGGAGCCATTACAGAAATCGCTACTGTAACAAATGAGAGGTATCTGTAAAAGTAGGCGTGGCTTAGGGAAAAGCAGGCGTGGCTTCGTGAACCACGCCTGCTTCGCGTTACTTTCTGGGCATGGCTCTTCATTCAAGGCAAGTGCGAGCGTACGTTGCCAACTCAAATTGAAACATACGGTATGTCAATCCTGAGAGATTACCGTAGAAGCAAATATAAGTAACTTGAAGGTAACGCCCGAATTCTTGATTGCATAAAATGAACAGAAATCGAACTGAAAGATTAAATTATAGCTCGCAACAGCAAGTATTATTATGAAATTTCCAACATATATATTGACCAACCGCGAAACTCGTAGCATTAAAATGAAAATGAAAATGAAATTCTACATTTATGTGTACATAAATAATAAAGTTTTATGCGTTCATGCTTTCGTGCACAAAACACTGCTAAATTAACAAAGCGATTAAAACTGAAACGTAAATAATTGTTTCCATTGGAACAACATAAAATTTTATATCACGTGCATTCATTAATATTGTTTGTGTGTTTGTTTGTTTTATTTCACGGCGGCCTTCATGGATTCGGCGACTGTTATAATAAAGGCTGTTAATACCTCGCAGATAAAACAGAAAATGGAAGCTCGCGTATTAGGTTTTACTGCGGCCGTTATAAATACGATTTTCGATGTTAAGTGCATTTTGTAATGTTCACCAAATTACTTCCCGGTGCATCCCAGTTTCTGCATTTACGTTCCCGTCAAAGCGAGTTTGAGATATCAAACCGCTCGGTTTGCACTCTCCCGAGGAATAGTGGAGACTATGTTGCATTTAAATTCCTAGCTGCGCGGATATTATTTGAAGTTCAAATTGACTTTGGACTCTCCTTTTAGTTTTCTTCCACGTCGTTATTAATTTGAGCAGCTACTTCAAAAGGAGCGTCTACACGTACAACGTAATTTGCAGGCGAACTGGAAACCGTGTTGCTAGTATTTTACAATTATAAAACATTCGTTATTATCAAGTGCCTTTGATAAGGTGAAAGATGAAGTATTCAAGTTTTTAATTAAATGTGAGGAAAGGGGCGCATGGAAACTTGAATACCCACTTGTGTGTGTAAAAAAAGCTCTGGCTATTTTTTTTTTATATCGATCTCTTCTTAAAGTTTCGGGGTCCCTATTGGATTGAGAGAGAATTTGAAAGTTTCATGTTGTCCAGAAAACGAATTGACAGGAAAATTTCCCAGCAGAAATATCGTAATTACGTTTGAATCGCAAACAACATGTAGAGTACGTCAGCAACATCTATTATGCAGGAGCTTCTCTCTTGCGTCTGTGTTTGATTATAGTACAGTATTGATCGGATTTGCACGTACCTCGTGGACATTAACTTAATTAAACTAAACACGAAATTAGCACTTCACTAATTGCAGATCCAGAGGATTTATCAGGCTCTCAACTTTCCACGTGTGAGAGGAGTCGTCGTGGCTGCGGCGCGTCCTTTCATGCGAAATCAAAAACAATAAATTTATGATGGAAAACTTACTTCTATTTGGGAAATTAATCTCGGGAGGAAATAAACTATCATCGCAGTACGTGAACTTTTAAATTAGGAAACGAAGCCAGTCAAGTACGGAATCACATCTCCCGAACGTTACACCAAACAAAAGGAAACGAAATTGGATCACTAAAAACAAAGACTTTGATTAATGGAACCGGACGGTTTTATGTTATAAAGTGCAGTCTGAATTCTGGCAGAGTGATTGATTATAAAACAATGGCATGCCCTAAAAAAAAAATCGTCGTAAACTGAGATCCTGAACTCGGATTTGCTTGCTCGAAGATTTCAGTTTAATATAATTTGGGAACGATTAAAAAGGATTGTTGTTGTGCAAATCAAATACATAGCTTTAAACCCAACAACCACATACATCTTAGATAGAAGTTTCCAGGAAAATTGCTCAGGAAACATTATGAATTAACCCTAATACAAGTGACCTTGTTTAACTTCATGATAATTATTTTAAATTTGTCGGCATTACTACATAATTAAGATTCTCTTGTAGGATTGAATGTCCTTACCACAGTTAAAGTATGATTATCATTCCCACACTTTACTGAATCATTCCTCATTTCGGTGAGTTCATTCAGTAAAAATGCTGAAATTTTGGACCTCTGTTTAAAATATTTTTTGTTACTTACTATTAACTACCCTCTATTCTACCATGTACTCACAGTTTGTCAAATAAGTCAAATAAAATCGGATCACCCACATAATTACTGAACCGTTACATGTTAACACACGCAAATACGTTTAAGCTTGCCTCTGTGATGGCAATTTCGAAGATTTAATGTGAAGCCATTGCAGATAAGCACGGGCATAATCTGTTTGTATCTTGTGTCGCAGAACGAGAGGAATATCATATAGCAGTTAACAAGTTAACGGACTCCGTATCGTTCGCGTCGTAATGCGATTTATTCCAAACGGCATTCCCGCATGCACTTCGTATGCTCACTTCAATTTACTCCAATTTAGAAGCGGTGCTACTTATTAAAGGCAGTGTGGATTTAAGAAGATGAAAGGTCGCTGGTAACACAATAAGTGTTGGTTGCCTTTGTAAATGCAGTGGAACTTGACGATAGTTTAATTATAAAATAATATTTTAGTTATGTCGAAGATTGGAGTTCACAATAGCAAGGGGATAATTAAAGTGAGAAGAGAAAAAAATGTGAAAGGAATTTAAAAAACAGGGGAAGGGATAACATGACCAGGACGAAAAATAAAATCCTAGGGAAGAAGAAGAAACGATAAAAGCCAAACTAAAACCAGACCAGTCAAAAAGGAAGAAATTTAGCAAATAGAAAACGTTCATAAAGCTAGAGATGAGTTCTAAGCAAGACTGTTTTCAAAGCAATACGACAAGAATTATGAATTGCATTAAAACATGGAAAAATTGTAAAGCAGAAGAAGTTAAATCCGTACATGGCAAGGGTGTAAGTCGAAGAAGCTTCTCGAAGCAGGAACATCAAAAAGAAAGAGTGAGAACAAGTGATACAGAAGAAGTCTGGATTCTGGATTTGGTAAGGGGGGCGACCTCTGATCGAGGCGAGTGCGGGGCAATCACAGAGGATATGCTCAGCTGTTTCTTCCTCTAAGTTACAACCTCTACAAAATGGGCTGTCTGCTAAACCAGTGCGATGCATATTGTAATGATTATTTGAACTCGAGCCTCACGTTGGCTTTGTCAATTTTATAATGTTGTGAATTCGTGGGTTTTTCTTTGGGTCGCTCGGAATTTACCCACTTCTTGTTTTATGGCCCAATGGTGGGCACATACCATGACAAAACACAGAAAATGTGAGGAGAGAGGGGAAGGAAGTGTCAGTGTTAAATGTATGCGTTCCTAAGTGTCAAAGAAATGTAAAAATTATCGTAAGAGTTGTAGGTCTGTCTCAAAATGTACACCGGCTAGCTCAAGTCGGTCTTCACCACGCCCTTCACAAGGCAGGTGTACCTCTTGCCCTATCCGATGTATAGCTTGTTAAAGTGAACGCCCTATATCGCTGATCACGCTTTTGCCTCAGCTTCTTCACAATAGTGAGGCACCCTTCAACGGTACAGATCCGTACACAGGAAACACCAGGTATTACAAGTCGGCCTTCACCACCACACCCTTCACAAGGCAGGTGTACCTCTTATCCTACCCGACGTAACCTTGTCTATTAGAGGAGCGCTTGTTATTCACGATCACGCAAATGTCTCTACTTCTTCACAAGAGCGAGGCGCCCTTCGACAATAACAAACGTCTTCCGATGTCCGGTGTTAAAAATGAACAATTTTGTTTGTTTGTCCAGTATGCGCCTACCTTGCGGAGTCGCCCATCTCGTTTTTTAAAAAAAAAAACATATAGGTATTTGGATTCTGGTTTCAGGTTAAATGCTTCAATGAAATGCCTTTTTATAACCCTTTTTATATAATTTTTATTCTTCTTGGAGTTGGTAGTCGAAGCAGTAGTCGTAGAAGTATTGCTCTTGGTCGTCAACGAAGGAATGCGGTGCGTTCTCGCTATTTATACCGTCTTTCGTTGTTGATTTTTAACGTTGCCTTGATTACCGGAACATTCGTGTTCGGATCTAGTTATATACTAGATTTAGGTTGGTAACCAAGACGTCACGTTTGACAATTAATGTTTTATCCTAAGTATGAGGACATTTCATTAAAGTTGCACTAAAAATTGGACTAAATATGGAACAACTTAATTTAAATAATATGTAAGTATCTAAACACCTTATTCTATACTTGTCTAACCTAAAAAAAATACAACTTACTAAAAATTATTGTTCAACATCACACATAACCTATAATGTTTTTCACTTTTCAACTTTCACTTTGTGTCTTTTGAGCTTTGCCGTTGAAATGTTCGTTGCACAAGCTTTCATTGGCACTTGCTTCCAGTTGCAACGGATCCTTCGGCCGTCTGGTAGATAAATCAATCGCTTCTTGTTTTTCGGTGGCTTATTCCCTTCCACTGGGTAATGCTTTGCAGTCAGTGGCCTCTGGAATGAGCCAAACCTCTTGTTCATCGCCTGCACGAAGTTCCAATGCTTCAATGTCCATTCAAAGTAATCAACGACCTTGGAACTTCCTTCTGCTATTGTTATTTGGTTTGTTGAGCTGCAATTATGCTTTCTATAGCTGCGGTATTTAGTTTTGCAAGTGTCCCCTTTCGTTTTGTACCCGTGCTATCGTCTGTTTTGTTTTAGGTGCATGAAGTTATGTCGAAACGTCTCGTCACTCTTGCGTCAAGTCTGCTTCGGAAGCTGTTGTTAACGTCTGCTGCACCGTGGCTCTGTTGTATGTTTTGTAAACTCCTCTCACGTACTGTCTTTATTTATTTAATTTTATTCATCAAGGTAATTAACATTGCAATATGTTTGTTTAGTTTGCAATGTCCTGAAAGTATTCCTACAATGTCCTGAAAGTATTCCTACAAGTAGACGAAGTCTTCTTCTAGGTAGTTGCATGCAGAATCGTGTCAGTTATAGCCTTTTTCGCTTGGTGACACTTGTCTAGATTTACCCATTTGTCGATATGTCGGTCCTGGGACCTTTGTTTCAGTAAGGCATTAATTAGACTTGATGACGGTGCTATGGCCGGTTCAGGCCCCAAAAGGGGTGCCCCGAGCCCTGTCTAGGCAGTTAGTCTGCCTGCTCGTTGCCAAATGTTCCAGCATGTCCTTGAACCCAAATGAGATGCAGGGTATTGTATTTGGCCACTTGTTCTAGTGTGCCGTGACATTGGAGTGTTATTCCTGTTTAGAGCCAAGAGTGCCACCCTACTATCGCTAGCTATCCACGATTTTATTCTGAACACCCCTATCCAGAAATGCTCTTGCACCTTCTATAATAGCAACTAGCTCTGCTTGCAAAACAGCTGACAGTTGGCCAAGTGCTATGCTCGTGTGAAGGTCCAGGTCGTCGGAGAAAATTCCGGCGCCTGTTCTTTCCAAAGTCTTATATCCATCAGTGAAGATGGATATATCGTTTTGGGTGCTTCTTCAGCGTTCAAGAGAACGTTGAAGTGCTTCTTGAATATATGTATAGGTGCGAGGGAGTCGACCACCGCCCCTCCCCTCCGAAAAGAGGAGTTTCCTGTAGAGCCTCCTCCAGGATGAGATGGTGTCTACCTCCGAGACCTTTATTATTCCACACGTTTTTTGCCCGCAGCCTAAGGGCCGATTCCAGTCCCATCTCCTCCACATATATGTTCAGTGGAGGGAGGCCAAGGATGGTCTCTAAGGCGGCGGTAGGGGTGGATTTCAGCGCATGCATGCCAGCCTTTGTACGTGCAAAAGCTTCGATGCTGTTGTCGATAGTCGGGCTCTGGGCCATCAGACCAACGCTCCCTAACAAAGCATGGGCATAATTACGGCAGTGTACAGTCATAGGGCGGCATTTGGTGAAGATCCCCAAATTTCACCCATTGCACGGCTACACTACCAAAAAGCGACGCATGCCTTTGCTACTTTTACATTAACATGTTTACCCCAATTCAGTTTCCGGTCAAAAAATGACCCCCAGATATTTGACTTCATCTGAAAAGGTTAGGGAAAGTTTGGGGACTCTACGGATCTCAACGTTCATAAAACTGAAGATGACCGTTTTCAAAGCCAGACGACAGAAATTATAAATCGCATGAAAACATGGAAAAAATTGTAAAACATTATATAACAGAAGATGGCAAGCGTGCAAGAGGAAGAAGGTTTTCGAAGCAAAACCATCAAAAAGGAAGAGCAAGAACAAGTGATACATAAGTTCATAAGAATTAAAAACGAGTCCTAGTATAGAAGATTTTCGAAAGTTGCATTCAAATATGGGGGAAATTTGGAAAGCAGAAGAAGAAACGTAGTAGAAGAAATAATATGACGATAAGGTTCTAGACGAGCATGTTTTCGAAACCAGTTGAACACGATATCAAAGTTCAACATCTAAAAGGCAAATAAAAATGAGAAAAAAAGAAAAAGAGATAACTGAGCCAAGATAGCAAATAAAATAAAAATAATAAATTGTATTAAAATTTGGAAGATACGTCAGTAGAAGGGATAACACGCCTAGGATGCAAATTGAAAATACTTTGTTTGTGGAAACAAGACAATAAAGCATTCACGTATAACACGGTTATTACAAGAGTTAGTCTAAACTTAAAACAGCACTTATTTATTGTTATACTGGAAGTTTTTATCGTATGTAACGTCAGCGTAAAAAGTAATTACATATTGTATAAAATTTTTATTACGCTCGGCGTTACCATATCTGCGCGAACTTGGGAAATAACCATTTATATCCTAATCTCATATTTTAGGTCTGTACTTTACGATGTCCATTGTTTAGCCGGTGTAAAATAGCAAATATATGTGTTGGAGAGTCGTGCAAAAGGCAACAGTTCAGCTGATAAAGGGTTGTACGGGTCCCAGGGCAGACCTTTACCACAATCGAGTTGTTATCTCCAAGTTGCGCAGCTGCTTATTGTAGCTCTAGGTTGACCATTGTTCAACGTATCGACAACTTAACGAGCCGAACCCCCGCCGGCCAGAAAGAGCGAAATCTAATTATTATAATCGCTTGACCGAAAATTACTGACGATAATAACAGAGCGGAGGTCATTGTCTCGGTGAATGAGGCGTTTATTAAACTAATTCGTTATTTCCTAAATAATTGTTAGGCATTCAGTTTAGGCGGTCGCATTTGCTAAAGCGTAGGACCTAACATGACAATCAATAATTTGAGAATATTTCTCTCAAGTATCTGAAGCATTTCCATGTAAAAAATTGGGCGAAATTAAAAAAAAATTCATTAAAAATCGAGATTGATTTCTACTGAACAAAATATTTTGGCAGAGATAGATTTCATGAAGCCGCAAAATGTTGGGGGTTTTGTCAAAAGCAAAAGTTAGAAACTAATTAGGCGTTAATTCAAGAAGCGTAAGCAGCTTCCTTTATGCGATTCTACACTTACAAATAAACGAAGTCAAATAACTAGAACAATCTGGGAATGTGCTGGAAGTTCGTGTGGAATTTGCATATCATTACACAAGTGACTTGGCTGAGGTTAAAGATGATTCAAGCTGTGCTTGCTTCAGAAAAAGAAATAGAGAATAATTTCTTTAATAAGATTTAGTCAAAGGAAGCTCAACAAACCGCCTATTTTAATATTTATTACTTTGATGAACACCACATCTTAGGGGCTTTAATTTGATACATCGCAAGCCATATATTCCCGTTTCAGATTTTAATGTAAGGGTGCGTGGGCTTGAGGGGATAAATCAAGGCTAATTCTAGTGACATTTATATATTCCCGTAGGTGTCGCAAAATGTGATGGGGGCAAAGTGAATACCTTATTGGATTTTCGAAATATTTGGGCGGAAAAGGAATGCAATGCATCCCCACTGGGTTGTTATGATTGGTGCGCAGTATTAATAATAAATGAAAACTCACAAGAAGTTTTCTTTATTTTTTTTGTTTAAAGAGTTAATCTAAGGGAAGAGGAGGAAGAATGTGAGCAAGCTGTCCCATAAGCATATAACTGCGTAGGACCTCCAACCGTGAAAAAGGAATTGGATCTGAAGCACATTCTATAAGCTCTTTCACTTTACGGCAATTTTCACAACGCTCAGAAATGCTAAATCAATTCTTCACCTGTTCCTTAAAATTGATGTGCCTCACGAAGTCGCGCGCGTCTCGTCGCCTTTCACGGTTTAGTTATGCATAGGCAGTCCCGGGCGTCACCTTTTACGGTTCGACGCTCCATCAACCTAAATAGCGACAGCTACTTTTCTTGCTCATCCATAGTTCTTAAAACCACACCCTTCACTTTACATTCGCCCCCGAAATTCAATCAATTCCGGCCGCAATTAGTCCCCGAAATGTTTGTCGCGGATCGCGAACAGGGGCAAAACAAGGAAAATTACGCAAAAAATTGTTCGGGGGTCCACCGGAAGAATTAGCCGGGAAGATACCCGAACTCACGTTAAACATCCCAAGGGATATTCGGGAATTATTCGCTCTCTGGGAAAGAAAAATATTTTTATGAATAAAAAATTTGTATTTCGTATCATGTACACGGTAAACACTGCGCGAAGTTATTCAGTAAATGCGTGCGTAACGCGAAGCGAAATGCCTAGTGAAAATAAACATTGGAACGCAGTTGTGAATTTGAAAACGTTGAAAACATTTTTTACACTACGTACATGTTTACACATTTTAGAGTACATTTTGCTTTCGTAATCCCTCTTCTATTATGGTGATTATTACAGGCAAATTCAAATGCTCGCAGACCCTTTCCTGACCTTTTAACAAATTCATTTCTAGTATCTGAATGTTGAGAATTCAATCCAATGAGTAATTTTAAAAGCGTCCGGAAGCAGAAATTGATAGAATTGGTTTTGTCCAAATGCTATTCGTCATTTCATCGAAACTATATGTAGGTTAAGTGTAAGAATCCTTTGCTCCCTTATACATTGTAGGATTATACCGATTCGTGTAATATGGTGTCCTGAAACGTGTGACGGTAACATAAAAACTTATGAAAGTTCCGCCATAAAACGAAAGTTATTTTACTACACTATTTGTTTTCCAGCAATAAAACAAGTTTCTGCTGTAGTTTGCATGTATTTTTATTATTAGTTTTCCTCGACGGCGTGACCTCAATGCTCGCTCATTAATTTCCTGAGGACCTAACGAGTTGACCAGACAAGCGCATTAGAAAATGGAGCATCGGCGTCATAGCTCGCGAGCTTTTGAGCTTGATGGTGCATTAAAATTTTAGCCCTGTTGCATTTATGGCGGCGCGCTATGATTATGCTGCCTGTTAACAGAAGGATAATTTGAACGTTATTCCGGTTGGAATGAAATATTTCGTGTAAATGTTACGTTCGAAGGTATACTCACCTATATTGTCGTGATTACAAGTAGTTTACGTTTACATTTAAACAACTGTATTTTCACTAGCGCAAATAAACACGCCTCAGTACCTCCAAGACTTTTAATTATGCAGTAAAAAGGTTATAAATTTATTTTACTTCGTTAATATTAAATGAATACACAGGGGATAAATATTTTCATAACTCAACAAATTTGCCATCTTTCTTAGCCCACCAAACGAAAACAACAAATAACCTTATTACTGTCAAAGTGATAAAGGGTGGGTTTGTTTTCCGACAGTAATTAACGGAGTTGTGCGCTTAAAACATTTGTTCTCCAGTTTCGACGCAGTGTCCCGCCGTAACATTTACATAAGCAAAATAACAAAGGAACATTAAAATATTTTGGGCGTTTGAGCCGTTTCTTTAGTGGTAACCCCCGCATTCATAATGCCCTAAGCGCAGACGTAAGCCTAAATGGAACCTTTTCAGATTACCTGCTTAGTGAGCACTTGTGTACATAATTTTCTTTTGCGTATAATGTTTAACGCGGATTAAAACGTTTCATCTCGAGCATAAACAACGAGCGCTGCTTTTGCCAGAGTTCTCACCCACAAAACGCAAACAATTACGTTCTCATTTAATAAACATAGATATAGGCAGGTCTAAATAATAAATTTGAATAGCACGTGCAAAAACTTGATTGATTATTAATGTTTGATGACTCTGCGCTCAATCAAAAGCGTTTCAGGTCCCTGAAAAATTGAACGCGTGGAGAAAAGCTTTTAGCAAATTAATTTACCATGAAATATAGCTAATTTGCGATCCATTTCGAGCGATTAAAACGTGAATTCAGGGTTCACACGTCTATCAATATGAGAATCGAAGTCATGAAATATTAATGGGCGAATGGATGCATGGACATTAAAAAAATATATACCAAAGGAAGGATGATAATGAATACAGGTTACAAAAGACAGAGGCTAACGGAAACGATTAGTAAAAGGCAGATGTAAATCACCTGATTATGATTAGAAGAAGATAGAAGAAAACTTAATCGATGAGACTTTCGATGAACTTCCAAATCTTATTATAGAAAATATTTCGATACATTACGCACCAAACGAGCATTTTAAAGCGATTTTTAAATCACGAAAGCGACACTAATAAGAATAATAAAACCGAATTATAATATAACTCGATCATTGTACGCTCGGTTTTATCCCAAGTAACAATCTCAATTGGCAATTTTCTTTCTTTCAATGCGCACTAAATTTAATGGAATATTCTTGTAACACCCGTTACGTAAACAGCAGTTATTTTGTTTGAAGTCGTGAAATGTTCTTATGGAAAACCATTACGCGAAGCGATAATTTGCTAACTGAAATATGATGAGGTTATAAAACAATTTATGTAGCACTTTCTGCCTCTTTATTGCGGAATATTTTTAGAATCAACTAGCGATTTAGTAAACGGATTTTATTACAATGGAAATTTGAACTAATAAAACAATAACGCAACATGTTATTATTGCCATTGCTTTTTTTATTAAAAACCTCTGACTTTGAGTTAAGAGGTACTATACATTAATTAAATATCACTTAACTCGAAAAAATAGAAAGAAAACAACCGCGATAAAAAAAAAAAACGTCGTCTCCTAACAAAGATGAGGGCGTGAACTCATATATAGCCAAATATATTGCTCCATCCAACGACTATCGCAGTGTATTTTATGACGGATTAAAGCCTCGCCTTTATATGATGATCCCAGAAAATTTCATTCTCGTCTAGAAATCTCTTTCCTTGGACTATTCAGTAAAGCTAAGTCGATAATTCACTCTCAACAAAGACCGGCTGGGCATATGATAAGATCGGTGTGTGGAATGTTCGGCAATCATTCTAATCTTTATTTCGCCATCTTCTTTATTAGATCGCTTCAAATCAAGAGAGCGAAGATGCTGTTAGTCAGCAAGTTCGCGTTACATATAAAGAATTACATCGCTACCGCACCAGGTCGAACAAAGCGGAGGAATTCGTCAATTGGAGGAAGCTCCCTTCTTATTTATGAAGTCGGAACGTGCAGGCAGACACAGTTTCACGAATGCGCAGCTTCAGTTCAAATTCTTTCCACTTTAAACTTGGTGCGAGGAGGTACCAGGTTATGCGAATCCGTGGCGCCAGTCTGAAGTTATTTTCATTACGAAAAATTTTATTTACCTCTACGTTCATTTTACAATGCGGTTTATTCTGTCATTGTCTAAGGGTATCATTCATCCTAAGGAGTAGTTGTCTTTTTCCTTGAACAAAGCAAGTGGGTCATGGTCTTGCCTCGACTTTACGGTAATACAACCTGAATAGTCGCTGGAACCAACACAATAAATTGTTTTCGGCGATAAATTGTTTCTGATACTGATGGTTGTAGCTCGAGAGAAGGATTTACTTTATTATCTATCTACACATGACTGCAACTTTGTAATTATTCTTTACATTAAGTAAAATCAGTCTTAAACTTGTATGTATGGGATAGTTTGGAATTGGTGACTATTAAAGTCGTTGCAAAAGTGATTTGAATACTACTTAAATCTTCTTCATTCGCTTATTCTTATGATATGAGATCTATTGTCCTTGCATTTCTTTGACAGTTAGCGTGGAAATCGTTCTTCTTGATTTTATCCTTCTTAAGAAATTTGTAATGTGGCGACCAGTTGTCCTTCATCACTTTAAAGATCGACTTGGTTTCGTGTTAGTTTATCCAAAATATTATAATCTATTGGGAACGTGTCTCCTTCTTGTTCTTCTTCGTGCTTTTATCATTTTCGTACTTTCTTTAAACAGCTTTGATTTTTTTAGGGTTCCCTCCTTCTCTCATTCCTCCTTGTGAAATGAAGACCAGTTTTCTTTCATTTCTTTATTGATGGACCTGAGTGGTCTCTAACGAGGACCCTTTTAGCCCTTCTACCAATCACTTTTGTGATATGATAACTAGCAGCTCTTTGACGATTGGCCCTGAAATCGTCTGGACGCTTCTTTCCGTTTTTGATTGGTTCAGTCAAACTGTCCATACGAGATTTGTGTTTATTCCAACTTCTTCTTCGAGCCCATCTCATCTCATGGCCATTTTTGGTATTCTGGAACATTATCTTTTTTTCGTCTTAGTGTTTGAAGTCTTGGCCCTTCTAACTGCTGGAATAGGACACATTTTACATTTTAGAACTTTGCTTGTGGTGAAGTTGTATGTATTTTTTCAAATGGTTGTTCTTAATTGCCCCTCAGTTCGCTATTATCTTCTGGATTTAACCATGTTCTAATCCTTCTTCTTTTTCTGGGATTTACTTTATTATCTATCTACACACGACTGCAACTTTGTAACTATTCCTTACATTAAATAAAATCAGTATTAAACTTCATTTAGTTGATTAAAAATTCATATTTTATTAATGTAAGTTGTCCTTCATCACTTTAAAGATCGACTTGGTAGTCGTTTATCCAAAATATTGTAATCTATTGGGGGCATGTCTTCTTCTTCATGCTTTTATCATATGACGTATTGAATTTGGTACTTTCTTTAAATAGCTTTGATTTTTTTAGGGTTCCCTCCTTCTCTCATTTCCTCTTGTGAAATGAAGACCAGCTTTCTTTCATTTCTTTATCGATGGACCTGATTGGTCTCTAACGAGGACCCTTTTAGCCTTTCTACCAATCACTTTTGTGATATGAAAACTAGCAGCTCTTTGACGATTGGCCCTGAAATAGTCTGGATGCTTCTTTCCGTTTTTGGTTGGTTCAGTCAAACTGTCCATACGAGACTTGTGTTTATTCCAACTTCTTCTTCGAGCCTTTACCCATCTCATCTCATGGCCATTTTTGGTATTCTGGAACATTATCTTTTTTTCGTCTTAGTGTTTGAAGTCTTGGCTCTTCTAACTGCTGGAATAGGACACATTTTACATTTTCGAACTTTGCTTGCGGTGAAGTTGTATGTATTTTTTCGAATGGTTGTTCTTAATTGTTCCTCAGTTCGCCATTATCTTCTGGATTTAACCATGTTCTAATCCTTCTTCTTTTTCTGGGATTTACTTTATTATCTATCTACACACGACTGCAACTTTGTAACTATTCCTTACATTAAATAAAGTCAGTATTAAACTTCATTTAGTTGATTAAAAAGATTAATTAAAAAAATTAAAGAAATTGGTGACTATTAAAATCGTTGCAAAAGTGATCTGAATCCTACTTAAATGTTCTTCTTTCGGTTATTCTTATGATATGAGATCTATTGTCCTTGCATTTCTTTGGCAGTTAGCGTGGTAATCGTTCTTAAGCGCTTCTTGTTGTTTTTATCCTTCTTAAGAAATTTGTGATGCGGCGACTAGTTGTCCTTCATCACTCTAAAGATCGACTTGTTAGTCGTTTAAAAGTCGATTTTCCGTTTCACGTTAGTTTATCCAAAATATTGTAATCTATTGAGGGCATGTCTTCTTCTTCTTCTTCATGCTTTTATCATATGACGTATTGAGTTTGGTACTTTCTTTAAATAGCTTTGATGTTTTTAGGGTTCCCTCCTTCTTTCACTCCCTCTTGTGAAATGAAGATCAGCTTTCCTTCATTTCTTTATTGATTGACCTGATTGGTCTCTAAAAAGGACCCTTTTAGCCCTTCAACTTTTATGATATGAAGCAGTCCTTCTGTTCTTTGACGATTGGCCCTGAAGTCGTCGCTTCTTTTCGTTTTTGGTTGGATCAGTGAAACTGTCCATGCGAGACGTTTGTTTATTCCAACTTTTTCTTCGAGCTTCTACCCATCTCATCTCATGTTCATTTTTGGCTTTTTTGGTAGTGTTTGAAGTCTTGGCCCTTGTCACTGCTGGATTAGGATACGTTTTACATTTTCGGACTTTGCTTGTGGTGAAGGTGTATGTATTTTTCCAAATGGTCATCCTTAATGTCCCCGGCCTAATATTGTTTGCCATTATCTTCTGTATTTAGCCATGTTCTTCTTTTTCTGGGCTTTGTTCTATTCGTTATTTTATATTTGGTCCAAATTTGAAGGATTTGGTGATTTTCAAATCGGTACGCCGTTGCATGTAATCCTGGAGAAAATAAAATGTTGCCATTTGTAAAAATAAAGGAACTCAAGGTAAGATTATTAACGTAAAACGCAATAATGTTGTATTTACTTAAGCGAACAAAGTCAGAAATGAACACGAAAGACGTGTAAGACAACTAAAGTTATTAAAGTTACATCTTTGTGTTACATTTATGCTGAGCGGAAATCTGCCCGGAGATAATTAGACTTTCGAAAGAAAAAGGAAGAAGAGGAAGAAAAAAGAGATTGCATGCGAAAAGGACGACGAAGAATGAAAACTGTTTTAATTAACGCCAGACTCCTTGAAAGCGTCGAAACTGTAGTAAGCAATGCAGTGATAGCCTCACATTCGTGCAAAGTTTAAATTAATTAAAATTATCAGAGAGAGGGAGAAGTGTCGAAGTCTGTGTAATTAAACGTATATTGACACTTCCGGCTGTCGCCTGACCTCTCACGAGGATCTATCCAATTACAAACATACCGCGTTGGCCCCGAATTATTAAGAATTCCACTCGTGTTGCTCGTGTCTATTAGAGCCCCGGCATGTTAAAGTTATTAGAGAGATTACCGGAGCACAAATAAATTTTTCTTGGCTCAATATAAATTCGGAGGTGGGCGGAATAAATATTGAGTTTCTGCGGGTTTTAGAGCTGAAATGTTTAATTTTATTCCTACGGTTAAAGTGCCAGAATTGCCGCGCACAAGTTTGCCCTAACGAGAGACTCTTTGTTCCCGTGTTAAGGGAAATTCTGTTTGTATATTTAATAAGTTTTAATTAAATACTTAAGCAGCACTCACTTCTGCGTTTCGTGGTCATTACACGCAGCGACGAAGCTAGTTTACAATCAGAATTTTTTTTGTTAATTCAAGTTTCCGTGCAGGGAATTTTTCATTTATCTTCTTTCATGAATGTCAAAATTAATGCAAGGTTTGTTCGGTTAATAAAATATTTGCGCGAGTGTATTAAACGTAAACAGCGGGATTGAAATTGTGTTAACTTTTTGTTCTTATTCCGGACAAAGAAAACATTACCTCGGTAGCAAAAACCGCAGAGATAAACGCAATTTTGGTTTGGCAATTATAATTATGTTTGTAATATTCCGAGCGACGTTAGCAGTTTCATAAAGCGGTCCCAAGTACTAGTCCCAGGGGATGAAGAACTTCACCGCCACCACCGCTGTTCAACCTGCTGTCTCATCGCTCCAGGATTTCCAGATGGAATGTATAACATTCACTATGAATTCAGCACGAACTTATAAAAGTAAATCTCCCTCTTTTTTTACGACGCAGTGCGTTTTTCAATTTATTAGTAATTTATTATTGGCGTCTGGAAATGAAAGTTACTGCAAGAAAGCTTGTTTTTCTTTCATTTATTGGTTCGAATTTAATTTAATTGCCAATTAGAGCATTCGGCTCTTCCTTTTCGTCGTTCACTCATAATTTTTATATTGTTATCATTTTTTTGCTCCTCGACGAATATTAGTGGGAGAAATCGGGATTCGCGTAATGTCTCCGCCTGCCTTCCTTCGCTCGTTCATTAAGAGGATTAGTAACAAATTTGAGGATTTTTTTTTAATTGAATGAATTGCTTCTAATTGCTGCCGTGAAACACAGACGGAAAACTTATAAAATTAAGAGTTATTAGGGAGAGTCAGAATACGCGGACCACTTTTACCAAACGAGGTCGATCGCATTTAATTTGAAAACGTGAATCAAAAAGCTCGCGCCCTTGATTTTAAAAAATGGCTTCGGTAAGGTTTTATACTTGGTTAAGACGGTTTAAAAAAAATATTGAAAAGCGTAATTTCATCAATTTAATAAAGTATGCGAAAAAAGTGCTCAGTGGATAGCTAAGGGATGAAATTTATAACGCGAGTCCAATATAATTAAAGTGCAGAAACTGTTGAGAACTGCTTCCATAAAGTATCAGGTTTACGAAGCCTAATTGCATTATATTAAATTCATCAGAACATCTCGCAAAATCCACCGAACAATTTACGAACACTGAGGGTGAATTCTAATTTCCTCCTTTGTGACGACGCTTAGCACCGCGGCATTAGAAGAAGAAGAAGAAAAAAAGAACTTGTTAAACGTACCGGAAGTTTTTCTTTTTTTTTTTTTTTGGATAACGTTGCGAAATTGCGTTACGCCCGCGTCCACAATTTGAAGTTTTATAATAAAGGAAAAAATAAATTAGAAATCAAGCGGCTCAGCGGCGCGCATCTCCAAAACAAGTCTATAAGAAGCTTGTGGTAAAGCAATCAAGTGTTTTATGCCCGAAGTTGGAAAGAGAATTATAGTATGATGGCACTCTGTAACTCGTCAAAACTTTGTCTCAATTAATTTTATTATTTAATAAGAAACTTCGGTAATGTACAACAGCTCAAGATGATGCGCTCAATTTATCAAGCGTCTCTGTAAAATGTTTCGGATTATTTTGTACATTTTATGGCGCTCGGATTTTGCAGTTTTATGAAGCAGAAATATATAAAATTGTATTTAATGAAACTAAGTTTTTATGGCCTTCGAATTAAATTTGAAAATCTACCGTATTTTTATTTACGCTTTAGTTACGTAGCGTGGAGACAACGTAAAAAGCGAAAAGAAGAAAAGCACAATTATAAATGGTCCGGATCGAATTGCTGAGCGAGCGTTAGAAAAGAATTTATCTTTATCATAGTTCCAGTGTTGTACGGCCTACTTTCCTGTTTTCCTTTGCTCGGCATTGTCTTTGTGTATCCTTAGAGATGATGTAATGCAGCGAAACGAAAAGATTAAGATAAATTGAAACAATAAATTTGCGCCGGGGCTAAATCCCCCCGAAGTTTCTTTTGAATTATTTAAAAGGCGGATTTACGAAATTATATTACCTAACGCCGATAAAGTAATTAATCTTTTGTCACCGATGTTACGTAAACACTTTTCAGCTTAATTTTCTTCACCATTCACTCCTAAAAACCCTCATTCAATTAATACAGCCTTAATCTTGCTGAATCACCGAAATTTGCAACGCTTACATTTTTTAAACTCCCCCTATAGTACTGCGACACAAAAATAAATAAATCCCCCCCAGTACTTGAAGCACTTTTTTTCTAAGTAAATGCAGAACATGCTCTGTAAACTCCGTGAACTATAATTAACTTTGCAAAACAAACAAGCATACGTGTATAATTTTCTATTAGCATCTTAATTAATTTACACGCACTAATTGAATACGTAATTAAGAACGTGTAGTTCTTTAAAACTTTTTCAATTAAACACTTGCTTTTAACCTCGCCGACAATTTCAGGAGAAAACCCCCCCACGTCGCGCCGCAGCAAACTCGTCAAATTTTAAATTTATATCACAAACAAATCCCGAACACGAAAGACTTCTATGAAATTTGCATGTCGTGCTCAAGATTTTAAGCAAAGAAATTTCAGCGGGCCCCGAGGAGTGCATTAATCAAAGCTACTGAGCAAAATGGAATTAGCAGGATTCCATTTTATTTGCGAGAGAGGATTGTTCTTGTATTTGAACAAAGCTTCTTAAAATTTAAATCTCTATCCGTTTTAACACCTCCGCCGTCAAATATAACATTACCATACTGCGCGCGGTCCTCATCAAATTTTCTACTTCTTTCTTTTGTTGTTTTCTTAAATAGGCGGCTTTCATCGGAACACGAACATAAAAAAAAACTCGGCAATTTTTTTATCGCTCTTTATAAAAAAACTCTACACTCTCTCGCAAGAATAAAGTTATCAACTTATTTTCTTTTTGTTGTTTCCTTAAACGAGCTTTTCTCGTCTGAGTCAGAAAGAACAATGTCGGTTTTTTATAATACACTTGCGCGCAATGACTTCTTCAGATAATTCTGCTTATATTTCACATTAATTTGATGGTTAGGTAGTGTCGCCGTGCAAAGAAGCGGCAGTACGTAATAGAAAATTCTCCTCCAGAGCGAATTGTGGGCAAAGCGTAAGTCAGAAAAATGATACAGATATAATTGCTACTCCAGATGATAAATTACAAGGAGAACCGGAGTCGCAGGACCGTTTTTCTTACAAAATTTCGAGTGGGCCATAAATGTTTCTGATTCTTACTTTTTATACGCATTCACTTTATTTTCTTCCGTTCCGTTAAAGTTGCTATTTGCCGCAAGGTCACTCATGCGTATAGTGGAGAGGTTTTGCAGGAACACTTACATAACATTTGAAAGTCGATCCTATTATAAAATTACTCATATTTAAGATTATACTTTCTAGTTGCATTTGGAATTTTTTCACATATGTGCCGCTCTATTCTTTTTGAATAAACTAGTTCTGTCAATAACTATCAAAAATCAGGAAATGATTACTTTCAACGAGATCGAGCAACAGCTCACACTATTCAAAAAAAAAATTAATTTCCTGAAGAGTTTTTCTCAGGCCGAGTTGTAAGCAGGCGAACTTAGCTAAAGGAGCACCAGACCTCATCCTGTTAGACTTTTCCATATTTGGCTTTCTTGAAAAATGAGGTCTACAAAGAAAGAATTAATAATTTGCAGGAACTGATGGCAAAAATTCAACGAGATCACACCGGATATATAGCAGCACCTTTTTGATAATATGAAACGTCGTGTAGTTATGTGCATGCAGCAAAATGGTAACATCTATCAACATTTGCTGTGGCTAACTCTTATTGACATTCTTTTCAATTTCAACCTATGTCATCCCTTCGCAATAAATCACATTTTGAATTTTGCTGGATATTTTGATATTGCCTTTCTTAGTTTGTAAAGTGGCACTCCGTATTTTTACGTTGGTAATGTAAAAGTAAGTAGGTGAGAATCATTTTATTTCACTTTTCCAATTTGCAAATGTGAATAGTTTCTCTTAAGTATACATTATTTTCAAGAACAATTTCCGAAAGCTCGGTTAAACTTTAAAAGAATTTTAATTGCCCTTTTAATTGCAGCCCCGTTATAGAATCTTTATTTTCAATCTCTATACCTTCTTGTTTCATCAGGACACTTCTTTTTTCCTTTATTTATAATTAAAAGAATTTGCGAGGACTGGATGGGTAAGTCTAGGTCCATTATAAGTACGTGACATAAGACCCAATAACAGAGTGCCACTGAAAAAAATACAAAAATAGTATGCCAAAGAGCAGGTTTTAACATAACATCAAGATTTTCAACTAAAGAAACAAAAACAAATAGGAACATTCTCCTATTTAGTTATTAATTTAGGATGGTGAACTTTATCGATTGCTTTGGAGGAGTCTACCACAGAGTCCAGCTGATGATGCTACACATAGCTTCAGATGCACACTGAATAAATGGAAGTAAATTTGTAGTGATCGAACGACCACGGAAAAAAAACATGCTGTTCAACAGGGATTATATATTTGCACATAAAAAATAGTTCACCTGTAATAATAGCCTCAAAAATTTTTGCTATTGTACATTGGTCTGTCACATTTGCCACCACTTTTATAAACTGGAATCACATGTGCAATTTTCCAAACAGAAGGGAAAACTCCTTCTGAAAGTAATTTATTAAATAATATTTTGAGCGGTAACAGTACTGATTTTTTACATGACTTAACAAAAATTGGAGGAATGACGTCAGATCCAGCACCTTTGTTGGTATCTCAGTTATCTATTGTTTTTTCAATCTGTTTCGCCGATATATTTCGAAGGAATTCTCTGAATGCTTTGACTGAATTAATGAATTTTTGTACTCGACGGTTCAAAGACAGAAAAAAAAATATCTAGAAAAAGGTTCAGAAATATCATGATCAGTCGTTGGGTGATTAATTATTTTAGGAAAAGATTTACAATTTTTTTTATTTGCAACAAATGACTAAAATACTTGGGGTTTGTTTTATTTGTGACTCAGTTTTATAGACATAGTTTCCGTAATCATTTTTAATAACAATTTTGACTTTACGTAGTAAGCTTCAAAAAAGTTTAATAATCAATAGGATTTTTATATTTCTTCCAAGTCTGGTGAAGCTTAAATTTCTCCTTAATCAACATGACGGTATTTCTAGAATACCAGACAGGATAATTGCCGCGCTGAGATATAAGAGGAATATTTTCTTTAATGATAGTATTTAATATGTTATAGAAATAATTTCATTTCAGTATTGCGCATTCACCTTGCACCATTTCCGTACGGATCTGTATAAATTTTTATTTTTTGACGTAAGGTGATTGTTTATGTAAATTGGAAGATTTTTTCCTGATACTCCAAAATCGTTTAATTTCAAGCCCTTTCTTTTCCTCATCGCTGTTAATACGTTATTCTTGTTATTGCATCCATTAAACTTCACAATAATCGCACGTGGTTGCTGATTTTTGGAATCCATATGCACCACTCTATGGCAAGCTCCAATAATACCAGAGCTCCACGTACACTACCGGCGATTATACCAATCGGGAGATAGCATACTTGATCAGTAAACGCCAAATTAACATTTAACCTTGAGATAACGTCAACAGAAAATCATAACCAATAATTACAATTTCTTACGTGTTTGAAACCAAACAAAATAAAACATTGAAACTGACGTTGAACGTGAATTCACAGCAGATGTTGAAAATGGCCTCCGCCTTCTTCGAGGCATTTTGTAACTCTTCTGCGACATCCATTAACATTTTGCAAAATGTGGGGAGAATTGTTTATTTCGTCACGCTTTTCGATGATTCTATGGGCAAGTTACTGTAAATCCTTAACAGGCGTTTTAAAAATGGAATTTTTCAAGTAGGGCCAAACAAAGAAATCCAAAGGAGCTAGATCGTAAGATCGCGGAGGCCATATGTTTGCCATATTTCTCCTAATTATCCGAAATCCAAAGAACTCTTAAAGGAAATTTGAAGTATCTCCAGCAGCATGGGCCGTTGGAGATATCCAAATTGCAATTCGTCTTCATGCAGTTCATTAATAAATGGATGCCAAATTTCTCCCCGATATCTAAGTGCTGTTAGTGTGCCATTAAATAATATTGGACCTATCAATCTTCTCCGACTTAAACCCCTATCCAAACACCATTTTTTTGTGGATGGAGTGGGGTTTCAATGAAAATATGAGGGTTTCCTGTACTCCAGATCCTCATATTTTGGAAATTAATGTATCCTGTTAAATGGTACCAGGCCTCATCGGAAAAGAAAGTTTTGTCCAACAAATCGTCATTGTCAATATTGTTTAAAAATCAATGACAGTATCTTCGCCTTGGTTCAAAATCACTGGAAGCAATTCATGCACGGCAGTCAAACGATAAAGGAACATTTGCAAGTCCTTTTTTAGAATAGTTCTGTAGATCCTGACAGAAAGATCAACTTATTGTGACAGGAGACGGATGGAAGTGCGAGGAGCATCAGACATGATTTGTCTTACATTTTCCACTACCTCATCAGTTGTTACTTTAGGCCTACCTGATTCCTGTTTTCTAGCCACGATGCCAGTTTCTCTGAATAGTCTCACAGAGTACTGAAGTTAATTAACAAATTTGCGGTACAGAAATACAGTTTTTGGAATATTTTCCTGAATTTCTGCAATACAATCAAGTATAGAATAGGTCCATTCGCCATTGATTTTTTGGGCGTTTCGAAAGTAGGATTCAACCATAAAAGGTTTTCTTCCAATGTGAAAACCATTGTAAAATCAAATCAATAAAACAATTTTTTTAAAGTTATGTTTGTTTACTTGTCTGTTTAGTGTATGGATCAAGTAAGGAACATACGTGAACATGCGAAAAAATGAGAGCAACACACTAGACGGGAAAACTTTTTGTGTATATGTTATAAATAGGTACATATACAGGGGGGGGGAAGTGTTAAATGCGGTAATTGGACATCAGTATTGGGGGTATGTGAGATACAATGTATATTATGCTGTACAGAAATACTTTGTAGGTATATTGTACCATGCCATAAGGGGTGTCTATGGAATTCACTACTGCATAAATTTTGACAACTAACGAATTTTGACAACTAACGAGTTATTGTTATTGTTTAATAGAAATTTTTGATTGTGAATAAATAAACGTGATTCAACGATATCACTGCCACTTTTTTAATTTTCAAATCTGTATAGCAACAAATGTCAAAACTTAGGCTTTAAAATTTTGAAAATATATGAATGGTGATGCAACATGAATTTTATTTGGCATTAAAAAAGCACATGGTATATGTATTCAAGGATATTTAGATAAATATTCATTTCGGGCTACAAAAAATGCAGTTTGGCGTATATTATAAACATGTTTTAGGTTTTAGAATTTTTAAGTTCCTTTGTGTTGAGGATCGTGCAAGCGACTATGTTACACACATTTCTTTACGGTTGGAATAATAAATCGGATATGTTTTCAAAATTTATACAAAATAGATGTTTATATACAACCTTAGCCAAAAGTATTAGTCGCCTTACATTAATTCCTGTATCATGAAAATAAATAAAATTTCCTAGGTACAAAATAAGAAAAATTTATTAAAGTAATTAGTATTTTGTTGGGCCACCTCTAGTCTTAATCACTGCAGCTATTCTTTTTGGCGGAGTATTTATAAATTTATGACATTCCTCTGCGATAATATTATTCCATTCTTTCAATAACACGTTGTTTTTTAAATTGCTTTAGAAGTAATTGGATGCTTTCTAATGTTACGCTTTAGAATCCCCTACAAATGTTCTATGGGATTTAGATCTGGGGATTGTGCAAGACAATCCAGGAGGTTAATATTGTTTTCTTGAAACCACTTCATGGTAACTGCAGATTTGTGGCAGGGTGCAATATTTTGTTGATACAGCATTCCTTCCATATCTGTATCACCAAATACCTTGGAAAATGATTGTCGCAATGTCGTTTCCAAGACGTTTATATAGGTATGGGAGTTCATTCGACTTTCACAAGCAAACATTTCGCCTATACTGTTGGCTGTCATACAACCCCAAATCATTACAATGCCTCCCCCGTGTTGCACTGTTGGTTCTCGTATTCCGGAAGGTATTCTTCACCGATTCTCCGCCTCACGTAAGCTACACCAGGAGTTCGAAATACCTTACAATTAATTAAAAAAAACGTAGATTTTAAACACAACGTATAACATTTTACTGGCGAAGTGTAGAAGAAGATGCTAACGAATTCAAATTACAAGTGATACTAAGCAAATATTACCTCAAAATTTGATTCGTCGGACCACACAACATTTGCCCAATCCTTCCCTATAAAGTGGTGGTATTTTACAGCCCATTCCAAACGAGACTTATTTTTTCTGAAAGCCAAGGCGTCTTTCTTGCTTTACAGCCTTTCAAGCCAGCTTCATTAAGTCTTCTTCTGGTCGTTCTGATACTGATCGATCTCCCGATTTCCTCGGATAAACTGACAGCGAGCTCGGAGGGAGTTTTCTTTCGATTTTTAAGTGACTCTCGAATTAAATTTCGATTCTCACGGTCCGAAGTTATCCGTTTTCTACCTGTTCTTGTTCGGTTCGCATGTGATCCGGTATCCGCATAACGTTTCAAGGCAGATTGCACCGCACAACGCGAACGTTTGATACTTTTGGCTATTTCTGTTTGTGAGTTGCTTGTTCGTGCAAGAACTGAATTCGTAAACGTAAATGCTCACTAAGTTCGTTCTTTTTGGGCATTTTTTCCAGCAAAAAAGGCGATATTCAAAATTATAATGAAATAAACATTATACTGGAAAGATCGTTCTTACTACAAGCGCTTATACAAGACTGACTACCTATTCACAGAACCACAATTGCGAACTGTCATCTGCCACATGTTTTACAACCGTTGTAAAGTACTGTGCGTTATTTAAATTATCGTTTATTGTTGCCGACTATATGATAATAAAGTTCTAAAGATTTCTGAGTAACATTTTCGGAGATAAATTAAAAAATGAAGGGTGCCTAATACTTTTAGCCAAGGCTGTATGTATAAACAGAAATGAAATAACATATATTGTAATCGTACTCGCATTTTGTATATATACCAGATATAAATTTTCCCAAGTATATTGTATATGTATATTAAATCCGAAAGTAAAATATATTACTCAACACCGTCTGACCTATTTTGAAAATTTTGAGTTATTATTTTATAAATTAATCTTCATATTTCCAAAGATTGTTTTCTTTAGCATTCAGAGGTTATCTTCTTGTAACTGCCAATATAAACAAATTTACAAGAAAATATCGTATCATTTGGGTCAAAGTCGACGCCCTGCAAGCATATTACGTAATTCTTTTATCGTTTTAACCTTTAATTTATCGGACGGATCTGTCAAGCGCCTGCGACTCTGTTGTCTTAAACATTTCCCTGCCATAACAAAATTTAGAATGTACCGCCGATACCAGCCGGAAATTTTTAAGACATTAATTTCCGCTCCTCGCCTACTCCGTTAACATCCAAGAAATTTCAGTGTCAGACATGTTTTCAATTAGCTCCTGCTTAGTACTTTGTAAGCCAATGTTTTACCCTCATTTTCACAACATAAAATAGCACTAAAACAGAACAAAACAATTTTCGTTGCTAAGATCAATAATTAATTGAAATCGACTTATAAATTTTCTTTTTTCTGGTGCCACGTTTTTCGTGGGCAACCGACGTGGGTGTTCCTCCAATGCAGAAAGAATCCGAACCTGTTTATTATAGCTACCGCGCAGGAGTAATAAAGTACTAGCACATCACTATATATAGCCTATAATGACGTTAAAATGAAGCCAACATGCACAAAGGACTTTTACATGTTGTCTCAGAGGACGTTGTACACATTCACAATTTAACTAAATTTAGAGCACACAAAGTTTACCAGTTGCCCGTTATTTATCAAACGGATCGGATTCCGATAGAGCCCCACTAATAAGTTAAATTTTATGACATTGCAATCGGTTCCTAACGGTAACAATTGCATGCATTTGCTACATTATTCTTGTAATGTATAATTTAGAACTGTCTGGGGATATTTGTCGGAGGCAGACATAACTGATCGTAAATGTCACTAAATGTATTCGAAACGAACTTAAATTTAAGTTTACCGTGGAGGAAACCCATCCCCAGGTAATTCATCGCAGCCATTAAATATAATATACAAATTCTGCATTTGCTAGCTATTTATTGGTATAAAATCATTTAAAATGTTCCTCCTGCGCGTATATTTCTGTAAATCCGCATAACGTGTAAAAAGTTTGGACTTCCTTAAAACGACCAAAAAAAAAAGAAACTTCCTCGCAACTCAATGTTTCTCTACTAATTTGCAACTTTATAATGCAAATTATGCAAATGGCGCTTGCTTGTATTCATAGGCCCGGAGAGTAATAAAATAACGGCTCGAAATTTTTATGATGAAGTAAATTAGGAGCTTTATAAAGCTACAAATTACTTGTAGGGTCTCTCTTCTGATTCGGGGTAATGTTTGGGCGTTGGGTAATCAAACAGTCGATTAAAATGGAAACCCAACTGACATTGCGATAATATTTGTTTAAAATTGATTAAAAACGTAAATACTTTGAACAAAAAATAGAATTTAACGTGTGGGTTGGATTAGGTTATAAATGTCAAAAGTAAAAGTAAGTACAAACCAGAGAGGAGTATTTATACATGCTATGGGGGTTCAGGATCACTTTCTTATGGTGAATCTTGATTGTATACCAAATAAGTATGCATGGTTGCCTATGGTTGGCACAGGAATAATTTCTATCAAACAGAAACAGTTTATGTTAAACAGGGGCAATATATAATAAACAAGGGCGGTTTTTATTAAACAATTTGATAAAAACTGTCCATTTAATAAAACTGTTGCCCCCAACAGCGGAATGCTTACGATAGACAACCATACATCACATTTGGTACATAATGTCAATTCTCCATAAGAAAGTGAGTCCGAATCCCCATTGTACATCCACTCAGAGCAAAGCAAGTTTTAATAAAACAAAATCACAAGATAATGTTTGCATATATAAACGGATAAATCTGAAAACAGTGAGTTGTATTTATGGGGTGCATCAAATAACCATTACTGAACGTTTTTCTACTGACGGGGGGAATACAATATTGATGATAACGATAAGGAAAAGAGAGGATTTCGTTTCCTTATCGTTACAACAAATAATCGCAATACGTTTTGTGTTTGAATGAACTGAAGGCAAATTATATTTCAAACATATTCACCGCAAATTACAAAATCCTAGTCGAATTGCCATCCACTTTGTCATAACCATACATTCGCAATTGATTATTCCCAACAGCGGCGGCCGAAAATCAGCCAATGGCAGTACTTTCGCTGAAATACATGTATGTATAATTCAAAAGCGTTTACCACCCCATCGTGGTTCGGATGATCGCTTGGTTCCATGCATTGTTAAATCTACTATTAGTAACACGCAATAATTGCGAATACCTAATTAGCTAATGATGTTATTATTATCAGAAAGTTGTATGTGTCGGCACATTACAACTGATTAATGAGCAAATATTTGATAAGACTAATCCTAACAGGCCCGTTATTATATTAATATAATAGAGAGGCAACTATTACAATATTCATTTGCACAATATTGCAAACAACAAAACGATTTATTTTTTTAATTTACGTTCAATTTATCATCATGCTTATTGACCTAAATTTTAAAATGCAACACACTTTGTTGCTTTATACTTTTGTAGTTTAAATTTAATTAAAATTATATACGTAATTAGCGACGTTTGTTTTTAAATTAAAAAAAAATTGATTAATTCAAAAAGAAATCCGCCGACAGCAACAAATAATAAAGCAGCTGCTCCCCCAGTCAGTAAAAATCTGTGCGAAAACTCTAATTCCAAAAAATGAAACTCAATATATTCGAAAAGATTAGATAATCTAATTTATTCGCCATTTATTTTTCCTCGGCTCGAGTGGCGTGTTTTTGCAACAACCGCTCCCGAAATATTTTACGACATTCCGGCGTCCCTTTGCTTTTTCCGTCCGTTTCATAAAAAAAAATTATTGTATCAACCCCCACAGATCTTCGCAATTAACGGTTTAAGTGGCACGTTCCATTAAAAAGAGTGTAGCAGCATTAGCATTTTTCCGTTTCTGTGAAACTCGTGAAGAATTTATCTGAGTTAAAAGAAAACTCCGATTCGTCCACTCAATGTGCCTAAAAATTAAAGACTTAAAAAATATTAATTATTAATTCATTTTAATTACAGTGACTGATGTGACTACACTGAGAGAGTTTCACGACCATATACAGGTTGTTGTTTGAAACTAAGATCACATGAATTCAAGGGAAGGTGCCACGCCTACGCAAGGGGCTTTTTCTCCATCTCTTTTACATGCCTCTACCGCTTTCTGTCTAGTATGATATTCATTTTAATGGCAAATTTGTTGTAGTACGAAAATTATAAAATTGGCATTTAAGTTTGAATTTTTAAGATCATGTTGTTGATGAAAGATAATTTTATGCGTGATATAACGAAATGTTTAATAAAAGTATCTCCAGGCAACTCGCATCTGCGCGTTTTATTTACGAATGAGAGCACATTCAGGCCCGAAATTAATGGGCGTATAAAATTTTAATCTATGTATTATACAACAGGGCATCTCCCCAATTTGTATCTTATAACCGGCAATTTGGAATCCCGTAAGCTCGATTTTACTCGTGTATTCCTTCTAATTCAATTTAATGTGTGAATAACGGCGTCGGTATAATGCCAGGGACTAATGGACTTTTCGGTCTTGATAACTCACGTGCGGATCAATTCCGCGAGCTCCGGGAAGTAAGTTTCGATTTTTCGGGGCGAAATCGTTCCGCGTTTAATTTCGATTTAAAAAGTACGAAATACTTGAAACGTGCGCTAATGTGAACGGTGGATTACAATGTCACAAGGCGGCGGCGGCAGCAACTTCTTTCCGAGTCAGTCGTCCTTTTAAATGTAAAAATTTAAATTCGGAGTAAAATTTTCTGGATGGAGTTTCCCTGTTTGAATCCCCTGATACCCGGTCGTCATAAATTTGATGTAATATTCGATACGTATCCGGTTTCCTTTGTATGAAGAGTTGCTGTGCCAAGTATTTTAATTTCCTGTTTAAGTATTTGCTTTCACTTGCTCAGGGGCTGCTGGTCTTTTGAAGAATAAAACAAGATGAAATTGTACCGGCGGTACCTTCATAAAAGATAAATTTCATTACATTCACTTGCTTATATTTTAATATAAATACCCAAAAGTAATTACAAAATTCAAATCCTTTAATTCCATTAAATTTTTTTTCATATTTATTAATCAATTCCCTGAGAATTAAAATAGGATAAACCTAATATGAGAAAGATTAAGTGAAAGACCAAAGTGTGAAGTTAATAACATTTATTACCAATATAAAAACAATAATTTTTACACACGGCCCCCAAAGCACCGATAAACCGAATTTATTACCTCACAAAGCTTCTCCCTGTATAATCACTTAAAGCTCTCATTTTTCTGTGGTTTTAATTTAATCTTCTCCTCCAAATTAAGCAAAGTTTATCACCAATAACCAGTTTGATTACTTACAGTTACATACAAAGCATGAATAAGATCTACAGAGCGTTTTAACTCGCAATCAGTTTTGCATATGCATGGATGGCTCTTCGCCGTTCGCAGAGAGAGAGAAATAAGACATCTACAAACGAGGCACGGAGAATATTAAAAGCAATAATTCGACCATAAACAACACAATAAAGTGACTGCTGTAGTTCACCGTGAACTGCAAACAGAATCGTAAAGCGGAAATTCATTTTTAAACTGACTTTGATGACGCTGAAGTGCACATTACTATGGAAAACTACCTCTTGGCCTATATTTTGGGAAACGTTGCCGTAAATGCTTTCTCGTGCGATCAATAAATGACTTTATTTTAAATGGTCTTGTCTCAAAAGAAAAAAAGAAAACAGATATAAACTTTAAGAACCCGAGTCAGGAAAATCTAAAGACAATAAAAGGAAGTGGAACGATTTTTCCTTTCAATTTTTTTTTTTATTAAACTTAGGAACTCACATTCGTTTCTTCCAATAATTAAGATTTTTGTTGTATTGCAAGGCCAAATTAATTAACTTTAATTAAAAAAAAAAAAGGGGAAACCTTTGTAAGGCCACTTAAATTATAAATTATATTAAAATCATAATACTAATTTATGATTTAGTTCTTAACTCGATCTAAATGAATTTCATAGTCAAATTCAGGTTAAGATGTGAGAACAAAGAGACTGCCTAAGTACAAGATCATAGCTCTGTACTAGCTTGAAGTATTCATGTTTAAAGTTCCCTCGTTAGTAGAACATCATTAACTAATCTATTAACAGCACAGAAAAGCTTACCATTTAGCAAGTATTAATAATAATTTGCATTAAAATGGTCTTGCTACAAATTAAATTTATAGTATCAGTAAGAAATTTTTCTTAACCTTCATAAATATGCAACGATTTACGAAGTAATACATCAAAATGTAAGGTTAGAAAATAAATTAATCAATATGTTCTCTCATTGGTCATATGTGAGCCCCCCCCGCCCTTTCCGGAACGATATTATAAATAGAGCAGCATCAAACAACCACATCCAGTCTCTGCGAAGCATCAGTGGCAAGAGCAGGAGTAAACGAAGAACGAAACTTCGGTAAAAGAAGAACGCAGACGTGGTTTCAATCATAAGCTGATTTAAAAAACTAAAATTTACAGAATAAGCAATAAAGCTGCCAATCGATTTTACAAATCGCAAACCAATAAAAGCATTAAAGCAATCGAACTCGAACGCGACGGAGAAAATTTGCACGTAAACTAATATCCAAAATATAAAACGGAAAAGATTAAATAATCTAATTTATACGCCATTAATTTTTGCCCGGACGAAGCAGGCAGGCAGCATGTTCTTGCCGTCGCTGAAATATTTTACGACATTCCAGCAGCGCTCACGTCCGTCTCATAATAAAAAAAATTATTGTATCGCCCCCACAGATCTTCGCAATTAACGGGTGAAGTGGCGTGTTCCATTAAAAAAGAAAAGCGTCGCGGCACTTTTCCGTTTCTAAGGGAAATCTTAATCTGCGTGATCTAAATTAGAACTGCACGTAACTGTTCTCTTCGATATGAGGATTACGCTTGCTCTTGATTCCCCCTATTAACAAGTTTGCTATCGCGTAAATATAAACGTGATGCAACTTCGCCTGGTCTAGTTAGGACAAGTTTAATAGACGTAGGGTCAAGTATAATATAATCTAATCATAGTGTACGTTCGTGTTGGAGAAGTTCATGTGCTCTAAAGAGAATAAACAAATTAGAATATTACTAAATCCGCAAAGATTTTCCTGTTAATATTTTTAAATAAACTATGATAATAACTAGAGATAGGAATCACATATTTCGGGCATCTCACATCACCGTCAATGTTGTTATGATGCACTCAGACAACTGGCATAACTGATTTTGAAATCCGGGTACTTCTCAGATTATTCCCAAAAAAGCTGTGCAATGAAAAATTAATTTGTCACTTTTTTATAGGTGGTTAACTCGTTCTCTTAATGATGACGTCAAAATATGTAATTCCGGTCTTTAATAATAACTAATTATTTACTCGTATAATTTATAGTCGGAATGGACTGTGATTGCCCCTACGTTGTTGGTGAATTAAATTTGATGCACACATTCCTGTACTAATCGTTGGAAAATGTTGTTTTTTATTTTAATTAAAAGCGTCAGTTTCGAATAAATATTTTGATTGAGTGAATACTCAAATTGCTAGCCTATTCGTTTCTCGTTCGTTTTGACTGATTAATTAATTAATAAAAATATTAAATATATCAATTTATTTGTAATCTAGAAATTATTTTCATTTACATATAAGTACTACATATACAAGTGTTGTTATGAAAATGTGAGCGTTTTGTAAAAAGGCTTAGTTTAGAAACAAACTTGTTATCACTAAATATAAGACATCATTTATGTCAAAGCTCAAAGCTTTTTCTAATTAAGGAATTTATTAATTTATAAATAGCTTTTTCTTTTTATTATAATTTTTGGACTTTTATATTTGTTATTTGTAATACAGTTTAATTAATTGATACATGATAATATTTTTCTTTACCCAAATGTTTTTTTTTTATCAAAAAAAAAAAAAGAATATACGAGGGAGGTTTCGGAAAAAAAAATTAATGGAGTCTGTCGCTACAAGTTCTCACGTCCGAGGTCACGTCGGATCAAATTTTGCGTAAAGTATTCAACTTCTTTTTAAATTTCCTTACATTCGACCAAGTAGGCGATCCTAATTTGATGTGTAACAAACAGAACAGCAATTTACATAATAATTATGGTGTCATCGCTTCGAATTACATTTTGCTACTTAGTCACAGATTGGAATTATCTAATCAAATTTTGATCCAAAGAAGCTTTTGCAATTGATTTTCAACTGACGAAATAGTATGGCCACATTTTCTTGCTTTAATTAATTTCTTAAGTTTAATTTATTTCTCAAAACCATTCCAAAGTTGATCAAACATAAAACCACGCCTGGATTTACGACAAAAAAATTTATTCCACGCATAAGTCAAACTTGATTTTGTAAAAGCTGAAACCATATTGAAAATTTCTAGTTGTTTTACTAAGGCCCAGACTTAAATCCCATTATTTTAACAATTGTTGCTAATGTAAAACTGGACCTTAAGTCGAACCCCACATTCAAAATTGGCACAAATCAAAACCGAAAAATGGTTCCCAGCGATCATTTTATAAACGGTTCAAATTTTCCCCGTGAGGGGCCATGTTTTCTGTAAGACAGAGATGAACCGGAAACTCCTATGCACGAACGCGCACGGGAAAATTCCGAAACCTGTTGACGAAACGTCCTTTGACATAAAAATCTCTAACTTGGTTGGCGTAAATTAAAACCCGCAGACAGTTTCCAGTGTTTTTCTTTCTCCTAAATTTATAGTTATTACCGGAAAAAACTCAATTGTTTTAGAATTCGGGTGGGTAAGGGAGGGGGGGAGAGGGCTATTAATTGCAAGCAATATATTTCGTAATGTTTCAGCAATCCACTTCAGTTCGCTATGTTCGCAAAAGCATTAGCATAAATTAATTCGGCGGCGACCGCAGTACGCAAGTTTTTTAATTGCTTTAAAACTAATTTAAAAGTGCTGGGAATTAAATGTCAAACCAGATAATGGCGCGTCTCTTAGGTAATTAATTGCGAAAACAATATAAACGCAAATTTCGTAAGTCCGCTGGAAATTTATTGGCACACTCTAATTAATAATACGCAAGCAGAAAGCAAGATGCTGATAGACATTGAACTAACCAGCAGTTATGGTCAGCAGGAGCACGGAAATCATCTGTTTCCTGCTTGAAACAACATAAAACATCCTGGAAGATGTCATTTCATTCGCGCGGATGTTTCAGTTGATCGTGCACACAGTAATCACTAGTCTCACTGTTAACAGGTGAAAATGTAAACAATTGTGTACACGTAATTAGAACACATCGATGGTCCTTTCTTTTATTTGAAAGTTTCTTCGCACATGTAGGGGCGAGTTGCGTTGGGGGCCTGGCACCGGTGCGCTTAGATAATCCTCATGACAGAGTTTGGGGCAGCATTGTTTATACTTTTTTAATGGTGGTGATAAAAATAAGTAATCGCACTGAAATATGGAAATTTCACGTCCTGCTGTTTAGAAGAGCGCGCGGAAACTGGTGGAGAGGGACATGACTACATGAAGCTGCGCCGCGCCGCTCCCGTCTACGCAATAGCGACGCCACTCCCACTCACCACGAAACTGAAATCTCTTCAAATTGCCTGTAGCGGCGTCTCCTTTTTCAATAATACTCTCCACACAATTTGGTCTCCCAACCTCAACCTAAGCTGTTTGTCCGAATGCTAGGAATCTGGAATTTGCGGTAAAGGTCGTGTTAATTTAAGTGCCAGTTTACACCACTGTTAATTATTGCACATCCACATCGATCTCAACAATAGTACGTGATTGTATATTGATCACGACTAACTAATCGTGGATATCCACAAGATACCAATCCGTCACATTCACTTGGAGTAAAACCAGTATTTGTAACTGTAAACGTGATACTCCTTTAGTGAAATAATAGTGTAGCACTTTCAGGTTCTTGAATTATAGACTTTAGATACTTAAGTTGTATTTTTGTTATCACTTAACTAAATGTGTATCTCTTATAGCTTAAGAAATCGCTTCAGTGCACACTAAATTTGAAACAACCTGTATATCTTCGTCTTAACGTATGGAACAAAAGTTTTAGAAACATACAGGGAAATCAAAATTGATTGTCCTGATCCTACTTTCCACGAATTTGAAATTGACACTTACGACTACCAGATGAAGGCTATAGAAAAAAACTAGTGGCGTACAGATAATATTCTAAAAAGCTCACATTCAAGGTCAATTTTGCACTTATTGTTTTATTGCTAAATTATTTTAATATAATAAAATTAATTGCCATGTTATTCATATTGGTCCTTTAGTGATAAAATAAATAGGGATAGTTCCCACCGCTCATAGATCATCTGCGAAATATTGGTATTTATTAATAGTTCCCTAATTTTGTTGCGAAATGTTCAAAATTTAAGTGTAATGGAATGATGCGATACGAGATAATGTAAAACAAATTCAAAATATTTTACAAAAAAAAGAAATGGCATTGTGCACATCGAACAAAGCAGACATTAGTCTCAGACAGACGGAACTTTTCACTAGTTTCGATGATACTAAGGACTTGTTACTTCTATCGGCGAAATTACGACTATACACTTTCTCACTGTAGCTGTCTTTTTTATTGTTCACGCCAGAAATTCCGATTGCTGTGTATGGGATCACTTCCTCTGTGAGTCATCACGGTTTTCCTAAATTCATTCGCTTTTAGTCGTGTTTGTTTATGCCGGCTTATTTGATGAGTCACCTCGGCGATGTTTGATGATGCATTATGCAGCAGGTTTATTTTCCGGCATTCTTTGAATTTAGTTTTATTACATAGGTCAGTTTCATAATCATGAGAGCAAAGCTTTTGATAAACCAAGTCGCTGTAATATTTATTTACATAATTTTCAAGTGGGCGTTTTTAACCGAGGTCGCGTTCTATCGAACGTTTGTTTATCTTGTGTAAGCTCTTAATGATTTGCAAAATGCTTATTTCTTTCACGTACTTTAAGGAGGGTTGCTACCATACACTCAGAATCACAAATGATACATTTCATAAAGCATGATAATGCTGCATTAAATTAAAATTAAACTCGGAAAACGTTAGCAGGTTACGAAAATGTCTGATTGCTTTACTTTTAACAATTTTTTAATAGAAAATCGCTTTCAGTTATAACAGATACTTTGCTAGTTTTCAATATTTGTTCAAACTTTCGTCAATTTTTCTAGTTACTTCTGAGTCGAAATTTGTGATAATCCCTTAGGTTGCGTAATCAATTATATTTTAAATAATCGTATCTTATATCTTATATTAATCCCCTCCTACCCCAGGATCAAAAATGGTTTTATAAATATTCCGATATGGTGCCCTAACAGTATAGATCGCGACATCTTGCCACTGTTTTTTGACCTAAAATCGAGTGAGAAATGACAATTTGCTGTCTAATAAGTCAGGCCACACAAAGCGGCCAAGTAAACCTTTTACGGCAATTTTGAAAATTTAGGGGCGGTTTTAATTGCAACAGATTCCTCGGGCACACTCTATTTTGGCGTTATTTGGGGCCTCGTTAGCAGAAGAGTAGCTCGAAAACTCCACTGCAGTATCACTAACTTTTTCTAGTTATTTCTAAATCGAGCATATTAGTAACCAAAAGTTTAGATCCTTTGTAATCAAAACCAACTCGTACCAAATTTAAGGGGGTTAATCAAAAATATTTTTTGTTTTTTTTTTGTAGACTTGAATCGGTTATCCATTATTTCATGTTTCATAAGAATATTAAACTGCACACATAAGGAACAAAAGCAGAACTGGAGAACAAATAAATTGAACAGGTGCAGACATCACTTCCTAAATCTATTGTAAGTGACTTTTCGAACGTAATATTGCATTAGAATTGACAAATTGCAGCCAGTTTTCTACTTAATAAGTTATCCCATATAAGGTGACCAAGCGTGCTGTTAAAGCATATTGAAAGTTTTAAAATTTTTATCGCAAATCGGTCTTGAATACAGTGAATTCTTCGAGCATCCTCTACACAGCTGCTTCGGCTCAATTTGGGGCCTCGTCAGAAAAAGCGCAGCTCGAGAATTCCACTGCAAACCAAACCGATATGTCAGGAATGACAAATTGCAGCCAATTTGCTACTTAATAAGTCATCTCATACAAGGCGGACATGCGTATTGTCAAAGCATAATGAAAGTTTAAAAATTTTTATTACGAGACTCAAGCATCCTCTGTACAGCTGTTTCGGCCCTATTTGGGACCTGATCAGCAAAAGCGTAGTTGCAATTTATCTATCCTAATGCAATATTAGGTCAAAAAGCGATCAACTTGTAGGATCTTTTATATTACCACCTCGTTTAACAGGTGCTGCCTAGTTACATTTTTTGCAGAACACCGTTAAAGATTTCTAGGATGCATTACCGTTGAATGTGTTACGAAACACCTGGTTTATGGACGATGGCGCTCCGCCATACAATATTGTTCCTATTAGAACCTGGCTTAATGCACATTTTCCAGGAAAATGGATTGGTCGAAGCGGACCCATATGGTGGCCTGCCCGTTCTCCTGATTTAAATCCGTGTGATTTCTTTTTGTAGGGTCACCTGAAGTAAATAATGTATGTCGCCACGATAAACACATTGAATGAGTTGATAGTGAGTATTTACAACACCGCCGACAGTATTAGCGCTAATCCTGACATGCTAATTCGAATACAAGAATCGTTTCTTCACTGAGCTCGATTGTGTGTGTGGCTGATGATGGACGCCACTTTGAACAATTGTTATAAACATTTCTAAATGCCGATAGTGAACGTTTGTTTGAATGTGATCTTCCATCCAGATGATATTTGGCGAGTGTGCTTTGCGCATTAGTCATTCCCTCGATGTTTACTGCTTACGATCAGCGAAGCAGGATAAAGGAATTTTCTTTTTGTTATACGAATTTTTTAAAAATATTTTCGTGTTATTTGTGCTGTCAGTGTACTGTGGTTAAAATTTCTTACTTATTTTGCAAACACCCTGTATATTGGACAGTTTGTATCAACGTTGCACTGTACAATTAACTCAAAAAATAATGACATAGGTAAGTAAAACGAATATTCTAATATATCTCCGTTAACGAAATAAACAACCCAGATGTGGAATAAATCTTAAGCAGATTATTGAGGCCCAAAGAGGCACAAGTGTTTCGCAAAGCCGAACTTTTACCTGACAATGAATTTATACTTTATTTATTCTTACATTATAATTTCTACCAATATATTAATTGCAGCATAAATTGTTTCAGTATTCAGGATATTAATTTTTTAATAAAAGAATTACAAATAAGTTACGGGAAAATGAGTTAGTATAAACTTCTTTTCTTTCCCAAAATTAACTTTTTAACTAAATTTTTATAGAGCAGTTAAATTAAAAAGATTCCGATATATTTCACGCTAGATTTGATGTTAAGGTTAAAATAGAAAATCTGGTTACTGGATAATGGCATCGCATTCACTTAAATCTAATATTTTAAATAAAAATATGTATATAACTAAAGATTTTCAGTTTATCAATTTTCATTTTTTTAATGGCAGTTTATAATTTCTATTATCCTATGCATTTTAAAAGATTGTCATGTCATTCTTAATGAGTGCCGTAACTATCGGTCCTCGAAGATGTTCCATGGAGTACGAGTCCGGCAATGATGGTCCGCCGACGACACCCCTATAATATTAACTTCGTTTTTCTGTACACGTTTTCTTTATCTCCTCATTCTTTATCTTTAAATATTTTCATATATTAAGAAAAAAGTCAAAGAAACAAAATCATAAATTTATTGGAACAGGGAATTTTTTCAACGCGTGGATTTTTTTAAATGTTAAATAGCCTTTGCTGCGGGCTACTGCCCAGTTGCCAGAGTTTTATACATATTTTCTTAACTGAAAAACCTAAACATATGTAAAGAAGTCCAACATTGTCCTTTATTATGTATTTTATTATGTTATAAATTTTTTCGTAGTAGTGAGAGCAGTTAACATCAATAAAAAAATATGTTTTCCAAATGAATTTTTCCAAAGTATTTTTTAACGTTAATGTACAGGATAACAGTCCTATTCATAAAGCAGCCCCGGTAATGACTTGGTTTGCATACCATAATGATATTAATCTGTTGAATTGGCCTGCAAGATCACCAGATCTCAACCCAATTGAAAATATGTGGGCGAAACTGGGAAATTCAAAATAGTGAACAGAGAAAGGGATGTGGAATAATAAACTCAACACGTAACTACTCATTCTTCTGAGGATTCTTCCATAGAAGTCTTGCTTCACCAATTTTTGTGAGACACCTGTCAATCCTATGCCTAATCGATTAATGGAACGTGTGCAAAATAATGGATACTACACAAAATATTAAAAAATCAAATTTTCTTGCCAGATGAAAATTATGAAAATTAAGAAAAATTGAGTAACTGGCAATATAGAAAGTGTTTCCTAACACTTTCTATATACTAGCAATGTAGAAACACTTTCTATATTGCCAGTTACACAATTTTTCTTAATTTTCACAAAGTATTAAGTTTATATTTATTATTTTAAAATATTTTAGTTATCATTAGTTGTATAGTTTAATTGAGTTCGTTGTATTAGTATTTATAGAAACCTGATTTATTTTTTGGGGGTAGTGGCTTTTATTTCAGTTTCGTTTATTAACTTATTGTTACATCAATGTCCATAATCCTTATATTTCTTTTTTACCTTTACAATTATCAATTATCACTCATTTAGTTATTTTCGATATGTGTTAAAATTGAAAAAACTGCAAAACGAGCGGTTTACTTCCTTATTTCTAATTCAATTGAAGGGGCAAGTCTTCTACGGAAAAATCCCTAGAAGAATAAAATAATTATAACTACATTTTTTTAAAAAGAGTTGCATGTATAATAGATTTTTATT
Source organism: Serrognathus titanus (assembly GCA_039766575.1). NCBI lineage: Eukaryota > Metazoa > Arthropoda > Insecta > Coleoptera > Lucanidae > Serrognathus > Serrognathus titanus. The sequence continues at coordinate 75,666,648 of CM077912.1, forward strand.
GATCATATTTTTAATTATTTGTTTTGTTGCATTATGTTGTTCATTATGCTTTGACAGCATGCACGGCCGCCTTGTATGGGATATTTTTAATGTTACTATTAACTCAAAGAAACTTAATTCTTAAAATTTTAAAACCAAAACATCTAAATGTAATTTACGTAATCCAGGTTTTATGAAGAAATTACAAAAAATGTAATTCGATATGTGTCGTCGTAAAAAGCATAGAAACAAAACTTAAAAAAAATAACTAAACATTTTTATAAATAATAATTTTTTCGATAGTGTATGGGATCTTTCCCTATTTTCTAGACTTTTTAAAATATAGATTATGTCTGACATATTATTTTATGCATCCGTATTAAATTCTTAGAAAACTAAACCTCAAAAAGTTTTTTGTAATGGAAGTAACAGCTTCAAAAAATGTATTTCTTCAAATAATCATAATAACACGTAGTATTAAGTGTTTATCAGTAGTAATTTATTTATTATATTTATCAATATAATTGCGAGGGACCATTATTTACCTAAATATCCGTAATAAATTTTATTGCGGCCCGTCGTCGCAGGTACTTAAATTTTAAAGGAGATGTATCTTTCCTTATGGCTTATTTTCCCTCTGTCATTATTTTTTGAGTCGAGTGTACATACATACATTAGCAACATCTTTAATATTTTTTCTTCTAAAGAACAGTATTCGCTACGAAGCAAATAATATCAAATACTTGCTTGGTTTTTCTTATACGAATAAACAAGAGTGAAATGCAAAGGACAACTTTTTTTTATCAATAACCAACATATTCCGAAATTTCTAATTCAAGTGAAGATTAAAATATTTTTTGTAATTTTAAGGAATGACAATATAATATAAAACAATTGTTTGTAGTTTCCACTGTTGTAAATAATTTTTGTCATTTGGTGTATGTGCTCTTTCCAGACTTACGTTTAAACAAAAGAATTTTTCACATTCTTTCAGCATATCTTTCACCCACGGAGATAGCTAATCGGCGGGCGACATAAATACCGTTGCGTTTTCCAACAAAGCTCCCATTTATCTCGGTGAAGTATAAATTTTATTTTAATTTGTTTGTTATCGTTTTTCCGCACGTATCTTATGGCGATCTCCAATTAGAAAAGTCACATGGAGGAAAACGTATTATTCAAAAAAATAAATAAATTTTTAAAACCAACTTACAAACAATTTTAATAATTTTTTCTTCTTTTTTGTCACTAGTATCTTTATTTTTTTGTAATTGGAAGCATCATTAAGTACAAAACAGAAGTTGCGTATGATACACGATCTTTCAGTAATTTTCAGTTTAAAACGACACCGCATGAAATAATAGAGAAAGCATTGCACCGATTCGTATCGTTTGATGCACGCGCGAACTACGCTGTAATACGTTGCGAAATTTTGTTTCCAATTTCAATTTCCGTTGACTTGTGCATTCTCAGTTCATTTCAAATGCACCGAACGACGCTCGAAAGATAAAAGCTGCGCGTAATTTTCACTTCGTCTATGTGAAATCCGACTAGAGGTGGAAAATTGTCATTAAAATTTATGAAATATTCCACTCAGAGAGAGGTACGGATTTCTTTTAACTATCATCGGATATATTAAAAGCAGGGAAGTTATTTATGCTATGCATGCACGTATGTCCTGATGCATTTCGTTAATGCAAAGCTTCTCGTGATTGCATTTGATCTTTTCTCGGTTATCCATTACTCCATGATTTTATAAGAATATTACCATTTAAAGCAGGTACAGGTAACGTAAGTAACTTTTTTTCAAATGTTCATAAATATTTTCAAGTTTCCATTTGGCGGTGATCCTAGATTAATTTATAATTTAAAAGAAATTGTAACTTACAATGAAACAAGTAAATACCTTTAACTGTGACTGTATGTACATGAAATAAATTAAATTCAATTTAACTTATGGACGTTTTAGGTGGAACTACCTGTAGACAAATTGTTCTCTGCTTAGTTAGCTGCTTCACACTTGTTGGTTCGGTCACAGTATTTACCTCAGCGCACGAAAGGATGAATGCAGCTTTACACAGTCATATTATTTACCTCAGGCTCAGGCTTGAAGTTAAAGGCAACACGTGCTTCTGCATATATTCTCCACGAGGACATAAAACTCTCCACGATGAATCTTGACAGTGGAAAATGAGCGAGCGAAACGAACGAGGTCGCCAAATAAACTCGGCCTTTAAAAAGGAAAATATTTTAATCCGGAGGCGGGCGGGCGGGCGGGCGATGTCTGTTTCATTTTTCGGATGTGACGAAATTAAATTTCGCGTATAAATTGGGCGGAACGTGCCGGAAATTTTAAGCAACACCCATTATATAAATGTATATAGAGAGATTGCTAAATTTGTACCGTTAAAGAAGATGGCGAGAATATAAAAAGGAGGAGATCTCAACATTTTATAAATGACGGCGATTTTTTTTATCAACTTTACAATAATAAACAAAAAGATTTACTCGAAGCACGGGCCTAATTAATCTGAAACTTCGTGTTCCAATTTAATTAAATTAAATAAAGAAAAACTTAATATAATGAAAGCGAGAAACTGTCTTCGCAACTGTAAAATAATCATCTACCTTCATATTGGCTTTTGCAAAGAACTTAGAGCTGGTGTTTATAAAGAGTCATGAATTATTTATTGCTCGGGGGAAATTCTGTTTTCCTCCACTAAGAATATGAACGACTAGAAACATGTGCATGGATATAAACTTAACTCACATTAAACGTATTTAATGCCGCTCGAAACCTCTGGTGTAATGTTTAATTAAATTATTATTTACCACTGGACGTTCGTTTACACGAAATTTAATTGCCTTTTTACGTATTACCTTAATAATTCGTTTTGAACGTGCGGCTGCAGAGAGATAAATCATTTGATGTTTGCATGCATGATAGCTCCACTGGTACATTTAATTCTGTATTCCCTTAGAGATATATTAATATTACATACTATTTTAGCAGGTATTTGATTAAGCTTATGAATGTGATATTAGACTTATTTTAATGAAGCTTCACGTATGGAACTTTACTCGTGTAAAATATTAAACAAGAAGCAGCCGAATTATTATTAGGTATTTTATTAGTCGCATACTGCTTCGCTTGTTCGTTATTAGCAGAGGAACTTAAAACTTCAGTTTCCCTTTCCTAGTATTTATGAATAATTTATTCAATAATCGTGAAACGTAAGTGAAACTTTGTCAAGAACTTGGGAAAATTTTTGCTTCGGCGGCCCCAAACTTTCAGAGAAAGCTCTCATTCCTTTAAATAAGTTTGCTTGATCCCAACAAAATTCTGGTAATTTTTTTCGTCTCGAAATTACTATAGTATAAAAATTCTTGGAAAGAACTATTTAGGTATACACTAAAGGAACCACAAATTTTTGCTTCAACATACGAGGCGTCATCTTGTTTTGAATTTTTTAACAAGGTATACCCCAAGGGACAACATCGCGACCTATAGTGTTTATATATTTAACATAGTCAAATGATTACGTCAATAATTCAAATTTCTCTGAGTGAAACCCCTGCCACTGTATTGTGCATTCGTTCTGCTTTTGTTTGACGTTTTTCTTTCTCTCTCTTTCCTCAAGATTTTCAACGAGGGTGAATCCCAAAAATCACAACCACAAGGAAGTGGCCACAACAGAATTTGTTGATCTGATTAAAGACCGGCTGTTTTTAGCAGAATACTGAAGATGAAGGTGGGGGTTACTCATCACCAAAAGCTTGGTTTTCTTAATGATTCAAGCACTGATTTATTGATTATACGGTTAAATGAACGCCAAGAGTCAAAATGCGACGGGAAGGAAATCAACGCCGATTATATTGATGAAGTGATCTGTTGTTTTCGCTATGAGGTGTGAGAATCAATCTAATATCTACCAAGAACTCATTTGTTTCTTTTTGTTTTTCGGATTATCTGAGTTGATTTATGATTTATTTGATGATTCGATGATTGTTTAGAACCACGAAATCAAGCAAGTCACCACTGATTGGATTGAGGGGTTTGCTGTATTGATCAGAGCGCTAAAGACCCAGCAGCACGTAGTCACTTGTTTTTTTTTCCTGATAACTCGAGTATAAGCTGTGCTGATTTGTGACAATTATCTAGAGTGCCCCAAATATCACGAAAACGAAGCTGACTTGCTGATTTTTATCAAAATGCTCAAGATGAGGGCTCAATCGTCATCCTAGTCACTTAGTCTTGTAATTCAAATATCAGCTGTACTGATTTGTGACAATTATTTAGAGTGTCCCAAGAATCACGAAATCAAGACAGTCACTACTGATTAGACCGAAGGCTTTGATGATTTTACCTGAATGGGAGCTGAATTACCGTAGTCACTGATGATTCGAGGACGGACTGTGCTGATTTATGGCGATTGTTCAGAGTACCTCCGAGCATCAAGAAGACGAGGAAGTCACTTCTGATTAGACTGATGATTTAGCTACATTTATTAGAGCGTTAAGAGTTGTGAGGTTAATCATCTTGTGACAGCGAATAATCACTTGGTTTTTGTTCTTCTGATGATTCGAGTATGGGCCAGGCTGATTTAAGACCACAAATAAGAAAATCACTAATGATCAGTCCAAAGGATTTGCTGGTTTTATCAAAATGTTTAAAGGCGGGCAAGTAGTCATTTGTTTTTAGTTTTCTGATGATTCAAGCACGCGCTGATTTATGACGATTATTTAAAGTGCCCCAACCATCACGAAACGTTCTGATTAGACTGAAGAATTAGCTGTATTTACTAGTGTGCTAAGTGATAGAGGATTAATCATCATGCGACAGCAAGCAGTCACTTGTTTCTTTTTCTTTGATGATTGGAGGCTGATTTATGACGATCGTTCATAGCCACGAAACCAAGGAAGTTGATTAGACTGAAGGTTTAGCCGCATTTATCCGAGTGATAAGTGGAAGACATGTTTTTTTTTTTATTTTTCAGAAGCAATAAAGCAAGGAAGTCATTCTGATTAGATGAAAGGATTTACTTTATCAGAATTTCTAAAGGTGGGGTCTCAATCATCATCCAGGGGCATGTAATCAATTGTTTTAGTTTTCTGATAATTCGAGCGTGAACGAATGCCACACAGAAGCAGGAAGACATCTTTAATTAGACTCAAGGGGTTGGTGATTTTAACAGAAGGGACAACATCGGGGCCTATAGTGTTTATAAATTTAACATAGTCATCTTTTCAAATGATTACGTCAATAATTCAAAATTCTCTGACCTAAGACTAAGCTTACCTAGAACCTCCATCCACTATTAAAAAAATGCAACATCAATTGACATGTTCCCAAATGCAAAGTTCCAGTACAAAATTGTTTGAGAACTCCTGGCCTAGATTTCCGAATCTTCAAGTTCTTGTAAATGACACGAAAAAATTTATTTGTACCCTCACTTTAATTTGCTGAAAACATAAAAAAAGGGGTAGAAAAACGGAAGTTCTAGGATTACCGCGTTTAAACGACTCACGTTCACGCTCTTAAATGTTCTGCATTATGAAATGAGAAAATAGTATTAAGATGCAAGGTTATTCAAACGGAGCCTTCCCCCATCTTCATGCGCTCCTCATTTCCCAGAGTCGTGCTGCGTGCCCCATTGCTAATGCATTGTATTAGGCATTCTGCTCATTTAACTCGATGTTGGTAGTACTGTAAGGCTGCAGGGCTCCCGTCGTCGTGGCGTGATTGCTTATTGTAGCTGGGAAATTTAATATTTCACAATTACGCGTGACAACACACTATGACACTGTAATTGATCTCCCACTATACTGGAAATTAATTTTTACTTCATCACGTCTCCGGTAACGTTTAGTAGGTCATGCTTCGTATGAAAAATATAATAAATAATTTGAGGTTTAAGCAAATATTTGGTGTTTGACCTTTTAAAACGAACACCCTATAAATATATATTTTTCACAATTCAAAACAAATCGAAATCCAAACACAATTTGCTCTTTGTTTCTACAATTGTATTCGACTTGTTATAAACGCGTTAATAACAATGAATTAAATTATGAACAACAGCAATAACTTCACATCCAACCTCAGGTTGCCTTCTCTTTCTGGAATTCTTGATACACCGGGTGTTCCTCTTTAAACGGTTTCGTTCATATCTCTTAGGTTTTCCATTTTCAAGAAAGTGTTTCATTACATCAGGTGGTGCATATTTAAAAAATAAAGTGTTCCATTTAGTTTGGGCGCTACATTAATTGTGTCATGTGTCAAAAATATTTTCAGATAATACCTAAAGTAGGAACTTCTTACAAAGCAATCAATTTTAAAATATATTTCCTCCTTGTATTATAGAACATAAAGGAATTGAATTTGCATTTGCAAGATAGTTTCTTATTATTATAGTATCATTTCAAAGAAACAAACCATTCGTAATCCGAGCGAATCGGTAACACAATTTAACGTTGGTCTAAATCTACTTTCGCGATGTACAAAAGAAATAGATGTTTGAAAAGAAATGCTTAATTGTGGCATTGTGATGGGCTCCGAGAGCCGTATTTATGTGTACTGGAATTGGTAAAGCTGCTGGCGGGCTGATTGGCTCCCCAGAGAACAGTAGCATTTGCGTCACGTCATGAACCGTGCTTCTGCGGAATTGATTGCGGGCTTTAAATCATACAAGCAGTTAACCGCAGACAGGCAGAACCATCTCTGCTTACAGATATTCTGAGCCGCCGTGGCTTTTTACTAACGTATGGACGGAATACCAACTTATTTTTAATCGTCACCTGACTTCATCCGCTTCCATCGTACATCATAAAATTCGTTGTCGACCGTACGAGACAAACAAAAATAGAAAGATGTGTATCCGCATTAAAATTTAAATTCCACTAGACGTCAAAGCTCATTACTTCTTACATTTTCAGGGGTGTGTGCTTATTTTAAACTACCTACTTTCATAAAGTAGGAAGGCAGCTGCTCTTATCGTGAGATAATATTGCATACACTCACTATATCATACCAACTCTGCATCTCATTTTAATTCCTACAGACTCGTTTATATTCCATGTTTAACTTGGAAAAAAAAACAAGTGGAAAATTCGACGATTTTGAAATATTATATTATTATATTATATTGAACGCACACTTAGGCGAAGCGTGGCGCGCCGAAGTCTAACGAAGAATACTTTTGTGGCATCCATCGTTTCCTGTTCACGTTTTGCTTGACTTTAGACTTTACTCCTCCCTCTCCTATCATAATTCTATCGTCATCCTCTGAATTTTTCCTTAAAATAACCTAAGCAACGCTCCCTTAAGCTATGGCCGTTATATCTTGGGACACGCTATACATTAGAATCAATAAGAATATTACGACCGCATTCTCATTTTCGTCACTCGCACGAAACAATAAATTTTTGCGTATACATGTATACGTTTAAGTTTATATTTTTGATATTATCATTTACGGCGCGTTTTATGTGACACCGTAAATTTCGTTCGCCGTAATCATTTCGGGATGCCGAAATAAAACCTATATTTCTACAAACAGGTGCATATCCCAGTCCAGTTTTCAAAAAAAAGAGAAAGTTTTCGGCTTTAATCTGCTCATGCAAAATTAGAAAAAATATTTTCCAGTGAATCATTTACTTCTTGTAACAAGTTTCCACGAAATGTGTTGCAATTTTGTTTTTACTTTCATTTATTTATCCAAAAATGGAATATTTATGCGTTTTTTTTAAATTGCATTTTAATGAATTTATTTCAATTAAAAAATTAATTTCCGCTCACAATAATTTTTATATCCGTGGATACGTATTTCGGCAGCTAAGCTGCCATCTTTAGTACACACACTGCCAATTTAAAAGCACTTCATAAAACCTAAAAGCAACTAATCATAATCAAATAAGAGCAAATCAAATAATAGGGAATAAGTATTGATGCATTCTCCTGAAAAAAGTTCTCATTCTACCGAATAAAGAACTTTCATAAACATCTGATTCCCTGTTATTTGATAATGCCTTAAATATTTAAAAATATCCCTGAAAAATAATAAAATATATAAATAAATCGTGTCAAAAAGCAGCCTACAGATTGGAGGAGATCACACCCACTCATCACAAGTTAAGAGCACTCCAGGAAATCTATCTCGGAGAATCCTCTCCTTATCAAATATCTAGTGCAAATGCGTTTAACTATCTCTAGCACTCCCTTATATATAATTTAGGTCGCGACATCTTGCGGCTGATTTTTGACTTAACAAAAACGACATATTGCGGTCGATTTTAATTTAAATTCGTATATTTCTAAATATGGTCCGTCAAAAAGCAACCTACAAATTAGAGTAAATCAAATAATACGGAACTAGGTATTGGTCGATTAACTGAATTCATTAAATAATTTTTATTTTTTCGAATAAAAATACTTTCGTAAGCATTTAATTTCCTGTTATTTGATACCTCCTTAATGAGTTTTAAATTATTCTTAACCTGCAACTACTACTATCGGGTCTTTGACATACATGAAGGAGTGGGGAAGTTAGTTGATAACATACATTTTTCCCATCTACAGCTTTTGTATACTTTGGGTCCGTAGGACCTGATTATAAGTTGAATGTTATTTTTGAGAAAGAATTAGGTAAGTACTCAAATAATAACTTATAAATGACTAACTATACATTTAAATTAAAATAAGAGATAATACTTATTTCAATCACAAATTTTTTATATATGTATTTCAGTCATGAATGTCTCTCTGAGGAACAAACCTCTTTCTGATCAAGAGTTGTTAGATTTGATAGAAGATGACGATTTTTGGGCGGAAATTGAACGATGAAATATTGCCTGAATGTGAAAAGAAAATTGCTTTCGGTCAAATATTAGATGGCGCTGATCAAAGTGATGAGGATGAAAAGGATAACGAAACATTCAGTGATCATAATTTAAAAAGCGAGCCCGATTTAGATGAGAACAGAGAAGATGGTAAACGACTGGAAGATATAACGAATTCTTCATCTGATAGTGACACAACTCCAGCTTGTTCCAATGTTTGGACAGCCAAAAGAGCCTTTTATGGAAAGGATAAAACCAAATGGTCCAAGGAGGCTCCTTGTAGAACAAAAACTTTATCACACAATATCATATCCGTATCATCAGGTCTCAAAGGGCCAGCTCGTCAAAATCCTCCGGGTACTTACCTTGAAGCTTGGAACTTGCTCATTACTGATGATATGATAAAAGAAATTGTGGAGTCCACCAATATAAAAATCGACGAAATGAAAGCTAAATATACTTCATTCAAGACATTAAAAAAAACAACAGAACAAAATATTTTCCCACATTTGTAAATAACACGATGAATCGGAAGTAAAGGCCTTTATTGGACTTCTATATTTGCAAGGGTTGTTCAAATCAGGATATGAAGATCTAAGATCCCTATGGGCTACTGACGGTACAGGTAGGCCCCTATTCCGGCGCACCATGTCTTTGGCAAGTTTTTCATTTTTATTGACTTGTTTTCGATTTGATGATGGTCAAACAAGACGTAAAAGGGCAAGAGAAAATAAACTAGTAGCTATTTCTGACCTGTTCGAACAGTTTGTCAAAAATTGTAAAGAAAATGATTCTCCTGGAGCCAATGTTACTATCGATGAGATGCTTGTACTATTTCGAGGAAGATGTTCATTTCGTATGTATATTCCAAATAAACCCGTAAAATATGGATTAAAAGTAAAAAATATAAAACTTGAGAAAAGCAAGTTTTCACATCCAACAGAGGTAGTGTTACGCTTGATTGAACCAATTTCAAATAGTAATCGTAACATTACAGCAGACAATTAGTACTCCTCCATAGAGTTAATTGATGAATTAAAAAAATATAAACCTACCTACGTCGGTACAATGGAAAAAAATAAGAGGCAAATTCCTCCAGAATTGCGCTTCAATCGAACTCGCTTATTTGGATTTTCATCGAAAAATACAATTGTACGGGGAAAGCTGTTGTCTTAATTTCTGGCTTGCATCGTGAACCTACTAGTAAAAAACCTGAAATAATTTTATACTACAACTCAACCAAGGCAGGAGTTGATGCACTAGATGAGAAATGTGCAAATTATTCGACATCATGACGAACTCGCAGATGGCCAATGGTACTATTTCATGCCATATTAAACATTGCTGGAGTAAAGAGCAGGGTTATATACCAGTTCGCTCACCAAGGGGAGGAAATTTCCAGGTATAATTTTCTGAAAGGACTAGAAGGTGAATTATGTACTCCATATATGACATCTCGTGTCTCCTACAATTCAAATGTACCGCGCAAACTTCGTTCAGCGACAGCGGAAGTATTGGGAATTGTCATGGAAGAGTCTCCTATATCTCAAGAGAAACCTGGAAGATCAAAAAGACCTAGATGTCGCTTGTGTCCGCCAGGAAAAGACCGCAAAACTACGAACAACTGTAAGAGATGCAAAATACCTATATCTTTGAAATGTACTGTGTCCAGTATTGTAAATATGTTGGGCAACACTTGATTTCTCAAACCTATTATACCGGTAGTGACTTAAATGTTCCTTAAAGCGTGTTAATGTATTTCCTTTTGTTTGTCCAATATATTTATTAGCACATTCATTACATTTAATTTCATAAATTCCAGATTACTGCTCTGCATCTTTATCTTTCGAGTTTTCCCCAATAAATTCTTTATGGTATTGTGAGTGGAAAAAGTTAATCGTAAGTTTTGAGTTTTAAAAATATGATTTAAACCTTTAGTGAAAACCGCATCGCAAGGCATTTTTACAAATTTTCCATATTACATTTCTTGGTATCAAAAACAGCAAAGATGTCATCAATACAACGCAGTACAAATATAATTAGGAAGATTAGCTATAGGAAACGGGCCTAAAATTCTAACATAAATTTCATCTCTAGAAAAATTTGTAAAAATGCCTTTCGAAGCGGTTTGCACTAAAGGTTTAAATCATATTTTTAAAACTCAATACTTGCGATTAGCTTTGTCCACTAACAATACCATAAGGATTTATTGGGAAACACGAAAGACAAAGTTGAAGTTGAGCAGAAATCTGGAATTTATGAAATTAAATGGATTGAATGTGCTAATAAATATATTGGACAAACAAAAGGAAATACATTAACACGCTTTAAGGAACATTTAAGTCACTACCGGTATAATAGGTTTGAGAAATCAAGTGTTGCCCAACATATTTACAATACTGGACACAGTATTATAAAGTGTAATTTAAAACTCATGAAGGAGGTATCAAATAACAGAGAATTAAATGCTTACTAAAGTATTTTTATTCGAAAAAATAAAAATTATTTAATGAATTCAGATAATGGACCAATACCTAGATCCGTATTATTTGATTTATTCTAATTTGTAGGTTGCTTTTTGACGGTCCATATTTAGAAATATACGGATTTTTTTTAAATGTAAATTAAAATCGACCGCAATATGTCGTTTTTGTTAAGTCAAAAATCAGCCGCAAGATGTCGCGACCTAAATTATATATAAGAGAGTGCTAGAGATAGTTATATGCATTTGCACTGGATATTTGATAAGGAGAGGATTCTCCGAGATAGATTTCCTGGAGTGCTCTTAACTGTGAGTGGGTGTGATCTCCTCCAATCTGTAGGCTGTTTTTTGACACGATTTATTTATATATTTTATTATTTTTCAGGGATATTTTTAAATATTTAAGGCAGTATCAAATAACAGGGAATCAGAAGTTTATGAAAGTTCTTTATTCGGTAGAATGAGAACTTTTTTCAGGAGATTGGACCAATATTTATTCTGTATTCTTTGATTTGCTCTTATTTGATTAAGATTACTTGCTTTTAGGTTTTATGAAGTGTTTTTAAATTGGTAGTGTGTGTACTGAAGATGGCAGCTTAGCTGCCGAAATACGTATCCACGGATATAAAAATTATTGTGAGCGGAGATTAATTTTTTAATTATTTCTTAAACCACAGTCTCCTTTACTATATTTAGCGAATGTATTATATTGATTGATAACATTTGATATTTTTAGTTGTGATTAAAAAAACCACCAAATTTAGATTTCTTTACGAAAATAATATCCATCCCCAAATGTGATTCGATATTAAATAAAATAATAAATTATATTTTGTCAGTTAGTTAATAAATAATGCAGAACCAATTCTCGTGAACGTTCAAAATGAATACATCTGACCTTTATGACTTTTGACTGTTTCCTTGTGTTATCGCTTTCCAGACCGTACCACGCTTAGTCGGAAATCAATTTATTCCGAGCTATATTTAACGTCCGAATATCGTTAAAATATTCCCGGTTCCATCTACGTATGACGCCACTTTTATGGCACCGTAATTTATATATTGATTTGTCAGCGGGAAACCTGTTACATTAAAAATATCTTTCGCATTAAAACTGGTCGCACTTTGATTTTGATTAGAAAATAACTAAGTGGTGCTTTAGCACTCTCAAGCGGGACGAGCTTTCCTTAAACTTCCTGCAGAGGAAACACAATTCTAGCCACTCTATTAACTCCCTTACACGTTCGGCTAAATCGATTAAGGTTTATTTAATCTATTACTGATATCAACTATCGGGATAATTAGATGTTGTGGTGATTTAATCGCTCGCGCTACCGCACGTTGCATGTTCACATGGACAGGTGTAAATTAAACTTAACAGTTAAGTGAACATCAACGGTACGATATTCATATATCAAGAAAGTTTTGCTCCCAACGTTTGGCTTTCGGTTACAAATTTAACACATCAGAACAATCAAGTTTATAACTTATATTATCACAAAACTACAACTTAAATGATAATACAAAAGATATTTGGTGAAGAGGAATCGTCTTACGTCCTGATGTATAGATCACCCACATAACATAGTCTAGAACTGCCTACACGTTACCAGAAATGACGTGGGCGTTCATGTAGTTCATATAGAAATTTATTTTCAATATTTTATAAGACTTGAAAGAGGAGATATAACCTCAGTGAATTTTGCAAATATATTTTGTTTTATGGAAAAATAGATCAATCTACGATATTCAACGCCAAGTCTTGAAGTTTATTGAAAAGTAATATCGACCGGCGGTAAGTTTATTTTCCTCCGTTGCACACCGAGCTGGATATTTTGAATAATGCATAGGAAATACCGGTACGGAGAACGCACCGCAAAGCTTCTCTTAATACCGATGCCATGTCACATAGCACTTGCATCATCTCCTCTGTTCCGCCCGCAACAACACCGCATCTTAGAACAAGCATCCCCACATGGCTTGTTCTCTTGTTGTCTAACACTTCTTGTTGATTTGCCTGCATCCGTTAAACGCCTACACGTGCAAACAATGGGAAGTCACGGGAAATATTAAAACACCCTCACAATTAAATATTATTATTTCAGGATTAATTATTCCCTGCCTAAACCCAGTAATTTCAGAGCAGAACTTTTACAAAACACATAAGCTTTATAAACTTTAAAGGTAGTTTGACATCAAGCAGTTTGTGAACTTGAAATTCCGGAGTTCTGTCTTAATCCCTATCCATTAAGAGATCAACGACGCATTAAGTGAAGATTTGCAGAATTAAATGGAGTTTCCTGTCATTGAAAGTAGTGATTATTGAAATGTAACTGTACCAGAACTTACGAAAAATGAAATCGTCCTTGAACTTGTGGGTACATATAAATTCAGCTTATAAACTGATTAGGTATTGATTTGGATGATGTAGGCTCGGCTTGTTTAAGATTTATTGTGTGCCTTTCGTGAACTGAATTATGTTAGTAACAAGCGTATTCAAAATGAGGACGGTGTCTTCTGTATTATTGTAATAATGAGGCTTGGTTGGAAATATTCAAATAGTGAAGTCAATTCTGATTCGCTCGCTAAAATAATCAAAGTAGAAGAAGTTCTAAATTCTAAATGGCAGAAGTAACTTTTTAATTAGTAATGATGTTGTAAGTAGATTGGCTTCGCTTTTTATTTCTCCAGGAATCTAATACCGAATGATTGAAACAAATTGATTACTAAATATTGAGTTATGATGGGAAAAGAATACTTTGGAGAGGGCAAACGTACGGAGGTAATTCAATTATCGCTGATGTAAAAACAAGCACTCTCCCTTGAGGCCTAAATCTATACAGGAAAAGTTTTGATTGGAACAAATATAATTAATTATATAAACCACGTTTGCGGTGGTGGTTTTTGCAGGGACGACGCACGATTTCATTTACAAACTTAATTCACTTTAAAAATATTTCCGGAGCGCACAATAAAACTCGTTTTCACGGCCGCACGATTATGCAGACTTATAATGCCTCGATAAATATTAATGAAATTTACAAATCCAAGCATATTTACAGGCGTTACTTGGCGCGCTCTTAAAGAATATGCAAATGCGTAATCGAAATGGTAATTTCATTGTAATCCGCGAAGGCGAATACTTTGAACTCAATCAAAACTATTAATCCCCGAATTTAATTATTCCCACGCATTAATTATAAGTTAGTTATTGACACATTCTTCGGGTGGAACGGAAGCGCTTCCGTAATTGAATTGATTGAATGAGCGCCTTAAATCGGCGGAAAAACGCCGATAAGTAACTCGCGTCAATAGAGGGAAGTTTTTATTTAATTAAACAGCTGTTCGAGACGCAAACTTTGCTCAGAATCGTATGCGAATAACAAGGACGTAAGTTTATTACAAGTTATAATGTGAAAACAAATGACATCCTAAAGCAATACTGTGTGTGCGACGGAAAATCAATGCCTAGAAACAGAATTCGCAATGTTCTCGGTACGACCTCCTCACTGGAAAACTAATTTATTTTCTTTATTATTGTTTTACAAAGTGTTCAGCTCTCCTCGAGGAGCCCCGAACTTAAGCTCGGAATAATTGATTTATAATTCAAATTCCTTCGCGTTTTGTTCACCTATTTTATTAATCAAGCGTTTATAATACCTAACTCCTTAAACTCATTAACGGTAAATAAAATAATCTCCTAAACTCTTCATGCAAATTACAAAACAAAACAATTTAAACAGTATAACTTGGAACAATATAATGTATTACGGAGGTGACGCAGACATTTACAAACTCTAAGGTTAATTTCATACAGTGTTAACTTTCTTGTTTTAAGCCTGGGAATAGAAAATGTGAATTTCATCGAGTTAGTCGGGGCTGAAAAGTTTGTACAAGTTAAACTTCTTTCGGAGACAATGCCATTTAATTTATTGCATCTGTTTATTTTCAGGAACGCGAGATTTCATTCCAAATCGCACAATTTGTTTCATTTCATTTTGTCACATCACACGTGTACCTATTACAAAAAAAAATAAAAACGAACATAAAAATTTTACAGTCAAATGTGAAGGTTGAATCGAAAACTAGAACCTTACATTATAATTGGCATTCGTTTGTGCTTGAATAAGCTAATTTTTTTATAAATAATTTGTGCTTTGATGTTTGCATGTTACAATCAAATATGTGATCAAAGAACTAGTATATAACGCGCTTAACATTATCCTATCTATTTGGGACAGTCCTGGGATAGTTGAGACTCCATGTAGCGCTCAGTAATCCTGGTGGATCCAAGCTCCCGAAGTCGTCCGGAGGATCAACAACCTAACCGCAGGCAACATACGAGACATGCGTTAGCTGCCACGTTATATACCTCGGGTGGAATTCAAAATCCCTTCTTCTAACGTTCATGGAATGACGTTCATGTTTGCTATTTATAAAATGACTACGAAAATACAATAAAACCGTAAAGATGTCGCAGGATTCGGACGCAATCCTGCGAGATAAATATTTTTTTCTTTCGGGCGTCGTTATAAAAATTCCAAATTCAAGGCGGATAAGACTACCCTTTTTTAAATTAAAAAGGAAATGGAAATAGAACTGTGTTTGTATTTTATTTATAATTTTTTTTTTAAATCTGAATATGATAACTTTTATTATTACTCCTGGTGGATAGGCCACCTACAAAACGTAATGACTTGCCGCCCTTTTCTAGTTGTAAGAACCTGATCAGTACAGGAGAAAGGGTTGTTTATATTTTGTCAAAACAGTTCTTAACCAGAACACAAGATTTTTAAAAATAGAAATCTTTTACAGTGAAAATTAAAAGAGTTTGAAAGACTCAAATTCTGACTTTCTAAACTTTACCACCCTTTCAACCAAAACCTTTCCAAACCAAATCGAGACGCAAGAAGCGACTCCTTTGTTAGTAGCGTTTCCAGTTTTAGCCAAAAATTAGCCAGCAATCGTTCTTCCCGCTCTCCTCGGACTTGGTTCGAATTTTGGCCCTTTTTACCCTCAGACTTACTTCTTTTGGGTTTGTTGGATCTTTCTCCTCCCACTTCTTGTTCGAATTATTATTAAAACTATTAAAACTACTTGAGATTTTAAATAAAAATCGAAAGTTTTAACAAATAAAATATATATTAAAATAAAATTTTACGAGAACAAAGAATTTACAATATATATATATATATATATATATATATTTTCTTCCAGCGTATAAAGTGAGCCCCACCTGTGGAAAATTTACGGTTCAAGTGAGGTCCATGTCAAACTGAGGACCGATATACGGACCTCACTTTACAAAATCATCAAAATTTTTTCTAGATGGTGCTGTAACTCTATAAATTGAAATTCTGCAAAAAAAATGTGGACCTCACTTGGTGAGTGCCATGCTCAAAATTGTATATCGTAGTTCCGCGGTTTTCCGTTTGAGGGCGCTGCTGGCGCGCGTATATTTTCTAACCATGTATATTTTTCTTTAACATTGTTCGACGTGTCCCGCACAAAATGAGGACCGTATAGGTGGCAACAGCGCATTCAACAAATTCAATGTTTTGTTTCATTAATTGAGTTTAAGAAAATAAGCGTCAAAGCATTTAAGGAAACTCTACTGGTAATATTCATCATTTCTGCTAAATTTGTACAGATAACTATATCCTTAGTGGTTTGAAAGTTTATGAGAGGTTTGAAAGTTTATTAGAATTTCGTTTCCGTGCATTATGTTATTATGAAGCCCGCGTTTATATTTACTATTTTTTATTTTGACAAAAATCAACGCTTTTGATCGCATGCCGCGTACTGAAGGGCTTGACGCGGCTAGGAACCATTCCAGCCATTCGAATTTTGCAACAATCGATCCCACAAGATATAGATTGTTTGATTATTACCCAATTACACAAACGAGTAGAGATCCTCATCGAACGCATTGATAATGTGTACCAACACGATTGCGTATACTTAACCGATGTAACAAGTGTAAGTAAGTGTGTCAGATTCTCCTAACCGGCAATTTATTGTCGTTCACTATCCAGTGAATTGCCGTTGCAGCAAAATTACTCGAAAAAAAGGGTACATCTATGTGAACTGCTCTGTATCGCATATGCGTGAGCCGACTACTTGCATCGGAATGTAACTCGTGCGCGCATTATCGCTTGATGCATGCATATCATTATAAGGGCCGTTTTAGTTACATTCATAATCTAGTAATTAGTAATTTCAATTAGTTGATTTACGTAACATACAAATACAGTGCAGAAAAAAGTAAGGAACAAATTCGATGTTTTTTTTTAATTCAATATAAATTTTCTAATGCAAGAGGGAAAAATTTTTACACGGCAATTTTGACAGATACATAATCTACTAAAATAACAAAAAAAAATACGTGGTTCTCATTTAAAAAAATGTTCGAAGACATCATTACATTTACATGTATTGCCCTGTATATTTAAGTTCAATCTCAAAAAGTGTATAATTTAAAATAAAAATTGACCTGTTTTTGAATTTTTGTTAAAACAATAGTTCAATTATTATACAATTTGTTCCTTATTTTTTCCACACTGTATATCATAGGGAATAGAAGAAAGAAGTTGCTACTATGTACTTTAGGCTGAATTATAATGCGGATTTAATTAAATTGAAGTGTTTTAATTTTAATTTTAATTAAACGTCGTGAACGTAGGGGTTTCACTGCAAGTAAAATTAAATTTTACGTCTTAATTTATGCATAAATTACTAGGTTGTCAATGAAGCTTTAGACTATCTATTTCTTTTTGTATGATTTAATTGAATTTCTTGAAAATTTTTAATAGCGCAGTATTCCACAGCAAATTGCACTAATAGTTAGGTCGAAAAGAAATTGTCTTAAAAAATAATACATATTCTGTTTCCAAATAGCTAAAAATTTCTTGTTAAAAAGAAGTAAATGAACCAAATCAAATAGATTTATATCTTTCTTACGTTATTATCTATTATATTATTATGTATATTTCCTTTTAAATTTGACAGTTCATTTTAGTCATTATATCATTTTGTTGTGTTGACGATAAATTTGAATTTGAGTTTATCTTGTACTGCCTATGTTTAGGAATAAATGTCCAATTCAGTAGATTATTTTGTTCGAAAATAAGTGTTCAAGTTTGAGAACACATTTATTTATGTCATAACCAATATTAAAAACCTCATCTACTCAATAAATCTTTAACTACTGTTGCGGCTTTGTAAACGTTAATTTTGTAATACTAAAACTTTTGTTTGGTGGTTGTAATTACGAACTGATACCTACGGATGATAATCAGTAATAATTACTGTTTGTTATCCGTAAATATCAGTTCATAGCTACAGCCACCCAAAAGTTTTAGTTAAATTTAATAAAATTGATGTTTAAAAAAGTGTCCACATTTTTTTTTGGCCGCGACCGTTTCTATTATAACTAGTTAAAGGCTCTACCATGCGAATATTGTAAAATATAAGAGGCACAAAGACGGTTAAATTACAAGAAAGTTGCGCTATTTTGAAGTCTTTAAATTGTACAAAAAAATCTCTTCTATCTATGCCAATTTCTGAAATACGAGGTATGATCAAAAACTACGGTGAATGAATTTTTAGAGCCGAAACTGCTGATGTTATATCCATTTCATGTCAAATGTGCGATAACCTGATCCGTTGTGACAGACCGTGTTGAGTTTGAACTCGATCTAACTTGTCAGTCAGTATCCAGAGTCGATAGAGTGAGACCGTGTCTATCGTCTTGTCGCTTATCAACGCGTTAACATTAAATTTTGCTTTAAGTTGAAAAAACCTGCCAAAGAGGCTCATGAAATGTTAAAGTCGGTGTATGGAGATAAAGTGGTGACTCTGAAGACTGTTTACAAATGGTATGAGCGATTTAAAAACGGACATGAGTCGGTTGAAGACGAGCAACGATCGGGACGTCCATCGACCTCAAAAACACACGAAAACGTGCAAAATGTGGCACAAATTGTTCGTGCAAACAGAAGAATCACTATTCGAGAGCTTGCTGAAGAACTTAACATCTCTTACGGGTCTGTGCAAAGTATTTTAACTGATAATTTGCACATGAGACGAGTGAGTGCCAAATTTGTTCCCCGACTTTTGACTGACGAACAGAAGGCAAATCGTGTTTCACTTTGCACGAAATTGAAGGATCGTCTTCAAGCAGATCCGGACTTTATAGCCAAAATTGTAACTGGGGATGAAACTTGGGTCTATGGCTATGACCCTGAGACAAAAATGCAGAGCTCCCAATGGAAAACCCCTGACTCCCCTCGCCCTAAAAAGGCATGTCAATCAAAATCGCAAATCAAGACAATGCTCATTGTTTTTTTCGATAGTGAGGGCATAGTGCGGTCAGAGTTCGTTCCAAGGGGAACAACCGTAAACTCTGAATTTTACAAAGGCCTACTGCAACGTTTGAGAAACGATATTCGAAGAAAGAGACCAGAAAAATGGGCCAATGGCGTCCTTCTGCACCACAATAATGCGCCGTGTCACACGTCGCTTCTGGTTCGCGAGTTTTTGGCCAAGAAAAATCTTCCTGTGTGTCCACATCCGCCTTACTCACCAGATTTGGCACCATGCGATTTCGGCTCTTCCCAAAAATTAAAACTCTGCTAAAAGGAAAACGTTTCGATACCATTCCCGACATTCAGATAGCCACGAAAGAGCAGCTGAAAGCCCTTTCGAAAGAAGCGTTCCAGAAATGTTTCCAGTCATGGATTCAACGTTGGGACAAGTGCATTTTTTGCCAAGGAGAGTACTTTGAAAGAGATTAATTCCGTTTTCATGTAAACCTATTATTTTACTTATAATAAAATTATTTACCGTAGTTTTTGATCACACCTCGTATCTTCAAAAAACTGAAAATTCTCAATTTCAAAAATCTTGAATATCTTGTTTGTCTATGAAGATAAAATCACAAAATTTGGTAATTTTATATTAAATTCGATGGGCAATCTAATACAGTAGATTGACAGTTTCGCAGATACGATTGCCAACTGTTTTTTATGGGCGCTATCTTAGATAGTCAATAATATGTGATACAAAATAAAATTTGAAAACGATGATATGACATGTTTATGCTTTTATTTTAAAACAAGATAAGTATCACATTATTAAGAAATATTTTCATAAAAATTTTAATCTAGTAATTGGATGCTTACAAACACTAAGAACTAAAAATATTAATGATTAACAAATCTTATTGAATTATAGTGTATAATTACGTATGTACATAAAAATTGTTATTTTGATTAAAAACAAAAGCATGTTATCGTATTCAGATTTTATTTGTGTATATAAAAAAACAGTGGAAGTCGTACACGCCAAACTGTCAATCCTAATCTATTTCTTCTGACTGCCTTAAGCTAAGTTCGTTTTTGTAACTCCATTCAGTCTGTCGCACTTTTGTCTCATTCTTACTTGTAATAAAACTTACTCGCTCTCACTCTAATTTTGATCCATCCTCCACCGAGTGAAAGACGAACTCAGCCTTAGATTGCCCGTCGAATTTAATATGAAATCACCGAATTTTGTGATTTTATATTCATAAATAAACAGGATATTAAAGATTTTCAAAATTGAGAATTTTCAGTTTTTTGAAGATATTTCAGAAATTGAATATAGGATGGAGGAGATTTTTTGCATATTCTTATAGTCACCAAAATAGCGCAACTTTCTTATAATTTAGTCGTTTTATAATTTACGAGATCTCCATGGTGAGCCTTTAATTATTTCTAACCTCGTATATCACTGGATAATTTTATTTTTAGTTTCTTGAACCAGATTATTAACTCATGGTAAGCTCAGTGGCAGTTGAGTTTGATGAATCAAATACCATTGTTGTTTACTTATAGGAGTAACAGCTACTAGTAAATGCCTTCTCTAATATATTTAGGCAAAGTGGGTTTTTTTCTTGGCTGGATTTATTCTATTTTCGTTCTCAGCTTCCATATTTTCCGGTATTTTAAATTTCAGTTCCAAATTACAAATAGATAAATTGTTTATTAAACGTAGAAAGTTACCACAACAATTGTTTTAACTGCACATTATTAAGTAAACAACTGTCATTTTCCAGCCTCCTCTTCGGAAACTTAATTTAAAAAATATCAAAATCTGACACATATTTCTGAACAGAGGGAGTTTAATTTTATCCTGCACATTTTCATGTAAAGTAATTTTATTTTGTATATTTGCATTGAACGTAAAGATAAAACTAATAATTTTTTTCTTATTGTTTACAAGACTTGAAAAACAATAAAGCAAGAATTAAACACATACCGGGTGTCCCACGCCATGTGCTCACTTTTCTAGAATTTTTATATTTTAATCGGTTTACATGAAATTTGAAAAGGATAAACTAAATTAAAAAAATGAGTTTTCCGACACACTAGCGAGCACGGTAGGGCTTCCAGTTTCGCAGGCAGTGATGTCAACTTTCTTAATTTAAATGGAACACCATCTATATTTTTACATATTTGTAATCTGCAGATCATTGCGAGTCCGAATATGTATCATATGATAATTTTGATTTCCATGAAAACAAAAATTAGTCTTTTGTTTCTTACTCCAGTAAATTATGAATTGTGTATTTTTGTTCTAATGCAGTTAATTGTTTCTTGATTTTTAACATTTTTACAGCATATCAAATTTTCGATAGGTCCTAACTAATTTTTTTATGAAATCTCATGTGCTTCTTCAATAAAATAAAATAAATTAATTAATTTAATTAAAAACGATTATAACTGGAGTTTTGAGTAAAAAACAAATCAGAAGTTATTTAGTCATTATTATCTTTTATATTTTTATCGCACCTTTGTCTCTTTACTTTTCAAATGAAAAAAAAAGCTGCGCACTTGGTTTGTAGGAACGCGAAAAATGGCAACATTGTAGGACCTCACTTTGGTAGTTTCATATCTTTATACACGCATAAGGGTCCTCGCTTTGTTAGCATTACGAAATATATATTCGGTGCTCACTTTAATAGCTAGATAGTGCAGTCCTCACTTTGTACCGATATACACCGGAAAAAAAAGTTCGTCATCTTCATTATTTTTGGAGTATACTCACGAGCCCTCTATTGCCCTTGTCAAAGTACGCTTACAGTAATTTACTAGCATTTGTAGCATCATTCCTTCTAGTGGTCCTCACATTGTATGGTCCACGATGAGGCCTCACTTTGATAGTTGGCCGTAAATATATATATATATATATATATATAGTCCATATAGTCCATATCCCGATTACCTTTCGGTGTAGGGTTTGTTTATATACTCATGTATCACCTCGCACGAATTTTGCCCATCCTTTTCGTTCTTCTGCTAATGTTCTTGCTTCTTTAATTGTTCTCCCTTTCTCTTTCAGTATTTTTCCTATTATGTCGTTCCAGTTTGCTTTAGGTCGCCCTCTACTTCTTTTATTCTGATTTCTTGCTTCCCAAACTCTTTTGACATTTCTATTTCTATCCATTCTTATCAGATGTCCCCACCAGCTAAGTTGCTTCCTTTCGATGTATTTTAGAATCGGTTCAACCCCTAGTTCTTTCCTTATATTTTCATTTCGTATTCGGTCTCTCATGAAAATCCCTGCAGTTTTGCGAAGATATTTCATCTCTAGTGCTTGGACTTTACTTTTAGTCTTCCTCGTTAGGGTCCATGTTTCGCATCCAAATGTGAGAATTGGCCTAAATATAGTTTTAAACACAGTTATTTTTGTTTTTCTTGATATTTCTTTCTTGTTTATAAAGTTATTCTTCATTGCATGGTAAACTTTTAATGTCTTTGCTAATCTCTCGTCCGTATCCTTGTCTTGTGCACCGTTTTCTTCTATTGTCACTCCCAGATATTGAAATTGTTTGACTTGTTCGATTTCCTGCCCTCCTAAATGTATTTTGGCTGGTTGGTGCTGCCTTGATATTACCATGATTTTCGTCTTTTCCACATTTATTTTCATACCAAACTTTTCCAACGTTTCGTTCCATATGTTCAGGTTATTTTGTATTGCTGCTTCGCTTCCTGCCATTAGGACTACGTCGTCTGCGAATGCACATTCTGATACCTCTACGGGTTGCAGATTTCTATAACCCACGTGCAATTTTTTTACCTTATATCCGCATTCCTTTATTACGTCATCCATAAGTATGGTAAATAATATTGGGCTCATCACTCCGCCTTGTCTGAGGCCTTCCTTTGTTTCAAATACTTCTGATTTCCTATTTCTACTAATTACGTAGTTCGCATTTCTGCTGTATAAACTTTTAATTGCTTTGACAAGGTTACGATCCACTTTCCTATTATTTAAACTTTCCCAGACAATCTCTCTTCTCACTCTGTCAAACGCTTTTTCCAAATCGATAAATGCGAAATATGTTTTAGTATTGACAAATCATAACGAAATTTTCCGTTAAAACACATGAAGTTACAACAAGAACAAATACCAAGAAAATTACAGAATCAATAAGGAGTTAATTTTAGGTAATACAAAATATCTGAAAATATTTATGACGTGGCAGTGAAGAAATCCGAGACACGCGGTTCCAACCAGACGACGGCCGCGGAAACCTTCAAGTTAAATTAACAAAAAAAATATATAATTCGACAAGAAGGAGAGAGGTATAATTCACATAGAAAAATGCTTTTAGTTAATTAACTTTTCTGACAACACTTACATTGAGCTTACCAGCGACGATTCAAAAGGATTTTTCACGTATCCGAAATTTTTTGGGGATACACTCTAAAGTTAGATTTGCGAGACTTGTTTCGATTACGACGAATTTAATTTAGGTAAAACACTAAAACTGTGCGGGAAAAGCTTCTGCTTTTCCTGACCAAAACCAATGACAAACTTTATAACAAAAAATCAAAACCCGAACTTAGAAAAAATAAATAAGAATTAAACCAAAATTTCGACGAGAGATTTAACGCGAGCCAAACATAAGGAAACCAGGAACTGCAATTTCGACGAGAGATTTTACGCGAGCCAAACATAAGGAAACCGGGAACTGCAATTTCGACGAGAGATTTATTTAACGCAAGCCGAATATAAGGAACCGGGAACTGGCTTATCTCCCTCGCTCGTCACCTCCTGGAAAAGTGAGGAGGGAAATCAGCAAGAATTTGAATTCAGACGGTCCCCACAGTAGCTTCCAAGCGAAACTTTTCTCGTTACGAGAGGGCGTAAACGTCTCGTTCTTACTGAGTTTTACCCACGTCGGACGTTTAAGGGCAGAGACGCGTGATTTACTTTTGCTAATTCAATGGGAAAGGAAATTTTTTATCTCGTAACCTGATATTAGTACTGATTTGAAAATGCATACGAACATCCGGCTTCTTACTAAGAACAAGCAGGGCTGATAATCAAAAGATTAAAATAAAATAAAAATAAATTAATTTAGTAAATTCTCTAAAGCATTTTTCTGGGTCCTTACATAGTAACTTCTGGGCAATTCTCGAATACTCGCCATTGTTTCGCGAAAGTTTCGGTGAATTTAAATTTAAAACTTTCACAATTCTTAATAAATGTAATGCATATACAAAATACAACCGGTCTGTTGTTATCCTATTGAAAATCGCCATACAAAGATACACTTGACTGTAACAGAATTAACCCGATATCCATCGGCAATAATCCGATCGAGATAAATTTTGAGTTAATATAATAACCTATCAGTCACACATTTCTGAAATTGACAGAGACACAATGAACGATGGTTACCATATGACATAATGAGTATTTGCGCTCAACCGCTTTTCATATCGGCGTAATGACTTCGGCATCAGCGAGACTGCTTATAGAGATATCGTATTAAACCCGATGAAAATTGCTCTGCACGCGAGAGTGAATTAGGTCCCTGTCACGGCATTTCGAATTTATTATAAAATGCTATTTAATTAACTTCAAACAATTGACTCGGTTATTCGGCTTACGTTGGAATGGGCTCTCAAAAATCGCCCGCGTTTTGTTTAATTCGGTTTAATCTCGCTAGTTCATTTAAGAGATCTCTTTCGACAGCATTCGCAGTCATTCAGATAAAACCTGAAAATATTAAACAGATACAAAAATCATACTTTACTGATCATTGTAAAACAGTTAGTTGGAAAATGATAAAAAAGGAACAATAAATTAAGAAGAGTTGACGAAGACATAGTAAGCAATCCTTGGTGAGGATCAAAACAGGAATATTCAGAAATTGAAGTAACAAGAAGCTTAAAGCTCTTCTACTTTTCCTTATTACGTTCGATATTAGAACGAAAAAACCACAACACTAAAAGTTAGCAAGTAAAGTAAAGCTGTTGAGAATTAGGCAGTGCTAATTATAAAAATATAAACACAGGAAACAGTAAGCAAATCACTTGGTAAAACCAATAAATTAAAAGAAAAAATGAACAGACCTAAATATACTCATGTGAATGAGCACAGAAGAATTGAGAAAAGGAATTCAACCATAAACAACCTAATCATTGAGTTTTATAGTGGAGTAGTCGTCAAAATATTGAATTTCGTTGTACGCAAAGACGTTAAGTGTTCGTAATACATTCTTCTACTTCTGTTATTTATCACCGGGGTAAAGCGAGCCGGGGATAACCTATTGTATTCCAGGAGCCGCTCTTGTTCATTGGTTTGGGAAACATCCCCCGAGATCGTGCGCCAGACTGACTAAACTGAAAACCATTTCAGATGAACATTTGTCTCAGGACCTTTCACCGCTAGTCGCTGCAGCGGAATATCAAAGGAATTCAAATTATGGCAGGAACGAAGATACTTATTATTTTAACAACAAATACCTTTGATGCAGCATCACTCCACGCAATGCGAATTTGCTCGTCTTCTCGAGCCCGTTTCATTGCATTCGTAAACAAGTAACATCAAACGTGTCCTTTGTTTATTGACGCACTCCACCGGAAACTTGAACGAATTAATTGAAGGCGCCGCCAGTTATAAATCAAACCTCAGATTATTCCTAATGCTTTTATTTCTTCTTTACTTATTATTTCATCGATGCAATTTGATTATGCTAGGAAACAAGTACACAAAACGTTGACGTAGTCCATCGGAAATCTTGAATGAATTAATTGAAGGCGCCGCAAGTTATAAATCAAACCTCAGATTACTCCTAATGCAGTAATTAACTTTTATTTCTTCTATCGATTGGAAAATGTTCGAAATGAGACAGAGAAGCACTTCTGAGATCAGATTAAGGTCAGTTTGGATTAAACTGTACGGTTCACGGTTTCGATTCTCGCCGGAATCTAGGGACGCAAAAAATGTTTGCAGAGAGTTAGAAAAGTATTCAGTAAGTAAAAATAAAACTTACCGAGCGATAAGATCGTTAAACACTTCTTTTTGGCCGAGGTTTCAAAATCTGTGTGGGAAGTTCCTCCTCAATCATAGAAACACCTATCAAACAATGAGTGTAAAAATTTAATTTTATTAGTTAATAATTACACTGCACAAGATCACTGATCGTTTCATCTGCTGTACGAGCTGCTTATGTTGATTTTGAATAAACAGAAGGCGCTGAATCCAGAGACATCCTCAGTTTGTCGCTGTCAGCTCGAATTAATGAGACATCAAAATAAAACTTGGAAGGTATTTCAATATTTCTATCAACTACATTTCAATTAGTGAGTTTCTGTCAGTCTGGCGAAATGGCGTCGACTCGGAGAAGGTGTGTGAATAATCCGAAATAATTTCTTTCATTTGTAGTGAATACGTGTTAAAGAAAACCGTCTCAAGATATCGCAGTTTGTAAAAGGAACTTATTTTGAGTATTTTGGATTTCCCCTAGAGACACAAAACAAGACCTGGTGTCCTAAATTTAGTATGTAAAATTTGAAACTTTGCGTTTATGGGGAACCAAAAAAAGAAGCTTTTTAAATTCCTTACGCCAATGATATGGCGTAAACCGTCTATGTAACCACCATGACGATTGCTATTTTTGTTAGTGGTATTAATCGGAAAAATCGTTCACAGTGGACTTCTCCTAACGCACCATCAGTATCAACATCAGCTCTAAATATAAATAAAGATTCCGGTTCTCTACCATCAACTCCCAAGGTACTGGAAGACAAAGATTGTAGTCAGGATAGAGAGTCACTTGAAAATGAAGATAGTGACTTCGATTTGGAAGATTTCCTAATTTCACCAAAACCATTCAACAAAAACGAGCTTAATGACTTAGTAAGAGACCTTAATCTGTCAAAAAGTGCGTCTGAGTTACTAGCTTCACGATTGAAATACAGAAATCTGCTAACAAGTGGCACAAAAGTTTCATTTTATCGCACTAGAGAAAAAGATCTACTTCCTTTTCTTTTTTTAAGAGGATGATTTTGTATTTTGCAGTGATATTCGAGGTTTGATGACTGCAATGAGTTCAAAAGAGTACGGTCTTAACAACTGGCGCCTTTTTATAGATTCTTCCAAGCGCAGTTTTAAATGTGTTCTTCTAAATAAGGGTAATAAGCTTGGTTTCTTGCCCATTGCGTGTTCCACCAAAGGAACAATATCCTACTATTTCCTTGGTCCTGAACAAAATTAAGTAAGAAGAACATAAATGGTTGATATGTGTTGACTTGAAAATGGTCAACTTACTTTTGGGTCAACAAAGTGGATACACAAAATATCTACTTATGGAATAGTAGGAGTAAGAATGAACATTGGACCAGGAAGGACTAGCCTGTAGGAGAAGCTTTGATTCCTCTTAAGAATAATGTTGTTAACGTTCCGTTAGTACCAAGAGATCGCATTATATTGCCTCCCCTCCATATCGAGCTAGAATTAAAGGAACAATATAAGGCTTTGAATAAAAATGGGGAATGTTTCAAATATATCTCAAGGAAATTTCCAAGTCTAAGTTCTGAGAAGCTGAAAGCCGGTGTTCTTGATGGTCCACAGCTTTTAAAAGATTCTTTGAACAATGTTGAGAAAACCGCTTGGAATTCCTTTGCTTCGGTGATCAAGATCTTTCTCGGAAATAATAAGGCAGAAAACTATTCCCAGCTGGTTGAAGACTTCCTCCATAGTCATTGAGGCCATTTTTCTAAAAATTTAGATGATTTAAACGAGGAAAGGTTCCATCAGGACATTCGGACTATGGAAGAACGCTATCAAGGTCGTTGGGTTGCTCATATGATGGCTGACTATTGTTGGAATCTTCAAAGGAGTTCTCAAAAGACTGTTTATGCTCGCCAATCTTATAAAAGAAAGTTTTAATCTCTTTAAATCTTTAAATCTTTGCTCGATACTTAAATACTTAAATGGAACCAAGTTTCATCCGCGAAAAAACTTAGATTCAGAACGTCGTCGTTCTGGTCTCTCGGTGAGATTTCTTGGACCACACTCACTTTGTATGGGGGCATGTATAAATGACGTTTCAGAATTCTTCTAATGATGATGTGGGGCACATTCGTTTGAGCAGAAGTATGACGTGTTGAGGAATAAGGATTTTCTGCAACGAGTTCTTCTACTTGCTCGACGACATTTTGGTTAGTGTGTGACCTTCCAGCGGGTTTCCCCTTCATTACGCTTCCCTTTCTCTCGACAATTTGGCGAACGTGTTGGTGCAAGGCAGTTTCTTCAACAATTTCTTGAAAGAAATTCTAACTCTAACTAGATGATAATCCTTTTGTTCCACTTTATATAATTGAGTCTGACCATATTTCAATAATAAATAATAATCCTGGATTATTTAATAATCGTACACTTAGGCCTTTAAGCAATGTATTATCGAACTTATCTGATTAACCCAATGCTTTTGTCCCTTGGATTGAAAAGATTTAGGATCCCTCCCATATACATATAGAACAATTATGATTAAAATGAGGTATTTATGATTATAGTGTGTTGTGAAAATTTCATGACAATGTCAGTCAAAGAAACTTTTGTTATCACGTTATATATCACAAAAGGAATAAAATAATTGGATCCGAAATTACTTTTTATTCAAATGCCATTACCTTTTACGGAAAACGACGCTATAAACTGAGAATTTGATTAAAAATTAACGATCTCCGTCACGGTGTATTTCTTGGGCACATTTTTTAATATTTCCGCGATTGTCAACTTCATCGGCAGAGATGAGTCACCCTAGCGCTTCATAATTTTTGAAATTCAAATTTCAGACGGTACTAAATCTTGAGGGACTTAAGAATTTTTATTCATTGTTCCTTTCTTTGTTTCGCTGTATCAAGTTGATTTAATTTACATATTAAATAACTCTTGGCACCCGTGACACAATGCTCGTTTTATATTTTTTTATTGTGCGGAATTTATACCTGTTCCAATTTTATTTCCAGCTCTGTATTTATTATGAAATTCACGGATTATTAAAACTAGATTACGTCTAAAAAAATGAGACGCGTCACTTTTTATGAAATATCATAAATAAATTTAAACATTTCATAAACTTACGTCATAGAAGATTCTATTAAAAACAATATTATGTACTTAATCGAATTTGAATTATATCTTACGTTGAAACATTATTAAATAAACTTGCACTTATTAAAATTGTAGACCAAATTAAATATTACTCAAGTAATATTTGGAATGCATAGCTTGGAGTATTTATTCCGCCTGTTGCACGCGTGGCACCAGAACAGTTTCATATTTTACTCACGTAAATTTATTACATGCGATGTAATCTCATATCGCAAGATGCAGTGCGCACATGCAGATGACAACATAAAGACATTATGCATAACACTAGAATGCCGCAGGTGAATGGTATTAGTTAGTTGATCAGTGACAATTAAATTCCCGCATTTCCTGCTGCTACACGCCTTCGCAGAGGTATCGATGTCAAAGTGAAACTGTAATCCATGTTGTTGCATACAAGTTAATAACAGCGGGAATAATCGAAATTTATGCGCGGTAAAATGCATCCCGTTTCAATAGAAAGCGAATCCGGGGTGTTGCACAGTTTTACACCGCGGCAATTAAATAAATCCCAATTAGCTGTTGCAGGAGAATTTCCAATTATGCGCTGTGCACGGCACGGAGAACATAATAATTAGTGCCGATGTCTAACTGCCGTAGTTTTAACAAAAGTTTGTAATGGGGAAACGCTTGGAAAATACACACTAATACTGTACAACATGCGAAAATTGACGGGGTTTAGCACAAGTGACCACAGCGGCGACATCTGCTGCTGTGTTATGAACCGACCGAAAACTCCACATCTAAACTACGGAATTATATTCTAACTTTCGAGTAAATATTCCGTACTAACTTTGGCCTTCGATGATATTGGTTTTTAAGCTGCGTTTAATAATGTAGGGTGGTACAGTGCGAGTTTGTCATTAAAGACGACTTACAGAATATCGGCAATGTTTATTACTCGGACCGAATCATTAATATTAAATGGCATCAAAATTGCAGCACTTATACAAAGCTGCTGGAATTTCGAATGATCTACCACCAAACAAGATCATTTGGCACCATGACTTCTCAGAAGAGCGAACTGCTGAAGAAGATTGAAGGCAATGTTCAGATTAATCCAAGTCCATTCCTTTGGGACGTTTTCAGTGATTCCGCAGAAGATACTTAACAGTCATGTGAAGCTCAGATGAAGATGTATATCTTCGATGTTTTACTAAAGAGCATCGGACCGTTGGGGTTGTAGTATGGAACGCTAATGTCGTTAGTGATACAGCAGCTTTTTTCTGTGGATGGAAGAATTGAAGGCAAATACTCTAGTTTCCTTTAACTTTGGAAGATGACCCGTAACCGGAAACGTGCGGTCTAGCAGACACTTATCACTCAATAATGTGTTCTACTTGCGTAAATTTGAATCTGCTCGCTTTGCTACCTTCAAACTAATTTAAAACAGTCCTATATCTCATATGTGAGCGCTATCTATCAAACCACTAGAAAGTGACAACAGGTTGAAATCGACTAGCGGTCTATGTTACCATCGTCTCCATTTATGCACATAAAGTGAACAATATGGATCTCGGTCCGGGAAACACTTTTACGGTGGTTCGACGAATCAGAACGCTCTGCAAGTGACATTGTTGATTGTGGTGACGATTTTACTGTTTATAGTGAACATAGCACAGACTCTCAAGAAGAAGACGACGAATATTCCGAAATAGAGAGATTGCGGAACGCACAAAATGATACTGCGCCACTGGAAGATACTGAAGAAAGGCCTGAAGGGTCCAAAGTTTATTTTGGAAAAAATAATTTCAAGTGGTACGCAAATAATCAAATTGGAACTTCAATGTCATAAGATTATTGTCCAACTTCCGGGGCTAAGAACTGCTGCCAAACTCAACATGGGTAACGCTCCTAATGAAATGTCGGTATGGAATTTATTGTTCACATTGTCCTAACTTGGACGAATGTGGAAATTCAAAAAGAAAGATCAAAATATGTTGATACAAGGAAAAGTGATATTCAAGATACTAACATTACAGAACTCAAAGCTTTTTTGGATAGCTCTTGGATGAATACGTGATCCATTTGCTCCCACTCTTCATTAAGGGCTTGAACGAGTTGATTAAACGTTTGTGGAAGATTTCTACGCGCTTTGATTTTTCGGCCAAGTGCATCCCAAACATATTCAATGGGGTTCAAGTCTGGACTTCTCGCTGGCCAGTCTAATTTTTTAATTCCGACTTCTTTTAAGTATCTGGTCACTACTCTTGCAACGTGTGGACGTGCGTTATCATGCATAAAGAGGAAATTGTCTCCCAGAAATGGTGCAAATGGTACCACTTGTGGATCCAATATTTCGGTTATATACCGATGTGCATTTAGAGCACCACGAGCGACAAGAACGAGATCTGTTTTAGCCAGGAGTTGATTCCTCCCCAAACCATAACAGATCCGCCACCTAAACTTTCCTTGCTAACCATAATACACTCCGCATAGCGTTCTTCGGCTCTTCTCCATACTCTAAGACTACCATCAGGTGAATTTAGGGCAAATCTGGACTCATCCGTGAAGAGTACCCTTCCCCAAACATCGGTATTCCAATGAATGTGATCGCGCGCAAATTGTAACCTTGCTCTTTTGTGATGTGGGAGCAGTAAAGGTCCATTCGCTGGTCTTCTGCTGGTTAAATTATTTTCTATCAGTCATCTTCGTACCGTTCTTTCACTCACTTCGACATTTCTAACATTATGAAGCTCACTTTGGAGCTGTGGTGCCGTTAAATGCCTATATCGCAAAGATGATAAGAGAACAAATCTTCTGCGACCTTGACCTGACCTCCGTTTGAGCTCACCAGTGTCCTGGTACTTTCTAGCAATTCTAGAAACCGTCGACTGATTCATTCCTAGAGTTCCACCAACATAGCGTTGACTCCTGCCGTCATTTAAGAGTGCAATTGCCATTGAAGCTTGTTCAGCTAAATGATAACTGTTTCTATTCATTTTTGATTGTATCCGTTAAAAATGATTAATTAAACAAAACAGCATAAAATGAAACGTTAACTGACATTAATTTCCAACAAAAATTCAATTCAATAATTGTAGAAACAATTAAAACAACACTCGCAGTTTTGATTGTTTGACAATTAACTTTAAAGAAAGTGTACCTCGATTGGTTTTTAGTATCCACGAGCTTGTTTAATAAGCCTACTACAATATGCAATCAGCCTTTGAATTTTTCTAACGATCGCATAGCCCCAAGTCCTCGCATTTTAAGTGATGCGATAATTCTGCCGGTCAGTGTATCTGTGTACATAACTTCGAAATAATTTTCCAATAATAACTAATAACTGGATACGACGTGCCGAATTATGTGTTAATACCGCAGGACAACATTTTGAACATTTATTGTAATTACAAATATCGGTGCCAAGAACAAGAAGTAAACTTTACTAAAATTCTAAGGTCATATTGAATGCATAGGTATGACAACACGTTTGATATGCATTTTGTGCTGTACTGTACATTTTTTTATTTCGCATATTGCTAACCGTAGAGTACAATTTCAATTCTTAAATTACGATCTGTTAAATTTAATTAAATGCAACAATGCTTGTCACATTGTACCTACTTCCTTAAGAAAGCTGCAATTTATTTTTTCATAGTATAGTGCTCGTAGGGCTGTACAAATTATTATAAAATACCGTATTTTTACCGTATTCATAAATTGAAAAAAGAATGTGGCAAATATGTAATGTGTTATTAAAATGTTGCATCTATATTTTTTAGGCAGGTGTTCTTGGTGTTAACGTCGCGTACTTCCACCGCCAATTTTATTACCTACCTAAATCCTGCTTCTTACACGGAAGCGCGGCAAATGCCTATCGAATCGCGACTGTACCTAATCGATAGGCGCTCCAGCGACTTGAGAACGTTCCGTGCGAAGGGCAGAACCGAATTTGGCAAAGTTTTCGCAGCGTTTTCCACATTGAAAACTTCGTAAACAACACAAAGGTACAATATTTACAGCGTGGTTCATGACTTTGCAATTTATGCGTTTAATATTCAGCACGGCCGAACATAACCTGCATATATCACACCCCCTAAGTGTAATTTTATATTTGAGAACTTCATTCTACTTTCGAGAATGAACGAGCTGGAACGAGGAATTTGGGCGTTCAAATGCATTGCGGAAATGAAACCGGCCACGTTGAAAGGGTAGTTTTACGCGGAAACGTCTCAGTACAAGGCTCAAGTGCTCAAATGAAACGCTATTTTATGCACGTTAATTAAAAAGTTTACTTTTAATAAAATAAAGCCAGCAACTTAAATCGATGATTAAAGAAGAAGTTTTTGATTTAGTGCTATTTTAATTTCTTGATTACGTATTTATTACGTTACGCTAGATTTACTTGAAATAAATTTCTTGTTGTTTACGTTTCGCAGGGACACCAATATGTCTCGTGTTGATGTCGCTTGCTTAATAATGTATGAAGTAAATGTCGGGGAAGAGTAAGCAAAAAAGAAATTGTTTTACGTGATCCTTGGTACATGTAACATTTATGAAATGACGAAATCCAGGATTAAAACGTGCTGAATTATTCCTTTTCGTCTCGACATCGACTTGAAATTAAATTACTCGCAGGTAATTGAATTTTTACATAATTTTCTGATCGATAGGCGCGCGGAAGGAAAACAACAATCTGTGTGCTCGCGAAAGATTGTATTATTAAAAGAGAGATGGATTACGGAAGGCTTCTTTCCGAAAACAAACTCCCCCCCGCCCCCGCCATTCCGTAAACATTCTTTAATGTCGATATCATGTAAATAGAAAAGTGTTTAAACGCGAGATAAAATACTAAAGAAGCTAATTACTTCGAACTTTGTTAAATAACTTTGCCGGGGCGATGTAGCAAAAATAAGTTTGAAAGTAAATGCTGACTGAAGACAGTTTTAATTAATTAAAAAATACACAAAAGAAGAAGCAATCGATTGATGTAGACGTAGACTGTTGGTGTTAACTTTCGCGTTGAGCCCTCCCGGATAAAATACCTCATTTAAAACTTAGTTAAATCAAGTTTGATCACATGCATTATTGTTGAAGTTTTATGAAATTTAATTAATTTTCAATAACCGCGTTTTCTGCTGACGGTGTTGATTATTAGCAAAGAAAGATTTTCTCACTTTTCGTACATATTCATAATGTAATCAAAGGAGAAGCTAATATTATGGAAAGTTTCATAGAAACAAAACAAACTCTTAAAGAATAATTGCGATTGGCCGAGTACCAGAAGTAAAATAGCTGGATGATCGTATTTTTAATTTTGCTGATCACAGAACCAGAAGCACCAGTGTATAGTGCACCTATTAAATCCGACGAACCATGTAAGCAGAAAATTTGCCATTGTGTCGACTTCGGTCTACGCTTTATGTTAGGTTTATGTTTATTTTAATTATAACCGAATTATATTTTGCGTTACCACGCTATTAACTAAATCAGTTTTATGAAGTAAGTTATTTATGACGTGGATTTTACTTCTCATCCACAATATTAACAGGTGTATGAAACTTTAGTTCGTGAATCATTAAATCTAATCAAAGTTCCTTTATTAAATGTCAAAGTGAACCGAATTTTATATTGCAGTTCATAAATTCAGCAAATGTATTAGTTACGTTCCGTGATGAGAGTTGAAGGCAGAGAATAAATTATTCTGTGTATTTGTTAAAGAGCATATTTAATTTTGAATCAGGTAATGCAATCACAGATAGATGGGGATCTGCTGAAGCGCGTGAACTGTAATTAATTTCGGGTATTCAACCAGGTGCTATGAGAATACATTCAAATGTCAGCACCAAACGCTCGCTAATTAGTCTTGAATAGAATGTCGCGTGCTGCTTTTTAAAAATTTAAAGGTACATCCGCTCCAAGTTAAACCCTGGATAACTTTCCGGAGGAAACGGAATTCCCCAACTCACTTCGATTTAAACTTACTTCGCTTACGTCTCGCCCTCTCACTCTCGGAAGGGATAATATTTAACGCATTTATATACGTCAAAGCGATATATACAGTAGAAAAACAATGAAATTTATTTGTCGTATTGAAATTGGATTTCAGTTACGGAGGATGACTGGAATAATATTTTATAGAATTCATACGTAAGTGAAGCGAAGTCGACCCTCCGGATTATGGGCGTTTGCTCTACATATTTTCTACACGAACAAACAAGAAAATTGTTGTTCCATCTTCGTGCAACATTTCGTAATAAACTCGTGCGATTCGGGGAGGAGTATTAGAAAAACAATTTTCGTTTATGAAGGTCAGCAGCAGCAGACGGAAAGTAGGGTAAGTTTGAATGAATAAAAATATCATCGTGATTGCATTTTAGGAAAAATGGCTTTGAAGATTGCACTAAAGCTATATCTTTCATGTTGTTAAGAAAATAAATATTGAAAAATCTAACGGAGTGAGGTCTTGTGATCTTGCTGGCCGAATTACCCTGCCAAAATTCCAAGTAGTACGAGTAGTTGCTTCATCTTGCTGAAAGTAAACATTTTCAAATTGAGCGGGATGCACCTGCTCTAAAAATGGGGTCAACTATTGTTCCCTTTGATTTTATGGCGAAGTAACCATATTCCTATCTTAACGGGAGCCTCAATGAAACTGTGAGGATTAACGAGAGACCATGTTTGGTAATTTTTGCAAGATGCAAAAAATCTTCAAACGCTTTCATTTGAGCAAAAATACGACGTGTTGAGGAATGCGAATTTTCTGTAACGAGCTTTTCCACATGTCTTTTGGTTGATTCAGTTGATTTCCCTTTCATCATGTTTCCCATTTTCTGGAATCTCTCGACTGGTGTAAGGCAGTTTCTTCAACAATTTTCTTCGGAAACCAAAGTCAAAACTGTATCTTGCATTCTAGAATGGAATTTTGTCCTTCGCCATTTACTACACGTCCAGATCGGGAATAGCTAAAAGTGTTTTCTTGTAAGGTAGACGTTTTAATCGCTTGGTCCAGCGAATTCCTGTTGTGTTTCTTCCGAAACAAGTAACATTTTATCCAAGATTGTGCACCGTTTCGTCACTGTGATAGATGCTTTTGACTTAGGTGGTTTATATCATCCCGTAACCATAGACCAGCATTCTATAGAACAGTTATGGTTAAACAGTTAAAGTTATGGTTTTATCTTAATTGTTACATATAAAACAATTGTAAGTCTACCGAGTAGGTTTTTAAATATTTTTATTTAGTAATTCGTTTGAGTAAAACATAAAAAAATTCTAGAATCTAATATATGTCGCCATAAGAACCAAAAATATTTTACAAAAAAAAAGCAAACAGAATATTTAAATATCAGTCAAACATTGTGCACTATTTTTCTGCTGCATTCCAATCATATCACAAATAAAGCAAATGTATTGAGTTTTCCTTTTTTTTTGGCTCACAACGGCGACATGTTTTTCGAATAGTTAATATCTCTTCTGATTCCCCGGATCTTGCATTGGTTCTCGAACTTCTGATCCTAAACATTAATTTACAAAGTATTATCGAAAAATAACAAAAAATCTTGCCTATTACCTAAGACACACCGAATATTTAATCTTAGCTCTTCAGGTATTTTTTTATTATTTAAATGCCGCTGCGTCTGGGGAATCACTAACGCTCTTGCTAACTCCTTTAAAAATTTGGCTCTTTCTACTAACGAATTACCTTTGTACAGTTGAAATAAAATATGGGCATTTACAGCACTTATATCCAAAATCCGAAAAAATATCGCCATTGGCCATCTTCGCGTTCTGCGACTGGAAGAATAGTTGGCATATTTTTCATTTAATGCATCAACGCTCCCTTTTGTATTATTATAATCGCTTATGATTTCCGGTTTGCTTGTTTGTTCATCATCTGACTTCCTATGATGCATTGAAGAAATATGCAAGACAGATTTTCCTTTTTTCGGAGCATGAGATATAAGTGTTAGATCTTTGGTGAAACCGTACATGATTGAACTTACTTCTTTCTTTTTGTTGGGAAGAAATTCGCTGGGAATGTCTCTTTTATTTTTTTTAAGGTACCCAAATAAGTAATGCCCTTTTCCCTTAATAGATTTGCTAATTCGATCGAACTGAACCAATTATCGGCTGTAATATTTTTATTGGTTTTGTAGAGGGCTTGGTGAGCCGAAGAACTGCCTGTGTTGGTTTCATATACTTTTTTTCGTTCTCGCCGAGAATTTCGCCGTCTGAATCCTTTCCCGTATATATGTAGCTATTAAAAAAATAATTGTTTCTTGCATCTACTAACGCCATTGGTTTGAGTCCATATTTTGCCGGTTTCATTGGCATGTACATTTTGAATTTGCATTTGCCACAGAAGCTGACTAATATTTCATCCTTAAGCGCCCAAACTATAAAGAGACTGACAATACTTACAAATTTGGTAAATGATTTTAAGTTTTATGTAATATTTGTTAGTGTATTTATTAAAATTGAAAGTTAGTATATTATTATTAAGTTATTTTTTTGATAAAGTAAAGTTTTCATAACAAAAAATAGTTTTTTCTATGTGATGCGATAATTTTGCCAGTCAGTGTATTTACACGAATTAAACTAACACAAAACAAACTACACACCACGTAAATTTGATAAATAATACCAAGCCTATTAATGTTTTTAAAAATTTCTTTTAAACTCAGTCTTTTATAACATACAAACGCACTCGCTCGGACTGAATTTTCTCAAAAACTATTATTCAGCATTTCGTCTTTCATTGCAACCCCCTCCATAATGTAAGCATCTGCGAATTTATGACAGCAAGATAATAATAACAAAAGCAAACAATAAAGTACGGGGAATGAAACTGAGCCAGCTGAACTTTATTTTATGACAGTGCAATTGTTATCAATAAATCGCCAAGGCGAATGTAGGTAAACGTTTCTGAAAATTTCGTAATATTTTAATCCAGAATGAAATTTTCATCACGAAAACTAATTGAACCTCTCGTTTCTTGGATTTAATTAATATTTATCAACATTATTAGTAAACATTTATTTTCGTCTTATTAATGAACATAAACATAACATTTTGCAGTTTACAGTGTTAAGGTTGAAGTACTGTCATGAAAATGAAACAAATAAAACTGAAGTGCATAATTCTGCTACGAATTCAGTTTGCTTTTAAATTTTACTTTGAATAAATAAGCATAAATAGAGTAGTAATAAGTAGCAGGTAACCTCCCAGCAGCGCGCGTGAAGACGTTTTTATTTAAAATCCTGGCGAAATTTTTTTTGCAAAGAATTTCTTAGAAAACCAAAACTGATTTTTACCGGAGTTATTATTTACTTTTTCCCTATTGTTGTATGACAAATTTTGCTTCTTTTTTTGACTACTATCTGTGGTTTCAGTTAAAGACGTAGGTTTTGAGACACCCATTATCACCATCAAAATTCAAAATGTGATATGTGGTATGATATGAATGCAAAGTTGAGATTGAAATTGACAAGAAAGCCAACGGAAGTAAGTGTTTTTTTGCTGCATGCACGTAACTACACGACGTTCCATATTATTAAGAAGGTGCTGCTCTATATCCGGTGTTATCTCGTTGCATTTTAATGTGATCCTTTCCTTCAGCTCTTGCAAATTATTAGTTCTTTCTTTATAGACCTCAGTTTTTAAGATTCAAAGAAATTCCTCTCTATTAAATAATAATTTAATTGTTCAATCGCCAAACTTATTAAAACACTCCTGCAAACTAATATTACGGCCTAATTCTAAATTTCTCACTCTTTTTACTAGATTCTTGACATACCAGAAGACACCCAAGTCGCAACTAGGAAGTAGGAAGTATTTTTCCACTTCTAAACTACGAAATTATATTCTAACTTTAAGTAAATACTCGATACTAACTTTGACCTTCGATATTATTGGTTTTTAAGCTGCGTTTAATAATGTAGGGTGGTACCGTGCAAGTCTGTCATTAAAAACGACTTACAGAATATTGACAATGTTTATTACTCAGACCCAGTCGTTACTATTAAACGGCATCAAAATTGCAGCATTTATTCAAATCTGCTGGAATTTAGAATGATCTACCACCAAACAAGATCATCTGGCCTCTTGACTTCTCAGAAGAGCGAACTGCTGAAGAAAATCGAGGGTAATATTTAGATTAGTCCAAGTCTATTCCTTTGAGACGTTTTTCAGTCACGCATCGTGATTCTGCAGAAGATACTTAAGAGTCATATGAAGCCCAGATGGAGATGTATAGCTTCGATATTTAACTAAAGAGCATGAGCTTCGGACCGTTGGGGTTGTAGTATGGAGCGCTAATGTCGTTCATGATACAGCAGCTTTTTCTGTGGATGGAAGAATTGAAGACAAATACGCTAAGTTTCCTTTAATTTTATAAGATGATATAAACCACCTAAGTCAAAAGCATATATCACAATGATAAAACGGTGCCACGTTTATCGGAGGAACCACAACAGGAATTCGCTGATGAAGAAGTAACCTCAAAGTGGAACAAGAAACATGAAAAATGTGTTAGCATGGAGCAGGACCAAGCGACTAAAACGTCTATCTTGCAAGAAAATTCTTTTAGCTATTCTCGATCTGGACGTGTAGTAAATGGCGAATGACAATATTCCAATTGGAAAGCAGTTTTGACTTTGGTTTCCGAAGAAAATTGTTGAAGAAACTGCCTTGCACCAACACGTTTGCCAAATTGCCGAGAGATTCAACAGAACGGGAAACATGATGAAGGGGAAATCCACTGGAAGGCCGGAAACTGACCAAAATGACTCCGAACAAGTGGAAGAGGTCGTTGCAGAACAACCGCATTCCTTTACCCATCGTATTTCTGCTCAAACGAATATGTCCCAGAAGAATTCTGAAGCATCGTTTACACGTGTATCTTGCCAAGCGATCACTACATTCGAATGCAGTATTGAAACTCTTTCTAAGAAAGCTTAAATAGCGACGACGTTCTCGATCTAAGTTTTTTCACAGATGAAGCTTGGTTCTATTTAAATGGATATTTAAACAAACAAAATTACCCCTAAGCGGCAGTATTTAAAATATTGTTATCAGGTGTTGTAAGTGGGTGGTTATCGTCACATGAGTCAATTAGATACCACTCTCACTGTCAAGTTTAACCCATAAGGTTGGTCTTACTCGAAGGGATTCAGCTTAACTAATCGTTTGACTTTTACATGCAATATTCTTCAAGATGATTGGTTTAGTTCTTCCCCTAGTGACCTCGATTTTGAAAACTTTATAAGCATTTTTACTCAACATTTTAATTCTTCATTCCCATTAAATTTTAAAAGTATTTCCACCAACAATTCTAGAAACAAATCTGACTGGGTAACTGACGAAGTGTTATATGTGCAAAATCTTAGCTGACTTTACTTTAATGAAATTGTACCGTGCTAAAAAGCAAGAGTACCAAAAACTTCTAAAAAACACAAAAATATCGTATAATAATAATAAAACTCTTAACGCTACGGCATGTAACAAAAGTAAAATTATTTGGAGCATCATCAAGGACTCAACTACTTCTTCTGAGACACTTTCGAGCTTCGAATTAATGGTTAATGGTGTATCTATTACTCTGATCCTTATACCATAGCGAATCTTTTCAATGAATACTTTATTCCAGACTATAATTCAAGTCAAGCATACAAAGCTGACAATTATGCAAGTTCACACCAGCAGTCTCTTTCCCGCTGACCAAGTAGACGTTAAAAATATTTTAACAAACTTCAAAAAGAGCGTCAGGGTATGATGGAATTCCTGGTACTATTCTTGCTGATGTTAGTGACCGAATATGCACAAAACTTGCAGAAGCTATTAATAATTCTTTTGTTACTGGAACTTTTCCTGACTCTCTCAAACTAGCCAAGGTTATACCAGTCTTCAAAAATAAAGGTTCTAAACTGGACGTAAGCATTTATCGCCCTATATCGCTGATATCTATTTTCTCTAAAGTATTTGAAAAACTTATCTATGATAGATTGTATTCATACTTCGTACATTTCAATATTCTATCTAGATGTCACCATGGTTTTATTAAAGGTCGTTCTGCTGAGTCCGCAATCTTTGAATGCCTACACGAAATAACCTCTTGTCTGGATAATGGTGGATCTCACATTGGTATTTACTTCGATCTCTTTAAAGCATTCGATACTTTAGATCACAAAGTTTTGTATCAACGGAGTTGCTCTAGATTTGTTTCGATCCTATCTCTCCGGTAGGTCTCAACAAGTGTGTATCAGACACATGAAGAATGGTGTAAATGAGGATATTTTATCTGACCTCAGAGTAATAAGTAAAGGCGTACCACAAGGCTCAATTCTAGGCCCATTATTGTTTATAATCTATGTTAATGATTTAAAAAAAAAGTTCCATCTGTGTTATTATGTCAATATGCTGATGATACTTCGTGTATAGTGACTGGGAATTCTGAGGCCTCGTCTTCCAAAATTGCCTCATTCTCTGTCTTACAAATGTTTAAATGGTGTGAGAGTAATTATCTTCAGTTAAACCATAATAAAACTGTGGCCTTGCAATTTACTAATAGACCATTGCTGTCTGACATACTTATCAAGTGTCATGGAAAATCAGTTCCAATCACAGACAGCGTAAAATTTTTGGGTCTACACATTGATGCCGCATTAAAGTTTAATATCCAAACTGAATTTGTGTGCTCAAAATTGTCTCGTCTCTGCTATGTTATAAGGAGTCTTAGAAACTGTGTCTCTGTGGATATATTAAAAATATACTATACTTCATTTATTCAGTCTACACTATCTTATGGTTTAATTTTTTGGGGAGGGTCATCTAACTCTCGGCAAGTCTTCATCTTGCAAAAGAACAATATTATGTAAAAAGCCCACTGATTCTTGTGAACCCCTATTTAAACTACTAGAAATTTTACCATTACATTCTCTCTATATTTACAATCTTGCAGTTTTTGGTGAAACTAACCTAAACTTATTCCCGAAAAATAAAGATAAATATGGATCCGATTTGCTTCCATAAACTAAATACTGTAATAATTTAATAATCCCTAAACATAGCACGAGTCTTTTTGAACGCGGTGTCTATTATAAGGCAATAAAAGTGTATAAACAGTTGCCTGCACCATTAAGATTTTTGGATTCAACCACTAAGTATAAAAAAGAACTAAAAACAATGTTATTAAGTCACTGTTTTTACGACATTAAGGAGTTTGTATAATAATTTGGAAAGTTTTGTACTTTGTCTTTTCTTGACGAGGCCATATCTCTTTGAGATTCATGGCAGAAATGTATAATAATAATAATAATAATAAATTAGAATATTTCTGTCCCGCGCGAAGCTTCTAATTGGAAAATAGCTACCGACTGAGGGCACATGGATGCCTGCTTTCATTGCTTTTTCAGTGCGCCCACGCAAGATGAATCTAAATTCGCTTCCACTCGCTGAATAAACGAAAAATTCTTGAATTTTTGAATAGGTTTCATAGCGGCGCCGGCCGTGATAGGAACAAAAATTTTCTGCGAAACGTTATGCTCGAAATAAAGCTTTGCATTGTCTTAAGTCGTTGTTCAAATTCATCTAATTGTAAGTAACATTTCCATTTCGTTTTGAACGGGAAAACTGGTCTCTTTGTTTTCGGTAAAATAAAGATTCTTTTACCTCAATTCTTGGCTTCGCTATTACTCAACACACTACGCTGTTGTGTATAAACAGTTTCAAATCTTGCGACCGGGCCTACTTTTATAGAGGTTTCGTCTATCTGATCACGAATTATCTAGTCTCAATTTCAGTCCTATATGGAGCAACGAGAATCCCTGGGAGGGATCAAAACAAACCTTAGTAATATCTATGAAGTAGTAATTGAATTAATTTTAACTACTTACAATTTAAAAATTTTATAAACTTGAACAGGACACTCAATCGATACGAAAATTGATTTACACCGAATAATTACATTTTCATGCACTTCATTTCGGA
Source organism: Serrognathus titanus (assembly GCA_039766575.1). NCBI lineage: Eukaryota > Metazoa > Arthropoda > Insecta > Coleoptera > Lucanidae > Serrognathus > Serrognathus titanus. The sequence continues at coordinate 75,710,335 of CM077912.1, forward strand.
ATAATAAAGCTCCAGGAATTCCAACAATAACTTAAACGACTACAATTGTTACGTGGCTAGGTTTTCACAGACGGGACACAATGATGTAGTTTCTTCCGGATTATATAGAATACATTGACGTTTGACGTTTCACTGTTCCTCCTGTCAGCTTTTTCAGTAACCCTCATGATTTATGATTCTACTTTTATATCGTTCATTGCCGGCCTTCTTTATAACACCCCAAGCACCTGACAAATTACACCAATTTTCACAGGAATAGGAAATTTAATTGATATCGATTTCTGAAAAGAGGAGCTTCTGTTTTTGTAGAATGTTTCTAGGATTGGTCTGGACGTTTTATTTGGCGCAGCCTATTATCATAATCTAATGTGAGCGTAACAAGTGTTCCCGGATTGTTCCACCAACAAACTTTACTGTCCGCTATAAAATGAGGCAGTCCGGCCACAGCTGCTATTATTTCCTACTTTAAGCCCGCGACTTTGGGAACTACACTTCGCATATGTTTATCCAAGGTTTTAGAGACTTGCGAATACAAACATATGGAAAATACGTATTTTGGTTGAACGGGGAAAATAAATACTTTGAGCAAACAGCAATTCTATGGGTAAATACTGCAACAGATAGTCTTGTATTGTGAAGGACGATTCCGCACGCCATTCTTTAATTATCGAAGGTACACAATTTCGAGCCGAGTATTCCTATTTGTTATTTTTATGTAAATGTTATTTTAAATATTGTAATAAAACAACACCTGACAAAACGACCGTCATGTCAATGGAGTCAAACAAAATCGTCCTCTAAATAAAACAACGTTTATTGTTTTTCGCCGGAAAATTTTCCATGCAAACGTGCTTTTAATTTTGCGAAACCTATATTTTTATTATTTCGTATTTTATAACACGGCCGGAAAAATTTTTAAAGCACGCGCGAATATTTGTAACGCCAGTGTTTCACGTGCGATAGAAAATTGAATAGAGTTCGCACTTTTTTTTTGACCCACCTAATTTATGATCGTAATTCGCCGGATTTTGTACATAATATTTTCGTGTCGTCGGCTCTTCGGTTAAAAATCACTTTATTCCGGCAATTTATAACTGTAATGGGGAAATCGACCGCAGATTTCACTTCGACATATCCATTGTTTTACTGCAAGTTATAAATGTATGTGTCGGCACCATTCTGTTTGCGGCCAACGGAACGCCTCCGGGTCAACTTCGATTCTGCGGTTCTAAAATTATAGTATTAGCTTCTAATTGGATCAGTCTTGGTTTTATTATTATTTGTACCTTCATCTAAACAACAAAATCTAAAATTAAAGTCTAAAAAACCACATTGTGAGCTTTTCAAGCTTTTTTTCGACAAAGGTTTAATTAATTATTATCTTGATTGATTTTTATGCGAATGTTGTAATTACAGTTGTGCGTGTAAAATAAATTTATCCGACAAGTTCGCAACAAAAACATTTTCAAAATGACTCACCACACATCCATTTAAGCAGGGGATTGATTCTCTGGTCAATATCCAATCTATAAAAGATAGCTTCAATTTCAGAGGATTTCGTTTAAAGTGACCCTCACTCATGCGGTCGGTCCTTAGAGAATTATACTTAGCAAAGTATCTTCTCATTCGATTACCTATTTGAATGTAGCTTGGCCCGGAATATGTAATCCACTTTGGTTTTAACGAGAAATACATTACTACTATAAACATTTGTGCTTCCACGTACTTCTTCCTAAACTATCCACACGAAATACGCACATTTCCATCAACATATCACTAAATCCTTTACACACGAATTAATTGTAATCTAAAACTGAAAGAGGTTTTTTTTTCTTTAATTTAGAAGAGGGAGAGGCCTGTTAGAAAAATACCACGCAAGAGAAAACGCGGAAATAACATTTAATTCTTCCTCTTTCTTTTTTAACCGTGCTTGTTTAACGCCGGAGCGTAATTCTAAGTCCTGCCCTTACAGCACAGAGGAAAGGAAAAATTTTACGAAGGGAATAAATCAGTTCAGCGAAGCATTCTCGGCGCTAACTTGTTTGACCGATGTCGTTTATGTATGAGGGGAAGATAAAAGATTCCACAATACCGCACCACGCCGTAAAATTAATGTAGCCCGTACCCTGGAATGCGAAGAGGGTCGCAGTATGTACTACATTTTCTCTTTTTTTTTCTGTAATTAAATGAAAACAAGAATTCGGCCAGTGGCGGCGGTCCGTGAATTTCCACAGCACAATTTTTTTCCTCTCCTAAGAACGTTTCATCAAGGAGGTCAGAGAAATTCTAAACACTTTGGTTTTATTACGCATTCTTTAATTATAATAATAAATGATTTGTTTGCTAAACGTCAGTTCTAATTAAATATACATATAGTACGTATTCGATAATAATCTGTTTCTTTTTTATATAATAGCTATCACGAGTAAGAACTACACTAAACTTATAAATTTAAACGTTTTGAAACAAAGTTCTGTATGCAGTAAATAGCTCTGTGTGTCGCATTTTTATCCGGATGCAGAAGGTTAGATTAAAAATTTAAAAAAACTATGAGAAAAATTGTAAAAAAGAATACAAAGTCATATTCTAGAGATATTTTGCATCGAATTCTTCAGTATTTACCTTTTCAGGTGATATAATTAATATGCCACAGAAAAACGTTAGATATTTGTCTCATTTTTGACCCCCTTGGCCCTACAGCCATAAACACTTCGTGGCAGAGTTGACATTCAAAAAAGTCTTAGTGTGATGATTTTATGAGCAAAAATTAATATAATTTCCAATTAGTTATTAGTAGGTAACTAACTGATGTACAGAATGCCGTCTCTTCTTTTTATAAAATTTGTTTTTATGTTATTTCGTACGATATCATTTTGAATTAATCTCAGCCTTGAATTCTCATTTACCTAAATTAATCTCATTAATAATTAATGTAGTTTTCTCGTACGTAATTAAAATTAAAGTTTTAAAACCTGCGTCTGACAATGAAACCGTATATGTAGGTTGGCCAAAGTCGTAACTACGAACTACTTTTAGAAAATTCTGGTGCCTTCGATTTATAGATTGTCTACAGCAATAATTCAATTTTTGTTCTACTATAAATCCGGAGCAAGCTCTCAACATGGCTTTCAGCTCCCCCTCCGCCCGCCCTCTTTTACAGCACGATGACTTAAATATAAATTTTATATCAAAATCTTTTATTAATAAAATGAAAGGGCACTGAATTACAAAGCACAAAATTAACAAACAAGGAAATTAGTTTTTTTACAATTGTTGTGGCTCTGCGTTAATTAATTAATTAAACTACTACCTGCGTAAACTATACTGCAAAACTCTCCCTCGGAACACTCCTACTTTTACTTTATAGATTTACAGAAATGAAGTAACAGATAAAAAATTGCAATTTGCTTTAAAGTTTTCACGTGGAAGTGTTTTCAATCTGCTAACTGATACTGTGATGAAACATAAATTATATTTATTATAAATTTTTGCTAGTTTTATGGCACTTTGATTGTCTAACATTAATGTTGTAGATATAGGTCTGCATGTATCTTCTAAGTCCCCTGCGAAATCAGCAACAGAATACATTTTTAGATCGCATATGTCGTCGCTGTTAACAATTCCGACATCTCCTGGTTCCTTAGAGATAACGAAAGATGTGTTTCTTGATAACCAGTGTTCTATACCTAGACTGCTCCAAAACCGATTTACTTTGGTTTGCACTCATGTATGTCAAATTCTTGCATCGTTCTGTTCATGTAGTTTTTTTTTGTGTAATTAATAACTTTTTAGATTCTCTGTTTCTCTTAATTCAAGTCCAAGATTAACATTCTGGTCATTAGCTTTAATTTCAAATTTAGATCCTAGTTCTGTCAGTATTGAATCCATAATTTCTTTCTTCTCGCGTAAAGTTCCTCTTGAATAACTGCTTGGAAAACACCTTCATCTGCTTGAAGTTCCTTAAATTTGAAAGTCTTTACAAATTCGGTAAGCTTGCTCTTGCACCACCTAGGAGATTGCTTCTGCATAATCTGCGTACCAAATCTGGATTGTTGCTTACGAATTCCTCTGGCTGCTTCATCCAGATTTCTTCTTCTAAATGTCCGTGTAGGAAAGCAGTTTTGACATCGAATTGGCGAATTTCCATATCACTGACAGTATCCGATGCTAAAAGTACGAAAATTTAATGATGATCAATACCCACCTTCTTTACGATTCTTTGGTAATTCTTCCAAATTCCATGTCTCATTAACTTTCAAAGAAGTCAATTCTTCTTTCATGACTTCATACCATTTTCCAGCATTGTTACTTGAAATTGTTTCAGCATATGATTGTGGTTCTTCTTGAAATAATGTTGAACAAGAGAATTGTGTGTTTATGCCACACCGAGATGGTGGTGGAAGGATAGTGCTGTTCGTTAGTCTTCGACTTGCCTCTCTGTGGTTCAGATTTCTTCTGCTTCAACTCCTTCATTAATCTCTGCAACTTGCACTTCTATTGTTTTAACTAATTAATTGTTTTAACTAATTAATCCAAATCATCCGGCTCGAAGGATCAAGATACGTTTTGTTTTCACTCTTTTTTTGTTGTTTGTCAGGCGTTGAACTCTTAATTTTGTATTACTGCGCTGGTTTTATAAAAATAAAATGCTTAGATCGTTGGAACCCTTTATTATGCCACATGCACGTTCATCTTTCTACGCAGTGCTACTACTTCTATTCGCGCATGTCCAAAAGTCAGGTGCACCAACCTAATTTTGCTTATACTCCTTCAGGGTTACAACTATTAAACATAATGAAACTAAATAAATATCGAACACTAATTGTGATCTTGCATTTCCTTGTTCAACTGAGAAAGTCGTACAGCTGGATTCTGTGTCTTCAAAACCAACGTTGCTATTTTTCATCAAATACTGAGTCTCTCGTGAATTTGATTCTTGACGTTCTTGATTTGCTTCGTTTCAATTCTCGAAAACTGACCTGACCTAATCTGTTGACATATTTGCTTCTATATTTGCTACACTTTTAAATGCTGATTTGCTTGTTTAATGCCACCAGCAAGCGGTTTATCATTTTTTTTCCTTTCCACAAATTCCCCAAGCCCGTAGAGCTTGTCGGGGAGGGTTGGGGGTTGGTGGCTGCGGCCGACTTGATTTTATCATTTCTCCTTCGGCATTTGCCTTACAAACTGGGGAAACGCAGAAAAACCAGTTCAAACGAGCCGCCATGAATCCGAACACATGAAAATTCTATTCCCCACTTAGAACCCACATGCACCAGGAGAGGATTCGAACCTACGCCTAAATAAATGCCCGCCAAGCGTCAAGTTCATTGCCAGCGGACTGAACCACTCGGCTACCAACTACCTAATTATGAATTTCTGTTTTGTTGTTATTAAACTTTTCTTTCGAATTCTTACTTGTAATTACTCTCACTGAAAATAAATTTTTCTTAAAACCTGTCACGTGGAAGATATTTTCTATTATTCTTGGCTCCCACTTGCCCTGCTAGTATTTCAATTGCACCACAACCTTCCACTTTCACATGTGGACTACGATGTCATCCTTATCAACTCGCTCAAATGTGGCAAACCTACAGATTTAGTAAAATGGAAATCGTGCAGCACCGCAACTGCGTAGAAAATGAACGACTATAACATTAAAAAGGGATAATACAATCACCCAGAGAGAGTAAAGGAAGGGAAATGTAACAACGTGACTTCTGGCGAAGTTTCTGTGGTTTCCGTCAGTAATCCATGTAAATGCTTACTGTTTTGCCTTAAACTGAATAATCAGCTGATTTCCGGAAAGCGTTCTGTTCTAATATTGGAGTAATTACGGCTAGCGTACACGTTATACATTCTATTATACCTATGGGCAAATCACTCATGATGGTATGTCATGTATCTTGACGCTGCACAGTCATCAAGCCATTCGTTCTATTGCCTTCTGTACGGATGCGTCTTTTTGCTAACAAAATGCCCGTGGTTTCATGTTTTCTTTGCTGGGGCATTCCTCGAGCCATCCCACCCTTTCGATGAAGCCAAGAACGTCCGACTGCGAATTCCAGCCATGTCAGGCCAGAACTCCCCTAACATTGGACTTCTGATCGAGGCGAGTGCAGGGCAATTACAGAGGATATGCTCAGCTGTTTCTTCCTCTAAGTTACAGAGCCTCTACAGATTGGACTGTCTGCTAAACCAATGCGGTGCATATGTTTGTATAGTTTACAATGTCCTGAAATATTCCTACGAGTAGACGAAGTCTTCTTCTAGGTAGTTGCATGCAGAATCGTGTCAATTTGAGCGAGGGGGTCGCTATAGACCTTTTTTGCTTGGTGACACTTGTCTAGATTTACCCATCTGTCGATATGTCGGTCCTGGGATCCTTGCTTCAGTAAGGCATTAAATAGACTTGATGACGGTGCTATGGCAGGTTCGGGACCTCAAAAGGGCTGCCCCGAGCCCTGTCTAGCCAGTTGGTCTGCCTGCTGGCTGCCAAATGTTCCAGCAGATCCTTTAACCCAAATTGGTTGCAGGGTGTTGTCTTTGGCCACTTGTTCTAGTCTGCCGTGACATTGGAGTATTAATCCTGAGGATATTTTGTTACTATTTACAGCCAAGAGTGCCGCCCTACTATTGCTAGCTATACTAGCGATTTTATACTCTACACCCCTATCTAGAATTGCTCTTGCACCTTCTATAATGGCAACTAGCTTTGCTGGGAAAGCAGTTGTCAGTTGGCCAAGTGCTCTCATGTGGAGGTCCAGAAAATTCAAAAAATTCCTGCGCCTGTTCCTTCCAAAGTCTTAGATCCATTAGTGAAGATGGATATATCGGATTTGGGTGCTTCTTCAGCGTTCAAGAGAACGTTGAAGTGCTTCTTGAATACATATGTAGGTGTGAGGGAGTCGACCGCCGCTCCAAGAAGAGGAATTTCTTGTAGAGCCTCCTCCAGGAAAATGGTGTCCGAGACCTTCATTATTCCACACCTTTTTTGCCCGCAGCCTAAGGCCCGATCCCAGTGCCATCTCCTCCACATATATGTTCAGTGGAGGGAGGCCAAGGATAGCCTCTAAGGCGGCGGTAGGGGTGGATTTCAGCGCATCGGTAGCACTCATGCATGCCAGCCTCTGTACGTGCGAAAGCTGAGATGCTGTTGGGGATAGTCGAGCTCTGGGCCACCAGACGAACGCTCCATAGCAAAGCATGGGCCTAATTACGGCAGTGTACAGCCATAGGGCAGCTTTTGGTGATGATCCCCAAATTCCGCCCATTGCACTGCGACACTGCCAAAAAGCGACACATGCCTTTGCTTGCTTTTACATTAACATATTTACCCCAATTCAGTTTCCGGTCAAAAATGACTTGCTGCAAGGTTGATTCATATTTGCTAAGATTCTTACACCTTTTTCTTGCACTTCGATTCTCCAGCTGCACTGCTGGGTCCATAACCTTTTATGATTTTTGTGTTGCTGCATTAAATATTTCGACAAATTTGATAACGGATTGTATTTCTGTCAAAATAAATAAATACAATTTATATTAGACGTCACAATTACTCGTGACATTTTGTAGATGTATTTTAAACGTCAAAAATATTAGAGTGAGGTTTACATTGTACGAATGTGCTCGGATTTTATTAACATATTAAAGTGAGGTTTACATTGTACAAATGATGTGCCCGGATTTTATTATCCGCTACTGTACCTACCTAATTAATTATATGTACGTAAAGCTGGGAAAATTTCTATGCTTTATTTAACTGAAGAATTTGATTTAGATTTCAAATATTTTGTAAATGTATCTGAGGAAAATATGAACTTTACTGCGAGATGAAATAAATTTTAATTACCTTTCGCAACGTCCAGAGCAGCATTAAAAATTACACGAAATTTTCCATCTGGGATTGTAATTCTTATAATTTAAATTCGTAGCAATGTTGGTCTACCCTGAGTTGACTTGTTGACAAGTGACAACCTTCATCAACACCCGCAACGGTCTTTGTCCCCGGGCGACCTTTAACCTACACTTCATCATATACTGTAATTTATCATACGAACTGGAAATGACACATGTGTTACTTCAGCAAATAAACAAATCACTCCTTTTGTCGCCGGGCCTCAACTCACGAAAATATTTTGTCTTTCCCTCAACTTTGAAGAATTAATCCCGTAATTCAATAAGCGCGCTCTATTCACGCAGAGCCGCCCCATTATCGATTTCATTAAATACCCGCTTAGATAAATATTTAAAGAATATGTTGGCTCAAATTAGCCGATAAATGAGAGGTGCCTCTCGGGCCCCTCCTTAATCCGTAAGTTAATTAGGAATACGCAATCAACAGAGTCCACCTGATTTGCGAATAAAATAACTTTAGACTTTGATCCGGCCCTTTTATTCTGGAAAGAAAAGTTTTTATGTAATTTACGTACTTTTCCTTCCGCTCGGAGGCGCTTTATCAAAGCTAATTTATCTTTAAAAACACTGTTAGAAAGTCGAATTAACTAAAATTTAATAAAATTAGTTTCCAGACAATTTCTAATTGTTTCACAGAAACATATTCACTTTGCATCTCATTTACAACTTTAAGCATTTTTTTATTATATTCGGAAATTACACACTAGCAGCAGCAAAACTCTATTCATATTTTTAATAACTTTATTTTTTTTTTTTCTAATCTTATCAACGAAATCGCTTTCCAAATTAATATTTTAGTTTAGAGCAATGGTCCTAAAAATAAATAATAAATAATTTTTATTCGAATATTTTGCATAAAAGTTTTTCTTTGTGATGTAATATGATGCATTTCCAAAAGAACTGTAATTGGGACTATGATTTCGAGTCACTTGTAACATCACAGCGGTCAATTGAAACATGATTTCCATAATACAGTAAACACTCTAACATCATAAATTATCTCGCATATGATACTCATGCCAAAACAATGATGCTTAACCCATACTTGAATCTAGCGCATGACAAAGTAGTGCATCACTATAAGTATTAGGCAGACCGTAACTGTAACATTTATTAATCAAGTTGTTTGATTTATTACGTTAATTATATATAATGTATATTCTTACATCGAATACTTTCATTGTTTGGCTCGTTATTACAGCGATACAGCTTTGGAAGTACCGGAATGTTTCTGGTGGAGGCGCCGGAGTATAATTACTCACGGAATAGGTGTAAATATCAAACTTGTTGTACAAGAGTTGGTTCAATTTTTTAAAATAATTTAATTTAAGTAGTAAATTGTATCAAATTTTAAGTTGAATCAAAAACTATTTAGAAAAATAGAATTTGGAGATAGAACTGAATTGGAGAAATTGAATCAAATCTTGTACAAGTCTGTAGGGTTGTGTAAAATGGCCTTTAAATTGTTATTTTCAGACGTTAGCGACGTTCAGCAAACAACTACCAGAATCAATAGTATGGCATTTATAAACACAGTTATTGTTGACTTAAATTTAGATGCAAGTGGGCGCGACGATCCTTAGATACATATTTCATTAAACTCGCAGAATTGTATTTATAAAGGTCGTCCAAGGCGGAATCCGGTTATTATTTAATTCACAATTTTGAGCGTTTTAATTAACTTTACGGATTCGTGTTATTACAAGCAAATTTCAAGTAAAACGAATTAAATTTGTACGTAGAAGTTTTCTCACAAAGGGGTAGAGCGCAAAGAGCATTATTGTTTTGTGCAAGCAAAGTTTGCGAAAACACAAAGGCGTTTAAAATCAAAGAATTTCAGTTCCACGCTGCGAATCAAGCTCGCGCGAAATATTTTTGTTTTTCGTGTAATTTGGGCGGGTGATCGAAAAAGAAGTCCGGTTGATGGATGAAAATGCAGCAAACTTAGAAATAATACAAGAATGTAGTTAGCGTTCGAGTTTGCTTTTTTGCTTTTACTTTGGGGGCCGCTCCTCTCGTCCGACTTCTATTGGAAAATGAAGATCTATGGAGACTTTACCGAGACGATAGCCATTTATCTTAAAATAGTAGTAGATGCGGTTTCCAGGTGGTAATCACGAAAACAGTCTGACTAATGACGAAATACTCCTTCCGTTCGCTGAATATTAATTGCTTCTGAAATTTACTAGACGCCACATTTATAATCCTTCAAGTTATATTTAATTAAATCGGAATGGCGAGAGATATGCTTCGTTTTGGTTCAACGGGGGCTTCCTTAACCGTATTGTGTAATATTAATTATCGCGCACATTTTTACCTATTAACTATTTTTGCGCGAATTAATTAAGCAACTGTATAATGTAGCTCTATAATTATAACATCAGCGCGGCTTTACTCCTCTGTAATTAATAATACGCTTACAGCATGTTAATAACGTAATGTTTAAAACTAACTGCGTAGTAATTAACTTAAAGGGAACTTAAAAAGTTAGACTCACTACGGTGGTGGTCTCGCTACATTTTATTAATGAATTATACGTATTAAATAAAATTCATTTTATTTAAATTGAAATGGGTACTGAGTTGATTGTTGTAAGGCGAATTCTGGGTTCGTTGGGCGATACGAGAATATAATTCTGTTCTAATGTAATGGATAATAGGAAAGCGCAGAGTGAAACTAAATCGGGGATTATGTGAAAGAAGATATCTCAATTAATGAAATCCCCTGGCACAGACTGATAGCATGTTGCGTGCAGTACCATCTAGCGTGCCGGGCGCGGTCAAATAGTCAATTAAAGGTTGAAAACAGCTGCAACCACCGCTACACACTGGCAGCACCTGCTACCTACATGCAGCCACTTAGGGGCTTTTAGGCCTGTCACCGTAGCATTATTTACTTATATTGCCTAAATTTTATCTACACCTCCTTATTTTACACCCGGGGCACATGCGATGAAATTAATTATGGATGGGGGCGGCTTTCAGCGAATTTTCAGCGAGGAATTTATATTCGATTAAAGCCACCCTTTAGTAGGTGTTTATAAACAATTAATTAATATGTTGCTGGAAAACGATGAACTTGTAATTCTATTTTTCGTTACTTATTAAAAATTTATAAATAAAGAAATAATTTATAAGATAAGAAAAATCAGCGGCTATAAATTAGTATTTTCAGGTAATTATATCCGGATTAAACGAGTCAAGCACAAAACTCCCATCTAAATAAGCTTTACACTTTCAGACCGGGCTTAAAATTCAATTTTATTCCGATATTTGTTGACATGAATGCGCCGAGCTTATAGAAATAAGTTGGCCGAATAATGAAACTCCCCAGCGCGCCGCGCCGCTCGGGGAAACTTTTAAAATGTTAATTAGCAGAAGAGCTGCGAAAAATATCCTCAGGTTATGAAATAGAAAGTTTGATATTAAAAATATTAAGGAGCGGCGAAGATGAAAATCATTTTTACACATTTAATAATTAATAATAACGTTGCGGCGAGCGCGTATTTATTAAAAAGCTGGTACCTCAAATATTCCCTCGCGTTTGAAAACAAGGGGGGGAATATCGGAAGTGCAGTGTCATTATCGGAAATAGGCGGAGTGACCCCGAAAAATATGAACCGCCAAATAACAACTCTCGCATATTTTACACTCTAATGCGTTGTTTATGTTTTAATTACATTCTGCTCTATTTCGCTATTCATTAACATGTTAATAAAATATGCGAATTGAAAACAAATTTAATTTTTAAATTAAAATCGCCGCCACGTTGAAAGTGTTGTTAATCCGGCGAGTTTTAAGTAACCAATTCTGAAACTTTTATTAATTAATTCTTTATACTTTATGCTAATTTCAGATTAGCAACTTTATTCTTTGCGAAGCTGAAGTTAAAAATAACATCAAAAAAATTGTAACACTTACCTTGACTTGGCATCTAGAAATCCCGTCTCGGATCTCCATGCGTACAGGGTGTGGTCAAAAAAAGAAGGGGCGGTGATTTTTGAAAGTCACAAAGAAACAAATATAATACATAATTTATTTTCTTAAAAAATAGTTCAGCCATTTATATATAATACAAAATTTCACTATATATACACATAATGTATAATAATAACAAAACAGTATGAAAGGCTTCTTTGTATCCATTTCGGACAAGACATTTTGTTCAAAACGGCAGTCACCGCGAAGCACAGTCAGAACGCCGTAATTACATAACTATACGTCCTTAAATAATTCAATTTGATTGAAGCGCTGCGTTGTTACAATGACAATAATAAATCCTAGGATTTTTAAATATAAAATAACTATGTATAACTATAAAAATGATCAACAATAACATCTGTACAAACGTGAAAGGCAAAAATCTGTCCGCACCGAACATTAATCCCGTCGGTCGCTAATAATACATGACAATTGTGTAATTTTTTTTTTTTTTAATACCGAAATGAGATAAAATAAACGGTACAAGGACTGTCTACCATCCACGATAAATGCCCTCCTAGCACGCGATCAGATTGGGCTAAACACGCTTTCATAGAACTTGCGAACAAAGTTAAAGCTGTTCAATGAATCTTTCCACTGCAAAAAGAAGTAAGCACAATAAAAGAGCGCCCGTAAAATGTGATGTATAATAGCCAATTAGCAGTACCGTCCGCAGAAATGTAAATCTTTTCACTTGCACAGGGAAAATAATGAGCACGAATTAAATGCACAACTTCAAATTGCCAGATAGCAAAAGTAAGTAAAAAAAATGTTAACTAATTTGCTAAGCCCGCGCCTGCATTTATATAAATTGAGAGGAAATGGATATATGCCGGGGCGACCTAGTTTTAGGTTCGATAAAAAATGACATCGCCAGAATAGTTCGTTACTTCGCGAATGTATTACGAGCCTGATATTTTCCACTCCATCTGACTTAGAAGGACGTCTTTCCCTGAAGATTCACTTATACTGAATTTAGATCGGGGAAAAAAAATCTATGCAATAAATAATTCTGACTTTATCTTATAAATTATAATAATGGTCAAAACACGGAGATAAAACTCAAGGTTTATGACGTAATTACTTGTCTATCGAACTACAACGAAAATAGAAACTAGAATTTGTAAAATACTAAAAAAAAAAAAATAACTTGTGGGTCATCCTGTACAACAACCCAACGACTTTGATTAGTTAACGTAAGGTGAAGTTTCTTTTTAATAAATGACATTCCCATTTTCATTTAAATCAGATTGTAAATCCTTAAAAGACGTCTGTTCATTAAATCAAAAGACAAAAGAGATTTTAACGAAGCTGTCGCAAAACTAAAAAGAAAACAAAACGTTGTGAATTATCGACATTAACTTTCGTCTAAAATTCGTCCTTTACTTTGCAAACAACATTAGCAGTTTATACGCTCCGACACAATACTAGATTTATTATAGTTGACAGATGAAAAAATAAATGTAACACGATTTGTCACTGTCACAGCCGTGTTTACAATGAAATCTATTGAAATGTTGATAAAGAACGGGAAACTTTTTTTCGGGATACGTTGATTCGGTAAAAACGGCCTCGCGAATTTACGTCGCGTCAGATTTTCGGCGATTGGAGAGCAGTTAAAAGCGTGCACTCACGATTATTTTATTCTACATCCTGCATTCGTACAAGTAATTCCCTCAATTTGTATAAACAGCTGACAGAGTTTCGTTGATATAAAAAAAAAGTGGAAAAAATCTCGACGCCTATCAAAGACACAATATCTCCGAGTACTAACAGATTCATGAAAATTAATTTAAAGGATTTCATTCTAAAATCCAAATCCTTTTTTCAAAAATATTATTGATTTAAGTACTGTTAAAAAAAGATTTGGAATCTGAATTCTTAGATTGGAATTAATAAAATTAAGTGAGTATTATTCAGTGCCTTTGATAAAGTCAAAACGTATGCTATTTCATTAATAGTCTTACACGAAACATATTTATTACCAAACAGTGAAGTTCTGGACTTATTAATTTTGTTTCTGTGAGTACACATACGTAAGGCAGAATAAACTAAAAAAAAAGTTAGGTGATGCACGTATAATTGACACGATTTTAAGTGTAGTTACGATCAAAGGTAATTGCGTGAAGCGTGAACCCACAAAATTTTCGATTTGTGGTGAAGCTCCAATTGGATAAGTCCAGAACCTCTCGGTGTATACTTACAGAAAAATAATTACCCATAAGAGCAATTACGGTTTTAAAATCTTGAAGGCTACTTAACATATCACGGGGTTTTCTCATATATCACTCCATATGATCGCTTTCTTGGTTCTGTCGACGCTGGCGAGGTGGTTGCCGTACGAATGCCAGGCTGTTGCTGTCACGGCGGACCTGGAGAACAGTCCATGAGACCTTCACAGAGCATGCAACAAATAAACCAAAAGCATGCAGCTATGCTGCTAGAAATAGCAGTAATATAAAGTAATAACCGCAAACAAGAAAACAGAAGAATTTGTTTACTAGGAAAAAAATGATATTGTTTTATTGAAAACAGAAAATGGTTTTGAAATTTATTGAAAAAATAATTCAGCAAAATACAATTTTGTTTTTTAATTAAAACAATTTCCCGAATTAACTAGAGTTTTATTATAAATTGAATTTTTTTTAATTCTGCTTGAATGGAAAAGAAAATATTATCATATTGCAACAGAAGATTAAAAGAAAACTGATTTAAAAATCATTCAACGTAATGCCAGAACTTGTTTTCTGACAAGCAGATTTTTTTCTCAAGAAGTGCAATAAAAATTAATTTCTTTACTCCACAATTGTTTCCCAAGGTTTATTTTAGTTTCGTTTTTAAACTTGTGCAAATTTTAATTAACAGAAGGGCTTCGAATTCAATTTGTTAAAATTAATTAATTTTATTAAAAAAACGCCAAACATTCGATTCTTTGTTTTGCTTTGTATCTGCAAGAAGTCAAATCGATCATATTCTCATAGAGAATAAACATAAAAATCTCGTAAGAAACGTGATAAGTTACAAGAGGGACAGACGCGAAAATACGGACTATTTTTTGGTCCTGTCAGACTTAGAACAGAAAGTGCCCAGAATGAGGAACACAAAAAATAAACAAAATGTGAAGGAAGAGCTAAAAATGTAGTTCAACAGAGAGCTCCAGGGCTTGGAAGCAGTAAATAGTATAGACCAACAATAGACGCAGCTAGAAGCAGTAACAACAGGAGTCCATGGGAACAAACAAAGAACAAAAAAAGAAAAACGTAAAGAATGTAAAATGTAAAGAAACAAATTAAGAATTAAATTACTGAGGGAAAATTCAGAAGAGAACAGGAAAGTACATGCAGAAATAAGAAAGGAAATAGGCAGAAAAAAGAAAATAGATAGAGGAAAAGCTACAAAAAATGTAAGACCATTTTCTAAAATTTTTACCAAAAGGCTAAAAGGTTAAAGGAGAACCTGGAAAATCATCAGTTAGAACCATGCTGTACAGACAGGAGAAACTGAGGGCAGATAGGAAAGATCGGCCAGATATTTTGAACAACTGTTAGTGGGAGATGAAAAAGTAGATGAGGAAACAGAAGCAAAAAGCATTGAACAAAACGAACAAAAGATAACAGATGAGGAAATTTTAGAAGAAATAAAGAAATTAAAATTGCAGGTGGAAATGGGATTGCAGCGGAGGTTATCAAGCATGGCGGAGATAAACTAAAAGAAAAGATATGCGAGATAATATGGAGAGTATGGACTAAAGGGGAAATGCCAAACGGATGGAACGTTGTGGTATTATGTCCTATCCACACCATATGTGGAAATTACAGAGGACTTTCATTGTTGGATGTGGTGTGGTATACAAGATTTTAGCAAGAATTGTAAGAAACAGACTGAAAAAATTCCTGGAAGAAATAGTAGGATTTAGAAAAGGAAGGGAGATAATGGAGAAAATATCTAAATTAAAGAAGGTAATGGATAAAAGTTATGAACAAAATCTGGGAGAAATAAAATATACAGGTCAATATCCAGCTTGCGATTACCAAATAAAATAGTAAACCTGATTAAAATGACCTTAGAAACCTCTGCAACAAAGTAATGATGGATATTTTTTAATTTGGTAATGGAAGAAATAGTTTAGGAGAGTAAAACTCCGTCAAAGACAACAAATTATTGCAAATGCAGAAGAAGGTGAGTAGGGACTCACCAGATCGAAAAGAGAAATGGAAAAAGCGTTTTGTAAGGGAGACCGCAGAGAAGTACGGATTAAGGATAAATGAAGACAAAACCAAGTATATGGTACTCAGGCAAGCACTCGAAGAAAGAAGGGAAAGAACGGTGACAAATAAAAACGAAGAAGAAAAGGAGGTACAAAAACATATGATAAGAGGAACTATAGTGGCAGAGAGCCTTAGTTCTACTCCTCCATTGTCCGTTCGTATTTCTCCAAATATAGTTCTCAATTAGGAAATTAAGGAAAAGGAAAATATAATTCTTAATGTTTTCCTCAGTAAGAAAACTACTGAAAGCAAAGGAAATATCTAGCGCAGCAAATATTAGAATATTCAGAACAGTAATACGGTCGACTGTAACATACAGGTGAACTACGTTTTTCTTCCACTTAATTTCCTAAATAAGAACAATATTTGGAGGAATACGAACGGACAAAGGAGGAGAAGAACTAAAGACGAGGTCAAAAAATTCCATGGTCATCCAAGGATATCTCCACACGTAAGAGCCCAAAGGACAAGACGATTGAGGCATATGGAATGCATGGCAAAGGAGAGGCACGTAGAAAGAGTATTGGTTGAGGGAGCAGGCGGGAAGAAAGGGAGAGGAAGGCCAATGAAGGAATGGTTGGATGCAGTCTTGTCAGACGTAAGAAAAAATGGAAGAGATCAGCTCAAAATCAGATTATAGGAAGAAGAATAGCAAATAAATAAGTATTGGGCTTTCAAGGCCTGTTGTGCTGTTATATGTATGTACAGGGCGAATTCCAAAATATAGTAACTTTTTGACGTCGAAGAATATTATTGGTGACATCTTCAGGATGATTCGTCTAATTTTGATAACTTCAGCAATCCACAGATTTTCTTATTTCTGCCTTTTTTTTTTTGTTTTTATCAAAAGCATTAAACGTTATCTATTTTCTTTGCCTTCTTTTTTAAATTTCTTTCATTTTTGTTTCTTCATTCTCTTTTTCTTTTTCCTTTTACATTCAACTTCTTTGCATTGAATTACAATTTATATTCTTCCGTGCGACAAATTTCGAATTAAATTTCCTTAGTCCTAATTTTTGATTATCAGACTCAAATGATTAATAAGTAAGATAGTTTAAATAAAAGTGCTATGCACACTTGCCCTCAACTCAACTTTTTTATTGCATTTCTATATTTTCATCAGAAATTCAAAACTTTCAATAAAAATGTGACATTTATACATTTATAATTCAACACAATTTGCTTTTCTTGCTAAATTACCGAACCGAACTCGCTGTATTTGTATTATTGTATTAAGTGGTCCTTCCTTTTCGAGAGAAAATTTCTGTTTACATTTAATAATCATTCAAATGATCATGTTCTTCGTTGTGTGGGGAAAATTTTAGAACCTTTCCTCTAAGCCAGTGGTTCGCTAACCTTTTTAAAGCGGGACCCCCTTCTGCAGTACTTCAAACTTCAATTAGCAAACAGCACGATTAAGTGACTGGGAACATCTGTTACCAAATAGCTCAATTTGTTCCTTTGACGCCATCTATTACCAAGTAACTTAACTTTTTCTTTGTTGCTAGCGCCATCTATTATTAAGTAATGAACTTTGTTATTTGCGCCATCTCTCACCAAGGAGCGCAATTTCTTTCTCTGTTTTTTGTGTTTCCGAAACTTTCCACCATATTCGACAGAGTGCAAGACGGCACTGGGGCCTTCTAGAAATTTCAATTTAGCTTTTTAGTAGCAAGTGTGAAATAAAAAACTCTATTATTTATACGTCAATTTGAATGAGCGAAAAAGCATATACGAGGTGTGTGAGAAAAGTAATGAGACTGATTTTTTATCTACCAAAGTTTTTATTTTTTTCAAACAAAATATTATCCCCTTTAAAGTAGTTCCCTTCTGCAGCTATACACGCGGAGTCGTTGTTCTCAGTCTTGGTTAGCAGCACTGAAAGGCTTCAACTGGTAGGGCCTTAACATGTCGGTCACATTCTTTTGAATGTTTTCCAGAGTATCAAAATGACATCCTTTTAAGACATGTTTCAATTTCGAGAAAAGAAAAGAGTCACAAGGACTCAGATCAGGTGAATAGGGGGGCTGGGGGACAACAGGAATGCCTTTTGAGGTCAAAAATTCCGTGATGGAAGTGGCCGTGTGACATGGGGCGTTGTCATGATGAAGCATCCACTTGTCTGCAATGTCCGATCTCACACGAATCACCCTTTTCCTGAGCTTTTCAAGGGCGTCTTTGTAAAAAACACTTGGTTTACAGTTTGTTCTTGAGGAACAAATTCTTTATGCACGATACTCCTACTGTCAAAAACGCAAATCAGCATTATTTTGATCTGGGATTTGCTCCTTCGAGCTTTTTTCGGTCGAGGAGATGTCTGAGTGTGCCTCTCCTCACTTTGCCACTTTGTCTCAGGATCGTACTCAAAAATCCAGGATTCATCACCTGCGATCACACGATTGAACAATTCGTGGTCATTGGCAATCCTCTCAAGATCAACGGATACGTTTCTTCGATTGTCCTTCTGCTCAGTTGTGAGGTTTTTCGGCACCATTTTGGCACAAACCTTTCGCATGTGCAAATCTTCGGTCAAAAATTGATGTACGGTGAAAGTGTTTAAGTTTAACTGGTCATCCATCATCCTCATTGGTAGACGACGGTCTGATCTCACAAGAGCCCTCACACGTTCGATGTTTTCGTCGGCTTTTGAAGTTGAAGGTCTCTCTGAGCGAGGTTTATCTTCAACGTGTTCTCGGCCTTCCAAAAATGATTTGCGCCAGCGAAACACTGTGCTCTTGATAAGGAAAGTTCCCCATATGCCTGTTTCAACTTTTCAAAAGTCACACTCGTGGATTCCCCAAGTTTAACACAAAACTTGATGGCATAACGTTGCTCTAAATTCCGCAGTTCCATTTTCGTAACCACAACAGAACACAGCTTAACTGATGACGCTCTCAAAAATCACGTGATGGCTGTACGGAGCTGAAACTCGGATTGAGCATCTGGAAGGGATGAACACACCTGTCTAGATAAGTAGAACAACACAGCGTTGCCAGATCGCTCGCAGTGTTGTCAGTCTCATTACTATTCTCACACACCTCGTAAAATGGCTCCAACTGTTGGCAACTTCTTCTTTCGAATAATTACGTAATAGAGATTGTATTAACAAACTTTTTACATAGATTAATTTTTTATGCAAACGTGATTGTATTTTTTTGAGCCAAATTATACGTTGTATACTGTCTTCCAAAGCCGTGGTTTCATGAAGTATTTCAATAAGGTTCATTTTATTACGAAGCGAACGAATTCATTTCGAAGAGAGTATACATCAACTCTGCCAAATTTTTAAATAAAATTATTAATATTATTAATGGAATTCTATATACATAATTATAAAATTGCGTTTGCGAAGGTCACATACGAAATTCATTTTCTACAAACAATAAATACAGCAATCAAACTTAAATTTGAAACGTTAGACTATTAGACGTTTTTATTAATTTATAATTCATTATTATTATTATTATTAAAAACAAAAAAACATGGTCACATATGAAATTCATTTCCTACAAATAATAAATTTTGCAATTAATCTTAAATTTGAAACGATTATTTGAAATAATGATTATTAAGACATATGGACTCATTTACAATTCATTATTATTATTAAAAAACAGCGTCATAAATTATTTATGACCTCTAAATAATTCATTTACTTTTTATATAACATTGTAATTATTTGTTGTTTATTCCATGCAGGCACAGAATCTTTTAACGAATATTAATGGCGTTCATATTTTCTGTAATGAAGAAGAATAAAAGAAAATAAAGAAACTTAAAACATTTAAAGTAAGCAACAAATATGTGATTTAAACTGAATTAATATGACCAATTTTTTACTGACTTTCGCTGATTTATTGGCTCGACGCTCTTAAGAGAGATACCCGGATTATTGTCGCCCTGAAAGCGGTGCCGTGTATTATAATTTAAAAACGAAGCAATAAATTTAACTAATTGATCTAATTTATCCAGTGTGTTTCGTTTGCCAACCAGTAGATGCATCCGTGCAATTTAAACAAGTCGTAATTTAAAACTTGTATGTGGGATAACTATGTTACAAATGCAAATAGAATAAAGTTGAAAATAAATAAACAAATCCTGCTCCGCTCGCTTTTCCTCGCTTTACGCCAGCGGATGTAAATATAAGAGGATTTGCGAACAACATTGCCATATGATTATCTCGACTAAAAAAATAAATAATAAAACTAATCAAATTTACTCGTAAATATTATGTCTGTATAATGAAGCTTAAAATGTATGGACATACCTACTACGTAAGTACAAAGTGATCAAATAAATTAATTAAAAATTAAAATAGAAATTACTTGTTTGTTGTTTTTGCTTGATATTAGAAAGTTACGTATAACTCCAAGTTATTAATTAGCATCGTCTTCTAAACAATTACAACTTGACAAAGTGCTAGCTGGTAGGATGATGAATGGAATGCACGTTTGTCTTTGTGTTTCCTATTAATACTGATTGCTAATGCAATCGGTAATGCAATAAACTCAGCATCCGTTCGAGTATCGCAATATCAATAGCACATTCGCATCTACTGTACATATACATCGACGTAACTAAAATATGATTCTGTTGGCCATTTACGTTCCGTTTTCACAGCGAAGATAAAATTAAATTTCGGTCCGGCAATAATCATTTTGCAGTACACTGCCACTTTTTCCCCTTTATCGATAAACGTGCTCAGGCAAACCTAATTATCTAAAAATTACCCACCTACAGCTTCGACGAGAAACTAATTTCAGTTTCGCGTAATAACAGTTGACATGACGCCAACCGAAAATAAAATGTAGTGGCGAAGAAAATAACGGTTGAAGTCGGGGAGCGCCAAGTATTATGGAACTTTTATGAAAATTGTCCGTATATTTAACAAGCAGGATGTATGTTCTAAAAGTTTTATAATTTCTGATATCCAACGAGGAAATGGGTACGCGGAATCCTTTAATATAAGCAGCGAAGTTGAACCACGCTGGCTCGTGACACCTCATCAACTTTAAAGTAACTAGCAGTATAGTGACTTTAAAAGAAATAACTTTCAGCTAAAATTCTGGAGAAAATAACATCACGTATGTGTATATGTATACCACGATAAAAATACGCACGTCTATATCAAAACCTGATATTATACAGGATGTTTCGTAACTTCATGAAAATAAATTAAATAATGAAAGTTTGCATGAAAATGAATACGAGGGCGGTCCAATAAGTACTTAGCCTCACCGCCCGATAGCACCACTATAGCAAGAGCAATTTTTAATCGCGTAGTACATTATCGTAGACAGCTACTGTCAAAACTTCAGCCGAATCGGACACGTAGTTTTGTTTTAACCGCGTGTGGAAGCGAGCGTGTCCGCGGATTTGAGAAAAATGGAAAAAAAACAATATCGGTCGGTGATTCGATTCTCGTTTTTGGAAGGGAAATCGCGCAGCGAAATCAAAGAGCGCTTGGATGCTGTGTACGATGACTCTTCTCCTTCGATGGCGACCGTCAAAAATTGGATTAACGAGTTTCAAACTGGTCGCAAGTCGGTTTTTGTTGAGATCCCGAAAACGGCTACCACAGAGGATAACGTAACAAAAATCCACGATCTCGTATTGGCAGACCGCCGATTGAAGGTGCGCGAGATAGCTGAGACAGTAGGCATCTCAAAAGACCGTGTGGGTCATATCCTGCATGAAGTATTGGGCATGAGAAAGCTGTCAGCGCGATGGATGCCGCGTTTGCTCACTTCGGACAACAAGCGCAACCGTGAGACCACTTCAGAGCAGTGTTTGACGATGTTTAAGCGTAATCCGAAGGAATTTCTGCGTCGTTTCGTGACCGTCGACGAAACATGGATACACTGGTACACACCAGAGACCAAGGAACAGTCGAAACAGTGGACTTCACCCGGCGAACATGCTCCGAAGAAGGCAAAGACTGTTCTATCGGCCGGAAAGGTGATGGCCACCGTTTTCTGGGATTCAAAAGGTGTGATCTACATCCTGGAGAAGGGCAAAACGGTCACAGGGCTCTACTATGCCGAATTATTGGGCCGATTCGACGCCGAATTGCAGAAAAAACGGCCCCATTTGGCGAAGAAAAAAGTGCTCTTCCATCATGACAACGCACCGGCTCACACCTCCGCCGTCGCCACGGCCAAATTGGTAGAATTAGGCTACCAACTGCTGCCCCATCCACCGTATTCTCCGGATTTGGCCCCGTGCGACTTCTTTTTGTTTCCAAATTTGAAAAAGTCACTCGCCGGGCAGAAATTTGAGTCGAATGAGGAGGTTATCGCCGCCACGGAGGCCTACTTTGCAGACCTCCAGAAAACGTATTTTTCAGACGGGTTAAAGAAGTTGGAGCATCGCTGGGTCAAGTGTATCGAACTCAAAGGAGATTATGTTGAGAAATAAATCACCACTTTTCCAAAATTTTTGTTATTCTTTTGTAGGCTAACTACTTATCGGACCATCCTCGTAGAATTTACCATTTTTTATCGAAGAAAGTGTTATTAAATTTTCTGGAGAATAAATAATTTTGTGGAACGGGTAAACCGTTTGAACGTCTCTGGTTTATGATGTCTATAATGTTTACGAAGAATATGAGTGATGTAATTTATTGTTAGTCATCGCCGGCCGGGCCGGGTAGTTTGAAGGTGTACGTTGAGGTGGTTTCACGGAAATTTACTGAAAAAAATGGCAGAATTTACAAATAGTGAGATTGTTGACATGATTCTAGTGTACGGTGAAAGTGGGCAAAACGCATTAGCGGCAATGCGTTTGTATGTACAGCATTTCTCAAGCCGACATTTGCCAACCACTGCCACATTTCTCTCTATTGTACAAAGAGCGAGGGATACTGGAAATTTAAGAGCACGTCGCGGAAGAGGTGGAGACGGCAGCGTCTACACCGCATCCTAAACAGAAAAGAAGAAATACTACAACTTATCGAGGAACATCCTTCGTTAAGTGTATGTGATATCTCGAGACAAATGGGTTTATCGTCCTCCGTTGTTTGGCGTATTCTTCGCGAACAACAATTACATTCGTACCATATTCAAAGAGTTCAGGCTTTGCTACCAGCCGACTATGCTCTACGCATACGATTTTGTCGTTGGTTACTGCATAAACAAGAGGCAAATGCGAATTTTGTTCATAATGTCCTGTTTACCGACGAAGCTATTTTTATCAGAGATGGGGTATGAAATTTTCGCAACATGCATTTGTGGGCTGAGGAAAACCCTCACGCAATTCGTCGCGGCCATTTCCAACAACGGTTTTCTGTTAACGTATGGGCAGGTATTCTAAACGGCCATTTAATCGGCCCATTCGTCTTGCCGAACCGTTTAGATGGTCTCCAATACTTAAATTTTCTACGAACTAATCTACCGGAACTTCTCGAGAATGTGAACTTAAATCTTAGAGCAACTATGTGGTTTATGCACGATGGCGCTCCACCTCATTTTCGACGAGAAGTACGTGCTCACCTCGACGAAATTTTTCCTGGTAGATGGATTAGACGAAACGGGCCTGTAAGGACCCGGAAAAATGCTTTGAGAATTGATAAAATTAATTTATCTCTCATTTTATTTTAATCAATTCATTATCAGCTCTGCTTGTTCTTAGAAAGAAGCCGGATGTTCGTATCGCTTTTACGAGCTTCGGATGCGATTTCAAATCAATCCTATCTGGTTTGATTCCGCAAAAGGTAAATCACGCCACAAAGCGTCTCTGCCCTTGAATGAGCGACGTGGGTAAAAATCAGTAAAAACGAGACGTTTACGCCATCTCGTATTGAATAAGTTCCGCTTAGAAGCTACTGTGGGGACCGTCTGAATTCAAATTCTTGCTGATCTCACAGAATTTCCCTCCTCTATTTTTCAGGAGGTGACGAGCCTTTAAGTAGCTTAAGCGAGGAAGATAAAGGAAGTTCCCGGTTATCTTTTGTTTGATCCGCGTTAAATCTCTCGTCGAAATTTTAATTTCTTTTTTCTAAGTTCGAGTTTTGATTTTTGTTACAAATTTTCCAAAAGTTTGTCATCGGTTTCGGTCTTGAAAAGCAGAAGCTTTTCCCGCGCAGTTTAGTGTTTTATCTAAATTAAATTCGTCGTAATCGAAATAAGTCTCGCAAAGCTAACTTTAGAGTGTATCCCCATAATTTTGGATACGAGAAAAAATCTCTTGATTCATCGCTGGTAAGTTCAATGTAATTCTTGTCATAAAAGTTAATTAACTAAAAGCATTTTTCTGTGTGAATTATACCTCTCTCCTTCTTGTCGAATTATATATTTTTTTTGTTGTCATAAATATTTTCAGATATTTTGTATTCTGTAATTTTCTTGATGTTTGTTCTTGTTGTAGTTTCATGTGTTTTAATGGAAAATTTCGTTATGCTTGTAAAATTTTATTTTAATATATATTTAATTTGTTAAAACGATCGAATTTTATTTAAAATCTTAAAGTAGTTTCTAGAGAATCTCTAAAAATAATTCGAATAAGAAGCTGGAGGAGAAAGATCCAACAAACCCAAAATAAGTAAGTCTGAGGGTAAAAAGGGCCAAAATTCAAATCAAGTCTAAAGAGAGCGGGAAGAACGATTGCTGGCTAACTTTTGGCTAAAACTGGAAACGCTAACAAAGCAGTCGCTTCTTGCGTCTCGATTTGGTTTGGAAAAGTTTTGGTTAAAAGGGTGGTAAAGTTTAGAAAGGGAGTTCAGAGAAGTCAGAATTTGAGACTTCTAATCTCTTTTAATTTTCACTGTAAAAGATTTCTATTTTAGAAATCGCGTGTTCTGGTTAAGAACTGTTTTGTTTTGACTGACTTCAAAATATAAACCACCCCTTTCTCCCATACTGATCAGGTGCTTACAGGCCGATCAGGTGGCCTGCGCGTTCACCTGATCTAAATCCGCTAGATTATTATCTGTGGGGGACACGTAAAAGCGTTGGTATAAGAAGAAGAAATCAATACGTTCCAAGAATTGAACGATCGTATTAGCGCCGCATTCCTCTCTGTTCGACAACAGAACATGTTTCATAACGCTTGTGAATCATTACTTCGCCGGGCAGATTTGTGTTTACGAGCGGCCGAGGGAAGGAATTTTGAACACTTATTGTGACTCAGCCGACACCGAGCCAGAGGTTCTAAACATTTGTCAATGCGTTATCAGTTGAGGGTAAGTTTTATTTCCGTTTTTATTTAGATGCATTTATGTACACATCTCACGTGCAACACGCCATTATTTTTTTTCACGAAGTTGCGAAACACCCTGTATTAATTAGCAAAAGAAATAGTTATATCATTCTTTTAATATGTTGCCATAAATTATTAAGTCTAAAAATAATTCGCTAGAATTTTCAAAAAAGTAGGCTGAAACTTTCAAATTTTTGGTTCCACTAGTCCATACAAGTCTCACTTATCTTCCTTACTTATGTCTCAAGAATTTAATTTGGACACTTCTGTAATTAAAATGTGCACATCACATGTATCAAATAGAAGCCAAAGCAGAATACAATATAACTTTGAGCGATTAGAATGGATTCGTGTTTGATTCCTTGGGAAACAATAAAACTCAGTGCTTCTCATCTACTCATTTGTGAAGATATCGTGTGTTTGAGTGCATAATTTCGCGTTTTACTTATAGACCGATCGTTACTGAAAAATAAAGCAAAGACATGAAAAGAAAACGTAAACGTAGAAAATGACTACCTATTAGAAGAGTGGAGTAAGCAAGCGAATAGGCGCACTAAATACAGTTTTGCTGAACTATTAACTATTATCTGTGGGAACTACTTACGTATGCTCCTTGAGGACTGTCTCAACCTTGGCGGTGTTAACGCCCCAAATAAACACGTTGCCGTCGGCGGATCCTACTGCTATGTACTGTCCATCAGGGCTGAACGTTGCTCGGGTCCAATCGCAACCCACTTTGAAGCCATCACAACTGGAAGAATGCGATATCATTCAGTTCTTAGGCATAATGTATGCTTATTACTAATACTGAAATATTAAAATGATTCAAACGTATCATCAAGAACGTATAAAACACTCTGTGAAGAGTAAATTGCTGCTTAGAATTTCTAATAAGGGTAATCGTTGGATTCACAGGGAAAAAGCAAACTCTTTAATAATTAACTATTACATTTTTTCTTGACAGATTGTATAGAGATGTTTTGCATTTTCTTGCCGGCGGCATTCAAATTATAACTCCTAATAATATATAGAGCAGGAGCACTTCTTTCTTTCTTTAAAATTATATTTCAAGTAATGAAAGCTTCCTAATAATATACGGAGTATATAAAGAGGTCGCTTTTTGTTTGATTAAAACCGCAAATATTTACATAGATTTTCAAACTGAATTGAGTTTGTAGCCATTTGACAACTCGGACATATCGATGGTAAGGCTATGGTAAGACTAATCAGGAAACAAATTCCATCTCTGCCCCTCGTATATGAAAATTAACGCAAGTGTCTAAAATTAAATTTCCACGTTATTTCAATTTTCTCCACAATAACGTAATCACTTGAGAGCAGCGCCGACGTGACATCGACGTGTGGATTTAGTTGCTGGGCGAAATACAAATGAAGCGCGGGGTTCGATTTTTGGTCCATTGCACAAAATAAGTAGTGAATTGGATTTTGCATCAAAATTAAAATCCGACGTACTCATTCGTAATTAACTCTTGCTGCCGAATAACAACAACAACAACAACGATGCGAGTACACAATCAGTTTTCCTTGATTGGAATTCAACAGATTATAAATAATTTTCGAAAAACAGGAAGGGCATCGCCGTAATGAAAAGAAAAGTCTTTGTGCGGTCCTCATTTAAACGCTTTCCCCAAAAAAAATTGACTGCGATTATTAAGGCTTACTCCTCCCTTTTCTTTGAATTATTTTTTCCGGGCGAGCGCATAGAAGAGTTTTTTTTTTTTTTAATTTCAATATGAGGGACTCAGAAATGAAAATCTCAGGTGTCATTATCGTAAGAATTAAAAGGAGGTACAATAAGTTCCGAGAATTCATCTTTGAATATTTCGGTACACAAAGAATACCTTTTCTAAGGCATTATAAGAGCGCCAATCTTTCCATTTGCTTTAAGAGCACCATCAGAGTTACAATTTTAATGATTTGCATTTTAATAACTCGCAGAGATGGAAAATATATAATATTTTTGTTCATATCGTTGTAACGTTGAAATTTCAGGTGTTGGGTAATATTTTAAGAGCCATAAAACCCCTTCTTGCCCTGAAAACTTTTTAACGGCAGGAAGTAAGTTTTAATCTGACGCTAGAATGGCGTCAATGTTCTAATAAATCATGTAGTGAGAAAAGGTAATTCATTTACTTACAAAATGCGTTAAACACTTAACTCCTCGGAGTGAGGAATTGGGTTAAGTGGAGAAGCCAACAGGTCCTCCAAGATAGCGAGATAAGACAGCGCTCGGGGCGAGACTGATATCGCCATAAAGTCATCGTTTTTATCTTATATCATTAATCTTGAGCCAGTCAACATTTACGCGACCGAATCTGAGCCAGACAAGTGTATTCGCAAACTCTTTATGATGAGTAGATAATGGACACGGCTCTCCACTTTGACCGTCGGTCAACTTTTCGACGGTAAATATGTCACATAAAAATACGTCATAAAAGCTCCTTTAATGGCCTCTTACTGTTACAGTTCATACATGGCTTTTATTGTTCCCCAAAGAGGAGCATTCGAACTTCGGCAAATAACTGACTAACAATGCCTTTCCTCTTCTCTTCGCCTGTTTTACACATGTATGGGGATCAGGATTTAAAAAATTCTCGAATTCGAGCGAATAACAACGAACATTTTAATTTTTTTCCTTTTAACAAGTGTCAAGTGATTCAATTTAAAGTCATCCTCAGAAGCTCAAGGAATTAAAAATCTTAGCTTAGCTAGATTCAGAAAATCTGAGATATTTTGATGAAGACTTTAATTTTTGTAAGTTTACTAAACTTGTGAAGTTGTAATATTAATTTGGATGACGTAGTTGTACACCGGTGTAAAATTTGATAGAGAACGCTAATATATTTCACTTAAATAATAAACTTTTACTATCGGGATATCACATAAAAACGTCCTTCGACATGATAGATTTATTTTTATGCTGGCTATCGAGTTTTATTGGTTTCGGGGATCTTGCAAAAGCATGTATCGATCAGGCGACTTATACCAGACTTTAACTGAAATCGTAATGCATTATAATACCTCGTAATATTCGTACTGTAGACGTCGTAAATTTCCGATGGAAAACTGAAGCATAAAACCGAAAATTCATATCGGTATAAAATGAGCTGACTGGGAGGTATTCCGGAAAGTTCATAAAATTGCCATACTATCTTGCTCCTCTTTGAAATTTCGGTAGGTAGATACGCTCAATCGTTCCTTAATCCTGACGAAATAACGACAATTCGCTTTGAATCGTTATCTGAAATGCGCCGTTATCGAACCAGAATATCGCACCCTGTGATGTAGTCCCGATCTGCCCGTAATGTTGCATTCAAGCGCATCGGCAAAATCCAATAAACATCTTTTAAACAACTTATTCCGTCATGCCAGACGTACACTACGCGAAATAAATTCGTTTTTATCTCCACGTTGGATTTTACATTAGCTAAGGCGTGCACGAACTTTATAGCATGCAATATTTTTTTGGGGAAATTTGCTTTGATGTTGTTAAAGACGTTTGTAGCATTTTTTTTTTAATAAATAAATAACTTATACATCTAAAGCTGCACTGAAAACTGAATCCACAATACATTTCTTCCCTATTTCGCAATATTTGATGGCAAATAGGTCAGTTTCTATCCTTACCTTGGATAGCGAAGATGTAAAAGCATTAACTATCAAGATTAGTACGAAAGGGTACCCAGAAATAATCAAAATGTGTTTATAAAAAGCCTCTAAGAATTCTCCATTGGAAAAGTACTTCGAAAGTTGTCAAAACACCTTTGGAATCCTTCCAACGTTTTTTTCATCATATTTGCAAAACACTGCTACATGCGAAAATATAAAAAGAAGTTGCCCGGATTGAGGTGAAGGAGGAAAATGGTCGTGCCATTTCCTTCCCCATATGGAAGCGTTGTTATCTCTTTTTGTATCAAAATAAAAAAAAGCAAAAAGCGTCCAAATCTAAGCAATGGAAACTCTAAAGCCAGTTACGGGTATTCCTTTGTTTTGATTGTGTTGAGTAAATAAACAAGTCGAGTCAAGTGTTAAGTCCGTTTGATATCAAAAATTATGGCTGTAAATCCTGAAACAGCGGCTGGTATGGTTGCATTACTTCAAGACGGAAGAAGTGAGCGATTTGTTGCCCGCCAATGGAGTATCCAACACTACAGTCCATCGTATTTTTACATGCGTTTTGGAAACCGGAAGTAATAATAGCCGACCTGGAACTGGTCCCCAACGCAAAACTGACGCTCGTGATGACCA
Organism: Serrognathus titanus; assembly: GCA_039766575.1. Classification (NCBI taxonomy): domain Eukaryota; kingdom Metazoa; phylum Arthropoda; class Insecta; order Coleoptera; family Lucanidae; genus Serrognathus; species Serrognathus titanus. The sequence goes on from CM077912.1 coordinate 75,739,964, forward strand.
TTTCATCATCTCACAAAGTTTGCGAGATCGTCGTGCTACAGGTGTAGAAATCAGAAATCGACTTCATCTCGTCAGGGATGTCAACATAAGCGAACGGACGAAGAGTTGGGGACGCAAATCTCAAAAGTTGCAGACCTGCAATAGGCCCAGAACTTCTCAGGTGTCATCGTGCAGCGCGACTTCAGTTTGCCAGAAACCATGAGCACTGGGAAGAAAACGAATGGGGGCGCGTTTTGTTTACAGATGAGTCTAGACTTTGCCAGCGTTCTCCAGATGATCGCGAAATAGTATGGCAAAGCAAATAGAGCGATTTTCTGAATGTGTCTTTAGCCCTAGAGTCAGCTACCAACGAGGTTCAGCTATGGTGTGGGCTGGAATTTCTCTGGAAGCCCACACAGAGTTGTACATGGTTCCAAGAGGCTCCTTAACAACTGTCATGTACATCGAAGAAGTTCTGCAAGATTTTGTTATCCCGTATGCTCCTTTTGTTGGCGATAACTTTCTATTGATGCACCTCACACCGCTGGAATTACTCGATAGTACTTAAACGAAGTTAACATCCCTGTTATGGAGTGGCCAGCGGCGAGTCCTGACGTAAATCCAATAGAACATGTTTGGGACATGCTTGGGCGCAGAATTCGAAATCGTGTTCCCGCTCCTTTAGCTTTGATTGAGTTACAACAAGCTCTTTTAGAGGAATAGGCAAATATTCCTCAAGATGCTATTCGACACTTGATTTTAGGCACGCCAAGAAGAATGCAAGCAATAATTCGGGTACGTGGCGGCAACACACGTTATTGAAATTAACGTTACGTCGTTTGCCTATAAAACAAAATTGTGCTTTTTTTCGTCTTTTTTTTTCATTGTACCAAAAACAGTTTGCGTTAAATCAATGTTCAATAAGTTTTTAAAATTACTTACAACAACTTGTTATATTTGTATTCAAACTATAATACTAGTAAAACTTTATAAAAATGTTAAGAAAATGCAGGTGCTCCGTTTTCCGTGCCGGTGAGTGTATAAATCCTGATGTCTCCTTCGCATAGAATTACGCAAGTGTTTTAAATCTTTCAATTTTGGGGTGGAGCTGCTCAGGTAGAGCAAATTTCAGTACACAATCCACATTGATTGTTGTTTTGATCCAGGATTGCAGCTCCCATCATCTTGAAAAGTAATTGGGAGTTAGCTGGCACACATTCTTCTTCGTCATTTCATGTTCAATTCCTCGGCCATAATTCATTGGCCAAGTTACCTGACAATATTTACTTCCCCCTCAACAATCTTATCACGTTTTTTTTTCCTCCATTCAGCACGTTTATGGTTGACTTCAATAAAGTTTATCCACAAGCGATATTTTACTACGTTTGGAGCGAAAGCTCTCGTAAACCTGTTTTCACCACGAGATTGTAAATGCTTGGTGGCCCCAAACAGGAAACCGAATTTTACACAGACTCCTTACTACGCCATTTAAAACACAGCGATTCGTCGTTTGACAATAAGAAAAGTTCAGTGCCCTGACCTGATGTTAGAACGCTGTATCTCCATGGGCTTTCCCTCCACAACTGAATTTCTGTTATTTTTGGGTATCACGTCGTATATCTTTACAAAAAAATCTAATAATTCTAAATTTAGAGCGTAAGGAAGCTATGGTATATGACGGGATCTACAGTTATTCGTAAATTAGTGCTCAATATACAAACATCGGAAAGATTATATAGGGTGTTTCAGTAATGATGAAACAAAATATTTTAATACAATTTTTGCAATCGGAGCAACTTGAAATTTGCATTAATTGGAGTCGAACGTTTTTAGAAATACTGTAGCGATTTAAATCTCTGTGTCCGTGAAACAAAATGAGCGATTTAAATTTATTTATGAATGGCACACGGCTGCAGGAAGGCAATAAATCTATCGTAAACAAAAGAATTTATGAGAGGCTATTAATTCTGCCCTTGACCGCAAGACGCGTTAAAGGTGAAAACTTTGAAAGAACGTGCATTTATTAGCGTGCGTTTTCGTCGCACTGACATTTATGCAAACCGTAATTACATCAAATTTGCCCAGTCTTAATAATGTACGATAATTGATGCTTGTAACGGGTTTTTATTTATTCCTATATCCAACGTGTACACAACTATGTATGTTGGGGTCATTCTCAATCATATTGAGAAGCTCTTCTTCTACGTTTGCAACGTGAGGTGGCCGCACCACGCCCCTGACTCCTTGTTCAGGTAAAAGAGAGCCTGTGTCGCGTACTCGCTGAGCTACTCTAAAAAACGTATGATAATGCGGATGTCGTTCACGATTAGGAAATCGTTCCGCGTACAGACGTGCTTCCAATCGCGCATTTCCCCGACATTCCCCGTATAACAAATGCGTATTCTCTAAACGTGAAATCGCTCATCGCAAACACACCAATTTATACGCAAACACACTTACATACACTAATAAACTTAAAAATGAAAAGTATAAACTATACCAAATTAACGGAAATTATGCTTGGCTCCTTACTGCAACGTTAATAAGAACGGACTAAATGTATTTCATCATATCATCTGAGGCGCGACATTTAATGGGGCAATAAAGCAATAAACCGATTCTTTGAACGAGGTTAAGGCAGGTTAAGAATTCTATTCGTCCTCATCTATTGTACGTTTTAAAAATATACGATTCTCCTCTCCCTTCGTTTTTCTCAAAATTTATTCGATTAAAAATTTTTTTTTTATATAGAAAACTTTTATTTGTTTTCACGTTATCTACCGTCATACCGAGTTTGGTGCATCTTCATTGAAACAGGCTGTAGAGACTTACCTAAACGTAAGGACAACTTGGTTCAGTCTGAGATCTAGTAGTTTGAGAGTATCATCTCTAACGCAAGCTACCAGATATTTTGCATCTGAAACAAAATTATAATTATTATTTTTCCTCAAATAAGGTAAACGCCAATTTCTTTTCAGAAGAAACTTGAGATCGATTATTAGTTACTCCGAAGAAAAAGTTTCAAATTAACACAGAATATCACGATTACTGTAATTACAGCGAAGAAAAGAAAAAGTTTGGTTCACGTTGTCAATTTATTCATAAATTATTAGTTATAAATGAAGCAAATTAATTAAACCAAATAAAAATAACTAATTACAATAATAAGCGACTAATTATATCTGTACTTTCCACTCTTATTTCATTTAAATCACTATGAAAGGAAATCTTATCTGTTAATTATTGCATAATAAATTAATATGTCAGTTTATTTTTACGGACACTTGGATTTAGGGCGTGAGAAGGACAAGTACACGCACGTTTTGTTAACATTTATAACTAGCCACCGGAGTATGTGAAAATCTCACTTCCCTGTCCTTACGTACGATTTAATTATGCAAACTATTTCATAATGAACACAAAAAAAAAGCTGACCAGGATGTTTTTCTGCGTGCCAATACAAATGAAATTAATGCATTACAGATACACACACGACATTCACTTTACAGTTAATGAATTAGTCAGAGTGCTTTTATATATGAGAATCTGTGTTGCAAAATAGATTTAATTACACCTATAACAAGAAAACTATTTCCTACAACAATAAATACCGCCGTTTAATTTAATCGAACGATAGATATTGAGGCCTAGTAAAATAAAGATGGCCGATAAAGCTGCGGCTGCAGTTTCTTGCCAATAAATAATACAAGATTCAGGAAACACGATATTGCAAGCACAATGAATTCTCACATACCCAGTATAATGTACAAGTGTATCTGATCGAAAGGAAGAATTGTATCAATTTGTGTGGCGTTTAATGATTTGTATTCCAGACACAATGAATATTTTCCAAAAATATTATTCCTTGAATATTTTAATTAAAAAGTTACTGCTGCAAAAATATTTCTGAATCTTCCCAGCGATTCATTTCCTCAAGCTATAACTAACATTCTGCGTTAGATTAACATTACTGTTCGAACTTCAAGAACGTTCGGTATTCCAGAAGTTGTTTAAAGACATAGTTATTGTTACGAAGAAATCAACGACAGACCAACCGTTCATTAATGGAATGAACTAATTAATTGATGTATCTTATACGTGTTACATCTATACACGTGGAATCAATTCAAAGAGAATTTCCTTGTTGCTAGAGTACTGTTTAAATATTTATAGAAAGATTATACAGGGTGCTTCACAAACCTAAACATAACTTAAATTTTCATAATTATGTAAAGAAAATCAATGACATAAGCAAATGATATTGCATTTTTTAAACAAGAAAGAGAATGGTAGGTAACAGAAAGGAATATAGGAAGACTTGATGCCTCTGCGGAAGATATGGGGAAAAACATACAAATGAACAAAAGTATATAAATAAGGGCAGAGTGTTGTTGCTTTAATATACACATCACTTTCGTAATCGTCTCAGAAAGGTACTTATTTTTACCATGAAATTAAAACATTTAATATATGCATCAAAACGGTTTCTGTAGTTGATACTTGTAACCACTTATGTAAATTTCGCTAAGATATGTGCAATAATTGATATTTAAGTATCACACAGAAATCTAGGATGTATATTTTAGTATTTATGCTGTCAATAATTTACAAGTACAAGAAAGTTAATTACAATGTAACATCATTATAATTATTTATTAGACAGTTATTACCAAGAGTCAAATACGTTAAATCGATTACGCTTTTCTAAAATAAACGAGCATTTAGTACTTGCGGATATTTAAATACATAAGTGAATGTATTAAATGAGGTTTCCATGCAAGGAAAAAAAAACTCACCTCTGGTGAGATCTAGGGAAGTCACTTTGCCATTCAACACAATGTCATTGGGGCCCGATTCGGATCGCGTATCCCAGAAGCGGATGCGTTTATCAAAGTGTCCGCTAATGATCGTAGATCCAGATCCGTCTGCAGTTACGAGGTCGTTGCAGCTCGAACCGGCGAATTTAGTCTCCGTACCTGTAAAGAGGAGAGACTTGCAATTATTATGAAACACTTATTTAGAAGCGATATAAATTTCTGGAAATTTCAAGTTGCAACTTTGTGGCCGCTTTAGTAGGCAAACTGGGGCAAGCTGCGAGTGCTTGCACACATAAATCCAACGCTAATGCATACCCCGTGTAATTGTACCACATCTCGAAGAGTAAAAATATTCTGCTGCTTTGATCCGATTTATTTTAAGCTACTTTTAAAACCGTGTCATACAACTTCCTGATGTTCCTTTTTTTCTTTTTTATTGAAAAGTTGCTGAATAGTGTAGTACCCAGCTCGTTTTAATTAAAGGCCTAAATTAAGATCAAAGTTTTTCTTTGAGGTAATTCAGCTGCTTTAAGTTTTACGTTCACTTATAAATTTCTGATCTGAAATGATATACAAAAAAATCGTTGATTGATGAACTAATAAAGACCGACCCTGCCGATATTATAACCAGCGAAATTCCGAGGGGTTTTGGAAGTTTCACACAAGAGGAGCAAAAATATGCATGAAATAGTAAAAGCCATATAAGACTAAATAAAATCCGGTAGGAAGACACGTAGGTTATCGAACAACATGTCAAACATGTCGGATGGCCTTCGTGTACATTTCATTTCTATTATTTGAAAACTTTTAACAGTAAAATAAATTAACAACGCAAATCCCCATCAAAAATTAATAAAACGTTTGAATTGTTTCATTTATACCAAAATTAATAAACTGAATATCAATTATCAAAACTATTGTTGTTTTAGCAACAACATATCCAGGAAAAATCACAACATATTTAATTCAAGCGCACAAATATGCGCGGTTTAATTTACAAGCGTGCAATTTATTAACGTGCATTTCCTTTTGCAATTATATTATGCAGGGGAAATAATACCAACTGCTCGTTGGTGGCACGCTCTCATCGAAAACTCCGAAATGAAAAAGTATAAACACAAAGTCAATAAAATAATTCAAATGTAGCGGCAGCACATGGGGTAAATTTTAATTGCGTTTCTCCGCAATAATTAAATCTGCGAACGTCTAGCGCATACTAAACACAATCATTTCGGTTACTTTAATGAGTTTAAATTCCTTGCTCAAAACATGATTACAGTTTACTACTTTCATTTGAATTTAAAAATTTATTGCTTCGTGTTGGTGTTTGCAAAACAATTTCTGGAAAAATCTCGAGCTTTACCACGAGCTTGCCCGCGCGCATAGAACTGGTCTTACGTATAAATGAATGCACTTTTAAAGATCTTATGTTATCTTCAAGTCGATAATTTGATTTCATACATTATACATGTACTGCGGAATGTATTTAGAAAATGTATCGACTCCAAACTGATAGGAAGCTTTCAAACACCGGAAGATGTAGATTAGGAAGATTGCAGAGCTGTTTGAGTAACTTCTAATTAAGTAAAACGCATTAATAATAAGTATAATGAGTGATGCTTAGTTAAAAGCTGAATAATGATTCGTACTGGAGCATATTTTATGAGCAACATAACAACCAAGAATGTGCAAATCTCGATGATAAGCCTCCGGATAATATGCAACGATTTTACGAGTAAAAAATTACTAGATACACATTTTTTTTTGGAACACCTGTATGTATGCATACGTGTTGTGAGTATGTGACGAAATGCAACGAAATTTTAGCAACTAATTTAAAATGCACATCATGCCTGTCATGTCATACCCGTATTTACAGAATATTGATTCATGAGAACAAGTATTCATTCCAGCTTCCATCACTGCTGCCAACAGTAAAATAAACAATAGTACAATCGAGTAAAAAAAAGCGGGAGCCTTTTATTTACTTCGTAATCTAATTCACTTTGCCTGTTAGTTCGCCGTTGAACTAATGAAAGTTTTCGTAACATGTTTACAATTGCATTAGAGAACAGTTATCTGAAATTAAATTCCTCTCTGTATTCTAATTTACAATATAATCATTCCGGCTAATAACATATGGTGAGTCATAATATATTGTAGTCGGGGAATAAAATTTTAATGAGCACATAATTCACTTTAAAATGTTGCGGCTCTTACGAAATACCCCGACAATGGTTAAATACTTGAATAAAGAAGGAGGCCTGATAAAGTTCATTGTGTGAATACGTTTCGGGCGAATATTACAAAGATAAATCGAATGAAAGTTCTGCTCGAAACAAGTTCTGACTTCTGAGTGAATTTTTAATACTCCGCCAGCCAGGTTCCGCCGATTCAATATTTAAGCGCGCTTTCTTTTAGAAGTCGCTAATAATAAAGCATCTGCTAAACAACTTTCGCAACTCACACTCTCTATGAATTTTTAAATTAATTTCTTTTTTTTTTTTTACAAAAACGATTAGACTTTACAATTCGTTATGAAACAATGAATTGGCTTGAGCATCCCGCCCGCCATTCGTGGCCCACAGAAATATACAAACTCATTTGCGTCAAGAATAATTCAATTTTGCATAATAAAGATTTATTTCGGGACGTCATATTGAAAATATGAAACCATTAATTTCTTTTTCAGAGTGCAGTACAGAAAGAGCGGCATGCAGAATACAGATAAGTGCTGAAAAATGTCGGCTCATAATTTAATTTAAAATCGATTTAGCGAAGTTTAGTGACGCGGCGGTGACAAGAAAATTTGTGGGCGACTGACATCGGTTTCAGAAGGAGTGGAAGGAGACACGTTCGACAATGACAATAACGCCGCCAACTTTTAATCTTCCACCGAATAAGGTGAAATGAAGTGCCCCATAAATTGTTAACGACTTTTTTACTGTACCTCCCTTAATATTAAATTTGACATTCTATGCCCGGTATCTGTTTCTGAACATTAATGAGGCATAAAATTACAACGACCCCTGAGAAGGAGCAGACGCAATAGCAACCACCAGATGCCCCCACGTAGACATAGGTAGCAGCTATATCCACTCTTAAGATATCTTCCGAGGGTCGTCATTTATGGATATAATAAATTAAATATACAGACAGCCCTTCGTACTCCTGCAGGAAGCTTAATATTTTTTTCGGCTTTACACCTTCGTGGACCCTCTTAATTATTTACAACTTTTAGAATAATAAAATCAAAAACGTTGATACTTACAGGCTCTACTTCTGAGATCCCAAATTTTTAAAGTACGATCGTGACTTCCGGTGACCACCCTAGAAGGTTCTCCGAGAAATTTCGCCGCCATAACTTTACCAGAATGTCCGGTGAGCGTGTGCTGAAACGAAAAGGCGATCATAAGAAATCGTATTATTTGTAAGCGGCGGCGTATGTTTAGCGCACAGCATTCTTCAGGCCAATTCAGCAATGCTGCTGACAGTGACAAGTAGATCGCCTGAAAGATTGGAAATCTGCTGGATCACGATCCGTATTGCTGTTTAAAATAGAGCACGTCCAGAGGGCGTGAACTGTGATTTAAAGCATTACAATTCTGGGAGCAGTATCGGAGTACTGTATTCGCATCGTGACACTTTACAATACATTTTTTTTCCGTCGATGGAACGTTAAAGCGCCCGTTTAATTTGCTACCGAAGATTTGTGATACCAGTCTTTTCGTGCAGCTAGAATCGATCTTATGAATCTAAAATATGCAGCTTTTAATAACGATTTCTCAAGTTAATAACCGAAGAAGATTCAACGATGAATTGGAATATTTGGATGGTCATTAAAGAAAAATGTGCGATCGTAAGAATCTAATTGAATATTAGTTATTTACTCAACGAAACGATGAAGTTCGTAGAATAAAGGAAAACATACTTAACATGTCATTGCCGTACTTATACAGCTCATAACTATTTTTAGCAAGAATTTGCATTCAAGTGCAGAAAAAGAATAATAAAAGAACAAAGTATAATTTATAAATTAAAAAATTGCAGAGTTAATAATAATAATAACAACATAACATAACATAACAAAATTCAGTATTAATTGAAGGGTTTAATGTGAAACAATGACGAGCCACATTTTTTCAAATAAAATAAATATATTTTTTTATATTTTAAATACACCTCATATCCTCCGACAATAAATTAAACTGTTTCGGTATTATATAGGATGATTCACGACTGAGTCCCAGAAGGCATTCTTGAATAAACCGATAAAAAACCTATGAAAAGAATTAAATAATAGGTTATGAGAAAAATCTTAAAAAAATTCTTTGGGAAAATTTATAATTAATTAAAAATGACTCCAAAAAGCACGTTACGCCAATGTGTATGGAGTTCGTCGCAATCGTAAGTTTTATGATATCATGCTTTCGTACGTTTTATTGTGTTTATTACCCAGAACAATAAAACTATAAAAGTTAACGGTGAAACTTATTTAATAGAGGGAACGCCGCTGTAATGATCTGCCTCAAACGTTTAAATTCATCCGAGCATTTATTAATTTATTAGCACGAAGACGATGACCTGCGAACGTCACTCCGCTGTGACATTTAAATCAGATCCGACTAAAATCAGTTTCAACAAAAGACAGTTACCCCGAAAGAATTTAATTCATGAAACACCCTGCATTACGATTGTAATGCTGGATGTTTTATGCTTTAAATTGCGGTTGTCGTACTATGAAATAAGTAAAAAAATAATTGTGATAAATAACTTCAAAATCCCGGTTTTATCTGTCAAAGCAGATGCTCTAACTGAAGACCATTGTTATCAATGCAAGCTATAGCCCATTTTCTCAAGTTTTTCCTTACACGTTCGAAAGAATCAAGTGTATTTCGAATCACTTCAGCAGCAAGTTCGATGCGTTCATGCAATTCCTGTACAGTATGCACTGGGGTTTAAAAGACAACCTGTTTCATCCACCGCCACAAAAAGAATTACAGGAATTTAAGTCTGGAGATCACGGGCGCCAAAATACTGGACCATAGCATCCAACCACCTATTATTGTATTTAATGTGTAACTACTCTCTCACAACACGAGATGCATGAGGGGGTGCTCCATCATTAAATACCACAAATCGCGTCATACAGCTAAAGACATATAATAATAATAATAATATAATATATTTATTGCTTCTCTTGAAATTACATTCAAATAGCAAGAGATCAGTTACAAAAAAGCGCCTTAGAAAAATAAATTACAATTCGATGTCTAAATGAACATACAACTGATCTTCCGTGCAAATCAACATATCAGTTAAATGAACATAAACCAGTCAGCGTAAAAAAAAGAAAGAGAAAAAGAACGGTAAACTCTAGACACCTCGCTACGGAAAGCATTCATAATGAAGAAAAAATGAAAGTTACATAATAATGTGGATATGTTGGCAAGATAGTTTACTTAAAAAAACATAAATGTTTTGACTCATTAATAACAAAAGAACGAAGGACACATCATCTAATAGTAGCACAAGATCTTTATTTAAAAATTCTAAATAATTTATGGCATTCTAATGCTGCGGTAAAATGTACGGACCGATCAAAACAATACCAGCCCCCATAAAATTTGCCGAAAATTGCTGCTGGTGGTGGAATTCCACTGTAGCGTGTGGATTTTCGTCACTCCATACGTGTGTATTATGAGAGTTTCGAACACCATCCCGAGTAAAATGAGCTTAATACCACGTTTAAAAGTTCGTTGTTTTGGTCAAGTTTATTTAATATCCACTGACAAAACCTAACACGATGATTTGCACCTCCCAACTGTAATGTTTGTACTTTTTGTACACAGTATGGATGCAGTCCCTGTTGACGGAGAATCCTCCAAGCCGTCGATTGAGAAACTCCAGCTTTGTATGCCAATCTTCTAGTACTCAAGCTGGGTTCTTCGGCGGCAATATTCAATATATTTATCTCAGCATCCAACACTCATGGAGTTGTCTTTGGGCCACGACCACTTGCAGGACGAAAATGTCCGTGATCACGTAAATGTTGCACCACCGAAACAAAAGTGCTCCTTGCGACACTTGTAAACGAAATCTTTCGATCCACAAATGACGAGCGCGACGTGCATTTCCTAATGCTTCGCCGTATATCATCTGATTGTAAGTAACTAGTCAACTTCGAGAACTAAAGAACGCAATATTTTTTTTCTTTTGTTTCTAGAAGAAAATGTTACACCCCAAATTCTCTAGCCTTAAAATAAACTGATTCGATATTATACAGGTTGGTTCACGATTGATTGGATTTTTTTTCTTAAGTTCCAGAAGGCTTATACATACATTCACCGGCACAAAAAGCGACTCACTTTGAGGTTTGTGCGACAATAAATTTTTATATAATTTTCGATTGATAATTGTTATTTATAGTTTTCTTGGTTAATGTACAGCTGCGGAATCATAAAGCGGGACAAGTCTTATAGCAAAATTTTGTATTATTTCGATAGTGTTTAATTTTTTCTTATTTATACGATAAGATTTTTACCATTTTATATTATTTAATTATTTTATGAACCACAAAGGTTTCTAAGTTACCATATAGTTACCACAATTAAACTGACATTATACTGTCCCGCTTTATGATCAAATAAGGCTAAAAATAAATAAAACAAACAAGATTTTAATAAAAGTAATAAAAACTGCAAAATTGATGAAATTGTAACTTAAAGAAAAATGCTATTTTTAATCTTCCTAATCAATTAATATAATAATAATAATAATAGTAATTAAGGTAGCTTCTTGCCCGGTGAAATTGTTTGATAAATTATCTCAAACGGACACTGGAAAATGGCACAAATGCTCAACGTTTCACTATCGCTTGATAGCTTCTATCTATTACCAGATCAATATAAGCAGAGTAAATTTTAGATTTCGAAACAAATTTAGAAGCAAAGGCGAGGTTCAGATTAGCAATAATATATCGCCATCTGCTCTACCACCTAACCTTAGTTAACTAAAACTAAATTTAGACCTAAACTAAACTACACTAACTAGATTAATTAGAATTTATTTGATAAGTAAACAATGTAAGTTGGCAGCTGTAACGGTGTATGAGTTAAAATAAATAGAATTAGCATGAAGATGAATGTTTAGATTTCAGGCATGACTCATATTTTCCAATGAGAAAAAATATAGTTATAATATAGTGATCATATAATTATTAATAATTAAAAACCAATTAGTGTTGATCCTAACATGTAGGGATACCGCCATAGCAGCATTCGGCATCTCATTCAGATAGGAATTGCTCCATAATTCTATATATTTAAAATGTTTATGGGTCAAGCATTTAAGGTCCTTTATGAGATAATTGTAAAAATCTACGATTTGGTACGAGAAAGAATATTTGAAAAATTGCGTACGGTGTCGAGGAGGCGTAAGGAGTCCCTGAAATCGCAGATTAAGACTATGAACATCTGAACGATAAGAAATCAGTTGATAGAGATACGTCGGACATATGTTTAATATGATTTTGTGAAAGAGGCAATATTCGAGTACGTTCCATGTTAACCCACCTGACAATTTTGAGCGTGTGACTAATTTTGTCATATTTTCTTTTGACAAAGATTAGTCTAAGACATGAATTCTGTATTTTCTGAATTCGATTTACATTAAATTGCGTCAAGTGAGGACCATACACCGAATCACAGTAATTTAGTTTACTTAGTACACGTGATCTGCAGAGCATCGCTTTAGTATTTTTATCAAGAACGTGCCGATTATTAAATATAATTTTAAGATTCAAATATGCAGTTTTTAGTAAATGGTACACGTGCTTATCAAATCTTAAATTTGCGTCTAAGTAGACACCTAAACTTCTGATACTAGTTTGTGACTGGATTTCAGTATTATTAATTTTCAATTGCATTTTATTAATAACTCTTTTGCGATGAATTTTTGGACCAAATAGTATAGCAGTCGACTTCGAGGGATTTAGAAACAAAGAGTGTAAAAGTGAGTTTTTGTAAATCTTATCTAAATCTGAATAATTTTTAAACATGCATCATCAAGGTCACGAGGAGGAAAAGAGAAGTAAATTTGGGTGTCATCTACGTAGAAATGTGAATTATGTACAATATCTAGCCTAATCGTTTTTAATTGTCAAGTTGATCCCATTCTTGCTGAAGCGCCATTGATAATTCTTTTAGGGTAGCTGGGGCGGGGACGCGAACTCTAATATTCCTTCCTCACATGTCCCAGACATGTTCCATGGGATTCATGTCGGGACTTCTCGGGGGCCACTGCATTCGGTTAACACCAACAGCGTCAAAAAATTCATTAACAACTCTGGCGACATGTGGCCGTGCATTTTCGTGCATCAACATAAAATTGTCGCCAATAAAAGGGGCAAAGGCTATCACATGATCTTGAAGAACATTTTCAATGTACCTCTGAGCGTTAATAACAACTCCCCTATTTATTACAACAAGGTCTGTACGTGCGTTCGCAGAAATACCGCCCCACACCATAATCGAACCTCCGTTGAGAGATAGTCTGGAAACAATATTACATTGAGAATACCGTTCGCCGGTTCTTCTCCACACTCTTCCACGACCATCTGGCGCTCGTAGGCAGAAACAGGACTCATCAGTGAAGAGTACTTGAGTCCACTGCCCCATATTCCAATGAAGAAGTTCACGAGCAAATGCAAGTCTGCTTACTCTATGCTGTGTGTTAAGCTTTGGGCCATGTGCAGGTCTTCTTGCCTTTAAATTAGCTTCATTAAAGCGTCTTCTGATCGTTCTGTCACTTACATGCACATCTCGAACCTCTGTAAGGCGATTTCTGACTTGAACAGCAGTCAAATTCCTGCTGCGAAGAATCGTTAGGGTAAGAAAATGGTCATCTCTAGCGCTTGTACATCTTTGATGACCTGTTCCAGGGCGTCGATTGTAAGATTCAGTTTCTAAGAATCGCCTCCACGTTCTGGAGACACATGATTGAGAAGTTCCAAGAACTTGGGCAACGTAACGTTGAGACCGACCATCCTGAATCAAAGCAATTACTCTTGCTGCATCTACTGCATCAATAGACATGAAAACAACTTACTAATGACAAAATGTAAACAAATTATTAAATTAAGTCTTTAGGAAACGTTTGGAAAACAAAAAATCAACTGCAACACAATACTGACAATGGCGCAGATACTTTCAATAATTTAATTAAACAAGATAATTTAGTTACCATGATGATCATGGCTCTCCCGATTGTCGAAAATGTCCTATTCACCGATGAGCAGAAAAAAAAATGGACAAAATGTGTCCTCAGATAATTTATTTTAAAAAATAATAGTGAGTCGCTTTTTGTGCCGGTGAGTGTTTATACCTATATATATTTAGAGGTAATCAACATTTATATCTCCGTATAGATCTAGAAGAAAAATGTTACGACTCTCTTTCCTCAAGTAATGTAGTATTACGTATAAATAAATACCTCTTTGCTATGACAAACCCGCTCAGAGAAACTCAGAGAAAAATATTAAGTAAATTGCTGATATACCCTTTGCAGTGAAACGTTAGGGTGCCTGCTCTTGTACATTTTTATACTTCACGTAAGCGATCGTAAATTTTTATTTAAATCTCATAGGTATTCAAGGAAAATATTTGTGCAAAATGAAAAGTACTTTAAACTTACTGAACATAACTCGCCAAGTTCGCCGCTCGCAATTGGGAATACATTTAGTGCTACACGATCTCTATAAATGAATATTCATGTTTTACTTCCAGCTATACTCCGCGCAAAATATAGCGGCGTCGTGGCCGGTAGATTTAAAGCGTTTATTGATTGCGGCACGGCGCTATCAGTGCAACGATTTCGACGTTAAATATATTTGATTCATCAGAGAGAGGGCTCCTTTTAATAAATTACCGTAATCAAAGCAGAACGTGAACACTGGCAACTTTAATATTGTAATTTAATACTCTGGACCACTTCTACCTGAGGAACTGCAACATGTAATGATACGTAAGTGGCGTGAAACATTTCTAATTACATCAACAATATTGTACCAAACACGCATTTACCACTGCAACAAAGTAAAGAGGTATCAAGCTAAGTATATGGTACTGCAATAATTGAAATTTTATCGTTTTCTAGCGTGGCTTAAGAATTTTTCTTGTCTTTCATACACACAAGGCCTCAATTAATAACAGATTATAAACAAATGGTGGAGGAGCCGGGCGAGATTTCTTTTAATCACCAATTACACGATATATTTTATTTGTTCTTGATATACATGTGAAATTATATCAATATGTGAAGTATCTTGCATGAATTGAAACCAGATATCAGTTATTTAATTCTTGGAATATGAAGAGTTAATTTTATTTAAAAAAAATGGTTCAAATTGTTTAGGTGCAGTTACAGTAATAATTTAATAATTCAAACCTAGTGCTTATCTCGCGTATCTTGTAAGTCCATATTACCACAAACGCAGCACGTAAACGACTTGTATTTCATATATTCCATGTGACTTATTTGTATGGAACGCATGATATTTTATCCCGATCACATGTCACGCCATGTAACAGGCAAGTCGTTACATGAAACGACAATCGTAGATACTTCTCCATCCGTTAGTCTATTATTATTTAGGCATCGCATAGAACAAGCGGCTAAGATACAAGTGCACCTTATTTGGTGCATTATGAAATACTCGTCGATAACCTGCCGGCGTCCTTTAACATGGAGAGAATCCGATGTGAAATAATGAAGCCGCCGGCATCTCGAGTTATTATTTCTATTTAAGTTTCGCCGGGAACTTCAACTAGGTACGTTAATTACAAATTACTAATATACATCTCAAGTAAGTCGGCTCATTAAAAAGTATTTAATTAAACATACTCGACGCAAGCGGAAATACACATTCCATCGAGTGGGAAGAGCACTCGCAATAAAAAAGTAATAAAGTTTACCGTTACCAGGTAATTATTTTTATATAAAATATTTCAAAACGACAAGCGTTTATTGCCTTCGCAGAATTTACAGAAGCAATAAGCATTCAATAAATTTCTCGTCATTTTTCTGGTAGGTCGAGGTACTTGAGGTTATTTTATTCTTAATTAAAATAACAAATCTAACGCATATATGCAATACACGTGATGTGAGTTGGTATTATGAGCTGAAACCATGAATGAGGACTAACCAGATGGTAAGAAAAAATATTAATATCACTCGAAGTGAACTGAAACACTATCTTTGGTTGAGGTTGTACATCTATACTAAAATTTACTTTCTTTCATGACAGAACTACACACAAAATCCACACAAAAAAATGATTACAAATTTAATCAAATAATTCCAATTATGAATTATATAAAGTCAAAGCGTGACCCATATGACATGCCCAAAATAAGTGTCCAGTTATTTCAAATCCTTGATTACCTATTCTCATACGGAACTAGACAACAAAAAAGAATCAACGCCCTCCTCCACATACCAACAAGTACTGTTGCACCAGCGCAAAAGAGACGATAATTGAAACATAATGAAATTAATTAAGAATGAAATATGGCAATTGCAAAGTATACAATTAAGATTACCGTTTCTCAGTTTTGTTAAGTATTTGACCACCCACGCACGCAACGTAGCTAGCAGGGAAAAGTAACACAATTTATGGTGCCCACAGACACAAACAAAAATCCGAAGTATACTGCACTAATTACCGGTTATTTACAGTGTCGGCTTAGAATGGTTTACCGTACGCTCCGGCAGAAATAACTTGTCATTATTTTATTAAGATAAAATATTGTTTAGGTGCTTAATGGAACAATAAGGTCCTGGAGAGATACCTTACTTTTAATTTAGTCGTGGAACATGTTTATTGTTTTACCGGAAGGAATTTAGCTGTAATCACCGTAATTCTGTTTATATTTTTAGTTATGGTCGAGTTGGCTTAAGGAAAAATATATATTGCTAAAGAAGATATCGAAGAATTTGTTTGAATGTGTGAAAATAGAAAAAGGTGGCGAATCGCTAATGGGGTACATATTTTTTGACTTCTGGGCTTTCGTCCTCGAATATGCACCCCCATAATATTATAATTGATTAATTACTGCTTCTTGTCTTCTTGCTTCATGAACCTATTTCGGTTGTCACTGACAAGAATCTCTTGAAAATAATGAAAGCTCGAACTAGGAGAAGTAGGACATTACTCAAAAACGCATTAACGACGAATGAGACTAAGTACATCCAATTTTTTCAATCAGAAATTTAACACCTAATGAAATATCACAAAACCAACTGCTAATTTACTTTACGATACAATACGATATAAACAACGAGATACGTTTAAGGAAAGATCCGTTCTCATTGAACGTTAAAAATTTCCTTGCATCCATTTAAGTCTCGGACATTTTTGCTGAAGGTATACAAGCGATAAGGACCGCGGCAAAAATCCCTTGCCATACGGCTGTTATTTTATTATGTCGGCGAACATGTAGCGCACGTGTATCGCAAGTATTAAATAATGTTATTATAGTTAAAAACGCAACTTACACGCTACATGCGAAACAAGTTCTGCGTAGGGCGAAATCAGAAAGTTATATCTACATTATGCAGTAATTAAATTAATACGGACTTCCTCCTCGCAGTGTGTAATCGCGCGTGGAAGTATTTAATCAATCTTTTATTTCGTGTGTTTTTATTAATTACTCGTCCGGCACATCTTTCCATTAATTGCTACATGTTTACATAATGAAAGATTGCGCAGGAATTTTATTTGTACAAGCTAAAAAAAAATTATTGAATCTATGTAACTCAAGAAGTAATCAAATCAAATCAGATTCTACTTATACGTGGTAGCACTTCTAATGCATGTGGTAAAGTTTTTCTGCCCCTTTAACTTTGCTTTAATGATAATTGGCTCATAAATGTCAAAAAAGTTAATTGAAGTAGCAGCGGAGTCTCTAACACTCATCAAATTAATGTATCAGAAAATACTCCATTTAGTAAAGAAAATAATTGGAAGTTGTAGTAAAGCTGCTATCGATAAATGTCTTAATCTTGTGGTACATCTTTTTTTGAGCTCGATGCGTAATAATAGGCCATTACAACCACGTGCTAATAAAAAGAATAATAGATAAAATTTCACATTAAATCGGATAAAGGAAATACTTCTCCGCCAACAAAAGTCCGCGGCTTTGACGAAATCTGTATTGTGCGTTTTCTTTATTAACGTCACCCATGCACCGTTATTAAGGTTTCCGCGATTATATCTGGCGAAACAGAAATGCTTTCAAGTGTAAATTTAAATTGCATTCTTGTTTTTCGTGTCACTCCTCTCTCAAAGGAGGTGTTAATAGTTTAAATAAGTTAATTAAAATCCTTAAATTCGGGAGCCAAAATCGTTAAGGTAACAAAACAGTTATAACACATATAAAAAATTGATTGTATAAAACCGCAAATCTTCGGAAGCTATCGGTCGTAATAAAAAAAAAATGCTAGTTGTAATTGAACTCGGAGTAGCCGAAGTTGATGTTTATTAAAATTGATGATGTGAGAGCAAATTCAGGTGTCATCGATTTTAGAAAGTAATAAAAATAAGACTTAAACTTAATAATAATAATTGAAGACATGAAAATTGAAAGACAATTTTAATAAATTAATAAATGAGCGCATATCAGTACGAGCAGGAACGAGATTACATTAATAAGAATCGAATACATGTGAATACGAACGTGAACAAGACTACATTAATAATAAGAAATATTGAACAAATATAAACGAAACACGATGGAATATATCTTACTGTTGGATTTGTCGGCGTTACTTACATAAACAACAATTCACTTTCTTTATCAGCACGCGCAAGGCATACGCCTTATTTTAAGAGCTTTCCTACTGCGTTGGAAACAACATTTCCTTCTTTGCCGAAGTTTCTTTGTTGCGTCGATACGATCGGTGTCCGGCGAGTGAATGATAGATAATTGACAGTTGTCATACTCTGTCGACGCGATCTATTTATTTGAGGTATCGAAACTGGAAGGTCTTCAGTACTTGGACCGTGATCATTAAAGACATGTAGATTTTCAGTAGATGGATGTTCCACGGCTTCGTTTGAGCGATGGGCCTCCCCACGATGTTGTTTCCAAATTTTATTGAAATGACAAACAATGTTTTTGTCTCCTTCTTTTATTTCGCCTCTGTGCTACCAACTAGTTTGATAATGATGCCATTGTCACGGGAGCCATATCAAAATTCAACCATAATTTCCTCTTCTTCTTCAAAGCTGAACCATGATGATGGTCAAATTGAACCTTCATTTCGATCTGCGCTGGACTCAGTCCACAGACTTGGACTAGGTTTAAAAATGTCAAGTTGTGTTTGGGTTTGACGTCCAAAGATTACTTGAACTAGTTCATGATGCGATGTGTGGCTACTCCTACATTTATGTCCGTATTCATAATGCTTCCTTGAGGCTTCCTTCAATAAGGGACCCCTTAGAATGGGTTCTGTCATAACGCACCTACCTTACTACAATCCCATTCTAAGGGTTCCCACATTGAAGGGAAGCACTATGAATACGGACATTAGGCTGTTCACGGAGCTCTCCAAAGGTTTTTTAAGGTTTATACTAAGCCATTTGATTGAGGCATGCATGGTGGAGGTTACCTAAGGTGAACAATGTTAAACTCTGAACAGAGTTGAGCAAATTCTGTCGCCATGAACTGAGTTTCGTTGTAGGAGACAATTGTACTTGGTGCACCAAGGTGTCGGAGATATTTCACTGTAGCAGAAGCTGTTGCTGGGATAATCTAAGTTGCATCAATGTAGCTGGAAAAAAAACTGTCGTCCATTATGAGAAAACGTTCTCCTTCTGTTGGCTCACCAAAGTCCATATGGATGCTTCTTTTTATGAGGCCCTATCTTCAATCTCCTGGGTGACCACGAATCAAGCATCTCAGCACAAAATTACGAAGTTTATTTGGAATGAAGTCTCGTTCATTATCAAGCAATATAACATCACTGTTGGTGATGCTATCTGGCTTCTCGTAGTGGGGTGCCAGTTCTGGATCAAACTCGTTGAATTAATCGAGAGAGGGCATCAACATGTTCAAAATCTTCAGTTCAGATGTATTCAATGCTGAAATTCGCTCAATTTTTTGGTGTTAGAAGTCTTGGATAGCACAAGTCGTTTGGAGAATAAAGTGCTGTCCCTAAACAAACTTCTGAAATCGCTCGACAGCGGTGACCAAGGCGAGGGCTTCTCTCTCAATTAGACTGTAGTGTTGCACTGCTTTTTCATTACCGTCAGCTTACCGTTGGTGTACAACACTACCAATGCCATTTTGACATGCATCCGCTGAAATGAGGCGTATCTGACGCGAATCATAGTGTGCAAGTAGTGGAGGCCCCGTTAGAATGCGTTTAATTGTAGTGAAGGCTTCCTGTTGCCAATGGGTCCATTTGAATGGTCTGTGCTTTCGTAGCACTTCCTCTAGTGGTGCTTAGATGGACATGTTGGGATGAATTTTCCTATAACATTGTATTTAAGCTGGATCTTCAGAGAAACCTTAGTCCGTGACGACAAAGCCAAGGTATTTCGTTTTCGTGTTGCCTTAATCATTCTGTCTATCCTCTATTCTTTCTTCCTCGACCTTCTTTTTGCGACAAACTTGGGCCAATAATTTCGCAATAATTACTTAGCCTGTGTGGACAATCGTTGCGCCGGCGTGATGTTGATCCACAGCCTCAACATGACGATGAAGAATGTGAATCAGACTTTTCATCTGCCTGTATGCTTTCGTTTTACTTTTATTTCATTTAAAGTTGACGCATTGACTTCCACAACATCATTTATTGTTCTACACACAACACTTGTGTCGACGACTTGTTTGGAATAAGAACGATACTTGTTCCTGATCTCAGCAAACGTTGATGACTGACTGTCTTTTTGTATAAGGGCTCTAAATGGTTCATAATACGGATCCATTCATTCGAAGTGCGGCCAAGAGAAGTTTGTACTTGTCAAGATCTAATTTGTTAAATGGAAATAACTCCCTCCAGGTTGACTTCATCCAAAACCGTGTCAATGTTGGGGTTTGTTACATTTGCAGCAGGAGTTTCGTAACGCTCTCGGTTTATTCGGTGAAATGAAATGAAACCACAAAGTTGACGATACTCCTGAATTTCTTGAAAGCAAGGATTAAAATGTCACTTTGAAGACAACTGGTCTCCAAATGCATTGAGTAGGAATAATACCTGCAGTTCTACTGGAAGGATTGAGGATCTTACTGACTGCGCCAATTGTTGGGTTCGTTAGTGTTACGAGAAGACAAATACTCTTTGTAATTAAAGGCTTTTATTCGTAACAGAATGAAAGCCAGCCTCAGAAAATTACTAATAGTTGGTATCCAACACGAAGGACGAGACAAGGACCAAAGTACAAGAAGTACTGCATAATTGGCACCCAATATGGGGGCAATAAAAAGAACCTGCAAGAAAACCATTCATTCATTCATCTTAGCACTTCGAGCCTAGCAGGCCCATGGCTTGGTTTGCTATTTTTCTCCATTCTTTCTTGTTCTTCGCCTTTTCTTTCCAGTTGACAATCTTTAATTGGTTTAAATCCTTTTCTACTTTCTTCTTCCATCTTCCATCCTTCTTCTTTTACCTTCTATGTCACTTCTTAATAGTTTTCTAGGAATCCTATCTTCCTGCAACCTTTTCATATGTCCGAGCCACCTAAATCTTTGTGCTTTAATTCTCGCCACTATACTCGGTTCTTTGTAGAGATCTTCTATCTCTTCCATATATTCCCTATTTTTTTTCCGCCTAGAATCTTCCTCTGTATTTTCCTTTCCCATACCATAAGCATTTCCTCTTCCGCCTTACTTAGCACCCACGTCTCACTCCCATATTCGACTATTAGCCGTACTACCGTTTTATATACCCTTATCCTAGCCCCTCTCGATATACTTTTATTTTTCAACTGCCTGTTCAATGTATAGACACTTCGATTCCCATTCATTATTCTTGCCCGTATCTCCTCTTTAATTTCCGGCTTCCTTATGAACATTCTTCCTAGGTAAGTAAATCTGTCCACCTCTTCAAATTTATATTCCTTTTCTTCCGTTGTTATTATCTTTAAATGCTGGCCTTTTCTGTACTCCCTATCCGACGAAGTCATGTATTTCGTTTTTGATTAATTTATATGTAATCCCATTTTTCTTGCTTGCTCTTCCAATTTCCTTACCGTTTCCTATAGCTCTTGTTTACTTCTTGCTAGAATTGCAATGTCGTCCGCAAATGCCAAGCACTGATGTCTTCTATTGTAGAGTAGTCCATTTCTATTAATATTTGCCCTCCTCATAACTACCTCTAAAACCAAATTAAACAATACCGGCGACAACGGGTCTTCTTGCCTTATCCCCTCCCTTACTTCAAACGTCTCCGATGTTTTACTTTTAAATTTAACTCTATTTTCCGTTTGTGTTAACGTTATTTTTATCATATTAATTAATTTTTGATTAATTCCCAAGTCTTCTAGGGCTGTATACATCTCCTTTCTCTTTATCCTGTTGTAGGCCTGTTTAAAGTCTATGTCCAGTACCAAAGTGTCCTTTTTATATTCATAGCTTTCTGCTTGTATTTCTTGCAGTGTGAACATCTGATCCATTGTACTCCTGCCTTGCCATAATCCACATTGGTATTCACCCAATAAACTTTCCAACTCTTTACTTAAACAAGCTTATTTTGTAAGCTACATTGAGCATAGTTTTGGCATTTCGATCTATCTCCCTTCTTATAGATTGGGTAGAGTATTGCCTCCCTCCACTCTTCCGGTATATTTTCTTGGTTCCATATTTCCTCCAGTAGTTGCAAGAAAACCATAATACCATTTATATTATGAGAGATGTAGATTACGTAGTCAAATTAAAATGCAAAACTTCATGTAGACTTTCCTAATCCTTTTCTCTACGGATAAAAACGGGGAATGGTTATTTTAAAAGTTTCGAGAGAAAAGTTAATTGAAATTTATTTGTCGATGTTTAGCAGTAAATTAAAATGTATCTGCAAATAATGTAGGAGCACTATCGCGCGCTAAGAAATTTGAAATAGAAAATATGTCCTGCCAGCTTTGCCACACACTTACACCATTCAACTGAAACAGATACAAAGTGGCTGTCACAAGCATGACTTTCCCGAACGAAGACAGATATAAATTAAGACAAATAACGCCCGACATTATTGACAGCGTGCTTGACAAAGAAGTGCAAGTTGCAAATGTATGCCACCGTTATTCACTGTTAATGCCAAGAGACGCAAGTGCAACATATTGGTGTCTCGGAAAGTTCTATGAAGCGTGATTAACGTAATTAAGTGATGCAGTTTCGTTTTGCGAACGAAGTATCTCTGCGTTAAACCAATTATTGCAGCACGTATTGCATCTTCCACGGATTTCACGACGTTAATATAGATGACGATATTATATTCTTGAATTTATTGCTGTATGCCGACATTAACTGGAAACCTTATATTGTTATGAAAATCTAATTAATTATTCGGTTTGCTACAGCGTCGCTACAGACCTCCTTATTTTACGCCCTATAATTAATTCGCACCGCCGAGTTTATAATTGGCACTATTTATTGCTAATATTTGTAACTCGAAAACGAGCATGTTATTGATTGTGTCTGAAATATCCTTAAGGTTATATATATATCTCAGGCGTGTGCAGGTAGCGTAGAATTCAATACAAGTACATTTAATATTTAATTAACAACGCTGTCGACGAACCTCACATACATTCGCTTCGTACTATAAAGTTCGAATAAATTTCGATTATTGTCGCACGAATGCAAATTAACGTAATTTCCTTTTAAACTGACTTCATATTAATTGCTAACTTACGACTGCTAGTTTAAGAATTTATTATTGTGTGAAACCTGATTTGCATTTAGAATCGAATAAAAGGAGTGCAACACATTGAAATGCATGCATGTAAGAACCCATAAAATTACACCACATTACATCGACATTATAATAGTCTATTGGAGTGTAGAAATAAATAAACGTGTCTCTCCAAGTAGAGAATGACTTTAAAGATCAATGAATCAAAAGCGATAAAAAATTAAATAAATTAAAAACGCACACCCATATTATTACGAATTATATTTCAATTGCTATTACCTAGCTTACTTAAATTTTTTTATTCATCTGCAGCTAATCAGAAGAAGAATCAATGAAATAAAACGCGTTAAATTATACTTTCAAATGAAGGTAAGTAAAGGGTATTTAAAAAGTAGGTAAGAAGAGATGTTCCTGAACACCGACGTTGTACATTTGCATGCCTAATGAGATAATGTAAATAATGAAGTCGTTTATTATTTCAAAATTACATCATCGCCTGGCAACAAATCGCGGCTGCAGCTTTTACAAACTTGAATTAACAAAGACTGGAAAAATAACGGCACGTAAAGCCATTTTAAAATAAATCTCTTTTGTGCTAATCCAAGCTTAAATTATGTTCGCGTTTTTATTTCGTTTTTCGTTCGTAATTGCACCGTTTTGCCTTCTAATTTTTATAACTTCGCAGCTTTTGCTAATTTCACTTTATTCGGCGATTAACAAAAATTTCTTTGTGTTGTTGGAGGCGCGCTTTAAAAAACGAAATGCGCAGTTTTATTTGAAAACGACAAAAAATGCAGGTAGGAGTTAGCAATTATGTAAGTACGACTTTTTTGGGGAAATAAATTCAAAATTTTTTCTGCATTTCTAATTACTTGAAGTCCATTATATTTTAGAGAAGGATTCAATTAATTTTGATATTCTATAACTTCTGTGAGAAATAAAAATTAATATTGAATGGATCGACACCATATAAAACCTAAACGTCAAACTAAAAGGGGGAAAGTGAAGTTCCATAAGTCCTAACATTCCTGGAGTATCTGCCAAACACTGATTTCTTATACCGTGTTAAGCCAGCCGCTCTCGCTCGAACTTTATTGGATATGGGCTAAGGAGCTATATTTAATTACAAATTTTCCGAATTCCCCAAGTCGGCATGTAAGTACAAATAGAAATTCTCTAATGCACGTCAGCCGATTAACGTGCAATCGGCAATATTGGATTTTACAACGCCTTCCCTTCTCGCTCCAAAAACAAAAACGCTTATTTTCACCGGGGCTCCTGTTTAGGGGGGTGTATTTTGGCGCGCTGCGTGCAAAGCGGCTTTCGATGTTTGTCTTCGAACATCAAACGGTAATGATTATTTCCGAGGAAAACAACAGAATTCACTGATTTCATGGAGAAAAGATTTAAGGCAGTCGTCTATTTCTTTCTAGAATGCAATTTCTCGGGAGCCGCCCTACAAAGCGCATCTTCCATGTACAAATTAGTAGTTAAATATGCTCTTAGAAGCTCACATAAACTTGTCCTTAAAGCATTATTACACTGCACATTCAGTATTAAACGTAATGATTCCCTAGCTTTCTCAACTTGAAATGCAGTTGCAGATTAATACCATATGATTTTGTAATTAAGCGAACGCGTAAAATGCAAAATCTCGTCAAGTTTACGTAATTAATTTTATAATCCAACAAGAGACTGAATCGCAAATCTGAAGGTTTTAATCAATTATGACCTAGAGATGGATCAATGAAATGCAAAGTGAAACAAAATACAGTCAATCATTTCATCTAATGTGTTAAGGCCAAAAAATTGAATAGTTTTCGCATTGAGTCATAAATCAGATCCATTATTAGAGGTCAACATTCATCATTGGCATCATAGAGCCATCATCGATGTGTATTGGTTTGCTCGGACGACATTTTTGGTCCTCCAGAGGCAGAAGAACTTTGAACCAACGAGCGCAATAGTAACGCTTTTCCCTGGCATATGGTCGTATGTTGGATCCAATACGAATTTACTAATTCGCAAAGATTCACCGCATCTACTTAACCGACTTCATTCCAATGACGTTGGAGGTTGCAATTCATCGCTAGCGGCTTAGAACCAACGTTGGTGGAACTCATAATCCTGATTACATGCTCCATGGTTCTTCAACTACGAATGAACTTCGACCCAACGTGAGTTATTTTTCTATGGCAACGCAAATCTACCGTTGGATCTTGGATTCAACAGCAATTTGCTAATTCGCAAGGATTCGACTTCGACTTCATCGAAACCATGGATTCCAACGTCCGATCCATTATTGGAGATCGCAAATTCATCACTGGCTGCTTAGGTCCATCACGATGGAATTGATTTTTCGTTGATGGTTGATGATGGTTGATGATTGACCCCCAAAGGGCATTTCACCTTTCAATCCCCTTCAAATTCCCCTTCTAAATACTCTGATTCTTCTTTCCTCAGGACTAACAGTCACATGAGCCCACCATAGATTAATTGAAAATAATTTCAATCAAGTTACTCAAGGATTATCCCTCACAGTAATTTTAGGAATTTATTTTACTCTTCTTCAAGCCTACGAATACAAGGAAGCCCCTTTTGGTATTGGTATTTCTGATTAGATCCTTCATGGTTCTTCAACTACGAAAGAACTTCGACCCAAGGTAAGTTATTTTTCCATGGCAACGCAAATCTATTGTTGGATCTTAGATTCAACGGCATTTTGCTAATTTGCAAGGATTCTGCTTCGATTTCATCGAAACCATGGATCACAACGTCATATCCATTATTGGAGATCTCAAATTCATCATTGGCTGCTTAGGTCCATCACGATGGAATTGATTTTTCGTTGATGGTACTGGTAATCCTGATTGCATCCTTCATGGTTCTTCAATTACAAAAGAACTTCAACCCAACGTGAGTTATTTTTCTATGGCAACGTAATTCTACCACTGGATCTTGGATTCAATAGCAATTTGCTAATTCGCAAGGATTCAACTTCGACTTCATCGAAACCATGGATTCCAACGTCCGATCCATTATTGGAGATCGCAAATTCATCACTTGCTGCTTAGGTCCATCACGATGGAATTGATTTTTCGTTGATGGTACTGGTAATCCTGATCACATCCTTCATGGTTCTTCAATTACAAAAGAACTTCGACCCAACTTGAGTTATTTTTCTATGGCAACGCAAATCTACCATTGGATCTTGGATTCAACAGCAATTTGCTAATTTGCAAGGATTCGACTTCGACTTCATCGAAACTATGGATTCCAACGTCCGATCCATTATTGGAGATCGCAAATTCATCACTTGCTGCTTAGGTCCATCACGATGGAATTGATTTTTCGTTGATGGTACTGGTAATCCTGATCACATCCTTCATGGTTCTTCAATTACAAAAGAGCTTCGACCCAACGTGAATTATTTTTCTATGGCAACGCAAATCTACCATTGGATCTTGGATTCAACAGCAATTTGCTAATTTGCAAGGATTCGACTTCGACTTCATCGAAACCATGGATTCCAACGTCCGATCCATTATTGGAGATCGCAAATTCATCACTGGCTGCTTAGGTCCATCACGATGGAAATGATTTTTCGTTGATAGTACTGGTAATCCTGATTGCATCCTTCATGGTTCTTCAATTACAAAAGAATTTCAACCCAACGTGAGTTATTTTTCTATGGCAACGCAATTCTACCGTTGGATCTTGGATTCAACAGCAATTTGCTAATTTGCAAGGATTCGACTTCGATTTCATCGAAACCATGGATTCCAACGTCCGATCCATTATTGGAGATCGCAAATTCATCACTTGCTGCTTAGGTCCATCACGATGGAATTGATTTTTCGTTGATGGTACTGGTAATCCTGATTACATCCTTCATGGTTCTTCAATTACAAAAGAACTTCGACCCAACGTGAGTTATATTTCTATGGCAACGCAAATCTACTGTTGGATCTTGGATTCAACAGCATTTTGCTAATTCGCGAGGATTCGACTTCGTGTTCATCGAAACCATGGATTCCAACGTCATATCCATTACTGGAGATCGCAAATTCAACATTGGCTGCTTAGGAATTGATTTTTCGTTGATAGTATTGGTTTTCCTGATTACATCCTTCATGGTACTTCAACTGCGAAAGAACTTCAACCCAACGTCAGTTATTTTTCTATGGCAACGCAATTCTACCGTTGGATCTTGGATTCAACAGTAATTTGCTAATTCGCAAGGATTCGACATCGAGTTCATCGAAACCATGGATTGCAATGTCAGATTCATTATTGGAGATCGCAAATTCATCACTGGCTGCTTAAGTCCATCACGATGGAATTGATTTTTCCGAATTCTTACTGGCGGCTCCATTCATGGTCCTTGAAGTGTGAAGGACTTTGACTCAATGTGGGTTGTGTAGATGTGAAAACGGCACTATTGTTCACCGATAGAGCAAACGGACGCGGAAATTAATTTTCTGTTGCCAAAAAGTACTAAAAACTCTAATTTAGAATTACCTAATTGACTATGAAAATGTTTTACTCACTTTTGTATGATTATTCTGCGGTGGTAATAAATTGTACATATCCTAATCAAACAAGGAAGGTTATACAAGGATTCTTATCTAATAATTCTTGTCGACAGAACGTTTCGCAGTACCTGTCCAGCTATTACGATTAACAGTTCTAATATTCAGGCTTAATGCTTTTGTAATGCGGTTTGAATGCGAAATGCACGTTAAAATACGAATGGCAGATCGATCAGATATTCAATAAACAAGAAACGCAATTTACTTTCCTCACTATCACTGACTGGCCGCGGGCTAACTCTTTTTCCTCCATCTTTGCCGCAGCTGATTTCACTGTCATTAAACGCGTAGCCGTTCTGGTATGATGTTAACATGTTGAAAATTTTAATTTCAAGTTAATGTGATTTGTGCTAGATGGATGCTGAAATATTTGCGGCAACTTGAAGATATAGGAAGTGAGAGACGCACTATTACATTCCGTTTAATATAGTAGTTTTTATTTTGGAACAGTAAAAGAAATTGCTGTGTGGAAATCTTATTACAACATACATTCTCCTGCTAGACTTAGATGTTCTAGATTCCGAAGCAGTAGACTTGTTTCCACAATAAAACCGAAGTGTTGTCCCAATTACGTTTCTATTTTATTTTATTTTTTGAACATTTCATAAACTGAAGAGAAGAGACTTCATTAGGAGAAATTAAAAACAAAATTAAAAATCGTCGTTGATGCCTCAGTAGAAAATTGGTTCAATTAAAGGAAGCTTCGTGAATTCAATATTAGTAAGTTGTGATGTTTTAAGGTTTTATGATTAAACGAACTGAAATCTAATATAATCTTGAGCTGAGGTACCTCTGAAAGAAACTCGCCTAAATTAATTTTCATACACGCTGCATTCTAGTGTTTCTAATAATGAATAAAGTGAGATTGCCGGAAGTAATAGCAATGATTGCAACAATCAGATGCTACATTTTTTGTCTCGAATATTATCATATAAATGAACATAAACAAGCCGGCAGTGGTAATATTCCAATAAATTTATTCCATTTATCTGTTTCATTATCTACCTTATATTGCGTTATTGTTTCGTATAAAGACAGTAGCTGTATTCCATCACATTAATCAATCTTGCACAATGGAAGGCGGCGCGGAACAATAAAATTGAATTCTAGACGACGCTTACATAATTATTTGTTTCAATTAAAAGGGTCTAATAAACTCTGTTGCGAGAGTAATTTCAATACAGACACCAAAGTTCATTTATACATCAGTTCCCCTCTTGCTAAGAATTCCACAGGTATTAAAATATTAATTAGTGAGATGATGACGACTAATTTTTAAAATTTGTTTTTAATACTATCAATTTTTTATCACGTTATTTCGAGAAGGGCGTGTTCAACAGCCTCAACGTGGCGGTATTTAAAATAACATTATTAGGCGCCGCCGCGTTTTTAAAGTATGGCTGTTGTTACTACCTGCAATCGATATTTGAAAACTTGTTTAAAGTTTTAGCAGAACTCGATTAAAACTTCATTTACGGTGGCTCACTTCCTGTTGCTTTTGGCTCTAGAGTTAAGTAACTTTTTAAAACCATTTATCTATTTCCTTTAATTGATAAACGAGGGGGTTTGCTTATAGTATTTAATTTAATCATAATATATAACTTAATAGGTGAAATAGTACTTGTAAATAAATGAAGATTAACGTCACTCACAAAAAACTCGCACGATTTAGTCCCGATGTTTATTGATAAACAGTAGCTGTATAAATAAATCGGTTTTAAATATCAGGAGGGATACCCGGCTGGCGTCTTTGAGAAATGTGTTTGGGATCTGATACCCCTGGGAACACCTAAATGTGATTCTTTTTCTGAAGTCGCGTTGTTGTCACAAGTTGATTTTACGCCGTGAAGGGAACCGAGCTTAACAGTGCGTGGTTACAGTTTCAAAAAAGCAAAACACATTTTTTCGATAGCAAATTAAAATTTTAATACATTTTCTATACTAACGCCATTAATTTTAATGCCCCAATCACGTCTCTGCAAATAAATTATTTATGCTACCATTAATTTTATATACGCAACTTATTAATGTTTATATCTTTAGAAGGGATCAACACAAAAAGAAAAAGTATTGGCGCACTTAACTTCTGGTATGCAACATTACAACTACAAAATTTTTCGTGAATTGTAAAGAGCAGGTCTTAGATTACAATATAAATCCTTATACATCTTGTAATTTGTTTTTTACTTAAACACCTGCTGTGCACGAACGGTTCAGTTATAAAATAAACCCGCACGTGTTTCCTTGTATCTCAGAGGTGAAATTAAATGAAATAATTAAAGAATATTACCGCAAATTTTTTGAAGAACACCTGTAGCGCTCTAAGACAGGTTCAAGTATTCACACCTCACAACCGAATTCAATTCGTTTCATATCCTGCTCAAAAAACCACATATTTTATACTGACACGTAAAAATCACTTTTTAATTAAAGAAAAATAGATGATACTTTTCTAATGTGGGGTGCTTCCATAAAGTAAATTGCTATTTTAAGTACAGAGAGTTCCAGTACGTCTGAGAGAGCGTACCTTTCTATAAATACAGGGGGATTGTTAATTAACCCGACAATATAAAATCACTAAAAGAAAGTGATGTCCGAGAGTATGAGAAACATGTTTAAAAAAATATACATATACAGCCTTGGCTAAAAGTATTAGGCACCCCTAATTTTCTAACTTATCTTCGAAAATATTACTCAGAAATCTTTAGAATTTTATTATCATATAGTCGGCAACAATAAACGATAATTTAAATAATACACAGTACTTTACAGCGGTTGTGAAATATGTGGCAAATGATAGTTCGCAATTGTGGTTCCGTGAATAGGAAGAAGTCAGCCTTGTATATGCGCTTGTAGTTTCCAGTACAATAGTTATTTCATCATAATTTTGAATATGGACTTTTTTCTGGAAAAAATGCCTAAAAAGAACGAACTTAGTGAGGATTTACGTTTACGAATTCACTTCTTGCACGAACAAGGCAACATACAGACAGAAATAGCCAAAAGTATTAAACGTTTGCGTTGTGCGGTGCAATCTGCCTTGAAACGTTACGCGGATACTAGATCACATGCGAATCGAACAAGAACAGGTAGAAAACGCATAACTTCGGGCCGTGAGGATCGAAATTTAATTCGAGAGTCACTTAAAAATCGAAAGGAAACTTCCTCCGAGCTCGTTGCCAGTTTATCCGAGGAAATCGGGAGACCGATAAGTGCTAGAACGACCAGAAGAAGACTTACTGAAGTTGGCTTGAAAGGCTGTAAAGCAAGAAAGAAGCCTTGGCTTTCAGAAAAAAATAAAGTCTCGTTTGGAATGGGCTATAAAGTACCAACACTTTACAGTGAAGGATCGGGCAAATGTTGTGTGGTCCGACGAATCAAATTTTGCGGCAATATTTGCTTTGTATCACTTGTAATTTTGAATTCGTTTGGATCTTCTATCGCCAGTAAAAAGTTATACGATGTGTTTAAAATCTACGTTTTTTTAATTAATTGTAAGGTATTTGGAACTCTAGGTGTAACTTACGTGAGGCGGAGAATCGGCGAAGAATACCTTCCGGAATGCGGGTGAAACGCGGGGAGGGGGGCAGTGTAATGATCTAGGGTTGTATGACAGCCGTCAGTGTAGTACATATGGAAACAATAAACAAGAAAAAAGAGTTATATAATCAAGGGTGCACTATTAACAATCACGGCGTAAATGAAGAATATATGTTCATACAAAAATTGTTCGGGTGTCACTGGTATCGAATGGAAAGCACAGCTGTGCGAATCGGTTATTACAAATCCCATCATAAACTCATACATTTTGATACAATGTTAAGGTAGGTCTGATTAGAGCACTAGAGAATTGAAACCTCGTCGTGGGCGAAACAGAGGTGAACAACGACTTGTCCGCGTGAAGAAGTTATCCTCGACATGGTGACTGAAAATCCTTCCGCAAGCACTCGGGAAATCACACGTCATTTGCCTGTATCAAATCGCGTTGTGTGGCGTACATTACGAGAAGCAGAGTTGCACTCTTACCATGTGCACAGAGTGCAGGCAATTATTGCAACGGATTATCCCCTTCGACAGATATTTTGTAATTGGTTGTCGGAATCCCATTTTCCAACGAATGTGTTATGCACTGATGAGGCTACCTTTACGCGGAACGGCATATTAGATTTCCGAAATACACATGTGTAGGCAATGAAAAACTTACACGTTACGCGACGTACTAATTTCCAACAACGGTTTTCCATAAATTTATGGGCAGGAATTGTTAATAACATGCTTATTGGACGAACGAATTACCAGCTCGTTTATCTGGGGAAGACTATGTTCAATTTTTGCAGAATGTTCTTCCAGAACTTTTAGAAGATGTACCGTTAGACATCCGGCAAAACATGTGGTCACTATTGGATGGTGCTCCACCTCATTACAGCCGTGCCGTACGTGAACATTTACACACTGTTTCCGTATAGTTGGATAGGTCGCGGAAGTGCTATACCATGGCCTCCTCGTAGTCCTGATTTAAATCCTTTCGACTTTTTTTATGGGGGTGCCTAAAGCAGCGTGTTTATGCAACAGAAATAAATACTATTGAGGATATAAGTCAACAAATTCATGACTGTGTTACGGAATTACGGAATAATTTATTCCACGAATAACTGAAAACTGGCTACATCGAGTAGAATTATGTTTCATAAACAGTTGGCAACATTTCGAACATCTTTTGTAAAACTCGAAGATACGTAAAACAGCTGATACCTAAATGCGTAATTATCATTTAAGAAATAATAACAAAATCCATTCATTTCGTATTTCTTCAACAGTTACACATAGTCGACCTTGGCCTTTATTGCCTCTATCCAGCCGATTACTTGGGTTAATGCGTTCGAATTTTATTGTTTTATGAACGGTCCGAAGGCAAACTGATTTGCACGAACACCGTAAAATGAATCAGAGGTTTTAAAACAGTGGAACTTTTTGATGTTACTCAGGTCAGTTTTTCAATTTTTAGCTAGCTTTGTGAGATTTGCGGAATGAATTCATTTCATCCTAAGGAATGTACAGTATTAATAAATGACAGTCGTGTCATACGTACAGCTTAAAATTAATTAAAAAATTATAATTGTTTGTTAATTGTTATACATACAATTTTTGATCAAATCGTGTACGTGAATACCACATATTACGACAAACTGTAAATTACTGGGATTCTTTGAAAATCTCATAAGTTCAGACAGGATAACTAAAAATTGATGTAGATACGATAAAATTACTAATAAATAATTATCACGACAAGACAACAATTACATTTCCAAGGAATCACTTAAACAAATTGGTTTTCTCCGAAAATGTGAAACGATCTATTAGACCTAATACCTAACTTCAAAGTATTTAACGCGATATAACATGTATGATCAATAGTGTGTACAAATCTAAGACGCTAGCCCCTATTTGCCGTTTCTGGAAACATGTGCGACATGAATGGTTCGATTTAAGACAACGTTTGTTTGAGCCACATTAAAACATTGAATGCGAAGTAACCCTCTTGTATATTTACTAGAGAGGTATGTGGAATCGATCTCAACGGAAAACTATCTATAAATAAATATGAAGTAGTTACACACTCTCTTAAGTTAGAAACTGTTGCTCATGGTCGAGAGATACATCATATTAACTATTTCGATATACACTCACCCGCACAAAAAGCGACTCACTATTATTTTTTAAAATAAATTATCCGAGGACACTTTTTGTCCATTTTTTTTTCCTGCTAATCGGTTAATAAGACATTTTCAATAATCGGGAGAGCCATGATCATCAGGGTAACTAAATTCTCTTGTTTAAATAAATTATTGAAAGTATCTACGCCATTGTCAATATTGTGTTGCAGTTAATTTTTTTGTTTTCCAAACGTTTCCTAAAGACTTACTTTAATAATTTATTTACATTTTGTCATTAATAAGTTGTTTTCATGGCTATTAATGCAGTGGATGCAGCAAAAGTAATTGCTTTGATTCAGGATGGTCGGTCTTAATGTTACGTTGCACAAGTTCTTGGAACTTCTCAATCATGTGTCTCCAGAACGTGGAGGCGATTCTTGGAAACCGAATCTTACAATCGACGCCATGGAACAGGTCGTCATAGATGTACAAGCGCTAGAGATGACCATTTTCTTACTCTAACTCTTTGCAACAGGAATTTGACTGCTGTTCAAGTCAGAAATCGCCTTGCAGAAGTTCGAGATGTGCATGTAAGTGACAGAACGATCAGAAGACGCTTTAATGAAGCTAATTTAAGGGCAAAAAGACCTGCACATGGCCCAGAGCTTAACACACAGCATAGAGTAAGTAGACTTGCATTTGCTCGTGAACATGTTCATTGGAATATGGGGCAGTGGAGTCAAGTCCTCTTCACTGATGAGTCCCGCTTCTACCTACGAGCGCCAGATGGTCGTGGAAGAGTGTGGAGAAGGACCGGCGAACGGTATTCTCAATGTAATATTGTTTCCAGACTATCTTTCAACGGAGGTTCGATTGTGGTGTGGGACGGTATTTCTGCGAATGCACATACAGATCTTGTTGTAATAAATAGGGGAGTTATTAACACTCAGAGGTACATTGAAAATGTTCTTCAAGATCATGTGATACCCTTTGCCCCTTTTATTGGCGACAATTTTATGTTGATGCACGATAATGCACGGCCACATGTCGCCAGAGTTGTTAATGAATTTCTTGACGCTGTTGGTGTTAACCGAATGCAGTGGCCCTCAGTCCCGACATGAATCCCATCGAACATGTCTGGGACATGTTAGGAAGGAATATTAGAGCTCGCGTCTCCGCCCCAGCTGCCCTAGAAGAATTATCAATGGCGCTTCAGCAAAAATGGGATCAACTTGACAATTTATCGATTAGGCACTTGGTGGAGTCGATGCCACAACGTATGCAGGCTGTAATACAGGCTCGCAGAGGCAATACTCGATATTAATTAATTAGGAAGATTGAAATTTTGCATTTTTCTTTAAGTTACAATTTCATCAATTTTGCATTTTTATTACATTTATTAAAATCTTATTTGTTTTATTTATTTTTGGCCTTATTTGATGTACATCAACCAAGAAAACTATAAATAACAATTATCAGTCGAAAATTTTATAAAAAAAATTATTGTCGCAATGAATTACACAAACCTCAAAGTGAGTCGCTTTTTGTGCCGGTGAGTGTATATGTTATTTTCGAAATACGAAATTACATTTATGATGAAATGACAATGAGGTATGTTTGCATTCTTTGCATCTACAGTTACTTCCAAATTACCCTCTGTATAATTTATCAAACTTTTAACAGATTTCTTAATTATTTCAACTTGAATCTATTTTTAACATCAAAGATAAAAAAAACCTATTACTGAACTATAGTTATGTTGTTGTGAATGCGTCGGATTAAAGTATATGAATTTTTTTATGATATTTAATTCTTCTTAAAATTATTTTAATGGAACGTAAAAGTGCAAAGTTATCTTCCTTTCATAAGACTCCTTTGGTTTACAGGATTCCGCCATCAGCTAATCCAATTTACAACGCACTGTATAGCGGTCTGAATGGTAGTCACGCTTTAGAATGCAACCTAACGTAATCAAACACAAGACGTACGTCTTTTCTGTCCGGTGTCAAATTGACGTAATTTTATTACGCATTATACAAAACAGCTAACGGTGATACAGAAATGGGTTTAACAGGTAACGCAGGCATTTCATATAAAATGCCGACTACCAAATCTATACATACCGTTAAGTACCAAAGCACATATATTTCAAGATAAGAGACAGGTGGTTTACCACTAACAACGGTAATGAGATTTGTGCGTTCGTTTAGAAAAAAAAATCGCACGAATCATCGGGTTACAAATCAAAGTAGAACTTTCCGCCTGTCATCTAGACATAATGTACGCTAGTGAGAGTGTAGATTGCTGTGAGGAAGGTAAAAATGGGAGAATAGTGTGCTTGAAAGCTACGGGCATGTTCTTTTTGCGGTAAGCGTCCTTGCGGTCGCCAGCGCGGGTGCTTGACCGGATGCACTCGTTGCATGAAGGTGCGTGCGTGTCCAACATTTTAACAATATAATTAAAATGTCTTACGAATATAACTTACCTTGTTGTAAACCAACGGAATATAATAAATTGAAATTTATAACGACACTTTATCTCAGAGCGCCGCTTTCGTTTTATTCTCCACTTAGCGGATGTGTATTTATTTAAATGAAATTACAAATCTAAAGGATAATTGCAAGTTTTCATCGGTTTCAATCTCGACTTCATGAAGTCTCCGGTTTTAATTAATTAAAATATAGTTATTTAACTGCCAGGTTTCAACAAACTAATATTTCTATTTATGTTGTACGTATGTGTCTCTAATTATATTTGTATATAATTGGAACGATGTGGACCAGGGGTTAGCAGTTTTAATTAATAATATGTAAATAAAGATATCATTATTTATGTGAAAACCCCTGCGAACGGAAACTTGAAAAAAGTATTGATTTGACGTATTAAAGCAACACGAAATTACTTCCTGAAACAAGGAATTACGTAATATATGCAACGTACTTATGCGGTAGCCTTCAGTCCAATAATTTAACTTGCTCAAGATCGATACATTCACGTACACACGTTTTACTTAATACTTAAAGTATTAAAACTACAATTTAATCTCGTCATGTTTAATTGTGGCCTTGTACAATCTTTTTCGGTTTACTCTAAGATAGATACTAAATCATCTGAAGCAAATAAATTCCTGTCTAATTATTTTTAATTTTCATTATTTTAAGAAATTCCTCAACAGTGTCTGCCTTATCTCCACCAGGGTTATTTAATAATAAATATTAATGGGCTACCGCGTAATTTTTTATAATATCGTTCGCCGTCTGAGCAGCCAATTAGGTTATATAGGAGTTACTATCGAGTTCATCAGAGCCTGTGCTTTTATTAAAACGCCACAGATAAATCCCGTCGTATTGCTTCAAGTATCCCTACACATAAGCAATCTACATGGGTCTATCTTTAATTAAATTACTTCGAACTAAAAATAAATGGTCTGTACGCTCAGCTTCTTTTTTGTTCGCCGTGCAATATCATTAGCGTTATTTATAACCGCGAAATTTAAATCTAAATCAGGTACATTACGTTGCCGGTAATTGACTATAATTTAGCTAATTAGACGTATTGAATTACATGTGTTACACGCCGGCATTTTTCCAACTAATTATTGTTATTAAAATTTGAAAATATTACGTGTTTCATAATTACTATTGCTAAGTAAAACACGTTATTAGAGCCGATTTTATTCTATTTAATAGATCTTCAAACTAATGAAAGATACAGAAAGAAATTCCATTAATTTTTTTTGTAACTACCAATTAATATTAAATAACCAGAAAGTTACTGCAATCTATTATTTGCTAGAGCTATTAAAACTGAAAGAACTGTTTCTATTTCTTGTCCTTATTACATACAGACGACTACGTACTTGTGTCTTAATCCTTCACCTGCCTCTGAACAATACAAAAAGAGTGCGTTTTATAAATTTTTTCTTCTAAAAGTAATTAAATCATTAATTACTTTAGTTCGCAGTGCGACAAGCTCGCTCTAATGTTTCACGGCGGAACACTCACTCGAGTTTCAAGTTAGTTCAAATCGAATCTTAAAACTTTCGGCGCGACTGTATGAAGTTTGAACGATTTAAATGTGCCCGACGAAATGAGAATCGTTGTTCGTTTTCTTTGCGTTTGCTTACGAAATTGTTTTCTGACAAATTCAGGGCGAACGAACCGGACTTTGTTATTGCTTATAATGAAATGAGGAAGGAAAAAAAAATTGAGGACACGGAAATCAATATCTGAATTCCCAAGTTTAATATAATTTCAAGAAAGTTATTAAATTTGACGCGGAAGTGTTTCAAGTGATGTTCGATAATTTGTTTGACATATTGCGATGTATTGACGTTGATAGTGGGATTTATTTAAATCATAACAAATAACAAGTTCACGTATAAATATTTAGCATTAAAACTCTTTTCGCTTTTTTTAATTGTTTAAATAAACTAGTGACTCAGAGTTGCCAATTCTCTAGCTAACAAATTAGGATTACGTGGTTCTGTTTTGTCTTTAATTTGTTTATAATAATTGACTATTTTTAGTTGATAATTTCGTCTCGTTACGTGAATTGCAATAGGTAAGTGAAAGACAATTTTTAATTATATGAATGTTAATTAATTAAATATTTCATTTACGATCAAATTGTAATTGCATATTATTTTGCTTTTGTTGGCAAAATAATTTGTCAGATGGCAATTTGTCAGACACACAAATATACAGGAAAAGTTTATTTTGTTTTAGAATAATTATCATTAATTATGAATTTGATAAACGTTAATAATAATTGTTTTAGTGAAATCGTACATGGACTTATAACCAAAAATGCAATAATAGTCCTTCTTACGAACAAAAGTAACTATGGTTATGAAAATTGTTACAATAGGTAAGTTTTTTATTTTATTATTAATTGACAAACATTAATTAAATTTATTTATCAGAATTGCATTATTAACATTTATGTGAATGATACAATCTGTATTGTTGTTTAAAGGAATTGATCAATCAAGTTTTAAACTAAACAAATAGCCACGATACAGACAAGATTATAATCCTCCGGTCTAATCACACGGTATTTGTTTAGAAATCCATTGTTAATAACGCCTTTAAATAACTTAGACAAAAATTTTGTATGCGTCCAAAATTAAAATAATTCTTATTAGTTTTCACACAATACAAAATTTTGCCAAGTTGTGAACAATGAAATAAATTTAATCGTAAATTTTAAAGTAAATTTACTTTAAAATTCGAATTAAATTACATAGACAATTAAATTCAAATAAATATGCATTTTCAATCAAAGTTATTAAACAATAAATCTTACTTCTTTCACAACTCGCTACTTATTAAAGACTGATCTATTCAGCTTGAAGAGTTGAGCATGACTTCCTAAATCACACAGGATTTCTCCCTTTTATAGCAAAATAAATAGGCAAAAACTGTGTAACCTTAAATTAAAAAAATGTAAAACCTTTAAATGAACGAATTTCAAAATTTAAAGTTTCAAATAAATTAAACATTCTCTATCTGATTCTAATTATGTGATTACATTTTAAATAAACCTAGCCGTATGGCTTTCATTTTGGAGTCTTATTTTTATTTGATTTTCAGTTTTACAACTACACGGCGCCTTCCACCGTTCTTTTTGAAGAAGTACTCTCGAGGCTTGTCCTTGATGGCATCTTCTAGTGACGTTGAAGAATGTGAACAGATTCCCTGTGTTACATCATCGGCCTGGAATGGTTCTTTGAGGTGTTGGAATTGTTTCTCAAGACAAGGGGGCTCAGAAATCAGTTCTGGAGCCTTGAGATTGCAGCCCCAGAAGTTCTCTACATCATTGAAGACTTCGTTGAACTTCTCGTGAAACCAAGTCTCTGTTGTTGGTAATAGCGAGACTTCTAGTACTTCATTCGACATTTTTTAATAAAACAAAAATTTGAATTAAATATTTGCAAGTAATTTATTTCCATTTGAGTTCTGGAAGTTTACAGGTAATATACATTGTTTTGAACTAATAATAATAAAATTAATACAAAATATATCTAACCTAACAAATATATATACAGGGTTCTCTTATTTTACTAAAATAACACAGAATATGAATATTGAATATTGATAAAAAGAATACGACCACATTTTATACAATTTACTTAGACCTATTTATCATGCACCTAGAATATGAATTTAAAGAAATCACACATTCACTTAGATATATGATGCAGTGTTTATTTGATTATTTGATACAGATAAAAAGTATCACACACATCAAATTATTACATATAATCTGAAATGAATCTACTATTTCAGAAACGTACTCGTAAGTATAAAGTATACACAGGGTGATCGTTAATTAAACCGACAAAATCGAACCACCAAAAAAAGCGATGTTCTAGAGCAGCGGTTGCCCACCCAACTCATCGATCACGAGCTACCGATAGCTCGCATAGGCAATTCCGATAGCTCACAGCACATTAGTTTGTGTTCAACAAAAAAATACCTTGAATTGACTATTTGATACGTAGGTCATATGTACATATTTGTGCGTTTTTATTTAGGTTGGGTTAGGTTTAGGTAGCTCGCTCTTTATTCGAAAATTATTAAAGTAGCTCGTCTTATTGAAATGGTTGCTGATCGCTAGACTATGCGAAAAATGTTAAAAAATTCTTCTAAATAACTAATGTAAAAAAATTACGCCAAAATAAAGCTTCGGCTTTGCATACGAACTACGACGCACAGTGGGGCCGATTAAGAAATTTCTGGCCAAAAGTAAACATAAGTCGATTTTTAAACTTTCACTAAACAGGTAAATATCAACAATTTTTGAGGGTAAAGCTTATTCTTGGAAGAACTAGGAGCCATAATTCTTATACTGGCTCACTTATCCTCTGTAGGGCCAGAAACAAAGGCGTGTCCAAGCGTACGTTTGTGCTGTGAATTTTCAGTGTTTCCTAGCCTGTGATTTTTAATTTTTTTAACTTTTCTTTAGTGAAACAGCTATGTCTCATGTAGAGAAAGGTAAGGGATATACTTTATGTAAATGATTGACTTTATTTAGTACATGGTGTGTAAATTAGAGCCAATCATTGAGTGCAAGTGTTTAGCCCTAAAATATAAGTAAATCTAATTTTATTTTTTGTGTTACATTTTACTCCCGCGAGCTTCCGCTGGGATCTTACGTTTTCCATATTGAAACAAGTCTGGTCTCTATGTTCTATAAATTTCAGCTGCCGGTAGTTGCCGTTTTTTAAACAATAACGTTTTGAAGACATTGATACAAATGGAAAAAATCCTGATTTTGTTAGCAATTGATTTTTCAACTACTGGCTCAATTTAATTTATGAATTAATTCACTGGTAGCGATTGAAAAGTGTGATTTACGCTTATAGCAAGTTACCCTTATTAAAGACAAGTGTCTGTCGAAGGGGTGCCCCCCTTTACCTTGTAAATCGAAGGAAAAAATTAATTTTACTTTCTCAGGTACCTCCCTATGTTCCTCTTTCAAGGTGTAAATAAATTATAACCACTCCTACCTTTGATTCTTCTGCTCTCCTTGGACAACAACGTCTTAAGGGTGAGGTTTATGTGCAGAATAGCAGGGATGTAATTGCGTATGACTATATTTTATATTTGCAAAAATGCTCCGTCACG
Source organism: Serrognathus titanus (assembly GCA_039766575.1). Taxonomy (NCBI): domain Eukaryota; kingdom Metazoa; phylum Arthropoda; class Insecta; order Coleoptera; family Lucanidae; genus Serrognathus; species Serrognathus titanus. Next base: position 75,781,549 of record CM077912.1, read on the forward strand.
TCGATTAGTACTTTAAATTTGCCATATCTTAGAGTGGTTCATTTATCTGTACAGTGGCGTACCGTTAGGGTACAAAATTCTACCCATAGGGGAATTGTCAGAGGAGGCGCAAGAAGCCGCAATTAAAGACCTCAAGCATTATAGAAGAAAACACACTAGAAAATATTCAAGAATTGTGACAAATGAAGATTTGTGCTTACGACCACCTCCGTCAAGACGAAAGACTAGCCTTTCTGCAGAAGTTATGCAATTACTTGTTGCCCCAGAAATACCAGGCACATCGACACCTGACGACGAACAAATGAATATCTCAACCTCATCTGAAGTCGAAAGTAATTCGAGTGAAGCACAAAGTCACTATGAAAGTGATTATTGAACTCATAATAAAAACTTTAGTTTCTGGAACGTGTTTATGATTCTGAATCTTATTTCGAGTGTAGGATTTTTTATTTTTCCTTGAATTTACATGTTAAATTTGATACGACTCTCGACCCCTCTGGATTTTTATTCAGTTTTCTTTTGGGTTGTCATAAAAGATTCTTTTCGTTCATTTAGAAGGCGAGTAGAAAGCTTATAAGTATTCGAAACTTTAAAATTTTACTCTTATTTCGATTCTCACCCTCTAAAAAGATACCCTATTTCATCAAAGGGATTTTTCTACTATTTTTTTCTTGATTCAAAGGCCCAATTATATATCAATCCGGAACTTTAGAATTTTCCCTGTCATTTCAATTTCAATTCCTTGAAAAGCATCCTATTTTATCAGTGACATTTTTAAAATTATTTTTCCGGTAATCACGAGCCAATTCTGAATAAGTATCAAAAGTTTCAGAATTTAAGCCAGAAATAGGACCCACTGTGCGACGCCATGTTTTGTAAATGCCTCAGTATAATAGGATTATAAAAGTCTTTTATTGACTACCCACTTGATACACATTTAAATTTGTTTATTACACGTTTAATAGCTGGGAACGGAAATCTGAGTTGTTCTCTTTACGAGACGTAATTATTAGTAATTTCTAAAATAATAGGAATTGCGTATGAGATACGGGTAACGAATTCGAATAATTTTGTATATAACTGTTTGTTATTTAATTTGTTATGCATACAATTCTTGATCAAATCGTGTGCGTGAATGCCACAGATTACGAGCAAATGTAAATTGCTGGGGTAGTTTGCAAATCTCATAAGCTCAGACAGAATTACTAGAAATTGATGTAGACAAAATTACGAATAAATAATTATCACGACGAGACAACGATTACATTTCCTAGGAATTACTTAAACAAATCGGTTTTCTCCGAAAATGTGAAACGATTTATTAGACCTGAAATTTAATGCAGGCAAGTTTTCTGTTTTGTTTATTAGGTTAGACAATAATTCGTAAATCATGCAAACTTACAACTGTCCTGCGTTTCGCACGGAAACAAAGCAATAAACATATTATGTACACTTGGCTTAAACGTCGTTAGTGCTAAGCTGTATTCACATGTCCACGCCGAACATGTAATTTAACATGAAATGCAACAATTCGTCAAGAGTATGCTATTCTAGAGCAGAGCACGAGTTATTCACCGAAAACCAAAGTTTTTCGACGAATACAAGGGAATATTGCGCGCAAGTATGGACGGCGTTCGCGAAAGGAGTGTGTACGGTCCATGTGTACGAATTCTTAACACGGCAATTTTTGAATTGCTTTTCGTTTTAGTGAATTATTTGTCTATCTGTCACCTATGTAGGGGTTTACAGTGGGGCCTCTGTTATTCTTTGTGTGGAATAATATACTTCATGTGATTTGCATGCATTTGTCAAGTAAATATTCGCATTTCATTCGTATTTCGCGACATCGGTCGTTGATTTAAAAACGGAGTTGACGTAAAATTCCATTTAAAGGTCAAATTCAGGATGCTACGCCGCCGTATCATAAAACTATAAAAAGCTTCACGAGGGTGTTTATTTCATATGAAAAAGAAACAGATTAGGGTGTTTATTTCATATGAAAAAGAAACAGATTAGGGTGTTTATTTCATATGAAAAAAGAAACAGATTATTATCAATTCTTTAACCAGGGGCGCATCATAGTTTTGGGACTAATTATTTCTCGAAAACTAGAACTTTTCCCATACTCTCGGACAACGTTTCTTTTAGTAGTTTCATTTTGTTGGGTTAATTAACACTCATCTTTTGTTGCATTTATTTAGAAACCTTGTTAGAAACAAATAACATGCATTCCTCTTACATTTAGTTGTACAAGGTAGAACAAAAACTGCAGCATATGATAAGGATGCAGAAAAACTATGTTTAAATGCAGCTGCACCATTCAAAGCAAATTAAGTCTGATTACGCGGAGAGAAGCAGAAAAACGAAAGTCTAAGGTAATAGACGTCGTATTACGGTATGGAGTACAATGTATATTCATTAGAAAATAATCGCCGTCTTATACGAAAACTTAATCATCAAAACAATTACGTAAATCGCCGCAATAATTAGCAATTACCTGATGCACCGTGGCAAGGCAGGAGTTTTAGAAACTTTATTCCAGATATAAGATCGCTTCCTTGGTTAATAATTATAACACCATAAAGCAAAAGGTAAGTGATTATTTTACCACTTATCTATTGAATGCCTGCGCAATTATTGGTTATTAAAACTGATTATGTTGTGTAGTGCACATACACACTTATTAATAGGTAGTCGTGTCTGTGCGCTGGCCTAAGCATTCAAAGGCATTTCACTTTCTGCAGAAATAAATACACCACTGGCACTGATGTAATGCGCGCAAAGTTACACAAGAAATACAAACTTTAAGTGCCAGCGGAATTAACAGTTCCAGTTCCATCGGGAAAGCAAAACAACCAGGAGCAAACTGCAGGAGTTATTTTTAAATTGAGATCAGGCGCTTCTATAATTCAATTATTTATGGATCATTTAACATTGACAAAAAGAACTTCTTTATGGATATAACGGATTTACTGTTAAATAAAACGAAGTACAGGAAGAAGTGTCAAATGGAGTAATTAACATTTTACTGACCATAATTTATTATGCTCGTAACAGTTTCAAAATCAAAGTTAATTATAAACGAATCGCTTTTCTCTCTTTTTAATCTCGCAAAACAAGCCGAATTTTCTCATTTATTGCTTCCCCACATGCAGGTAGGTAGTAATAACACTTCTGTTTATATTCTGCAACTTTTTCCAAACAAAGCTCCATTTGAAAGTCAGATACGACGCTATTAAAAACACAATGGAAGAAAACCTGATAGCAAGGAATCTCGGTATACCTGGTAATCCTTAACATTCCCGGAGTCTCGCCGGTTTTTAAGCAAGGTTTAATTAAAACAACGTAGGCGCTCATTGCGGGAGTATGTTTTGTCCGTGGTACGTGTCGCGATCTCGCGCAGGGCGTGACGACGATTACTCAACTAGAAAATTCAATTTACACATAGCTATTAGATGGAGTTCATTTGCCTATTAGAGCGTTCATCAGTCACAGCTAAAGACACCAGCATTGTCCTTCGGGACACGTATCTTTCTTCTTGTCTGCCCGTACGCCTTAGAAGCGTTTACAACGATGCCGAGCTGAATTTATTTCTCATTATATTGCAATAAATAGAATCTGTATTCATTACAGCACCGAGTCTACAGAGGACTTAAATAATACCCTTGATGTGTACCGCAAGGTTTCTATTTACACACATTATTTTTAATAGCTTTCTTCGGAAGGCTCATCCAACTCGCTCGAAATCAACTTAATACGAGTCTTGTTAATTTTCAAAACAAACCAACGAACGCAAATCCTTCATAAATCAACTCGAAGCGTTTGTGCGGTGGTGACACGTTGCCCTCAAGTGAATTCGCTGAGAGGACGTGGGTGGTTCGTAATCCAATTCGCTGAGAATGTTTGGTTTACACTCAAGCTTTGCTCACTGAGGCTTAATGAAAGCCAAATATGCTATTCGAAAAATGAAATTTCTTATTGAATTGCCGCTGCGCGTTTAAAACAAACGCGCTTGCTTGTTTACGTTCTTGAGCTGTTCCCGTATGATCAAAGTTTTATTAAAAGGAAACTCAACGAAGACGTATAGGTATTTTTTAAAGAAATTAACCAATCTTGCACGAATACATACTGCAATGTTTATGTAGGTACCCCCCACGTTGGGGTGTCAAAATTGTAATGATGTTGTAAGTGCCCCACGTTGGGGTGTCAACAATTGTAGTTTTGTTGTATATAAGTGCCCCACGTTGGGGTGTTAATTAATTGTAATGTTGAGTAAGTTGTTTGTGGGTACGAGTCTACTTTCTTTTTATCTCTCTCTCCCAGGGTTTCTCTTTGGGTCGCTCGGAATTACCCACTTCTCGTTTTATGGCCCCAAGGTGGGCACATATAATGACAAAACACAGAAATGTGAGTGTCAGTGTTAAATGTATATGCGTCCGTATGTGTCAGAAAAAGAAAATAAAAAAAATTATCGAAAAAGTTGTTGCCTGTCACAAAAAATGTACACCGGTTAGCATAAGTCGGTCATGTCACCTCGCCCTTCACAAGGTTCGGTGGACCTCTTGTCCTATCAGATGTATATTTTGTTAAAAGTGGACGCTCTGTATCGCCGATCACGCATGTGCCTCAACTCCTTCACAAGAGAGAGGCGCCCTTCGACAATACCAAAACGTCTCCCGCTCTCCGGTGTTCAATAAAAAAAAATTGTTTCTGTTGTCATGTATGTGTTACCTGGAAGCGTCGCCCATGTCGTTGGTTTAGGAGAAAGGATACAGGTATTCAGGATTCAAAAATAATTCTTTCTTAATGAAAATACCTCGTACTAAATAACCTTTTTAATTAAAATTTCTTCTCTGCTTGTTGCGGAGGTCGAGGCAAGAGTTCTACTCACGGAGGTCGAAGCAGGAATCCTCCTCACGGAAATTGAAATAGGAATCCTCCAAATCGCCTTTTATAGCGCTTTTCGTTGTTTATTTTCCCGTTGTCATGGTTACCGGAACATTCGCGTTCTGATCTAGTTACATACTAGATTTGAGTTGGTAACCAGACATTACGTTTTTGACAATTAGCGTTTTACCTTAAATATGACTACATTTCATTGAAATTAAACTAAAATTGAACTAGAAATGGAACAAACTTAACTCTAAACAATAGGTAAGTGTCTAAAATACATTATTTTCTCATTATCTAACCTATAAACCTTACTTATGTAAAACAATTCTCAACGTATCACCAACACAACAAACTTAACCTATAATAATAATATCCTATTCTCTTACTATCTAAATTTTGTCCTTTTTAACAGTTCCATATAAGTGTTCGTCACATAATTTTTGATAATCAATCAAAAAGTTCGGCACTTGGTCCCATCGGCGACGTATTCTTCGGCCGTCTTCTAAATATATGAGCCTTTTCCTGTTTTTGAGCGGCTTCCTCCCGTTTAGTGGATAGTGTAATGCTGTTAGTGGCACTCTTGCGTCTACCTCGTCAAGTTGTTTCGAAAGTTATTGTTGAACGTCTGTTGGACCGTGGCACTGTTGTATATGTTCTTAACTCTTTTCACGTACTGCACTTGTTTAATTAATTTTTTCAAAAAGGTAATTAACACTGCAATACGTACAGATCTGGACTGGTCGCATCGTGGTTACGCTTATAGGCGAAGAAAAAGTGTTGGGTCCCTCAATATCGTAACCCATTAAAGTGAAAAGTTAAATTAAGTTATGGTTTCACTCAATTTTGCAAATTTAGTGAAGTATGAAGTACCTAGGTTGAAAAGACTACTTTCAAAGCAATGACGTTTCAGAATTACTTGTGACATATCTTTTGGTAAGACTTGAGAAAGAAACCGGTAAAGCTATTGCCAAAGCAACAACGTTTCTGCAAGGTTGTTTCCGGCATATGTTTTGATAAAACTTGAGGTACCTACAATCCAAAATACCAGGCATTAGTAGTCTTAAGCACTGTCATACTTGTCACAGACCTAAGTATGTATCCAGGAACACCTGGCATTCAGTCCATAACTTATTGAGAATTAAAACAATTTTTTAAGGAATTGACAAGGGCAAAAAATGTCGTAAGGTGGGTTTCAGATGATGAAGGAGTTGAAGGATATGATAAAGAAACTCAAACCACTTAGAATTGAAAACAATCTACCAAGTAATGGGGCCAAGAGTAATGAAATTATTTCAAGAGGGTATCAGGTCATGAAGGGCTAGAAATAAAGATAGATTCAAAGCACACCGTAATGAATCCTTAACTAATTAAAAATGAAAACAATCTCTTAAGGACAACAAAGTTATCCTAAGTTGGGCTCTGGATCGTGAAGGACTAGAAGGAAAGATAAAGATCCTCGAACCACATAGTAATGAATCCTTAACCAATTGAAACAGAAAAAAGATATCTTAGGAAACTGGCCAAGCGCAACCAAATTAATCTAACGTGGGTTCTACGTGCTGAAGGAATAAGTCGCTAGAGTAATGAATCGTGTCTTCTGGGTCTGCCGTATGTTGAACTTGTTGTAGTTCGAAGGTTCGACGCTTCGCTGTTCATACTGATAGCTTCTCCAGGAACTAGAGTAAGTTCAGAAGCTTCCCCGATAGATCTTGAACCATTTTATGGCTAATTTAAGACTTTAAGACACTACACCTACGGATAGATGGCGCTGACCGGCGGCAGTTTCAAACTGCAACGAAGATTACGTTTAAAAAATTTGAAAGTGACAAAAATTACGTTTTGATTTTCTCACGAGCAAATTCAGCTGTGACAAACGCCGATATATGGCGCTCGTTTACAGAAATCGCAGAAGAAAAGCTATTTTCGCTTTTTCTTTACAACGTTCTTCTTTTGTGAGTATAAGAAAGTGTAAATAGATAGATTATTAAAAAAAAAAACAACGACAGGCGTCGTTAAACTTTCTGTTCGTAAACGTAGTCACTACATCTACGGTCAGATGGCGCTGATCGACGCATGAGTATGAATATTACGATTCAAAATTTTGAAGGCGACGAAAAAGCTACTTCTTGATCTTCTCGCAAGCAAATTAAGTTGCTACAAACCCCGATAGATGGCGCTCGTTTACAGAAATCGCGAACAAATTTCCTTTATAATGTTCTTATTATAAAAGAATATGTAAGAGGCGATTATTTTTTGTTTAAAATGTTCTGTTCAGGTCAGCCACTACTTCTAAGGATAGATGGCGCTAACCGGCGGCAATTTCAACCTGCGTTTAAAAGTTTTGAAAGCGACAAAGGATTACACCTTGATTTTCTCGCGAGCCGCTACAAACGCCGGTAGATGGCGCTCGTCTATAAAAATCGCAAAAAATCGCTTTCACTTTTCCTTTATGACGTTTGTTTGTAAAATAAAATGTAATTTATTTTAAAAAAAGCCGATCCTTGAAGGAGAGGCGATTCTTTTTTGTTTTGTAAGCTTTCAGTTCGCAAATGCAGTCATTATATCTGCGGATAGATGGCGCTGATAGGTGGCAATTTGAAACTACAACGAAGATTACGTTAAAGTTTTTTTTTTACCTTGGAAAATCGTCGTTTTCCGTTCAGTTTGTTCCCTGTTTTTCATTTCTCTTTCGTTTCTTTATAAAATTGATATTTTGTAATTGTTTTCATTTATATTCAGTCGTGCGTCAACCGTCAACCTTTTCTTATTTTCAGTTTGTGTTTGTTCTTTGTGTTTTATTTCTTCTTAGCAAATTAATTAATTTCTTATTGTATTGATGCTTTTCTTGAACGATACACCTGAAGAAAATTTAAACTATTAAAAAAAAAAAAAAACGACAGGCGATTCTTTTTTATTTTGTACGCTTTCACTTCGTAAACGTTACCCTACATCTACGGACAGATGGTGCTGACCGGCGGCAATTTCAAACTGCAACGAAGATTACGTTCCAAAATTTTTAAAGCCAACTTTAGAATTCATTTTCTTACTTCATACAAACGCCGATAGATGGCGCTCGTTTATAGAAATCGCAAAAGAAAAGTCGTTTTCACTTTCGCTTTATACTCTGTTCATATTTTGTGCGGAAAAGAAAATGTAAATTATTAAAACAAGAACGGATTTTTTAAAAAGAGGCGATTCTTTTTTGTTTAAAATTTCAGATCGCAATCGCAGTCACTACACGTTCCGATAGATGGCGTTGACCGGTGGCAATTTCAAACTGCATCGAAGATTACGTTTTAAAATTTTAAAAATTAATTCCTCGTTAATTCGGCGTCTACAAGCGCCGAGAGATGGCGCCCGTTTACAGAAATCGGTTTTCCTTTATAATGTTCTTATTTTGTGCCTCAAAGAAATTGTAAATTGAATTCTTGGCTTCCGGTTGGAACCGCGTGTCTCGGATTTCTTCTGAAGAAATCCGAGACACGCGGATTTTCCCGCACCATTAAGATGATATCCAATTGTCTGGCTCCATCAAAAGCCAAAGGACGTCCACCTTCAGGTTCATCTCGTATATGTCCAAGGTCGTGAAATATGTTCCCAATTCGACTTACCGTTGATTACGATATTGGAGGACGGTTTGAGTGAGTCTCATTGAACAAAATGCGTCTGAATCCTCCAAACTCAATCATCGTTAACATTTCTATTCTTTCGGCTTCAGTAAGTCTCATTTTTGCTATGTAATCGTTAAACAAGTAACACACACTCTACTACGATTTATATATCAATAAATTCTATTTCACACATTTAACTACAAACAACTTGTAATTGTTTTTACCACTTATTGCTAGGAGTCGTATCAACGCCTGCTCGAATTTGGGACTTTCATTTCACTACGTTTTTGTTGAAAATCTCAGTTAATTATCAACCGATTTTGAAAAAATTTTTATTTATTGTATTCAGCATAAAAATGGCATTAGATGAGGTAACACAAGGAGTACTTTGCTTATGAGTTTCTAAAGTTAGGGTTGCTAGTACTCAGGGATTGAGGTGAGCCTCATTTCTGAAACATTTCTCTCAACCACTTTATTTATCCGTTACTTTCGGGAAACTCTGTATGATTTCCAAAGTTTGGGAAGTGGTGTGATGCATCAATTTTTTAATAACCTTGAGAGCAATGTATAACAACTACAGACGCAAAATGCGTAACAACAGAGTGGTTATTCGTCGAGGAAGGTGTTCCGCAGGATTCCGTTTTAGGATTGTTGTTATTTCTGCTGTATGTGAAAGAACTACCCCACTCAACAACCATATTGTTTGAATTCATCACAATTTAATAAATAAATCTAGTGAGTTACCTACACCATTCATTTAGGTTACCATCGTAATCAAACTGACGACCAACGTCGTCGAAGTCATGAGTTATTTCGTGTCGGATTACCGACCCAAAAGCTCCAAAGTTCATGTATCTCGGTCGTTCCAAGTCGAAGAACTGATCCTGCAGTTTCTTCTGAAGAAATCCGAGACACGCGGTTCCAATCGGAAGCCAAGAATGCAACAATGGACGACGACCGCGGAAGCCTTCAAGTTAAATTGTAAATTATTAGGAAAAAAGAAACGATCCTTTATGGAGAGGCGGTTCATAACATCGAGTATTTGCCAAGGACGAAATAAGAATTATTTCTATCACGTCAAAAATGGGCGCAGCAACATGCAGGTAATGTGAATCATTAACGGATGTAACTGACACATCTAAAGCACGCCTGACAACGAGAAATGAAAGCTCCAAAGTAACAATTTCAAGTTTACAAGACATTTAGAGTTTCTAAGCAGGATATGAACAAACGTTCAAAATGTTCGTAATTCTGAAAGGATGTGGAAGGAATGAGATGTGTACAATATGATACGATTGGTTTGAGTGTGGTATTCTGGCTTCTTTCTTTTTTGCAAAGTAATTTAGACGTGAGATATAGAGGAGATAGAGAATTTGGTGTTGATGTAATGAATTCCAAATTCTGAAGCAATCAATTTCGAATGTGGCATGATTACTAATGCATCGAATTCATAAAAGCAGCGGCGCGTAGAATGTATTAATTAGCGTCAATTTCACAGGCAAGAACAATAAACCAAAATCAAATAAATAGTTATTACAAGTAAGCCTATCAAGATTCTCAGGTAAGTGGAGCCTCAGGCAAAGCGGCGATTGTTTTCAACGAATATGCCATCGTACACGTATCCACACGCCGCATTGTATTAACGCAAGGAAATCTAAAACAATGTAATGCGGTTCGAGTCCGATCATGGTAGTCATCATTCATTGCTCGCTGTCTTTGTGCAACGTGGGGGAAGCATGAGAACAGTTCCGCAAACATCGTCGTAGTACGGCCTCCTGCAGGGATGCGCTGCTCCCATGCACAATTCTGTCTTCGCCTGCACCAAATGCACTGCATCGTGTCTGCACTTGTGTGTAGTAAATTATGGTCATGCGATTCCCCAGTGACGTTCAGTAAGGTGCAAGCATTTTATATCGTCTGATCCAGATATACACCGCACACGGAAATATCGCTACTTTAATGTAGCACGATCAAAACAGATATGATGTATGCTACTTCAGCACAAGCAAAGCAATTTTCTTGCAGTCCGGCTGACAGAAGCCGCTGTTATAAATTACGAGAAATGCATCCGAGAATTTGCAACAACGGTCAAGGAATTACGACGGCAAAATGGAAGTTCAACTGTCCCCAGCAAACACGAAATAAATTTTTGGCCGAGTTACAACTTGTTCACTTCTTTTTAAACAGAATCAAAGCAGAACAACTATATTTAAAGTAACTCTGAGTATGTAAAATGAAGTTAAACTAATTTCCTTTTAAAGAAATATCCAGAAGGTATGTAGGTTTTCAGGCAGATAAAATCATAATAAAATCTTCGGCTGCGTGAGGCCTTCCTTAATGTTCGCCTAAGAACAATAAAAGTTAATTGATTCCTGCAGAGTCATAGAAAAAGAAAAAAGCAATTTATGGTTAAGGGAAATTGTTTCCTGTTCTTCTATTAATACACTCGAACGTGCCTTTGTATATTTCACATTCTGTATTTACAGCTTTTCACGATTCAGAATTAAACAAACTCACGTCTGCATTTGCAGAAGTTTATTCTCCAGTCGCACACGCCGCCCATTTTTATCAATTCATCCGCTTAATACCACCATGAAGATTTAACAGCAAATGTGTAATTCTTCTCTGCCTTCCTACGCGATCCTATAAGGTTTTACACACGCTATTATCCGGCTGTTTTACAACCTCTGTCATGCCAAAATAGAATTGGTTTCCGTCTGCAATCAATTCGTGTTTCAAAAACGCGTGGGAAGGAATTTCTGCCACAATCAACTCTGGTGTATGTGTTTCATGGGGGTTTTTGGTTTTACGTTTTACATCCTAACTATCATGTGAATCTTCCAAGAGAAGGCAAATGTTTAGGTATTTTCCTTTCGAGATATTTTTGCTTTCCTCATTTTAATTGGGATGAAAATAAATTTAAAATAGGCAATTACGTTCCATTGAAATACCTATAGGCGCAATCCCTCTTTCATTAACGCAGAATAATTTTTAATTCCTGTGTTTTTTTCTCCCACGTTTAATTTGTAAGTGCGAACAAGGCGCCATCTTTAATAACAAAGGCGCTCTAATTGATTCCCAGATGATTCCAGAAAGTAAGATCGGGCGAATCTGAATTCACTCAGACCTATCTATTGTTAGTATCCTCTTAGTATGTTCACATGTCGTCCGATGAGTTATTACAATTAATCAGTGGCGTCGTTAAGTACACGTTACGCTCGAAATATAATTACGCGGAAAAAAAAATTGTGAGAGCCGCCAATGATTTATGAATTCAATAGCGACGGACGCACAACCTCTGTCGAAATAAGTAGACAAAAAGGAAATTGAACTCGTAGGTAAATTCTGATTACAGTAATAAATCGAGGCGTGTAATTTTCTGTGACATTAATATATTAATACGTCAATAAACGACCGAGTAAATAATCATAAATGTTAACGAGCGAGCCTGCGAGTTTAATGTTGTTAATTGCGAAATGCATTTGGCGGCGTTTGATCATAGGCGTAGTTCCACGAATTTACAGACATTATGTGTACTATGAAATTCGTAAATTAGTGAAAGGTATAGAATTCAAATAGAATTAAAATATCGCTGAAAGGAAAAGTACGTACCGCAAGAATTTTTGCTTCTCGGTATTAAAAAATAAATACAATTTAATTGTTCCCAGTTCCTCGGAGATGGTGTACAGTTTTTTTTGTAATCGATGCACTTTCAGTTTCTGACGTTATTCATTTAGGCAAGTAATTTAATTAACTTGAACGAAGCGTTAAATCGAAATTGGAGATTTCCAGGGGAACGTAACCTGTTAATCTGTAAATAATTTCTTTGAATTGTAAATTGCTAATTAAATTAAAGGCATGTGTGAGCCGTTCGGAGTCGTTACACAAAAGCAACCAGACGAGTCAGCCTCGAGGTCTTCAATTTCCGACTCACGAGATATTCTTTGTACGTAAGCCATGAAATAATGCGGTAATTACACATCCATCTATGCACTTCTTGAATTTCGCCTCTTCAGAAAAGAATTCGTCGTGCTTCTTCTGTATAATCGCCGGAACGGAGAAGTCCAGGAAGATTAGTGTTTTTAATATTGTGCTTCACGATTTCCCAACTATCTGCTTTATATCGTGTCAACTATTAAAGGTGTCGAAATTGCAAGTACGTTTCAATCGACTTTCAATCAACGTATAATATGATCGGCATTGATACACTTTTCGCCTTTCTATTTCTATAATTATAATTATGAAATCAAGTTTTCTTGCCAAATGAAAATTATAAAAATTAATTAAAATTGTGTAACTGGCAGTATAGAAAGTGTTAGGAAAGAGTTTATACATGTATCATTAATTCCTGTTCATGTGTTTTGGGATTTTAGAAATTCAAAAAAGGGGTAAGTTTTTCAAAATTTTTCAATAAACCAAAATTTTTTTAAGGTACAGAGTTCTGGTGAAGCCCAATAAGGCCGAAATACATGTATAAACTCTTTCCTAACACTTTCTATACTGCCAGTTACACAATTTTAATTAATTTTTATAATTTTCATTTGGCAAGAAAACTTGATTTTATAATTGTCAATTTGTTGTCTTAGTAACATCAAACAAATATATAAAAATGTCACTTTTGTGGTTTTACTAGAGAATGCAATCGCTTCCTTGTATAATTTGCAAAAGATTTTCATATTTTTATCATTAATTCCTGTTCTTGTGTTTTGGGATTTTAGAAATTCAAAAAAGGGGTAAGTTTTTCAAAATTTTTCAATAAACCAAAATTTTTTTAAGGTACAGAGTTCTGATGAAGCCCAATAAGGCCGAAATACATGTATAAACTCTTTCCTAACACTTTCTATACTGCCAGTTACACAATTTTAATTAATTTTTATTATAATTATGGTTGGAGGTAAACTAGATCCGATTCGGTTAAAGAAGTTCCTTAAAGGCACCCAAAGAATATACGAGGGCGGTTCAATAGGACATTCTCTACAACTACCATTCGGACTCATCGAGCTTTATTTAATTGCAAAATGAATCTCATTAATCTCTTTAGAAATCTAGTCGTGTGTACGTGTTTGTTTAGTGGAGCAGACAAACGATCAGACAATGACGAACATCTAGAAATAACTGAAATATGTGACGAAACCGGTTCAGTACAGAAATACTCGAAAGTAACCAGTTTCGATAAATTTATAATATGATCAAACGAAAAAGGAACAAAACCTTTAAAAAGCATCAGGAATAAAGATTAGAGACCGCTACGAGTTCGCGTCTTGCTCTTGCGACAAAAAGCGTACAGAATGAAATATCACGGTACAGTGCAATCGAAATTTATTAGTCGGTTTCTTTCGTTAAATATTTTAAACGCGTCGGCAGCGAAAAAGCGCGCGCAAAAAAGTTAATTTAATAAATCATTTAAATAAATTGGCGAATCAAAACAATGGTCTCGTCGAAAAACTGAACGATGTGTAATCTGGTTCTGCGTTTTCTTGAAATAAGTGGCGCAGGTGCGATCTGTGTGGTCAAACAATAGAATTTTTTTTTTAATTCTTGACGGCCGGACAATGATGTTACTTAAGTGAATTTGGCATCCGTCGCGCTCATTAAAAAAAATTCCCGTTAGCTGTATAAATACAGAACACAATACTCTTATTTTTAGGACGATCTATTAAAATGTACGTTTTTGCACTAACAATAAATTGCTTCCGTTTGCAGAAAACTACAAGAAACATTTCTGCATTATTTTCTACTTAACCAAAGTAAAGCAGTGCTCACAATAACAAAAAAAAAAGAAACAACTAATTCGTTTCAGTAGTTGGTTTAAGTATGTTACACAAGTGTGAGAAATGTCGATTCAAATTTTATGTGAATAATTTGCATGATGATCTGAGAACTGCGCATCTTTTAAGTAAAATTTATTGCACAAATCCATCCTTTTTCTAACCGTTATCTATATATCCTGTAACTGAATTACATTGAAACTAAAACGTCAGCGAATAATTACCACTTAATTTACAATTAATTGAATATCAGTCGTAAAAGCACTAAACTGGGGATATGTCGTCGACACTTTACGTGTAACAAACTTGACACACCTTTAAATGTTTCGCAGTAAATCATAATTATAAATGCGGGGAATGCTGGATATTCCACACATTTTCATTGAGGAAACTGTATTTGAGTCTTTCGTATCGCGTCAAATCGGGATATTTAGCACAACTAATAAAACTGCAGCCAAAACAAACAACGTTTTGCTTATAATCGTGCGAGCACGGAATATATTCATTATATTACGGTAGTTGATACAGTTATTGGATAAATCCATCATATTTTATTTTGCACATGCACTTTATTATTAATGCAAATCACACATCATAAAAATTCTCGCAATAAATTAGGTCTTTGTTACTCGTACAGATTCTATTCATGGTGACTTGCCGTGCATAATGTGTTTACTTATTTAACACTGATGAGCTGATGACAGTGGCGTATATTGATAAATTATTATTAGCCTGAAAAGTCTTTTATTTTATACACACATGTCCTATCTGGGCTACAATTGATTAATTTAGATTAGAAGGTGTACAATCACGTTGATGAAACTTAATTTCATAATAACTATTCTCGTTCGTACTTTGCAGAGCACGGCTTTAACAAAATAAAATGAGCAAGAGATTCACAATATACACAACTAATTACTGCGAGATACTCTCAATGACATGAAAGACATTTTCGTAAAATCTATGACGAACTTTAATTTGTTTAAAATAATGCACAATGTTTTTTTAGTTGTATATAAGCTATTCACGATCATTTGCATTCAGAGTAGGCCGTGTTAGAGTGACATTTTTGTTGGTACCACAAAAAAATATACTTGTAAGAAATTTGATTGACGTTCGTTTTTAATTTTGTGGTTACGTTTTTGAAAACTGCCACTGCCAATATTGCCAGTTCAATTGTGCCGTACAAAATATTCTATGAAAACGTGAAAAATATCGTCTCGAACAAACGTTTAATGATTAATTATTTTTTTCATTGAGAAAGTTTGGGGTGAGGTGTGTTGTTTGCGTGTTCTTAGTCAACAATTGTGCCACAAAGCGAAGAAGTGTTTCTTTATTAACAAATGTGAATCCAGATATGATAATAAACAGTAATGACAAAATGTTTGTTTGTGTTTTCATAGAATCTTGTGCACAGTGGTGTGGCTAAATGGATCTTGCTACTTGTGCAGCGGGTGGAGAGGTGTATCGGCTTGTGCAATCCGTGAGGATGGCTTGTTCAGCCAGGAGTTTTTTTTTTCGGACTGTTCAGACCGAAGAACTGTCGTTCTCAGGCCCTGGATGGTCTTATTATAGGGCTCGTGGCCATTTTCGCTTCGCTGTCGCAGAAGGGGTGAATATTCGACGCCGGGATGAATTTCTGAAGGGGATTCGAGTTTGGTGCCTGGCAATAGTGTAGAGGTGCGCCGCAGGTGACCCAAAAGCATTATATGAAGGGGTATTTAAATAACAGGATCTTCTTGTTGTTACCGGTGTCTCAGAACCTTTTCCATGGCCATATTTATGTAAAATATCTTATCATTTTTCCCGAGAAGACTATAAGCTAGATCCCATTTAAAATTCTGCATACTTTCACTACCTCCTTCAATACGCACACCATCAGATTCTTCTGCTAACACTAGAATTCTGCAAATCTGCTTATATTTGTGCATATTCGTGGCTATTAGTTTTGACTGTTAAAAGGATCGTCGCAGTCTATAAGTTTTACAGATATACATGCGTTTTCTACACTATAAAATTTTGATGCCAAATTAAATTTTCCCTATTCTCCTTCCATCGATTCCATAGAAGAATCTGATTCATCATCAATTTCTGATTCTGAATCAGATTTTCTTAATGAAAGGAGGAATATTTTCAAACGAAAAATTTCCCGTATGTTTCGTCCAGTCTTCCGAAATTAATTTTCCACAATGATTACAAAAGTTTTGCCACATGTCGGGGGTACATTTTGAAAGAGCCTCACGCCATAAATTTGCAACCCTATCTTTCGATACTGGTTGCGAATTTATGTGCTTTTTGTAAAAGCCTTTGCACTGCCCCCATGCAATCTCAATAGGATTGTATTGACAATGCTATGGAGACAATCTAAGATCTTCAAAACCGTGCTCTTTCAAAATTATGTCATTTTTTTGCTTTTGCTGAAGATATTTCTCTTTTTCTCAACTTTATTCTTTCTTCTCTGTTTAGAAAGGGAAATTTCTTTTTTACAGTTAAATATTTGATATAAATTGATTAGTAGATTCCTTATTAAACAAAAAAAAGGAAATAAAGCGCATTTTTTATTAAGAATTTGTAGGGGTATATGATGTACTACATAAAGCGCGTTCATAAATGACTGAAAGGTGTTTAAACTTGCAAAATCAAAATCGAACATACAATCGAAGGGGAGTGGTGACTGAGAAAGTCATCATCCTCGAAGAACTTCTTTTTTTATAGCACTTATAAACTCAAATAAAATGTGGAAATCATAACATAGACAACCAACACATCACTTGATGAAATTTCGGTCGAAAATTCAGTGTTGCCAATACGCTTTCGCCAAAAGTCTTTAGCTTAAATAATAATTAATGTCGCTGGGAACAGATAATAATTTACTAAAAATTTCACTAGAAACAAATGCCGATGTGTCTACGGCCATACGTCTTCCAACTGTCTGATCTCAGTTCATAACAACAGCCGCTTTTTATTTAGTTATTAAACTGAAAAGTTCCGATTATATATATATAATTTGCAGGATCACACGTGTTTTAAAAACGATGCAGGTGTTTTCAGATGCAGGATTGGGAACAAACAGTGGCTTTAGTATTAAAAAACCGTAAAAAGCACAAAAAACAGTTGATAGTTTTTGTTAAAAACATAAACAAAAGACGATCGATTGTTGAACAAAGGCAGGAAACAAAATGGTCAACGATATGAATATAAGAAAACCTTTCGTTTTCACTTTTACGTTAAAAAAAATTAACAGACGTTCGAATTTCAATCGAATTTCGAATTAAAAAGACAAAAAACAGTTGATAGTTTTTGTTAAAAACATAGACAAAAGACGATCGATTGTTGAACAAAGGCAGGAAACAAAATGGTCAACGACTTGAATATAAGAAAACCTTTCGTTTTCACTTTTACGTTAAAAAAAATTAGCAGACGTTCGAATTTCAATCGAATTTCGAATTAAAAAGCACAAAAAACAGTTGATAGTTTTTGTTAAAAAACATAAACAAAAGACGACCGATTGTTGAACAAAGGCAGGAAACAAAATGGTCAACGATTTGAATATAAGAAAACCTTTCGTTTTCACTTTTACGTTAAAAAAATTAGCAGACGTTCGAATTTCAATCGAATTTCGAATAAAAAAGCACAAAAAACAGTTGATAGTTTTTGTTAAAAACATAACCAAAAGACGACCGATTATTGAACAAAGGCAGGAAACAAAATGGTCAACGATTTGAATATAAGAAAACCTTTCGTTTTCACTTTTACGTTAAAACAAATTAACAGACGTTCGAATTTCAATCGAATTTCGACTTTTTCTTCTAAAAAAACTGCTAAACAAATGCTTACACTGCAATTTGTTTCTCGAAAAACACAGAAAAGCAAAATACGATTGACGGTAGAAAAGAAAACATTCGGTTATTGTTCACAGCAAAAAAAAGAAGAGGAAACGATTGTCATTCATTTTTTTTCGTTGTCTTTTTCTGCATTGGCCTTAGTACTAAAAAAAAAACTGGAACTGATAGCTTTTGTCAGAAACATAAACAAAAGACGATCGATTGCTTAACAGATGCACGGAAGCAAGAAAAAAATGGTCGACGATTTGAACATACGAAAAGCTTTCGTTTTCACTCTTACGTTAAAAATAAATAACAAAAGACGTTCGAATTCTAATCAAGTTTCAATTCGTCAAGTAACAAGTCACACACTTCCAAAAAGCCAAGTTTTGTTCCCGCGTGCAAAATTGTAAAACGTTTCCCTTCACTTTTAATTTTGACTGGGTTACTTTTCAAATCTGTTTCGTATATCCATCGACGAACCGCAGACCCATTTTGGTAGATCCACGTTTCATCGAGGTACACGAATATTATATTTTCATTAGAATTTTGAAACTGTAAGAATTTGCTCAAAAAAGAAATTTTGGATGCGACGACGTGTTTTTGTTCACATAAAATTTTGCGTGCGTTAACCATTTTGTGTTTGTAACCCATAGATTTCATTATTTTGAATAAAGTTGTTCTTCCCCCTTTACATTCCGAAGTATCGCGAGCGTCTGTAAGTAATTTGTCCAAAGTGAAATATTCATTTTTCAAATTATATTCCCAAATTAGTCGTTGCAAATCTTTCCAAAACAAGTAATTTGTAAATATATCCATCTTTTTACGTCTGCCAGATGAAGATGTTTTCAAATTGTCAGGTCCTGCTTTCAAAATTTTAGTTATTGTTCTTTGCGAAATCTAAAACATACATATACCTACATTAGAAAATGGGACTCATTTAATTTATGTAAGCCTTACTCCATGTATATCTATCAATCTGCTTATAATTTCATCTTGTGTGAAATCTGGACGATCTTTTTATAATAATTGTAGGCTTTTTTATGGCTTGTTTGGTTTGCCCGCTTATAATTTTCGGCAATTTGACAGGATTAAAAAACGTAATTAAATAATTAGTTATTTGTTTTAAGTTACTTTGATTATGCCATTGTAGTTCAAGTTTATTTAAGTTTTGGCAACAGAGTCAATAAAGCTGACGTGACAATGTCATAAATTTTTTCACGTCAGATTATGACTACTTTCAAAATACATGCAAGTAACAACGAAAAGAAAACATGGCCTACTAGAATGCAAAAAGATCGTGAATGGAATATACATATCGAACTCAAAATAAATTTTCTGAATGCACACATGGCGTCGTGCTTATCCGTTTTGACGCATCTACAGAACGCGCCAAAGTCTGCCCATATTTGCTCGGACATTGAAGGAAACGACGAAACTGATGATAAAAGAAAGACGTTTTAATAAAGAAAGGCGATGGCAAATTAAACCAAAAATTCGTAAAAAAAGAGTTCAAACAATATCCTTTCTAAATTGAAAACAAAAAAACAAATGAAAGTCGCATTGATATGTTGAACGATAAGAAAAAAAAACATGTCTAGAAATAAAAAGCAAAAGACGAAAGGCCAATTCAGTGAAAAATCGAGAAAATTGGAAAAAAAAACAAAATTAAAAAAGGAATTTCCTTAAAAAAATAATTCGAGATAAAATTGAGAGGGAGGTGGAAATTTTCTGAAGGAAAAGAAACAAGCGAAAGCAAAGGAAAAAACCCAGTAAGGAAAAACAAAAGCGAAAGACGTTTCAGTTAAGAAAACAAAAGACGATCGGCAATTTCAAAACGAAAAAAGAAAAGTGAAAACGAAAAATAAGCGAAACGTGGCTAAGAAATGTCCAAAGATAAGAAAAAAAAGAAGAAAAACGAAACAAAACTTTTTATTAAAAAAAAAATTAAAAATAAATGAAAAACAAAACTGTGAAGAAAGAAGAAAGATTTACCATTACAAAGAAATATATAAAAACAAAAGACAATCTCTATATATTGAACTTCCAATGCTAATGAAAAAACAAAGAAGGTAAAACAAAAGACAATCGGTATATTGAGATTTTCCAATGAAAAATAGAGGAACAAAAGACATTTCGGTAAAGAAAACAAAAGGCGATCGGCAATTTCAAAATTAAAAATGGCTAAGAAATATCCAATGATAAAAATAAGAAGAAAAACGAAACAAAAGCGTTTTTTATAAAAAAAAAAAAAATGAAAAATAAACGGAAGATAAAAAAAAAACAAAACTAAACAAAAATGTGAAGAAAGAAGAAAGATTTACAATTACAAAGAAAGAGATAAAAATAAAAGACAATCAATATATTGAACTTCCAATCATAATGAAAAGACACATAAGATAAAACAATAGACGATCGGTATATTGAGATCTTCCAATGGAGAATAGAGGAACAAAAGACGTTTCGGTTAAGACGAACAAAAGACGATCGGCAATTTCAAAATAAAGTTGAGAAAGAAAATTATAAGCGAAACGTGGCTAAGAAATGTCCAATGATAAGAAAAAAAAGAAGAAAAACGAAATAAAAGCGTTTTTTATTAAAAAAAAATAAATAAATAAATAAACGAAAGACAAAAAAAAAACAAAACAAAAATGCGAAGAAAGAAGAAACATTTACAATTACAAAGAGAGAAAGAAATAGAAACAAAAGACTTTTCGGTGATGAAACAAGACAATTTCGAAATCAAATTGAGAGAGAAAAAGGGAAGATTTCCGATGAAGAAAGCGAAACGAAGACGAAACAAAAACGTTTTGATAAAAAGAATGAAAAACAAACGGAAAACAAAACAAAAATGTGAAAAAAAGGAAAACCAAGAAAGAGATAAAAACAAAAGACAATCGATTTATTGAACTTCCAACGATAATGAACGAACAGATAAGGTAAAACAAAAGACAATCGATACAGTAAACTTCCAATGAAGAACAGAGGAACGAGAGACGTTTTAGTTAAGAAAACAAAAGACGAGCGGCAATTTCAAAATAAAATTGACAGAAAAAATGCAAGTAACAACGAAAAGAAAACATGGCCTACTAGAATGCAAAAAGATCGTGAATGGAATATACATATCGAACTCAAAATAAATTTTCTGAATGCACACATGGCGTCGTGCTTATCCGTTTTGACGCATCTACAGAACGCGCCAAAGTCTGCCCATATTTGCTCGGACATATCGACAAAGCTACATAGCTTATTGTATTTATACTAACGTTGTTTTGCTTTGTTTGCTTCAGTAAATCTCTTATTAATTACCAGGAGGTATTTGACTACCGGATAGCGATCACACTATCGCACATCCGTGAACTATACCTGCATTAAATTTACGACCGATGAAAACCGATGCAGGCAAAGTAATTGTTTCATAATTTACTAACTCCCTGTTATTATTAATTATGTGAGAAATAATAGAATATGCTCATATCATTTGGGCAATAGTTGAAAATACTTTGCTTGTTTATAGTAAGATATGTGCGATGTTTGTGCATCAATAAAAACCTCGAACGTATTTTTATTGTCCATATGAATATGTAATCCGATCAAATAACATTCTGATTGGCAAATATTCCAATTTGCATTTTGTTATTACCCGCATTAAAAAAACCGGATTAAAAATTGCACGACAGCTGTTGAATACTTTCATACGTAGGACATTACTCGATATTACCGACCGCGTTATACTGTAATACGCAGGTCGTGATTACAATTTCAATTTCCGATATTCTGCTGGCAATTTCGATGAAAAGTATGTTACGGGTACGCGACATTTGCATTTATATAACTCAAAATATTGTTTTCTGTACAATACAAAATCTGTTCGACGTACGTCGTCCGCTGTTGATACGCTACAATCCGAATGTGATGTTCACAAACACCGTATAATTTCCGGATAATGTTTCGGTCACGTCTGTTTGTTGTTCTGACCTCGCTCGTGGCTGAAAGTTTTCTACGATCTTCATCGAAATCACGATGCTTCCCAAACACGAAAAACCAAATTAATCATTTTGTGTCGCTTAAGAAAGACGTTCCGCAATAAACAGGAAGGAAACGCATGTATTTATAAGTGGAGCCAGTTTTGGTTTTATTGCGTTTACACCGTGGCATTTTGATTAAACCGAATCGCGAACCATATACATAAGTTAATTATAATCCCGCTGTTGCACTTCAATAACGTTTTTACTTATGCAATAGTTAACATGGCATATTTTTAGATGTGCGTGATTGCTACGCTTCTGATTACTGATTACAGATTAAAGTTATGCCTTCCTTCTTTAATTTTCATCGATGAAACTAGTTGCCCTGTCACTTATTGTTGTGTCATGCTTCCTATCTAAAACGTTGCAGATTTACAATTACGAAATAGATACATTTTAGAAAATTCTTCGTTTTATAAGTAATTAAATAAGAGATTCACGTATAATAAGTATTGATGACAATATTTAAATCATTAAGTACAAAGGGCTCACAATACAACCTCGAGGAACACATCTTCATTTTAATTTTTTTGAAGGACGAGTATATTGTTTAAAGATTGCAATAAAAGGCCCACGAGCGTATCTAATAGAAGTGAGTCGAACTAAATGACAACTTTGTAATGCAAATTGTAACACTCAAGACGAATAATAAACCAGAAACTCGATGGAATTACAGAAGCGACAAAAAGTAGGTGGTTCTTTTAACCTCATCTCAAATAACCACAGTTGTTTGTGGCAATTTATTACATTTACTAAAGCTCGTACGGAGGGTATTGCAAAAACTCATATACATGTTTCTTTTTAGAACATTTTGTTATTACTTTATCGAATCATGGATGGAATAATTGACTCGCCCTCGTTAGCAGCTCCACTGAAAATTATGCTGAACAAATGCTGAATGACGAAGGCAAAAGAAATAAGTGGAATAGGTTATTCAAGGCCGCACAAACAATTTCCGCTAGAATGAACAATTGTAATAAGTGTAGCAATAATTTGCCGACTGCCACAGACAAGGGAAAAACGCAGACTTAGCCGACCATTAAATAACTTAATAATACACAATAGGACGATCTACTTTGCATTAATTTACATGCGCTAATCGCCGTAATATTTACACGCTAATGAAGTACATTGCAATCAATTTGTTAGATGTAATTCAATTTTCAGCTCATCGAGATTACGCCTCGAGATTAAACCACTTTTTTCTCCTGAAATTTTATTTGCGCTGTTTAATGGAAATCGAACC
Source organism: Serrognathus titanus (assembly GCA_039766575.1). Taxonomy (NCBI): domain Eukaryota; kingdom Metazoa; phylum Arthropoda; class Insecta; order Coleoptera; family Lucanidae; genus Serrognathus; species Serrognathus titanus. Next base: position 75,804,919 of record CM077912.1, read on the forward strand.
GTTTAAGAAGACGTAAATAACTTACTGTAGTAAACACGGTAAATGAAATATCTTTGTCGGATACTAATTGTAAGTTTCGAAACTCATTACTAATGGATGTTTAGGAAGTCGCAGGAATTAATTAAACGGAATTAAATAAAGAAGTTAGCAGTAGCAGTTTCTAATTTTACATTTTTATATTTATTACTATTGCACTCGAATGATATTTAATAAAAAAGAACCTTTGTCTCCTTAATTCTCTTCATTGTGTTTATGTTAATTTAATTGTTAGTAAAAAAATCTAGCATAACTAAAACTAAGTATCAGTGGTTAGTATTACGAAGAGCATAGGTCAGATTCGTAAAGACAAAGTATTAAATGCTATTAATATTCATAAATTAGAGGTCAAAAGCTTAATAATAGTTGACGGAACACAAAAAGCTAAAAATAGAAATAGTTACGTAATTTCTGGGGAATTTTATCCCACAAGATTATCTCCATGAATGAATGATTGCCGCGCATGAAATGTGAACTAGCGTCTCGTACCCTCCTCATTAATTTCAAAAGTACAAGCATCAAGCTGCGTATACAATGGCACAATGCAATTTGTATACACACAAACGAGCATAAAAATTATAAACACGCATATAATTCTGCGGCGTGTTCTTCTTTAAGATGTCAATTATCAATGACTAGGAAGAATCGGCGATACATATGGGCACGAGAATGGTATCTTTGTTGATTTACGGAAGAAACGCGGTCAATGTCCGGTATGTGGTGCCCGTGGGATGCCTTCACACGCGCTTTGCAAACCAACTTTATCTCCTAGAGATTAAGTCCAGTGCCGCGTTCAGTGCTGGAAATAAGTGTCCTCACCCACGCAATGTCCATAGATAGGTCAATCAGTTATCACCACCACCGCTTTACTTAATTAACATTTATACATAAAACATTAAGGGGATTGGTCATGCACAGTTTCAGCGAGAAAGTCGAGGAATACTAATACGTACGACATAATGACACAAAACACCCATTATATTTACGCAAAGTGTTACAAATTTAAGTCATTTACTATCAGATTTTATTACGTCAATAAATTACAAGAAAGAATAAAAGTCAAATTTTTGGAAGCCTTTTATTATTATTTGTGTTGTTATTAACTGTCACTTTGCTCCAAACAGACCGAGCAGTGAGTTAAGGGACTATCTTGCCATCTTAGAAGATCGTGTAAGAAGACTGGGCAAGGAACAGGAACCTTTCTAACCAAAAACCAAAGATGAACTACTTAGAAGATTAATTAGAAAATATTATAATTTGTTACCATTAGACAGTAAGCAACTGCAAAGTAGTTCGAGTAGTTGCTTAATTAAACCCATTTTTCGTTGCCCATAACGGGTTACGGTCGATGCGCTGAAATCCACTGCTACCGCCACCTTAGAGGCTATTCTTGGCCTCCCTTGACTGAACACATATGTGGAGGAGATGGTACTGAGATCAACCCTAAGGCTGCGGGCAAAAAAGGGTCTCGGAGGTAGACACCATCTCATCCTGGAGGAGGCCGTCTTTTTGGGGCGATGGTCGAATCCCTCTCACCTACATATATGAGGGCAGTCCGATTTTAAAGGTACGGGTGGTTGTGAAACAAACACCGCAAGCGAAATATTGTCGTCATATGCATGTCTAGACAGATTGAAACGTGGCAGTAGAGTCTGGGGCGTTGCTGTGTGTAAGATTCAATTTTCTAGCTTACAGAAAGCAAACAAACATGGTGTGTGTAGTCGCAGAGTATTTCAAGTGTGAAGTGCGTGCAGTTATCCGATTTTTGCAAGCCGAAGGAGTTAACCAGAGCGAAATTCATCGCAGGTAAGAGGGCATTTATGGCCCGAAGGTCTTAAACCGAAAAGAAGTCAACGCTTGGTGCAAAAAAATTAAAGATGGACGAACGGACTTGATTGATGATCCGGAGAAGAACAGAGGCAGACCAAGGACTTCACACACAGATAAACACTGTTCAATTGTTGAAGGTTCGATTAGGGAAGATCGTCGCATTAAAGTTCGTGAAATTGCGGAAATGACTGGCATTCCTAAGAGTTGTGTCCATGAAATCATATGCGACCTAAACTTTCGCAAAGTTTCGTCTCGCTGGGTGCCGAAAATGCTCTCCGAGAACCACAAGACCAATCGAATGAGTGCGTCATCTCACCCGATACCAACAGGAAGAGGATTCTTTCATTGAAAGCATCATTATCGGAGATGAAACTTGGGTTTATGAGTTCACCACAGAGTCGAAACAACAGTCCATGATGTGAAAACATCCAGATTCCCCAGTTCACAAAAAATTCAAAACTCAACCATCTGCTCGCAAAACCATGGCTAGCGTGTTCTTGTGAATTCCTTGAACCGCACACAACCATTAACAGTGACAAATACTGTGAAACTTTCCAGAAATTGCATACAGCCATTAGAAGGAAAAGGCCAGGACGATTACGACAAGGAGTTAAACTTTTGCGCGATGGCGCTAGACCGCACACGTCAAATCAAACTAAGGAGTGGTTGACACAGCGGAAGTGGAAGGTCCTCCAACATCCGCCATATAGTCCCGATTTGGCTGCCTCCGATTTTTATTTATTCGGACCCTTGAAGAAATTTTTGGCGGGGAAACGCTTTACGAATCAACAGGAATTGCAAAAAGCGACTTGACAGGCAACACTATCGCGAAGGTATGTTCAAACTACTATCACGCTGGGATAAATGTCTCAATCTTTGTGGAGAATATGTCGAGAAATAAACAAAAGTAAGTAGTTTTTGTAGAATGTATCAAATATTTTCTTTAAATATGTATGTTAGTGAAATTTTGGCTTGTACCTTTAATATCGGACAGCCCTCGTATATTCAAAAAGCACTTCAACGTTTTCTTGAACGCTGAAGATGCACCCAAACCCGACATATCCATCTTCACTGATGGATCTAAGACTTTGGAAGGAACAGGCGCAGGAATTTTCTCTGATGACCTGGAACTGTTTTTCAAGCAGAATTAGTTGCCATTACAGAAGGTGCAAGAGCAATTCTGGGGGTCGAGGTGTTCAGAATAAAATCGTTAGGATAGCTAGCGATCGTAGGGCGCGCTCTTGGTTCTAAACAGCAACAAGATATCCTTAGGAATAACACTCCAATGTCACGGCACTCTAGAAGAAGTCACCAAATACAACACCCTGCAACTTATTTGGGTTAAAGAACACGTTAGAACATTTGGCAACGATCAGGCAGACGAACTGGCTAGACAGTGCTCGGGCGGCCCTTTTGAGGCCCCGAACCGGCCATAGCACCGTCATCAAGTCTGTTTAATCCCTTACTGTAACAAAGATCTCACGATCGACATATCAACAGATGGGGGTAAATCTAGACAAGTGTCACCAAGCGAAAAAGGCTATAACGCACCCTCGTTCAAACTGACACGATTCTGTATCCAACTACCTAGAAGAAGACTGCGTCTACTCGTAAGAATATTTTCGGGACATTGCAAACTAAACATTGGTTTAGCAGACAGCCCAATTTGTAGAGGTCGTAACTTAGAGGAAGAAACAGCTGAGCATATCCTCTGTGATTGCTCTGCACTCGCCTCGATCAGAGGTCCCATGTTAGGGGAGTTCTGGCCAGACATGGCTGGAATTCGCAGTCGGACGTTCTTGGCTTCATCAAAAGAGTGGGATGGCTCGAAGAACGCTGACAGTCAAACACTACTGAACAGGGGGGTAGTACTGGGCCCAATTGTGGCCTAAGTGCAAGTGGATTCTTATTCACCCCCGTCACCAATCCAGAATCCAGGACGGGTCACAGGTGAATTTTCTTCCATTGCCTTATCAATTTGCCAAGTAAAGTTCCTTCCCTTATATCTTTCAACACACTTTCGATCTTTTCTTTGGCCTTTGGCAATTCCACTCATTCATTATTGACTCACGAGGCCTGGCCAATAAGTAATGAGACTGATTTTTTAGCCGCGCTTTTTAGCTGCGAACCTGAAACTTCGGTCAGTTAATCTCCCATCCCTCCTGTATCGATACATGTGCTCGCGACTTTCGTACGTTCGTTAGTTCTCCAGTTGTGTTGTGTTTTCGACAACGTGTTTGTATGGCGTGTCACGAATATGGAACGACGTAATATTGAAGAGCGGTACGCGATTGAATTTTGCGTTAAACTCGGCGATTCTGTTACGGAAACGTGCGGTAAATTGGTCAAAGTGTTCGGTAATGAAGCCCTGAGTCGTGCTCAGATGTTTCGATGGCATAAAGATTTTAAAAATGGTCGTGAGGTCGATTGAAGCTCGAACTGACAACGATGTTCAGCATGTGCGCACTCTCGTACATCAAGATCGGTGGCTAACCATTCGAATGTCGGCTGATGAACTTAATTTGAAACGAGAAACCGTCAGAAAAATTTTAACTGATGATTTGTCCTTGAAAAAGCTGTGTGCAAAGATGGTACCGAAGAACTTTTCGGCGGAGCAAAAATGCATTTCACAGAATTGTCTGGAACAGGTTGAAGCTGATCCAACTCTTCTCGATCGTGTGATTACTGGTGATGAAAGTTGGTATTTTCAGTACGATCCCGAAACAATACAGCAAAGTCAACAGTGGCTGTCAGACCGAAGAAGGCGAGAATGAGCAAATCAAAAGTGAAAATTTGCTTCTTTGACAGCAAAAGAATCGTGCACAAAGAGTTTGTCTCACCTGGGCAGACCGTCAACCAACATTTCTACCTGAAAGTACTCGAGCGGCTGCGAAAACGAGTCATTAGAGTCCGTCCAGAGATTGCCAAAACGTGGATCCTTCATCATGACAATGCTCCATGCCATTGTGCCTTCAGTGTGTCGCAGTTTTTGACCTCTAAAAACATCGCAGTGTTGCCGCAAGCGCCCTATTCGCCGGATATGTCATCCTGTGACCTCTTCTTGTTCCCCCAAACAAAATTGGCCGTGAAAGGAACGCATTTTGAATCCATAACTGACATCCAGACCGCCATGACGAGGGTACTCCAGGACATTCCAGTCGAAGCCTTCCAGAAATGTTACGAAAGCTAAAAGAAACGTTGGAACCAGTGTGTAGTTGCGAAGGGGATCACATCAATGTACCTTAATTTTTAAATATACGTATTCTATGGACATAGTCTCATTACTTATTGGTCAGACGTCGTACAAGTTCTGACAATAAAAATTTTGAACTCCATTACAAGGTCTCTTACTGTTGAACATTCCTTTTAAAAAATCCAATAAGAAGCAATGGAACCCTTCAATTCCAAGAGTTTTGGGAAAGGCCAATTAAGAAACACTCAGGATCCTTCTTTAATCTATCAATAAAATGTATAACCATTTAGACTTCTTTATTCTGGATATCTGTAAAGAATATTTACATAATAATAAATAATATTAAGATAATGATACGATATTAAAATATTCATAAATGGAGATTTGGTTTCGTTATTCTTTCATCGTACTGTGAGAAAATATTCCCACATTAGAACAAATATTACAGATGTAGGGACTTGTGGCTGTCTCAGGAGTGCATTGTGCACTTTAGCGTGCACGAGTGCGCTCAGTGGATCTTCTGAATTGAGGTTCCTGGTTTCTGGACATGAAACGGCTCGAATAGCAGTAGTACGGTTAACAGCTGGAAGTTTCGCCACGTCGTACCGTAGATAATTCTTCGGCATTTCCATTATACACTCCGATAAAATACGAATGTGCGAAAAAACCACTTTTAATACTAAACGCTCGGCAAAAAAATGTCGCAAATTGCATTCAAAAAGATGTTTAAATGTTGTTAATTTTCGCATAGATTAGCCAATCACGTATTCGATGCATAGAGAAAACCACAGGAAAAAATACCTCATATTAACAGATCCGACACGTTCGAGTCTGTTGATTGAAAACCAAATTCCTACTGTGCAATTGCTGAGTCCACAACCATTTGTGGTTGTTTATTGGTGTCTCCCGGCTAGCAACATTCTAAATAAAATTAAACATAATACGATGAGACTATAATTTCTGTACGTTTGTTCACATATTTTATGCATAGTTATAAGTTACACCAGAGAAATGCCGTTATAAATTGTGGCGTTATAAACTTTATGATAAATATGTATCTCCGGTCTTAAATATAAAGCACATAATCTATGAGCTGAGATTTTTTATTCTTCGCGGACAAAAATTTGAAGAAATATACATCTTCTCTCCCGCTATGAGATTAATACGTTCTAACTGTACATTTACCGAAATAAATTTCGCAAAAAAAAATTGCAGATGTTCTTGTATTATAATCTTGTTGAATTATAAGTCATTGTCAAAAGCAGTGCGTATATTATTAATTATTAATTGTAAGAAGGCATTCTGAAGAAGAAGAAGACTCTAATATGAATAGTGAAACGTTAAGAAAAAAACTCAATCAATAAGTGCTAAAGATCGATTAAGTAGAATTTCCGAAAGAATCTGGAGAGATTGGGACACATGGTAAGAAGGAAAGGGGGAAAGTGAGAGAATCCATGGATCAAAGACATTACTAAGGAAACTTGCAACAATATTTATTAGGTTTTGTAGTTACTAAGCCACAGAGAACGATTTCAGGAATCAATCAAATTGCTTAATAACTTTATGACATTTATAATGGAATATGAAACAAATAGTTTTAGATCAAAATACGTTCTACGCAGCAGTAGTTTGTGGTTTTCAAGTCTACAAAAATTCGATGAGCCTCCTTATACCAGTAATTCACGTTCTACAACACATCATCCCGTACATGCAGGTAATCTTGTTATGAAATACTAAATTATACGGTAGATTGCTTTTTTTTGCTCTGGAATATTCTCTCGCCCATGCAAGTTATACATCATTTAAGTAGTCAAAAGGCCGGTGCAAATAAAAATCCGCCCAGATCATGTATGTCTTCATCACACTTTATAAATAATATGTCAGAATATAATTTGTAATGTTATGAAAATTATATAGTCGATAGCGGAGAGTGTATAATCACAAACTGTAGTAGCAACGTATACATGAAGATAAGCTGCGTATACAATCAGCTTGTTGACATGTATCAAACCAGAACCTTCTTTTAAAATGCGAGATTGAAATCGAGGATGCATTAATTAACTTGTTGGAAATTACTTTTGACCTTACGCTACCTAAATCCTTGGTCCTTGCAGACTTATGTAAATCAAAGGAGAACAGGAAATGGCCGTTGATAAGTCACCATATGGTCGAAGCGCCGCTTCGAAGGCCAGTGAACGAAAGCGCACTGGAATCGGACACCGTATGAATATTCAATGAGAGCAAGTTAACAAAACAATAAGTAGAGAATAGTTTGTGCAGATGACGCATGGATTTACGAGGGGACTCGAGAAGAAGTCTTGACTCTTCAGTGAAACGAACTCGCAAAAATTGCTTCCTACGGGTGTTTATTAACGCACCGTAAACATTTTCTTTTTTTACTGCGGTCACAAAACACATCCACGGTTGCTAATCAAAACGGATATGCGCATATTTAAGCGGAATCGCAACTTCAAATCCGCCACGCTAAGAAAATACGTTGTAACTCAAATATATTACGTCTACACGTATTACACCTCAGAACACAGGAACCGTAATACGGGCACAATGATATATTCTTCAGTTATACGGTTTATATTGTTTTCTGTAATACGGTATTATATTTCGTTGGTAGCGTGTGAACCGCACGATCACGAAATAATATTCTAGTCACCCACGCAGCAAGTATAATCCGTAAGACGACAATAACCTTTCAAGCTCGCCCGTTCCTAATAAATATGTCATATTAAAGCACTCCCCGGTTTCCACGGGCGTTGTATCTCGGTTATTAAGAGATTAAAAGTCTAAAAAGAAATTATGAACCCCCTATATTTAACAAAATAAGTACGGTAAAAAGCGTACATAAATTGTTGCTACTCTAAAAATACAGAGTGATTCTTCAATAGACCGCCAATAGGAGAATAGAAATCACAGAAAAGTTGAACTGGTAAAAAAATATTGGGTTCTTTAGTTCTCGAAAAATAATTAATCAAAAATTTTACACAAATACACGATACTTCACTGGTTAAGAACCAGCAGCTAAAGGAATGAAAATAAATACAGTCATAAACGTTTTATCGTTTTATGGTTGTTGCGGCGAGAAATCGGGCGAACTTGACCTCTAACGGAACTCAATGTAACCAGTTGAAAGAAGAGCTTTAAAATATTTACGACAATGCATGTAAATGTCAATCAACCGTAGCAAATTATTTAGCACAAGTTTTATAAAATGAAGATAACAGAGGTTTGCAATTCGATCACCAAATTTATTCCCCCTAGCACTACAAACTTTGTTTCTCGTTAAGTTTGTCCGTTTGCGGCCGAAAAAATTATTTGTTTGTTTCAAATAGGCTGTTAGTTTTTGTAAAAATAAATTAATTTCACCCGTTTTAAGTAAGATTAATAAATGTGCAAGAACAAACGGATAGCTTTACAATTATGATGTTTATGATTTGTGATTCTATGGTAACTATGTCCAATAAGAACTCCATCTCTAAGCATCGTTCAGTGGCCTTATTCTTGTGAAGTTTAGTAGTTACTTACAATCAGACGGACGTGTACATTGGAGAACGCAAAATGAATCGCTTTTCGATATCTGAAAAAAACCGATATGGTTTTGTTATATTAGGAAATGCACGTCGCGCTCGTCATTTGTGGATCGAAAAATTTCCTTTACGACAAGTGCCGCATAGGAGCACTTTTGTTTTGGTGGTGCAGCATTTACGTGATCACGGACATTTTCGTCCTGCAAATGGTCGTGGCCCAAAGACAACTCCACGAGTGTTGGATGCTGAGATAAATACACTCCGCAAAAAACTTATCGTACCACCTAGAATTGTGGTAAACAAAGCTACGTAGAGTTATATTGTGTTATGTTGTGATAAAAGGGTGTAAGATAATCTGAAAGAGCAAGTTTAATAAAGAAAAGAATAACGATTTGACATTCTTGAACTAAAACAAATGTAATAAATTGATTATGCACTATAAATAAATTAATAGCGGGTTGTTCCACACCTGGCTTTAATGACAGCTTCCATTCTACGCAGCATGCTTTCGTAAAGGTTTACAATTCCACAATTCCTGTGGTATGTTATGTCATTCTTCCACAAGAACTGCTTCCAACTGTTGGAGTGTTCTAAAAACTATTCTGCGCCCTGAATTACGCTGCTGAAGGGTGGCCCATACATGATCTATTGGATTCAAATCAGGGCTTTGAGCTGCCCACTCCATACCAAGTGATTTAGTTTCTTTAAGGTATCTTGAACTACCCGAGCTATGTGCGGTCGAACGTAATCGTGCATATACACAAAATCTGGACCAATAAATGGGCCGTACGGTATAACATGTGGCTCTAGAATGTCAGTAATGTAACGCACAGCCGTCATACGAGCCTCATGCAAAGGCACTAATTCTATACGACCTTCCAAAGAGATTGCACCCCAAACCATTACAGAACCTCCACCAAAATTCACTTTGGGAACAAAGTTACATTGAAGATATCGTTCCCCAGGTTTTCTATACACCGGCATTCGTCTGTCATTTGCATAAAAACAGAATCTTGATTCGTCAGAGAACATCACATTCTGCCAGTCTCCAATATCCCAATTCATATGTTCCCTAGCAAAAGCTAAACGAGCTACCCGATATCATCTGGTGAGTAGTGGTGCTCTTGCAGGGACACGAGCCCGAATATTGTCTTCACGAAGACGGTTTCTTACCGTTTGCAGCGAAATTTCCACATCTCTGGCAGCTAACATCTCCCTTTGAAGCAATCGAGCAGTGCAATGCCTAGTGCGGAGCGCTGTTAGACGCAGAAAGCGATCATCTCCGACCGATGCAGCAAAGCTAATGCGCGGACAGCATCCTCGTGGGTCAGGTGGTAGCTAACACGTTGAGGAACATTCATTATGTCAAATTTATATTGAACAAGTGAAACATCCAATAACAAACGCGATTAAAAATAAACTGAAACAAATGGGTATAAGAAACTTTTTCTTGCATTAAAAGAAAAGTTGCCAAAAAAAAATCTTATCAATGTTCGTGCTTGCAGATAAGTAAATAAAATCTCATGTTGTGAGAGAGTGGTTAAACACTAATTACAAAAACAGATGGAGTGGACGCCAATACTTTGGCCCCCGCGGTCTCCAAACTTAAATGTCTGAGATTCTTTTGCTGGGAACCTGAGAAAATGGGCTATAGCTTGCATTAAACAGTTTGAGCATCTGCTTTCACAGGTAAAACCGGAATTTTTAAATTATTTATCATAATTTTTTTAAATTTATTTCATAGCTCAATTTAGCGTAATGCAGGGTGTTCATGCTTTAAATTGTTAGGGGGGTACTATCTTTGTTGAAACTGATTTTAGTCGGATATGATTGAAATGTCCCAGTGGAGTGACGTTCGCAGGTCATCGTCTTCGTGCTAATAAATTAATAAATGCTCGGACGAATTTAAACGTTTTAGGCAAGTCATTTTTAATTAATTATAAATTTTCTCAAAGAATTCTTTTAATGTTTTTCTCATAACTTATGGTTTAATTCCTTTCACAGGCTTTTTTTTTTGCGGTTTACTTAAGAATCAACATTTACATTAATAATTTAATAAATTTAGAGTTGGTCTGGTCACCAACGTTGAAAAGCTTAATAATCTACAAAGCACAAATAGAAATTGAAAAATATCTAAAATCCAAGAAAAATTATTTAAATGTTGAGAATGACATCTAAAAAGACCACCAATTATGATTACGGTTGATTCATGTTTGAATCAATTTAGAAATATATCAAACGGAAAGATGATAATTAAGAAGAAAAACGTTTGATTCTTTTCAAAGGCTCTTGTCGGGATGACTTTTTCGATAATGTGCGAACCAAATGTGTTGTTGACGAAAACATCTAGAAAACAATGCCACAATTCTGGAAAAGTCATCGAATCATTTAGATCTAATTCATACACTCACCGGCACAAAAAGCGACTCACTATTATTTTTTAAAATAAATTATCTGAAAACACATTTTGTCCATTTTTTTTCGATTCATCGGTGAATAGGACATTTTCAATAATGATTATCATGGTAACAAAATACTCGTTTAAATAAATTATTGAAAGTATCTACGCCATTGTCAATATTGTGTTGCAGATTTTTTGTTTTCCAAACGTTTCCTAAAGACTTAATTTAATAATTTGTTTACATCTCGTCATTAATCAGTTGTTTTCATGGCTATTAATGCAGTGGATGCAGCAAGAGTAATTGCTTTGATTCAGGATGGTCGGTCTCAACGTTACATTGCACAAGTTCTTGGAACTTCTCAATCATGTGCCTCCAGAACGTGCAGGAGATTCTTGGATGCTGAATCTTACAATCGACGCCCTGGAACATGTCGTCAAAGATCTACAAGCGCTAGAGATGACCAATTTGATTGCTATTCGAGTCAGAAATCGCCTTGCAGAGGTTCGAGATGTGCATGTAAGTGACAGAACGATCAGAAGACGCTTTAATGAAGCTAATTTAATGGCAAGAAGACCTGCACATGGCCGAGAGCTTAACACACAGTATAGAGTAAGCAGACTTGCATTTGCTCGTGAACATGTTCATTGGAATATGGGGCAGTGGAGTCAAGTACTCTTTACTGATGAGTCCCGCTTCTGCCTACGATCGCCAGATGGTCATGGAAGAGTGTGGAGAAGGACCGGCGAACGGTATTCTTAATGTAATATTATTTCCAAACTATCTTTCAGCGGAGGTTCGATTATGGTGTGGGGCGGTATTTCTGCGAACGCACGTACAGACCTTGTTGTAATAAATAGGGGAGTTATTAACGCTTAGAGGTACATTGAAAATGTTCTTCAAGATCATGTGATACCCTTTGCCCCTTTTATTGGCGACAATTTTATGTTGATGCACGATAATGCACGGCCACATGTCGCCAGAGTTGTTAATGAATTTCTTGACGCTGTTGGTGTTAACCGAATGCAGTGGCCCCCGAGAAGTCCCGACATGAATCCCATCGAACATGTCTGGGACATGTCAAGAAGGAATATTAGAGCTCGCATCCTTGCCCCAGCTACCCTAGAAGAATTATCAATGGCGCTTCAGCAAGAATGGGATCAATTTAGCGATTAGGCACTTGATGGAGTCGATGCCACAACGTATGCAGGCTGTAATACAGGCTCGCGGAGGCAATACTCGATATTAATTAATTAGGAAGATTGAAATTTTGCATTTTTCTTTAAGTTACAATTTCATAAATTTTGCAGTTTTTATTACTTTTATTAAAATCTTGTTTGTTTTATTTATTTTTGCTCTTATTTGATGTACCAAGAAAACTATATAATTATTGTCGCAATGAATTACACAAACCTCAAAGTGAGTCGCTTTTTGTGCCGATGAGTGTACATTAATTAAGAAAAAAAAGCTTACGTGAAATGCAACAAAGTACACAAGAAAGATTATGCCCCACAAAGAAAGGTTTGAAAATATTCAAACGTTTGAGGAAAGAATTATAAGGCATACATGAAGCAAAGGATAATATTAAAGAGTAACGAAAGGGAAAGGAAAGAAAAAGACAAAGAAAATTGGAAAATGAAAGACACAAGAGGTATGATCAAAATGAAGAAGAGGAGACCAGTTGATTAAAGACATAAGGAGCATGGGAATCTTTAGATCGAGAGACATTTTAAGAAATGATGGAGAAAACAACTTGTAAAAGCCAAGAATGAAAAAGTGAGTGAGGTAATCGATCACCAATTGATTTTAACGGACGTAATGAATTCGTGTATCCCTTCGTACTTGATCAAAAGTACAAAAAATGACACAAGACAATAACCGTACTCCTCAAATACAAAGCAGGCATTTTTTTTTGAGATGAAATAATGATAATATCATCCTTTGTTAACTCGTTAACGTATGGTATGAAAGCTTTCCATCTTGATATTTTAAAAAGTCGATATACTTCACAAACACCACCTCTAATTTGCGTGGCACGAGAAATTAAACGCAGTTAATAGTACACTACTCCCGCATATATCACATTTGACCATCATTATCGCCGATCTGACGCTTAAACGAGTTAACACAGCGTGTGCGGCAGTTGTACCAACTAAGTAATTTAGGGCGATTACGCAGTACCACCTGCGTTTGTCTTAAAACTCGGATTAAACACCTGACTGCCTGATTATCTTCGCTGTCGGAGAAAAATGAATATAACGGCGCTTTTCTTGTTATGGGTAACCGTTGCAATACCTAATTGCAATGCATTAACAGGATATATCACAGCTAATTTTAGTTGAGTCATATACTCTAATAGTGCAAAATTGATTAAGGGATTCAAGCAAAAAGAAATTAGTTTATTTTATTTCTTATTGATTCAACGTTTTGCTGCGCTCACTTTAGTATATCATGATAAGCAGCCAAAAGTTTGAAATATATTACTGCAGGCGATGTTTACAAGTAAGAAATATATAGATATTTATTACGGGTGTATGTTTATATATTTGATTTACATAAACTATACATAAATAAGTAAGTTACGTTGGCAGATTCATGTAAATTACGTGTAAATGTAACAAACTCGCCTAATTAAAAAATATGAGGATGTGGTTGCATTTAAATAAATAATGCGCATGGCGTTCTCTGATTGCGAGTTATTTAATTACAATAATTGACGTTATTAGCGACTTATATTCTGACATCTGTTGTCAGGACAAGCTCATCCTGCCACAATTGTCGTGTTCGATGTGCCACATTAGGCACCACCGTCTGGCCATCATTCCGCCACAATTAATAATAAGGATGATTGCACTCGTTGTAATTGAGTTTGATAACAATAGCGCGATAGTTTTCACTACCATTCCAAACCTAATAACACTATTATTACATCTGAATCACAACAAAAAAAGTTTTTAATACACACAATTATTTCCAAAGCAGGAACGTGTACTGTACATTCCTATGGAGAGGTATTCGAAACGAATTCGGAGCTCGCTACAGTCTACCGTTGGTTTGCGGTTAGCATATAAATGTGTTCTAACCATGTAAGTCGAATTAAAAATCATATAATAATCGGTGAGATTATGTAAGCCTCGCAAAAGCTGATAATCACTTTAATGAATGCTTCAGTTGTCAATAAATTATTGCATAGCTCGATGCGAACGGTTCTTTTATATATACACAATACGTTTTGTATTGATGCGATTCGGTTTGATTTTTTTGCTGGCTTCTTCGAGGTAGATTGTTTATTAAATTCAATTAATTCAACAAAGCAATCACATAAAACCACATGTTGAAATCAACGTGCATGTGAGAAGTTCAACGAAAAAAATTCATTGGACTTCACATGTAAAAGAAATAAATACTCAAATATACTATGTGTGTGGAAAGTCTGAGATACTCAAAATATTTGCTCACTCAACCGCATCTGTTATTAACTAGAAGGCCAACGCTCGATTAAGTAGTAAGTAAATAATGTATTTTACGTGAATCCTGGATGAACGTTTCAATATACATATATACATATGTATTTATGAATAGCAAACCACGTGCCTTATATGGTTTATTGCGTAATAGCAGAGCACGTAATAAATAGTCATGAAGGCGGCGGTTCTAACTTATCAATTGTAATTTAAATCAAAACATTACTCGTAATTAAAATTCAAGAGACTATGAAAGGAAAACTTAGTTATTATATGTGAGGCCAGAGTATGAAAGTACAAGTTTACAAATAAAATACTTTATGTCTTGGACTTACTTATAAAAATATCTCTTCTATTATACTTATGATGCGCTTGAATATTGAAATATATTTTCCAAAGAGATCTTTTACTGTGAAACGTAATCGTAATATCGATTTCGGTACAGCAAGCTGAGAAGTTTTTTCTCTAGACCAAAAGCTCTCTAGACCAAAGCTTAACATATCCTACTATTCTAGTTGTCTTCTTAAAAGTTACTCCTTTTTTGGGACGAAGCCCAAACTTCCCATCAGATCATGGAAGTGATGACAATTGAGTTTTCCTCAAATTTAATACTGAAAAGCAAGTTCCTTCAAACTGGCCATTTTCTAATCAATATGAGGAGTCAATCTCTTCATTCTAATTTTTTGGAATAGTTTTTGGAAAGGTGCGGAAATGGGCAAAAAACCAATCAATATTAAGTATATCTAACATAAAAGGATAAAAGGGATAAATTGGAAAGGAGGAAGGACAAGGATTGTCATAGAGTTGTGCTGGGTGCCAAATTATCGTGAAAACCCTCACAGGACATCTTACTTTCTACGATGTTTCTACTCTTCTTCTATCAGCGACTGACTTCGACGATGTTGCTAGGGAGTGAAGTGGAAGTGCGTGAGAATTCTTTCAGGATTTTATGTTTCCTGCGGTGTTCCTCTTCTCCACTTCTACAACAGCTGATTTCAAAGGTGTCGTTGAATGTGTTTGGAGTGTGAGTGATCTCATGACAACGACTGCACAAGAGGTGTGGTGTTGCTTTTGACAATGGCTGCACAGAAGATGTTCTGGATGCTTCTGTCAATGGCTGCACAGAAGACTTGTGGATGCTTTTGACAATGGCTGCACAGAATGTGTTGTGTTGGTGCTTCTGACAATGGCTGCACAGAAAGTTTGTGGGTACCAAGTTGTGCTGGGTGCCAAGTTATCGTCGAAACCCTCACAGGATGTCTTGCTTTCTACGGTGTTCTACTCTTCTTCTATCAGCGACTAACTTCGACGATGTTGCTAGAGAGTGAAGTCCGTGGGACGTCTTTCAGGACTATATGTTTCCTGCGGTGTTCCTTTTCTCTTCTTCTACAATGACTGACTTCGAAGGTGTCTAGAGTGTGAGTGGTCTCGTGTCAATGACTATACAAGAAGTGTGGTGTTACTTTTGACAATGGTTGCACAGAAAATGTTGTGGATGCTTCTGACAATAGTTGCACAGAATGTGTTGTGTTGGTGCTTCTGACAACGGCTCTGGATATCTTGCTTTCTACGGCGTTTCTACTCTTCCTCTATCAGCGACTCACTTTGACGATGTTGATAGAGAGTAAAGTGCGTGGGAATTCTTTCAGGACTATACTTTTCCTGCTGTGTTCCTCTTCTCTTCTTCTACATCAACTGACTTCGAAGCTGTCGTTGAATGTGCTTGGAGTGTGAGTGATCTTTTGACATTGTCTGCAGCAAAGGTGTGGTATTGCTTTTGACAGTGGCTGCACAGAAGGTCTTGTGGTTGCACAGAAGACTTGTGGATACTTCACAGAATGTGTTGTGTTGGTGCTTCTGACTATAGCTGCACAAAAAATGTTGTGTGCTTCTGACAGTGGCTGCAAAAAAGTGTTGTGTGCTTCTGACAGTGACTGCACAGTTAGTGTGGTGTTGGTGATTCTGACTATGGCTGCACAGTTAATGTTGTGTTGGTGCATCTGACAATGACTGCATAGAAGAATTGTGGTGCTTCTGATAATAATTGCACCGAAGGCAGTGAGTGTTCCTGACAGTAACTGCTCAAAATGTAAACCGAAGCTGCAATGATCAGCGTTCTCGCTTTTATAGAGCTTTTTCGTAACGTGTTTCATTGGTCTAAATGTGTAATCGAATCACAGATGACCAGAGCTGTATCTTGTTCGTTAAGGCACAGTCTTTTGGTGTTTACTCTGGGGGTTCTCTTAGTGACCTAATTTGAGGATCCTGTTTGCAAGTCAATCAAGAACGAATGCAATTTCATTTGAATTTGTTAACAAGCGGTTACTTCGGTGAAAATTAATTAGTTAAAGAACACCATAGAATTTCTTTCGGAAGTACAGGAATCACATGTTATGGAAACCTTAAAGCATACCAAAAGCCTTCATAATTTACTGCAAATTTCGATCAACAAAGTTGGAAGAATATAGAAGGAAATAAAAATAAAGTAAAATTTTAAAAAAAGGGTTGCTTTTGTACTTTTGTGATGTTTATAATTTAAAATTTTCCTATTCGTGTAAGTCCTTCGCTGCCAGCAAACAAGATTCGTTTCGTCGAAATAGCCTTTTAATATATACCGTAAAAACGCCGGCGAACATGTGTCACTTTCACACAACATAGCACGACAAAAAGTAAAATAGTTTCTTTATTCTCCGCCAGCATTTTGCTGCAGTATAAACACCTCTAAAGCGACGAACAATTTCCAGGCTTAGACGAACAATGGCCGTTACAAGAAATCGTAAACGTTTTACTGTACACAAACAACAGATACAATATTTTTTTACAAGCAAAACTACACGTACGTTACAGATACTTGCAAAGTTAATAGAAAAAAAACCAAGAAACAAAGAGGGTATCATAATAGAATGATAACTGTAATAACAGGTTACAATATATAAAATAAAATCACTTTTATTTACTTTCACGAGCAACAAATTCTGTGCTTGACACTTTAACATAGGCAATTAAATCGTGAATGCAAGAAGACTAAAAACATTTATTGCGTTGAGGATAGCTTTATGCGTAGCCTGAAAATGATTATTACGAGATAAAAGACAAACATAAAAGCAATAATCTCAGGTATTTTAAATTTATTTCGCTCCTTCTCTTCATAAACGCGTAATTATACGGAATTACACAAGTGAAAATATTTGTTTTAGCAGCCGAGGTAAGACATAGTCGGTTAAGCGCCGATAACATCCAGTAATGTTTAGTAATATATGTAATGTGCGGCCATAAATTCTAATACTGTGTACGTCCTGGCAAACAAAACCATACTACAGTTTACGGTAACGTTAGCCAGAATTTAGAAAAGTCATCTCTCCGTAGGAAATACCGTTCGTTTTCCTACCGTCTTTTAAATTTGTTATCCAGCATTGTGTTTTTTAAGTGTCATGATTTACACACGCTGCTAGTTCACCTTAAAATAAGCGGCAATTATAAATCGTATTGATAAACACGTCAGGTCTGGTAGAACGACTGTCACACGAGTTCAACAACTTCACTTGCTTGATGAGGGTAAATATCACTCTGTCGTTGCCTAAACGCATCCAAAATATAATCTGTCTTTTGTTGGAATGGACAGAGAATTAAATATATTATATTTTAAGGCCAGGAAATAATAGCATCCCCTAAAACCTACATCTACTAATAAATAAATAATTTCTATTTGCATGCTCATCTAAATTGAAAAGAACTAAGGAATAAAAATATCTACATATGACGCTAGAATCGTATAAGGAGGTTGGCAGTGGTTTTATAATAAGTAGAGTTAGGAGTTACGTATTTTGACGTCATCATATCGCTGACGTACACTGGGTCATCAGCTATGTTATGAATTGGAATTTTCATTTTCGTTACTAACATCTATGTCGTCAAGACACACTTTGAGACACTCATATAAGGCAAAGCTTGAGGTTGAGTACTCCTGGTAGAGATTCCAATAACAATTTCGAAGTTTATTTCAGTTCGAGATGGTAATATCCTTTCTGTGAGAACTTATTCATCTCCCACAACGTCGTTGCTTCATGGTACTGCAAAGAATGATGAATGGGTGGAGAACAGTCATAAAATCATCTAGACTTTCAAAAGAGGGAAAAACATTACAAAAGAGAGAAAAACATTACAAAAGAAGCAAAACCAAAACGATATAAAGAATGGAGACGGTGTCAAAAAGACATTGACTTAGGAAGAAGGAAGAGGAATCGATGGTCAAAAACGAGGCAGACTCTGGGAAGCTGCGGACCATCAATTAATAGAAAGAGAAAACAAGGGCTAGAGGAGAGTGGAAGACAATCAACACTACCAGACTTATGGGTCTCTTTTGAGGAGGTTGGAGAAATAAAATAGATGAAGAGAAAGTGTCGCATTAACATTGTAAAGGAAAAGAGTAATGAGACCATAAGGTCTTTAAAGCTAAACACAATCGAATTAGAGAAGTTTTGCTGAACAAAGAAATACGTCATTTAACGTGTAACTTCGTTCATTCCTCATTACCGCCTGAGAACTAGAGAGTGATTGTCTCAGAGAATAATTAACACTTCGAAGAGTCACGTAATAATACAATACATCTAGTAACGTAAATTAATGTAATACAAATATATCGTGCATCAGCGTTTCGTTCAGAAATTTGGAATGACCTTTGGTTATCGAGTTTGAAATTCCCCCGAGTCTTCTCTTTCAAACAATAAACCGTATAATTCATAAATATAATTATTCATGTAATGTCATAGCGACAAGCAAATTCACTTCCCGACCGCCTACGAATGAAATGATATTTCCTTTACTTCAAAGTACATGCAGCGAGTTACAGTCTTCGCATTTTTAAATTCAATCTGCAGTGACTTTTTCACTTTTTGAGTCGACGATTTTATCATTTGTATTTTCTCTTGACATGATATTTATAATTCACTCGCCACGAGAGGATCGTGCAATATTTTCGACGAATTTTGAAGCTTAGAGGGTCACTCTATTAGTTATCTGTAAAATTAACTAAACAATTTCCAACAGATAACAAAAAAATGACTAAAGAAGACGATGTACGAGGGTGATCTAATAAATTAGAGAAATTTTTAATGGGGTATTAGATCTGCAGTAATATAATAGAGGAACGTTGGTGGTGGTGGTACAGAATGAACAGGAAAAGAAGCTGGAGTTGAATGCGTTTGAAAATTATTCATGCAGTCCAATTTATGTGGTCGTTAATGCGCGAGTGCATTTGTAAAAGCATACTATGTTATGACAGCATCAAGCACTGGTAAATTGAGGAAGAGAATAATGAAAGAAAAAGTCGTGCAGGAACCGTCACAGTTCCGCAGGACGCGAGTCCTGTTGGCGATGTTCCTGATTTATACAACGAGTTGAGGAGGTCGTAATGCGCGCTACAATGAAATATCTTTTCAGCAAACAAAAACGACAACGTCCGCCTATCCGTTATACTAATAAGGGTGCAAATCCCCGCGGTTAAGCGAGTGGCTACTACCGCAGTGCGCCCGTTAGCTGAAGATGTCATAGCCAAACGATTTATTGATACCGTTTATTACAAAATTGTCGTTTTTTTTTTTACCGTTTCAACTGTTAATGTTTTGGTGCACTTTTATTAAATTTTACTCCAATTTAAAATGATATATCGCGACTTACTTCGCGGAATTCGCCGCGGCGCTGCAACAGAAAATGCGATTAAATTAAGATAAGTTTTGCGGCAACGTGCGATATTAATTTCAATATTTCTGCTAAGTTTCACGCTATTTCTAATTAAAATTGCAAAATAGGTATCTCCAGGCGAATATACTTAATGCAGAACACGGACGAATTTCATTTCTAAATTTATTCATGCGAAATTTTATTAAATAAAATACTTTCCACAACAATTACTTTTAAAAAGTCAATCACCAAGACCAACTTAAAATGAAAATATCTGAAAGCAGCGAGTAAATATACATCACAGGTATAAACCTAAAATGCTTAGAGGAGCAAGAAACTGAATCAAGAAGAATGGTTTGAGTTTGGTACTTAAGTTAGTAAGGAGGGAGGGTACTATCAGAAGGTTTAGGAAAATTCATAAAAGGGAGGTTTATGGTTTAGGAACATTCAAAAAGCAAAACCCATAAAGTCAATTCTCGTTGGAGAAGTGTGAAAGGCAAAGACTGAGGAGACCAAGAAGGAGAATGGAAAAACTAAAAGAATAGCAGGATTATAGTTCACTTCAACGTTTTCTTGAACGCTGAAGAAGCACTTAAACCCGATATATCCATCGTCACTGATGGATCTAAGACTTTGGAAGGAACTTGGCCAACTGACAACTGTTTTCCAAGCAGAACTAGTTACCATTATAGATGGTGCAAAAGCAATTCTGGATCGGGGTGTTCAGAATAAAATCATTAGGATAGCTAGCGATAGCGGGGCAGCTCTAAACAGCTACAAAATATCCTTAATAATAACACTCCAACGTCATGGCACACTAGAATAAGTGGCCAAATACAACATATTGCAACTCATTTTGGTTAAAGGACACGTTGGAACATTTGGCAACGAGCAACAGACGAACTGGCTAGACAGGGCTCGGGGCGGCCCTTTTGGGGCTCCAAACCGGCCGTAGCACCATCATCAAGTCTGTTTAATGCCTTACTGAAACAAAGATCCCAGGACCGACATATCGACAGATGAGTAAATTTGACAAGTGTCACCAAGCGAAAAAAACTATAACGGCTTGCTCTTTCAAACAAGCACGATTCTGTATGCAACTACCTACAAGAAGGCTACGTCTCCTCTTGTCCTACCCGATGTATACTTGTCAAAAGGGAGTCGCTCTGTATTGCCGATCACGTATGTGCCTCAACTTTTTCACAAGAGAGAGACGCCCTTTGACAATACCTAAACGTCTCCCGTTGTCCGGTGTTTATATAAAAATGTTATTTGTGTTGTCACGTATGCCCTACCTGGAAGCGTCTTCCATGTTGTTGGTCAAGAAAAAAGGATACAGGTATTCAGGATCCAGTAAAATTTTCTCTTTCTTAATGAAAATATCTCGATGTACTTAAAAACCTTTTTTTAATGAAAATTTCTTCTCTGCTTGTTTTATAGAAGTTTTACCTGCGAAGAAGGAATGCTCCAAATCGCGGAACGCTCGCTTTTTATAACGTTTTTCGTTGTTTATTTTCCCGTTGTCATGGTTATCGGAACATCCGCGTTCTGATCTAGTTACATACTAGATTTGAGTTGGTAAACAAACGTCATGTTTTGACAATTAGCGTTTACCTTAGATATAACTACATTTTATGGAAATCAAACTAAAAATCGAACTAAAAATGGAACAAACTTAACCCTAAATAACAGGTAAGTATCTAAAATACATTAATTTCTAATTATTTAACCTCTGAAACCTTACTTATCTAAAATAATTCACAACGTATCACCAACAAAACAAACTTAACCTATAATAACGTCCTACTCTCTTATTACCTACACTTTGTCTTTTTTTAGTTTTAGCACTTCCATATAAGTGTTCGCCATACAATGCTTGATAGGCTGTCAAGAAGTCCGGCACTTGGTCCCATCGAAGACGCATTCTTCGGCCGTCTTCTAAATATATCAGCCTTCTCTTGTTCTTGGCCGGCTTCCTCCCGTCCACTGGGTAATGTAAGGCTGTTAGTGGCCCCCGGAATGAGCCAAACCTCTGCTGCATTCTTGGTACGAAATCCCAGTATCTGGTCGCCCGCTGAAACTGGACTACCACCTTGGAGCTCCCCTCTAGAATGCTAATTTGATTCGTTGAGCTGCAATTATGCTTTCTATACCTGCTGCGTTTACATTTGTAAATGTCCCTTTTCGTTTTGTATTTGTCATATAGTCTGTTTGTTTGTTTGTTTTAGATGCATGTCGTTCTGTCGAAACGTCTCGTCACTCTTGCGTCTACCTCGTCAAGTTGTTTTGAAAGCTGTTGTTGAAGGTCTGCTGGACCGTGGCACTGTTGTCTATGTTTTAAATCTTCCCACGTAATGTAATTGTCTAATTAATTTTTCCAAAAAGGTAATTAACACTGCAATATGCACCGTATTGGTTTAGCAGACAGCCCAATTTGTAGAGGTTGTAACTTAGAGGAAGAAACAGTTGAGCATATCCTCTGCGATTGCCCTGCACTTGCCTTGATCAGAGGTCCCATGTTAGGGGAGTTCTGGCCTGACATGGCTGGAATTCGCAGTGCCCCTCTATCGGTCGTTCTTGGCTTCATCAAAAGAGTGGGATGGCTCGAAGAACGCTGACAGTCAAACACTGGTGAACATAGGAATAGTACAAAGGGCCCAATTGTGGCCTAAGTGCATGTGAATTCTTATTCACCCCCTCACCAATCTAGAATCCAGGGTTATAGTATCTTTAGTCAACTGCGAGAGCGAAATATGAAAACTGAGTCAACAGAAAATGATTAGCACGAGCCCGAAAGCGGAAGGAGATAAAGGAAGAAAAAAGAAGACTTTATGTATAATTAGACTAACGAAGAGTTAAGAGGTATTCAAGCCAGCAATAAATAAGTATATTGAAGATTAAAGACCATATATCAGCAGGAAAACCTCTAAAGCCAGGTTTATGTATGTATTGTCATGTAACAAAGGAGGAAAGACATGGATATTTTTCTTGTTTTTCCTTCTTTTCCTACTAGCGCTGTCTTAACTATTTAGCTATTTCTTACTTTTTTCTATTCATGGTGCTTTTAAGTCAATTTTCTATTACAATTTTTATCAGATTCCAGTTTCAGTCCCTTTTTTTCTAGGTCCATCTCTTCTCTTTTTTTATCCTACTACTTCTTCGTACTGGGCTTTTTTAACCTGTACTTCTTAGCGCTCTAACAATTTGTATAAACCTAAAATGCTTAGGGGAGCAAGAAACTGAATCAAGAAGAATGGTTTGAGTTTGGTACTTAAGTTAGTAAGGAGGAAGGTTACTAAAGGAACGGAGGTTTGTGGTTTAGGAACATTCATAAAAGGGAGGTTTATGGTTTAGGAACATTCAAAAAGCAAAACCCATAAAGTCAATTCTCGTTGGAGAATTGTGAAAGGCAAAGACTGAGGAGACCAAGAAGGAGAATGGAAAAACTAAAAGAATAGCAGGATTATAGTTCACTTCAACGTGCTCTAACAATTTGTATGCTTTTATTTTCAAAAGTTTTCCTCTCACATATTTTGACCTAGTTTCTTCCAAAACAGGACTAAAAACGCAAAATGTCTTTAAAAATACGATACATTAAGAAAATTAAAAAAATGGGATTATTTGTGTATTGCAGATGAATATACTTTCTCTTCAATCAAGCAAGTTTTACATTATTGCTTCTTGTGGCTTACATCAGCCCCACGTGACGATCATTTTAAATAACTTTTAATTGGCAGAACGTTACAGCTTGAAAAACCGCGTGACTCAAAATTAGTATCGCAGTCGTCGGTATTCAATATCTAATGGTGTAATATTACAATCGACGGTAATTAAAGTTGAAACGGGTGCAATAAATTTAAGATAGCAGCAGATAGCCGGAGATTACCGTCTTGTTAGGAAGAACAATGGTGTACAATCGATTGAACAATTGCAGAATGACAGCGCCTTTTTCTCACTTCGACCACATAGGTATACCCGTTACATCTATCTCATTCCTTTATCTCACACATGTCAGTATTATAACTGTTTTCCTTAATAATTTTTTCTGTAAAATTATGCAATACAAGAAAATACACAAAAACAAAGTACTCAACAGCGCATTAGAAATAAAAAGACAATGCTAATACAGGGCCATCCCCAAGACGTCATCTGTAAATTATCCACAAAACTTTTTGATATCTTTCCGCTTAATATTCTCTAAGTAGTGCTACAAAGTAGTATCGCAACTGCCGCTATCAGTTTCGTATTTAAGGGTGCTCGTTATTTATAGTTTAGCCAAACACAGTGCAATATTTCCTCCACCATTGCCGGAGAGTAATAGAAAAGTAACTTTTCAGTTTTCTTTGTCTATGAAGTTTGGTTTGATACATCTTCTAGGTCATTTAGGAATTACTTTACTGTTATGATTTATAATTCCTTTTTTTTAATGTGCCTCGTCCAAATTTATTTTGGCACCTTTATTATCCTATTTTCTAGCAAAGCTGATTAGATGCGCTGCATAAGGAAGAGAGCATTAAGTCTTAACGGCGCGCATGTACGCATGCTTTAACGCGGCATTAAATTTGTTACCAGCAAGAATTCGTTTAAGCAAATGAGTCGATTTCGTCATACATAATCTCACAAATTGCAGTTACCTCAATGGCCGCTTTTTACAAGTTACATTATCTATTATTATAACGCACAATAGATAATAAATATTTATCGTTAAAATAAAATACCATGTGGCTTTAAGGAATCGTAACTGTTGCATCCTAGTCGTGCGTGCTCAAAAGTGCTTTTTTTACCTTGTTGTTGTTATTTGAATTGGGTTTAAACAATCAGATAAAACGATGATGCCTGAAACTGTTAAATTACAATTATCACGTTCCCCACTGACTCGAGCAACATAGAGTGAGTACAAGATTAACGTTTGCGCTATGCAAATGCCATAATGAAAGATGCAAAGGGAAGACAATTTCATATCTCAGACGTTCTTTCTTTCCTCTTAACTGTAAATGGCAAACACACGACATGGATATTCCGTTGTTTCGTGGAATCTAGAAACCTACATCCCTCACAGACCTCTGACCTTTGGATAGCCGGCTTTGCAATTCATGACCAATAATCGCAGAATGTCGCTAAAACCAATAAAGCTTTAATAACAGGCTCGTGTCGTATGTACAGGATGCCGCATTCATTTGTCAAATAGGAAGATATGTGGTAGTCGCAAATGAGAACACCTACTCGGTAAACCTATTATCTTTTATGCAGCCGCAGTTTTGCATAATAATATAATGCAGAATTTACATATTTGTTGAGTTTACTTTTATGCCTGACCAGTAACAGCCATGCATAAATAACACGTATGATGTAATATGTGTACGTTAAATACGTTATTACATAGTTCGTTAATTCAAAAGATCTATAACATTCTCTAAGCAGACCAAATTATAATATTACGCGAATAAATTATCAATACATCTGCGAATATAACACACATTTTTGATTTACGTCCAACACCAGCAGATTATACGTTCCGCGCAACTGTAAAATTACTTTATTAAAAACTCACTTTTAATGCTTAAGTTAGTTATCGACGATTCAAAACCAGGTTAAGTTCCTCGTAGCGAATAAGTGAGAGATGTGTGGTCTCCCGGTCTAAAATTATAACTTATCATAAGCGTATCTGTTGCATTAGAGCCCGTAGGAATGATAAATCAACACTGAACCGTCCCGGTCGTTTCCTGGATTATGACATGCAGCATGTTTATGTCCTTATGAATATACCGTAATACGCAACTTGTGATTCATTATTATTAGAAGTCTACGGAAATATTCGCTACTCATCAATTACCCACGTTCACGGTAAAAATGCGAAATGCAAGAGGCTGATAACAACGCAGATGACTACCATTATACTTTCTTTAAGACATGCAACAATAAAATAAACAGTGCACGTTCATAAAGCAAAACTTTGTGGGTAATCATGGAATTGTTTCCTATCTGACCCAACAAGAATAGAATGAAAAATTTTATATTACGAAAATGTAATGGTGTCATTTATTATGACGGACTCTGTATATTTCTACACTTACATATTTTTAGATTATATTTTCTTAATTTAAGAATTAAAAGGATAATTTTGCAGGAGTAATAGGTTTTTGCTCATAAAGTCGTATGGTAATAAAATTAATTGACTGTGGATATTGCTTGACTCTGTATACTTATTTTGACAATTTGATAATGCTGCATCCATAACCAAAACGTATTCCAGGTATTCCACAAGGAAGTAATTTGAGACCACTGCTCTTCTTACTCTTCACTTAGAATAATAGGGTTGTCAAAAAAATTTAATATAATTTATTATGATTTAGGAATATAAAGTAAAGTAAAAAGGCTTATCAATGTCATACCTACACTGCTTAAGTTATTCTTGTTTGTAAACGAATACAGGGTGACTGTTAATTAACCCGGACAAAATGGAACCACTAAAAGAAGCAATATCAGAGTATGGGATTTCTTTTTAATCCTTCTAAATAGGTTATGATCAATTAAAAGCTCAGTGCTAATTAATTGAAAACAGTACATTTGAAAAGGTAATTCACAATAAGGAGATATGGAGAACGGACAACACAGCCGTTAGTTATCAGCAGTGAAATTAATATGTCAGTCGAATGTAAATTATGGCCACAACAATTTGATTGGTATGCGATTGCTACAAATCAAAATTCCAAAAAGCCGGAAGTACAGGTAGCAATTTTCATGTCTGTCATACGGCCAAATGCTGCGACAATTTATAATACGTTTCGTTTGTCTGAAAGTGATGTTAGAAACTTGACAATCATATTAAATAAATGCTCAAGTCACCTCGTACCTAATGTTAACGTATCGTATGAACGATATGCCTTCAATAAATCAAAACGAGGTCCGCAAGAGACAATTGATGTGTTTCTAACATCTTTGCGTAACAAATGAGAGTTTGGAGATCTTGAAAAAACTAAGGAACCGAGATCGGTTATAGTTCAAACAGTAGACGGAACGCCTCTGGCCCAGATTGTATTCCGCCGGAGGTGGCAGAAGCCACCGTAATAGCCAACGGCAATTTATCTGGAAACCCTAAATGACTACTGGAGGAAAAGGTACTTTCCGAAAGAATGGAAGATCGTCAACTTGGTCCTGGTGGAGAAACCCAGGAAAACAGGAACTGAGGAGACTAGACCTATCTATTTGTTGGACGTCATAGGGAAAGTTCTGGAGACCCTCATGAGGAGCTAGAAAGCAGGAGTATTCTGAGTAACAGCCAGCATGGCTTCCACGCGGGGAAGTCGAATCTGAGCGCACTGGGACAGGTGCAGAGCCTTGTCGGCGAAATCCGAAGCAAGGCTGACAAGAACAGGTACTATTACATTATGATTGCTCTTGACGTGAAGAACGCGTTTAACACCGTCTCGTGGAGAGGGATAATGTCGGCCCTCCACAGATATACAATCAGCTATGGTATACAGAGGATGCTAGCGTCATACCTAGCAGGATCCAACTTTATGGAATGTCCTATATAACGAGTACTGGAATTGGAGATGAGAGAAGGAACCACCGTCATCGCGTATGAGGATGATTTGGCCGTGGTGGTTAGTGCAAGAACGATCTCGCTGTTGCAGGAGAGGCACCCCCTGGAGAGCATGGGCCTCGCTTTGGCAGGAGAAAAGACCGAGGCAGTTATTCTAACGGGGAAAAGAAATCTGACGCGGATGGTGCTAAATGTGGGAGACGCCGAAATTGAGACGCCAAAGCACATAAAATACGTCGGTGTGCACATCACACTCACATCAGAGAGACGGCTGCCAAGACACAAAAGGCGTACATAGCCCTAGCGAGGCTGATGCCGAATGTGAGAGGACCCAATTCCAAAAAGAGGAAGGTGCTCGCTGCAGTGGTCTCCTCGATTATGTTGTGTGCTGCCCCGATCTGGGAAAATGCTGTCAAATTCCGATACCACGAGTTAATGCACGAAAGGCTTAACAGGCTGGCTGCCAAAAGGGTGGCGTCGGCGTAGAGGACCGAAGCCGTCCTGGTAATAGCAGAGATACCTCCCATTCGACTACAAATCGGTGCAAAGTGTACAAAGAGAGACACAACATAAAGACCTTGGCCAGAAAAGAGCTCTTCGAGGCCTGGTAGACCCGATGGGATTAATACGAAGGCTGGGCCAAAGTCTTGATCAAAAACGTAGAGGCGTGGTGCAACAGATCGCATGGGAAGGTCGACTATTACACAACGCAAGCGCTGACCGGACATGATAGCTTCGGGATCAAAAAGCGAGACACAGCCGAATGCTGATACTGCAACGGGGACGAGGACTCCCAATTTTTGTGTGCCTTCGACGGGAGGAGCCCGACTAAAGGCGGAGATCGAACTCGGAGCAAAGATCAGTAAAGAAACGGTAGCGGACATAATGGCCAGAGATGGACGACCATCAATACCATGCTAAGAACCATCATGGTCATAAAGTGCAGAGAGGAACAACAGACAAATGCAGCGCAGCAGGGGGGTTAGAAGAGGAGGACATAGAGGAAGAAGAGCGAAGAAGGAAGAAGAGGAATGAAGAGAAAGAAGAGGAGAAAAGAAGAAGAAGAGGACTGAAGAGGAATGAAGAGGACCGAAGGGAAGAACAACTTGTGGATGACAGGCGCACATGGAAGTAAACGCCGAAGGGCGGTCCCCGCTGCGCTGAGTGGTAAACGAGGAAAGGAGTTTTGTTGGTAGGCGCCCTTGTAGAAAGGCAGGGGTGAATCCAACACGCCTCCGGGGGTGATGTATCTGGGGGTGTCTTTAGAAGATTCTCTAAATCTCTACAAAAAAAAAGCAGACGGATCGCTGTACCGACGAAATTCGTGGTTCCTGAAACGTGATCGCACAGTACCTTATGAAGATACAAGAACACCCGAACAAATAAAAACAATCACACCTAACATACCTATAAAACAAAACACTACAGAACTTCCTGATTAAGCTGCAAAGTCTCAAGAAACTGAAACGTCAGATGCCACGCTACGCAACAGTCAAGAGCAAACGTACCCCTCAGACGAAGCAGTCATCAAATCATGAAACCTGACCGTTTAATGTACTACTGAGAAGAGAGGATGTCATGTATGCTATGAAATAATTGAATATGTTATCAATCTTGTTATTATTATAAATAATATATTAATGTTCACGAGGTGTTCCAGAACACCGCGCGAGCCATTCGCCGCGAACCAAAGAAAGGCAATTTTTCGTTCGAACACACAGGAATATTGCACGTAACTATGGACGGCGTGCGAACGGATTATTAACACAAATTTGAATTGTTTCTCGTTTTAGTGATTTATTTGTTTACCTGTCAGAGCAGGTGTTCAAAGTGGCGCCGCTTTTATCTATCGTTTGTATGAAACAATCTACTTCAGATGATTTGCATGCTGTTGTAACGTAAATATTCGCATTTTGTATTTCGTTCGTCCTTCACGTCATCGGTCATTGACCTAAAAAAGGAGTTGACGTACAGCCACGCCGCCGTATCATAAAACCATAAAAAAAACTTTATGAGGGTATTTATTTCGTTTATCTGCTCCTCTATTATTTAACCAGGAGCGCATCGTCGTTATGGGGCCATTATCTGATAAATAATTTCTCAAAAACTAAAGTAGAAAGAATTTTTCCTATCCTCTCGGATTTCGTTTGTTTTAGTGGTTTCATTTTGTCAGTCACCCTATATATTTAACACGACCAAAAATTTATAATTTATGTACATATAAAGAGCTATTTTCAACAAGCCAACTCTCAGTTAAAAATTTTAAGCTTCAATAAGAAACCAATAACTACTTTGATTTTTTTTGAGCACTGTTAAAAAGAATGAACGCAGTTGAATGAGCAACGTCAGTAAGTATAGCTAGCACGTGTCTTAGAAGAAAATAATGCCATTTACAATAATTTTTCTCAATTCAATAGTGATAATGACCGAGTTACGTGCAGCAAGATTCATAATAAAACAAGCCTCTGCGTTCAACTCATATATCATCCTCGGCGTAAACTTCATTCCGCACAATAAAAGAAAGCCGGCATGCAATCAATAACAAAAGAAGTAAGTAAATAACGCTCTTCACTCTCTTTCAGTATAAACAAAACACTCTCTCTATTCTGCCGAGCTTGGCTCTAATAGTGTTGGATGCAGTGGAGTGCGAGGCCGCGAAGTGTGAAGTGCAGACTGAAAGTGAATAGCAATCTCCGGCAGCATCCGCGTCACGAAAGCTCCTAACGTGTAATCTGATTTGTTGCATTGACTTGGAAAGAGCGTTAGAATCCAATCATGCCGCCTATGATACAAATATGAAACGTCGATACTTCTATTATTACTTTTTCTTGTACACAATAAAACGTCAATTTTTATTACGCTTTGGGATTCCGTTCCACACGTTATTATCACAACTCTATCTTTACATTTTACGATAGTTCGAGTTTTTAGCACGCTGGGGGTTTAAGGAATTAAAATCGCACTTACCAAATCGAATCATAAACGAATGGAATAATGATCTTGGATGTGTATGTATCTTACCTGAAACAGAACAAGGATGTGATACAAAAATATTTTCAGTAATTCTAAAAAAAAATGAATGGCAAGTTGCATCAAGTACTTAAGCTCAACTTAAGTCTAAGCTTCAAGAGTACGAACACCATTTAAATTTAAATATTTGTTGTAAACAGGCATTAAGAACTAAAAATCATGCCAAAATAAACAGCAAATAAAATAGTTATGATATGAAAATAATTTAATGGGTAATTTTCTGTTAGATTTAATAATCGTAATCTAGCTCAGCAAAAACAGTAACTATATAAAGTTTTTGCTAAACTAGTAGGTTGAAAAAGATGAGAGAGAAAAGGATAGCGTGAAGACCACTTACTTTAAATTTCTAATATCAAAAACAATTAGCCACATAAATATTAAAATAATTAATTGCTATTAAATTATGTAAATAGCACGTCTAAAACCAATCATTATGAAAATTTACGAGGTCGATTAAAATAAAACTTTTATACTTTGTCAGGTAGACTCCAATTACTAGTATGTATTACGAAACCGGAATTATAATCATAACCAATCAGGGTCAACGTAAAAAAAAATTAATAAAGCGCACACACAAAAGTGTGATTTTCATAAGTTTATTTTATTCACATCGTGTGGTTGATGATGTTTGCATATTATCGTTACAGGTGGTCCCAAAAACGCCCGCCTCTGGCGGTTATAAAGCTTGCGCCGGTGAATTATAACAATTGAAAAGAAAAAAAAGAACGCCAGTTCGGTAAAATTATTTCAACACATGTTCACGCTTGTCGCTTAACTTAATCGGCCGATTTAATTTCGATACAAAACGAAATTATAGAAATGTATTTTGCGGTACTTTTTGTCCGTTTGTGAATTTCTGTCACATTTCCAGATTAACGGTACAAGCGATCATTTAATTAATTCGAAGCCAGTAAGCTGAAATAAAAAGCTAGTATTCGGAGAACACTAAAAAAATTATTTGGATTGATTTGAATAAATAAGTTTTTCGTCGACAAGATAATAAATATTTTGAATTTATTTCGCGTGTAATATACTTGGTATTTTCAGAAGGAAGAAGAAAATCGTTGTGTGGAGAAATAAAACAACATACGCACATAGCCTGAGGATTTGTTACAGAAATAGCAGAACTGTAACTCGTCTCAACCAGTCTTGTACATATTGCAAGTATGCGGTAACATTAAATTTCTAATAGGAAAAACATGTGGTAGATAAGTAATTATCACTTTTGGTTAATTAAAGGCAACGTGTACAGAAACGTAAGGAAACAGTACATTTCCTTGTACTTTTTTCTGCCTTTGAATGGAACTCACTTCACTTTTAACTCGGACTGTTAACGTACCCATCTGTTTGAAAAACGTCTTTACATTTCACTTCTAATTTATATGAATCAGTTTATAGAAACGTAAAGAAACTAGAAATTAATGAAACTTTGAAAATCTATTCTTTACCATACAAGATTGCATTGAAATTGAACGTGTATATAACTTCAGAATTTTTTTTAATTATACGATCCACTTCCAAGAGGAAAAAATAATTATGAGAGTGAAGGTACATAACGATCGTTTCTTTGAAAGTTAGAAAAAAAAACTTACACACTAAACAGCCGCTTACTTTTTGGGTCACGTGAAATGAGAGCTTGTGATATATGCACAATCATTTCCAAATCAAAATGAGATAAAGAAAAATCAAACGTAGATAATAAAAAATCAAGTTTTTTTGCCAAATGAAAATTAATTAATTAATTTATATATGTATAACCCTTAAACCATAATATCATACTTTGGTCTAGTATTAGTAATGTGTGTCTGTCAGGCATGCACGTAAAGAAAAATCTTTTAATTGTGTTTTGCGATAAACATCACATTAAAAACTGTCATTATGTAATAAAAATAAATAAAATAATAATAATAATAGCAATAATAATTAGGATCCCAAGCGCAATATTTTACGGATGAAAAAGACATTTTTGTTGAAGTATTTTATTTGAACATAATTACACTTCGTTGCAACATTTATTGCATAGTTTTTTAGAACATTCTAAACAAATGGGCCTTTGACATTTTATACACTTGTAACCAGTATTTCTGTTCTTGGTGTAAGGACATAAACTACATTTATGCTTTTTTTCAAGCCTGTCACTGTCAGCCAATTGCTGTGGTTGCTGCGCTGCTTCATTGCCATTTACCTCTTGTAACACATTTTCAATCAAACTTTTCAAATTTGATCGATCGTATGTTTGAAATACTTAGTCTATTTTGCAAATGTGGCTTCATAAGGATTAGAGCTAGTTGTCGAATAAACTCAAATCTCATCATTGGTTTTGAGTTTAGAAAACATAAATATAGTATATAGCTATTTACTGTTGATATGTTCACCATCATATAGAAAATCGCCAATGGCCATCGTCGACTTCTTCTGTTACAGGAATAATTTGAACATTTTTGGTCCATTGAATCAACTCCTCCTTTAGTGTGGTTGTAAAATGCAACAATTTCTGGCTTATTTACTTCATAATCTACATTTTTGGAGTGATGCATACTAGAAACTAGCACGATAGCCTTATTTTCTTTGGAACGTAACTCACCATAGTTATACTTTGAGAAAAATCATACAATGATGAACTCTCTTTTTGTGGAAGGTAAAAATTCCTAGGAAATTTCCCTTTTATTTTTTCTTAAAGTGCCCACATATGTTAGTTTCCTCTTTTGCAGTTCTTGTATCAACTCTATCGACGAGAACCAATTATCCCCTGTAATATTTCTGTTGCTATTAACGAGTGGAGGAACTAATCTCAGTACACTTTGAGTTGGTATAGAGAACTTATTTTCTTCAGCACTGAGCCCAACCCATCAGTCCCTTTTCCACAGTATATGTAGCTATTATAAAAGTAGCTAGTACGAGCATCGGTTAGAGTTAGCAATTTTATGCCATATTTATTAGGCTTCTTTGGCATATACACCTTGAATTTACATCGTCCACGAAATGGTACAAGAGTCTCATCAATGCATGCATATTCACTTATGGAATATAACTTTTGACAATTAGTTACAAACGCATTAAATATATCAGATATTGCAGCTGCTGGATTTTCAGTCTTTCTAGCATTTCTGGTCGTTGCATCATCGAATCGTAAACATGTTGTAAGAATATCAAAGCGCTTTGCGGACATAACTGCTCTGAATATTGGCCTTCCAGTACAGCCGGTACTAAAAAGTGATAAAATGTTTTCGTGGTTTGATTTGAATATGGAACTTAACATATAGAGAGCGAAAAGTCCTTTTATTTCACACTCTTCGGTAGCCTATAATTTGATTTTTGGTTAGCTTTTGCCTTTTACCTGACCTGTTCCAATTTTATGTTTGTCCAATGAATAATTTCTTGAATTATCAAATTGTCGAACAAGAGGGACCATATATCTTCAATTGCGACATCTGGACCTAAGATTTTGACGATGTTAGTCATACCAGGTAATATCTTTATGATATTGTGCTGAGGAGTACGTGTTATTTGAGGTGCTAAAAAGTGATAAGTGCTTAAGTTGCCCACTCGAAACCATTTTTTCCATAAAAGTGTAGAAGCAAATTATTTTCCATATGTAAGTCTTCAGCAATATTATTATCAACATCGTCTTCAGTTAGTTTGTCATCTAATACAGCATCGTCATCATCTTCATCATCATCACAATTGTGAATTTCGATGTCGTCAAGGTTTTCTGGTTCATAATTTGGGTCAACAACAGAATCATCTGAATCGCTTATGTCAAAATCTGGTAACGTTTCCTGACCACTGTCGTCATCCTCAACCTCTTTCATCATACGTAATATTTTTGACTCAAAATCAGGATCGTCTATCCGTACACTTTTTAATCTAGGTCTTTTTGACACATTTGGTTCTCGTGAAGTGCTAGCCATCTTATTGAGATCTATAATGTTAATCGTTGTAGAATTAAAGTAAAATATAAGCCGAAGAACACTTACCACAAGTACGCCCGTAGTTCGTAATTTACACGTTTTTAGTAATAGGTGTCCAGGAGACACTCCGGAATACAAACGCTATTAGTAATATCTGCCTGAAAAGCACTGTACTACTTACGATCTGGTTACTCACTCAGAACTGACTGAATATATTTTGCAGTGACGTTAACACCCGAAAGAAGAAAGGTTAAGTGGGGACTACTCAAGAGCTCGGGGTGCAAAAGCTTTGCGTTTAGCCGTACCAACAAAATAAAAATTGGTACGTGTCTGTTAGACACATATTACGGTTTAAGGGATAAACTCTTTCCTAACACTTTCTATATTGCCCGTTACACAATTTTTGTTAATTTCGTAGGTAGTAAAGTCAAGAAGAGTACCCAAGCATGTTATCAAATTAATAGTAACACATATACTCTGTTAACGATCTTTTTGCATTCAGAGTAGACCGTGTTAGGGTGACATTTTTGTTGGTATCACAAAAAAATATACTTGTCAGAAATTTGATTGACGCTCGTTTTTAATTTTGTGGTTAAGTTTTTGAAAACTGCCACTGCCAATGTTGCCAGTTCAATTGTGCTGTACAAAGTATTCCATGAGAACGAGAAATATCGTCTCGAACAAACGTTTAATGATTAATTATTTTTTTCATTGAGAAAGTTTGGGGTGAGGTGTGTTGTTTGCGTGTTCTTAGTCAACGATTGTGCCACAAAGCGAAGAAGTGTTTCTTTATTAACAAATGTGACTCCAGATATGAAAACAAACAATAATAACATAATGTTTGTTTGTGTTTTCATAGAATCTTGTGCACAATGGTGTGGCTAAATGGATCTTGCTACTTGTGCAGCGGGTGGAGAGGTGTATCGGCTTGTGCAACCCGTGAAGATGGCTTGTTCAGAATACTCGAGGCCGGGATGAATTTCTGAAGGTTATTCGAGTTTGGTGCCTGGCAATGGTGTAGAGGTGCGCTGCAGGTGGCGCAAAAGCATTATATGAAGAGGTATTTAAATAACAGGATCTTCTTGCTGTTGCCGGTGTCTCAGAACCTTTTCCAAGGCCATATTTATGTAAAATATCTTATCATTTTTCCCGAGAAGACCATAAGCTAGATCTCATTTAAAATTCTGTCTACTTCCACGACCTCCTCCAGTATGTACACCATCAGATTCTTCTGCTAACACTAGAATTCTACAAATCTGCTTATATTTGTGCATATTCGTGGCTATTAGTCTTGACTGCTAAAAGGATCGTCGCAGTCTATTTACAAGTGTTACAGATATACATGCGTTTTCTACACTATCAAATTTCGATGCCAAATTGAATGTTTCCTGTTCCCCTTCCATTGATTCCAGAGAAGAATTTGATTCATCATCAATTTCTGATTCTGAATCAGATTCTCCTAATGTAATAAGAAAGGAGGAATATTTTCAATCGAAAAATTTCCCATATGTTTCGTCCAGTCTTCCGAAATTAATTTTTCACAATGATTAGAAAAATTTTGCCACATGTCGGGGGTACATTTTGAAAGAGCCTCACGCCATAAATTTGCAACCCTATCTTTCGATACTGGTTGCGAATTTATGTGCTTATTGTAAAAGCCTTTGCACTGCCCCCATGCAATCTCAATGGGACTGTATTGACAATGGTATGGAGGCAATCTAAGAACTTCCTAACCGTGCTCCTTCAAAATTACGTCAGTCGCGTATCGTTTTGTTGTTCACTCTATTCTAAAAGGCTTAATTAATTTCCAAAATTGTTTTTTTGTAATTTTGCCCTCTATTTCGACATTGTGTTTAACCAACCACTCCTGGCATTTGACTTTTTTTACAGGAAAATGTGGGTGGTTTGTTCAACTGCACCGAGTGATGAGGCGCATTGTCCATCACTACCACACATTTTCGTTGCAACTTGCCTACTGCAGGAATAAGATCATGGCATTGCAGTTCAAGTTTATTTAAGTATTGGCAACATAGTCAATACAGCTGACGCGACAATGTCATAATTTTTTTCACGTCAGATTTTGACTACCTTCAAAATACATTCACGTACCATAACGAAAAAAACATGGCCTACTAGAATGCAAAAAATCGTGAATGGATATAATGGAATATCTTAAAGACCAAAGTCAACCATAATATTTAACAACTGGACGAACTATGAGAGACAGAGAGGAAACTGCTATGTCAACTTTATCAAGTCGGGAGGAAAAGAAAAATACTAAATAAGAGGCAGCGTTGATAAAGTACTTAAAAATGGCGCAGGTGAAACTATGAAAGATGAGATCCAAAACTAACAAGAATAAGAAAAAATTGAAAAACCAACATCCAGAAAGATTAAGGTATATCGAAAGATTGGAATCTGAAAGAAGAACAAAGATGGTTTGCTGAGAAACAAAAGACCAAATAAATCAAGAAACTGGTTTTCCTTTCGTCCTATGCAGCAGACATTAACAAACAAAAAGGCTCTCGGTAATACAACTGTATGGAATTCTGAAGATAATTGGAAGAAATGTGAAAGTCATCAAAGGATACGAACACATAGAGAATCTGGACCTCCTATCCTCCTATTTCCATCCGGATTGGAGTGGCATGGAATTTTGATGACAGCTAAAGCAAAATTAAAAGAAAATGCAACAAACGAAAGAGTTGGGGAAAAAATACGAAGAAACTTAGTACTGGATCTTCTTTCCTTCGACATATCGATGCCTCAACAAAAGACTTTCGAAAAGGGCATGGAATTTTCACCAAACAGTATTGGCAACAAGAGATAATTTATTCACTAATTTGCGGATTACAATTACGTATGGGAACGAGCATTTGCAAATCGTAAAATTGAAACAATTAATCGTATTAAATACGTACACAACATTTAACACGTCCATGCAAATCGCAAACGGCTTACGGATCAAGTCCAGCATGCGAAAGTCTACGGCCCATTTGAAGCTAAGCGGCAGAAATTTAATTGCGCCCATAAATACAGTTAGCCAGAAGAATTTTGATATACTGCTATAAATCACGAGACACTTCGGCATTTCCGCTGTAAATAAAAGCACTGCTAACGAAACGGAAACACTGGACGTTCACGATGCTCACACGTTGATTTAAGACTTAGTTGATGGCTAATATAAATATTTGATTGCGACTTGCAGTTAAATGTATCCAAGATGAAAATTCCTATGTCGTTTTCAGGGGGGAAAAAAAAAGGTGGGAAAGTGAAGCCGATCGAGAAGACCCCGCTGGTAAGAAGTAGTAGTAGCATCCACACTCTATTAACCTCTCATCGGATTATCGCGGACGCAGAATATAATCTCCAGTTATGAGGCTCGATAAAGCGAAAAGGCAGTCGTCAGTATTTTTTTACAATTTGCCGTAAAGGATGTCGATTATTCCTTCGCTCGGCGATACGCTACAAAATAAACTGTCACATCCACAACTTAATAAACGCTCGGATTATCTATCGGCTTACCATGTCATTATGTTTTAATATACGAGTGTATTTAAAAACTGGTTTAATTAATGACGTACCATAAATTACGTTTAAATTTAGAAAATGATTGCCTGGAGAAAATAGTATTACAAAGTGTATATTTACAATACAACGTTGTACTTTGAGTAAGTAGAACTGTTGCTTTAGTTTCTAAACAATCTTTTTTGCATTGTAATTAAACCTGTCCTAAAATTAACTATTCCATGTTTCTGAATTAGATGCCGCTGCCCTAAAAAGAGAAAGCAAACGAGTCTACAATGATAAATAATTTACGACGAAGCAATAAGGAATTGAGAAAGATATGTATGTGTAAGCATAAACGATTCTAAATCCATGCGCTTGCAATTATAATGCACGAGGTTTACAAAGAACATGGCGGGGATTCAATTTTTTTTTTTAGAAGAGTTGTCACGATTTTGTTGAAATGGACATATACGGAAAGTGTATATATTTTAAATAAATTAATTTTCAGGAAATTCTGTTGTGACAGCTAACAGTTGTATAATTAAATTTATTTTACGTCCGTAAAACAAGATAAATTTTATTAGCGCAATAAGCGCTTGCTCAAAATCAAAAAAAACTTTATATACAAAAGCGCCGGTTAAATTTATACTGTGTGTAACTTAATCCCCGGACAGTTTCAATAAAACCAACATAGTTAAACGCGCAGTCATATTAAAAACGAAAATCGCTTAATAATAAATATCCGATATAGGCTTGAACTACGTGAACACATAACTAGGAGATTACACTCTCGGATAAGATAAGTACGAAAAAGCTCCATATGTAATTAAATTGTGGAGATGGTGCTGTAAATTTCTATAATCATCTAATTAAAGTTAATGACACGAAGAGATACAAACACCTACTATATGCAACGTACCGACATTTAGATAGAGAAGCCGAGGTACTATATCAAGAATACAACCGCATGATTTACCCAGAGAACAGTTTCGTTTAAAATCCTAACTGTTAACACTATCCGAATACAACTCTGGGAAATCGATAAAGCCTGTTGTTACACTTGAACAACTTAAATGAATTAACAACAACACACCTGGACATTTGATTCTATGCTAATAAAATAGAATAAAAAAATAATCTGTTCCTTCCTTGTTAAGTTCAGTGGAAATTCAATTTGATCGCTTCGAAACAGAAAACGACTTAATTACAGCAGT
Source organism: Serrognathus titanus (assembly GCA_039766575.1). Taxonomy (NCBI): domain Eukaryota; kingdom Metazoa; phylum Arthropoda; class Insecta; order Coleoptera; family Lucanidae; genus Serrognathus; species Serrognathus titanus. Next base: position 75,844,273 of record CM077912.1, read on the forward strand.
TTGTAACTGTAATTGGAGCAATAATAAAATAGCTTTGTGCAGGTTTCAAAATTCAATTTCAACTCCATAACAACCGCATTAGGGGGGAAAGACACGCAATTAAGCATCTAAGGCTCTAATCTCTGACTAAATTGACGTACATAATGTTCGAAATCGAATTAAAACCAACAGGAGCATAATATTTTGTTAACAGATCCTTGTTGGCCGCAAGGACTAACGGAAATTGTTTATTTTGAAAATTAAACGTAAAATCCAAAGGTCGCACCTTCGCGAGGAATTTTTGCAGGGGATTTGTGGGTTATGAGCACTGTGCTAGTGAACTCTCTCCAACACAGAATGGTGAATGTAAAGAGATTTATATTGTCATATTTAATAACGTGCAAGATTCTCAATTATAATTTTTAAAAGGCTGAGCCACATCAGACCGTATATGGAAATTTTATATAAATGATTTAACTTACTGCATTCGCTTAGAATGCGCTTTAAGTAAAACGATGGCTAACGATGCGAGGAAGACTATTAAACAGTTATATGGACAATTAACAGTTACGCAAATTATTCCTGGAAATATTTTCGCAGCTTTTTTTGGTAAACAGAAAGAAACGTGGAACGCACCGAAGCTTTCATTAAATATCGGAAATAGCAAATGTAACAAGCTACACATTTCAGTAGGTACGATTACGCTGTACAACATAAGAAAAATATTTGATTTAATGTTGCAATTATGTTGCATGAAATTACACACGGAAGAGGTCACTCATTCCAACACTTAACTTCTTGCATTATCGCCCACTAATGTGCAGCCTTTTCGTGAATATGAATGATTCGTCTTAATGCGTACTGTTAGCTATCATTAGAATAATATTATCTGAACATGGAAGGCAATTATATTAAACGTTGCCCTTTCAACTAGTTCAGTTTCGCATTCTCTTTTTATTCCATTGTATATTTTGAGAAACTCGCCCTAACAAAACAAACTGATTTGAATCATTGGACGTTAAGTAATGAGCGTAGCGGTTACTGTGGTGTCAGAGGTGATTCAATGTGGGTCGGTCTATAGGTCATCCAAACCTACCAGGATAACGGACTGGACTTGCGTTTTACTTTAGTGTAGTTATCTAGACGTACCGGACCTACAATGCATGTCCTGGGATCGTGAGACTGCACCACTATTATGCATATACAGCTATTCATAAATTCGATGCATTTATCAGCTTTAACACATCGTTATTCCGCGTTAGCGTTCATAAGTGCAGATGTTAACGACAATTTAAATAAGTTCATTCCCTGACGTTTATGCGATACCGCATAGAATGGGTATAATATTTCAATTATTCATTGTTTTCTAATGCAATCCTTTGCGGCGTTCTCGAAGCCGCCCAGATAATTTAACTCGCTTATAATTTAGCAGATCTACCATGAAATGTGAATATACTGGAGTCGCGCAGGAAGAACATACACTATCTAGAGCACGTCCCTTGCCTTATACGTATAGACTCCACAATATTTAATTTTATCATTTCGTAATTATCTTTGTATACATATTCTGCGCAATAAGTTACCATTAAATCTGAAATATGTAAATTTCATATGGGAAAATGTCCACTTGTTGAGCTGCACACACTCATGAATTTTAAAATCTTCATTTGCGTATAAATCTTCACCCATTTTTTTTAAACCGCAACTTGTCACATAAACAAGTAATATTATTACTATATGTATGTTGTGGTGCTCTTCGTTTGAGGAAACTGGAAACGCTTACATTTACGTGCACAGAAAACTTTTACAGATGAAAGTCAAGTGGTTTAGCTACTAATTAGGGATTACTTCAGATAATATATAGGGTTTTATCTAACATGAATCATTCATTGAAGGAACCAAAGAGAAGCCGTCTAACATAAATATTATTATTGTTGAAGTAAAAAAAACGAGATGTTGAAGTGTGAAAACCCAAAACGAAGACAAAAAAAAAACACACACACACACACCAACAAAAATGTATGGTAATTTGAATCGCATAACTTCCCTTCACGAATAATTTCTTCGAGATTATCCCAGCGTGGACGCTGCTTTTTTCCCGGAGGCACGAATTCAAATCTATTGTCGAGCAAACTCCGCACACAAACATAAATAGAAACTGCAGAGGTTCTTATTAGCATAAATACTGGAACGAGTCTTGTTATTACGTCAAGACGATCCAATTGAACCGAGAGCGTTTTTAAATGACCGAGTTGTATAAGATGGATTTACGAGAACAGTTTACCACAATAGACAAACAAGTTTTTGGAAGGAACACGTCTAGCGATTTCGATCATTTCAAATCACGACCGTCGTTCTTTTTGCCTTTTAAGTCGGATGAATTCGCTGATAAACTTTTGAATAAAGTAATTTGTAACATGAAGAATTTAAGTGTTTATGTTCGCGGAAAATTGCTTGTAATTTCAGTAAAATAATAAATTAGAGATTAATTCACTCGTTTACGCTGAAACTTGGCTGTCACATTTGAATACAGCGAGAAAGTCTTAAAATTTACTCCGGACGCTGTAGAGCCATTGTTCCTCCTGCTCCTAAATTCTCCGAACGAATTTAGGTTACAGTAAGAGATTAAATTAGAGAAATTAAATTAGTCCCCGTTACAAAATTAATTCGAGACATAAAAGCTCCCAAGGACAATTAGGTAAAAGAAAATAAATACTTTCCTTCGGGGAATTACGTTGGATTTATATGGGGACCACATATCTAAGAGGCCGCCGGCTCAGGCCATGCATAAAATCGTAAAAGTTTATTACCGAAACAATTTTTCGCACTTCCTTCCGTTGTTTTTATCGCGATTGTTGAAATACGAGAAGGATTTTCTCTCCCGTCGTATTATTATTATTATAATGCCCGGCAAAGTATTCACGAAATTTCATTAAAACAAAGCTAGTTCTTTTTATTTTAAGACAACGCCATGGTTAGCTCTTTTATTAATAATATCCAACTGAAAATGAAGCAAAACGTGCTTAAAATGCTCGCAAAATAAACCGTTTATTTCGTGTAAAAGGATGCAAAAAAAGGTGAGCTTTTTTTGCGTGCTTTTAGTGGAAACTCGAAACTTATTGAAAATAGACTTTTTTGCGTTAAATTTTGACCACCGCGGTAAGGCGTTTCGCGTAGATTGAATTTTTGAATAATACATGGCCGAAGGAAATTAGAAAGCGCATGTACGCCATAAAAAGCAAGTAAAAACAAAACAATAACCTGATTACGTTTTATTTTTCTCCCCTACGGACTTTTAGAAATTAAATTTTTAATTAAAGGACATGAACGCAGTCGCATAATATTTATGAAAGCAATATTACTTGTTTCTCTTTGTGAATTCGCATGTTTTATACATTCATGGCTGCGAATAAAAAGATTTATTATTATAACGAAAGCGCACGAGTACGCAGATGAATTAAAAATGTGCGCCTCATGTATGCATACTACGAGATACTTTGGTTTTTAAGAGATTCTTTTAATGTACACGTTTTCAAAGCTGTGAGGGGTGGTACAAACGACAAAGTTGAAAAATAATTACAACATAGTATAAATACATTTACTTTTGTTGCAGTACGTTCGTTCGAATACAGAAGAAAACAAAAGTGATAAGTAAAGCACGGATTTAGGTGCGTTTTTAGCTCATGAGCCATTTTAATCCGTGCTTTCGTGATATGGGGATATCTATCAACCTGCTTATAATTTCATCTTGTGTGAAATCTGGACGATCCTTTATATAATAATTGTAGGCTTTTTTATGCCTTGTTAAGCCAATTACTTCCTGTTCCTAATTCTAACCCTAACATTTCTGCCCAAGACCCTCCAAACAGTTTAAACATTTATCACAACCATCAAAACATTGATAATAATACCATCCAGAAGACAAGAAAGTTCATCAATAATAATAACCTTATTATATCAAAAGCTGACAAAGGGGATTGTTTAGTAGTTCTCAAAAAATCTGATTATATCCAAAAAACTGAAGAGTTTCTAAATAATTCAAACTTTAGCCACAGTTTCACAAAATACTTTATGATTTGAACCCCTTTTTCATTGAACACAATACCCATGCCAGACACTTGATTAACCAGAACCCGGTTACCCCAAGACTTTATAATCTACCCAAAGTCCATAAAACTAATTGCCCTATACGACCCATTGTCTCCTTTGTTAATTCTCCAACACATTTGTTGTCAAAATGGCTTACAAATCAATTTCAAAAAATTGTCAATTTCCAATCCACCTTCAGTATTAAAAGCACATCTGATCTTCTTTAATAAAATTTCCCAATTAGACATAACTGAAAATCAATTTCTGGTCTCATTTGACATTACTAATCTTTTCCCTAGTGTTCCCCGACAAGAATGTACAGAATTAACTCAAAAAACTATTATCTGAGACTCAACTCCCGTCACAACATGTCCAGAATTTTACTACTTTATTACAATTATGTCTTGATCAATCTTTCTTTTCTTTTAATAATAAGATTTATCAACAAAATTCAGGTTTAGCCATGGGCTTTCCTCTTTCCCCATTAATGAGTGAAATTTTCTTAAATAATTTAGAACAGGAATTCATTTCTAAACACCCCCTTTTCCATGAACATGTCAAATCTTTAGGATTTAGATATGTTGATGATGTTTTATGCCTCTTTGAAGGGGATGTTCATGATTTGACCATGTTTTTCGATTACTTGAACTCTATTCATTCTAGCTTTTCTTTTACACTTGAAATTAGTGACAATAACCGTATCAATTTCCTTGATCTGACAATCGATATCACTTCTAAAAAATATTCTTTTTCCATATTTCGATAACCTACCACTAGTAATGTCATAATTCCATCCAATTCATATCACCCCTTCCACAATAAAATAGCTGTTTTTCATTATCTCTTGCATAGATTTTTGACTATACCGTTAGATGATATTGAGTTTAAAATTGAATTGGCAAACATAAATTTTATTGCCACCTCTAATGGACATCACCCAAATTTAATTAAAAAACTTCTTTATAAGAAAAGACAACGCATCCATCTTCTCAACAGTACAGCCCTTACGCCTCTTGACATTTCACCCTCAAAATCCGAATTTAAATATCATAGCATAACTTTCTCACATAATATAGTAAATATTCTCAACAAATTTAAATTAAATATTAATTTTTAAAAGCTCCCTTAATTTTCAAAAATTTTCTGTAACAACAAAGATAAGGTTGACATTTTACAAAAAAAGTAATTTGCTCTTGCCAAAAAAAAATATTGGGAGAACTTCCCGTAATTTTAATACCCGTATTCATGAACATTTTCTAGAAATTAAAAAAAATAGGAACTTTTTATCCCTACAGTATAAATTCAAATCTAACTTTGCTGAACATGTCCTTGAAGGACATGATTTCACTCCTAACAATAACTCCATAGAAATCCTACATATAACCGATAATTTTAAAGATTCTGAAATCCTTGAACAATTTGAGATTTTAAAATCTCTTCAAAACCCTAATTTAAAATCTTACTCCCTCAATACACAGATAGAATTTCAAAAACTAGTTGTTTTAAATACATTAAATTTTACTTATAGTTAAGCTATTTACCTCTAGATGTCTCTCACTCATTATGTCAAATTCGAAAATACCGATTGTCACACTTGTTCGTTTTCACTCAGTTCGTAAACACGCGATTTTTAAATTTAAATTTATTAAATTATTAAATTTCACCATTAACTATAACATGTGATCCATCAACAAGAAATATGTAATCATTTCACCCTTTTTATTATATTCATTCATTTCACTTCATTTTGGTAAGTTATATTTTTCAATTTTTTAAAATTTTTCGTATCTAACACATGCGTTTACGTTTTTATAGCCTGAAGATGGCCATTTAGTTAAGAAGGCCGAAACATATATGTAGCGTAACTTCATTCATTTTTTCATCTTTTCATCAATATATCCAATGGAGAAGATATGAGTTTTATTATTTTTCAACTTTAATATTCACTCCATTATGAGTTTATCTGGGATCATTTCAATTGAATTAGTTATTTGTTTTAAGTTACTTTGATCGTGGCATTGTAGTTCAAGTTTATTTAAGCACTGGCAACATAGTCAATACAACTGACGTGATAATGTCATAATTTTTTTCACGTCAGATTTTGACTATCTTCAAAATACATGCACGTAACATAACGAAAAAACAAACATGGCCCACTAGAATGCGAAAAGATCGTGAATGGATATTAAAACTTGAAAGAATGTATGACAGGCCTTTGAAATATACAGGGTATTTTTAAACACGATTCAATTAAACCAAAAGCAATACTCAAGAACAGAAGCAGAGATATATCTTCAGTGTTAATTCCACTGGAGATTTTCTGGCTTTACCAGTCAAGGATGCTTAGCTCTTAAAATACGTATTTAACTTTAAAAATAATATTTTGAATTGAAACATTAAAATTTTTTGTTTAATTTACCAAAACCACAGTCTCCTGTAAGTAATATATCCCTGTGCACCCTAAATCGTAAAAATAATAGTTTCACAAAATCATTTTCATATTTTCTTTTAACTCATTTTCATTGCCGATGGGTTTAAATACTTAAGATCGATGGATGTGTAATATTATATTATTAGAAGATATAACAATTCTTCACAGTAATAAATGAAAGAAGAAAAAATCAGGCATTCCGTTCATTGTGTTACTTCTTCCAGTCACGTCGCATAATTCACGATATTTCGCCTGGAAAAGTATGTCAAAATAATAAACTAATAACTATATTTATTATAAATGATTCGACCATTATATAATTATATAGAAACACGATGTTCTCGCAAACGCGCGGCGTTTAAAAGTTAAACATTAATAGAAACGCTGCCCGAAGCCAAACGTCTTATTGTACGCCGTTTCTTATAAATTATATAAAATTAATACACGACCATAAGCACCAACCATTAGAGACAAAGCAATTTCTAATTCAACTATCCTGTCTTGATTTAATTAAATGCTTTGAAGCTGCATCTTGGAATTAATTAATCACCACATAAAAGCGCGGCGAAGCACTTGCGCCTATGCGCGCGGCATAAACAACGAAAAATTTATTACAAATTGTTATTCAGGAATTGAAGCTTTATTACGGCATTTTGTAAGGAAAAAAAGTAAATAATTGAAGTGTCCGGCACTCTTAGCGACGTCATAAATACCCAAGAATCCCCACAGACTTGCACTTCGTTGGATATCCACTCGGATTAAACCATTAGTGTCATGGAACCAAGAAGCGAAATGGTATTTTATTAAAAATTAATGACGGCATAAAATCTGAAAACCTAATACAGCATGCAGTATCTCCGCCGCCGCCTGATACAGCAGTTTGATATTATTTATACTCAAAGCTGCCGTCCGATTATTATCTTAAATTATACGCGACTTCCTGGAAGAAGTATCTATTTGGTGGAAAGCTATATTTGCATATTAACGAAGATAATGTAACAGTTTGCTACCAATACGAGCAGACCGATAAATTACTCGCATAACTGTTATTTTAGCGAATTCCGTGAGCTAATTAAGTAATGTATGCTCCGTAATTAATAGGTCTGTGTAAACGATAGTTGCAAGGAGCAGCACTTAATATTTCTTCTTTTTGCACAGTAACAAGCAGTTGCTCGTTTCATTGGCAACATGCATTACGAAAACAGACGCGTATTTAAGGTGTCAATATCAGTTTCACCCTCCAAAGTTCAACAACATCCGGTATATCACTGATTATCGTACGCAGAAATTATTCTCGGTTTTATGTGCGTTCAATCTTAGGGTCTGTTTCATTGTCGATCAGAATAAAAAAAAGGAAATTCACTACAAATCTGAATATATTTTCTTTTCTTTAACATTTTTTTGTCAAATACACGCAGGAGTTCAATTCGTGATGTGTTTTGAAGACGTAAATATTCCTACGATTTGAAAGTAAGCAAGATTATATTTTTATTAAAAATAATATTGTTAGCATTCGATTCTCTCGTAACGTACATGTTTGCGTGGCATCTTCAGCGAATATTGTTCTTCCTTGCTGTAGATTGAAAATTTTAATGGGGGATAAATTTTTGGTTTATTTTCTCCCCCTTTAATTACGCGAAAACGCTTTAATTGCATAATAATTACCTCTCATGGATATGCATGATAAATTATTTGCACAAAATGGTAAGGCTTTTCGGTTAAGGCTGCGCTTATTTATTCCACTGAATAAATTATAGCAATTCCTCTAGGAGTTTAACAAGAGAATAGGGTCAAAATTTATGCTGCATAATCCGGGAGCCAATTTCGCGAAATTCACGCACACCATCGATTTTGGAATTACTCTAATTCGAGATTGCTAAATTAGCGTTAAGTACAGATTTTACAATTAACGATTTTGATGGGGCGGCCAAACACAGCGCGGATAGTGAATTAATTCGCCGATTGTTTACGAAACGGCGATTTAAATTGCGTAATTTCATTCGACAGCATCTAAATTAACACCATTTATGTTATTATTAATTTTAAAACTGCGACGCAGATTCGAATTAAAGCGGAAATGACAATGTGGCGCGCATATTAATGATAAGAAAATTTATACGGAACTTCAGCGAAATGCACTGGAAATTTTGCAGTGTGAAACTTCAATAATCCGGTTCACATTAAGTTATAAAATGCAAATTTTATTGAAATCTTCTGCACCGCTGTAAAGAAGCGACTGGCGGGTTCAGTAAATTTCAAAAGTAATATAATCGAAGCAGTAAAGCGCTTATTTCATATTCATAACGGTTTATGTAGACCCAGCAACCCACCACTTTACCTCCCGAGATAATGATGCGACAATGATGTCAACATCATTTAACATAAAGCTTGAGAATTACTTCATCAACAAGCAACAATTCCTTATTCTGATCCAAAGCATATCAAACATTTTTCCAGAAATATAACAGGAAAAGAATTGCTTCCGAAAATTAAACCCCCCAATGCTTCATCTAGAAGGGAAAGTCTACGAGCATGACCACAGACTTGCTTATAAAATTCTTTTCTTCCATATTGCACGCTTGACTCTAACCATTTGATATCTACTCTATCAATAACGTCAAGTATCCCAACGATTTATAAAACGAACAGCTCGAAGTTATGCAAAATTATTTCTCAATAATTTAACAGTAATTATCAGCAAATGTTTACCATAAAAAGAAAACATAAATTTACACATGTTATTAGGAATTTCTCGAGCCGATTAAATAATTTTTTGCAAAAGCGAGAATTTCCACGAGCATTTTAATTTGATCTACATAGTTGCATTGCTTTGGCATAGTTTAGCCATTAATTTGCACGACGTTAATTCTAATGAAAGTAAATTGTTTACATAATTGTTACGGAAGCGTCTTATCGCACATATCAATTTATCAAAGTTATCTTAACAAATTTCAGCATTACCAAGAGTACTAATCACGGCAAGCAGGAAGCGACATGACAACAATAGTGTGGAACTAACGTCGTTTGTACATAGAGCTCACAGAAGTCTCATTAGAATATAAACTTTAAAGTGATCTGATATTCCCAAGAGATAACGCGATGTCACATGAAGGTAGAAGTAATTAAAGAGGTAATCACAGACAGATGAAGAGATTTTCTAACTTCCGTATTTCCACCATAAACCAGCGTGCCAGGATCATGAGGTTTATGCCGGGCGATGTCAAATGTCGCGGACTCGTAACAGCACGTATTACGATCGTGAAATTCGAGAATTTTACTTCCCAACTAATTTTGAAGTGGCGAAAACCACGGTTAAAAGAAAAGAAACTCGTTTGATGTGATAACTAAGATATACCTTCCTAACTATGGGTGTTACCGAGTGGGTCGGAAACTCGAATGTAAATTCGGGCTGAATACACGTCAATACAGGTCAGTGCAAACAGCGTTTGGTGTTTATTCAATTGCTTTAGATTGAGATCCTGAGCTCAATGGATTTAAATATTAGCACAGTTACCTCAAAGGAGATGCTGCGTTTAGAATTGCAAGGAGGCTCTTTGTAAAAATAAAAATAATTTAGGAAACTTGCAAACAGAACATACAGAATACTAAATAATTTTTAAGTAACAAAATCCTTCGAACGTGCTTTTGTAAGCTTCAGATTATGACAACTTGCAGATTTAAACCCCATTTTTAAGATGGTTCAAAATTCAGCACACACAACATGAAATCCTTATTTTAATAAAAAAGAGCAACGTTATGTAGATATATTCTGTCAGTAAATACAGTTGAGTAGCATTAGCTTCTTCTGCGATGCACATTTGCAAAATTATAGCACATTATAGCTAATTACAATAATTTCTGTGGGCTGTGCCGTGAATGCGCCGAGACGCAAAACCGATTCAACGTTATTCCGAGCAGCGCACATATCTGAGAGCTCAATTTAATGCAACGCAAAATTTTGCACGCCGGTTTGTACGGAGTTCGATGGAGCAACGAAATCATCTAATGGACTACCCGCCATATTTTGCATAATCCGTCAAATTGTTGAACAGAAATCGCTCTCCCGGAAAATAGCGTCAAATGCAGCGCGACGTTTTCTGCAAGGCACTTTAAATAACCGACGAAGCATCGCCATTTAACAGGGGACACTTAAGAGACTAATTTTGATATAATCTGTTCCCCAAGTGTTTGCATAAAACTGAGCTATTAGGTTTTTACTGGCGTAATATTTAATGTAAGCAGGAGAGTGCAAGGGAATTAATTTTATGACTACTTACGTGGAATATACATAATACACAAATAAGTGCTAGATTTTGTGTGAAATATTTATAATCTCTTGAAAATACATGAGCTTGTCCCTTTAATTATTGAACCATCCTCGTAATTGACTTACAATTAGTTAAATCAAACTACACCAATCTATATACTTGTAGTTTTACGTATTTGTACCTTTAATTATTGAATCATCCTCGTAACTGCCCCAATTCCAATCACTTTCTAAATTTTGGAATGCACTTTAACTGTAATTTGGGCCACTTCGTTTCTGTGCCTCATCTGCAAACTTATTTATCGTTTAATCACTCCATATACAAGTTAACATGTCGGCATGCAATGTGGTCAACGTTATCAACATTGAAACAGGTATGTATATTGAAATAAATTTAAATTTCGGTCGAAACGCAGGCCTTTCAAAATAACGGAACTTGAAACTTTAACTTATTTATTATTTAACATTTTAATGTGCCATTTACTAAACGGTTAACGTAAAAATGAAGTTGCAATTGAACTAAATTACTTTTGGTCTCGTAATAATTCTTCTTGGAGCTTTCTCCGACTGGAAACAGAAAAAATAAAATAACTATAATATTCAAGGTGATTCAAGTATATAGCAGGAGATACCGGTAACTTGGAAATCCAAATAAGCACAGACGCAATCCGTAAGCCCATTCATTATGTTAAACATTATGATTATCAAATGTTAAATGTGAATGCACATTTCTTGATGCCTTAATGTATTGCATTAATATTCAAGGCAAGAAGCTGCAATGCAACATCTAATAATACGTATAATTACACGAAATAGCATGGACGTAGTCACACACACGGTGTAATCAATTTCACACATATCCAAGCATGACTAATGCGCTTTTCGTAGCCATTTTTCACTAGTGACAATTAATATGGGAACTTGCGTAGGTCGTATTTAACCTGGATATTGCGTTATAGTTCCACATATCTGCGGTTGGCAGAAAAAAATTAACGTATACGAGCTCTGCTGCATAATTCATAATTTATTTGCTAGATTTGCTAACGCATAATTACAAGGGTCAACCAAATAATAACGGCAATTGTGATGCGCTTTATCAATACGTGCTATCAACGTCGTCATATATTTACTACAGTTAGACAAATATGCACGTGCTTTACCAATCGCATTTACTCATCTAAAATTGATTTCGCAGTTCAATCGCACCGTTAGTGTTAAAAGGTCGAGGGTTTCCAAATTCACTCATTTTTCCATAAACATAATTTTATCAGAATTTCTAGGTCTATCTAAAATATTGAGGACGACAAACTAATGAGAATAAAGTAAATTATTTTCATCTTGCCCCAATGAAAGTAGTTCGCACATAAATTATAATCGATTTAGAACTTGGGAAAACGTAACTAAAAAGTTTGTTGGGTCGAGCGCATTGATGTTAAAATCGCAGCAGCAACTGCGATGGTTATTAATAAAACTCAGAACAAGCGCGTTCTATTTATTTTCTTCTCCGTGATTTGGATTATCAGATGGTTATTGAACTGATGTACATTCCTAGTATTCTAAGATGCAAAATCCGTGTTATTATCCTAACCGAGTGTTGCACCCGCGGCGCTGTCTCGGACACCCGCTCCACCAGGGCAACTTTATTGATAATGGAAATTCGCTCATAGTTCAGATGCAGACAAGTTGAATATTCCCAGCTTGTAGATTATGCTCTGCGGTGGAGGTTTTATTACAAAGTTATATAAGCCATTGGCTGATTATTAACACTGAATGCAGAAATTAATAAAAGGCAGCAATCTCCTTTCGGGCGAATGTGCTCTGAAAACATTAAATCGTAATAAATGTCTCGTGAATATTTCCGCGGAATACTTTCCCAAGTAAAATTAATGGACTTATTCAATAAATACGGCGGATAGTTTAATTGCGCCCGCAAACACGATGTTCATTTTTGAAAAAAGGAACAATTTATATGCTCACGCATTTATAGCCCATACCGTGGAATATCTTCACTTCAAAGCATCTACACACTTAAAAACATACTAGTAGGTAAGCTCGAAAACTCATAGAAATTATCTTTAAGAAAATTTCAAACTTACGCAGATACGTTGAAATCTATGAACTTTTGGTTCCTAAATTAGGCCAAATAGTACATTGGGTTCAGAAAAGGAGGAAAAGAAGAAGATCGCATATTGCTAGCATCAATATTTGCTAGTTTTTGAGTACTCCTTTGAAGATTCCAACACTAGTCAGCCATCATATGATCATCCCAACGGCTTTGACAGCATTCTTCCATACTGCAAATGTCCTGGCGGAACCTTTCTCCCTGTTCCTCGCTTAAATCACCTAAATTTTCCAGAAAATGGGCTAGTTGGCTATGGAGGAAGCGAACCTCGATGCTCAAATAGCAACTAAGCTGTAGGTAGTTAGTTAACATGTCTTCAACCAGCTGGGAATAGTTTCCGGCCTTTTTATTTCCGAGGAAGTTATTAATCACTGACGCAAAGGAATTCCAAGCGTTTTTCTCAACATTGTTCGAATCTTTTAAAAGCTTCCTGATCTGTGGACCATCAAAGATACCAGCTTTCAGCTTCTCAGAACTTAAACTTGGAAATTTCTTTGAAATATATTTGAAACATTCCCCATTTTTATTCAAAGTCTTGACATATCGTTTCAGTAATCCTAGCTTGGTATGGAAGGGAGGCAATATAATGCAACCTCTTACTACTAACAGAACGTTAACAATATTATGCTTAAGAGGAATCAAAGCTTCTCTTACAGGCCAGTCTTTCCTAGTCCAATGTTCATTCTTAGCCCTACTATCTCATAAGCAGAAAAAACAGGGATTTTTGTGTATCCACTTTGTTGACCCAAAGGTAAGTTGACCATTTTCAAGTCAACACATATCAACCATTTATGTCCTTCGTACTTAATTTTGTTCAGGAGCAAGGAAATAGTAGGATATTGTTCCTTCACTTTGGTGGAATGCGCAATGGGCAAAGAACCAAGCTTATTACCCTTACTTAGAACACATTAAAAACTGCGCTTGGAAGAATCTAAAAAAAGGCGCCAGTCGTTAGGATCGTACTCTTCTAAACCCATTGCAGTCATCAGATCTCGAATGTTACTGCAAAACCATCCTCTTTAGAAAAAAAGAAAGCAAATCTTTTTCTCTAGTGTGGTAATATGAAACTTTTGTGTCACTTGATAGCAGATTTCACTGTTTCAATCGTGAAGCTAGTAATTCAGAAGCACTTTTTGACAGATTAAGGTCTCTTATTATAGGCGCTTTCCAATTACACGTTTGTGCTATTCGGGACTAGACCGGAGATGATCCGAAGCGTTCCAATTGTAAGAGCGTGAAGCACCTGAACTAATCAGTTTTGATTTCCCTCTTCCCCTCGAGCACCTGTCATATCGTTTGCGTTTCGAGCACCAAAAGGGTGGGGAAAGGGAATACATGTGGCGCTCACATGGTCAGTTTGACATATACGTCACAACTGACGCTGGCTAGCGTTCCCATTACGATTTCTAAAGTGTAGCTCCGATCAGATCAGTTCAGGTGCTTAGAGTTTGTAATTGGATGGTTTTGGGGAATTTAGAGAATCTTCCGGATCGAAGTCACTGACTTCATTTTGAAGTGACTCTATATCCTGACTACAATTTTCGTCTTCCAGTCTCTTGGGCGCTGATGGTAGAGGTACGAAATCTTTATTTATATTTAGAGTTGGTCTTGACACTGATGGTACGTTATTTTAACGCCTTCTCCGAGTCGACGCCATATCTCTAGACTGACAGAGACTCACTAATTGAAATGTAATTGATAGAAATACTAGCTTCCAAAAGAGTTTTATTTCGATGTCACATTAATTCGAGCTGACAGCGACAAACAGGATGTTTTTGGATCCAGCGCCTAACATAAGCAGCTCGTACAACAGATGAAACGATCAGTTTTGTTGTGCAGTGTTATTAGTTTGCCTTTGTTACTTTATTTATTCCTTTCTAAATGTCTAAATCCGTTTTCTTTCTCAGTTATTGTCCCTTCATAAGCTACGAGTGGCATCTTATATAGTTTCCTCTTTGATCTTCTCGCTGGTTTTTCATTGGAAATATCGTCCAACTGCTCCCAAACATTCTTGACATTTTTTTCTTATGTTTCGAGTTATTTTTCTCCAATACTCCCTCATTTTGTCTCTCCTAAATAATGGAACGTCCCTAATCTTTTAAAATTATACTTTTCTATCTTCTATTGGTATTATAATGCCAAATAGGACCAAATGGTGAAGAAAGTGTTTGTGTGGCGACAAAACTAAAGTAAGCAAAGTTGACTTTACCAATATTTAGGTTATGACATCAAAATTGGACAGATCATAATGGCCTGCTTGATTCTATTTGGTAAAGTGGACGAATCTTCAAATTAAGTATTCTAGTGCGTTTCTCGAGAAACGCGTACAACCAATGTGTGCTGCCTATTTCAGATCTGGATACTATGACGTAAATATTGAGAAAAAAATTAGTAAATACAAACTCTCTTTGTACAAGAAGGTTCCGAGAGATCGTGCTGCTTACCTACCCTGAACGGTAACAAGCCTTGCCCCATATAGCTTCACAGGGATGAGCATGGTTTAAAAGGTGTTAATAAAGTGCGCCAGGATAAACATAACCTAACTGACAATAATAATGTGAAGGTAACTGTGCAGCGTGTCGATGCAATAAACTAAATAAAAAGGTATAAACACAGGACATTCGAAATTGTAATCGCTAAAATGGAAGCTGCTCGCAAATATCCGGAGGACCAGCGGACCCAATGAAGTTTGCACTACGCCACCTCTTGATTGACCTTCCCAACTGCTTCCAAGGGTTGCGGAATTAATCGAAATCCAGAGGATACTTCATTACCAAATCGTACCAGATGTACACGAAAATAAAAGTGGGCACGGAAGTATACCTCTATACTCCAAGATAAAAGCCTGAATTAACGAGCTTTGCACTAACGCCACCTCTTGGTTGACCTTCCTAACTGCTTTCAAGGCTTGCGGAATTAACCGAAATCCAGAGAGCACTTCACTACCAAATCGTACCAGATATACACGAAAATAAAAGTGGCCACGGAGGTAGAGGTGTACTCCAAGATAAAAGCCTGAATTAAAGAAGAAACAATGTAATTAGGAATCAAAATGGCTGGATTCTAATAAAATACAAGCTTGGCAGAATAGTGAAAAATATCAAAATTTGTCCACTGATATTCCAGGAAATTCCGACAACGTCATAGATGGGTTCTTCTTAAATTTTCTTATCAAAAACCACTATGAATTGAAACCAGCAATGTCAAACGAGTAAAGACGCAACAGCGAAATACGAAGATGCGATGCCGAGGCCGTACCACTTTTGCATGCTCGTAAGAGGAAACCGATGCAAGCGGTTCTAGTGCCAGGGTTGCCACTCGAAAGCCTAAATTGGCTAAAAACTTAGAGTGCTGCCAACTTATTTCATTCCGATTACTTTGAAACGTAACAAGCGATATCGATACAACATTGTAACGTCCGAGCAGCCAATAGCCGCTTTCCAAGTACACGTTTGTGCTATTCGGGGCTAGTCCGGAGATGATCCAAAGCGTTCCGATTGTAAGCACCTGAACTAATCAGTTCTGATTTCCCTCTTCCCTTCGAGCACTTGTCATATCGTTTGCGTTTCGAGCACCAAAAAGGTGGGGAAAGGGAATACATGTGGCGCGCACATGATCAGTTTGACATACAACGTCACAACTGACGCTTGCTAGCGTTCCCATTACGATTTATAAAGTGTAGCTCGGATCGGATCAATTCAAGTGCTTAGAGTTCGTAATTGGAAAGCGACTAATGATTCAATTTGAGCCTGGTCACGCCATCTACCTTCTTGAAAGAGTTTCAAGCGAACGCTAGATGGTTCCAGACGTTTGGTGGAAAATTCGAAAAGGAATGAATCTGTGAAAGGCCGAACCCAGTTTTTCCGAAAGTGATACGTGTGAACGTAGCAATTAGGAGACTGTTGAAAATATAGAAGTGTTGCATACTTGTGGACTTTATAGCGTTTTAAAATTAAACGACAATATTTCTGCTAACCCCGAATCCGTAACAATGTGAAGGATTCTTGAGGTAAGATGCGTGCAGCTTGCTCGAAGTGGAACTAAGCCCAATATATAGGAATGGATTAAGACATCAGGGAGTTCAAATAAATTAGGTGAATACAGAACCAATTCTTGGTGATGGATGGAAAAATTTAAAGAAAGGTGGAATGAAACTTATAATGGTGACGCTATCGAGATGATGATGTACTGGGAATTGGTATACTACTTACAAACACCAATTTTCGTGTATTCCAACACTTTTGCGCCAAATTTCATCTTGTATTCTGTTTTTGGAAAAGAGCAATTTAATTTTTTTTTAATGAAGATTACAAGCATGTCGCCGAACATATCTACGAGCATACCCACAGAGTTAATCTACATAGTATTTCCTCGCCGTAGTAAAATTGCATTGCATTTTGAAATGAATACTAATAACGGTGATTCGAAATGATTAGAACTAAAATGCACCTCCGTCAATAATAATAAAGCTCGCATTGTCAAATAAGTTAGATAGTAATGTCGACTTGATTGAAAATCGTATTGATTCTAAAGCGTATTATGTTAGGAGTACTGCATGGCTAAAGTTCGAGTACTCTTGATCCGATAGCAATTTCAAAAATCTGATATGTATCGATCACAAAAGGCCAGAGACTCTCTTCAAATTACAGGTTTTCAGGCCGTCTACAATCACTATCAAAGCGCATTCCATTGTTAATTAATAGGAAGTAATTTTAGTGTACGCTTTTACGTTTATTCACAATACGCGGTTCAACGTTTCTCTGCCTAGATTATCTTGTGCGAAACGAAAAGTTTCAGGCGGTGCTTAAAATTTACTTGTACCATCGATAATTATTCTTTATTAAAGAAGTGGGTTAATTTTAACTATTCAGAGTTCCTAACTTTTTTAATTGTTTATCTAGTTTCAAAGTCGAGGACTAACGTGTGAAATAGCACGATACATGATAAACATATATACTACCGGAAATACGTTGTATTGAATCGAAAAATATTGTCCTGGAGCTATTTAATATTAATGCAACGTGTAAACATGATTAACTGTATAAGTACATATTTAAAATAGAATTAATGACATTCATAACTAACGGTTTTGTGAGAAAGAACTAATATTTTTTGGTGGGAATTTGGGACGCAAGTATTACGTAACAATCAATAACTTTAATATTTGAAACGTGTCTTCAAAAGCTCCATCCTGCAATACATGTCATTTTAGACATCGTGAGTTGTAATATTCCATTCTCTTGACGTTGCTTGCATTGGATCGGTTTGTAGTATGTTATAATTCTAGCCGTTGCAAAGCAGACGTATTTGTACCAACTATCTGCATTGTAATCATGACTGCTCAACTTGGACGAGCTTGTTTCGACCACCGGCCTGTGCATAGCTGAGTTATTATGAAATTCTTGTTCAAAGTGTAAATGAGCGGGGCCAGATAGAAATTTAGTATAATTACAGGAATAATTGAGAGAAAACCTTTCATGTTTAATTAAAAATAACTAAAACAAATGCTCGCAAGTGCAAACTGATAAGGTAGCGTACCATTCTCAAAGGATGTGTAATTTAAAACCCATCCAATTAATATGCAGCAATCTATTATTAACTTGTTCAGCCTGACTAGAATTTAGTGGCATCCTGCTTGTTTCATAATATCCTCGAAATCGTTAAATACTCTCACAGTTAACAGCACACACTATCTTGAATAATGAGACATTGAATTGTGACAGGCAACACGGCTAGGATAAATTAACTTTTTAGCAAACATACTCTCAGGAAGGATGTAATACGTCCCACTCAAGGAGCGAGTACCTGTTAATATATGATTCTAATAAAACAAGGATGTTTAAAAACGAGAGATGATTTCGTAATAAATCTGCAAATTCAATATTCACTGTGTTTCGCTTTCTAAATGAAGCTACGTAAACTGTCTGTCAACATGTGTGGCATAGGAAATTGCTCTGGGACTAGAAACACGTTCTTAGTTTTCAGTTCGCTCCGGTAATTTAAAAATTTAACGCGGAATTAGTTTCCTGTAGTAATATGACTGTGGGATAAACATTAAAAAGAAACGCGTAGACGAAACAGTTAAACTATTTACGTTTTATGAAAAATCATATCGAGTGTAACTCACCAAGTACTATTATTTTTTTTTTTTTACTATTATAATTGTATACGAGATTCTAAACTCCATTATCCGTACTGCCTGAAGCCGAAGAGACTCAAACAACTGACGTTGAAAGGATTTATATTCTATACGTCAGCAGCTTGTTTGAAACGTATTGTTTAAATGCGTTATAGGTAAGCATTATTGTTGTACATTTTATAAATAAAAGTATAAATAACAAAGGGAGTAATAAAATAAAGCAAAACTTCCATACTAAGCATCGTGATTAAGCACATTTTTTTTCACTACAAGAAAACCAATTTTCAATTTTCTCGAAAAAATAAATTCATAAAAATAAGGAGTAAGGCATTTCATACGTTGTAAAGTGTAAGACGTGAAGTTCTTCTGTTGGTAAGTCCTCAATTAGAGCCGTTTGAGGATTCTACTTCAAAGCAAACTTTAAAGCAACAGATCTTATCATCTTGCTTTACGTTCAACAGTTTCAAAATCCATAAAAAAATGGAATAGTATATATTATAATTATAGTTATTTAAGATGCCTGCAACAATTTCAACTGGAACACAAAAATAGTAGCGTGAGAAAAAGATCTTTCATTGACATAAACGTTAGATGATTAAAATCCGTGTAATGAGAAAAACTTGTTCATTGGTTCTTGAAAGTGTAAATGAATTACCAAGTCTTTTAGACTTCGGTGCGTGCACTGAGCAAAACTTGTTCATTGGTTTTCGAAAGTGTGAGTTAATTACCATGTCTTTTAGATCTCGGTCCGTGTACTGAGAAAAACTTGTTCATTGGTTATTGACACTGTAAATGAATTTATGTTTTTCGACCTCGGTCCGTGTACTGAGAAACATTCGTTCATTGCTCGAAATCGAAATTCTAGGAATGCATTGAACGAGAAACAAATGAATATCGACTGTATTCCGCCACGATATCATTAAAACAATGAAAAGGCTTAGCAACTTAGTAATTTTCTTCAAATTTTCCTTTTATTCTTCACCTCTTGATTTTTTTTTTCTTTAATTTTTATTTTCTAACACACCGTTGCAGAAACGTCGTTCTTTTGTTTAATTATTCAACAAGAGGAACGAAACAAACACAGATTAAATGCAAAATTAACAGATAACAAACGACTATTGTTCGGCTGGAAGCGGTTAAAAATCAAAAGACTCTCTTTCTCTCGGTAAGCGAAAAAGAAGCTGAAAGCAAATGAAAAATCGATGATTTCCTATGCGAAGCTTTTGATATTTTTAAATCCCAATTTCGTTTGTTTCTTTGTACTCGAATGTTTCTCTTGTCGCGTGTTACATACAGTTTCTTCTTTTGTTTTCTGTCGGCGATTTGATTTTCTTACACTTCGTTTTAGAAACGTGGATCTTTTGTTTTTTCTTGTTTTTCTTGTACTTGCTATACCCATCCACGTTGTCGAATTATTATGTTTATTTCTTTTGTTTTCTCGTTTGTCTTGATTTTAGAACCAATCGCTTAATACCAATCGATCTTCTTTTGTTTTTTGTTCAGTGTAATTTTACTTTATTCTTCATATTTTCGTTGTATTCGGCCGAAAAATCGACGATTTTCTTTTGTTTTTTTTTTAATCTCCTTATCCTTGATACTTTCGTGAGTTTTTAAAAATTTTCTTGCACTCCACCGGAGATCTTCTTTTGTTTTCGAATCGCTTTATTCTGTTTGCTTTCGTTGTTCTTTTTTTTCTTCTCTATACTTCTTCTTCTTCATACTTTCGTTGTTTTATTTAAATTTTTTTTTAATTTCCTTTAACTCCGGCTGAGAGTCGTCGATTTTCTTTTGCTTTTTTTTTTGAATCGCTCTATTCTTCATACTTCTGTTGTTTTTTTTTTTTTAATTTTCTTCTTCACACTTTCGTGACTAAATATTTTCTTGCATTCCGTCATAGAATCGTCGATCTTTTTTTGTTTTTAATTCACATCCTTCTCAATTCTGCCACGTGGTTTGTTACGTTTCTCTTTTGTTTCTGCTTGTAACCAATTCGCTATTTAACGACTTTCTGAAAAATCTTTCTATATTTCTGTATCACTTTCGTTGTCTTTTATTTTTCAAATTTTCTTAAAATTCTGCGGAGAATCATCGATCTTCTTTTGTTTTTGATTTTACTTTATTCTGATTGCTTCTGCCTTTTTTTTTAATTCTCTTGTACGCTGCCGGAGATCTTCTTTGCTCTTGAGTTTCTTTCTTCTCTATACTTACAGTCGTTTGTTTTGTCTTTTTCTAAATTTTCTCGCATTCCGCCGCTAGAGAATCGTCGATCTTCTTTTGTTTTCGATATTACTTTATTCTGCTTGTCCCCTCCTCATTTCTTTTTAATTGGATTGTGCACTTCCGGATAATCTTCAACGGTCTTTGTTCTGAGTCACATTCTTCTCTTTATTCCTCATATTTTCATTGTCTTTTTTAATTTTCTTCATAGTTCCGTTGTTTTTTTCTTTAACTCCGGCGGAGAATCGTCGTTCTTCTTTCGTTTTTTCTTGAATCTCTTTATTCTTCACACTTCGCTGAGTTTAAAAAAAAAATTGTCGTACTCCGCTTGCTTCAGTCTTTGTTTTTTTTTTTAATTTTCATGTAAGCCGCCGGAAAAAAATGGTATAGTATATATTATTATAATTATAGTTATTTAAGTTGTCTGCAACAATTTCAACTGGAACACCAAAATCTGTAGCGTGAGAAAAAGGAAATCTTTGATTGACGTAAACGTCAGATGATTAAAATCCATAATAAATCCAAAACTCTAACGAGTAAATTACATGTTACCTCAAAAAAAAAAAGAAAATTAATCGTTTCTCCCGAAAGGTGTAAAAGCAAAACCTTAATTCAATTTCAAACCGATTTGGTTTCGTGCTAAAAGAAACACAAAGAATAAATTCCTGCCAGTATTTTGGTAGGAAATTAATGGGCCTGTTATTAGACATTTTTTTAATGAAGCTGGTGTAACACATATTCGAGAAACTACCGTAATCTGTTCCAAATATCGCGACGAAATACTCGTTTTTCCGCACCGTTCAGGCACGAATTAAAAACGCATCCGTTAAAGTCGAGATTCAATTACTTATTCATTGATTTCAAACGATTTTGGCAGCAGAAGCTTCAAATAAAATTAATAAGCTTTAAAACACCAGATACCGGTTCTTCTGAAATTACTACACGCACTATAATGCGAGTTAAGAACATGTTTTTTATTTAAATAAAAAGGAATTACAGTTGCCTTAATTTATTTAGTCTCTTTGACAGATGAAGGTAAACAAGTAATATTTTGTATGACGTATAAAATGACCAAAACCTCTCAAGAAAGAATTAAAAATTGCTATGCCTACCCCAATTCATTTTTTATTTCCTGACTCGGTATATTTCCGGATATTTCGTAGAGAAATTCAATTAAACACGATTTTACTGAGGCAATTAATACGAAATGCAATTATTTAAGAGTGAACAGCGAACACATAGTTTTCAGGAGATACGAATAATTAAAATCGACCAAGCAGAACAAGTTGCAAGACGTATCGAAGATTCTAAGAATGTAACAAGAGACGAGCTAGTATTAAATTCAGGGTGGAGACTGACCTCTTTTATTAACTTTCTGAAACAAATACGTCATTATTATCCAATCGAGCAAGTATCGTTTCAAATATGCTTCATTACGTACATACGAAGTATGTTCTTCTGCGTTTCCTTTTAACGAAAAATAATTAACGCAATAAAAGAAATATTAAATTTTATTTGTTACAAATTTGCTGCGGAAATTCATTTACATTCAGCGAGAACATTTGCTTGAAGAAAGGGGTTTAGAATAGATCACTTAGGTCCTATCAGGAAGTTATTGAACAAGATAACATCGAGGTTGAAGTGTAAACGTTCAATGGAAATGCCTTTACGTATTAACGACTATTATAAACGAATGAAAGCAAAAGTTAATGCATTGTGAAATTACTTATCTGTTCCTTAACTACTCTTTACAATACTTAGTACTTTTTGATTTAAATTAGTGCACGTGGAACTATATTCAAATTTTATTTCTGTGCAACTAGTTAAACCAAAATTAAAAAAAAATAAAGAGTACAATGTGCAACTAATACGTTACTATCTTGATTTTCTTATTAATTGCTCTTTTTTATCTCTGACAGTTCTCTTTCATTTGTAATGTATTTATAGGCCGTTAAACTAATAGCACTAAGGACAAGAAGCCTGAGGAACTACCGGAGCAAGAGGAACGGTTCATGAAATGAATAATTGGCGTACTTCAAACAGATTAATCCTAAACAGTACAAAACACTTTATGACTTTCTAAAGTTATTGTTGCCCGGAAAGCTTAAGTAACCTTTAGTCCTTTGGCTCTCGACAAAAACATTCAGTCCCATTACGCAGTTACTTAATACGCCCGAACGTCGAATGCTATTACAAAAGTTCGTACATATACAAGGTGGTTTGCAACATCGTGAAAAAAAAAACAATGGCGTACTGGACATGAGATGTGTGCTTAAATGCATCTAAATAAAAACGGAAATAAAAACAAAATAAAACTTACCCCCAACTGAAAACGCATTAATAAATGTTTAGAATCTCTGGCTCAGTGCCGCCTGAGTCACAATAAGTGTTCAAAATTCCTTCCCTCGGCCGCACGGTGGTCCGGATCGCGATCGTAGCGCGATTTAATTAAAAAAATCAAGTTTCATTTTTTCACTTACGTTTAGTCGTACATAAAACTTTAATACCTATACTTCACGAAAACAATAAAAAATGTAAGTATAGTGCCTTATCATAACACATGACATTAGTAAAGGTAAGTATGATCTATTTATGTATTTTTGCCTACAAATTTAAGTTGAATACATCATTTTTTAAGAGCATACATTTTTCGCAAAACCTTCGAAGGATTTAAAAAAAGTTGGAAATCTTGTAATAGGGACAGAAATCTGTTTCAAACAAGGCATAAGACATGGTTAGGGTCTTGTGTAGAATTCTTTGAAACATAGAGTGAAGTGCTCAGTCAAAATACATCAAAATCCGAGAGACCACACAAGATTTTCCAGGATTGTGGAACCCGAACAAAACAAAAGAAAATTCACTACTTAACTTCTACGACTAGTGTAGAAGAACTTTCTTATGCAACGCAAGTGTGTTTGAGGAAAATTGGAAAGCGTACTGCAGCAACAGTTGTGCAAGAATGCACTGAACCAAATTCTCCAACACGTGCAAAAAAGTACAAAAGAGCCTATAAGTCCATGGAATCAGGAACAGATAAACCTATACCTCTGACACCAGAAGAAGCGTTATCATTAATTGTGAACACAAAATCTAGTAAATCGACATACTTAGCATATAGAGCGGCTGCTAAGGCTAGTTACGCGGATATATATCCAACTTGGTATAAAATTTTAGCAACAAAACAGGAGTGTTATCCAACCAAAACTTCAATAAAAATAAATGCTACTGAGACAGAAATTATGCTTGAAAATCTCCTCCATTTGACAGCAAAACGCTTATGTAAATTACAAGAAGTTCTCAAAACCACGTCTACCACTAGGCTGACACTTGTCTGCAAATGGGATCTAGATGGAAGCTCTGGACAGAGTAACTATAGACAACTGATGAATACAGGAGTAAGTGACTCATCTGTATTTATTATTTCATTTGTTTCTCTACAATTACATGACAGTGAAGACCAAACGAAAATTGTGTGGCATAATCCTGTCCCTTCATCCGCGAGACTTAAAATTCATTTTCTCTAAAGAGACTAGTCATCTGACTCGAAAGGAAACAGAATATATTCAAGCACAGATTGCCGAACTGCATGACTTTATTTATCAGGAGAAATTCACGGTTGGCTTCAAACTTGTCTTGACAATGGTGGAAGGCAAGATTTGTCATATTTTAACCGATACCAAATCCACTCAAACGTGTTATATTTGTAAAGCTAAGCCGACAGAAATGAATAATTTGGAAAATTCTGCCAAAAAGCTGCCAACAATAGAAAATTATTATTTTGGTCTATCCACACTTCACTCATGGATTCGATTCTTTGAATGTTGTCTACACATAGGATACAGAATAGATATAAAATGTTGGCAAGCAAGACGAGAGAATAGAAAAAGAATGGAAGTGAGAAAAAAAGATATTATTGATAGGTTGAGGAAAGAACTACGAATATTGGTTGATCAGCCGAAACCTGGTTATGGATCAACCAATACTGGAAATACAGCAAGAGTCTTTTTCCAAAATTTCAAGAAGTCTTCTGAAATCACGGGAGTAACTGAAGAACTTATAAAAAGATTTTACATTATCTTACAGACTATTTCTTGCGGCTATGAAGTTGACTACAAAAAATTTGAAACTTACGCCATGGAAACAGCAACATTATTTGTAGAAAAGTATCCCTGGTTTTATATGCCTAATAGCGTCCTCAAGGTGCTGATATACGGTGGTGAAATAATAAAATACGCAATTTTGCCAATCGGACAACTTGGTGAAGAGGCCCAAGAAGCAAAAAATAAGGACTTCAAATTTATCAGAGAATACAGGAGTAGAAAGGAATTAAATCAACATACAAATGAAGATTTATTGAATTATTTTTTTCTTTCATCAGATCCTATAATATCACATTTGTCCCTGAAAAGTAAATATAATAAAAAAAATTAAAACTCAACATTGAAGTTGCAAATTTGCTAAAAAAATCCGTTTCTTCCAACAGATATTCTCTGTTCTCTTTCTTCGTAAAACGAATAGTATATTTAGAAATTAAGTTTTCTTTTCACAATTGTTTTGTTTAAAATTTATTTAATTAGCTTCTTGTCATGTTATCGAATTTATTTCGTTGATTTGTTGATTTCAATGTTAATTTTATATGTTATTCAATATTAATGTTAATTTTCATAAACACCGTCTTTCAAAAAGTGTGCTAGAAACGGTATTTTTTTAAAAATCGGTTTTTATAAAAATTTATTGACGCAGAACGCTTCTGCATACCTTAAAGTCAAATTGGAAATTTATCTTGAACGGTATACATTAAATCTCTCTGAGGTATATTTATAGAAATTCGATCTAGCAAATCGGATGAGTTAAATTTGTTAAATATATTATAGAAGTAAATTAAGTCTGCAATTTTTCTACGATTTTCCAAACTACACAGATTAAGGTAAGTACAACGATCTTCATAGTTAATTAATTGTAATTTATGACGGTAAAATGACTCTTGTGAATTTTCTCTGGATGGATTCTATTCTATTAATGTGGATAGCGTAGAAAGGAGACCATACTACGGAAGCATATTCAAGATGGGATCTGACATAAGCACTAAATAGTATCTCCAAGGTGTGAATTTTGGAAAAATGTTTGGTGATTCGCAAAATGAAACCAAGCATAAAATTCGCTTTAGAAATGATTTTATCTATATGAAAGTTGAAAGACAGTTTAGTATCAAAAATAACCCCTAAGTCCTTGATGGTATTCACTTTAACTAACATTTTATCGCAAATAAAATAATCATTTTGGTAAATATGTTTGTTTAAGCTGTATTGCATGCAAAAACTATTAAGTACAAGCTTATTTTGTTGACACCAGTCATTAATAATATTTAAATTATGCTGCACAAGTTCAGCATCCAGAGATTTTGTAATGTTATGATATAATTTCAGATCATCTGCATAAAATAAATGCTGGCAAGTTAATTTGGTGCTTAAATCGTTGATGAACGCCAAAAACAGAGTAGGGCCGAGATGAGATCCTTGAGGAACACCGGATGAGACTAAAATTTCAGTGGACATGTATCCCATAAGGACTACTCGTTGTAATCTCTCAAGCTATTCTAAGTAACATTCCACAGAGTCCGTAAAATTCTAACTTTTTCAAAAGTATTTCGTGGTTAACTTTATCGAACGCTTTTGTTAAGTCCATATAAATTACATCAAGCTGGTTGTGTTTGTCAAAGCTATCTACTGCTGTATTTACGAAGCATAATAGATTTGTTGCTGTAGATTTATTCTTTACAAAGCCGTGTTGATTTTCAGTCAAAAATGAGTGTACAATTTAGCGTTCACCAACGATTCAAACACCTTACCAAAAATGCTTAATTTTGAAATGGGACGACAATTTTCAGGTAAAGATTTGTCTCCAGATTCGTAAAGAGGTGTCAAAAAAGCAAATTTCCAATTAAAGGGGAATGTACCTGTACTCAGAGATTTATTAAATAATAAAAATAAAGGATAAGCTAAAGCTTGTCTGCAATTTTTTACAAATGCCGGAGTGATACCATCAGGACCACAGGACTTGTTGGTATCGATTTTTTCCAAAACTTGTTGTACTTCATTTTGGGAAATTTGAAGGAGACCAAAAATTGTCGCGTTGCATGTGTCAAAATTGACCGAAGGTGTATTGTTTAGCGAAGAAGTTTCATATACTGAAGCAAAGTAATTTCTTAATGTTTCACATATTTCATCTGCTTGTGTCACATCTAGATTACCATTTTTTATGGTGTTAATCGAAGAGGGTAAATTTTTAGATAATGCATTACCCTTTACGAAAGACCAAAATGATTTGGGATTTATTTTTATATTTTTCTCTATTTTCTTAATGTAGTTATTATAACACTGAATACTTAATTTTTTTATTTCTGAACGGACGGAAGAAAATTGCAAGTAATCAATATGATTTTTAAATCTTTTAAAACGGACTCTTAGTTTATCCTTGCGTTTTATTAGTCTAATAAGATTCTTGGTACACCATGGAGGAAATCCTTTGTTAAAGCCCGATATTTTAGGAGCATTTCTAGAAAAGCTGTCGTTTATAATGTTATAGAAATTTTCTACAGCTTTATCAACGTTGTAATAATTTAAATTTAGTGACCAATCTATCAATGATTGTTCTGAGTTTATTTTATCATAAATTTCCTGCGTAAAATTGAACTTTTCATAAAATAGAGCTGGACCGGCAGACTCATTTGGTATCTCAATGTTACAGTATAAGGCCGGATGGTGAGGATCTTCTTGTGTCAGACAATAAGCAGAACACGGAGTAATATCAACCACAATATCAGAAAAAACTAAGTCTAATACTCTGCCGTTTTGATTGCTAACACAATTGTATTGATGAAAACTGCAAAAAGCTAAGGAGTCTAATAATAAGCTAGACGACTGACAATGAGATAACATAACAGGAGAAAAGCATTTGGTGTTACTAACGTCAGGTGACCAAGATAGATTACTTAAATTGTAGTCGCCGCAGATAAGAAATCGATCATGGTGACCAGATTCCGTGAAGATATCCCTTATTTTATCAAAGTGTGATTCATAAATTGCATTTGTGGTTTTCGGAGGAATGTATACTGCACATAAATGTAAATGTAAACTAACGCCACCCTTTTGCAATTTAAGTTTCACCCATAGGTCTTCAGCCGTAGTAGTAAAATTATGACACACGGATGCATTATATTTGTTTAACACTGCAATGAGAACACCACCACCACGAGTTTGGCCAGTAGTTGTATGGTCTCTGTCTCTGAGAATTACATTATAATGATTGTCAAACAATTCACCCGAATCTATTGTATATATCAATAGACAATCAATTTGAAGTGGTACTTAATGCTCAATTAAAAAAAATATATGGTGCATTTGATTGTCCATAACTGCCATAAATAATGAGACGAAATATTTTACTAAATATATATAAAATATAGAAGGGTACATTTTTGAATCTTAACAAACATCTTTTGCTGGCACTGCACATAGGTGATTTATTATTATCCGCCGTGCATGGAGCGAGCTATAAAATTGTATTTCAAAGGTATTTTATATTTTCAAAGACGATTCTCAATGGTGAACCTTTAAAGCTTATCGCATTCATCTCAAATTGAAAATTCTATAGCCGATCTAGATAAGTTTAGTCGCACGTAAATAAACTGAATGTTTGAATGTATAATGGCCAATATGTTGTTAGCATTGGTGAAATTTATGCGTGCAGAAATAACACAGTGACATACGTGCATTATCTAAATTATTTTATGACGAGATTATCTTAAAGTATTGCGTCGACCAAATGGTACGGAAAACATCCTCATAAAATCCGATTTCTGCTATATGGAAACGAAACGTATGTTCTACTTCTCGGCGACGTAAATTAACTGCCTGCCGATTAGATAAAATTATTGTACCGAGGAATACTTACGACTTAAAAGATGTCATAGTTCGTTTTAAAAGTGTTATTAATTATGATTACGCAGCTTTAACTCCGCTAATACGAGAAAAACTATCTGATTGCAACGGATTAATTTTATTTATTAACAAGACCTCACACTAAAGTCTGCTGTATGTCAGACGTAAACTAGAATTAATTATAATTATTTCTGTTGCATTGCCATTACATTCTTGTAACAGATAACTCAGCTAATTTAATATGCTTAACCTAACACTGATGATCTCTTTAAAACTCGTAATTATTTTTCAATAATACGAATGCAAATTATTCATCTACATACACGTAACATTTTTACATTTCCTCTGATCCAGACAAGAGATATGCACTTAAAACACACTCATGAATATCTAGGTGTAATAATTTATATACATTGAAAAAGCTGTCATCAATTACCAATCGAATCAGATAAGAATTAAATAAAAAGCATAATTTAAATTAATTCCGCATTTAATAATTTAATTTACGAGAGCAGAATTCCTCAAGTGATAGTGAAATTGATGATCAATTTAAAGACGCAGGCCTGAAATATATTATTATATTTAAACAAATACACGCCTCTCGCATTTTCCGGAAAATTTATTAAAAATGAAAGTGGTAGTCAGGCGTAGATAATGATACAGGTAGGCAATAATAGTGTACAATTAGCCCGATATCAGTTTGCAATGGAACGCCTACAAAAAGCTTTGTATCGGTTCTCACTCCTCAGGCGACAAAACAAATGTCGGAAGAAGGATAAAACCTATTTATCAATAACTAAATTCTAGAGGCGGCGGCCGAGCGTAAAGCTATTGCATTGTCGTGTAATTTAAATCACCCCGATAGTGTCGCGATCACAGCACTTGTCTGCATAGGTAGTTGGTTATAAGAGGAGATTACGGTCGTCTCACACCAACACCTACCTTCATTTTATCTCATTATGACACCACTGCTAACGAAAAATGATTAACGCGTGATAAACAACTTTCCATATCTGTAACAACCCTATGTCCCATGTTCAAATTATAAACAGAACGTAATAGAAGCGATAAGTGGGCAAAGAACAGGAATGAAGTTAAAAAAAAAGATGAAATATACAATATTGGAAGAAGAAAAAGAAATGAGGATGCAAGATAATTACAATATTAGAAGAGGAAGAAGGACCATCCAGTTATTTGGGAATGGTCACAATAAAGAGATCAAAGTTACAAATCACGTCAATAGGGCAATAGAATGCCAAGCTTTCAGGAAACTTTTCCACAAAGACTTCCGAAACCTTGGTATTCTATTGCCCCAATGACTACCGTCCTGCTATAACAAATACAAAAAGGCAAAGATAAAAGATTATAAATCCATTAGCCATCTGTGGAAGCAAATTGTGAAAAATGTCCTGAAGGAAAAATGAAATATTGGCAAACTGGAGAAGTGCAGAGAGAAATATTTATGGGGGCGAGGAAAAGGGACAGGAAAGGGAAAACCAATGTTAAAGAAACCCAGAGGAGGTTGCTCATCAAATAATCAAAGTTCTGAGCAGAGGAGTAACAAGAGGAAGAGCTTTTTATTTTAATTAAATTGTTTCTTATTTTCTTGATTAACAACTAACCATGTGTAGATAAAACTAATCATTTTCCTCTATACATTCAATTGATCTTTTTTTACTCTCCCTAGTTTTTTGTTTTGCTGTACTTACGAAGCAAATTGCTTAATAAATTTGAAACTTAAATTATGAATCCAACAGAAAAAACGCACGTGAAAGTCGGAAAACCTATTACCCCCCAAAAAAAAAACCCGGCACATTGTTAAATTGCATTCACCGTGTTTACTGCAATAAATAATATGACCTATTAGCAGTAACTCACTTTCCACGTGAACGATTTCAATTCCACTGCATCGCGCTTTTCCATTCCGAACCTAGCGACTGTAAGTGTAACTCGACTCGAACATTTTCCGGCAATTGTCTATCTACTGACATAGTTTTCTGGAGTTGCGCTTGTAAATTTGCGACGCATGTTTTGTCCTTATTTCGTCTCGAAACCGTGGATCAATTTTCATGTGTAGAGACGCAATAAGCGAGTTAAGGCTGCTTGTTTTCAAGTTGGGATGCGTGCGGTGGAAGTTATAATAAAAATGGAATCACAACAGAAATTCCAAATAGGGTTTTGTCTAATTCCGTCGTCATTTAGAATTTCTGCACTAAATTAAAGTACAGAGTGAAATAAAATTATTCTCATCTAGTTTTACCTTCGCATGTAAAAATACACAGTGCCGCTCTATTAAGATAAGGAAGGCAGTACCCTAATATCAAAATATACGAGGATAGTTCGGAAAGTTTCTAGAACGAACCAGAAGATAGCGCTACGTGCGCATCCTGCTCACTGGTTTTAAAAGCGCCATTGCTCGCACAACTACTGATGAACATAACCTGTGCTGGTATGGAACAATGGCATTGATATGGTATCATCCCTTCGTCTGCGTCTCTTCTGGATTCATCAATTCGTACGTCGTCTCTCCGAAGATTCTTGCAATCTTGAATGGACCGGCAAAAAGGTAACTGAAGCTTGGCATACTTGCCTTTTTTCTTCTTCCTACTTCTTCTTCCTACTCTGTACGTTTTTACCAGAACTAGATCTCCCAATTTAAATTCTCGTCTCTTCTTTATTTTCTCGTTTTCTGTCTTCACGTTTTTTTCTGTCCACTCTTTGTATCTTCGTCTTTCTTTTACTAACACTTTTGTAATTCTGTTTCTTCTTATTCCTTGCTCCATGGCCTTTCTGGTTTCACTCCTTTCGCTAAAGTTATCGATGGATATCCCGTAATAATGCTTGGACTGCAATTTCACCACTTCCTGGACATAAGGTTCGCACGGATTTCCTTCAGGATGTCTTATGCTACAATGGATTCCCAACTCTCGCATTGTTTCCTTATATCTTTGATTGTTAAAATACGCAGCATTGTCTAACAAAATTTTCTTTGGTTTTCCTTCTTTTCCTATGTATTTTGCGATTCTATCTATTACTGTATCTGTCGTATACGTTCTTGTTGAATAAAGCTTTACATATTATCTTGCAATAATCTGCATTTCTCTAAATTTATTTTAAATTCTTCTCTGCATAACGTTTCAATAATAACTCTTACATGTTCTAAATGTTCTCTTTCATTTTTAGAGTAAATCAAGATGTCATCCACGTAGTGAAGACAAAATTCTTCATACCTGTCGAGTATGATCTGCATAGCTCGGACCAAAGCTGCATTCGATGTATTCAAACCAAACGGAACAACTTTATAGTGATAAATTCGTCCATTTATCATGAAACCTGTGTAGTGTTGTGAATCTTTGTGTAGTGGAAGAAGCCAAAATGATGTTTTTAAATCTAGTTATGTAAAAATTGTAGAACTACCACACTTACTTAGTATTGTATCGATATTTTTCGGAGGTTCTCTTCTTGTTCTTGTAATCTTATTTAAATGTCTTGCATCTAAACATAACCTTATAGAACCATCTGTCTTTTTTACTACTACTACTACTGGATTAATGTGGTTTGTTGTAGACTCTTCCATTTTTTTATCATCTTTTCTACTTCTACTTTCACCATTTCTTCATATTTCTATGGAATCGGAATTGAACTCTGTTGTGTCGTCGACCTCTAACTTGTGAATGAACTTGTGTGCGATTGTGGGTGCGCTACTTACGATTCGAAGATTGTCAGCTAAAATTTCTTTCTGCTCTTCTTTGCATATCAACCTCACTTTATTTAAGTCTTCTTTCTTTCTTATTTCTACTTTTTCTTCAACTTTAACATATTTTATTATTTTTTCTTCATTTTCAGAATCACTTTGGGATTCTATCCATGGCAATCTTTCTCCTCTTACATCTATTAACTTTTCCTTGACATCTGTCTTCACTTGTAACTAATTTAACGCATACATCCCTAAAATGCACTTGTTCCTGGGTCACTAACACAAACTCTAAGTCCTCCTCCACTTTTTCAAACTTTACTTTTGTTGTCAATATCTTGTCTGCAATACCTAACTTTTTCTTCGTGGCTGATAGTAGATTTATTTTGTTGATTGGTACGATAGTCTGTAGATTATGTTTCGTCACTCTTGCGTCTACCTCGTCAAGTTGTTTCGGAAGCTGTTGTTGAACGTCTGCAGGACCGTCGCATTGTTGTATATGTTATTTATCTCCTCTCACGTAGTGCTAGATAGGTGCCGCGCATGCTGACAATCGATCAAACGCGAATTCGAGGGACCATTTCTCAGCAATGTCTAGACATGTTCAAACGGAATCCAAAAGATTCTTGCGACGTTTTATAACGTGGATAATCACTATATTCCGAAGACCAAAGAGCAATCAAAGCAGTGGAGAGCACGTGGCAAACCAACTCCTAAGAAGGCCAAGACGATTCCGTCTGCTGGAAAAGTCGTGACTACTATCTTTTGGGATTCCCGAGGAATAATTTTTATCGATTACTTGCAAAACGGGAGAACAATAACAGGCGAATACTATGCGTCGTTATTAGACAGATTGCAAGAATAAATCAAATCTGAAAGGTCTCATTTCGCAAAGAAAAAAGTTAAAAAAGGATAACTAACGCTCCGAGCCACAAGTCGGCAATTGCTATGGCGAAACTACACCAATTACGATTCCAGTTAATTGATCTTCCTCCATACCCGCCAGATTTGGCTCCGTCGGATTTCTTCCTGTTTCCAAATCTTAAGAAATGGTTGGCAGGAAAGAAATTCTCGTCGAATACTGAAATCATCGAAGCTCTAAATGGATATTTCGAAGGCTTAGATGGTTCCTATTTTCTTGAATGGTTGAAAGGTCTTGAAAAGCGTTGGACTAAATGTGTAGGGCTGAAAGGAGACTATGTAGAAAAATAAGTACGATTTTCCTTAAAAAGTTGTTTTCTTCCGTCTCATCCTAGACACTCTCTGATCTATCCTCGTACATCAAAATTCAAAATGAGATTTATTGCGAAGGGATGATATGAATGCAAAGTTGAGATTGAAACTGAAAAGAAAGCCAGTGAAAGTAAGTCCCAGCAAGTAGTGAAAGTGGCCACCATGCATATAACTACATGACGTCTCATATTATTCAAAATCTTGAGTGAGTGAGTGATCTTTGCCATCGTTCTTACAAATTATTAATTCTTTCTTTGTAGGCCTCATTTTTAACGGTTAATTCTTCAGATGATTTAAAAATTAACAAATTTTCATTGTCTTAATGAAGGCGCACAAAACTATGTTCCTTTAGAATTAGAATATCGTTAGAACAGTTGCCTGTAATCTTTCTGTTGACAATTTTGCGATTTTTTCAATTTGGTATCTTGTTTCCTCAACTTCAATTGATATCGTTTTCTGAGCTATTTGCAATTTTAATAGTTCAAGACTCTAATGAAATGACTAAATTAAAAACATAATTTTCAGTCGGTAATAAGGGGATTGACAATAAGAAATAAAAAAAAAAGATGGTGGTGACGCCATATACGCGGTAGATCGTGTTTCTTCTGGAAAGATCTTTATTGTGAAAATAGTGGCTGCCATTTTGATGTATGCGTCGTATGTGTTAAAACATCGAATCAAGTCTTAGACTGTGGTAATCTACGCAGTATTTTCGACTATCAAGTGTTAACTGTGACTGTCCCATCGTACTTAGTGGTTATGCAGAGGTTTCCCGCTAAGAAATGAGCAAGGGCGTGGTGATCTGCTGAACGGGCTGTTGATGCCATTCACTCGGAATGATGATTCTATTCGTTCTGAATTTGGATGCTGAATTATTGCTGCATTTGATGTAAACTTCGTTGTTATGAAGAAATCTGTTTTGCGTCTGTTGTTATGAAGGAATCAGAATTATTGCTGCATTTGTTGCAAACTTCGTTGAAGAAATCTGTTTCGCGTCTGTTGTTATGAAGGAATCTGAGAAGTTAGTTCAACCACATTAGAGACGGGTACCTGAGAGATGTGTGTTAAACATTTCTTAACGTTATTTTGTTATTGTCGAACATAGTACAAGAACAATTTGTATGTGACAAGTTGTGCTGCCTACAGAAATTTGGTGAACTCTCATTTGATCTGAATTTCTTTAAGTAATGTAATTTACTACAGAATTTTGTTTATTTCTTTTTTTATTAAGATTTGGTCTAGACCACTAAAATAGTTTAAGAGCTCATATTTGGTTAATAACATTTGACCTTGATATTTGTTCAACCTGCTTCAACTTTTCACATTAAAGTTTATGAATTGTTCTGTGTTTTATTTATTGTCCTCATATCTCATTCAATAAATGAGATGGTCTAAATTCTACGCTACATTTAGAATAAACAGAATTTAGTGGCGCTCTCTAAAAATTGCATGTCTGCTTTCCTT
The DNA here is from genome assembly GCA_039766575.1 of Serrognathus titanus. Taxonomy (NCBI): domain Eukaryota; kingdom Metazoa; phylum Arthropoda; class Insecta; order Coleoptera; family Lucanidae; genus Serrognathus; species Serrognathus titanus. The sequence goes on from CM077912.1 coordinate 75,879,848, forward strand.
ACAATTTTGATAAAATTCTATAATTTCTTGCGACCTGAAATTACAATTTGCATAAAAGAAAAGAGTCTCATTGCTTGGCTGGAGTTATTTTATTTCAGTCAAATTTTTTTGGAATTTTTTTGCTGTTATAAGTTTAAAGTAAAAGTAAGTTACAAAATATAAAGAAGTCTAACGAAGTGAGGTCTGGCCAAGTTCCTCTGCTTGCGCCTCGATCAAGTAAAAACTCTTTAGGAAATTCCAAGTTTCCTCGAATATTAGGAGCTGTTGCTCCATCTTGCGGAAAGTATCGATTTTCAAATTCATCGAGAGGCACCTGCACTAAAATTGGGGTCAACAACTGTTCCCTATAACGTAGGCCTTTGGAAGAATATTGGCCATATGATTCCATGGCGGGATACAGCTTACCATATTCCTATCTTAACAGGAAGTAAAGGAGCCTCAAGGACATTGTGGGGATTAACAACAGATCACGTTCGGTAATTTTGTTTGTTTACATAGCCACTTAAATAGAACCGTGAGAAAAACATAGATTGAGAATGTCTTCGTTCTTTTAAGTTTTCTTAGGAATTTCTTGCAATACTGTTGTGATCTCTCGGCAAGATTTCTTCGACTACAGATACTTTGTATGGATACATGTGTAAACAACGCTTCAGAATTTTTCTATAGATGGTGTGTGGAACACATTCGTTTGAGCAGAAACACGATGTGTTGAGGAATGTGGATTTTCTGCGACGACCTCTTCCACTTGTTCGACGATATTTTGGTCAGTTTGTGGGCTTCCAATGGATTTCCTCTTCATGCTGTAGAATTCCTCGACAATTTGACGAACATGTTGGTGCATTCAAGTATGGAATATTGCCATTCCCTTTTTCTACACGTCCAAATCGGAAATAAATTTCAATAATGAAAGTGTTTTCTTGCAAGGTACACATTTTAATCCCTTGTTAATTAAATTCCAATAAACTGTAATGATGTAATGACGAGAATCAATTCTTTCCAGTTTGTATTTTGATTTGAAAGAAAGGATTCCTCTTTGGTTAGTAATTGCAAAAGGAAATAAGTGGGTATGTAAGCATAATTTCCAAGTTCCCAGCAGATCCAGAAGCTCTATCACGAAATGCTTAATCTAAACTCACAATGTGCACCCGTTACATAAACGACAATTATTCTAATAATGGCAATTTCAATGCTGAAAACTTGAGCTATTCCAGCTTCGATTTAAAAGCGATTAAGGCTGGAATATTTTTCGCTTTGTAACGCGAGCATTGTTTCCGCAAAACACCGTTACGCAAACGTAAACTATTAACGTCATGCATATACCATAAAGGACAGATCGGAAAGATACTCTGATAAGGGAATGTATCTCCTGTAAAGATTTGTTCGCGTTTTCACAATCGGCTGCCATTAAATTGTTCGGAACTTAATTTTCATTAACATAAGAATGTCGTCTCTGAAATGCCACCTATGGTATGAAGCGAATTAATGGCGAGGTTCGTTCAGAAGTCACAATGTGTCACACAAAGCCACCGGTAGTGATGCGGTTACGTGATAGCGTTCTGAGAGCGCGAGGACAATACGGTGTGTATCGATAAACACAACTGGACTGTAACGGGATCTACGTAGATTCGAGATTTCGCCGTCTTTACAATTCGCTCACTTACTTAATAGTGAAACAAGTAGCTCGTTAACCTCCTTCGTTTTGCTCAATAATAATAAATCCCACATTTAAACGAATCGATTAAAATAATTACGCTCGAGTGGATTTTTAATGCCTTTCCATGACTAACAATTACCTACACTTTTCGTGCGACACATATTTCGTTTCCGTTCACACTTATCTAGGTAAGCTGGTGTTTACTGTTGATCTCAAAACATTAATTACGCCAAAAATGTCCCACATATATGGTCTCTTGGTTTACTTTACCAACAAGGCAGTTTACTAATCGACGAGTTGTTCTATGAGGTCCATTATTTATAGAATACAAGTATTGATGAAAATTGTAGTGAAAGGAAGACCAGAAAACATACAATATGAAAAACTAACACTAACTTCAGAAGTATTTGTGTAAAGCAGTGCTAATGGCCAATCAGAAAAAAATCTGAAATGAAGAATATAAGACTTAAGAGTTTTTTTTAAACAGAAAAAAGTTTATAGAGACACTTCAACCTGATTTGTGAACCGCAAGAACAAGTTCCATTCGAAAAAAGGAAAGAAAAACCACCGTGTGCACTTATGTCGAATAGCGCGAGAGATTTGCATATTATTTTCACGCTTCTATTCTGAAACATTCAATGACCGCTGGCCACGTTCTGTAATCACAAAACGATCAAGCAATTTCTACAAGACCGACTGCCGCAAACAACACTGTTCTGCATATACTAGCACCCATAACTAACTAACTACGTTACGATGGCTTCAATACTGGATCGGCGAAGTACAAAAAGCAACAAGAATTCGGAAATGAAATTGTCTTGTACAGTATGTAGACGACGACGGGAAAGTCAATTAATCAGATCGCCGAGGTTGCGTGTTTTCGTTTTCTACATAATAGGCGTTTTCAATCCTATGGGGACACAAATATAATTATTTTCTTGCCAACGGGGGGAAATAAAGCTACACTTAAATAAATTAAACAAATAATGAACGGAGAGTAAATCTATTTCAAGTGCCAAATTCATTGGGAATAACTAAAGAAAAAATTATTTATACAAGGAGATAATGCCGGGTTGCCAAAGCATAACTCTCGTAAATCATAAATCATGCAAAATGGCTCCATAAATGATGATGCAGTAAGTCATCAGATGAAGGAACAAAAAGAAGAGAACAAATAAAAACTGCAGAAACAAACTAAAGCCCAAAGGCGTTTAGAAGATGAAGAAAATATCAAAGAGATTATTGAAGAACAAAAATAAAAAGGTACAGGAATTTATTCCAAAACCAAATGTTGACATTAAAAGGAAAAAGCAAAAGAGGAAGCTCAAGAAAAACAAAAGAAAACTACGGATGAAGATGACCTAAGCCCAAAAATTTTTATAGCTTCTGCAGTTGAAAGTAGCAAAAGCAAATACTTACTTACCGATTGCTTAATCCTTCTTTCTTACAGCCTAAGCAACGCTGAGAAATATGGAAAATCAGCCAAGAAGATGTAAGTCTCCTCCGTTTCTTCTTTTTGGCTTCATTCTTTTCCTTAATTCCTTCAGTAACATCCATCCAATTATATTTTGGTCGGTCCTATGTACCCCTAGCATCACTATCTTCGAAATTCATCTTTCTCCTGTACGCCATACGCTCTATATTTGAGGATGGCCCAAATTAAAAAAAATATATAACCATGCAATTGAAATTAGCAAAACTCCAGCAAGTAATAACTACTTAATTACTTGATTTCTCTTTTCCTTTACAGCGTAAGCAACAAAGAGGTAAAAATGCGGGTAGCCCAAGCAGTAAGCCCTCTCCGTTTCCTTCACTTTTTGGTCAGCTTGCTCACTTTTCCGTAGTTTCTATAGTCACACTCGTCCAATTCAATTTTGGTCGATCTTGCAAACTTCTACTAACCTTGAAATCTATTTTTATTCGTAAGTCCCATCTTAGCTACTGCTTTCCCATACGTTTTAGAATCATAGTAACGCGAGCTAGATTGTTAGGGATTCTTTCTAACTTGTAATGGCACGATTTTGTTCTTGAGAGTCCAAAATTCACACCGGTAATGACCTTAGAAGCTTGAGTTTGTGCCACTCTGGCCAGTTTCTTTTTCTTAGCAACGTTGTTTCCCCAGTTTCTTTTGCATCAAGGTCTTCAACTAAATTATCATATTTGCAACTTGTGATTTGTACTCCGCAGCAGTGGTGCTCTGTCCTCACTGCCCTTCCATTTTTATCCATGAAATTAAGAGGATACGCTTTCTGGACGTTTATCAAAATTATATAGAATGTACAATTAAGTTCAAAATGTTTTTAATTAAACAAGGTCCGTGGATCAATTTCATCGAGGGTTGTAGAACGGAGTGTTTTCCGTTCGCTTTAAACAGCAAATAATAAATTAACTGACGAGCGTTTATTAATTTATATTTAATTTCTCTGATAATAAAGGCATATTTACTCTAAATTATTTTGGCTAATTAAAATATATTAGTCAGTAACGTTCATTAGGGTATATAATATATACAGTTTGTTTCATGTATTTGGGATTTTCATGTCTTCCATCAAATATGAAACGGAAAATAATAAGAAGGTAGAGATCTCGCAACTTGAGGGGCGATCTCTGTCGTACGCAAGCAATATAAGTAGGTAAGCTCCGCCCATTGGTTCTTCTCGCGTTGCGAGATCTCTACTATTTAGAATTGCCCCAAAACGAAAACGTAAGACCTACTGTTCCGGTTTTCCTGTAAAACATCGCGGATTTCGAAAACACTTCAACCAGAATAAAACCAGTTTGTAATTATTAAGCAGTTACCATATGGTGATGATATGAAGCTAGATAAAGAATAATAGTCGTTTCCCGTGTACTTTATACAGTTAAACGAGATGCAATTACAAAAGTTGTCCCCGTGTGATAAGAGGCTCGGAGTGGGCAGCGAGCATACAAATCTACTGGTGGATACAAGCTGGGTAATGTAAGGAGGTTGTTATCGTAGAATAAGTGCATGCAACCGAGCATGGCTACTCCACGTGCCCACGTCACCCGAGCTGGGGGTCGATTTAAACTAAACTAATCGCCTTGGCTTGCCTGTACTTGTTTTATTGTGTGAACACCATGTGCGTATGTTAATTGGCAATCATTTTTAAAACATGCAGATTCTTTATCTTAATACCGACACTTACAACACGCGAATTCTTCATAATGAGCTTCTAACGTTTCACTAACTCGAAACTAATGGAGGATAGCAAATATTTATATTAGAAAGTAGCGCAAGAAATTCTTGAGTTTTTTATAGACTTTTCATGACCAATCATCGTCAAAAATGTGGAAGCTCAGTATTATACACTGATCATAAAATAAAAGCATATATTGTTTTATATTCACATGTGTTGATCAGTGATGGTAATATTTATTCAACAAGTTTTCTTCTTTTGAAAGTCATGTTCAAAAAAATCTTACATGTTCAAGAAAGAAAAACAGAAAAAAAAAGGAAAGAAAGAAATAAGAAGTGCAGATACGCTTAATGCGTCGGCACCAATAAATAACACTGGCGCGTTTCCAGTGGTACAATTAACATGCATATATAACTCAGGCCGTAGAATTCTTACAATAACGGAAAACTGCATAGAAATGCAACAAGCTGATAACAAGTCAATAAATATCGTCGCGTTTTAAATAAAGCGCGCAACACCCGTACGGAGCATGTGGTGACTACAGCAGAACCGGATGGTGAAGCAGTTCGCAGTTTCCGATAAATTAAAGGCGGCGGCTCCGGGGTCAACGTGGATGTCCAGTGCTCGTCATGACGTACCATACATATGAATGCATGTGATCTCTGTACGTCATAAAGTACGTACACCTCTGACACGGGAACAGTTGGAGAAAATGCACTTTACGCGAAATTTATCGCCACAAAAGCACCACAACTAATGCACGTATAACTGCAACTCGTAGCATTCGGAAACACACACGAATGAATAAATTACATTGCACTTTAAAGTTAAACTTAATAAAATTTTGAATTTCGCTGAGACATTAAGAAATTACAACCCTCTTTACTATAACATAAAATGCACATAAGTTAAGCCACGATTTTATTATATTCATGTAACTTCACAGCAAGGAATTGTAATTAAAACATTTACAGAAAGCATGAGGGTTGAAGATGGACACCATTACGAACATCTACCAGCAAGTCAAGATTAGAAAGAGTATCAAATGTGGGCATGTTGTAACGAGATCGCCAAATTACTAATAAACTGGACCCAATGGGAGGAAGAGGAACAATGGCCATTGGAAAATTGGTCTTGCAAAGTCAAGTCATTGCGAAAATCTAAGATAATCACAATATGCAAAGGCAGTTGGTGTGTGGGCTGTTACCATCGCGTAATTCAAATTCAAATTACGCTTGGAACATTTCCTTCCGAGTTATTCGTAGCATCGGGTTGCAAATAGTAGGCAAGGAAAATTAAATATTATTGTGTTGTTGTTTGTCAAACAATTGAGATTGACAATAAAAAATTTGTGCTAAAAAAATATAATATTTCACCGCGTTTAACTTGAAACCCAATCTGTTCCCTGACGTTCCCAACCAACCCTACCATGTCTACAGCTAGATCACCACACAAGAGTGTAAAATTTGGCACCCAGAACGTGGGGCTACGTCAACGTTAGACGCTGGTCAGCTGCTACCGAAGCCGTTCCCACTCGTCCCAGTCGTGCTTTACTCAGTAAATGGTAAATACCCGTCTAAAATCTTCACCTATTTCTGGAGACGCCGATGAGCTCCAGTGGCGCCCAGCAACAGCAAGAGAACAACGAATCTTCCGCAACACAAGAGGTCGTTTACAGTCACACCCTGAAGACGTTCGATCTTCCGGAATTTCATGGTTCCGACTTCGAGTGCTCGGAGACATTTCTACGAACGCTAGAAGAATATTTTACAATCACGAAGATTCCAGCTTGGATGTGGGTCCCCATCGTTAGTAAGAAACTCGCAGGTGATGCTCAAGTCTGGTACAGGCGCTACCAGAACATCCAACTCACGTGGGCTAAGTTTCAAGAACGATTTACGGAGGAATACGGCGAAGTCCATGTCAGGATGAAGCTATGCGCGAAACTTTACTCTATGCAACAGAAAACGACACGGAGCCAAGTGGAAACTCTTTGATCGCGTAGCTGCAACTGTTCCAATTGAAGATCGGATCGCTATCATTATAAATCAAGTACGACCAAACGTACGAATCGGAATGTCGTGCCGCCTCCAACATCTGAAGCAGACCTAAGGTCACGAGTAAGGTTGTTGGATCGTTCCATGCCACCAACGGATGACAAGGCCCCTATCCCGCATAAGATCCCAAGGCCTGCAGCTCCATAGTTTGCAACCTCAAGACTGGTGGATAACCTACCCCAGTGCCGTTATTACCCAGGTCGGCACTTTCATCGAGACTGCCCAGTTAATAATCAGGACCAGGGAAACTCCAACAGGGTTGGCGTCAAGAACAACGCCGGCCCGAGCATACGGTAAATCAAATAGGACCAGTCACTCTTCCCCGGCTACCAATTCGAATTGGCCATGTTCAAGCAGAGGCTCTTGTAGACACTGCTGCCACCAATAATTTCATCAGAACCAAACTGGCCGGAGGTCCAACGCCAAACACAACCTCTGTAAGAGTCAATATGGCAAGCCGAGGTTCTGAACCCACTATCTGCGGAACTAAACCAGTCTGCTACCATATAGATGATGAAGAGTTTACGTCGACCTTCCTACTGACGGACGAGTTACGATAAAGTGTCATTCTTGGGCAACCCTGGCTTTTAGAAAACGACGCCGTCATCGACACGCGTCGAGGCTGTGTTCACTTAGGAGGACTATACACTTCATTGCTAAGAAAAAGCAAGTGCCCGGACAATCTCCAAGTCTTACTGATCTACAACATGGGTTTCCGCCAGAATACAAAGCCGAGTCACAGCATCTCACCGATATATTCAGAGATGCACTTTTTGAAGAAGGTCCACTCACAGCAACCGCTACCACAGAGCATCAGATTCGCCTGCGGGGCAAGAGGCCGATCCGGCAGCCTCCATATCGGTGAAAAAAGAGAATTATCAACGGACAAATTGAGGAAATGCTTGCGGATGGCATCATCCGACCGAGTACTTCAAGTTACAACTCTCCTACCAGCTCGGTAAGTCCCACAACGACTGGCGAAGACCGCCTACTGCCTCCAGAAATTGTACAAGTGATAGAAGTCGCCAATCTTGCCACCGAGGTGGAAAATGCCCAGCAAAGCGATCAAAATATAATCAATATTGTCGATCGCTTGCACCGCATCCAAACAAACGGTTCAACCGAACATGGGGACATCGCCTTCCGCCAATTGCATAGTTTGAAGAACGGATACTTGCGGCGCGTCAGCGGAAACACACGTCAGCTCGTCGTACCACCAGAAGCAGTCAATCATGTTCTAGTCCGGTTCCATGACGACCCAACTGCTGGACACCCAGGCGCCGACGAGACAATAAGGGCTATCAAACGTCACTACTTCTGGGCAAAACTATCGGAAGAAGGGCCCTCTGCAACCAAAGGCTCCGCAGGATGCAGGATCCGTTGCTTACTGGATCCAACGCAACAACCAAACGATAAAAACACTCACGAAAGAGACACCACCATAAAAATAGTCGTTGCAACCCGAAGCTGCGCTTTTAAAGAGGGGAAGATTGACGTTCCCAACCAACCCTATCACATCTGCAGCCAGATCACCGCACAAGAATGTAACGGCATAATGGAACAAGGAAAGAAAGATTCACCAAATTAATAATAAATGAGGACCAAGTGAAAAGAAGAAAAAACATAGCCTAGCGGAGTACAAGTATCCATGGCGAAGCGAAATCTGCAAATTCAAACATCAAAGCTACTGAAGATGATAATCATGATAAACAGAGATAAAGCATAAAAGTAATTGACCTGGGCAAGTTGAAATGTTATAAGAACGAAATAGATACACAAGAAAAGTCCTGGATATGAAAAGCGAAGAAGAAAAGAGGAAGACCAAGACTTCCACGTTGGTCTCTTCCTCAAAACTCTGTCATCGCGACAACCAAAGATAATTACAAAATAGGAACAAAGAAATGATACAAAAGTAGTTAATGTAGACAAATTGAAATGATATACGAAAAAGGACTAGCCAAATTAATAATGAAAAGGATATCAAATGAGGAGAAGAAGAAAGGAACCCCAAGACCAACGTGGTTGGTTGGAATTAAGGGGCCATAGTAAGACGAATCCTATACATTTGAAAATTATCACGGCTGAGAAGTTGCTCAGTAGAAATCAAAGATAAATAAATAAAAAATAAGAATCGTGACAAGGAAAATACACTGGGTAGGTTGGAGTGAAAATAAAAATTTTAGAAAAACGAACAGAAACTGTTGATACTGGAAATCGATTTCCGTTGAAGAAGTGAAGAAATGAGGGTGGATAGGAATATAATTGAAGAAATTCAAAGAAGAACGCCTTTCCTTATTAATGAAGAAATGAGGAAAGCCAAAAAAACGTAAGTGGATAGAATGCAAGGATCCATATTAGAACAAAATCTACAAATTCAAATACGACGAGCATTATAAAGGTAGCAACGCAAAATCTAATCAAAATGAAAATCAATGATCAATAAAAAGTAGGATTTTTGGCTCTCCTTGCCAAATAATTAGGCATTTAGAGAAAAATGAAAAAAAAAATTATACTAAATATACTTCCAATAAAATATTCTATTATTTACTACGTAGTGATACGTGACTGCCAAATTTAACTTTGAAGATAATGAGACAAAAATTGCCTCTATGTAATTTAGGAAATCGCGTTCCACTTTACTGACCTAATTTTTACTTTTCCATTAAACTTCTAACACACCGTCAACCACAAAGTAATTCATCGACGAATTTGTATTAACCGTTTCGCAGCCTACGTGTTGCCATTAAATTAAGAGTTATTATTTTACTAGTGCAAACGAAATAAAATAAATCCCTTTGGTCGTTGTGAATACCAATTTTTCTTTTCAACAATGACGTGACAACTAACCTTAATTAACACCAACAAAAACGCAAGTGTACTTTTAATTATTTCCCGAACTAATCAACATGGTTTTAATTATTGTAATAATTATCTTAGGCTTATTTTAAAAAGTCTGTAATCAGAGATTCCTTGTATGATACAGTTTTGTGAAAGTCATTTAATTTCCAGGAAGCAAACGCATTAGTTATGTCAGAGCACATGTTTGTGTTGCTGTTCTGAATAGAAAAAGGACTTTCAATTATTTCTTTTTATGGAATTGTTGTGTCTGACAGTCATAGTAATTTTTCTCTTTTAAATGTAATACAAAAAAAGCGAGAAGAATCAAACCGCATTGTTCTGATCTTTTTTCTGGCTCTAACGTCAAACTATACAAACCAAGGAGGATCATAATGCATCGTCATAAAACAATTCGAAATTGCTACGTCCGTTCATAAGAACTGCAACACAAAACGAACATGAATTTGAATTACTTCCGGATCCGCTTTCTTACGTAGATCCCCCTATTCAAGTACTTTCTGCGCTCTAAATTGTTGCTGGAAAAATAATAAAAACGGCGGGCATTAGGAGGAAAGAGCGCATCAAGTACAATAAAATTCATATTATTACTCGAGAAAATCCTGGAAGCTGCCGAGCATAATATCGTACAATAGGTGATAAAGCTTCGAGCTTAGAGAATCCTTAGTTCACTCATTTAAAGTCGCTGTTGTTAATTTGCAGTTTAGAAGGGCAGCAAATTATAGACTTACATACGTCTGTGACTGATTTACTCCATCGTAACATGTTATATTAAATGACTGCAACTCGTTTCTTACATTGAAGACGCTGATCTTTCATAGAAAAAAAAGGCTATTACGTTTATGATACTAAATAAGCATTTTGCACAACATTAACTTCTTTTATTTGTTTTATATAAGTTCCAAATCCATGACAGCCGTAAGGCTAAGGTTAACCCTTTCAGCTAAAACTAACTTAAGAACAACGGCTATTTTCGTTTCGTAACGTGATGATGTATTACGTAACGGTCATTGGCCAACGGAGCAGTTTTATTGCACTCCAGTACTGTCCAAGGTAACCTTTTTTTTTTTCTCCGCGGAACAGCCTTTGCATTTCCGAGATGTGCGATTTAGATAGGCCCGAGGAGCTTTTGCAGTTTCACGTCCATATTTAACCGATCGGGTCGTCCGAAGAGACTTTGTCAGTTCATCGTGTTGACCTGGTTAGCCAAGCATCAGCGATAAAGTGCGAACTTGAGGCTTGAATCACGCTATCATTATTAAAAGCGGCCGTGTCTTAGTGATACAGTTAAATTGAGAAATGTTTACGTTCCATACCGGTTACCTGCTATATTGTCGACATTGTTGTCATAAGCGTATGCACGTTATTTTAACGAAATTTACGAAGAAGCAAAAAATACAGAAGGAAGGATTAAAGAAATGAAATGAAAAACAGTTGCATCGCTCTCAAGTTTGAAATGACTCGCGTCTGTTTCTTATAATAAAATTTGATTACAAATGTATACATACCTACGCAAGTATGTGGTGCTGCTGAGATTGTAAAAATGTTAAACAAAAACAAGAGCATAAACCAAGAGAACTGAAAATCATAAAAACTATTTTCCAATTCCATTCCATAAGAGTCGAAGGATGTGAAGGAGTTTTTACTGCACTGGCATGTTTGTGTTGTAAAGGGAAAATGAAATAACCTTCCACATTGAATTATCACCGTTACAGAATACATACAACACAGAATTTGTAGCCGAGCCATGAATAATTTCAGTTGCATCGCACCTTTTACACATAAATTGTCACAGAACTTTTCTATTTATGGTGGTGTCGCAAATGCCCTGTGTCAGCGCCAAACGTTTTACGATGTAAAAATTATACGACCATTCTAAACTACCGTCGGGTGTTTACACTGATCGTTATATCCAAGGCAATTAGAAACAAATGATCATTTAAAGTGACAGAAGTGATCACGACGCATATAGGTTTACAACCGCTAACCCTGTGCGTCGTAAAACCTGATGTGAGCACTAAAATAAAATCACCAATTCGCTACTGCTTCGGGATATTAGGAATTCCGCGGGCGTTGCCGTTTATTTCTTATTACAATTGCGTAACATCAGTGTTACCACGGGATTTATCAAATTTACAAGTGCCAAGGTTTTAATTTAAGCGCGTACATGCACCGCGCGCTATAAATTACGGGGAACATCATATTATCGTGACAATTTAATATATGTGACGCATTTAGCCAGATTTCTTCAAACTTATAGCCATTAACCTCGGGTAATGCATCATCTTACCTGAAGGTCCCACCTATTTCATTGCGGATGTAAAATTTTATCGACGATACACTATTTACATCTTACGCAATTAATTATAAATCGTACACACCCAAAGTCAAACGTATAAAATTGTTAATAACACTGTGGCATGTGAATTCGAACATTATTAAACATCTCACGATGAAATAAGAAATAAACAATACAATATAAATAATAGAGCAATTTTTACTTGCACGAAGACGATCGTTTGGTATGAACTTCAAATTGGACGCCCTGTATTTTAACAGGTCACCAAACAATAGTATCGTCCCGGTAGAAAATATAAGTGGATGCTAATTGGTTTGAAGCTCTTTGTCAACATTAGCTCATACAGAGACACTTTCTCTAAGAGATCACTCAAAAAGCTCTCACAGTAATTAGACTTTGCCTCGTGCCTTCTTCACTAACGAACTCCACAAGTGTGGTCATCTTTAGTACGTATTTACCGAACTCCAAGTCGACCCGTGTCTGTACAAATTCGTAATTTGAAGTTTTGTGTGTGTTGTATGTACTTACAGATCTCTGACTCTGCGACCGACTTTATTACGAAACTTCGCGATTTAAAGTTTCGCATCGCGCGAATAAATAAAGTTTTTTAGTGACCTGACGTGGATAATGTTGTGCTATATTTTCTTGCAAGACACACCGTGCTGCAGCTAATCAGATGAGTGTGTTCCATCTTGACAGTGCGTAAAATGAATGAGGACTGCCATAAAATTTAGAATATCAAAAATAAATAACAACTTTTTGCATTTTGTTAAATATCTACACATTCTAATCTGCAAGCAAGTCGCCATTACGTACCCGAAGTGGTCGTTTACGGCTCCCCATAATCACGTGAATTAGCAACAATTCCCTTTTTCAGATGACACAAAAGGAATCAATTTTGTGTGAATGAAAGGGAAAGAAAACGCTCGCCTGTGTTTAGCATGAAATAATTACTGACCGTACGGCAGCTAATATTTTACTCGACCAAAAACAAAGAGCCTCCCCCATAACATGCTAAGGGATTAGTCCCCACTAGTACGGGGCGCGAATTAATAAACGTTCGATGATTGGTTCTACCCTGCAATATGCTAACACTCTCTCGTCTGAATACTAATCTCGATAAGCTGTTCGATTCACGCTCACATTCACATTCACGAAGTGTGGATGTGGATAGATCACCAGGGCACAAGTATGAAAGCGCAATCGGCACTCTTTATCTATCCAGGAACGTGTACTGTGCTAAAAGTTTATGAAATCCGACGGAATGATTGATATGAAGCGTACTCGCTGTGCTCAATCACTTGCCCGTTGTTATGACATCGATAATTGGATGGATGAGTGGTACTCTTGTCGATTGACTTACATAAATTCATCAAACTCTTCAGGCACGTAAGGCTGCCGTGAACTCGTTTCACTTTCATTACACCCAGCTCACACGACCGGCAGATACACGCACAAGTCAGAGGGCAAGGTCTATATTCAGCACCAATGACCGGCAACTAACCTCGTGAGTTCACTTTCTTGACCGCGAAAGGTGCTTCTAGTTGCATGCAATTCGATTAATGCATAATTAAATTCAAATTCATAATAACCGGCACTTGGTGTGAAGATGTGAGTTCATTGCGATTTACTGTACTACCGTGGGTATCTAATCTTGAAAGATGGAAAAGTTCTGTATTACGTGAGAATGGACGTATGATATCCAAGACAAGATCGTGCTTTGATATACACCACCTAGCAACATACATAAACTCTGTCTACGTTCTTTTTGCATTCAGCGTTAGGGTGACATTTTTGTTGGTACCACAAAAAATATACTTGTCAGAAATTTGATTGACGTTCGCTTTTAATTTTGTGGTAACGTTTTTGAAAACTGCCACTGCCAATGTTGCCAGTTCAATTGTGCTGTACAAAGTATTCCATGAAAACGAGAAATATCGTCTCGAACAAACGTTTAATGATTAATTATTTTTTTCATTGAGAAAGTTTGGAGTGAAGTGTGTTGTTTGCGTGTTCTTAGTCAACAATTGTGCCACAAAGCGAAGAAGTGTTTCTTTATTAACAAATGTGACTCCAGATATAAATAAACAATAATGACAGAATGTTTGTTTGTGTTTTCATAGAATCTTGTGCACAGTGGTGTGGCTAAATGGATCTTGCTACTTGTGCAGCGGGTGGAGAGGTGTATCGGCTTGTGCAACTCGTGAGGATGGCTTGTTCAGCCAGGAGTTTTTCTTTTCGAACTTATTCAGACCAAAGAACTGTCGTTCTCAGGCCCTGGATGGTCTTATTATAGGACTTGCGGCCATTTTCGCCTCGCTGTCCCAGAAGGGGTGAATACTCGAGGCCGGGATGAATTTCTGAAGGGGATTCGAGTTTGGTGCTTGGCAATGGTGTAGAGGTGCGCTGCAGGTGGCCCAGAAGCATTATATGAAGGGATATTTAAATAACAGGATCTTCTTGCTGTTATCGGTGTCTCAGAACCTTTTCCATGGCCATATTTACGTAAAATATCTTATCATTTTTCCCGAGAAGACCATAAACTAGATCTCATTTAAAATTCTGTCTACTTTTACTACCTCCTCCAATACGCACACCATCAGATTTTTCTGCTAACACCAGAATTCTGTAAATCTGCTTATATTTGTGCATATTCGTGGCTAGTAGTTTTGACTGCTAAAAGGATCGTCGCAATCTATTTATAAATTTTATAAACATACATGCGTTTTCTGCACTATAAAATTTTGATGCCAAATTAAATGTTCCCTATTCCCCTTCCATTGATTCCATAAAAGAATCTGATTCATCATCAATTTCTGATTCTGAATCAGATTCTCCAAATGTAATAATGAAAGGAGGAATATTTCCAAACGAAAAATTTCCCATATGTTTCGTCCAGTCTTCCGAAATTAATTTTCCACAATGATTACAAAAATTTTGCCACATGTCGGGGTTCATTTTGAAAGAGCCTCACGCCATAAATTTGCAACCTTATCTTTCGATACTGGTTGAAAATTTATGTGCTTATTGTAAAAGCCTTTGCACTGCTCCCATGCAATCTCAATAGGATTGTATTGACAATGGTATGGAGGCAATGTAAGAACTTCAAAATTACATAAGTCGCGTATCGTTTTGTTATTCCGTCTATTCTAAAAGGCTTAATTATATATATATATATATATATATAATCAAAATCCCTTGATACCACATAGTGGTGTAGGGTGAAATATTTTCTATTCATCCGTGTATAAACTGTTTCCACTCTTTTCTGTTCATTGCTAATTCTGTTGCTTCTGTCCAGGTTTTTCTTTTCTTTTCCAGTAGTCTCCTTATTTCTTTCTCCCATGTTAGTTGTGGTCTTCCTCTTCTTTTATTTTTCTGTATTTTAGCTAGCCATATCTTTTTAACAGGTCTTGTTTCTTCCATCCTTTGTAAAAGTCAGTACTGGTCTGTATATAGATTTAAAAATTTTTATTTTCGTTTGTCTTGAAATTTCTTTTTTGCTTATAAACTTATTATTCATCGTGTAGAACAGTTTCAGTGTGTTTTCAATTCTGTTTATAATTTCTTTTTCTTGTTTACCTGTGTCATCTATCGTAACCCCTAGGTATTTAAAAGATTTTACTTGTTCTATCTTTTTCCCTTCTATCTGTACGTTTAGTTTATTTGTCTCTTCTCCGATTACCATCACTTTTGTTTTTTCTATGTTCATTTTCATTTCGTTTTTGTTCAGTTCTCTGTTCCAAATTTCTAGATTTTTCTGTAGTTCTCTCTCATCTTTGGCCATGATCACTACGTCATCTGCGAAACCTCCTTATGATATATATACAGGTTGTAAATTTTTACATCCTACATGTAATTTTGAGCTTTCTGCTGAGCATTTTTTTAATATTTCATCCATAAATATTATGAATAAAATAGGGCTTAAACTTCCACCTTGCCTTAGTCCTTTTTCGGTTATGAATCCCTCCGATATATTGTTATTGCTGATAACGTGGTTGACATTTCCTTTATATATTTTCTGAATGATTCTAATAGTTTTGTCTCGGACTTGTTTTCTTTGTAAAGTTTCCCATAGTTTTTCTCTTGGGACTTTATCGAAAGCTTTTTCCATATCGATAAAAGCTAAAAATGTTTTCTTCTTCTCTTGTAGTCTCTTCTGCGTTAGTTGTTTGATCGTAAAGATATGGTCCTGCATGCTTCTTCCTGTCCTAAATCCACTTTGCGCCTCGTTCAAGGTGTTTTCGAGTTTCTCTCTTATTCGTTTTTCAAGTATTTGTTCGAATATTTTTATGATTGTAGTTATTAGGCTTATTCCTCTGTAGTTATTTATGTTTTTTCGATCTCCTTTGATTTCCCTTGCTGTCTCTTTCTATCTTTTCGCCAAATTTTCTCCAGCTTTCTGTTTTAGCTGTTTTTACTAGGTCTTTTGTTTTCTTTCTCTCATTTCGATATATTTCGTATTTTTCTAGTGTTCTACTTGATAGATATTTATTTATTTTTTATCTGTGTCTTTAGTTCTTGGGCTCACCATTCCGTTTGTTTCTTGTTTTCTCTTCTTACAGTTATTCCACATATATTTTTTGCGCAATTTATTAGTATATTTTTGAAAATGTTCCAGAGCTGCTCTCCGTTTATTTCTGTAGTAATTTCCTCTATATCTTCAATTTTCCTCGTTATTAATTTTTGGTATTTTTTTGCTATTTCTTTGTTTTTAAGATTATATGACATTATTGTTTCCATCGGTATTCTCTTCTGGCTTGAATTATTATTCTTCTTTTCTTTGATTTATATTTTTTCTCGTATTTTTGTTATTACTACATAATGGTCGCTTCCAATTTCTGGTCCTCTTCTCACTTTGGTATCTATTATTGTTTTTCTATTATTACTATCGACTAAAATATAGTCAATTATTGACTTCTCTCTTCTACTTCGAACTTCTCTTGTATATTTATTTAAGTCTTTGTGTTGAAAGAAAGTATTAGTTATAATTAGGTTATGCATCGTACAATATTCTAGCATTCTTTTTCCATTATTATTTCTTGTTTCTTCTCCGTGGCTATCTATCATTTTATTGTATGTTTCATCTTTTTTTCCCACTCTACTGTTAAAGTCTCCCATTATATATATCTTTCCTTTGGCTTCTTCTGTTATTGTTGTTAGGTCTTCCCAAAATTTATCTTTGTTTTCAGTTTTGTCGTCTTCATTCGGGCCATCTACAGTCACGATTGTTGTTTGTTGTTTGCTATCTATTTCGCATAGTTCTAAAACTAGTATTCTTTCTGATATTGCTTTCCAGTTTTGTATTTGTTCTTCTATTTTCTTGTTCACTATGCAACCTACTACTGCTATTCGAAGAAATGGGATTACAGATATTATCAATAACAGAAACAAAGAAAAAGGGACAAGGCATAATAAAAATGTTAAGAGGAAATACATTAATATATAGCGGAATACAAGAAGGAAAAAGAGCAAAGGCTTAATTAATTCCCATAATTGTTTTTTTGTAATTTTGCCCTCAATTTTGACATTGTGTTTAACCAACCACTCCTGCATTTGACTATTTTTACAGGAAAATGTGGGTGGTTTGTCCAACTGCAACTGATAAATTAAAAATACTTTATAAAATGATAAGGTGCGACACTTCAGGTCCATTGCTGGAATACTATAATAATTATAAAAAAATATATAAACGTGTAGTTAGTGCAGCAAAATCATTGGCTACTCGTGATTACATCGCCCAAGCTAGAAATAAGAGCAAGGCTGTTTGAAACATAATAAATGCTCACACATCTAGATCAAATTCTAAAAAATAATCTGCAAAAACTATTAGAGTCAATGATGTTGCTATAAGCGATCAAGTTTAATCAATACTTCACCCAAATGCAAGCCCCACATGTACCGATTACAAACTCTAAAACAAATAATAATGCAACCAATAAGGTGACTAACAAATCTGGATATATTGTTAACGCGAATACTTCAACATCAACTACATTTTTCTTAACTCCTGTGTGTGAGCAAGATATACTTGATATAATCCTCGTGCGGATTTACTGGTTTACCTGTAAATTTACTTGTAGAAGTAATTACATTTCTAATAAATCTTTAATTTTCTAAAGGTATATTTCCAGACAAACTTAAAGAAGCTAAAGTTCTTCCAGTACACAAAAAGGGTGCCAGAGATATGATAGGAAATTACAGACCTCTATCTATTCTGCCTTCACTTTCTAAAGTATTTTGAAAAAGCATTTTTGATTAAACTTCAAACATTTCTAAACACAAAACAAATAATAACGGATTGCCAGCATGGTTTCGTAAAAGATAAATCGACTGAAACAGCACTTTTAAATCTTGTGGAAAGCATACTTGAAAACATTGATTCTCGCAAGAAAACGTTAGCTATATTTTGCGATTTAAGTTAAGCTTTCGACCTTAAACCGCACCAAAGATTATTGGACAAATTATTTGGATATGGAGTACGTGGAGTAGCTTGCAACTGGCTTAAGACCTACTTGCAAAACAGATCGCAAAAAGTAGAAATTTCGAAATTAGGATCAAAATACGTATCAGAAAGTCGCTTCCTTTCCAAAGGAGTACCTCAAGGTTCAATTTTGGGACCTATTCTGTTTAGTCTTTATGTTAATGATCTGCCATCAGAATTATTAGCTGACACTTGTATTATGTATCAGTATAGCTGACGTGACACTGTAATTATTTTTTTCATGTCAAATTTTAACTTCCATCAAAATACATGCACGTAACTTAACGAAAAAAAAGAAACACAGCCCTGTAGAATCTAAAACGATCGTGAATGAAATATAAGTGTAATTTGTACCTACTTATAAGTAAATAAAAATAAAATATAACTTCGAAAATGTCGTTTTCAAAAGAAAGTCATGTATTGATGGTGTTAATTAACACAATACCCTGAAATACCGCAGAGGTCTACTAAATAGTGATTTCTCATGATCACAATACCGTTACAGCACCAAACATGAATTCGTCTTCGCCGTATGATGTTCCTCAGAATGCAACAACTGCTCAAAGTCGTTCGTTCATGAATCACCGGTCCCAGTAAACACAACGATAGAAATACATAATTTCCAATCAGAATGCATGAACGAGATGTCACCGTGTGTATTTTGGAACAGAACCTTCCGCATTTATCTATCATAATGTCACGATGGGAATATACATGACACCGAACGACGCTCGAACATGATATGGTCTCAATATGTATGGGGTTATCTCTTACATCTTTATATCTGCACCGCTCTAAAGCGAGATAAATATCACGATCACGCTCTCTGTAACAACTATATTATATTATTGCTTAAAAATGTCTCGTTGTTCACATGGTGGATTGTAATATTCTAGGTGATTAAGTCTCAATTATTTAGGAGTATCAGATAAAATGGCACTTTAGAAAAAAAACTCGGCAAATACGAAGCTAATTTCAAAGGTATTTGTTTGGAGTTAGAAAAAAAAAAGTTAGTCTCGCGTCGGATTTGTAACGCCCGCTGGCAAATTCATTTATAAATTAAATGACGCAAGCGTGAGGCTAAACAAAAACTATACCCAATATCACAAGAATGCAACTAGACCCAACAAGTAGCACAATAATTATACACGCGTTTATAAGGCTATACTTACTGTACATATTATATTGATCAAAAAAGCAAGAAACTGCTCGACTATGGAGCGTTCGCACTGTTATTAGCAGCGTAGTTATTATTACATGTTCGGTGTTAAATATGCGTTTGCTTAAAAATTCTCGAAATAATATTATAGTATAATGTTAATTACGGTAGTTGTTGCAAGTTAGAAAACCATAAAGTTTCAGTTATAGTTGAAGGACGTCATCGTAATATTAACTTTAAGTAAAATATCACGTTCTATTTCAGTTCTATTACACTATTATTACGCCTTCTCATAAGAATACACTTGAATACATTTTACTACACTATGGTTTTAACAAATCAACTAAGGAAGTTAGCCCCTTTGGTTGTACCCCATTTCACTTCCCAACATCTTTAAAAATATAAACCAAACATGTAATATTTCTATAATTTAGAATTGATTATTGAAATTGTAACTTTGTGCTATTTCTTGGATGAATAAATCCTAAAAATATGAAGAAAACCGAAAACGTAACCCGGCACTAATTTTCAATTTAAGAACAAAAATTCGAAAGGAATCCACACAGGACAGGCTCCTGCAGTGATTGAATCTGAAAATGATTTTCGCCGAGTCATCCCAACACATTTTTTACAGGCCGCTAAACCGTAACACTCAAAACGTAAGCTGCGGTATTGTGCTGTGAAATACATTGTTGGAAATAAACATCTTATTCGAACCGCAAATATTTATAAGAATTATGTGTCATGAGCGTAAATGGAAACTGATTTTTCGTTTCGAACGTGGAAGCGCCGCACCACATTTAAATTGCTTCGCCCAATAACAATGATATCGATCCTGCTCGGAGCATGTCGAAATCGCAATTCATGCAGATCCTAAGGCGATTTTCGTCTAAAATAAGAACTAATTATAAACCGGTGTAATGAACAAGCATTAATTAATACTTAGTTTTTTTCAATACCGTAATACACGCCATGAAAAAGAAAGGTTGAAACCTTATCAAAATATTGGATGAGTTTCGTTAATTAATTAATTAGGCGACGAGTATTTTAAATTATTTTGGAGTGGGTAGTTCGTTCATTTCAAAGTGTATCACAGAAAATGCAACAATGTCTCATTTATTTCCCGACGATATTATAGCTCTGGTACTGAAGTGGAGACGTCTCGCAGAGGGCGAACGAACGAAAATTTTAAACTTCAGCAGAGAAGTGAAATCTATTCCAGTGGCTGCTCACGGACGCGAATTCATTACCCAATCAATCACTGCTCTCTTCCTAAATTGTAATTGACTGTCAATTACTGCTGATGAAGCATCGGAGCGACCGCTATTCACGGCGCAGAAGAATGCCTGCCAATTACCTTATCGACGTATTATTATCTGCAAATATATGTATAATTCATCTGCATACACTTGATTAAAACTGCGGGAAATCGTTAGATCGTTCCCTGAGACAAAGAATGTCATTTAAAATGTTTCGATGGACATGATAGCCGCTGCTTCGATTGGAAATGAATAAATTGAATTAATTAATTTGGTTCAAAAAAAAAGAGAAAACGTCGCAGGTTTTCTTCGATAACAATTAATGAAGCACATTGATTAATAAAATATTTGCATAACAGTAATAATTGATTATGAAGCTCGTTATAATCAGACAAACATTCCTGCTTTTTATCTAAATCTTATCTGTATACATGTCAGTTGGAGAAAAAAGTAAAAATTTTTTAGAGAAAAGCTTCGGACATGTCTAAGCAAACCAACAAAGGAAGATGAAATAAACAAACAAATGGGAAAGGGAAAAGCAGCAATAATAATTTGCATTAGAACAATGCAGGATATATCCAGCGGTATATCAAAAAGGAAACAAGATTTTACCCTACATTACATTGGGATTATTCTACTTCATGATGCTGTAAAGAAAATTCAATTTGTTATGATTATTATTAAAAGCTATAATAATAATTAAGTTCCCACGTAAAGAATTGAAACGCAGGAGATCATACCATAGCAAATTCTTTTATTTAAACCGAAACGGAAATCTTATATTGCAAAGACAAGATTTAAATCGCGACATAAGGTATGGGAGTTCTGTTCTAGACATAGAATTACATGGGAAAATTGTTCTTATCACATAGGAAACGTTGATTCAACAAATTCGTACCTTCTCTGCTGAGTCGGTAAGTAAAGTCACGTCAAAATTGGTAAAAAACGAGACTTGTCCGCCATCTAGCGGTGGCTATTTTTTATTTAGAAGCTCCGCACGGGCAGACAAATTCGAATTTGGTTGACTCAAGTGACGTCGCCTCTCTCTAAATTCGTATACAGGATGAGGTTTTTATCTTGAGACAACGCAATATATCGACAACTACGCATCGGATCAAAAAACGTTGTGAATACAAATTGTTCGACCCGAATGGGCTTATCTAATGATACCAATCGCGACTCCCCAGTGGGTGGGGCGGGAGGCAACTTTCAAATCGCAAATAGGAACCACCATTTTTTATTGCAGATTCGGATTCCACGGGGAAAAAGACGTAACTTGTACGTCAAACATTTTATCAAAATAATAATAGCATACTTTATTAAAATTAAATTAAAGTTGTCGCTTTTTGAACGCTGCGCTGCCAATATCTTTGAAACTCGTCTCAAATGCGGTGGTTGATTCCAAGAAAGTGACTTAGCGGTCTTCTAGGAAACGTGCCTCCACAAATATCGTACAGGCTGTGCGTTACCTGAGGACGTGCCTTGCTTTAGTTGCGTGCAGCATTGTTTCAATACGTTTCGTCATTACGTAACTGCATTATCAGTTTTAATGAAGGCTGTAATAGTACAAGAGAAAATTGAGATGGTTTACATTTATAGAGAAAGTGGCAGGGATATCAATAATGCTGTTACCCTGTATGCTCAACGTTTTCCAGGTAAGGTACGGACACGCGATTCGTTTTACCGGGTTGGTCAACAGTTCTCCATCGAGGGAAGCATACAACCCAAAAAAGGACCCGCCGAAGAACAATTGCTGGAGAAAATAATGAAACTGCGGTATTAGCTGCAGTGGCTCATAACCCACACGTTAGTACTCGGGACTGAATCAAACTACTATTTGCCAAATAATAATAATCACGCCTTTATTCAATCAAACCTATGTACACGCGGACAATGTATATGAAATGAAGCATAATGAAACTAAAACTAAAAATTAATTTGATTTGATTGAACCACAGGTCGAATTTCAGATAAAAATCTGTTTTTCAAATTAACCCCGGTATGCATCCACACGTATAACATAACAATAACATTACTACATAAAGATTACAAAAAGAAAAACAAAACAAAATTACCTATTGCCCATTAATAAACTGAAATTATCTGACAATTGAATTGCATTCAAATTTTGCTCAGAAACAGTAATGCTCGCGTCTCCTGAAAACAGACAACGATAAGCACTTAATGTCGGACGGAATACTGTTAAAAATTTTACTAATATTGTAGGTGAAACTCCTTTCAAATAAGGCAGTTTTATGCAAGGGTGGAGTGATGAGACCTTTAAAGCGAACATTAATGTTATGCACGTGTTTGTGTGTCAATAGTTTTACGGAAAAATATTGCTGAATGCAGCAGTCTTCTGGACTTCATATTAAGCCAATTCAACTCTGCCAATTTATCAGAAACATGATTACGGCGCTGGAGACCAAAAATAAGCCTAACACATGAATGTTGAATTTTCTGAATCCTGTAAGAATCCATGTAATTTAGACACGGATCATATAGTTCAATAGATCAATAGTTAAAATGTGATAGAACTAATGACTCGAGCAACATGCATTTAATTTTCTTGTTCAAAAAGTCACGATTCGAGTAAATCAACCTTAAATTCGTTATTGCTTTCTCTATACAAGAGGAGACATGCCTAGTGAAGCGTAATTTTTCATTAATATGTAAACCTAAACTGTATCAACTGGATTTAGAGTTGCATTTCCGATTGTAATAAAAAATTTATTCCTTGCTCATTCACGGTCTATTGTTTTACCAAATAAAATTACAGATGACATAGTCGGATTAATGACTAGAGAGTGTTTGGAAGAAAAGCAATATCATCATTAATATTAGAAATAGCAGTTGAAATATCATTGTGACAAAAAGAATAATACAACTGAGTATCGTTTGCATATCGATGGCTTTTACAATGCTGTAACACGCTTGTCAGATTGCAGGTATAGATATTGAAAAGTAAAGGACCAAGAATAGATCCTTGTGGAACTCCCTGTGTCAACTCTAAAGGATTGGATACAGCACAACTTTTTGTAGCCTACCATTCAAATAGTTTTTGAATAATGGAACGGCACTATGACTTAATCCAACGTATTTCAAAATTGCTACAAGAAGTGAGTGATTGACAGTGTCAAACGCGCGAGAAAAATCAAGTAGCACTAAGGCAGTAAGTTTATTATGTTCCACATTTCTAAAAATGTCATCAGTAATGTCACACATAGTGGTCAGGCAACTGTATCCAGAGCGAAACCCAGACTGATGCAACGGTAAAATATTATATAATTTCAAATCGCTACTGACTTGTCTGTACATAATTTTTTCCAGTATTTTAGAAAGGCAAGGCAATATACTAATAGGACGGAGATCTTTTAGTTCTTCGGGATTATTTACTTTAGGTAATGGGTGAACCAGTGCTGTTTTCCACAAAGACGGAAAAGAACTAGTTTGCAAACAAAAATTAATAATGAAAGTAATGTAAGGAATTAAAAATGGACAGCAAATATCGATTAACTTTATACTGAGACGATTTTAGTTACTTCCGATTCAGAAACTGGTTCAAACGTAAATAATAATTCAAAATTAACACGGAAATTACTTAAATAAAAATTTAGTAAGTTATTAACTGTATTAGTAGACGTAATCGAATTCAGAAAGAAATCATTGACATCTGCTAGGTGATCCGGAACAGTTTTATGAGGGCGTGAGTATATATTTAGATTTCTGAGCTTTTTCCACGTAACTCTCCTATTTGCAGAAGAAAAGGTACAATTTAAGTACGCCTTTTTTTCTTGCTTAACAGAAAAGGTAACCAAATTTCTGAGAGATTTGTAATAGTCCCAGTGATGCGGTAACTTTGTTCTAAGAAACCTTGCATGAGCTTTGTCACGCATAGATATCATTATTTTGATAACATCAGTCAACCAAGGAGCTTTAGGTTTAATAAATTTAGAAGAAACTTCAGGAGCATGTAGATCAAATAAGGTTGTCAAATTTGTATTGAGAAAGCCGACCATGTTGTCGACATCATTTAAATGGTACAGAGAATACCACGGTAACGCTTCTAAATCAATTTGGAAGTGCTCATAATATAATTGAAATAACGGAAGCTTCTGTACGTTCTAGAAATTGGATTAAAAGTTAAGTTTCCACAAGCAATGTCACAAAATATTAAATAATAATCTGATATCTCAAGAGAAGTAATGATTCCTGATTTAGAAATAATGCTTAAATCTGACGTAATAATGTAATCAATTAAAGTCGAGGAAGACCTTGTAACTCTAGTACAAGCTCAGTTATTATTTGATGGAGGTTGAATGCATTCAAAGAATTAATCATGTTTCTGGTATTTGCCGAATCAACATCAAGAAAATTAATATTAGAGTCCCCAAGACATAACACATGATCAGCAAGCGGTAATAGAAAAGATATAAGGTCTTCAAAATTGTCAAGGAAAGTAGATCCAGAAAGTTGTAATTAATATTGCCGAGAGTAAACTTAATCCATAAATTATCCAGCAATTCATGGGTGGCAGGTACATCTAGCATCTTATACTTAAGTCTTTGATTAATGTAAAAGCCAACACCTCCAATATTGAAGCATAGAAAATATCATCCATTTCATGTTTCTCTGCATCAAGAACTTCATGGCGATGATTTCCAGAGCCGAGTGGGCGCTCCAACAATAACAACGAGACCCCATTTTTTTGCTCGCGTATTGTTCTCTGACGAGGCGACTTTTACAAACCACGGTACGATTAATCGACACGACATGCATTATTGAACTTCCAGTATTGCTTAAAGACCTTCCCTTGGATATGCGACAAACAATGTGGTTTCAACATGAGGGTTGTCCAGCATTTTACTCTGCAGTAGCACGTATTAGCACGAAGTATTAGATCGCGTCTACAATCGTCAGTAGATCGAAAGAGGTGGTCCAGTATCTTGGCCTGCAAGATCGCCAGATCTTACTTCGCCTGACTTTTGTTTGTTGGATTACTTGAAGGGTGAAGTTTATAGTGCACTGCCAACAACGCGTGAGAACATGACACATGGACACATTTTTGAGCGCTTACTGAAATAATATTACAAACATCTCGATGGTGAGAGGCGAGGGGACTCACCTAGAACAAAAACCCCGATGGGAACAGAGACCTAACTACGTCCACGTCGTTGTTCTTGGGTAACGTTAAAAGTAGGTCTTGCAAAAATTCAACGCCATCTGTCAGGAATCCAAAACAAAGACTCGGACAAACCCTACGTAGTTTGAGGCGTAGAATCCGAATCTCTAATAAAAAATAGTGGTTCCTATTGCGATTTGAAAGTTGCTCCCCGCCCCATCCACTGGGGGTGACGGTGAGGAGTCGCGATTGGTATCATTAGACAAGCCCCTTCGGGTCGAACAAATTGAATTCACAACGTTTTTTGATCCAATGCGTAGTTTTCAAGATATGGCGTTGTCTCAAGATAAAAAAAACTCACCCGGTATAAGAAAGTTTTAAAAAGCCGCCGCGGTGAGGAAAGCGAAGTTCCCTTCGTGTTTTTTTTTTTTTTACTGACTTTCTCTAGGGTAGGTTTCTTCGCATTAGAAGCGCATAAGCAAAAAACAGATAACTGAAAGCTCAACAGCATTACCCACAAGTCGAACGAAGTAAAAAAGGTAAAGATTTGGGAGATTTGCTTGATAATGACCATTTAAAAAGAAACCATAACCAAAATAAACCTGAAACCTTGTTTTACTTGATCATGTAGTCTTTCAGAGGCAGATTAAATATTTTATTAAATAAGTAGGAATTGAAATACAAAAATTAATAACACCAGTGAATTACTTATCCGAATTTAAGTTTTGATTTTCATCAAGAAGGCAAGTTGTTTGAAAACTATGATTGGTGCTACTGCTACCGTTGTGTACATCAGTTATTTGCAAACTCACGATGAAATAGACAACTCTCATTCCTGAAGTGGAATGCTCTTAGCTCACCGATATCAACAACAACTAATAACAGTTTTTGCTAAAGACAAGCCAGCGCCGAACCATCTCGTTACGAATTATGATATTAAAACCGGCGAGCGCCCGAAAAATTAATTCCCAAGTTTTTCTAATTAGCACTCTTAAAGAGTACATTTACTCAGCGTGTTAAATCCATTCAACAAAAGTAATTTAGTAGCCAAACATGTGGAACCTGTTTTTTTATTATTGTATTACCTAATATGTCAGTCTTGCTGGAGGCAACAGTGCGCTAGTTTAAAACATGCCATGATTATTATTACATTAGTATTATTCGCTCGCGTTTTTTGTTTAGGTTTTCTATAAATATCTGAGCTTTATTTAACTTCTTTTTTTTTTTGGGTTGTACTTTGCATGTACATTGCCCTCAAGTATAATTAAATTATAATTTGCAGTACAATTGTAATTCACTTCGGAGTTTAAATGATAAAAACGACCTTCACTTCTTGTGTTCTGCTTTATTATGGAGCACTTAAAATGTTCACGTGGAAAAAAAAAACTGCGTAAATTACAACTATTATCTGCAAGTGTGAAATTAGTACGGCGTGTGCGTATTCCATCTCATGACACATGACAAGAGAACTGCGCCATTTTTTTTAGCAGATAATCTTCCTAAATTAATTAAGGGCTTTATTTTAGGTTGCGTTACACGTAAGCCCGCAAAATATCAGGCGTAAGCCCGTTCTGAAACTAGGATTTCGAGATTTAGAACCTGGGATTTGAAATTCACTTCGATCCTTTGATTCAGAGCGCGCAGAGCTCGCCCGACTTTAAAAGGCAAAAGGGCCAACGATAAATATAAGATTAAATTACTATCATAAAAAATCCGCTTTCAACGTGACGGGTCTTACCTTACTTAAACGTCCGACAAATGCCCCCAATATAAAAGCAACAAATCAAAAAAACGCTACAATTATAGGACAATCACGTAATGCGAATTTTAGTTCTGTCTCGCAGGCTCGTTATCTGATAAAGTAGTAAATTAATTACCAATTATAAATTAGCACGAATATATTATCTAATTATGAGTTAAGTACTGCTGTAATGAAACTTACAAGTGCATGGTAACTGACGCAGAACGTCTTTCTTTTTCTAAGTTTTAATTGGACGCAGTAGTATTAATTAGATGAACACAATTTCTATGTAAATTGCCGTGCATACGCGCCTTACGCTTTTACGCACATGGAACATTTAAATCGATATAATTACGATTTCTAATCTGATCGTTTTATTGAAATATACTAGGCACTTTACGACGAAAAAGGGCAACTCAATTTACATATACGCACTAAATTACAATAAAAATCTTAAATTTGAATAAAATATCCAGATCATAATATTTGCACATATTTAAATACATAATTGCCATGTACTTTTATAATAAATACTTTTTTAATTACATCCTCCTTAAATTAAGAAGAAATCACGCACCTTGTCTGTCTTATTGTAAAACAAGTTGATGCAAAAAGAACACCAATATAAATATTGTATACTTACAATGTTTAATGTAGCTATAAATCAACTGCTTTAAACAACCTAACTGAAATAAGCCATACGGAAAGAATGGTAATGGTAAGTTGATGTACCACGTAACTGCTAATGATGTCCGGTATTGTTTAGTTTGCACATTCGACAACTGACCACGACTGCTAATATATTTGCATAAAACGTGCTAAATTGAATAAAAATAACTCCGGAGTAACGGTACATCAACACTGCAGAATAAAGAACTGCGTCATTGTATGCTTATACTGGATTCCTGCAAAGGTACACGTCTGCTTTACATCACACATGCACATGCTGAAAAAAATATAATTCGATCACGGCAAAGAACGAAACGGTAAACTCGTCCGCACTGTTTAAACGCTTAATCCGGTACGTCGAAAAAACGAACGCGGCGAAGAGACGGATAAACGTTAACCGTAAATCTTTTGAAAAAAAAGCGATCCTATTTATAACATTTTTCGCTTGAAGAGATTCCATTTTCTTGTGCATTGTTTCATAATTTAATACCTTATCATTCTTGCGGAAAAAAGAGTTTAACGCGGATTATTCTCGGAAATTATTAAACGCATTTTAGTGTGTTTTATTACTTGCAGATTGTCTCCTCGAAGAGGAGAAGACACGTAAACGCCATGACTAAATAATAATTATTCCCGGAATCTGTAACAAGATCGCCGATTACGACCCGGATAATGTAAAAGTCATACTTTATGGCAGGAAACATAAAGCACGGAAATTTTAACTGCTTTCCCTAATTAATGGGAACATCACAGGTTATTAAACGAACCAATTATAAATATAGATTGCCTAGAAATTCTGTTATTTATTATCGATTTATACATTACAACACTCTCGCTATCACGTTCATTTAAGCTAGGCAATATCGTCAGCATTTAGATTGCTTTATTTCATGAGCTATAAGGACAGTCAGCTTAATTAATCCGAGTATTATGAAGCAAATTTTATTTACTTCTGAATTATATCCGTTAAGGTAATCAAAAATTTCTATTTTTTATTTTTCCCTTTAATTAGGCGCAGAAATGTGCACTTAAGTCACCGTAAAATCTAACCATCTGCTTTGCCTCAGACAGTGAAGCAAAACGTAAAGATTTAGCTTTTTTTCCGACCTTAGAATGGTTCTTTAAACGCCTTTTCCAATTCAAGTTAATCTTATACAGTGTTTCCCGAAAGTAACGGATAAATACCTGGAACCAACACTTATTGTTAGACAAGATAGTCAGGCGGTGGCCAGACGATAGTATGTGGGGCTCAAAAGCAAGTATGTTGCATTGGTTGTTCACCAGAATGGTCAAACCCACAATAACCTATGGGGCCTAGGTGTGTGGCCCAAGGTCAAGCAGGAAACCACCAAACTTAGACTGAGCAGGGTCCAAAGACTTGCTTGTCTAGGCATAACGGAGGCGATGAGCACAACGTCCACCGTTGCAATGGAAGCCCTTCCAAACCTCCCTCCCTTACACATTGTAATAATGAGAGAGGCAAGACGAGAACTCCACAGATTGCAGCATTCATGTAACCCACTTAATACAAGTACGGGACATACAAGGGGTCCTTTACTCGATATGAGGACGGACTGTATGGCTCCCAAAGGCAACATAAACCTACTCATTAAGGTAGAAATTAACGAATCTGCTGAGCATCGGAACCTGAACAGAACTTTCCTCCTGGAAGTCTGATCTAGTATACGGACGGCTCCAGAACTGAGACTGGTGCCGGGTCTGGAATATATGGGCATAGATCAAAGGAGAAGATATGGTTCCCGTTGGGCCAATTTGCCTCAGTATTTCAAATAGAAATATACGCCATATTACAATGCGCGCGGGAAAACAAAAGGAGGGCTTACACAAATAAGCGGACCTTTATCCTAACCGATAGCCAGGTGGCTTTGAAGGCTTTGGTAAGCCCAAAGATCTATTCCAAGCTGGTGTGGGAATGCTTAAGTGAGCTCAATGACCTGGTGAAATACAACTGCGACAAGCTGGTTTGGATACCAGGTCATCGGGGTATTATCGGCAACGATGAACTAGCCAGGCAGGGTGCGGCTATGGCATACCTTGGCCGTGAACCTGTCCTAGAGAACGCTATTCGGGGCTTTTTAGTGACTGGATAAGCGAGGAACATAACAGATACTGGCTAACCAGCCACAGCAAGACCTTCCTTAGAGGTCCTTGCAAAAAGAGAGCTGCAGAACTTTTGCTTTTAAGCAGGGCGCAACTCAAGATCACCACGGGGTTACTAACAAAACACCTGACTATTAAGGAGCATCTGTGGTGGATCGGTAAATTCAATAGGGATTTAAACTGCAGACTCTGCAATGAAGAATCAGAGACAGCAATGCACATTTTGTGTAGATGTGATGCGCTGGCAAATCGCAGTCAGCGTATATTCGGACATCTCATGATAGTTCCCGAAGATTTTAACACGCAATCAGTCAAAACCTGTACCAGCTGGTGCAGGGAATATGCCTCACTGAATGGTTGTGGTAAGAGAACCAGGGCGAGCACAATAAGCCTAAATGGCTGCGGTGCTTCCGGTGCATCCTTTGCAGACGGGTTCTGGTAAAAAAACAAAACAGATAAATTCTCTAAAATGGTTGAGAAAAATGTGTCGTTTTTTAATTTTTAAATCATTTAAAGATGTAATTTTCAATCCCCCAACCTTCAACCCCCAACCACTAGCGATCCTAAATTCAAATAGAAAAGTACTCCACATGGTACTTTTTTTAAAATCGCTTGATAAATAACTGAGATATTCAACAAAAATGTATTGAAATGAAAATGCCAATGTTCGAGCAGGTGTTGATACGCTTTAGCAATAAGTGGTAAAGACAATTACAAGTTGTTTACAGTTAAAAGTGAAGTACAATTTATTGACATTACGTTCTGGAGTGTGTTACTGTTTGTTTAACAATTAAATAGCGGAAATGAGACTTACCGAAGTTGAAATAATCGAAATTTCATTGATGATTGGGTTTGAAAAAAGAATTCGGACGCATAAAGATGTTCATATTTTGTTCAACGAAACTCACCCAAACCGTCCTTCAATATCGCAATCAACTAAGTTGAATTAAGAACAAATTTCGCGATCTTGAACTGCTTTGTGAGGTCTGACACGTTGCTTAGCGATCAACAAAAGAATAACACGATTACAGATGGCAAGAAACGTCACATTGACAAACGTCAAGCAATGTCACGTTGAAAGAAACGGACGAAACGTCAGGCTGACATCTATATATTAGAGCAACGATGATGACGATCGTTGAAATAAACAAAATTAAGGCGAATTAAAAAGAAACCGCATTCATTCCTGATTGAACAGCAAATTGGATCGCAACCTCATTTTGGTCGTTAAGACAACTATCAGAGCAAAACATAAAAGGGTTGCGCCACTCAAATCACCAATAGTGCAGAATTGTCGAGCGGAAACCCACGCGGTGGTGCGGGTTCAAAATTGTCCAGCGAACATCCACACACCGTTTGTGCAGAGATATCAAGCAACCACTCTCATATCCTTTAACTATCGAAGCTAGACCAATGAATGAGGGAAATAAGTAGGGAGCGCCATCAAAATTGGGATATCCGGAACTAATTCCTATATCAGGCTAATTTTCCGACACCAATGACATCGCCAATCAAGGGCAAGAGATCATCAGTATCAACTAAGTGTCAAGTCATTTACTTCTTGGTCGCCATCGATTGCTAAACAGTACTTTACCAGGGAGTGAACCGCTTTTCCGTTACATTACAAGATCCAAGGCGATTTTCTATGAGATCATATCGTCGAACACATTCTTAAATATGTCATTTTTATTACTTCTTTACATTCATATTTGAGGAGCTCCAAATCAAAACGCAGTCGATGACATCATAACTTTTGCAGATATCGCATTGTATGTTTCACTTCAATGTCATAAACCTAAAGCTGAACGTCGATCGGCCATAAATGAAGACAGACGATGTCACGTTAATGGTACACAATCAACCAGTCGCTTCACCTCTTAATACGTCAAAAATGCAATTTGCAGACTTCTTCATAAGGAAAAAGTTCATTCCTGTAAAGTGCAGTCGGTGCAAGAGCTGTTCGAAGATGATTTTGATCGACGAACGCAATTTTAGGAGACAACTCACTAATGCAAATCCTTTTTCTGATGAGGCTGAAACGATACCGGCAAAGTTGTTATTGGGCGGTTGAAAATCCGAATTGGATGATGGAGGCGAATACACGATATCTCCAAAAGCTTAACGTGTAGGCTGGGATAGTAGGTTAACCAATTTGGATCGTAATTTTTTGTTGGAACGTTGAGTGGTGAACAGTCTCTGGATTCTCTCCAGTTTGAATTAATTCCGACTTTAGCGGTACTGTTTCCTAATGCAGACGACCTTGATTCATCCGACCCCAGAATTTGGTTACAGCAAGATGGTGCGCCTCCTCGTTAGGCATGTCCAGTATGGGAATATTTCGATCAAACATTTCCCGAGGGATTGGTGGACGTGGACCTATTGACCTCCGGATTGAACCACTATGGATCATTTCCTGTGAGGTTATTTAAAAACTAAAACCTCCACACATTGAGGTGTTAAATCAGAGAATTCGACAAGAAATTCACCCCTGAAATGGTAGATAATATTCAACAACAGTTTATCTCTAGATTAAGACATTGCCACGCCGTTAACGGACAGCAATTTGAATATTACCTTAATTTTAATATTGATTTAATTTTTGGAAAAAAAATTGAATAATGAAAGTACGTGTTTCATTTAAAAAATGTTCCTCTTTTTTCCTCTTTTCAAATTCGCCGCGATCCCCAAAAATTGATGTGAAAACAAACACGAGAGAAAAGCTTCTTTTCGATTTTGAATTCTAAAAGTATGACTTAAATTTGCCCAATTAATTTAGACAAACGATAATAGTTGGAGACTCTGCACAATCAATTTTTGTGGATCAACCAGAAAACACTGGCATAAAAGGGCGAAAATTTGCAAATTGTTTACATTTAACTTTGCTTACAAGAAAGAAAAAACACGTCCCTAATCAGGACAGAGATAAAACAGAGATTGTTTAATGGGATAGATTTGTTAATAGTGATTGATGCTGAATTTATTAGCAACATTTTGCGTAATTACCTGGAAATATTTGTCCGCCGGCAAGTTATTCTAATTAAATATAGCATTTTTATGTTGACGTTAACAAGACTGGAATATCAAACAGGTATTTGCAACGTCATATGCTAATATTTCTCATATATTGCGCGTTTTCCTATTTTCGTCTTTTTTTTAATAGTAAATGTGAGCAGTGAAGTAAATATTCGGGCGAGTGTTGAACTCTCGACTTTCGTTTTCGACACAATGTCCGTATCTAGAAAAAAATTGTATGGTTAGACGTAAATGCCCTCTTTCTTTCCGGTATGTTAATACAGAAGACGATTACATGACTGTGCTGTTTTGAAAGCAATTGCTGCAGCGTATGTCATGTTAATTTTTCGACAGCTATATATTTTGAGATCATTTTTAGGTAATTGCCACAAAAAGTGCTTCTGCGAAACGCCAGGTCCCGGAGTCGTTCTATTCGGATTCATTTCCGACACTTTTATTATTATATTTGTTGTGGAAATTACTATGAATTCCGATTATTCGAGGATGAAATGCCACTGTCTTTTTGTGTGG
The DNA here is from genome assembly GCA_039766575.1 of Serrognathus titanus. NCBI lineage: Eukaryota > Metazoa > Arthropoda > Insecta > Coleoptera > Lucanidae > Serrognathus > Serrognathus titanus. The sequence continues at coordinate 75,913,970 of CM077912.1, forward strand.
AATTTACGGCGATTTCATGGAATGTATGGCAAATTTGAAGTCGCAGCAGCTTATACGCTTCACGGAATTATAATTTTAGACTACTAAACATTTATTAAATAAAAATTCTCGTATTTATTTCTTATTCGCTTCAGTAAAAACTGATGTTTCATACATCACGAGCATGTCCGATGATGCAATTGCAATATTAATTTTTTGTAAGACAATGAAATTGAAAGCGTCGTACGAAACGAATGGCAACACTTTCCTTTTTTTTTATCAAAAAAAACTACCACCAAAGCAAAAATATAAATCGCACCAGTCGGAAAAGAATATGAAATTAACTTCGCCGTGCCTATCTTGTGAAAATGAAACTCATGTTTCGTTTCGCAGATTAACGTAATTACTTAAAAACACTTATTCCAACTAAATATAATTTATTTACTCTCGCATAATAAGCGAGCTTTAGTTCACTGAATAACTTAATCGCACTCTCTAAGATGCGCAGGGTTGATTTAATTTCACGGACATTAATAACATTACTCCTCGAGTTTCCTGATGTGTATGCTCGAAACAGGATAAACAAGATAAAATTAATATATAGTCTTTGTCAATGCAACATAAAAAATGATATGATTTTCCCTGACAGCATAATAAAGAAAGTTTTTTGAATAATGAACATCGTCAGTGTCTAAGTAGCAACATCACGGTGCAATTAATCTTAAGGCTTAATCGATTTTCTATAAGGCGTTAGATTTTAAAATAAAGTAAAATGAGTTTTAATGTTGATTACAACGCAAGGTAAGCATGAGTGAATCTATTTTTATGACTTTAAATATGTCAATATCTAACGGATATGACATAGGCCAGCTCCACGCGCATCAACAAGCTTGCAGACATGCTCGAAGATCCTGATTTTTAGGTCTAAAGCAAGACGTTTTGCTTAATATCTAGTTATAAATATTTAACGAGTTCAAATATGACATCGTATAATTGAACAGAAGTCCTTAGGGGATGGGCATGTTAATAACAAACACCTAAAGTTAAACGATGTATAGCGAGCTTTAGTAAAGTATTTATTTTTAATGACGGATTCTACCCACACGTTTAGTACTTACTTAAACTAAATTAATAGGAATTGAATAGCAACACTGCCATTAAAAGCTTGATTGATTGTCAATATCTCGATATACTCTTGTATATCACTTCTAATTCGGAATGGACGATATATTTAAATTGACAGCGTTGGTGAAGTTCTGAATATGCCTTTCATTCTCGATATGTAGGTAGTCAATTACTTGCAAGTAAAGGTTACAAAGTATGAACGCGAGACGTGTAAAAACTTATAATCAACACTGCGAGTGAGAGCATTTAAGTTTTTCAGCGCAAAAAGTGCGAGCTACTCTGTAGTTACACACACATCTCGTAATAGAAGAAAATACCCGGCCGTTTATATTAATATTTCAAAGTGCACTATTAAATTACATTGTAATTTTATACCTATTTTTATGGTGAGTGTTTTATTACCACGAGTTTTCACTAATGAAAATCTACGTACGTATATCGACGTTTATGGTGATATTTTATATCGTCGTCGTCAGAAAACGCGCGCCTATTGTAGCAAGGACGCAAATAAAATGCGAGTGAATCAACCTTCTTGTAATCTTAACTTGATCTAATGCAAACTCACCTGCCGTAATAGAGGGGACAAGGCCGGACGAGGGATGCTGAAGGCCGCAGGTGGAATGAACTCTGTTTATGAATATTTCCTCAGATTAACCATCAAGTGCGGTTTTTAATAAACATATTGCGTACAGATAATAAACTTGATTAAACTCTTGCATAATTCAGCGGTTTTCAAATTTCATCTAAATTTTCTCCTGTGGTTTATTTTTGTTTCTACCTCAGCCCAGCATGTGGTTGATTATATACGCTACCAATACAAGACGCTCACTCACCAACCAACTAATAACATAGATATTATTTAGACCACATAGATAAAAACAAGACGCGAAGAGTTTTTTTTGCACACAATCAAAATAAATCAGTTTGCTTCTTTAATAACCAGAAACAAGGCAAAAACTTAAACTGGCGCCCAAAAAGCAGAGAAAATCAATAGAACCAGGGCAGTAGTTTGACCAAGGAAATACAGACGGGCAAAAACAAATTAGGCCGATAACCTTCAACCAGAAAAGGCATATAACTGTAGAACTGGAAAAATACCAATATTTTGCATTAAATTAGAATCTGTTATACTTTGCTCAAGCGGTTTTGCGATACAGATGCATACTTAAACGGAATCAAAAACGCGTGTACCGTAATGAGGAATGAAAAAGAGTCAGAATAATATTAGACCGAAGGAGCACAAATTGATTTTCCAAATGGACGAAGAAAACCGAAGACCTGCCAATGGTTTATTTGCTGCCTTCTTAGACCTAATGAACATAGAAACAACGGGACTCGAGAATAAGAAATCAAAATATGTAAAAAAAAGTATCCTCAGAAACTAGCCAGTTATTCATATATAATGGATATTACCTGTCAACGCATGAACATAAATAAAATAAATGAAATATATAGCAAACTATTCAGAAAATTATTAAATGACACAAAAAAATTATGATCACGTACTATATATTAAGGACGCTGCGTATTATGAAACGTATATGACTGCACTTTGCTAATTTGAAAGCAAAACAGGTAAAAGGAACACCAAACAAAGCAAAGGTAAATGAATAAGAAAAACATTCAAACTGAGAAATAAGATTTCCTTATTTTGCAAACCGTTCTAATTTCAATTCATAGTAAACTTAGTAAAACAAGAGTATGCAAATATACGAAAGAGACTTTCAATCAAATTAAAGTCGTTTTATAAGAAACAAGGTGTCGTTCTTATGTAACAACAAACAACTATAAACCATTAGCAGCAGAAACGTACGAATAATTTTAGCAAAAAGAAAACTTTCTTATTACCGTATTTTTTTATATAGATTCGTATAGATTGATTCTTTCAACGTCATTCTTTAAATGTAAATTTTTAGATCATATAACTCTAGTTGCTTTTGATGTTACAAAACCGAAATAGCATTTCACCGGGCAACCTGCCTCTGGTAAGAAAATAAAGATGCTCAAACTGCAAAACACAATGTTTTCTAAGACTAAACAATATGGAAAGCGTGAGCGAGTGGGTGTGTATCGTCTTCGGTTGTCAGTATGCCGTTGACAACTCCAGAGTTTACACGACTCGAATTGCGCAGTGTTTATCTTTACTAAATAATGGTATTTGTGTTCTGTCTTACTAGAAGTAACTATTTGTCCGTGTAATCAGTACTTGCCGTCTACGAAACAATCGTGCGCATTTTAAGAACAATAAATACATTTTAGACACTCTGACCGAGCTTTATTCCGCCGTCCCTAAACGTAAATTGCACTCGTGCATAATTGAATGGTAGAACTAATGATTATGAAATATACCTTAGGAATCACTTTGTATTCCTCCACGGTCTTTCAATCTCATTTGCAAGCATTAAATGATATAATAATTTACAACTGCACGCCCACATAATGTCATGCAGAGGAATAAGCTAATAAATTAAAAATTATAATAAACGTCTTCTGGAAGATATATTTTGTCAAGAAATCTCTTCCGGATTTGTTTCTAGGCGCGCACCAATAGTACTCGGATGTCTTGAGATCATCAATAACAAATTGAACGTCGGCAAACTGGGAGACGCGTAGAATAAATAAATTTCAATAGGAATTCTAAAACAAACAGAAAGTCACACCACGTTTGCACTGAATAAGGTCACTGGTACTGGATTTGCATTAGCGCATTAGTTAAGTCGCTCGCAAGAAAGAAGTTATGGCGAGGCAGGCGAAAAATTGCCGGCAGCAAATGTGTAACATTAGAAACTGGATCGGTATCATTCGTTAGAGGAGATAAATCGCATCAAGTAAAACAAGCAAAGAAATAGCAAGCCCACTTAAGTGTACCTAAATCGCAGTCGTTAATTACGCCAGGATCGAAACGGCTAATGAAATCTCGCTCACGGTGCGGATGCCGGCACGAGGAGATGAAGAAATAGCAGATGACGGTGAAATCTATTAATCATTTTTGAAGCTATAATAAGTGTCTTTCTGATGCATCAGTGACAATTCAAATTAATCGTGTGCTATACACGATTAGGTTATATTATAATTAGAAGGTGATCCATCAACATAGGCAAATTATATTTCCACTGAATTAACGATTTAGCGACACTTATAAATTGTATTATTTGTTATCATTGCTTTTGAGTTAATATAAGAGTTTTGTTTTTTCAGACTTATAAGTTCTTGGCTTCCTTTATCTTCTCCTTTGTGGTCTTCTTTAATCCATATCAAATTAGCTTCCTTGTTTTGATTGTATTTAAAATGTTTCTAACTAGGAGAAGGTGACTGAGATACTCACACCTAATTTGGCTCTTCTTCATATTGCAGTGTTAATTACCTTTTTGAAAATATTAATTAAACAAATATAGTACGTGAGAAGAGGTAAAAACAAATACAACATTGCCACGGTCCAACAGACGTTCAACAACAGATTTCGAAACAACTTGATGAGGCAGACGCAAGAGTGACGAGACGTTTCAACATAACGCATGCACCTAAAACAAAACAGATTATATCACAAATACAAAACGAAAAGGGACACGTACAAATGTGAATACGGCAGTTATAGCAAACATAATTGCAGCTCAACAAATCAAATAAGCATCGCAGAGGGGAGTTCCAAGGTGGTCGATCAATTAGAGTGGGCGATGAAGCACTGGAATGTTGTAGAAACAATGCACCAGAGGTTTGGCTCATTCCGGGGGCCACTAACAGCATTACACGATCCAGTAGACGGGAGGAAACCGCTCAAAAACAAGAGAAAGCTAATATATTTAGAAGACGGCCGAAGAATAAGTCGCCAATGGGACCAAGTGCCGGACTTTTTGATTGATTATCAAAAATTATGTGACAAACACTTATATGGAAGTGTTAAAAAGGACAAAATCTAGATAGTAAGAGAAACATTATCCAGTAGACAGGAATAAGTCGCCAAAAAACCAAGAAAAGACTAATATATTTGGAAGACGGCCGAGGAATACGTCGTAGATGGGAATAAGTGCCAAACTTCTTGACCGATTACCAAAGTTTATGTGATGAACACTTATATGGCAAGGCTAAAAAAAGACAAAGTGTAGAGAATAAGAAATTAGGATACTATTATTATAGGTTAAGTTTGTTTTGTTGAGAAATACTTTTAGATAAGTTGTGTATTATAGGTTAGATAATTAGGAAATGATGTGTTTAGATACTTACCTATTGTTTAGATGTTGTTCCATTTTTAGTTCAATTTTAGTTAAATTTCAATGAAATGTACTCATATTTAAAGTGAAACGCTAATTGTCAAACGTGACATTTTTGTTACCAACTCAAATCTAGTGTAACTAGCTCAGAGCGCGGATGTTCCGGTAACCAAGACAACGGGAAAATAAACAACGAAAGACGCTAAAAATAGCGAGCGCACCTTCTTCGACCTCCGTAGGTAAAACTCAAAAAGCAAAGAATAAGAAATTTTTATTAAAAACGAGGTATTTTAATGAAGAATTAAACATTCTACTGGATCCTGAAAACCTATATCCTTTTTCCTCAAACGACATAGACTACGCTTCAAGGTAGGGGCAAACATGACAAGCAAACAAAATTTTTATTTAAACACCGGACAACGGTAGACGTTTAGGTAGTGTCGAAGGGCGCCTCTCTCTTGTGAAGGAGTTGAGGCACAGACGTGATCGGCGATAGAGAGCGTCCATTTTTAACAAAATTTACATCTGATAGGACAAGAGGCCCACCGAACCTTGTGAAGGGCGAGGTGACATGACCGACTTGTGCTAACCAGTATACATTTTTGGGACAGACAATAACCTTTTCGATAATTTTTTTTATTTCTTTTTCTGACACATACGGACGCATATACATTTAACACTGACACTCCCTTCCCCTCCCCCTCACATTTCTGTGTTTTGTCATTGTATGTACCCACCATGGGGCTATAATACGAGAAGTGGGTAATTCTGAGCGACCCAAAGAGAAACCCTGAGAGAAAGAGAGTAGACACCTACCCACATATAAAGCTTAAACATTATTACAACAATTGACACCCCAACGAGTGGCACTTATTCGATCATCATTATAAAAATTGGTGCTCTTACTCATCATTGCAATATGTATGATACCCACTTCTTCCAAGGGTTTAAGTTTATCAGCTTTACTTAAAATGCGGATTTATGGACCTAAGCAATTCAGGATTTGTCCTGAGATTATGAATTTGGTTGGAGATTTGGGTGGTTTGAATACGTAGTGGTTTTATCGCCTTCTTCAAAGCTACAATTTATAAGTACATGTTCCACATGTTGTTTCAGTTCGTGAAACGTAAAGAGACAGACATTTTCTAAATAATAAGACAGAATCCATTTAGAATCATTCTTTATTCATCAAGGTAAAAGGAGAAACGTAATATTTTTCTATCGGATTAAACTTTGTAATGTGCAAATTAAAAAAGCACGTCGCGGTTTGAGAATATTAAAAGAAAACAATTCGAACTTTGCTCGGCTCTCTCTATATTCATTCGCATTCAATTTACAATAACTTTTTTATGTGGTTATTACGGCGCTGGAAAATGTCCTCCATTTCCGCACGCGGTTTTAGTTTTCTTGTTAGAGCGTTCAGTATGTGCAAAATTACACCGAAAAGCCTTTACCCGGTAACATTATACACATTGCCGGGGTCTGTTATTCTATTTCGCCCAAGTAAAATTTAATTTTAGTTCACTTTACAGTAGTTTTAGTTTATATTCCGAGGGAAGTGTATTCCGGCTTGAACTTGAAATTGAAATTGAAATGCGAAATTTTCTTTACTTTAAGAAGGTATTATGGCAGAGTGAAAAATACAATTCAATTGCAAGTTCTCGCCAAATTAAAATTCACAAGCAAGTCTTTTCGAGTAGAAGAAACTTTTTAAATTCCCCTCCGGTATAAAATGACTAATTCCATTCAATTAAGTACATCTGCATATAAAATGAAGCAATACATCACATCACATTTAAATATTTTCAGTTCGCATTATTCAGGCTATCAGCAAAACCTGTTTTCTGCACAGCCACTGTGCTAACGTTTCAATGACAATTAAGGTAGGCAGGCAGTAATTCTCATTAAATACAGTACCTACATAAATGAGGCACATTTGTTTAGTCTTAATAACACACATGTATACAATATTTCATTTCGAAGTGGAGCACTGACGACAAACATAATTGCGAATGATTTGCCTATGAATCTACTGCTCGATAAGAATTATTAAGTTAGCTGGCGAATGACATATGTTAGTTAATAACTACATTGAATAAGAACTTGATATATTAGTGAAAGTGCAACGCGTAGCAAGGATGTGATGTCAGAATTACAAACATCATGTAATAAATTAAGCTCTTTATTAATTGTGCGTAACAAAATTGCCAACCAAACATTAATGTTGAGTAAGTATCCAGAGTGGCCGTGAACTTATCTTGTTCGTTAGTACATGGGAACACTCATCTCGAAATTTATAACCCAGTAACTACTAAAACACATAAAAACAAATAAGCAATAAAATGTTTTCTCTTCATTTGGTTCATTAAATAATTTTATGGGACTTCTTGGTTTTTAATAAATAATCTAGCAAAGAGAGATTTATGTGTTTCATAAATTCATTGCAGCAACCATAAAATACACTTCTTCCTTCCTAAGTTCAAAAAAAAAAAAGAATTGTAGCATTAAAGAATGTATTCTGTTGCTGTGCGACTAACTCATTATAATAATCATTTAAACGAAGAATCTATTTAAATCACTCTTTTCTATGATAATGTTTCTGCTTTAGGCAAATGATTTAATATTACATTAATTTACTCCTAAGCTGAACGGGAAAGTATGTAATTATTCGTATCCCAAGGGAGATCTAAATGAAGTACAGCATTATCTAATACACAGCTGATTTTCATACACTGGCTATAATTAATAAGCAAATGAAATAGCACATTGTGGCGGGGTATTTTTGCGAAGTGTGCAGGTTTATTATTGCGTTCCCCACAGTATATTATATTTACATGAGGCTTCTATTTCAGGAAATCAGAAACGCACAGAACCTTATGGCTAAAAGAGTATTACGCCGTTGAATTTAATATGCAAATGTAAACTGTCAATATGAAAATTGATAACGGAATTGATTCTTTCCACCTCGGTGAACTAATAGAATATAAATTTAAATTAATTTTGATTGATAAATTATGTGAAATATATTTCATGCCAGTTTCAATAACAGATGGTAATTATTTCATTAATTTCATACTTTTATGTTTAAATAGACACGTCAGGTGTATAAATTTACATATTCGTTAGTATTTACAATTATTTTATTAATTTTGACAATTACTTAATACCGGGTGATTTTTTGCCATGCAATTTGGACGGCAGTCATAGCTTAACACAAAAAAGTCATTGAGGTAGGTTATTTTAGAGTAAAGCTAAGATTTCTGCTCTAATTTTATATAATCTCGGAAAGAAATACAAGCCTGAAGGTGTGTGTTCTAGTGATTTATTTTTTGTCTCTTACGTAATTGCAGTGCGGTATATATACATAGATGCACGTGGGATAGCGAAATTATCTTTCGATTAAGTAAAGCAAAGCTGATCGTAATTAGACGATATAGCAGGTAGTATCTTTAAATACGAGCAGATCCTATCAGTTTTTCAGTAATAAGTGTATTAAGATGATTTGAAGTACGCATAACTAGTTTTATAAAGTCATGCTTTAATCAGATACACACGTCGATAAATAAAGTTACAATATCAGCTGCAAAACAAGCCTTGCATTAATCAAAGGAGACGTCCGGGAATTTTCATTTGAATGATACTAATTAATTACATTTTATGTAAAACGCAAAACAATAAATTCCGCCGCAATAAAAATAGTATAAATTTTAATGAGGTAACGTTACTGTTGAAATTTATTTATACAATGCGTAAGCACTTGCGTTAATTCGTTTTAAACTTCCGGAGAAGTTCATTGTGAGATATAAGAAAAATTTAAATGAAATTAAAAATACTAGGGCAACACGTACATACATACATAGAAATTGTCGGTCAATATTAAAAAGAATTAATAATAAATTATTGTAAAATTTACTGCACAGCGGGGTCTTCTTAAGTGAATACAATTTAATCGTTTATGAAGAAATATGTAAAACCAGAAACATCTGGTAAGCACATGGAGAGAGTTTTATCGATCCATAAGTAAATATTAATAAACGTAACGATACATTCCGGTTTATGCAAGCAAATGTTAAAGTAGAAAATCGTTAATTTTAATCGCATACAGAATAGTAAAAAAAGCTTTATAGCAAAGGTTCTTTGTTCCTCCAAATAATTGTCTTTAGATTTAAAATAACAGGGCATTTCCTCTATGCATTTCGTAGTAATCATAGTGTGCTGCTTTACTTTAGTTCATGCCCACTGGTTTGTGGTATATACATAAATATACAGATCGGATGCAGATTTATATGACACAGTGGTTTGCATAACGGTCGAGACAAAGAAGGAAGATTATTGAAGCGAACAAGTGCACCCCCTCGATTTTCCTTTATGTTGCCTCAAACTTACGCGCCCTTACGGACAACTAAATAACTAATAAATGCGATCCAAACAAACACAAACTAAACTTATTGACAAAATGATTAAATGGGCCGAAAAATTTATTGCCTGAACGCAGTGAAAACTAAACGCGAAGGTTCACTTCTGAGAAATTTCAAAAAAAGGTCGACAATGTCACTGTCAATACCATGCAATACCCAAACGTCTAGCTTCTTGTCTACCGAGCTACCTGCTACCGTTACGTTTTTACAGCTGGCGCTAAGGACAATCCTCTATGACAAATACTACCGTTCGACCCTTTTCGGAATCCTCCCCCCCGATTAAAACCTTTTAATGCCTATTGTTCGTGATCGTCTAATTAAACTTGACCCTGCATTGTCGTAACTGGATTCTAATTTTGGTGAGACGGTGAATTAAATTGAGAGATCAAAGGAAAACTCCTACCAGCCACTGAGGGATCTAGTAAAATGAGGGAAAAAACCTCGTTTGAAAACAATATGAAAATCACAATAAAGATATGCTTATCAAGAAGTATAATAAAATTCGCTTAACGTATTTCACGTCGAATATCATAGCGATCTAAGTTCAATTCACACAGCTAGTGGCTTGGTGCACACGCAATTACTGGCTGTGGCAACTTTGTGACTTAAATTAGATCAACAATTAATTTTTATTTACTCGTGTTTGCCACCTTAGATAGTACTCGAAGACGCTATGTGTGGCAATGTCTCTACAGTATAATTTATTAATGGGAATTATTAATTAATGAATCAGATGTTCAGAGAAGTATGTGATACAAAATAACAGCAACTGCCGCTAGTTTTTCAGGGACTCTTTTCAGAGGTATTGGATTACCCTACCTCTATAATTAACTAATTAACTAAGCCACGGGGTAGGATCTTTGTCTACTATATCCTCGTGGCTTAGAGGGTGGTACAATGTACGCCTTTTTTCAGATCCTCTACGTCGTTTTTCGTCGACTAAACCTATTATCGAACTAATTTGTTTGCGCAAAGAAGCCAATTGACTGTTTTATTGGCGCTCCGCTTTTGCGGTTATGGCACTTTCAGTCTCTCGACAAATTGCTTTCAATTAACCTACAAACCTTTCGGCAAAGACAACACTCACAGGGTATGAGAGAAGTTCTGTGAAGAAGATGTCTATTTATAGGTAATTCATATTGTTTGGCCTCGTAATTTTACGGAATTCGTAACGAGTATTAAATCTGCCTTGATTTCTGAGTTAGACTGTGCTGGTCGCACTATGTTCGTCGGCAGATATAACTTTGCCTGGCCTGTGGCTTGAGCTGCAGATTTCCCTAAGCAAATCGAAATAACACCGATAACGTGTTTCCGAATTGCCAGAGAATATAGCAAAAAGGTAGAACTAAATTACAAAAAAAAAATACACTGTATTTGAAATCGACCAATAGATTTAAGGGATGGTTAATTTACTCTGGTCGATTAAATCACAAAACCGCAAACTACTGAATTTATTGAGTTTTAACTTTGATTCAAAGCAAACGCCAGTACCAAAAATAAATTAAAAACTGCCTAAGCAATGCAAAGATTGAACTTTACAGATTTTTCGAGTCACAGATTGAAGAGCCAATTAAAATAATTCTTAAACAAATTTATATCAACAAGTGTGTGAAAAGAAATATAAATTCATGCAATTTTAACTATCCGCGTTCCGCAAAGCGCACCTCACACACACTCACGCACTTGTTTTTATATAATCCACTCGCGACGTAGATCTCGGCGCGATTCGACGTTTTTTTTTTGTTTGTTTTAATTGCCCTTTCCTTAACACTGTATTTTGGCCGTCCCGAAATAATATGATTTAGCTATAATCATGAAAAATAGAACAAATGCAAAGCACTCACAGGAAAACTTCTCGACTTAAATTAAAATTCAAGTGATCGTTCGAACGATTAGAATCTTTCTGCTCTCCGTTTTTGATTTTCTCTTCGCGAGTAACAAATTAAACTACTCCTCATGCCCCCGAATTTTAAAAACACCCTTGACCAATAACCGCTATTTTAGTTCAGAAAAAATCACGCCCCTCTCTCGTTCACGGTACATAACTAATAAATTTTCGAACCCCACTTGACTACGGTGTCCTGCACAAGTTCCAACTTCTTCAAAATAACTCGACGTTGCAAGTATTCATTGATATATTTATTATTTCCCATCCTTTCATTTAACAATTCCAAAACAAAAGCCAAGTTTCTTTCTACTGGCGACAAATTCGTGACAAATTCTTTCAAAGATTCTAAAGCATACAACGGCCTGACGTATGGTGTCAGCAACAATGCTACAAGTTCAGGTTTCCAACTGGATGTTTTAAAAGACCGTAATTTGGAAAACGGGTCGTTGCTGGTGGCGTTCTCCGCCTCGTAAGACTATTTTTCTTTGGTATCTACAATTTAAACAAACAAAAAACCCAATTTGTTTTTAAATAATAAATCCGCGACTATTTCAAGTCTTAGTTTCATTTTGGAAAACTAAGACTATATATAAGACTATATTGAAAATATATGCGCATATTTTGTGACCAAAATGTGTAGGAAGACAGACGATTAACGATTAAGCATTAACATTGCTAGCCACTTTGTGTTGACCCCGCCTTTTTCCAAGTTCCAATGAAACAATTGGTATATCTCTCGCTGCATGAACCACAATGGTTTCAGCTACTCTTTCTTCATAAGCATAATAAAACACGAGTAATATTATGAGAATATTCTGCCTATTCTGTTGTACGTTTATCTTAAGATACAGAGGAACAGTTTTTTATGCTACTATAAGGAGAAGCAAGCTAAGATTTATCGGTCGCAATTTATTAAGAAAAGTGCTTTTACATAGACGTAAATTTAAAGCATAATGCAAAATTCCTGATATACAAATAATAAGCACTCTGTATGTATGACAGGGCCAAATTGTCAGTAATAAAAGCTAATTTGTAATTCTCTTACAACTTCATAATCTTTCCGGTAACAAAACTGCTATCATAAGAATATCAAATGTGAGGGCAAGCGCGTGTGCTACGCACGCATTACGTGCCTGACGTGATGCCGGATTGCAACATAAAGGATTACGATCTGTTGTGACACTTTTTATTCATGTCAATGTGAATGTTGCCGCCACACAATAACACGGGACTGCTCCAGATTAATGAATGAATGCAACTTAACAATTGAGTCGGTTCCAAATCTAATCTATGCCGTTCTACTTCAAATACATAATTTTCTAGAAGCATTGAATCTTTATTGACGTCAAATCACCCGAATTAATGCTTTCTGGGGAAAATAAAAATACTAAGACCGGCCAAAGTGGAACAATGATGTACAGAATAATAAAATAAAACCAATCAAATTTTTTTGCATTTTTATTTATTGTCAAGGAGTTTTGAAATTTGAAAAAACCACTAAACAAAGTGTCTCGCTTACGCAATTGGAATTACCTGAAGTAATTGGATTATTTTAGGTGTGGTTATTACCTAGATTGAGTAATCACTACTAACAAATGCTCTTCTAATTATAACATCGCCTGTAGATGAATATACTCTAGTTCGCACGCCATCATAAAACCGAAAACAATATACTTTAAATATGCATGCACTTTATGAACCCACATGCAGCAGTAATAACTAATCATTTGAAACACGCTATAAAACCACTATCCTGATAACAAACTTATATTTGCATACAATATAATTTCACATCACTATGTTGATGCATCAGTTAATTATTATAATTGGTGGTCCTCACCTTTATAACAAACTTCCACATATTGGCTCTCTTTTCGATGAATTAGAATAATCGGGTAAAGAAAGGTGTCCGTAGTTTTTCAGTCGACCGTAAAATTACTTCAGCAAGTTCCAACTAATGGACTTACTTTTCGTTTCGGGTGGCCACTTTACACGGATACCTCCACCGAAAGATGCTCGTCGGCACCAGAAAAGGATTTACTGTACTTAATTGGCCAAAAAATGAACAAAGACGTCACACGTCGAATTAATGCAAGAATAAAACCCAGTTTCATTTATGAACCGACCCACTTACCACATTCAGCGAACGAGCGCGTTTTGTTAACTACTCACAAAATTCTCGCCATTATAATTGGAGAGCGTCCCGTTAGATCACGTTTGGTTTAGAAAAAAGAATTTGCCGGAATAATCCAAACTTTTCGCACGTAATTTGTAACAACGCCAAAGGAGAGTCGAAGATAAGAACTCGACGAGCATGGTAATTGGAGAAAACGATCAAAAAAGAATACGTTCTTTCTTGTGTTCGACGAATGGTGATTATATTTTAAGTGGTCACTATAGAATTAATACTGAAACGTAATAAAACTGTAAATTTTAAGAAAACAAAGTAAATATGTATTTCAATCTATATATACTTATATAATTAAATATATTTACGTGGTAAATACTTAGGTGTAACTTATATATTGTGATGCTTCGATGAGATTACACGATCAATTTAGCTCATTAAGCAGCTAACAGAAAATCTTGATTCTCGAATAACATAACACAATTATAACGCAATAAACACAATCATCAAGTGAAGCAAATAATTTCTTCTTTTTCCTACGACTAATTGCTTCTATGTTAAACAAGGAACACATTGTAATTACAGACACTTTAATGTTGTATTTTATTAACGAGGTGGTATTAATGTAAAAACGTTTTCTGCCTCCTATGTAAGTATTCGACGAAACGTAAGTCGTTTTATTAATCTGCGCAAATATAAACAAAACAGAGCTTTGTAGAGCGGGTGATTTGCAGTAAATTTGTTTTTGCGTTAAAATCACAGTCCGAGAGAAGCAGCACACCTGCATTGAGTTCACTACAACGATTACAATTTTAATATTAATAAGTTATTCTCACGCATAATATATAAAATATTATAAAGTATAATAAGTATATATAAGTATAAAATATTAATAAAATTTAATCGAAACATTATTGCAACAATTAAAAAAATAAAGTTAATAAATAAAATAATTTATGCAACTTAGTTCAAAACGTTTAATCTAACTCTAGCGGTAAAGCAGATAAAATTACAAGCAAAAAAGGAGTTCCACGTTGCCAGACCTACTGTCAGAAATTAATTAAATTTAGTTCAGCCACGCACGCCGATTTTTAAAGACAATATAAATTAGTTTTGCTCTGAGTTAAATATAATAATTAATATTCAAGTCCCGCATAAATACCACCCACCTATTTCAAAATTATATATAACAGAGAGTAATTAAGCAGAGTAAAAGTTGGTAATGTATGCATACCGTAGGATTTTTCAATTAATTAATTGCGTGCGACTTTAGTCAAAAAATTTGTTATACAAACAACGAAAATAAGTAAGGATAATATCAAAATTACTTCAAAATTAAAAATGTGACTTATTGCCAAGGGGTGATATGAACTAAAAAAATTGTAAAAGAGACTGAAATAAGTAAAAAAATAGTTTGAGTCACTACAGGTATAATAGGTTTGAGAAATCAAGTGTTGCCCAACATATTTACAATACTGGACACAGTGCTACTAAGGATAATTAAAAACTCATTAAGGCGGTATCGAATAACAGGGAATTATATGCTCAAGAAAGTATTTTTATTCGAAAAAATAAAAACAATATAATGAATTCAATTAATGGACTAATAGTTAGTCCCGTATTATTTGATTTACTCTAATTTGTAGGTTGTTTTTTGACAGTCCACATTTAGATACATACGAATTTGTTTTTTATGTATGAATCGTCTCAAGTATTTAGATTTCTCGGATGTTTCTCTATCTCTATGGCTTCCCGTATGATTTTTTTCGAAATCTACGTTACGTTCTGTGCGAGTGAAGACGTTCTTTCGTTTTTCTCGACGGCATTCCGGTGTTCTTCTCTTCACACACTTACTTTTCTGTCCTATGTAAACTCCATCACAACATTAGCAAGGGATTTTATATACTCCTCGACTTTCCAGTTGAATTTTCGTTTTTGGATGAGGAAGAATATTGGAGATTTTCTTATCGGTGTTGAATATTGTTTCGATTTTAGGCTCCCCGAGGACTATGCTTATTTTTTATCCGTTGTGCCTTTTATGTACGGTAAGCACGTTCTTTCTAGTGGCTCTTCTTGTTGTTCTCCTCGTGCTCTTTGTGCTTTGTTGATCTGTTTTTCAGAGAATCCGTTCTGGAGCGGTGCTGTTTCTAATTTCTTCATTTCTTGCTGTTTGTTTTAGCATCCGTCAGTCTTTGTGACCTCGTCACAAGTGTTTTCACGTTTGATTGTAGTTGTGCTAGATGGAGATGCGACTGGGCGTTATATGTAGACTTGTGATACACTGAATATCCGAGGCTTCCGTTTTGTTCCTTCGTTATCAGCAAGTCGAGGGGTGGAAGATTGTTGTCTTTTTCAATTTCTTCGTGAATTTGATCTTCGAGTGTATTCTACTCAGATATTCATGGAATTTTCGTAGTTTTTCTTCGCCATGTGTCCATATCATGAACGTATCGTTGACATATCTGAGCCGTTAGTGTGGTTTATGGTTTGCTGCTTCTGTAACTCTTATTTCCAAGTCTTCAATGAACAGGTTGGCTATTATTGGTGACAATGGTGAACCCATAGGTGTTCCTTCCATTTGTTTGTAACGTTTTTTCTAATATGAGCTGTTGCTCCATCTGGCTGAAAGTAACCATTTCCGAATTCAACGCTATGCACCTGCTCTAGAAAATGGACTCAACAGTTGTTCCTCATAATGTTGATTCTATCGTGGAAAAATATTGGCCCTATGATTCTACGGAGGATTACAGCTAACCATTTTCCCATCAGGAAACAGGATGTCAAGGAGCCTGAAGAAAATTCTGGGGTAGATTTTCCCTTCATCACGTTTCCCGTTCTGTCACTCGACAATTTGGTGCGCATGAAGGTGCAAGGCGGTTTCTTCACCAATTTTGTTCGGAAACCTAAGTCGAAACTGTGCTTTGCATTCAAGAATGGAATATTGCCATTCCTCATTTACTACACGTCCAGATCGGAAATAAGCTTCAATAATGGAAGTGTTATATTTTTTAAGCGCTTCAATAAATGCCTATTGACTGATTTATGATATTTCTTAACTGAACTAGCAAATTCAAGAAATTTAGAGCGACACAGGAAAATATACACGTGAAGAAATTCCAAATGTACCAAGATGAGAATCATTTTGTTCCACATCGCATTTTTTTAATTTTTTTACATAATATTTTATGCTAAGTTAATGATCCAGAAAGACATATTAAGTCTACCAAACAGATTCCGCGAACAATTTGGCACAAACAGGAATACTACAACACATGTCACGCAAAAACAAAGTTTCCTGCAAAAATTAATAATTAAAAGTTACGCTTACCGAGAACCGCAAGTGCGCAAAATGTTAATGAGATATAATTATATAAAAATGTCTGGCGACAAAATTCTACCATGTTCTCCACGCGATACAGGAGCATTATTTTATTTTAATTCAACTTAATTACAGCACAGGTGTCTGAAACCAGAACTTATTGTAACATTCAGTTTAAAAAAGCAACGAAAAGGAAACTCTGTTTTATAACTGATTTGAAATTAGGAAGTCGCGAGGGGGGGGGAGGGTAATTCCAGCACAAAAAAAATATTATTATCATTAGTAGCAAAGTGGTAATAAAAACAGCGTGAAATAAATATTAGAGTACATGTGTGCAATTCGTGCGAAACGTGCAATGATATTTACGTGAGTAAACTCCGCAGACAATAATCCAGGTCATTAGCGGTGTATATCTGGTTAAATTTAAGTAATAATTCACTATAAAACTGGATGCTAATGGATTCTCCTTGCAAAAAAATAGAATTTAATGACACCGTATTTTATTCGACTATTGAACAAACGGCGGGTAAAGTTCCTTATCATTAAACGCTATTTAACACACCAAATAACTAGCAAAAGTGGGTTCCCGGATAAAATTTATGTCATTTAAATGATCATTTGAAATTCCACGAATTCGGTTTATTGCAAAATAATTAACAACTTTAATTTAATTGATTAATCTCAAGCATAAATGCAGGAAGGAAACAAAATTCATTTACTTTTTACACAGGAGAGTCGGTTTAGATTTTTTGATTAATTTTTAATTGTGTATTCCCCTTCTCCTTCTTCCTTTTGAGTACTGGTCAGAGTTGTGACGATTTAAATCAGTTGATTTAAATCAAATCGTGTAAAAATGACAGACAAACCGAATTTCCAGATAAATGTTTAAAACATTTACTTTTCTCTTCATTGTACACTTTATTTAGCAGTCGATTAGACACATCATATCTAGAAGGTGATATATATCCAGACCGTAAAAGCGCTTTACTTCCGATTGCTTAACACAAGTGAAGTTGCTATTTGTTGCATGAATACCCCTAGCAATTTGTTTATCTATTTCCTCTTTACTAGACTTCGTTGTACAAAAAGAAGATAAAGACCCAGAACTAGAATTACATGCCTTTCTTTTTTTAATTGATGAAATAGCTATGAGCAATGGGGCACTATCCAAACTGTCCTCTTCTAATGTGTTCGATTGTACATTTGCCACTATTCCTGCAGAGGCACTTTCATAAATATAAATAGACGGTAACGTTAATATTTTATGTTTTTTAAAAGCTTCTCTACACGAATCAGCGTTTGAGCTGAGTCAAAACCCGCACAGCATATTTTTGTATTATAAAGACTCTGCTCCAATTGCTGCTCAATCCCCAATGTATCACGCCAAATCTTAAGCGACTATGAAAGTTGGAAAAGTATAGAGTGCGTAGCGTCTATGGATTACAGTGTTCAGATATAAGTTTCAATGCAAAACAAACACCGCTTAATTTGGAGCAAAGCAAATTTAAGTGGTCGAACCAATTCAAGTGACAGTCTAAAGTTAAGCCCAGAAGTTTAGTCAGTAGAAAGTGATATATTACTTATTTTATGTAAATTTAAAGAATGAGGAGGAATGACAGCATTCGATCTATTATTGAATAAAATTAAAGAAGTATTGTCGGCCTTAATATATAGTTTATTCTTTCACATCCACATTTCAATCTTATCATAGATTCGTGAGGCTTCTTTCTCAGCATCAGAAAAGTTATCACCTGTCACTATTATATTGGTATCGTCCGCATAATAAACTAGAGTACAGTTGCAGTGACGTAGAAAGAATCCCAAGTCATTAATAAAAGTTACAAAGAGTGTAGGTCGCAGGATAGAACCCTGAGGTACCCGAAAGCAGATAACAAGTTTTGATTTACTATTATTTATTACCACTCTTTGTGTGCGAAGTGAGAGATAAGATGAAAAGAGATCTAATGTGCTTCCTCTAACACCATAGCGGTTTAATTCTTCAAGTAAAAGATTATGAAATCAAGTTTTCTTGCCAGATGAAAATTATGAAAATTAATTAAAATTGTGTAACTGGCAATATAGAAAGTGTTAGGAAAGAGTTTATACATGTATTTCGGCCTTATTGGGCTTCATCAGAACTCTGTAACTTAAAAAAATTTTGGTTTATTGAAAAATTTAGAAAAATTTAGAAAGGAGTAAGTTTTTCTAAATTTTTCAATAAACCAAAATTTTTTTAAGGTACAGAGTTCTGATGAAGCCCAATAAGGCCTAAATACATGTATAAACTCTTTCCTAACACTTTCTATATTGCCAGTTACACAATTTTAATTAATTTTCATAAAAGATTATGATTGACGCGGTCAAATGCCTTGGTTAAGTCTATGAAAAGGCCAAGAGCAGAGTTTTTGTGATCTAAATTGGTAATAATTTTATCAATAAATTTGAATAAAGCAGAATCAATATCTCTATTTTTCATAAAACCATGTTGAAATGGAAGAAGTGCCTCATTTGTTTTGAAGTAACCAATTAACCTGTTATTCATTATGTGCTCAAATAATTTTGAGAAGGAAGATAGGATACTAATAGGTCTATAATTAGCTAGTACATCTGTGTCCCCTTTTTTATATTAGGCTTAACCAATGCAGTTTTTAAGTGTTTTATTCTTATTGTCTGCATTCGAAATAACGTTGTATTTAAAATTAATTAATATATTTTTATACTGGTTGTTAATATTATTTCTAAGTTCTTTAAGGTCGAGGTTACTAATAACTACGTCATTTATCATCCTAACAGTTTTTTTTTTTAAATTGTTTACTTCGGTTGTGATCCATTTTGCTTGCTTGTTATTTCTCACTGATCTTCTCTTGAGGGGAAACGACAGATTAAAATAGTATAAAAACGTTGATAAGAAACAATCAAAAGCGAAATTTGGTCAATTGTTACTAAACATAAACATAAACATCTAGCCATTTCTGAAAAAAATGAAAACAAAATTCGTTTATATTATCAGTATTAAATTTTCTACGAATTTCTACAGTTGGAGGATCATTAATCAGAACCGAATCAAATAGAAGATATTGGGCATAATGATCAGAGATGTGTGACTTATTTCTCCCTGTGAGGTAATTATTTTAATATTAATCAGTATATTGTCAATGCATGTCTCAGAGAAGGCCGTTACTCTCGTCGGCGACTTTTTCAAATACTTAAATCCATAACAATTCAAAAAATCGAGTAATTGTACCATGTCACAGCCATTGGATAAGAAGTTAATGTTGAAATCTCCACCGATTATACACTTGTTATTAGATTGCGATATCACATCTAGTATCCTACCAAACGCAGATAAAAAATATGTAAAATTTCATAGAGGAGGACGGTACAAAGCTATTATAAGAATGTTTCCTTTTGGTACTTCGACACCACAACATTCAATTGTACCATCGATGGAATGTTTGGATATTTTATCTAGTGCTCGACAAGTGATGTCTATTTTGCTGTAGATAGCAACACCGCCGTGTAACATGTTGGAGCGACAATAAAAGGCATTTAGATTGTATCCGTGGAGAGCAATATTAATTATGCGCTCATTAGATTGCCAATGTTCACTGAGTAACAAAAAATGTGGACATTCATCTGCTTAGAAAAAACCTCTAATAGATTGACTTTGTTGGAAAGGCATACGACTTTTATATGCGTATTCCGGTTTCCTTCTTCAACCGAAAAAACTCTTGGACTATATTTCCTATTTGATTCAGAGAGTCATCTTCAGTCGGTGGTGGGACTGACGTAGAAGAACCTTTCTGCGAGGTGAGATGCTTCGGAGAAGTAGGATTCATATCTTAGTCGTTATTGTTATTTTCAATTATTCGTTATTGTTAGTGTCAATTATTGCATTTTCTATGTAAAAAAAATTTAAAAAATCAATAAAAATCAAAAAAAAACGTGATTTTTTTTTAATCATGATTTTTATCAACCCTGGTACTGGTTGTGATATTATAATCAACCTCCATTAAATTGATACTAGGTTCCTCAACCAATGGCTACACTAAGCTATCGACCCTCCCCCGTAAATCCCAGCCAAAATCAATAACCTCATTTAATAACTAGAAGCTTCTATGTCTTATTTGGATCCATTAATTTCCATGATAATCTGTTCTGATTTGTTTCCCACAGGTCTTCTTAATGTCCTTTATTATTTTGACTGGTACTAACACCAGTACAAACAAGGTAAATTCACCAGCAATTTAGAAGAAGAAAATAATAATTTTTCAAATGTAGGAGAAAACGTGACGATATTATCACGTATTGCCTTGCAATTCCCAAGGTATCAGGCAGATATCACAAGTGTTAGACGTTTATTTGAATACCATTCGACCTTTGCGTCGTTTAAGTGGAAGAAAATAGGACGTATTCTTTTCAGTGCTTAAATATGCTAGGTTAGTTTGCTTAAAGATTATACCGTTAAGCACCACATAGACATAATCGGTGCGCGATTGGATGTGTACAAGTTTTCCTTCATCCACATTACGCAATCGTGCATACATCTGAATAAGTGGATGGCATGGCGAGGTCCATAAAGGCATTTCACGATAAATAAAAGGCTGTGAGAACCGACGATTTACAAAATTAATCGGTCAGAATTTGTTTTGCAGTTATACACGCGTTGCTTCTAATTTAACAATGTGCTGATGGCATTCACAAAAACGGCGATGCCGTTAGGTAATTTTATACCGCGTGTATGTGCGTAATGAAGTAAAATGAAACACCATTATCTACACGTAATATAAATTATGAACGCGCGTCACGAAATTTATAAAAGAAAGCGTAGGAAATTTACGTCTGTAACTTTTAAATTTAAAAAAAAAAAAGATATTACCAATTAATTCGTAAGTATGTATATGGCTGTGCTGATATCACTTCAGCTTTCCTTCGTCAATTGGGCGACATTTTTAAATAAAATAAAGAAAGTATGATGATGTTATCTGCAAGTCAAACGGCCTAGATAAAAAAAGTTGAATCTTGTTAAGAATTTATCGACTTCTGTGCTCCTATATGCAAATAAAGTTCAATGCAAGTTTACTACTCCCAGATAAAGAGGCATGCAGCAGCGTGCGACATTTATGTGATGAACAGGGAGATAAGGATTTTACAGCGAACTACGAAAGCATTTAGCAGTATCTAAATCAAAGCAGATTATGAGAGCGGCATAGGCATACAAAGCAGCTTGCTAATACAAACAAAAACTGCTATTGTGTACTTGAACAATATGCTTTATTTACCCGGAACACGTTTTAAATAAAATCCGCCAGAGTTAAAGCTTATCTGTGCATGCACATGAAAAATAACGTGCGAAAGTCTCACGATCATAAAATTTCTTTAATTTCAAGATTAGAATCACTTCACTCATTTAAATTTTAATCAGGATTTTCTACAACAAATTTGTGATACACTCAATCTCTTATTGCCAATCTTTATCGTGTCAACAACCAAGAGATCAGTGATTCTCAAATGGTTTTTTTTTTAAATAAATCTAAAAGCACTGAAATACAAACTTCCTTATTTTTAATATTGCTTTAAAAATGTTAAAAAGCGGGTGTATAGGTGCTTCTTAACAGTAATGAGATATCGAAGTTGTATGTACTTTTTCGTAATGATTTAAATGTCAGTTATCATTTTAATATCCCAATCAAAGAGTTATTTAAATGATACGTCTAAGAATTTTAGTTTTCTATAAAGCTACCAAGTCGAGAATTTACGAGCTTCCGTCGCTCTGTAATTATCCACCACGATAAATAGGAAAAGGTACCCTACAGCATCGGGCAAGCTGAAAAAGCACAACAACGATGAAATATAAATTACGACGTGATGGGTACGTTACAACATGATCTCGCTTTCGTTATCGTCTATTACTAGTGCACTTTCATTTATTTTAATTGCTCCAAACTATAACTTCGTCTATACACTGGAAATGACTATCAGGCGAACTATACTACGTAATTGTTTGAGGCATAGACTTGGATTTGATTTATCTCAAGGTTAATCTTTGCGAATATCTTGATCTAAATAATTACACGTTAATTTTATAGTTTATTCTTATGAAAGTCATTCGATTTATTACGATGTTTACATAAAATGTCCTCAAAATAAAAGATGTTGAAGGAGAAGTCTTAAACACACTACTCAAAGTATCTTGGGAATAAACCACCTTGTATCATAATTCATAAATCAATAATGATAATAATATAATATAATGAAAGATAATAAATAAGTATAAAATTAATCGTCTGCAGGTATATTGGTTAAGTAACTGTTATCAGAAATAAGTTGTATTCAGATAGAATCCATATCAGTTTTGTTGCTTTAAAAGACAGTTCTGGGTTATGAGAAACGGTCATGCGTTCATAATACACAATCGGAAAATAACTTACGCTCGAAGAGATACTCTGCATTCCCAATAAACCGATGCATTAATAATATACAATTTAATCAAGAGAATTTTATTTTCGCCACAACAAGCAACGTTCATTCCGCCTTCTGAAATAGTTTCTCGCCGCCTTTCATTCTGATCGCAGACCGACGGTAGTAAAACGGAATCAATTAATTAACAAAGGTTTTCCTGGAAATCAGCGAAATTCGTTGCGGTCTGCTCTGTCTAATATAAAAGTAATCTGAGGAATGATAAGAGGATAATTTATCTTGCGGACGGACGCGGCAGGAGAGAAAAATCTGCAAGATATTAACTCGAACAGAAAGTTTCATTGACATAAAAATTTCAGTCCGAGGCGCTAGGAACTAAACTTCCACTAGACTAAAAGTACACACAAACTTTTCAAGTCCCATACACAAATGGCTGCCCGGACTAAACAATCGATAGCTCTTATACTCGAAAGAAAACAACCTGATAAACCAAACACCCCGTATTTTACCAACCACGAACTAAAATTAATAAACATTTAATAACATAAGCTTTTTTATTCCATCCCAATTACCTGGAATCTAATTTCTTGCTGACTTTATGATGTTCTTATAATTATCCACAGAAGTTTAATTAATTTCTCGGCAGGGAAACGATCTGCGCCAAGCTCGGGGAAAAAAATATTTCGTCCATAAGAAAACAATTAGATTTTGAAAAGCATGTAAATCAAGTTAATGCTTCCAGGAAGATTTACATTATGAGCAGAGTTTATGGAGCGTTAAAGTCATGAAATGTGTGCACAACCACAGCGTACCAACTCTGATGGATATATTCGCCGCAGTATTTTAGAAGCTAATGTAACCAAATTGGTTTCTGAAGTTATGCAATCATGGTGTTGGTTAGGTAAACGATGCAGATTAACGGAATTTTTCTATGTATATTTAAAAGGTAGGTAATTAACTCTTGGGTGAAGTCTACCATGAATCGTAGAAAACTTGAACATTATGAGGTACAAGTCAAGAATATTTAAAATGTATTTTTTAAACGATCTAAAATATTTGAGCAAAGTCTTTTTATCCATTGGGGAGATTAAAGACAATCATGCGGCACAATGATGCAAGTAAATTATAAAGTAATCCGAAGATAAACTCTGTCTACGATTCATTTGCATTCAGAGTAGGCCATGCTAGGGTGACTATTTGTTGGTACCACAAAAAAATATACTTCTCTTTGATTGTCGCTCGTTTTTAATTTTGTGGTAACGTTTTTGAAAACTGCCACTGCCAATGTTGCCAGTTCAATTGTGCTGTACAAAGTATTCCATGAAAACGAGAAATATCGTCTCGAACAAACATTTAATGATTAATTTTTTTTTTCATTGAGAAAGTTTGGGGTGAGGCATGTTGTTTGCATGTTCTTAGTCAACAATTATGCCACAAAGCGTAGAAGTGTTCCTTTATTAACAAATGTGACTCCAGATATGATAACAAACAATAATGACAAAATGTTTGTTTGTGTTTTCATAAAATCTTGTGCACAGTGATGTGGCTAAATGGATCTTGCTACTTGTGCAGTGGGTGGAGAGGTGTATCGGCTTGTGCAACCCGTGAGGATGGCTTGTTTAGCCAGGAGTTTTTTCAAACTTGTTCAGACCGAAGAACTGTCGTTCTGAGGCCCTGGATGGTCTTATTACAGGGCTCGCGACCATTTTCGTCTCGCTGTCGCAGAAGGGGTGAATACTCGAGGCCGGGATGAATTTCTCAAGGGGATTCGAGTTTAGTGCCTGGCAAGTGTAGAGGTGCTCTGCAGGTGGCGCAAAAGCATTATATGAAGGGGTATTTAAATAACAGGATCTGCTTGCTGTTGCCGATGTCTCAGAACCTTTTCCAAAGCCATATTTATGTAAAATATCTTATCATTTTTCCCGAGAAGACCATAAGCTAGATGACATTTAAAATTCTGTCTACTTTCACTACCTCCTCCAATACGCACATTAGATTCTTCTGCTAACACTGGAATTCTGCAAATTTGTTTATATTTGTGCATATTCATGGCTATTAGTTTTGACTGCTAAAAGGATCGTCGCAGTCTATTTATAAGTTTTACAGATATACATGTGTTTTCTACACTATAAAATTTTGATGCCAAATTAAATGTTCCCTATTCCCCTTCCATTAATTCCATAGAAGAATCTGATTCATCATCAATTTCTGATTCTGAATCAGATTCTTTTAATGTAATAATGAAAGGCGGAATATTTTCAAATGAAAAATTTCCTATATGTCCAGTCTTCCGAAATTAGCTTTTCACAGTGATTACAAAAATTTTGCCACATGCCGGGAGTACATTTTGAAAAAAAAAAACATTTGAATTATTAAGAGCAAGTAAAAAAAGCAGCATCGCATTCGACTCGTGTTGAGTGAGGAGACTATTAGTTTGTCGTCTTGTGATAAAAACCGTTTGTTGAAAAATCGGCCAAAATGCTTTACTTAACTGAAACCCACAAGATTGAAATTTTAATGATGATTGGCTACGGCGGCAGGACAAGAACACAAAATGAAGTTATTCACTTATTCAGAGAGAAATATCCTGATTTACCAGCCATATCGCAAAGTACCGTAAGCAAGATTGAAAAACAGTTTCGGGACAACGGGCATTTAAGAAAAACATAATCATCGTCAGAGTGCGCTCAATGAGGAGGTCAAACTTAATGTACTTCTCTCTGTTCAAGAAAATTGGCATGTCTTCACTAGGCAGATAGCTAGGGAAGTCGAAATTAGCCAGTCGTTAGTGGCAAGAATTTTTAAAGCGCAAAAATTGCATCCTTATAAAATGGCAATCCTCCAGGAACTCACCGAAGACGATCCGGATAGAAGACTTCAGTTTTGCGAACAAATGATGGATCTACTAAACAGAAATTTTCTAAACATAGAAAACGTCCTATTTTCTGATGAATCAACGTTTATGTTAAATGGTCAGGTAAATCGTCAAAATTGTCGTTATTGGGCAGACAACAACCCACACTGGATGAGGGAAGGCCACACTCAATTTCCAGAAAAAGTCAATGTTTGGGCAGGGATTGTTGGTGATCGAGTAATAGGGCCAATTTTCTTTCAGGAAAATCTCAATGGGGCGAGATATTTAGAATTTTTACAGGAAGAACTGGTTCCGAATTTGGCTACTCTGTTTCCTGATCCGGTTGAAGCTGATGTCCCAAATAGAAACATCTGGTTTCAACAAGACGGTGCTCCTCCTCATTTTGCAAGACCTGTTCGTGAGTATCTGGATGATGTATTTCCAGGCAGATGGATTGGTAGAAGAGGACCCTTTGAATGGCCACCCAGGTCTCCGGATTTAACACCGCTTGACTATTTCTTATGGGGGTACTTGAAAAGCAAAATTTTTAAGACCAAACCAGAAAATATTGAGGTGTTGAAAGAACGAATAAGATAGGAGTGTACGCTAATTTCCGCCGAAGTAATTAGAAGTGTTCAAGAGGAGTTTAAGTTCCGTTTAGGGTATTGTCAATTAGTACATGGACAACATTTTGAGCATTTAGTAAAGTGAATTTATGACTATTCAGTTTCAGATTTCTTCATTTTTTAATTAGTTAATGTAAGTTAAATATCTTTCAAATGACAAGGAATAAAAATTTCAAATTTGGTACGCATGTATAACTTGATATTACACTTTAAGAATAGTCATAGAAAAATGGGATTGCCATTTAAAAAAATAGTCGATGACGTCATATCTCAAATTTGGGACACGCTGTATAAAATGTTCTTAAATGAAAAAGAGCGCAATTTAAAATACTAATCGACGTGTCCGAGCATATTTCCGAAAAAAAAAAACTGTCTTTGCTTTACCGAATTTATTCCAAGTTAGAGACTCTCACTGTATAATTAATTGAGTTGTTCTTCTTAAACTATCTAAATGGACGTTTCAACTTCAACTTGCAATTGATTTTACTGTACGTCCGGTGATAAACGGTTTCGGATTTGAGGATTAGCAGTTTTTTTAAACACACGTTCCGATCACATTCGAGCGTAAAACGAGCTGCAGCGTGGTATCAATAAACAGTAAACCCGACTCTGGCGATGGCGTTCTAGCAAAATTTCCCTATGCAATGAAACATAAAAGCGCGCGCAAAAGCCACTTAAACGAACATGAAACAAATACCGCAATAGAACAGTTGCCATTTGAGAGGCAAATAATCCATCACAAATTCACTTGACACTTACATGGCCGCGTCACATGCAGCGTGTGTATGCAGAGCTGCATGCATTATTCATAATACCCAACTCGTGATATGTGCAGCACATCTCAGTAAAGTACATTCGCCACATTAATATTATTAATTTATTAAAGACCTATTACATAATTTATTCGATTCCGTAAGTTATTGTGAACAGGCCATTAAGTGAAACTGTAGAACCATAAGTTTCGGTCGGTTCGGCTCGAACTGTCAGTTTTACGCGCTCAACGCTGCGATAACTTCCAGGCTCGGAAATGCTTAAATATCCACATGCAATTTACATGTGATTTCGATCTGAATACACTTTCTCATGTTTAATTAACGCTGCAATCTTATACGGATAATTATTCTCAGGCAACGATCAACACAAATTCACACTCGGAAAGAACGCAGATAAATACCAATTAGTTTGTAGTACTTCACGCTAATAGTGATTGATGAGAATATTGTTTACCAAAGGCAGCTAAATTACAAGCTCCTATGCAAATACGAGCTTGCAATTTAGCTATTGCTTTTACCCACTTGATCACGTTGAGTAGGTAGGTACAGTCAGCAATCTTTGCCATATCAATTTCTCAGAAGATATTTAAATTAAAGCACCTAAAAGCTATTAATTTTAGAAGGATTACATAAATTTCCATTTAATTTATATCGTTTCACTGAAAACTTGTATTCTTCTTTGAGGACCCCCATACTGACCGGCGCTTCCACCATCTGTCATGGCATTTTTCGTCGACTACCTGCCGTGTTTTTTATTTAAGTTATTTCGGGTGATCCTCTTTTGGTTGGCCATTGAAATTTCCAAAATAGGAAGTTAAAGGTTTTGTATTAAAATGCATCTCGCACGAAATCAGACATACCTGTATTATCACGAACCTCTGTTTAACAAAAAAAAAAAAAAGAAATTCGTCCTTACACAATATAAATTACCCGTTTTGCTTGAGCTTTAAACGAATACTAATGAGAAGGAAGTCTGTTTCAAGCAAAAATAAATAACCAAATAGGTATGTATGAAAAGAAAATGTGTTTTCGCATAAACTAATTTAAAAGAATAAATATTCACAGAAGAGGCTGATGAAAACGCAAACCTACATCAAATAATTTACTGAAACAGATATTGGTAGTTTGAATAAGCGCTGTGTAAACGAAACGAGATAATTTGCAATTATAACACACTGCCTGTCATTAACTAGTTTCAAATCAGCCGGTTCAGCTTCTATGGTGCTTCGTCACCCGACTTTTGAAGTTAACAACCATGAATTAACAAATCACTCATGAACTGCTGCTATCATCGGACAAAAGTGTCGATATACCGCGTGCATTCATTCCTTACCGACAGTAATAATTAAATTACGACCACCTTACTTGGCGAACGCATTAATATTTCTTTGTTTTACTTTCTTTTTTCTGCGGCGGTTATTTCCTCTGACTGTGTGAGTGTATAAATATCTAGCTGTTTGAATCAGGTTCTTTGGGAAGAATCTTTGAAAATAGTTACACGGGAAAGTCCTGTTTCATTCACTCGAGCAATTAAATGTAATTCGATACTTTGTAACTTGCTGATTGATTAGATGAATAAAGATTTAAACTGGACAGTCTAACTGAAATGAACAGAACTTAATGGAGTGTTAAGTTAATTTATTACAACACCGTATAAATTAAGTAAATTTAATTAAAAAAAGGTGTTACGTTGAGTTAACAACGAACAAAAATAAACCTTTATCAGGCCAATTTGATTCAGCATATCCTTTTTTAATAAACACATAATTTAGGACAACACGGGACCCAATTAGCTTTGACAGGATTAGCGCAGCACATCAAAATATTTACTCGCTGGGCTTGTGAGAAAATATCGAACCATTATTATTAATCCTCACGTTTTAAAGTGGAGCACTTGTTATTACGGATTATGCGCACTGCAATGATTTATGTGTGTGATACCCAAGCAAATCTCAATAATGTGTAACTGTTTGGATGCTATCGTCAATCTACTGACGCTGGAGGTTGCAAAATTCACACGGTTCGAACACTATTTAGATTTGACGCAGATAAAATTAATTGCTTATATATACGATATCAATTGATTAAATAAATAAGTGCAAGTGGGACGAAAAATCGTTTTATAAGAAGTGGCAATCGACTGACGAAAGAAACTTATGGAATCTATACCAGTTTCGCGTTTCGTTAAAAAACGTAATGTAGAGTACTGTTTTTACTTCTGCTCATTTTCTCATAGTTTTATTTAATTTCCACTGCTTTACATATCATATAATTTATCGTATTTATAGTGCGTATCACATCGATACTAAAGTTAGTTAATATGCAACAGGTAAACTGATGATGGAAGTACTGATTCTAGAACTAGAAATAGTACAAAAACAATCGCGTCAGTTACTTTCATAATTAATTTTGAAATATTTTAAATTTTATTACCGCTTTACATAAAATTTAAATAGAAGTTTTCATTAAGGGGTCTGTGGTTGCTGATAGCATTTTTTTTATCATGCTTCTAATTTATTATTTTACTTTACGTAGCAAATTTTCAACTTTCTATTAATTTAATAATTTATTTTCTTGTACCTTTTTCTACTTTTCATAAAAAAATATGAACTGAAAAGGTAAAAAGGCACGAAAATTACAAAAACTGAATACCAACCTCTGAAATTATTAATTCAAAAATAATCGCCCATGGAATTTGCTCTTGTTGGTGATGAAAGGCAACGCCCACTTTATTCCCTTAAATTAAAGAACAACCAATCAGAGAATCTATGATTAATGTGATGAGAAAGCAACGCCCATGTTTAGTCCCATAAATTCGCAACTGACAAATAAGAAATGAGTAACGCCCAAATTTGACTTCTTGTGTAACCAATCAGAAAACTACATAGTGGAATAAAGTGATTTTCATCTGGTTATCTTTGAATTATCCATGAAAAAGTATCACTCTACGAAAGTATCACTCTACGATAATAAGGAAATATACTACTCAAAATAATTAACGCATATTGTGAATACAGCCACAGATACGGAAACTTCATTTTATCTCAAAGCAGTTAAAATTTTGTTTTTGTTGAGTTTAATAATGGCAAATAACGACAGGTGTGCTTCATGAAATTTGAAAGAAGCTGAAGCGTGATTACACAAAGTTGGGTTGCTGAAATCCTGGGTGTGAAGCAATTAACAGTTAGCAGACGTTACCACCGATATCTAGAGGAAGACCGATTTACTAGGACAAGGTCGATCAAGAATTACAACAGCAATACTGGACCGTTTTATTAGAATTTCAGCGCTACGGTGTCGTACTATTACTGCGAGAGGATTGCAAAATGACCTTCAGCGAGTCCATAACATTAGATTAGAAATCGCCTCCACGAACATCACTTAAGGGTAAGGCGTCCTGCTACAGGTCCTCGTTTGACCAGGGAACATCGTATAAGACGTCTTGCATTCGCAAGGGAACACGTTGCCTGGACCCCTGAAGATTGGAGCGTTATTCTCTTTACGGATGAGTCTCGTTTTACCCTAAGCACTAATGATCGCAGGGCAAGAGTATGGAGAACCCCATGTATGTGCTTTGCAGAGTGCAATATCCGGCAATTAGATGCAATGAAATCGCCTCCGCGAACATCACTTAAGGGTAAGGCGTCCTCCTACAGGCCCTCGTTTGACCAGGGAACATCGTATAAGACGTCTTGCATTCGCAAGGGAACACGTTGCCTGGACCCCTGAAGATTGGAGCGTTATTCTCTTTATGGATGAGTCTCGTTTTACCCTAAGCACTAATGATCGCAGGGCAAGAGTATGGAGAACCCCATGTATGTGCTTTGCATAGTGTAATATCCGGCAATTAGATGCAATGAAATCGCCTCCGCGAACATCACTTAAGAGTAAGGCGTCCTGCTACAGGCCCTCGTTTGACCAGGGAACATCGTATAAGACGTCTTGCATTCGCAAGGGAATACGTTGCCTGGACCCCTGAGGAATGCGTTGTTCTCTTTACGGATGAGTCTCGTTTTACCCTAGGCACTAATGATCGCAGGGCAAGAGTATGGAGAATCCCACGTACGTGTTTTGCAGGGTGCAATATCCGACAATTGGATGCATTCGTCGGAGGTGGTGTGGCATTAACTTTCGTGGTTGTACCGATTTGCATGTGTTAGCTAACGCGACTCTAACTACAAATCGGTACATAAGGGACATCTTACGAGAGTATGTTGTGCCTTTTGTCCCATTTATTGGTGATGCATTCCAGTTAGTGCAGGATAATGCTCGTTTCCACACTGCTCGTGTACTAACACGAGCATCTAAACGATGTTGGTATCAACCAAATCGGCTGGCCAGCGAGGTCTCCGGATCTACATTGTATAGAACACATTTGGGACATGTTAGGGCGAAGAGTCAGAATGAGGGAAAATCCACCACAGACACTTCAGGAGCATTCTGAAGCACTTGTCGAGGAATGGCAGAACATAACCCTGGAATTTGTTCGGAATTTAATCGCTATAAAGCTATCATACGAGTAAGAGGAGGCAATACAAATTTGTAAAGCCTTTCTTTCTTCTAAAAAATCTTCATTAATTCAATTTGTTTTTGTTGCAATATATATCATTTCATTTTAATGTGATCCTTGCCATCAGCTCTTGCAAATTCTTAATTCTTACTTTGTTTGATCTCATTTTTTTTTAAAGGCAAATACGTAGAAGTATAACGGGGTGAGGTCTGGTGATCTTGCTGGCCAAGTTCCTCTGCTTACAAACTCTGCCCGGAAGAAACTCTTCAAGAAAGTCCGAGTACAGTAAGCCATTGCTCCATCGTGCTGAAAATGACCATTTTCAAATTCATCGGGATGTACCTGCTCTAAAAATGGGGTGAACGATTGTTCCTTACAACGTGGAAGAATATTGGCCCTATATTCTACGGCGGGATACAGCTAACCATATTCCTATCTTAACAGGATGTAAAGAAGCCTCAAGGAAATTGTGGGGACCAACAACTGACCATGTTCGCTAATTTTGTTTCTGTACATAACATAACCACTTAAATGGAACCAAGTTTCATCCGTGAAAATACTTAAATTAAGAACGTCGTCGTTTTATAAAATTTTCTTGGAAAAACTTGCATTACTGCATTCGACTCTTGTGATCTCTTGGCAAGATTTCTTGGACTATAGTCACTTTGCATGGATGTGCGTGGAAACGACGTTTCAGAATTCTTTTTGAACATTCATTTGAGCAGAAATTTGACGTTTTGAAGAATGCAGATTTTCTAGGAGCTCTTCCTCTTGTTCGACCACATTTTGGTCAGTTTGCGACCTTCCGCAGTGGTCCGAATTAACAATTTTTGGCCAAAATTCTGGAAACCTTTGAAACTCATTCAGAATTGGCTCGCGATTACCGAAAAAATAATTTAAATAATGTCACTGATAAAATAGGATACTTTTCAAAGGGTTGAAATTTCGGATTGATATATAATTCGGTCATTGAATCAAAAAAAAAAAATAGTAGAAAAATCCCTTTGATGAAATAGGGTGTTTTTTAGGGGGTGAAAGTCGAAATAAGAGTAAAATTTTAACATTTCGAATACATATAAGCTTTCTAGTCGCCTTCTAAATGAACAAGAAAATAGTAAAAAAGAATCTTTTATGACAACCCAAAAGAAAACTGAATAAAAGTCCAGAAGGATCGACAGTCATATCAAATTTAATAGCAATTTATTGGTAAATGCGTTGCATACAAATAGGAAGAAGAATAAAAGTAAATATAAAATATGTAACAATATGGATAACTAAATTAATTATTGACGAGCATTTACCAGGAGCTCAAAATCAGCGAACTTGACAAGAAGCATCTGCTCTGCCTTCTGAGTTCTCAGACAAAAAAAGAAACAAACGAAATGGAAACAAAAAATAATAATAAATTAGTAACTATAAACTTAGGAAACAAACACCTTAACTAAATATGATTCGAATTAACCGAGAAATGAATTAAAGAATAGTAAAGCAGAGCACAAGGAAGAAAAGAAAGTAATGATCATTCTGTTAGAAGGAAATATTTCCGTAATTGACGAGTAAAGGACGGCGGAGTTAAAGATCACAGAGGCGCCGAAATGGCATTAAAAGAATAAACAACGTTAGAGGAGAAAGACCTTTTAAAAATTTCAAGATGATGTATTGGAGGAGTTAACGAGCCCTTATTAAAATATAAATTAAAGGAGAAACAGGAAAATCCCACAGTCGAAATGAGATTCAGGATCAAATGAAAACTAAAGTTTCGACTTCAGGTGAGGATTGAGATATTCATTTGTTCGCCGTCAGGTGTCGATGTGCCTGGTATTTCTGAGGCAACAAGTATGAGTAGAATTTTGTACCCTATCGGTACGCCACTGTACAGATAAATGAACCAGTCTAAAATATGGGAAATTTAAAGTACTAATCGACGTGTCCGAGCATTTTTGCAAACAGAAAATGCAGTCATGCGCAGTTGCATCTTCCTATTCTGCACATAAACCTCACCCTTAAAACGTTGTGATGCAAGGAGAGCAGAAGAATCAAAGATGGGAGTGGTTATACACCTTGAAAGAGAAACATAGGTAGATACCTGAGAAAGTAAAATTAATTTTTCTCATCGACTTACAAGGTAAAGAGGGGGCACCCCCTCGGCTGACACATATCTTTATTAAGGGTAACTTGCTATAAGCATAAATTACACTATTCAATCGTTATCAGTGAATTAATTCATGAATTAAAATGAACCATCAGTTGAAAAATTAATAACTAATAAAATCAGTAACTACCGGCAGCTGAAAGTTATAGAACATAGAGTCCACACTAGTTTCAACATGGAAAATGTAAGATCCCAGCGGAAACTCGCGGGAGTAAAACGTAACACAAAAGATAGAATTCGATTTACTTATATTTTACAGCTACATCATACAAATAAACCAAATTCCAACCGAATGGACGATTTAGAAGATTAAATTGAAATGAACATTTTATATACAAGAAAAATTGCTACCATATAACTTGTAAAATCAAGGAAAATGATAGTTTTCTTTTGGAATCTATGAAAATATTCTCATCTGAGTAAAGCATTAGTTAAAGTGCGCAGAATATTTCTAACAACACTCCTCCTGATGTATAATAATTACTAACTTGTTTTTCCTAGGCGAACTACAAAACTGAACCGTGGAGATATTAATGAAGACAATTAGTTGGCCAGGCTGAAAAGGTTGCTGCAATTTTCTGTTAATTAAATTTTATTAAATCTCGGCGAACTGACTTGCATACGGACTCTCCTACTTAATAACCGTGGGCCATTATTCTTCGTAATGAAT
Source organism: Serrognathus titanus (assembly GCA_039766575.1). Lineage (NCBI taxonomy): Eukaryota > Metazoa > Arthropoda > Insecta > Coleoptera > Lucanidae > Serrognathus > Serrognathus titanus. The sequence continues at coordinate 75,949,040 of CM077912.1, forward strand.
TTGCCTGAAAAACAATGTGAAAAATTGGAAGTATACAGGTGCAATTATTTTCTGTTGCCCCCGAGAGCTGCGAAAATAAATTGGCCTTCGAAACCGAAGTAAGGTATCACCTTATAAAATGACAACCGAATTTATAAATAAATACGTATGTGGCAAAAAAATTGACGTGATTGGTTATTTATTTTTTGCGATAGTTGGGGCCTGGACATCTGCATAGATTGCCGTCGTCAAAGAGTTTGAGTAACAGTAAACCCGAAAACGCAAGAAAAAATATTTCACCGTCGGCTATTCATGTTCCTCCGAAATCCTCACTGTGATATATTTAAGTGTAAAATTGCGACAAAGAAAATCAAATTCCGTAACAATAAATTCGTTCGGGACATTGTCACTTATCACTGCAGCAAAATTCTAAAGAATAAACCACGGGACGCAAGCAACAGCGTGCGTATTATTTGGATATTAGCTCACAAAGGATGACGAATTTGTGAAATTGCCTTTGTTCTTGCATTGTTCAGTTGAAATCGATATTATTTGTTTGGTGAAAAAATTCAGATGAGTAACGGATTTGCAAACGAATAAATAAATACTTCTTTTTTTTTGTTGCAGCAGGAACGTGTCCATTTGTTTGGTCTTATTTGTAAAATCGGTACAACTGAATGTAACGAATTTCTTACTTATTATTACCTCTCAACCGGATATTAATAATAATGACGGATGCCTTTTTTCTCGTATTAAATTTATTAGATTGTTTTTGTGACTTGCAACAAAATATTTTCTCACAATCACCACACACGCAGCTCTCTATAATCTTGATTATTTAAAACTACTTTTTTTCTGTTGAAAATTGTGTAATTTGTCTAAAGCAAGAAATACTTTTAATTGTAACAAGTCATTTCGAACCTATGTTTTAATTACTTGTGTCTTATATAAAAATGAAGTTGTTGAGAACGAAGAAAATTACAGCAGAGAACCAGAAGCGTAACAGACGTAATTACTGATGGCGAACGAGCGATACATGAATTAATTCGGTGGAAACAGATCGGGTGGGTGCAATTAGTAGATACGTCAAAGAGAAATGAAAAGTCATTCAGATGCCTAATTACTACTGCAGATGATTGTAGATATTTTATGCGCGAGAAAAAATCAGCACTGCGTATCAATTCTTGTAGTGTCATTCTCAGCAGTCTTACCAAGTAAAGCTGCACGCTTTAAGAACTTCGATTCGACTTCAATTATCATTGTCAAAATATTGTTGGTTTTGATTTATTTTAGAATCGCATCAGTGTGCTACAGTAAAAGATCGATCGTGTTCATTCTTGCTCTTATAAATTGATTATCTTATCTGGAAATACTCGAGAACTTTATTGAAACGTACCCCAAAACGACTATGAAACCATTATCGCCTCTGGTTAGTGCTGGACGTACTAATTCAGGGTGTTTCACATCTTCGTGTTGGACTTGAGGCGTATGCATAAATGCATTTAAATAAAAACGGAAATGAAAATAAAATAAAACTTACCCTCAACTGATAACGCATTGACAAATGTCTGAAAATCTCTGGCTCAGTGCTGGCTGAGTCACAATAAGTGTAATTTCTTCTCTCGGCCACATAAATCTGCCCAGCGAAGTAATGATTCACAGGCGTTATGAAACATGTTTTGTTGTCGAACAGGGAGAAATGTGGCGTTAATACGATCGTTCAATTCTTGGAACGTATTCATTTCTTCTTCGTATACCAACGCTTTTACGTGTCCCCACAGATAATAATCTAGCGGATTTAGATCAGGTGAACGTGCAGGCCACCTGATCGGCCCGTTTCTTTCAATCCATCTACCAGGAAAAATTTCGTCGAGGTGAGCACGCACTTCTCGTCGAAAATGAGGTGCATAAACCACATCGTTGCTCTAAGATTTAAGTTCACATTCTCGAGAAGTTCTGGTAGATTAGTTCGTACAAAATTTAAGTATTGGAGACCATCTAAACGGTTCGGCAAGACGAACGGGCCGATTAAATTGCCGTTTAAAATACCTGCCCACACGTTAACAGAAAACCGTTGTTAGAAATGGTCGCGACGAATGCGTGAGGGTTTTCCTCAGCCCACAAATGCAAGTTGCGAAAATTGCACACCCCATCTCTGGTAAAAATAGCTTCGTCGGTAAACAGGACATTATGAACAAAATTCGCATTTACCTGTTGTTTATGCAGTAACCAACAACAACAAAATCGTATGCGTAGAGCATAGTCGGCTGGTAGCAAAGCCTGAACTCTTTGAATATGATACGGATGTAATTGTTGTTCGCGAAGAATGCGCCAAACAACGGAGGATGATAAACGCTTTGTCTTGAGATATCACGTACACTTAACGAAGGATGTTCCTCGATAAGTTGTAGTATTTCTTCTTCTCTGTTTAGGATGCGTTGTGGACGCTGCCGTCCTCCACCTCTTCTGCGACGTGCCCTTAAAGTTCCAGTATCCCTCGCCCTTTGCACAACAGAGAGAAATGTGACACTGGTTGGCAAATGTCGGTTTGGAAAATGCTGCGACTGTCATTTGTTTTCCTTTCTTCTTTTTTATTTTCTTTGCAAATTTCGAATTACCATTACGTTTCGATTGTTTACTGTTTTATTTTTTTATCGAGATCGTCATTTGCTCTCTTCGTTTGTTTTTCTAACTTTATTCAGTAATTATTTTTTCATCTCCTTGCGATATTGCGATTACGTTTCGATTGTTTATTATTAATTATTTCCTGAGTTTTAATTTTCTATTACGATCCTCATTTATTTCTCGATCGTCAAGAATATTTCTTTTGTTTTTGACCGATCCGTTTTTCTTTTGTTTCTTTTTTTCCGTGAATATTGCGATTCTCTTTTGTTTTGTAACGTTTCGATTGTTTGTTATTAATTATTTTTTTAGTTTCACTTTTCTATTACGATCGTCATTTATTTCTCGATAGTCAAAAATGTTTCTTTTGTTTTTGACCGTTCCATTTTTCTTTTGCTTCTTTTTTTCCGTAAACGTTGCGATTGTCTTTTATTTTGTTACGTTTCGATTGTTTGTTATTAATTATTTTTTTGAGTTTTCACTTTCTATTACGATCGTCTTTTATTTCTCGATCGTCAAAAACGTTTCTTATGTTTTTGACCGATCCATTTTTTTTTTGTTTCTTTTTTTCCGTGAACGTTGCGATTGTCTTTTGTTTTGTTACGTTTCGATTGTTTGTTATTAATTATTTTTTTGAGTTTTCATTTTCTATTACGATCGTCTTTTATTTCTCGATCGTCAAAAACGTTTCTTTTGTTTTTGACCGTTCCATTTTTCTTTTGCTTCTTTTTTTTTCGTAAACGTTGCGATTGTCTTTTATTTTGTTACGTTTCGATTGTTTGTTATTAATTATTTTTTTGAGTTTTTACTTTCTATTACGATCGTCTTTTATTTCTCGATCGTCAAAAACGTTTCTTATGTTTTTGACCGATCCATTTTTCTTTTGTTTCTTTTTTTCCGTAAACGTTGCGATTGTCTTTTGTTTCGTTACGATTGTTTCGATTGTTTGTTATATTTTGAATTTTAATGTTTTATTACGATCGTCATTTGTTTTTCTTACTTTCTCTGGTGATTTTAGTTTTTCCACCGTTTTGACTGTGCTTCCGCTCAAAAATCTTTTCTTTTCGTTTTGTACTGTTTTTGTTTCTTTTTTTTTGCGATTACCTGTGGTTTTCTTTTTGCTTTTCTTTATTTATTTCGTTCTCCATCATTCATATAAAATTACAGCTTATCTTGAAAACTTCCACACCGCTGTGGATGTTGCAATCTGATAACGTTTTCGGTTGACTGCTCTAGAGCGTTCTGAGAGAGAGCGCTCTGTTATTACATGAGGTTAAAACAAGATGGAGATAATTTGAGATTGCTCTACAGTAGTCAATCGAAAACGCTATGAGACACGAACTTTTTTTTATTAGAGAAGTGGTATGCATGAGTTTTCATTCAACGTGTGCCGTACCATGGTTTTGGGTATGATTTTCAACCGCAATTTTCTCGAAAACTATTAACTTTTGGTTGAAGACATATTATCTGAATCATTGCCGTTTTTGGTAATATACATGTTACCAATCGTAACTACTAAAGCCACCCAAACGTACACTGCAAACGGCCCTGGTCACCTCTACGGTCTGTTACATAAAACTGTGTTAGAAGCAAAATTCATTTTGTGGTGACATCTGTCATAAAATAAAAGCATAAAGATCGCGTTCTTCTTTACAAACTATATGCAAACAATATCCTTTTTACATTTTTTGCAAAAATACCGTTTTGACAATTTGCAGAAATAAGAAGAAGACAACGAAAAAAGAATGAATAATGATTCCCGTCTCTTTTTTTGGTCGTTAATCGTGTTTGATGATAAACGCGTTTGTCTTGAGATATCACGTACACTTAACGAAGGATGTTCCTCGATAAGTTGTAGTATTTCTCCTTCTCTGTTTAGGATGCGTTATGCCCGCTGCCGTCCTCCACCTCTTCTGCGACGTGCCCTTAAAGTTCCAGTATCCCTCGCCCTTTGCACAACAGAGAGAAATGTGGTACTGGTTGGCAAATGTCGGTTTGGAAAATGCTGTACATACCGCTAACGCGTTTCACCGTACACTAGTATCATGTCAACAATCTCACTGTTTGCAAATTCTGCCATTTTTTTCAGTGAGTTTCCGTGCAACCACCTCAACGTACACCTTTAAACTACCCGGCCCTGCCGGCGATGACTAACAATAAATTACATCACTCATATTCTTCGTAAACATCATAAACTTAAACCAGAGACGTTCAAACGGCTTACCCGTTTGACAAAATTATTTATTTTCTCGAAAATTTAATAACAAAATGGTTCATTCTATTCATTTTCATGCAAACTTTCATTGTTTAATTTATTTTACGAAACACCCTGTATATTCTGTAAGTTTTATACGAGGTGATTCTTTTTAAGTTCTTCTCTCGTGACACTTTGTGTGTGTGTTAGCTGCAGTTACCTCTCAGTTTGAGATGAACTCAAAATATGACTTACTAGGAGATATGCTACAGCAACCACTATAATTCTCAGCACCCCATATATTTTAATCAATTTCAATTTTGTCTCTAACTTCATTGTACCCCAGCCTATTCAGAATAGATGTTAATTAATTGAGACCTTAATGTTACGCTTGCCTTGTTCTCCTCTTATCAATTTTCCGGTGTCACTTCATAAGTAGCAATGAATAATGGAGGGTCTTCTTTTATAGAGATGGAGAATCATGCTTAAATAATGCGAGCGCGTCAACATAACGACATCATAATTAAAAGCTCTATCTGATATCACATTGTGCGGAATAATGTTCGAGACGTTGAAAAATTATTTGTTATAGGCTGCGTTCTGTTATGTAACTTGTGCGAAGCTAACGACTCGTCAGGCAGATTCAGCAACTGTTTTAATTTGTCACGGTACAAAGATCACACCTCCGCTCTGTGGAAGCTAATTTAATTGGAACGACAAACAAGAATTGAAACTGTTGGCAGAGCAATAATCCATTTAAAAGTTGAAAGTAACGAAGGGCTAAAATGATAATAGCCTTACTAATTTTATTATCTCCGTAAAAGACGTAATTACGCCCCATTTCGTTAAAACTGTTTCATGATTTTCTTTGCAGCTTCACGACGAAAGGCAAATCGCATCAAGCGCTTATAGACACCTAAGTTTATTATATTTTGCTGAAAATTTACGGAATAATCGGCTTATTTCATCGACGTTTCACGAATTACATTAAAAACAAACTTTTCTAACGCATTCTCGAATTATTCATTTTCATTTTCAAGTCTCACTCAAACAGATTATAAATTCTTTATTTCATTTCAGTGATAATAAATTCACTTAAGTGACAAAAAAACGAAAGTATTAGTTTCATGTTCTATCCGAAATTGAAGGTCCAGTTAAAATGGTTACAAAAAAAAGCGTTGTAACTAACATAATCAATAATAACTTGGTAATTAAAGTCTTTTATTTCCCTGAGAATGAGTTCACCTGAAATTAAATCATTAATTACACTAGCCACACTGATACGATACCGCACATCCATTAATTATTAATACGCAATCTATGCGTTCAGCCTGTTTAATAACAGTTAATTTTTTGCCGAAGAAAACAGCAATTTTGCACGCTCATATACGCTGCTAACATTCTAAAAGAATACTGTCTTTATTTATCCATTAAGTAATTACTAGAGGACGGTCACAGACCATAACTTAACGGAAATTGATTGTAGTGTAAGCAGAAATAAAATAATAACTCCAACACATCATCGAACGCCTAGAAACTAGACAACAAGACTAACATGAAACCAGTGCAATAAACGCATTTAAAGGGATGAAACGGTGCAAGTGAAAATCGTGCAAACAACAATAATAAAAAGTCGTACTTTCCAGATCTTTAAAATTGCTTTGTAGCTTTGACCTTTCTTTCGGGCATCATGTGCAATCATTTAAAAAAAAAAAAGGTTTCATAGGCTGACGTGGAGTGATTTGTCCACAAAACATCTCCTTTGATCTAGCTAAAACATCTTCCAGTGAATTCGTCCAAAGCAGAGGATCTCCTTACTTAATTGTCCTCCGCCGACTTTCGGTCTTTAACTCGCATGGTTCGCACAAACGACGGCAATCCTGAATGAACGGGACGGCAGAAAGAAATTTATTTGAGAGGCCGCTGATGCACACACACGTAGTGAGTGGGGAATTTCTCTTATTATGTTAGCCGGGCTTTTATCTGATCGGACGTACATTTGTAAATGACAGTATCAATAACCAACATTTGTCCTGTCACGCTTGCCTACCATACGCCTACTAACTTGGTAGACAAGCGACAGTGTTAAACATGCTCGAAGAATATGTTCGTGGATGAGACGAATGCATCAGATTGTATTGAGAGTTTTCCGTGTACATATTGGCAATGATTCTTTAAAGAAAGTAAAACCTGAATTTACAGTTAGCATTTGCACATATTGAAATGAAGAGATTACAACAGCTACAAAGACGAGGAGAGGCTTTTACTTTCTTAAAAGTACATGGCAGAAACGAGGCCACCTTTAATTCCTCAAAGCTTCAAACTTTGATGATCTTTTAGTAAACGGTAAAGTTCCTCGCCCATTAAAAAAAAAAACGTTCTGAATTAAATATAAAGCCTCGCCACATGAATGATTCCTACAAGCATGAAATATTACGATCTTATCCTGCTTTGTTCGCCGCACATATCCGAATCTCAAAAATTGTTTTAAACGATTCCCCGGGTTCGCTTATCAGCACCTTTACTGCAAACGTACCTTATGTTAGATCAAATGTTTATTTTTTAGTGCTTACTGGCGCGTGTGCCCGAAGAGACGTTTTGTTTTTCACATTCGCTACAGCGTTCTGCTTATGAGTATTAATAGATCACATCTTGGTGTTCACTCTCCATAAAGTGTACTGACATTATCGGGAGTTGTTCGAAAAAAGAAATGTACCTACGCGTTTGGGTCAATCAAGCTAATGACGTCATACTTAGATCGAAACTATTCACTGATGAACAGATCAGGCACATGACCCTCTGTAAGGACCAGGAAAAATGCTTTAGAGAACTTGTAGAATGAATTTTTTTAAATTTTATTTTAATCATTTCATTATCAACTCTACTTGTCCCTCCTAGAAAGAAACCGGATGTTCATATCGCTCTTGTGAGCTTCGGATGCGTTTTCAAATCAATACTAATATCAGGTTACTGAGATAAAAATTTCCTTTCTCATTGACTCAGCAATAGGAAATCACGCCACTGTGCGTCTCTGCCCTTGAACGACCGACGTTGGTAAAACTCGGTAAAAGCGAGACGTTTACGCCCTCTAGTAACGAGAAAAATTTCGCTCAGGAGCTACTGTTTGGACCGTCTGAATTCAAATTCTTGCTGATCTCGCAGAATCTCCCTTCTCGCTTTTCCGGGAGGTGACGAACCTTTAAGTAGCTTAAGCGAGGGGGATAAAGCAGTTCCCGGTTTCCTTAGGTTTGGTTCGCGTTAACTCTCGTCGAAATTAAGTAAATCTGAGGGTAAAAAGGGTCAAAATTCAAACCAAATCTGAAGAGAGCGGGAAGAACGATTGCTGGCGAAAAATTGGCCCCTTGCGTCTCGATTTGGTTTGAAAAAGTTCTGGTTAGGAGAGGTTCTGGTTAAGAGGGAGGAAAGTGTAGAAAGGAGTTCAGAGAAGTCAGAATTTGAGACTTCCTTTCTATTTTTTTTTAATTTTTCCAATAAAAGATTTGCTCGTGTTCTGATTAAGAACCGTTTTACTCAAAATATAAACCACCCTTTTCCCGTACTGATCAGGTGCTAATAGAGAAAGAATAATTACGAATGAAACGACTCGGACATACCGACCATATGTTTTTGTATAATAATAATTTTGAACTGTCAAGTACACACATATGTGAACAACAATGTATGACTACATAACTTCGACTACTATTATTCAATAAACAAATGTATGTATACGTACAAGCTTGTTACCACTAAACAAATGTTTAGCTCAAAGTGACTTTGGTTCGTTGAATGCTAGGAGGGCAATAAAATATTATACATCTTTTCTTCACACGTGTGCGCTACGAGCGAATTGTTCGCAGAATTTAAGTCCGTATATAACAAGGCGTACATGACACACAAGAATTATTTCGCCGCACTGTGATCAAACAGAATTTGTTAGGGTTTAATGGAATAAGATGTGCGAACACGTGATTACGTGGAGGCCGGTGAAAAACCGGACAAGTGAATAAATGCGACCGGATAACATCTGCATCCCGAACAAGATACAAAACAATAATTCAGCGGAGGCTTTGAATTGGCGATATTAAATTCGCTACACGAAAATAGCTAACAGCGTGCTGTAATTTGAAGATGTTGATGTAAAATAAAACCCGTCATTTATTTCCATACGGAGATTGCCTTTTAGGAGACTCCATTCACTGAAACTGGTACGTACTTACTTCTTCAGTAGCAGCAATGTATTAGTTTTCAACGCTTATGGATGTCCTATAGATAAAATCAAAAGAAGATGGAGAAATACTAACAGGAACTTAGAAAGCCAATTCCTTGGTATCATGTTTGGCTAAGACGATTTTATTTTTGAAAAGTCAGCAAACATTAAATATTAATTACAATTTTATATAGAGTTTTCTCTCGCTGCCTGGTTTTTGTTAGAAATTTCTTTGCGTCGTTCAAGATTGATTAAATTTATAATTAGCGCAAAGGAACCTAGAAAATCCGGTCTTTATTAAGCGCGTCACACTACTTTATAACTAATTAAAATACCTTTATAAATCGATCAAAAAAAAAAAAAAAAACAACTAATCAAGTAGCATTACTTATAGTTTCAACGAGCTGAAAAGATTCAGAAATGTGAAGCAATACTCCGGGAGAGCATCGATTAGTACTGAAGACAAACGAAATGTTAAAACAATTAGTGTTGAAGTAGAACTGAAAAGAATTCTTTGAAACTATTCTCGCACCAACTCTGGAATTCTGCATTAGAAACGCCTCAAGAAAAAAAGCCGCAACAAGCGCGCTAACTTTTTAAGGAGCCACACTTTAAAGCATCCTTTTTGTTTACCGAGAAGTAAACAACGCAGGTGACTTTTTGCAATTAAAAAGAGTAATCCAATTAAACGGTTATTGAGCAACATTATACACCGAAGAGGACTAACAAAACGAGTTTGCGATTACTAAGACATAACTAAAAACTGCGGTTTTTAGCAACTTCTCGGAACAATTTCTGATATCGAGCTAAAAACTGTAACAGCCTTAACGATACCTATTAATTATCTTCATAAGTCTACAGCTCGGTATAAACGGGATGGATGGATGGAAAAGGATTTGGAATGCTTGAATATTTTCATACCTCATAAGTGCAATAACACTCATCATAAATTTACTTTGATTAATAGATTATGAACGCTTACTGTAATCAAACGATGCTTTCTCGGCGGAAGTGTATAAATGAATGCTTGTTTTGACAACGCACTGTTTGTTTAATTTATTCAAGTTCCGTTCGCACGGTAAATACTAAATAAAAACAAAATAAAATTCGCCATTAAGTAAAGGAAATCAATTGCCAAACTCTGAGGAACTTGACTTGATGTAAATAAATTGATTTCAAAACGAGACACTTTTCCAACGGAATCGTCTATAATTCTCCTTCCCACACACACACACACGCACACATATATTAATAAATTATGCTGGCAATCTCTAGATGGTTTTATTACAAAAATGTACTCGCTACTTAACCATTTTATCAGTGCGGCAAAGATAAATCAAAACTAGTAGCAGCGTATGCAAATGATACACGTAATAATTAACAGCATAGTTACGAAACCAACAAGCGCGAGCAAGCAAAAAAAAAAGGGCAAACAAGTGCAGAAAAATAAGATATAAGGAGGCATAATTTAAGATACCGGCAAAAACCATCCGGTCGAGCAGGATTCTTAATTAAGTGTCCTGACCTGCGCAAGGCATCGCCGAAGGTCGTTAAACACCTCAAACGCTTAATTTCGACCTGTCAAAATAAGTGCCGCTGAAGTATTTGAATTGTTTGTCGGCTCTGTTTGTTCGAGAACATATTAAAGCTCGTATAATGACTCCCACGTCGTATAAAAACGATATAATTAGCCTCGCTTCTGACAGTAGTTGCAAGGAACGTGTACGATTAGCGAGAGTTAAAATATGAAAAAGCTGGGATATGCATGACATACAAGACAGATTAATCTTACTTTGATAATAAATAATGAATTAATTGCGCCATTACCTTGTTAAACATGCAAATTTGTTACATTCGCGAACTTGAGATGACTCCTTGAAAACAAACAAGCGATGTTAAGTTCAGACACAACCTAACAAGACACGAATAGAATTCCTATTTCGTGGAAGGTCCATTATCAAAAATTTATCATACCATTGGCTTTTAGGTGTTAATATTAAAGTGTTAAAGAAAATTATATAGTATAGTAGTAACACTGAAAGTGGTAACTTGTAGAAGCATTTGACCATCCCCACAGTATTAAAAGTGCTGGACAAGAGTCTCTAAATGCAGTAGGAAAAGGATCAGTACGGATCCTGTCAACAATTGGAAGCAGATACGAAGAAATGACTCTAAATGATGTTTGGTATGTATCAAAGATTTCTAAAAATCTGTTTTCTGTCTTAGCTGCTCAAGATCGTAATCAAAATAGCAAGTTTGAGTCAACCTCAACGTACTGTTCTTTAAGAATTGATGGTCAAGTGAGACTGTGTGGAACTCGTGAAGTAAATGGCTCTTTGTACAGAGCAGCCATTAAACCTTTAGTACCTGAGCAGGGTGCTGATGTGAATCTTGTTATCGAGGATAAGTCTAATATACTACAACTCTATCACGAGAGATGGGGTCATCAAGATAAACGTCATGTGAAGGCAAAGCTCAAAAAGGAATTTAATATTGAGGTCAAAGGAGGAGCAAAAATTTGTGAACCATGTACGTTTGGAAAGGCACATCGTTTACCATTTGGAACAAGAGAAAAGTCAATGAAGCCTGCAGAGTTGATATCAACAGATGTATGTGGACCTTTTGACGAGTCATTCCAAAAGAAGCGTTATCTTATTCTGTTCAAAGATTGTTACACAAAGTTTCGCTATGGCTATTTTGCCGCAGAGAAGTCAGAGGTCGGCAAGGTTCTTGAGGATTTCCTCATGCATACCAAACCGTTGGGTTATTCGGTCAAGGAGATGTTAAGTGACAACGGCAGAGTTAGATAATGAAGAGGTTAAGTCTATTCTACGTTCAAATGGAATCACACAGCGACTGACAGCCCCCTATACTCCTGAGCAAAATGGCATTTGCGAGCGGGATAATAGGACCGTTGTTGAGATGGCCAGAACAATGAAGTATTCAAATCCAGACGTCATCTATCCAGAAGGAATATGGGCTGAGTTAATTAACACGGCTATCTACATTTTAAATAGAACAGGAAAATCATCTGTTGAAGGTGTTAGTCCTTATGAGTTGTGGAAAGGGAAGAAGCCCCGAATTAAACATCTTAGGATCATTGGCTCGACGTGTTATGCTCACATTCCAAAATAAAAAAGAAGAAAGATGGATAGGAAAGCTGTAAAAGGGCATCTCTTATCGGTTATGATGGTGACGAACGGTTCAGAATCTGGATAAAAGAAAATAGTGAGGTTGTTCTATCTAGAGACGTGCAATTTGAAGAAAAACCAGGATGCTGCATTGAGCATGTTAAATTACCATTTCAAAATGTTGAAAGAAGAAAACCAGATCAAAACGAAGAAGATCAATTAAAAAGCAATAAAGATACACACAATGAAGAAAGTTCAGAAGACGAAGTTGAAACAGATCAGTCAGACAGCAATGAAGATTCTAACAGAGAAAACAGTTCAGAAGATTACGAAACTGGTACCGACATGATGACATTCAGAAAACTTACAAAGAAAAACCAGGAGTCAAATTGAGAAATCGCTCAACTTTAAAAAGGCCACAATATTTAAATGAGTATGTGATGGCGTCAGAGGACTTCATCAACACAACCAAAGTTCCTGAAATTTACGAGGATGCACCTAGACATGAAGATAGTATCGAATGGAAAAAAGCAATGGACAAAGAGATATGCTCGTTAATGGAAAATCATACTTGGGAACTTGAAAATTTACCAAAGGGTGCTAAGGCAATACCATGTAAATGGGTTTTTCGGCTGAAGACTAAAGCAGATGGCAGCATAGACAAGTATAAAGCTCGACTTGTTGCCAAGGGTTTCAATCAGCGAGAAGGTGTTGACTACAGTCAAACATTTAGACCAGTTGCAAAGATGACAACTATTCGATCCATTTTAAGTGTTGCTGCAAGTAAAGGTATGCACCTTGCACAGTTTGATGTATCAACAGCCTTCTTATAAGGAGAACTTGAGGAAAAGATTTACATGGCACAACCAAAAGGGTATGAAGATGGCACGCACCAACAGGGTATGTAAATTAAGAAGAAGTCTGTACGGCTTGAAACAAGCACCACGGTGCTGGAACAACTGCTTTGGGAACTTTATGCTTGGTCTTGGTTTCAAGGTGAGTCAAGCTGATCCGTGTCTGTATGTGCGAAATGAAAATGGCAAAGAGCTAATAGTAGTTCTATATGTAGATGATGGATTGGTGGCGGCTAACAATCAGGCTGACTTGAAAGTGTTTTTTGAGCAATTGAGAGCAAAATTTAAGATCATAACGGTACCTGCAATTTATTTTTTGGGCTTACAAATTGAACAGGACGAAACTAGTGGTGTCAAGATTCATCAAGAGTTATATAGTAGGAGAATCTTGAAGCGATTCAATTTTTCCGAGTGTAATTCTGTATCTACCCCAATATTGAAAACTACAGAAGTTTCACAACGAGGAAAAGAAAACATTAAAAAACAGAAGTTTCCATATAGAGAAGCTGTTGGAGCATTAATGTACCTAATGCTTGGGACAAGACCTGATCTGGCATTCAGTGTTAGTGTCTTGTCCAGATCACTTGAAAATCCTAAAGATGAAGACATATTAAGACTAAAAAGGGTTTTTCGGTACACAGCAGGAACACTGAAATATGGAATCTTGTACAAATCAAAAAGAGGTACAAGTTTGGACTGTTATAGTGATGCAGATTTTGGAGGCTGTTTGAAAACAGGTAGATCAACATCTGGAGTTGTTATCAAGTATGCAGAAGGAGCTATTTCGTGGTTGAGTCAGCGACAGGCTATGGTGGCGACATCTACAACTGAAGCTGAACTAGTTGCTGCAAATCAAGCTGTGTAGGAAATCATTTGGTTAACTAGGTTGTTCAGTGAAGTTACAAAGTTGTCTCAAGTTCCAGTTTTAAAAATTGACAACTCAGCAGCAGTGAAGTTGGCTCAGAACCCTGAGTTCCATCGTAGAACCAAACATATAGCCATCAAGCACTTTTTCATCCGTGAGAAGTTTGCTGATGGGAGACTTGGAGTGCAGCAGATTCCAAGGTGGCAGACATTATGACTAAAGCATTGCCAAAGACACGTTTGAAGATTTTATGCAATCAAATGGGACTTTTATAAAACAAACAGTTTTCTTTTATATAATTTTTGCTTGCTTGCTTGCTTTCTTTGCTTTGCGCAGCACCCGCCCACTTTTTGCCTTTTGGACTTAGCCATTCCAGGCATTTACTAAACATGTGTAGCTGGGTCTAAATTTCAAACATCCATGGCTGAGACGGGCTTCGAACCCGTACCGCCGAGCGACACGACTTACTAGTCGGCTATGCTAAACGCTAAGCCACTCGGCGGCCCTATATAATTTTTATTAACAAGGAAAAGTATTAAAGTGTTAAAGAAAATTATATAGTATAGTGCTAACACTGAAAGTGGTAACTTGTAGAAGCTAATCTGAAGTACCCCTAGTATCAAGTATTATATATTATAACATGTAAAATAACATTAATAAATCTGGTAAAATGAACCTTGAAATGCAACAGTTAAAGAGGAATCTGATTCTGGAGAAATTTACTGCAGATAACTTTTCTTTTTTGGTTAAAATTATTTATGGAATACCCACATACTGAAACTATGATCGTTATGCAAATCATGCATTTGATTAAAGCCAGTGATGATTATGTAATCTTCTGTAGTTGTAACGAAAGCAAATAAAGTTCCGCGGCTACAAGCTAACGTTTTCCAATAGTTTATGCACCACGGAAACATTAACCAGTTAATATAACTCATACCGCACGTATGCACACATATAAATTAAATCTACGTATGATGAAGATGTAAAGATTTTTTTCAGAAACCCAACTATTTCCCTTGATTTAATTTTCAGTTTAAATTATTTAACTTATCCGTTACAAGCTCAGCATACAGTAATTGCAACAAATTACGTTAGGAAAACTAGAACTTATGATATCCAGTTTCGTGATATAAACCTAGTTTTGTTTGCAACGACAGTTCACATATGTCGCAAGGAACGAAGCAAAACGCACCGAAGAATAATAATTCAGCAGAATTTTTGTTTACGACCGGTGTTCCACATCGCATCAGCTCGGTGCCCTCTTAACGAAAGACATAATAAATCTGTACCTGAATCTAGGGTAATAATATGGTGGTTTAGAAAACGCGGTGTTTAGGAATTGATCTGCTCGATAGAAGCTAAAGCAGAGCAGTTTTCACAAATGCATACCAACTCGGTTCGATGAAATCATCGCAAACGATGGTTGAATTACAATCAGGCCGAGTACAAATTTGATTTTCAGTTAAAAAAACAAATACATTGGAACTCTTTTTTTAGATTGTGCGCGTTTGTTTATTCTAGCGACCTAAAGTTCCATTTACATTACCATCATTCATCGAATAACCACAAACGCGTGGCATTCGAAGTTCAAGAGTTAAACGTTTTTATTAATTGTCTGTCAAATGAATGCATGCAAGCTTTTCAATTCATTATTCATTTCCTAATGCAAATTGTATTGTAGTAACAAAAAATCGTATAGTTTTCAGAATTATTAATGAAGAAAACTTCTAAATCCTAGGCAAGTAACTGTCAGTTCAAATATGTAAACCTATTTTAAAATGAAAAAAAATTCTATTATGCCAGTTAGAAACAAAAGTTCAACGTAACCAATCACCATAAATTTCCAGTGGTTGTGGTGGATGGGTTGCAAAACATTACAAGCAACACTCCAAACCATATGTTCACGTTTTCATGCAATAAATCCGTTCGCTACTTTTGCGATAATAAATTCGCACTCTGCCGAATGAAAATAACGTGATAAATGTGTAATGTATTTTAGTAACGTGCATCTATAATTCTTCAAATTCGACAGTCGGCTTCGTCCGTATACGTTACGGATTAAAGCGTGGTCAGATCAAACGCACGTGCAGTTTGCGAGCTTTGTTTTGCTTTCTGTATTAATTCAGTGCCCCAGTTGCATACGAAATTGTTCACGTAAAACGCGAAACGCAAGGTAGATTTAATGCGGTTTCGATTTGACACACATTCGAGTATACCGTTGCATACTTTTATAGAAAATGATGCTCTATTGGTAACACGGATAGCAAAACATTAATTCAGATTAGAATGTAAAATATTTCAAACGAAAAACTTTTATTATCTATTCAAATTCCTGCCCTGCAAAAGTTTGACCTCGAAAAACTTATTCTAAACATATGAATTAAATAAAAAAGGGACGTCGTGTTCACAGTTCCTAATGTAAAGAGCTTCTCCAGTCAAAGACTTTCCAACCATCATCAAGATGAATGCTACGAAGATAATATCGAAAACATCCCAACCAGGCTATTGATTAGAGTCTGCAAGGACAACGAGTTTCTATGAGGATTCCTCTACTATAAACTAAACTAGATTTTTACGTTCGCCTCAAAAATTGCTCAAGCTCCCCTAATCATGTTTACAAACAAAATAATAAACATTACAATGATATTCAAGTGCTATCACAAAGGCCTTTCCACAAAGGTCACTCAATTAAATATATGCGTATAATAATAAATCGTGCAGGTAACGCTAGAAAATTGGACATATGTGTATGGGCGACGGAAAAAATTAAAATATTTGCACAAACATCTGAAGAGGAGAAGCCAGGTTTCAAGTATGAAGGCAATGAAAGCAACTGGAATTTCCATCGTCAATATTCTTTAAAAACGTCTCGTGAAGCTTTTAGATTAATTAATTTTATTATATCCATTGAAACGTTCTGGTTTCGCAAAAAAAGGACGATGTTTTAAATTAACTCGTGCGTGAACTTTTCGTAGTATTTAAAACTCGAAATTTTTCCAATATAGTTTAATTGAGTTAAGACACTCAAATGGGGAAAAAATAATTTCAAGTAACAAGAGTATTTAATGAAAGTAATAATTGTTAAAAAATTTACCACAGTAATTTCATACACAATACCTTCTTCTTGCGTGGTGTTCTTACAAATTAATTAGCAGACGTACGCAAGTTCATTGCCGGTTCTTCCCACGAGATTGCACCTGTTCATGACGATAACGAGAACAAGTTCATTTTTAAGGAAAGCACCAGGAAACAAAAATACAAACATACCTGCTTTATGCAAAGTTCCACGGTAATATCATCCAACGTTAACGCTTAACTTTGCATTGAATGTGCAGATTACACGCCTTTTCGTCAGCGAGCTCGTAAATTTGTCTGTTATTTTTTTCGCACGCCACAGTGACGATTAATAAATGTAAATCTGCTTCATTTCGCAAAGGAAATCATAATGTTGAACACCGATGGCATGTATACATACACAGGGTGTTGATTAGCATTTTTTGCCGCACGGAATATGTGGTTAGGTGTGTGCATAAAACATTCATAATGTGAAAACTTATCCATACGATGTGAATACATAAATATTTTGTGGTAACGTAATTTACCGAGTAACAAAAACCTAATACCCGTACGTACTGAAATGCAGTCCGATTTAGAAATAAATAAATAATAAGTTGCCTGACTAATAATACGTAAGCGACCGCGCCTTCGTTGCCCATAAGAAACCATAACAAAAAAATAATCATAAAGCGCAGAAGAAAACAAACAAAATTTAATTAATTTAATAAATCTATTAAATATAAGAACTTAGAAGCTCCGTTATACACTTAACGCATTTTCCCGGATCATTTAATCCCAAGGTTTTCACGTTAATGTAGATCTCGTAAAATCTGTTCGCCAATATTTTTAAACTACAATTAGTGAAACTGTAACACTTCAGTTATGGAATTGAGAACGAGCATGATATGGTAATTGACATTATTTTCCAGCAAGGCGAGATTCCGTGAAATCTTCCTAGTGCGAGTAATAACTGTAAAATGTATAGTCAATGAGATGACGGTTAGTGCTGAGTGTAATTCCGTAAGCACATATCTTTCTAATAATGACATTAAATTGCATTGTAAGCAAAAAGACCGCGTTATAAAAACAGTCAATAAGTCCGTTCACACACAACTCTTGTTAAAACACAACAGCATCCTCTCAGGCTCTGTCTCTCTTGCTCTTCCTTTAATTAAACATATGCAAAGGTTTATTTAATTTAATTTGGTTTTGCAAAGTCGTAATTTCAATGTGAGGAATTAGTGACGCAACTATGTGACCTTGAAGCAGGCAACCCTCTCCCTATAATGAAACTTCGTCGCATTTGAGTTGGGTGTTAAATTTGACAATGTGTGACGGGCCTGGGCACTTAGGAAGACAATACTGAGTCCATAATGGTTGACATTACCTTAAACCAGGTGTCATTTGAATTTGTCGTAAAAATACACAAATTTAGTTAGAAAGTCATTGACCACGAAGATATTCATGGACAGCGCCCAATGGAAAAATTTAAAAAAAATTTAATTGGCCATGTGCCAATACAGAGAAAGCATGCCGAAGGAATAGGGAACGTAAGAAGCCAAATATAGTAGAATGTGTTTTAAGAAATAATTTTAAAAAAATTAATCTCCGCCTACAATAATTTTTATATCTGTAGATACGTATTTCGGAAGCTAAGCTGCTATCTTCAATACGTACACTACCAATTTAAAAACACTTCATAAAACCTAAAAGCAACTAATCATAATCAAATAAGAGCAAATCAACTAATACAGAATAAGTATTCTCCTGAGAAAAGTTCTCATTCTACCGAATAAAGAACTTTCATTCATTCATGATTCTGCCTTAAATATTTTAAAATATTCCTGAAAAATAATAAAATACAAATTATATATATACAAATAAATCGTGTCAAAAAAGAGCCTACAGATTAGAGGAAATCACACCCACTCATCACAAGTTAAGAGCACTTCAGGAAATCTATCTCGGAAAATCCTCTCCTTATCAAATATCCAGTGCAAATGCGCTCAACTGTCTCTAGCACCCCCTTATATATAATTTAGGTCGCGACATCTAGCGGCTGATTTTTCACCTAACAAAAACGGCACGTTGCGGTCGATTTTAATTTACATTAAAAAAAAATTCGTATATTTCTAAATATGGTCCGCCAAAAAGCAACCTACAAATTAGAGTAAATCAAATAATACGGAACTAGGTATTGGTCCATTATCTGAATTCATTAAATAATTGTAATTTTTTCGAATAAAAATACTTTCGTAAGCATTTAATTCCCTGTTATTTGATACTTTCTTAATGAATTTTAAATTATCCTCAATAATACCGTGTCCAGTATTGTAAATATGTTGGGCAACACTTGATTTCTCAAACCTATTATACCGGTAGTGACTTAAACGTTCCTTAAAGCGTGATAATATATTTCTTTTGGTTTGTCCAATATATTTATTAGCACATTCATTACATTTAATTTCATAAATTCCAGATTTCTGATCAACTTCAACTTTATCTTTCGGGTTTCCCAATAAATTCTTTATGGTATTGTTAGTAGAAAAAGCTAATCGTAAGTTTTGAGTTTTAAAAATATGATTTAAACCTTTAGTGCAAACCGCATCAAAAGGAGTTTTTACAAATTTTCCTGGAGATCAAATTGATGTTAGAGTGCTAGAATTTTGGACCCGTTTCCTCGAGCTAATCTTCCTAATTATATTATCTACTATTTGCAGAGTATAACCGCAACATTCTTAATATATTTAAGTTCTTTATCATATCGGGCTTCAGTAAGTGGAAATGAGAGTAATCTATTTACTAAGAAATTTAGAGCCGCGAGTTTGTGTTGTACTGAATGTTGTGATTCGTTAATTATAAACCGGCTAATATTTGTACCTTTACGATAAATGTCAATTTCCAATTCATTTGTTTCTAATTATACGAGTATCTAAAAAGGGAATCGCACCATTTTCTTCCTTTTCGTATGTAAATTTAATGCTATCAAATTTTGAATTTAATTTATCTAAAAAATCTTCCAAATTACATTTCTTGGTATCAAAAATAGCAAAAATGTCATCAACATAACACAACCAAATTCTTGGAAAACACTGATTATCATCTCTTACGTCATTTTCGAATTTACTCATAAATAAATTGGTCAAAAATGGAGACAAACAGTTTCCCATAGCGATCCCTTGAACTTGTTCAAGAAGCTCCCCATTTATTTGAATGCAATTCTGTGACATACAAAGAGATGTAAGCCTGACGTATTCTTCCAACCTATCTTTGATCTACATTATTAAGTACCGGACACAAAATACACAAGGCAGGTAAATCGGTGAGACCAGATATTTTTGGAAGGATGTACAATTTGGGTACAGTGGGAATAGATACATTAATCTTAAATTTATTTTGCTTGGTAATAAGATTGGGACTTTCTTTAATCGTGTCTTTGACAGCTTTAATTAACTTTGGCAAAGGGTTTCGGGGTAGTTTCTTGTCCGTACAAGAATTATGATTAGTTGCTTTTAGGTTCTATGAAGAGCTTTTAAATTGGTAGTGTGTGTGCTGAAGATGGCAGATTAGCTGCCCCAATACATATATAAAACTTATGTAAGGAACATTTAAGTCACTACCGGTATAATAGGTTTGAGAAATCAAGTGTTGCTCAACATATTTACAATACTGGACACGGTATTATTAAGGATAATTTAAAGCTCGTTAAGGAAATATCAAATAACAGGGAATTAAATGCTTACGAAAGTATTTTTATTCGAAAAAATAAAAATTATTTAATGAATTCAGATAATGGACCAATTCCTAGTTCAGTATTATTTGATTTACTCTAATTTGTAGGTTGCTTTTTGACGGACCATATTTAGAAATATACGAATTTTTTTTTAATGTAAATTAAAATCGACCGCAATGTGCCGTTTTTGTTAGGTGAAAAATTAGCCGCTAGATGTCGCGACCTAAATTATATATAAGGGGGTGCTAGAGACAGTTAAGCGCATTTGCACTGGATATTTGATAAGGAGAGGATTCTCCGAGATAGATTTCCTGAAGTGCTCTTAACTTGTGATGATTTCCTCTAATCTGTAGGCTCTTTTTTGACACGATTTATTTGTATATATATATATTTGTATTTTATTATTTTTCAGGGATATTTTAAAATATTTAAGGCAGTATCAAATAATAGGGAATCATGAATGAATGAAAGTTCTTTATTCGGTAGAATGAGAACTTTTCTCAGGAGAATACTTATTCTGGATTAGTTGATTTGCTCTTATTTGATTATGATTAGTTGCTTTTAGGTTTTATGAGGTGCTTTTAAGTTGGTAGTGTGTGTACTGAAGATGGCAGATTTCTGCCGAAATACGTATCTACGTATATAAAAATTATTGTGGGCGGAGATTAATTCTTTTTTTTTAATTATTGTAAGAAGCCATACAAGTGGCGACTCAGGCGGTGACCATCTCTTGATTATTGCAAAAATAAAGCAAATAATTCCAAACTAATTAGCAAAAGTTAGGTATCCGACAAGAAAACCTGCAGCAGGGATGGAAACAAATTGAAGCGAGTATCAAAGCAGCTGAGGAGAAGACAAGGAAATAACCTTGAAACATAGAAAGAGAGCGAAAATAACCATCATTTACAAATGCCCGCGAAACTTGGATCACTAAGAAGATAACCTTGAAAGGTAAGAAAGGATCTTACGAAAAATTTTTGATGGAGTCAACATGGGCGAACCGGTTATAATAAAATGAATACTGAAGAAGATAAAGAACGTTCCAGGCGATTAAAGGATTGTATTAAGAATCCATAAGCTTTCACGTGGTTTCTTCTTCTTTTCCCTTTATTAATAACCCAGAGAATGGAGAAGGGGATTTGGTCAGAGAATTTTTGAACATGATATGTGATGCAATACGTTCACAGCGATAATCCTGACCTAATTAAACCAAAAGCTTGGTATTTTAAATCCTCTAAGGAAACTGGAATATAGGTAATTAATCATAAAATATTTCTCAGTCAAATTTACATGAGGTTTGATAAAGATGATTTCAGTTATTGAAGAGACCTAGGCACCTGATCCAAACGATCAAATTGTTTTGAAAAAAAAAAACATAGTTGTCCCACTCGCTGTGGTTGCGTGAAATCTTCAAACATCTTCCTTGAAGTATGAAATAACTTTACAACGTATAATCATTTTGAAAATGCAATTTCAGGAACGTCCTGTTTAGATGAGTTGCATTTTCAGTCTCGTGAACATAATGACTTTCCTTTTTGCAACTTAATAACCGATTAATTACAGTTCGAACGTTTTCAGATTCTGCACTACTTTCAACAACCTCATCGCTCCAAATTCCAGAGATCAGAGATCTGCAACAATATTACGATAATTTAATAATTCGATGACGAATCACTGAAACGGAAAAACATTCTTGTTAATATGAAAATGTTCACGGTCGTACGCATTTAGGTCTACGCGGTTAAAATTTGTATGCAGTTTCTTTATGCGATAAAATCCAGCGGCTGCAGTTGAATTTTCACGCTTTGTTTCCGTCTCCTCGTGGCATTTCAGATTTATTACAATTAACTGCGGTGCAGTTATATATGAGAACTTTAAATACGAATGTATTTTCCTGAAAACTTTCGTGCGAACTTCCTCTTTACGTTTTGTTTTTAATTATTTTTGGAAAAAATGGTATTTCCAATATTTAGAAAATTACTTTCATCCACGGTAATTACCCTAGGCATGTTTAAAACGCCAGAGTGATTAAACATCACTGCCTTCCTTACCCAGCATCTTTCATCTCATTATTGGTTTATTCGTTTTATAATGGTTTCACAGAAGTCCAAGGAACTAATAATACAATCCGGCGCATGTACTTGTTGGCTCAAATTCAAACCATACGCAATCATGCAATTAAAGTTGATAGGCCAGGATATTTAGACAACTTAATGGTTACCTGTTTATTTTGTATATTATAATGTTACGTATCATATTGTGTGCTTTCGATTAGGAACGAGTCACTGCAATTATTATAATGAAAGTGGACGTCGCGGAATTAAGATATGAAACACATGTAAGCTCGTTTGTTTGACGATGGCAGGTGTAATCGAAGAGTTCAAGGATTACTCAAAGGCCATTCATACAAAAACCCATTGTTATAATAAAAAAAGACATTTCAGTTACAGAAATAATTAAAATAAATATATATATTATAGGTTTCGAACTAAATCATTGATCAAATGAAGCAATGAAAGTATGGCAGAAAAGCTCCAATTCCTTAAACCTCATGAGCTGGTTTCATTTTCTCGTCTCCCAGAGAACTTTAGCTTTTTTTTATCTTCATTACATCAAATAAAATAATATTCAAATCAGGTGTGTGCAACATATCTGTAAACTGTTAGATTAGTTTTCTTTTCGTGACTTACACGCAATAAACTTCTTAAAAACGATTCTGCTATTTACCGCTATGGAATTAAGAAATGCAAAGGCCGGTGATTGTAGTAGGACCGATTGCATAATGGAAAATTAAATAATAACAACGTTTTCTAGGAATTCTTTGGCTGAGATTAGTGGCAAATACCACAATAAATTGCCTGGCTAATTTAAAAAGTAAAATTGACATTGTAAGACGTAAATCGTTTTAATGCACATTAATACCTGAATTGAAGCCGTGATAAAAAATTACACGTAAATGAATTTTATTAAAAGCCAAGTATTTGAAAGGAACATTAAGAAATTATTGAAATTCCTCGGTAAAAGTTGCTTCATTTCGGGCGTTAATGTCCGAAAAAAGTACATTACGCGGATTGCAATTAAAAAATGAGATGGCTTAAGATACTGTTAGTTTAATGCCGCATAATGAGCGGACCTGCAATGAGTGCGTATTAGGTCGCTGAACGTCAATTACTCACGGTCTTCGTACGTCCTTGTAATGAACCCGGCTTAAGCAGTGCACGGAGATTGTCGAACTGCAGCTTGCACGGCGTGCTTTACGATTGCCCCGGCTTGCGAGTTGTGAATTTGCATTCGCAGCAGGGAAAACAATCAACGCTGGAGAGGAACTGTTTCACACAATAACAAATACACTGCAATTTAGAACTAATGTAATCAAATGAAACTCCACGAACGCAAATTTCTGCAATTAAATTCATGGCAGTTTTGTTTGGGAGACGATTTCTTCAGCGACAGGATTTCTTTTCAAAAAAAAAATAGACCATAGAAAATTACAATCGCATTATCAATATTCGAAATTATCGCACCATGTTCCTTAAATTACCAAACAAAAGATATGGATTTTATTTGCAACGTGCAATGAATGAACTCTCCAGATAAGAGCTCGACTTCAATTGAAATACGAGAGCATAAAGGCAAAGAAATACGAAATGCAAAAAGAAAGATTTCTTAATCGATTAGTCAATACAGAAGGTCCTGAGTTGCTACCATCTTCTGGTGCAGTGATTAGGTCATGAATGGCTTGACAGCGTGAGCACTGGTTCCATTCCTCATCACCTGCGAAATCCTTTGGAAGCTTATTATTTAATTTTTTTGAGCCTGTCAACACTTCGTTAGCCATTGACGACTTCCAGACGAGAAGGTTCCCTAAAGTCAATCACGTCGAATCAATCACATAGGTTCTTCCATGAGAGGAAACCATGGAAAAGCTGAAAGTAAGAAACGTTTAACAGAAGATCAGTCTTATGCTAAAAACACGTTCTGAAAATACAGATGTAAGGAGATTGGACGCACAAGGAGAATAGAGAGGAAAAATTAAATCAGCAGCAAAAGCGTACAACTGAGAAGAAAACCAGAGAAAACGTGGAAGGGAGAACTTGGTAAAACCGTGTAAAGAAAGGACTTCCTCCTCGAAGATTGACACAGCAAGTGATAGATCAATCAATAAAGATCGTGCAAATATGGAACCAGGCAATAAATCCAGGCAAAAAAGAATTTAGAAGCAAATATCTTTTTGATCTACAAACCTTCCAGGGCTGACAAGATCATCTCTTCAAGATACGTCGCAATGTCCAAAATTCGTTTGGAATCAAAAAAAGCAAGCAAAGAAGAAGGTGGCATTCATTTTCTACAGGGCATGAAACCAACAGAACCAGAAAACGAATTTGGAACAACTCCCTATAAGTCTATTTCAACATAGCGTTCAATCGGATGTGATGCCAAATTCATTCTAAACAATTCCAAAAAGTTCTTACTTCACAAGAAATCAATCATGAAGCCAACACTTATAAGCTATTGCCCTCTATTAGGAAAAACGATAATGACTTTAACATAAAAATTAAAGCAGACTATGAATTAAACATTAATAAATCAAAGATAATACGTATGGTAATGAAAGGTGAAAAAGTTGAGTAAGCTAATTAAGTTAAACCGTTTTGGAAAAGTGGAACAGTTTGTGCATTTAAAACAAACAATAATTGAGAATAGATGAGAAGGAAAAACTATACGGAAATTGATAAATGAATTGGAGAAAGTAGTAAAGAGGGACGTTAGAGATCTACATCTTAGAGTCTCTAATTCAAATCTTAGAACTAAGTAAAAAAAAAAAAAGGAAAATCAACTATCAAATATGTAAACTTTAATTATCCGAAGCCGTTGATAATTTCTTCCTCAATGTGAAATATTGATGCAGCGTGAAATATTCTTTCACAGTTGGTCGTGATTTTTAAATTCGTTTCACAGGATGCGTCTGGAATCTGATTGCAGTTCTCGCATAAGACTTACAAGAAGTAACGGTACGGTAGCCCAGGGACTGAATGCAATAATTTAATACCTCACGCATAAAAGAGTGCGAGGGATCGATCCTGTTTTCCTGGTGCGTTCGCGTTCCAACCGGCAACCTTCATTGTTCTAATGGTGCGCTCTCAAGTTCAGTGCCACAAAAACTGACACCGAACTATTAACAATAAAGCAGGATCGAGGACTTGAACAAAAGTACACAGCATCATCAGCCAATGATAAACTTCGCAAGTTATAAATATGTGATGTTCCACCTGCCGTGGACGAGTAGTGGTACGGCCCCACCACCAGGTACTCTTGCAGACTTGATGCAGGAAAAGAAGCAGTTCGTCGCTCGCCAAAGCATTTCTGTTGTGGTTGTGACCGTGAACGCAACGCAAAAGACAAGGCCAAGGACAGATTGCGCCAGTGTCAGTGTCACTCTTCAGTCAACAGTCGCAAGCACCTTACACGGAAACAGGTAGGTGCAATGATCTTCAGGCGCCTAGTTAGTACGTTCGACATCAGAAACCTACTAGCTATTTTCATATTAAATTCACAATTTATTTAATTTTATCAGAATACGACTTACATTTCTGATTTCACACAACATGCGTGAATTTAACCCGGGAAAATTCCGAGCACGTTTTCATTATCATATTCTACATCTGATTTACGTGTGCGCAGCACGAGCTGAACTTTGCTACTGTGTCGGACGATGCGTTCAGATGTATCTACACTGCTTGGGCTGAGAACGCAAACTTGACCCTGTGCGTACGACAAGATCCTTGTAAGGACTTATGGCTTGCTACGTTTTCTGCGAAAGACATTCATCTTGTGGACGCATTTCCGCAGAAGAATACTGACCGTTTTCGTCTGACAACTAACTAACTTAATTATATAACTATTTTAGAGCTTTATTAAAAAAATTGGCAATTACTATTGAACTTTCAGGATATATTCGACTTGATTACATCAGGGCTAAGTTGAAGAGAATTCTTGTCGAACGTTTTTACAAATGAATATTTATGTATATGTCGCTTATTTTTTACCATTTGATGGTAGGGTGAACACAGTTGTGAATCACTTTCACTTGAAAATTACGTTAGCTGATTATAGTCTTATCCTTCAGGATAAATTCGATCTCATATCAGAACAATTTTAGATGCATTTCAGTATATGATCGATTACGAAGTTCTAATCTAAAATTTCTAAAGTCAAAGCATCAAACACTGAACTTTATTTAAAAGTAAAAAATATGAGAGGTAACATTAAGAATAAATTTTTGAAAAATTATAGATAACATTAGCGTTAGCTAAAATTCAGAGAAAAAAAATCACTTTAATTTGGATATTATTGGATAATGAAAAAATATACTGAAGAATTGAATAATAGGAGTCTATTTCTAATATAAATGGAACTATCCATCTTTCATATGTTTCCAATTAGAAAATCATAATTAATCATATGCGCCAAACAAATTAATTAAAATTATTCATTTCTAACATGTCCGGGAACGAATGTGTTGTATCCAACCGTGTTGCCTATTGATGTGATTTACGCAAACATCAATAATTGAATAAATTAATAACACGGCGCAATGGGCAATCGAACCGTTTCAGTTCGGCCGTAAAATTCCATTTGGTGCGAAGATATTAATTGCACCTCATGTGGGATTCAATTAATTTTTATTGGCATTGTAACTTCATTTTATCTAAAGGCGAGAGAGGTGCATTAATCTTAAACAACAATAGGCACCGATACGCATCTCCTCGGCATGCGAAGGAAGAAGGCTCGCTAATGAAAGCGCGATGCCCGTTAGCAGCTCCTTGTGTGGGAGTGCACCAGGTCACACGATCTCCTGGAGAAGACACCGGGTCACATATGCACAGCGGGGCATATATTGTGCCGCAAAGTTGACACTTCCTTGTAGTAATTACAGCCAGTTTAGTTCAACAGAAGAAATTATGATTTACCGCCGGAGCGAAATGAGAAACCGAGTTTCCTGCAAACTTACATGCAGAAGTTTCTTGGTTTTATTTGAGATCGTGCTCGTACAGTAACTTTTAGGAAAATCATGCACTCACTTAAATAAGATTGTTCTCGTTCTCCATCTAGGAAGTTTTAAATCCTTGATCAAAACAAAAATTAAATAACTAATAATTTTCTTAAATTAAAAATAGGCGAGTGTGTCAAGGAAAGAAATAAAGTTCTATTTGCATTCCCAAAGAAAGCAAAAGGTGAAGGTGTTGAATACTACTAAAACCAGTAAGCAAGAGATTCTCCGGCCATCCAGGCAATTACCTCACCATCTGTTTGCACTCGTCGTCGGTAATTCTGCGCTGATTTATTCCATCTTAATATATTGAAAGTGACGTCTCACGTTATTTTATGATTTACTCTCAGCGTCCACGCAAAAATGCGACACGGCGCTTCTTGCGCGCACGCGGTCTTTCTAGTTTTTCAAAGCAACTCATGCATGCCGCGTTACTGTAGGCGCACAATTTCTACAGTACGTATATCTACGTTTAGATGCACTTTCATGTGCCGACGACGAATCTCTAAAATCCGAACTATTTCTATTTTAATATGGGCATACGTCCGCACCGTAAATACCTCGGATTACTCGAATTCTAAGAATACGCAATTCACCACGTTACTTGTTGGTACTAGCGCAAAACTAATTCTTATTTTAGAAATCTTAATTTAAAAAAAAACGGATGAAACGCATAGAATAATTCAATAACTTCAGTGACTTCAATACTACATTACGAAAGTAACCTCCTATCAAAAGATGCCCCGATGTTTGTTCGATCCAAACAACTTCTTGCAACTGTATTAAAACAACTGAAAAAGCAAAACTAGGTGGTAATTCTACAGGTAAAATTAAATATTTGCGGATAACTTAGAGACGAAGTTCAACGGAACAATATACTTTACGGTATACTTGCCAATATAATCAAAAATGCAAACAAGGCGAGGAAAAAAAATGTGAATTTTAACAATGCAAAAGAGTTTTGGCGTCTTTTCACTGTGTTCAAGAAAAAAAATCCATTGAAGCGTCAAAGAAAAAAGGTTGATGTTCAAATTGAATCTTGTTTAGGCACGACCTTCCTCTCTAAGTGTTTTTCTGGACAGTTATACAGTTACTATTTTTAGCTTCGCGTTTAAAAACCATTTCCAACTGCCCGTTATTGCATTACGTTTATCTTCGCCTTATTAAGGCGAGTTTAAACATGAATGAGTTGTTGATTTTTATCAACGGACGTCACTTAACTCCCAATTACTTTTCCGCTTGTCGTAAATCGATTCTTTACCACGCGCGCGCGCGCGCAAATACCCTTTTTTTTAAATTAATTATCAGTGATCGGTTTCGGTCTTTTTTTCGAAATCGGATTCGTTCCTCGCTGACGGTTTTATTGAAACTTGTTGACAGAATCACTTCTGCCAAACATTTCGCGGCGGACGAATTCATCAGATTGAAGGCGCGCATTAATCCGAGGTGAACGAACTGGAACTTTGTGCGCGAAAAATGAATTTCGGATAATTATACGAAAAAGCAATTACTTTTTAATTATGATGCTAAATTAACAATTTAATGAAACCAAATTTTCTTCATGGTCGCGAAATAAAAGAGACGAGCCGCCGCAGCTCCGACTTCGAGTCGATGTATATTATTAATATTAATGAAGAAGTTTATTCTTTGAAGACGTCGCTTCAAACTTCTCAGTCTTGTTTAATAAACCAATAAAAGAAATGCGATACTACATCTTCAGCATTGTCAATCATAACTCTATAGAACGTTCACTTCACTGTTATTACAAATTTATAGCTCTCTCTTCTCCATCTTTAAATTATTTATACGAATTCAAGAAGTTTGAAGAGAATTTAAAAAATAATTATTTTCTGAATTTAAATTTCATTTTCTATCGTAGAAATTTCAAACGCCGAACATTCCATTTCATTTTAAGATTCGAATGAAAATAGAACCGTTTCTGAATTGACTTGTGGAATTAAATTAAATTAAATCATTTGCTCGATTTAATTTAACTAATTTTTAGTCACAAATCGGTTTAGTTAGTGAACCATATTTACCATGTATGTGGTGTAGTTTTCGCTGTTTTTAACAATCGAAATTACAGTTAGCAATTTTCATCCGATTTTGTCATTCATAAATATAGAAACACTTCACGCTAGAAATTCTCAAATCGCAAACAAGTTTTAAAATTCGGAGGCATTTACATAAGCGGACAAGCCGTAAGATCACTGACTCTTAAATAACTATCATTAAAAGTTAAAGATGAGCAGTATCACTGAACTAATCATAATTATTAACTATATTTACATTTTGCATAATTTACTGCCGTTTTACGACGCTGCTTCTCGTCTTAAACACTGAAGAGCTAATTATCGATTGAAAATTATTCCGACTTTTAAAAACAAATAGATTTTTACGTTTTCAGAAGAAATAATAGCAAAGACATAGATACGTACACTGTTTTAATTCAGTGCAAGGAGTGCCTGGAGGCTTTTAATCTGTATCACTTCACATGTGAATGAAGTTTTTTGTTTATTCATTCGACGAGAAGATAATGCATAGATTAAACTGTCATAAAGCCATGTAAAATTATAGGTATATCAACGCACCTGGGGAAAGCAGGCTGAAAAATACACAACGGTTCTGTAGGCTACACGTAGAAGGCACTTAATAACCGCGTCCAGTATAATGTACATAAATTACCGCTTAAAGAGCTTAAAAGGTGAAAACTATCAGGGAGAATTGCAAAATTACAGAGTAAATTCTGTGTGACAACGAAAATTGTTCGCAGAGTGTTTCGACCGTCCGGCGAAAAGAGTTGCTTCGAAATTGCATGTCTCAATAACAGTATACCGAATCGGCGAAGGCTAAACGTTGTGCAGTTACGGTAATACTTGACCTATTGGATAATGCGTGTGTGTTTATCAAGTTTATTGTTGCACAAATTACTCTCCATATACGTACGATCGGAATGACTCGCATAATTTGCTTTGGGAATACAATGAAACGAAAGCTACTCGTCGTAACGAGTAAGTAAACAATTCCCTATCAAACAAGAAAACAATTTACAGTTTCTTTGATGCTGTCGATTTGTTGCAATATTCTTTTAGCATTTTTACTAACGTGTGAGTGAGATTGAAGTAAAATGTGGATATAATACGCAAGTTGCAATTTGAAACGAATAAGCAATTCATGAATAGAATTTCCCGTTCGACAAACAAGGCAAATGGCACATAAGGTCGTCATCAATGTCGCCATGTGGAGGTTCGAACTGTGACCTGCCTGCACGCCGAAGCAATAGATTTAACTTGGCGCTCATGAAACTTCGCCAAAGCAGTGATTAACTCGAAGGCCTACGGCCGTAATTCTCAGAAAGTTACGCAGTGCCATTGTGCCACAGAAGAATGTTATTAGATCGCAGAAGTCGTAACTGTAA
This sequence comes from Serrognathus titanus, assembly GCA_039766575.1. Classification (NCBI taxonomy): domain Eukaryota; kingdom Metazoa; phylum Arthropoda; class Insecta; order Coleoptera; family Lucanidae; genus Serrognathus; species Serrognathus titanus. The sequence goes on from CM077912.1 coordinate 75,980,157, forward strand.
GTCACAACTCGTACAGGTCAAACACCCAGCTACCGTATTCCCTCTGCAGATGGAAGTTCGGCGCGAATTACAGGTCACTTGGCCAAGGTTTTCAGCGTCGAACAAACCAGATTGTTCATTCCGAAATGCGTATGTGTGACGTGGTACCGTAGAGCATTCAGATTAGTGAGAATTTATCAATATGCGAAGGCCGTCGTCTTTAACTCCCACGCCACAGAAGCATTGTTAATATGCAGACAGCTTGGATTTAACACTACCCGAACGAGTTATTCTTTAGTTATTCATCGAACCGACCGCATACATGAACAGTTATGTGCGGCACGGCATATTACTAAATATAGGAAGTCAATGAACTAGATGACTAATTAGCACATTTAGAACAAATTGGTTTTCTAATTATTACTGATTTACACGTCATGTAATGACAGATTTCCATTTTACTCACGTATATCTCAAGACCTGTCGATGTATTAATAAAGACTAACAAAGTTTATTTCCTGTAGGAACAGAAAAAGTCTTGCAATACTTTACAATATTTCTGGTGCACCACAACGCCCAATTCTGAGACCTTTATGATTTTTAATTCAATGGTACATCTCCAAAATGATCTAAATTCAATCAATTGACCTAACAACACTGCAGCAATCAAATCTTCTGCAAATGTGAATCAAAGGTGTCACAAAACTTAGAAAGCAATGAACGCGACAAAATAAGAGACAGGTGGGACAAAGTCAATCCAAGGCGATGCCTTCTTGACACAGGATGAGGAAGAGAAAAACCAAAAGTAAGGTGAACGCAGATATATAGAAGAGTAGCCACAAAAAATCAATCAATTTTTTTAATTGATTGTCCTATGTGACCTATGACCACATCGATGTGCACTTGTGAAGCGAAGGAAATACAGAAAATGATCATTACTTGTAAATCAATTCATGTACATACCTCATTGTTGGAACTTTCTTCAAAGCTTTCATTATTCTCATAATACATCTGCTCCGTGCAATTTGCAAGCAAGAAAAATATGTTAATGATGACAACATTCCGGCACTTACCAAAGCGCGAACATAAGGTTTTAATGGACGCCGTGCAAGATAAGAAAGACAATGCGAATAAATCAATCTGGTGATTCTCGTCGCTCATTGCGAGAGATATGCGTAAGCTCCGTTACTTCTTAACGGCATACCGAGACCACTGATTAATCTTTTGCAAAACGCGACTGTAAATAATACGTCTCAATACGACAGAGATTCATCTAGGAAAGTACAGCTACGGGCATCCAATGTACATTAGAAAAAATTCATTTCCTTCATCTGCAATTCAAGACGTTCTCAGATACCACTTATGGACAATTTGCAATTTTTACTATTTTGAATGGATCGAAAAAGTGAAACGTCCGACGGCTTTCCTTTCTTTCCGAAGAGTTCAAATAGTACCCCACAGAAAAGGTATTGACTCTAACGTGCTTTGCGTTAGAATTGAATGTTTGGCAGGCAAATATAAACGCCTTGTAATGTAATATGTTCTATTTGATTAACAAAGAAACGCTTTTATGGGAACACCGTAGACTTTACACAACAAATTTACTTCCACTGTGGCCTAATCCCAAAGCACACAAGACTCCCTGTTTGCATTATTTTGTGTTCCGATGCAATAATGGAAGACGGAATCTCATGAATTTTATGTTCGGAATTAGTTGCTTGCACCGCGCCACGCGAATGATATCAAGATTTATTTTATTGTACGGCTTTCATGGCGATCACAACGAGAGTAAAATTTAGCTCAATAAAATCGAACGTAACGAGGATATTTATTATATAACGTAGTCAAGGACGTTAGAGGTAAACGCATTCACTTAATGATGAGTAGTAACCTACTACAGAGTGTACGTACTACGTACATTTTATGTCTTTTATAAACTGGATAAGTAGGTAGTCCACCCAACAGTAATTCTTGAATGCAGAGCGACCGCAATCTAGTTCCCGATAAAAGTACCCCAAATTCGCATTCGCACAAGGCCCGTTATTCATATCCATTGTGCATTACCATAATTAAACCTGTTGGAACAAGGTGACACACTATGAATTGTGTCGAGAAATACCGTCGTAATTAACGCTAAATTGCTTATTATCATTTTAAAAACAAGTCTATAAATTGTTGATAAGACAAACAGGTCGTTGCAAAGATGTGTGTGTAACACTTACAGTCTTGTTGACATACTAATGGAGTTATTCCGTTCACTTCGAAATCAAATTAAATTCAATCTATGTACAATGGTGTCCGCCTAAAACGATATTCCTGCTTGCAAACTACGAAATTGCCGAGGGGTATCATTTTAGCTGAACATGATGGTACATGGGTTTGATTTAATAAATAATTTGAACAACTCAACTAATTAAAACTTTATAAAATTGTTTTATTTGTAATAAAACTGGTAATACCTGAGGAAGAAAACGTTAATTTCAAATGAAAAATATACGCAGGCAATTTATATAAATTCATTAATTCCGTCTTGAATGCAAATTTCTCTTGTTGCTTTTTCAGATATCAATTAAAGCTGTGCTTTAGGGTGGACGTGCGACGTTTTGCTTTATTTACAAAGGCAGACCTTCAACCGCTCGTGCTTCATCTTAAAACGATAGCAAACACATAAATATGTAAATGACCTTACTTTTTGAGTTATTGCGCCAGGAAAAAAAAATACAATTTTCTGCATCTCAGAGGCTCTCCGCAACGAAAACTTTTTATTACTGTCAGAAGTGTACATGCGAAGCCCACCTTTTCCATGTCGCGTATTTACTACGCTTACTTTGTTTAAATCACCTTTCGCATAATTAGGGTGCGTTGACTTTGCCTCGTTAGATTTTTAAGAATGCGTAATTAAGACGGGGGCTTCTTCGCCACAGACTAATTTACGATGCACATCAATCATATACATATTTAAAGTGCATTAAATAGTAAATCTTACAAGGCTGCAAACAATAAGTAATTACTTTATAGTTCAGCTACTCATTAATCACTTTTACTTTTTAAAATTTTCGTGCCACTTCCCAAATCTTTCAATTTCTTGAATTTTCTTTCTCGATTTATTAACTTGTTTTGTTTCCTGATTGAAGATACGGAAATGCTTCTCATCGAGTCTTAAATGTTTGGTATCATTTACTGTTGTTGCAAAATGAAACGCTCACGACACTGTAACCAGTCATGTAGTGGATAAGAAGAAAACAACTGTTTACATGAAGACCGTTTTATTATTCCTGTAAACAGCATTATAATTGCGTTCTTTTTACTGACTGCGCTAATCATTTTAAGTGTCTTATCAACATCGTTGATTTGAAGCTTCGCAAGGGATAATTTGTTGCTGACAATCGTAAATCTGATGCGGCCCTAATGAATGCGACTGCAGCGGCACGCGATGGACGGCTCGTTTACCTCGTCCGCGGGCGCATTCACGACCACTTGTGCAGCAATTTAAATTGCCGGTGTTAAAACGGGTAGTTATGGTAATGGATTGTTGTTGTTATGTGCCGGTTCTTGTCATACGCAGCGAGTGCTTCGATTTTTATCAGGTGCGAAAGCCGGACTAACTAATACGTTTGTGTCAGAATGTAAACGCCACGGGGTGATAATAACAGCCTTATTGTTTAGCCTCTCGTGCGCCCCATCAAATAGCGCATAAATTATCGTTTCGTTTTCATTTCATTCAATACTCGGATCCTCGAGCGGGGAAAGTAAACACACTTTTTTTTTTCAATCAATATATCCCTCATCACATGATTTTGCTTGTCATTATTTACAAAGCAAAAAACACCAAACCAGATTTAACAGGAAATAACAAGCAGATTTCTAATTTCTTTTTTAAATCATCTACTATCAGCAGGTATTGTACTTGTTACAGCTACTGCTACGTAGCTCTAAGAAGCTCTAAGACATTGTGACACGTTGCCACCAAAAGCCATAAAGAATTAGTTTTTGGTCCATAGCTTTTGACTTAATTGAATTAGATCAATTTTATTAGTACTTCCTACTGAATTATAAAACTATTTCCCAACTTAACAGTTTTTATGTTTCTTGTAATAGGCAAGATGCCTGTAGTACCAGGAGAATTTGGAACAGCCTGTTTATTTGCCTCGACTTGTTTAAAATGAAGTGCTTTTGAACATTTTTATTTCTACCTCAACTTTAATTACAATCATTCGGATTTTCTCTTCATATTTTTTTTTAATTAAAACCCCAAAGTTGAAGAAAGAAATTCTGTTTCTTTGGAAATTAGAAATGCAACTTAACACTTCTGCTGCACCGAATAAGTAACTACCTATCTGGAGTTAATTCTAACACTTTTCAACTCCTTTCCGGTAGTCCTTCGCGTCCATCCGTTTCTGATGTTCAAAGTAAAAGGAGTTACGACATTTAACTTTAAAAAGTTTTCAAAAGTTCCCATTTTAATCCTCACGGTAGTTATTTTTATCTTACAAGGAGTTAATATTATCCAGGAAAAGAGAGATAGTAGTTTATAACTATTATCCAAAAACTGTCGAGTATATTTCTATCCTTAGATGAGATAGTATTATCGAGAAAGTGAAATAATCTTTACTGTTAGGGCGGTCGCTTTCATCTTAATTTATACGGGGTCTACCAATAAGAACTTTGTTTTTAAATTTCAAAAGAAACACACATTTTGTAGGAAAATTCTGTAATTCTTTATCGAAATATGTTGTAGAGACTTTATCATTTATGAATGAAAAACAATATCAGGCAAATGTCCGCCACGTTTGCAGACGTCGATCCTCTTAACAGAATTTTCGAGCACATTTCTGCATAATTGTGGTTCTATTTCACGGATGACTCTTCGATATTGGTTTTGAGCTCTTGAATTGTTTGCGTATTATTCTCGTAAACATTATCTCCACAAGAAGAAGTCCAGTGGCGTTAAATCACAGCTTCGTGGTGGCCAGTTGACATCACCTCTTCGCGAAATTAGACGTCCATTAAATTTGGTTTTCAATAAATCGATTGTTTCTTGGGCTGTGCAACACGTAGCTCCGTCCTGTTGAAACCACAAGTCTTCCACATCCATATCATCCAAAATAGGCCATAAAAAATTGGTTAACATGTCTCTATAGCGCACTCCATTGACAGTAACGGTAGCACCAGCCTCATTTTCGAAAAAATATGGATCAATGATGCCTTCTACCCATAAAGCGCACCATACAGTGACACGAGATGAATGTAATGGTTGTTCAATAGCTGTTCTTGGATTTTCAGTAGCCCAAATCCGACAATTTTGCTTGTTGACATACCCATTTAAGTGAAAATGAGCTTCGTCCGAAAAGATTATTTTTCAGAAAAACCAGCACCATGTTCAATGATCCAATCAGCAAATGCACGACGTTGAAAATGATCTGCTGGCTTTAATCCTTGCACCAGTTGGACCTTATAAGGCTTTAGAGCCAAATCTTTTCTCAAAATTCGCCATGTGGTCATTGTGGATAGGCCCAATTGTTGACTGCGTCGTGAAACTGATAAATTTGGGTCCTCTGCAACACTGTCACTTACTGCAGCAATATTTTCGGTTGAGGGGCCTGCACGAGCTCGTGTTGTTGTGGTTACGTTTGCTACTGAACCGGTGGACTCAAATTTTCGCACTAAATTCACAATTGCAGTCTCAGAAGGACGATCAGTACGACCAGAAATATCGCGAATTTTACGAAATGTGGTTTTCACGGATCCACCATTTTTATAATAGATTTGAATTATTTTAATGCGATTTTCGAGCGAAATTGAAGCCATTATAACAAATGGTAACCCTTCTGCTGTACATATGTCAAAAAACTGAATGACAGAACTCTCAACATAACCTATTGCAAACCTATTAGAAACAAATTTCTTATTGGTAGACCCGTTATTTTAACTACTCCAAAGAGAGGTTTGCACTTTTTTTTAATCCCTTGTTCCTTTGTATGGAAATAATTTAATTACTTATTGCACTAGAATATGAAGCTTATCTGAAGGACGTGGAATAAAGATGTTCATGAGGCCTTGCCAACATTCCCCGATAAAAAAAGCTTGTATCTCTATTTGTTCTTATATCACTATTTTTCCCTCATTTTGTATTGCTACTGTATTTAATGCGCAAACAAAATGACTGTTTCATTCTAAAGCAAGCATTCACCGAGCATTGAGAACGTTAACCAATTTACCAATAGATGAAAAGTAAATAACTGTTAAATAACACCTTTAGGATAGCAGTTTTACTAGATAGAATATTTTACTATTTAGGCTGGGTTACAGAAAAAAACTTGGGGTTGACGTGATTTCGCATCACAAAGTCAACTGAGACAGCGTCATTGTGTTTCATTGAAATACAAAAATAAACTTGTATGTAAATACAGGACTATTTTTCGACTTCACCAGAGCGTTTGACAATAACATCCTTAGGGAAGGAATGCACGCTTTAGAAATAAGAGGAAATGTTCTAAATCTCATAATTTCATTCTTGGAAAACAGGAAGATCACTATTACCCCCACTTTTTATTTATTATCTCCGTTCTTATTAATTTCGCTGATGATCCGTCATTTGTAGTTGCTGAGGCAAGAACCAGTGAGGTTGAAAATAAAATCTTTAATATCTCAAGAGACATTACAGCATGGTGCGAGAAGAACAGAATCATTATAAATACCAATAAACAAATCAGTGTCCTCTTCTGCATGAACACGAAATCTAACTTGAACATCGCACTACTTTTTGGGAGTTGTCCTCGATGAAAGGCTTAACGTCTTTGAACATGTAGATAAAATTATCAAGAAACTTAACTGTGCTTGCTATGCATTATTCAAACTCAAACGAGTAATGAATCGATAGGCGCTCAAGCAAATGTAATATAGCTTGATATACAGTCACATGTCATATAACGTAGTGGGATGGGGAAGATCCTGGTATTCGCAACGAGTGTTTCTCTACCAGAAAAGGATATTGAGATTAATATTTGCCATCAAGTGTCTAGATTCCTGTAAACCTACCTTCATTGCACATGAAATAATGATATGCCACTCCATATACGACTATAAATGTTGTTTATACACTTATGAACAGGTTCGCGAATTCGGAAAAAATTGTAATTACCATAACTATTACTACTGTTAGGCCAGAGAGCGATAGGTACCATTGATTCTTACACTGAGGTGTACACATATATTTAATACCCAATATAACTCTCTATTTGTGTATTTGTATACAATGTTTTAAGTGTTCTGCTTTCTACAACAGTATTTGTATGCCCCAACTATTGATTTAGCTTACGTCAACATTAATCCAAGAGCTGAAAAAATTATTGTCGGGAAGATAGCAATTCATCCCAGATATGTTTATGTATGTAGATAAGACATTTTTTGCAAATTTAATTGAATTGGTTTTTATATATTTGACGAATTTATTTTTGGAATAAATCTCAAAAACTTGAAGTCAATAAAGATGGAATTTCTAAACATTTCAATCAATGGAATTGATCACAAATTTCCATAATGTGATTTTGAGCTAACTTTAAAATGAATACCATAACATTCAAACGTTTTCTGATTATATACAGGTTATTATATTATATAAACCTGTATATCATTTAAAGCTATAAAAACTCGTGCGTTTAGATATATTATGTTGTACATATAATTTAACACGAAAGTAAAGAATGCGTTTAAAAAAATTATTAACAGCCGAAGTGGAAACCGTTATTTTATATTACAGCAATAAAGTAAGCATTGATTTTGCCATATTAATAAAACAAGACGTCTCTTGTCATATTAATAGGCTTGTATAAAGAAAAATTCGTAATTAACTACAATGTCTACAGTACATGTGTAAAAGCAATGCAAAAAATTAATAAGATACTGTCAGAGGAAATTGCTTGTTTTCTGATGTTGTCTCTTACAATCGGTGTAGCAAAAATAAAATTATATTAACTATGTAAGTAAGTAAATCATGATGCAAGAAGAATTACAAACGTACTTTAACTGTTCTTAAAAATAATTCTGATGAAATGATATAGTAAAATCGCCGACCAGATGCAGCAATGGAAATGCAAGGTTACTTACTTTGACTTATTTCCATTAGTTTGCTAGTCGCTCGTACCTCAAGCGTATTGTAAGAAAACAAAATTCAGAATTAACTGGTTTCAAATGAATGGATGTGTTAAGTAGGTTTTTATTTTTAAAGTAAAACCCAAGTTTTTTTTTTCTAAGCTAATGCAAAAGCAGCATGTTCACGTGAACGTGAATAGTTAGCGATTACTACATCTAGTCATCGATTTGACTGTAGTCAAATTCATAAAAATTGTTTTTATGACTTTCTCTTCAATTAAATTGAAAATCTGTCAAAGCAAATTCACATGTTGGCCTAACCGAACCTTGTGCACTACTAATTTCACAGCAGCCAACTCAAGAAATTATTATTTGCTGCTGAACCAAAACAGATGTACCCTTGGTAAGATCGATTTTTTCTGTTTCCTCAGCTTCTGACCTCAGTTTTATGTAAATTTTACCGTTGCCAATCAATCAGTTCTCTGCGTTCAATAATGGCAAACTTGTCGATGCAATTATAACGTAAAGAAATCAGTACTTATAAGGTGAGAGAGGAAGACGAGCGTAACGGGCCAAAACGGCAAACCCATAAGTTTTTAGCATAAATTGTGCACGTTCGGTGTTAATGTCAGCCGTGTTTGATTTTGCATTAAGATTCCACAACTTCTTAAACGCAACGACGATTATAGTAATTAAATTTATATATAATTACGGCGTTTGATGTTGCTACGTGTTTTATGCCATTGGGCTTTACAGTTACGTACTCATTATTGCGAAACGCCTTTTGCAACCGTGCGTATATGACCACACACGCCTAGATTAGTATCATTTTCACTGTCGATTTCTTCTTCGTCACGATAATATTTTGTATCTTAAAGTAGGTGATAATAGATCCGGATTGAAACATATTCATAACAAATTGTATGTTTTGAAACCGTTAGGAATGAAGTGTGTACGAGTGTAATAACTGAAAGAGGGTGTATACCTACTTAATCACCCGCGTTTAAAAGAATATTTCTTGAATGCTTAACAAGGACAATGAAATAATGGTAATTTATTCCAGCTCTGGCAAACGCAAAACTGCAAAAAGCAGAATATAAAATAACGCCCTGAACTGACTGCATGATTGATTATATGTATCTAGTTCACTGTGCCAGCACAATTATTATCCGCATTTGTTACCTTGCTATCTAGGTTCAATGTTTTATTAAATTTTGCATAATTTATTCCCATTCCCATTCCCATTCCCATTCCGCTTGCCCAAAAACTCGATAATTAAAACAGCGCAAAGAATTCCTTTTAATAATAATAAAAAAAAAATTACAGCGGACCGTAAAATTTATTGTTCCATTACTTTGGCTTGGCTTTTTCTACTTCAGAGGATCTCGTCAACAAAATATTTCTGAAATTAGACAGGCATAACAGTTTTTCACGTGTTTATTATTAGCTATCAGATTCACGAGTGACTTGCTGTATTGAAAGAATTTTAAACAGTTTCGTCTACAATAACGTGAACGCCGAAGATCGGATCTACACAAAATGCGGCCGGTTATAAATCAATTATGCAAAATGACAGTTACGTCGGAGTTGAAAACTAATTGAAGAACAACGACTTGAGAATTCGAAGCATGCATCTTGATAAATTACTAATCTTCTGCTTGTTTTGTTTGGCGAGTTTTCTAGAAGTTATGAAGCTTGGAATTTGTGTCACTGGTAATGGTTGAATCGCATACAGTTAGCTAACGTAAATGTGTGGTTTGCCAACCTATTGCACCTACGCTGTCTTGGGTAATAAATCTTTAGTAATAGGAAAACCTAACCCGCGGATGAACCACAAAAATAAATACGCCATGTTTACAATCAGTTAACGGGCAAAGCTTGTGGATATATTAAAAGTCAATCGACCTCACCTAGAGGAAAGTTTCATCCAACACTATTTTTTTTATGAACTTGACAATTTAAAGACGCGGCCTAATTCTGAGTTGCATAATGCAGTAAAAAGTGGATGTCAGATTAAAAAGGATTCAATCACAATATTTCTTGCACGTTTCCACGTTTCTGACTTCTATAAACCCATTTAATATATTCATTGGCAACATGAAAAATGTCATTCTAGGTTGGTTCTGTAAAAACAAATTAGTAATTGGTAAAAAAGAAGTCTGCTCGGTTTGTAGCTTTGAGTTTGTTCTTGCAGCAAAAAGAAATGAATTCCAATAATGGTAAATGAGAGATTTAGACCGATGTTTTTCCTAACTTGCTCACCTCCGACAATTTTGCTGCAGTAATTTATGCGCAAGTGCGGTTCGTTTTACATCCACACACTTTGCATGAACCTATTAACCCCGTTCTTTGAGTTAATGCCATTATAAATTTATGCACGTCGTGCTTCAGCCGGCAATAGTTGATTTATTAAAATTTCTATCTTTATGTTTGCCCAACGCAAACTTAGATTAATGATAGGATACGATTAGAGTTGGAAGCGGCAAATAGATAATGCCTCTTTATGAATAATTTATTATAACAAGGAGCAAAAAAGCAGGCTGAAATTTTAATCATTTCCTCTACGTCTATTAAACCGATATTATTTATGTAATAATGAATTTGATATACAACATACCATGTGGGAATTAACGAAGACTTATTACACAGGTTTCGCTCGGGAAAATTCCGAAAACCTTTGGCAAAACACTTCTCATGAGGTTACATTCCCATAAACAAACGCACGTTAAAATCATACGTGTATTTAATTGAACGTGTGCAATTTATGGCAGTTTCACATGAGTGTGTGTGTGTAACAGGTTATAAATTTATTTCAAAAGACCATCGACATGTTTATCGCTAATCTAAAGAAACAATGTCATTATCTCCGGGTGCCACCTCTAAAAATCAGGAGCGCAGTTTTATTTGCATAGCAACTGATTTATTGGGTATAATTGGCTGCGTTTCCATCAGGCTTTTATGAAAATATTGCCGCCGTTGATGTTTTTGCTTGACTTGACAATCAGGTTTTATTAAATTCATGTCTGCCACTTTGGGACGTAATTATAATTAAAATTTACAACCGCGTGTATTTTCACCAATAACAATTTATCATCGCCGTTTCGTGTTAAGTTGGATACGCCTGACGGTAATTGACAACTCTGATTGTTGCAATTCCTTTGCGTTAAAATTATAGGTTTTAAACATGCAAACTTTCAAACAAACCTGTTAGGTTAAGTCGCGAGTTTCCAACTTCATCGAACCTAAACGCAACATTTTTCTTAGTTTCCAACACGAGGTACGTACATCCAAAGCTCCCTTTCTTTTATGCGGGCGAGCTTTTTTATGATAGCCTTGCTAATGTTTAATTATTAATTACTGCTTAACGTCTCTCGCTTCTCTTTTCTGCAGGTCATGAACAACATTCCTTTAACAGTCACTCAGCTACACACTCACTCACCCACCTGATGACCATATACACCGAGTGAAGCAACGTTGCGTATCCTAACTCTTTTAAGATCCTGGTAAATTCAATTTAATTCTAGAAAAAAATTATTAGGCCTATGTTAAACGATGATTTATGACTTCTATAAAAGCAGAAACTTCCTACTTTAAGTAGGTAAATACTAATCAGGAAGTGCTCAAATAAATAACAAAGAATTCTGCTCTTCCAGTGTAATTCGTTTTAGCTAAAATCACTCGATTTATAAATAAACACGCGAAAAATTATTACTAAGTTCTGTTTACGCAAAAACCTTCTGGTATCGACCACCCAACAATCGACAAATCATCACCGAGTTTATTGAACCATAAAACAAGTCCAGAAGAATTCTTATTAAATGCTTCTTTTTTTTTAATTACCGTTTATTGGTATTTTTATGTTGCCGGTGAGTCGTTATGCGACGTGGAATGCTTGCCAGTCATTTTTCATGCGCGCGATGTCGAGAATTCTGTCGTCTTAAACAATTTTCAAAGCGGTGGGAACGTTTCACTTGTCGATGGATGCCCCGGATGCGGGGGCTTGACCGAGGAGGTTATTTCGATATGGCGCCCTGACGTGTTCGGCTGTCAAAAGTTCGCAGTTGTGGACCGCTTTAATTTTATTCGACAGCAGCGTCCGTGAGTTAGAAATATAAAGGCGGACGCAGTTGTTTCGGATTTGTCAAAACAGCGCCGCTTCCGTTTCGGCGGAGTTCCTGAAGTACGACGTTTCAAAACAATTTAATAATTTAAAGGAAAACCTGTGCTCGAATAAAATGTACAGAATGGAAGGCAAAATTTACATCACATTCACTTCACTGTCGAAAGAATTGATTATTTTAAGAATGCTAATAAATTGATCTACACTATTACCTACAGAAAAGTATAGGACGGTTAAAGATAATAACTATCGAAAACATGCAGAAGCAACAAAGGACCAGGAGTACGATTTTTGAGCGTTCGTTTATTAGAAAAGTCACCGCATCTCCTGCATGTAAGTGTATATCGAATTTTTCACTAATCGCAACGAAACGAATGCACGCAAATTCCGCACGTTTAGCAACGAGTGGTCATTTGGTAATCGTAAGTGATTAAATCAGTCGTTTGTGCGTTAAAAATAAATTCTGTATAAGGCTTTATTACCTATTCATTTTTATATCGGTATAGTTGCTTTATTCGGGTGTATTTTACAAGGGTTGAAATTATGGAAGACCTCCTGCAGGCTATTATAATAGAAAATTTAGAGAATGCTGAACATCGGCAACATCGTAACCCCGACTAATGCTTTCACATTAAGTGAAAAAAAAATTGTTAAATTCTTTAGGCTGACTAAAGACCTAACGTGGCATTTAATAATGTGGTTGACACCTTACATGAATCCGCCAATTCGAGCTCTGATTTAGATATTCAAAGTAAGGTAAGTGTGCCACGAAGCACCATTTGGGCTGCTTACATTTGTTTAGGTATATGTAACTCGGTTATAGGTTCTGGTACCCTAAAGCTGTTTGCTTCTGGAAGCTATGAATCAGACATTGGGAGTAGCAAATATTTCGATTTGACACAATCAACCGTAAGCACTTGTTTAAGGGAGGTGTACCCAAGCCCTCAACCATCCCGATATTTTTCATGAATGGGTGAAGTTTCCCAGTACTTTCGAAGAACTAAATGCGATTAGATTAAGGTGACCAAGTCCCTCAACGAACCTAATTTTTTTACTTCGGCGATGCATTTGCAGGTTTTTTCAGCAACATAATATACCGATGGTAATTGGTGCTATCGATTGCACACATGTAGCATTAAATCATGCGGATTACCTTACATTAATCGTAAGCAGTACCTCTCACTAAATGTACAACTAGTAACTCTAAGCAGGCACGATTATTTCAAAAAACCGTTGGCCGTCATTTTGTAGATTTGCGATTCGCAGTTAAAAGTGTTAAATGTGAACGCTAAACACAACGCATTTATTTGGAAGCGTTCCAATGTTCAACTGCTTATGCGACGTTTACATGACCTAGGTCACACTGACTATTACCTTTTGGGAGATTCTGGATATCCTCTTTGCCCATGGTTGCTCATCCCATTCACCGAGGACCCGGTGTACCATTGAGCGCTTCAATGGAGTACTGAAAGGCAGATTCAGATGTTTATTGAAGCACAGGGTACTACATTATCATCCAGATGTAGCGTGCAAGACAATAAATGCTTGTGTTGTGTTTCACAACAGGTGCTTGGAATATAAAATACCGGAACCGATTGCAGATATTGATTTCGGTATGATGGACGGTGAAGAATATGTGGAAGATGAAGATGAGGAACTTGCTGTGAGGCGGGTGCATCCGGAACTTGCAACGGGTAGGAGATTTAGAAGGAGGGTTGTTGATTTTCTTGCGAGGAACTAAGTAACTAACTCTGTAATACAATGAACACAAATTATTGTTATTATAGATATAATGTATTACAAAATGAACCTTTGGCTTTGTAATTTGGTATTAAAAAAAAAGAACAATTGCACATATTAACTGATAACAAAAAAAAAGTTATTTCATTGCATTAGATCACCCTTTCTAGCTATTCGGTCTAAGGCTTCCACTTTCTTCGCTTCAATTAAGTTCCTCTCCTCTAAAATCTTCAGTTTTTGGTTGTAATATGCTTCCCTGATGTGTAGTTTCTTGTCTAGGTTGTTCTTGAAACATGTTGCGGCAGTAGCAGAGTTTATCAAGTTTTCAAGTTTCTTTGGCGTTTACATGGCTACTTAACTGATTTGTTGTGTCGGTTAAAGCATTTCTGTTTACATTATCTTCAGGGTTACTCGGAGGCACAATTATAGTGTGTAATACTTCAAAATCATTCAGAGGTGTATTTTCAACTAATTCGGGCTTCTCTAAACGGTAGTTTGTGTTAGGTGGCGCCGGTACTATATCCAATAACACACTGTCAATTTCACTATCATTGAATAGAAATTCTACGGTGGACTCGGCCACATTATGGCCATCTACACACACCGGACTTATTACATCCAACAAATCGTCCTATGCAGGTGTCAGTGACTCGTCTTTAAATGGACCACCTCCTGTACCAGCTGTCCTTCTTTTTTTCCCGTTAGTTTTCCTTTGGTTCGAAATCGCAAGTCCTGCCAACACTAAACAAGTACCTTTAAAGATTATTTCTTAATCCTTTCGCCAGCCACGCCAGTATTTGTGGGCCCCAGCCATACTATTTAAAATGTTTGATCTTTCTTCCTATTCTGCATATGTTTGTGAGTATAACTCACTTATGAGATGAGGCTTTTTTTTCACATTCTATAATAATAATTTTTTGATTATCAGATGTGTTAGCACCTCTGCTTTTTTTAATTTCTATTGCCCTTTATAACACTCTTCAGCTGAAGATTGTTTACAAAACAACAAAATGTCACGGAAGTTAGATTAGAATTGCGCTGTTGCCAGAAGTGACAATCGTTTATTTAACCGATAGCAAGAGCGTGCACAAGCCAAGATAAGAATGGTCTTCAAAAATTGGAAGTTATAAACGTGCACGCAAGTTAGTCAGCGCAACTTTACGTGGTCGTACATTTACGTGTGATTTCAAAAATCGTACTCCAGGAAAAAAGAGATGTCCTAAGAGTACATGAACGGTAAAGAATTTTGAATTTGACTAATATATAAAATTGACTGTTGAGATTCTACAGCAAAAAGAATCCGAATAATTTAGAAAGACTAGAAACCTAGAAAGTCACTCCAACCAAATGAAAATAGCGCTGTGGGTCTTTACAATACACTTCTTTGTCTCTCAAACTTCAAGCCCTGTGACTTTTGACTATGAAACACAAAAGAAAATATTCTTTTCACAAGAAATAACGCTGCTTTTCCCTAACAATTTGTCTCCTATACAATTTGTTCACAATTTTAGACAGTCTATAAGAGTATTTAAAAATGATGTAAAGCTGCTCCTTCCTTAATGAATCATTAAAGTTTAACGTGCAGTGCAATTAACTAATAATGATCAGTTTCACTCAGTGCAATTAAACTATCGGTTTTCTTTGGTAATAATCTGTCGTCGTAATTCATGAAAGAGAGCCATAAACAAAGAAGGAAATGAATTTTGTAACTACTGTGTTACTAACGTGAGTAACAGAAAACCATACGAAATTATACTTATTGAATTATTTTGTTTGAATATATTTTAAAGAGGAATAATAAAAGGAATAATGAAGGAACAATGTTGCTTATAGTTAAACAGCGTTTCATAGATCAAGTAGATCAATAAAGTCTGACCATAAACGAGTTTGAAATAAATCATCACGCAGAATAAAATTTTGTTATATCTAAAGCCACGCTCATTAAAACTGTAATGAATAGTCTTTTGTGTGTATTCTACATTTTTCTTTGAAGGACCATAAATGGGTTAATGAAATTTTTCATGGTAGCAATATAATTAAGCGCTGGTAAAGGAAGAGTAATAAAATCGAAGCTGTATATCATACTAATTACATGATAGCACTTGAAATTAGCGCTAATAATAATTATCCGTTTCTCATAGTCATGTTCTTGTACTACCAAACCGCTAATAAATTACAAAGTCGTCGCCTGGAATTATTGGTTTTGCATACCGCCCGAGGCCCCGTAGCTTTCTTAAGTGACGGTTAAAAGCAGGTGCATTTCATTGAAATAAAGGAGCGCATCGATAATAAATTGCAAGCAAATATTGTACGAAGCGAGGGGCTTTTGCATTTTTAAGGAGATTCGCCGATTCGTTAAGCTTTTAGCGATGCTCAGCAAATTGATGAAGATTTATAAATGCAGCCGGCGAGCGCACTGGCGGCCGTCCTCATAACGACGGAATGATCGGAAGTATGAGGAAACACTCCGCCAAATTGAAAATGGTAATGAGATAGGAGCAATGCTAATAAATCTTGCACGAATTGATCCAAAAGAGTACCAATATCCAATATCGCTAACAGTTTTCCTGGTGCTAGGGATATGCCATAACGCGTATCAGTACTAAAAAGCATTAGACGGAAATCGCAGCCTTCACCATCCTCTGGCTATTCAACTCGAAGAGCAACGGGACAAAAACTGTATTTTAAAGTAAAATTGAGAAAAAATCAGTCATTAAGCCGACGTACATACTATAGAAACAGTTAGGCAATTACATGCACGGATAATAACACACTCGAGACGGGTGAAAACGAAATTAAACACGCAGTTACGACTTTTATGCAAATGATTAAGTATACTCGCGTTCTCCGCAGACACGAAACCTCTGTGTTCACTCAACAACAATGGACGTATGAAAATGCCGTTACAACGCATTGCCATTTTATTTTTGTTTAATCTTCAGGAGCATGAGTCAGTAAAATTAGCATAACACAAATTTACTTAACTGTACATACATGATGGTACGAAATCAGCGATGCTGTAACTATGTGTGTGTGTGTGTCGTATCAAGACGTTATATATACACATTACACCTTAACGAAGCAATAAACGTATTCTATAACCGTCTTTGTTACGTGTTGAAAAACGAGGATTAACGGGACAGAGTCAAAATTCTAAATACCGAGCGAATTAGCATGATTTTTATTGAATATGTGGAAACATAAGAGATTAACGCTCAGGCGAAATGAATCAGTGATAAATTTGGCATATAATTTCTTGCAGCAATTTTCAAGATCATAAACACAGCCCACTGGCTGCTGAAACATGTAATAACTGTCAGAATGATGGAAATCGCCCGATTAACACTCTGCGTATTTCATCAACAGCTCGCTAAGTTTTATAAAAATTTGCATTTACCTAGTTTCTTTCTGATGCATGGAAAATCCTGAGGAGAATCATCAAGACTATAAGTGGATTGATTATTCATTGATATGCAATGCATATTTTAAGAACCCATCTAATAGGCAACTAAAATTTGAAACTTTATTTAAGAGCAGATGGTCAATTTTACATTCCATTCCAACTTTTTTTTAGTCGATGCAGAATTGATTATATCAAAAATATTTAGCAACTTATGTTTTATTATTAAAAAAAAAACGGTATACGACGCATATGATTTATGATATTGCACTGTGGATAAAATCGACGTAATTGGAACGACACACATAATTTATGTGACTATTATAATTTTTGTGAAACATGTATAATTTCAGGCGAACGCTGGGAATTATAGGTCGCACTGTATGTATGAACTTGAACTGCAATTACCTAGATAAAATCTGATTTTTTCTAGAATCCGCGTACGTGTAATTAAGAAAAAAACGGACGCATTTAAGTACCATATTTATTTATCGATTCATGTTTTATTTGCGTCTGAAAGCTCGCGCAATGAGTCGGCGTAGATACAACACGCGGGATTGATCATATCGTATATAACTTTTCCTTATACACAAGGCGAAAAAAAAAAGAACACATTACGAACTAGTTTTCAGTCCACGGACGATCATAAAAGTTGCACAGACTGTTGAATCGGATACTTTACTTAAGTTAACTTCCCGATTCCTTTTCGAGCTCTATTCAAAAACATCTCGGACAGCAAAGCACCATAAACAATCGTTCAGTTACGGGAAAACTGCCGATAATGAACCTATTACTGTGGCTACTGGTTGCAGCAAATCACGCCAACATAGGGTTATGATACGTGTTCTGAAATTAAATAAATTCACTCATGTGAAGAACCTCGCGCATCAAGATTAAATTCATTAGTTTCATTTGAAAGTTATGTGCGAATATTTGAGCTTTCTGGACTCTTTTAGCGAACGGTACAAAGCGTGTTTCTTATCGGATCGCTGGATTTATTAGTTTGCTCGGTAATGATCGCTAATTGATTCAAATGAGATAATCAAATGAATTAATACTGACGGACCAATTTATTCGCAAACGAGCTTGTTTAGTAACGTAAGATCTCGGCCGCGGTATAAATACGACCGCTTCGCGTCATACATTACAGAATATGAAACATGCTTCGTAGATTATTTCTTTACATTACTTATTCCCTGTACTGGTCGATACACGAGGCCGTACATTAGCTATAAAGTTTGCTGTTGGCGCAAGGTATTTATTTTGCGTGTTTTATATTATACACAGGAAATTATCAACGTCTCGTTTAAAAAGTGGAACAATAAAGGCATAAAGTTGCAACAGGGCAATACAATGCACACAGATGTTACATATCAAAATAATTTAAATATTTAGTTTATAATCTATATAAGCAAACACCTGTGTATAGAATTCCAAAGAAAAATTACTTTAGTCGTGACTTATTAGTTATTTGAGAACTTCCTGGACAACCATAATCCTTTGAACAACAAGTGCAGTATAATACCCACGTGTAATAATCGGTAAACATAAAAACACTATGTTCTCGCGAGCAAACAGTCGCCTTAACCATAATCCTATGTTAATACGGTAAATAATGCATTATAAATTAAAATCGGTGGCGTGTATTCCGATATAATTGGTGCAGCCTTACTGCTCTCGTATATCTTTACGGTACACGATTAGCGTATTCCGAACTGAGGTAACAAGGCCGTGATAATAACAGAGCAGATAAATATTACAATTACACGAGTGTGCTTGCTTGTTACGTGTTCTAATATGGGTATTGACCTCCTGCGGCGAGCAGACATGTCCACGGTTTAGCGACCAACGGCATTCTATCAAAATAATTATCTAACTTCGGTTTCGCCAAACATCTTAATGCTTTATTAATGAACATATCCGTTACGTACTAAAAGGTTAACGACGATGCATAATTCATACGATACGTAGGTAATTTACTATTAATTAAACACCTTAGAGTGTGTGATAGACGATAGTATTGAAACTTCCTCTCCAGTTCAAAAAAAAAAAAGTTTTTGCTTTTTGGGCAATAAAACGAAATGCTTTTTGTTTCTCTAGCTGCTTGGTCTACCGACTTCATAAGTACAAGATAAATGAAGAGATGTTTTATCTTGGATTTGATCGACGAGAATTTACGATAGGTCTTTTCAAACGAATAAAGATTATTTGTCCGGCAGGGACGCATTCTTGTGTAATATCTCCGTCCTAGCACGAACACTATCTGTACAAGATTGTAAACCACGGCATAACGGTGGTATGTCAGTGCGTTTTTTATTCCGCTAGGAACTCTTGAATAATTAATAAGATGCGCGTAGAAGCACGCGATCGTTTGTGCGTAGGTTGTCTCATTTAAATTAGACTTAAGACTTAAGATTGTGGCGTTAAGAAAGTCAAGCACGGTAGCGTTCGCACTTACCCGGAATCGGCTCGACGAGTCTGTAAAATAATAATTACGTTCTAAACAACGTCGACCTCCTACGTCGCCCCCCTAGCATGTTGTATGTACAAATAAGCATGTTCGGCTACTTGATATACGACCTGCCGTTTCTGTTACCCAATCTCATTGAAGAATACATTATGCCGAACCATACTTGAACCAAATACCGTAGGTGAATACATAACAAGTAACGGCAAAGGCCATGCTATACCTATTTTCATTCTGCGCTTGTACAGGAACTACTAACATCAATTTATACTGGACACTACTTACTCTAGTTAACTGGATTTAAATTATAATTTAAAATTTTCGCATTAATCTTCTCGCCGCAAAGCAGTTAAGCGGTCGTGGGTTGTAGAAAGCAAACTCACCTGAAAAAGAATCAAACGATAATTACACATCCTCAACTTATCTATAACTATCACAACAAATTCCAATAGAACTACATCGAAGTATAACGGAACGGCATTAACACTAACGATAATTATACATATTCAAGAAATATATTATCTACAATTTTGCTTCTCTAGGATAAAACATTTTCTGGACGATTTAAACTGAATTATCAAACGAGTTTACTACATGACATTAATTAAATTTAAAATTTGGTGCAACTGCAAGTAAGTAACGGGTGATTCGTAAAAAAAAAACCGACGATAATAACTGGTTACGCAAGGAGCCTTTCGGGATTTAAGATGTAACGGTACTTATAAAGAGTTGGCAATTTAAATGTGGCATCGATTTATTCGTGTTGCAGAAAAAAACCAAAACCTTAATTCACGTGATTTCTCATGTTAAGTACAATTAATGGAAAATGCAGTAAACGATTTCTCTAAAAAAGAATTTAATTTCTAAGAGTGATTACACTGCGTTAAATTATGACTTTCACGCGTCAGGTGCGCAATAAAAATTAAGCAAAAATGTAGTGAGAATTACTTCAAAGACACGAATAAACAATTAACTTGGAATTAGAAAAAAAATCTTTCGACTCTTAACAGGCCACTCACAAGGCAACATGTTCGTCAACATATCTTCAGCATGCCACTCACTGGGGAACATGTTGGGCGACATACTCGACAGCATATGTTCGAGAAGGCTTTTGGCTATTTCCTCAGGAGCCTGCAACATGTTGGCCCACCTGCCAACACACTAGCGAACTTGTTGTCACAGGTTAAGTTGCCAAGCATGTTACCCAAGATTTTGCCTCGTGAGTGGCCTGCTTTACGTTCGTTCATCATTTTTTCATAATTTAGTTTTTCTTATTTTTTATGCGTTTCTCATATTAAATTATGTACAACCATCGATTAGAGACGACTAAGTTACTCTATAGGGTGGTGCAGAAATACACACCCCAAAAAATTACCGCACCATCCTGAAAAATCGATGTTTTTCCAAAATGAATATGCATGAAGGCAACATACTTGATCTATATCATGTAGAAATAGATTTCATTTACTTATCTGCAAGCACGAACATCGATAAGATTTTTTTGTGGCAACTTTTCTTTTAACGCAAGAAAAAGCTGCTTATACCCTTTTGTTTCAGTTTATTTTTAATCGCGTTTGTTATTGGATGTTTCACTTGTTCAATATCAATTTGGCATAATGAATGTCCCTCGACGTGTTAGCCACGAGGAAGCTGTCCGCGCATTTGCTTTGCTACAGGATGGTCGTAGCCAGCGTTATGTGGCGAAAGTCCTCGGTGTTAACCATTCTACCATTGTTAGGTTGGCACAAAAACATCAAGAAACTGGCAGTGTTAACAGAAGGCCGTGGAAGGGTCCAAGATGATCGCTCTCTGCGTCTAACAGCGCTCCGCACTAGGCATTGCACTGCTCGATTGCTTTAAAAGGAGATGTTAGCTGCCAGAGATGTGGAAATTTCGCTGCAAACGGTAAGGAACCGTTTTCGTGAAGACAATATTCGGGCTCGTGTCCCTGCGAAAGCACCACTACTCACCAGACGACATCGGGTAGCTCGTTTAGCTTTTGCTAGGGAACATGTGAATTGGGATATTGGAGATAGATAGAATGTTACGAATCAATCTTTATGCAAATGACAGACGAATGCCGGTGTATAGAAGACCTGGGGAGCGATATCTTCAATGTAACTTTGTTTCGAAAGTGAATTTTGGTGGAAGTTCTGTAACGGTTTGGGGTACAATCTCTTTGGAAGGTCGTACAGAATTAGTGCCTTTGCATGGGGCTCGTATGACAGCTGTGCGTTACATTACTGACATTCTAGAGCCACATGTTATACCGTACGGCCCATTTATTGATCCAGATTTTGTGTATATGCACGATAACGCTCGAGCACACATAGTTCTGGTAGTTCAAGAATACCTTAGAGAAACTGAAACACCTGGTATGGAGTAGCCAGCTCGAAGCCCTGATTTGAATCCAATAGAGCCCTTCAACAGCATGTTTCAGGGCGCAGAATGGTTTTTAGAACTCTCCAACAATTGGAAGCAGTTTCCTGTGGAAACATAACATACCACAAGAATATATTGTGAACCTTTACGAAGCCAGGGGTGGAACAACCCGTTATTAATTTAGTTATAGTGCATAATCAATTTATTACATTGTTTTAAATCCGTTCAAGAATGTCAAATCGTTATTCCATTTTATTAAACTTGCTCTTTCAGATTATCTTACACCCTTTTATCACAACATAACGCTACGTAGTTTACCACAATTCTAGGTGGTGCGATAATTCTTTTGCGGAGTGTAATTACTTTGGAAACAAGTACACTTCATATGAAAACAATACAAATATAACACAGACATATTCAAGATCGAAAGAGGATATCTTCAGCTTGCTGCGAATAATAAGCACAGAATCAATTAGATTAGTCGATTCTGCCTTGAATATAACATGTAACAATCACAAATTCTCCCTAAATATATTCATTCTCATAAGCCAAACACTTTTGAACATAGGTACGAGGGAGGTGCGATAAGTGCTTAGCCTACAAAAGAATAACAAAAATTTTGGAAAAGTGGCGATTTATTTCTCAACATAATCTCCTTTGAGTTCGATACACTTGACCCAGCGATGCTCCAACTTCTTTAACCCGTCTGAAAAATACGTTTTCTGGAGGTGTGCAAAGTAGGCGATAACCTCCTCATTCGACTCAAATTTCTGCCCGGCGAGTGACTTTTTCAAATTTGGAAACATAAAGAAGTCGCACGGGGCCAAATCCGGAGAATACGGTGGATGGGGCAGCAGTTGGTAGCCTAATTCTTCCAATTTGGCCGTGGCGACGGCGGAGGTGTGAGCCGGTGCGTTGTCATGATGGAAGAGCACTTTTTTCTTCGCCAAATGGGGCCGTTTTTTCTGCAATTCGTCGTCGAATCGGCCCTATAATTCCGCATAGTAGAGCCCTATGGCCGTTTTGCCCTTCTACAGGAAGTCGATGTCGATCACACCTTTTGAATCCCAGAAAACGGTGGCCATCACCTTTCCGGCCGATAGAACTGTCTTCGCCTTCTTCAGAGCACGTTCGCCGGGTGAAGTCCACTGTTTCGACTGTTCCTTGGTCTCTGGTCTGTACCAGTGTATCCATGTTTCGTCGACGGTCATGAAATTCCTTCGGATTGAGGTTAAACATCGTCAAACACTGCTCTGAAGTGGTCTCACGGTTGCGCTTGTTGCCCGAAGTGAGCAAACGCGACACCCATCGCGCCGACAGCTTTCTCATGCCCAATACTTCATGCAGGATATGACCCACACGGTCTTTTGAGATGCCTACTGTCTCAGCTATCTCGCGCACCTTCAATCGGCGGTCTGCCAATACGAGATCGTGGATTTTTGTCACGTTATCCTCCGTGGTAGCCGTTTTCGGGGCACCTGGGCGTGGCTCATCAAAAACCGATTTGCGACCACGTTGAAACTCGTTAAACCAATTTTTGACGGTCGCCATCGAAGGAGAAGAGTCACCGTACACAGCATCCAAGCGCTCTTTGATTTCGCTGCGCGATTTCCCTTCCAAAAACAAGAATCGAATCATCATCGACCGATATTGCTCTTTTTCCATTTTTCTCAAATCCGCGGATACGCTCGCTTCCACACGCGGTCAAAACAAAACTACGCGTCTGATTCGGCTGAAATTTTGACAGTAGCTGTCTACGATAATGTACTACGCGATTAAAAATTGCTCTTGCGATAGTGGTGCTATCGGGCGGTGAGGCTAAGTACTTATCGGACCGCCCTCGTATATGAGTGTACAGGGGCGATGCACGATTCAACATTTTTAAAGTAACTTTTCTATTTTGAGGGACACAACAAAACATTTTTAAAGAGAAATTTTTAAAGGGTGTATATTTTTTAAGACATAGTTTAAGAGATAATTGTGTAAAAAATGAGCCTCTTTAATAAAAAAAAATTGCCAGGAAACCAATCATCACCCTGTATAGAAATATTATTCATGTTTAAGTGTGAAGAACTGATTCTTACAAGTATTCCTGAATCACCCTGTAAAAATAGCGATTGATTTTGAATGATATACAAGGAAATATAGAAACCAATGCTTTTAATAATTTTATATTCACGAATTCTGCAGGTCTCGTATGATTCGCATTCAAACAACGATTTTTTTTTAATTGGCTATAGCAGATTCAATTCTATTCAATCACCACAGAAACGTAAGATGCGAATTCATGAAAAAAGCAACGAATATTAAAAAGTAATTAAACATTTTAGACCCAATCTCAACCTCGTTATACGCCATGTAATTAAATAAACTGAATATTACAGCATTTAAGAGCACGTACCATTTGCAATTCCAATAAAGCGTATTAGTCATGTCTGTTAATTTTACTAGTGCACTGAAAAAAATCGATTAGACTGAACTCGGCTTTTAATTGAATAATAACATCGCCGCGGCATATTATTAGTTCAATCAATTAAACGCCGTATGAGTAATGTTTATGGGATAGACTTGCAACGGTTATTTACAACAATATACAGTAATGCTGACCTTGTAATGAATATGCAAATCCACACTTCATTCCATTTATTAATAAACTTATAAATATGGATAAAAGTGTTAGTTATATTAAATGTGAGAACCTCTTTACAAACTTGCTTTTCAACAAAAAGGAATGCCTGGCACCGGAACAATAATTATTGACTTCATGTTGCATACTAATACGTACACCTATAAGTAAGTATGCAGATTATCAAAGCAGAAGCCGTTATCGGCAGGTTATTATGTAACGCGTGAGAAACTTAACATTGTGCGATCCGAAACTATTGATGCATCTAAGCTAATTAGTGTAATCTTCGTACATATTAATTACTCGCACCCGTCATTGCACGACAATGTTGCTAACGAACAAAATAGGCTCTCGTTTATGGAAACTTGTATACAAAAATAAACGAAGACTCTTCCTTGTGAACCGCTTAAGTAAACAACAAAATAACTAAACGTGATATCCCCAACGTTAATCAACCAAAACCAATACAGTAATTGTATATAAATGAGTACGATTGAACTTCATGTGTATTGCTTCCGCGTGTATTAAGTATAGGATATGGAGAGTTCGTGATTTTGGAAAACCACGTTTACAACTGAAACCATAAACAACAGGAAAGTTATGCTTGTATGTGGAAGGAGGCGCGCAACCGCATATAATTCTTCATACTGTAGAGCGAGATATGTGATTTTTCCTGAAAGCTCATCATGATCTTACTTTCTAGTACGTGATCGCAGGAGTTCAATAATTGATGATTTTCAGTACGTATGCACAGCGTATGATTCCCCATCCACACTTTATTGCAAACAGCAAAAAGCCGCGAGGAAATTTCTAACGTACATCATCATTAATCTCGTTAATTGTGAGGCAGGGACGGGTGCATTTCTCAGAGCTGTCAACCGTACAAACAAAACGTACAGCCGACGTCGACGAAACAAACGGAATAACGTAGATTTGCAATTGTGGATAAATGCGTGGTTGAAATGGTAGAAGAAGTAAATGGTCGGTGTCTTTGATTACGGGTCTTCGGTAGAGAATGAGAGGCTAGTCCGGGACGACTCCTGCTTTAAACGCCCGGAGCACAGATCAGATGTCGACGTTCCTGGAACGAGGACTATTAGATTACCATTCCGGCAAATGCCTTGCCATCATGCAACCCTTTTTCTCGGTGCGGTGAAATATTCGATTATATGTGCGAACATCGCAGCTGATTACCGATTACTTCCACCTGTCACGCTTCTACTATCTACAACTAAATTAACTAACTACATTCGGTCTTCTTGATAATAACAATTTCTATTGTTAATATATCGCTGTTACTTATATCTACAAGCAAAGACTTTCATTTTGTTTTCCAAAAGAAAATCTAGTATCCTTCATTAAATATATTGTAATTAATGCTTGTATAATTTGTTCATAAATAAAACTAAAGAAGTAACAGTAGAATATCCATCGATCTAATTAAAAAGCGACGTTAATAACCAGAGACTGTCCTAATTGCAGCAATACCGTATGAATGATTACCTAAGATTACAGTTAAGTTGCATGATCTAATTAATCACGAAGATAATTTGGCGAAATGAAAATCACATCGGTTAGAAGAACGAGTGGCTGGTTCAATTGGAAGTGCGTGTGTGCTCGCCGAGAACATCCATTTGCTTCACAAATGAAGATGGATGTAATTAATTACTCGCAGATACAAGCCGGGGTATAAATAAAACCGATACAATTCATTTCATTAAGTATACAACTCGGCTTATAATTACGTATTATTAGTACGCCGCGCGTAATTTTATGCTTTACAAATTTCATACTTTATTATGAATAAATGCATGCTCGCCTCTGCCTACGTAACTACGTACGTACGTATAACTGCAATGGGAATTAGGAATTGCTAATTTAGTAAAAAATTATGCGAATTTAGATAACGGAAAGAACTGCGTGCTTCTTCCAGTTTCCGGGAGTATTCTTTTCTCACACCGTTACTTTTTTAATAACAATATGCGACACGCAAACGTATTCACCACGTATGAAAAAAATACTTTGCCTTACGTTCAGGTCATTCAACAAAGCTAAGGACTTGTATAAATGGTTCTCCGGAAATACGCAATAGATAGATGATGGTTAATAGAAACGTTGACGTTTCGATGAGATCTCACTTATCTTGTTGGACTTGATATCAATGTCGGATTGGTTTATCTGGAAGCACATAAGACTCGACATATAGATCAATATGTTCGTAGAATCAATAACATAATCTATTGGCGAATAGATTACTCAATTAATAGAGCGAGCAGCAATTAATTTATTTACACTATTATCAATGACAAGCCATGTGATTTTCTTTTCTTCTTTGAGAGGCATTCGCTGTTGAAATCATATCTCCACGTCCTCAGGATATCTCAAGTTTAACAGTGCAGTTCGGTGCAATTTTCATGAGACATGAAGGAACGTTAAACATCTTCCACAGTTACACTCGTAAAATTTTAATTTATTTTTGTTTACTGCTGAGAATTCTGCGCAAATACATGTACGAGCAGTAAATACGAATTCTAAGCGCTATTTTATGAATAAAGTTCGTCGCAAACGTACAAACATGAATAATAATAATAATAATATAATAGGCATTCGCAAGTGTATAAATTTAACAAGCAATTCGGAAAATTGCTTCAAATTGAAATCCCAACATGGAACGTGCAATTTTGTGTGGAAAAACAATTTGTTGCCGACTTTCAGATTCCGCGTTCAAGAATGTTACAAATACCTGCTTAAATCACAGTTCCATTCTGAAATTCACGACGTAATATTCTTATGTCGGTGACGTTCAAATTATCGGAATTAAAAGAATCAGCTTTTAATTCCGTCCGTACCGACATTCCGCGCATCGGTCATCTAATTATTCTGTCAAGGCGTAGTAAAAGTACGCGCCGTTTAATTGAAAAGTAAAACCAACGTACGCAAAACGAGAATGAAAATGACTTCGTTCTCGACGTATAATTTCGCAGATGTTTCCGTTGCGGTTCGGTGTGCACAGACAATACAGGAACACACAAACTACTGAATTTTTTCCCGTTTAAAAAGTGATGTGCTTCGTGCTGCAGAACCGGCAATAAATTGATTCCGAAATAACTATATTACTTTTTCGGTAACTAAAGGAAAAAGACGACATCGAAAGCTGATTGAAAACTGATTGCAAACTTCCTTCTCTTCACTTTCTAAGTGAGCCATATCGAAGGACCAAAATCCGTGTCGAGGTACCAAGATCATCCACGCGTAGAGGAGACCACTTCGGTCTATAATATTCTAAATAATTTATTACTGGATTGTCATACCAATAAGAAATTGGGGGGACATATAAATACTATTAAAATAGCCAAATATTTTATTAATCGCCTTCACACGCAACGACCGTCCAATTAAATTTCGAATTGAAATATTCCTTCCGCATAATCCCAACACAGATTTGAACTGGCGCATAATTAATTGCAAAACAATTTGTGTAGGGACAGCGGTTATCCTAAACAACATTATTCAATTTGACAAAACAAAACTGTCAATCACTATAATTTATTCGCTCCTACGTTTCGGGCAAATAAAGCAATCCAAATTAAATAGACGAAAATTTTCGAGCTCTGCAAATAAATTGAACAGCAACGCCATGATTAATTCGTCCCTCATCATAATAACAATATTTAATACCACGCAAGATCTAACAACACCGATTATAATACAAATACAGAATGGACGGCCTGCAGTTTTCGATTAACGCAACTCAGGAATTACTCTCCGCATCCATCGCGGCGAGCAAGGTGTTATTTTCCCGAAAGCAAAAGTGAATAAGAGAAACGGAGGCGCAAAAAACGAATGTAACAAGGTAGTAATTTAAAGCATACTTTCTTATAACGTAATGACATCGCAATAAAGTGAGTCGGTAATTCGCGTGTATTACGGAAAAATAAAACAGCTCGATGCACACGAGCATTCACGTGAGGTTTCTGCAAAACGAAATATTAAGAGAGTAATCTTGAGAGGCCTTTTAAAATAATTTAGTACCCACTGGTTGTATACTCGTACTCCACTTTGCGAGCGAATATTTTTAATCTTGATGTCGCCATTGAATTTTCAAAAAAACTTTTTGCAACACCGCAATCATTTATCAATCAAGCGAAGTATTCATCCTACCGTATAAACTCACTTGACACGACAGTGATTTACCAGTGAGCTGTTATAATCAGTTTCATCATCAGTTTTGATGATCCAGTGTAAAATTTAGTGTTATGACAAGCGGAGAAATATTTTATTTAACGAGCAGAATCCCGCGCATCCATAGTTTTATCTCCAGCAATAATAAATGTATGTGTAGTAAAGATGGTATGCAGACTACGTGAGTAAGGCCTAGGAGGAATAACAAACAAAAAGATACAGCAATAGCCCCGAGCAATGCACTTCGCACGTGACTAGATAATTATTTGGCATGTCCCCTTTCCAACACGTATTAAAGGTTGACCATGAATTTGCAGATGGTGGTTGAGCGGGTTGATAACCCTCGCCGTGCGCACTCGCACTTGAAAAACTGTTCATTTCTATTGCATAACATGTCTCAGAGCGACCGGGTATAAAAGGTGGCATTGAAAGGAAACACATTTCACTTACGACCAACACTAGACTTGTGCGAAGAGTAATATGCACTCGGCCGCCATTGTATTTATTTCCGCGCACTTTCTGCTCGATGTGAATGTATGGCCTTTTAAAACACAAACTGCTGTCAATATATTACGCAACGCGGCCACTATCATTTATTTATGCACGTCAAGTCCCCCTGTGGTCATTTTAACACGTTACCACTTCGACGTCTGAGTATCTCGCAAATTAAATCACGCTAGTGTGCAAACTCAGCGACGACATAGAATTGTAGAATTTTTATTCTACAGGAAACATAACTCTTATACTTTACTGAAAAGATTGCAATTTTTAAAATTTGTTTTTCCTATAACGTACGTC
Organism: Serrognathus titanus; assembly: GCA_039766575.1. Taxonomy (NCBI): domain Eukaryota; kingdom Metazoa; phylum Arthropoda; class Insecta; order Coleoptera; family Lucanidae; genus Serrognathus; species Serrognathus titanus. The sequence continues at coordinate 76,009,942 of CM077912.1, forward strand.
AGGTTCTCTATCCATTGTGAGGTTCACATTGTTAAAAATATAATGCCTAAAATAGTGTGTTTTTTTTTCTTCTACTTCCTTCTACCTTAAGGGTTGTTTCTAGTGTTTTCTTTCTTTGAAGTATGCATTTGGCGATCTCATCCTTGTATATGGCCATCTACGGTATCCTTTACCCCCTCGTCTTATAGGCTTTCCTTCAACTTCTTTCCTTCTTACAGATTGCCTTTTAAAAATATAATGCCTTGTGTTTTTCTTTCTTCTACTTCCTTCCACCTCAAGGGTTGTTTCTTGTGTTTTCTTTCTTTGAAGTATACATTTGGCGATCTCATCCTTGTATATGGCCATCTATGGTATCCTTTACCCCCTCGTCTTATAGTCTTTCCTTCAACTTCTTTCCTTCTTACAAATTGCCTTTTAAAAATATAATGCCTTGTGTTTTTTTTTCTACTTCCTTCCACCTTAAGGGTTGTTTCTTGTGTTTTCTTTCTTTGAAGTATGCATTTGGCGATCTCATCCTTGTATATGGCCATCTACGGTATCCTTTACCCCCTCGTCTTATAGGCTTTCCTTCAACTTTTTTCCTTCTTACAAATTGCCTTTTAAAAATATAATGCCTTCTGTTTTTTTTTTCTTCTACTTTCTTCCACCTTAAGGGTTGTTTCTTGTGTTTTCTTTCTTTGAAGTACGCAGTTGATGACCTCATCCTTGTATATGGCCATCTATGGTATCTATCCTTTTATAAGAGACTGTATCGTTCATTGTTTATCAATTAATACACAATTTTCATCTTCTTTCATCAATTTCTGTTGGTTCACCCCCCCCCCCTCCCCGTCTTATGATCTTTTCTTCAACTTCTTTCCCTCTTACAGATTGCCTTTTTCTTTTTTGGTTTTCTTTGTGACCATTCGTTTGTGATTTTTCATTCATTATTTTTCATAAATCTACATCATTGTCATCTGCTATTGTTTAACTTCTCTTTTACCTTCCTTCCATTTTATAAATTGTTTTGTTAGTATCCATTTGGTTATCTTTTGTGGTTGATCATTATTATAAGTGTGTAATGGACAGTGACTTTACTCATTCTTCTTCAGCACCTGAACAAAAACTGGGTTTTAATTAGTCATCAGAACCATTTCTTCTTTGCATGGTCATTCTGTTCGAGCCTTCATCTTGTGGTTCTTTCTACTATGTCTTTCCACCTACTGAGTCGTCTTTGACATTTCTGTCTTCTCTACTGTAAGCAAAATCATCTTACTCGGTTCTTTCTATGTGTAAGGTAATATCTAACCTGCAAGGGGTTTACATTCCATTTTTTTTTCCTGTATTAATGCAATACACAAACTTGCTCGCTTTCACATTCTCGTAAAAATGAACACCAAGCTCATATGAAAGGAAAACAATTGCTTTAAAGAATCAATTTATTACAATTAGATAAAACTAATATATATTGATTTTGACTTCCCAAGACCCCCCCAAGATCAAAGAGCTTGGAATCTCGTTAGCAGGTGGCCACCTGTTTAAACTATTGCAAATAATATTCATATAAACTCATTTGCATAAAGTCATACTTATGTCAAAGAATATTTTAGATTGAAACACGAGACACGAATTGATTACTTCCTCGACATCATCACGCATACTCATGAACAGTATCTACCTTACATTTCATACCTTCCACTTACGCAAACGTTAATTTCAGCGATTTATAATAACCCTAATCGTTAAATTAATTCACAATCAGTGCATGGTTTCGGTGGTGCAATTAAAGGAACACGGAAATCACAGGACAATGAGGACAAGTGAAACAGAGCGTACAATGAATTTCTCATTAATTAAGCATGTAAACACGTTCGGCCTTGAAACGTAGTATATAGGTGACGAGGAACTGAAACGGAAAGTTAAACTTGGAGGTCTTGACCTCCAAGATCATGCGACACCACCTTTCACGAGTGAACGACCTCATTACAGTTTCATGCTGAAACGGAGATCGCTATAATAACGCATTATGTAACGCAATCAGCCATAAAAACACTGCTTATCCGGTGAGTAATTTATAATACTCCGATTATTATTAATTTGCATTTAAAGTAACTTTCTTACTCGTGGGTAATTGAAACGTACATTTGTGCGAATACCAATTAAAAAAAAAGAAACTGAAAGCATTAGAGAAACACTCTTACGGTGTCCTGCCCGTTGGCTGTCGAACATGTGAATTATAAAAGCTCAGGCCGCTGTTTCAGCAGGTGCTTCGCGTTAATGAAATTTCAACCCTTCAGCTTTTTTCGTCGTCGCTGAAAAATGTACGCAAGCGAGTTTCGAGGAACGTGTTTGCTTAGTAGGCTGGCCCGCACCGTTAAAATTCGCAACAATTGGCAAATTAACAAGTTATTTCATATTTGCTTGACTTGTTCGCGCTCGTTTCGGTTTTAATTTGAAAATTTCTTTTGCAAAACGTAATCAATTTTAATATATTGTTTTATTGTTGCAGATTTCTAAGGACACCACGACAAACGGACAGCATACACAGTAAGTATTTTGATTTGAAGTCTCTAGAAACGAAAGCTTCTCGTTCATTATTTAGTCAAAATCAGTTGGTTTTAGTTTCATGCCTAAATGAGTGTAATTACTGTAATGGAATTTACATTTTTTAAGTGCGCGACATAACACTTGCAAGTGCACTTAAAACTGGCATGCACAAATTCGATTGCACTTAACTTTTTTGTGCGCGAAGTTTTTGTGTTTTCTGCCTTTATTGATTTAATAATAATAATAATCAAGGGCGATATTAAGAGCACTTTTGCATAGCAAAAAGCACGTATTAATAGAGGTAATCAAAACGTTCTGCATGTAATGTGCACAAAAAACGGAAGTCTAATAAAGGCTCTTATCGATTTATGATTATCGTTTATGAGAAGTACCCTTGATGGTTTTTTTGATATATCAAAGAGTAATATCCGCGGTTAATTAAATTTAATTCTGCACGCTCTTTATTTATAACTATCTTGCATGTTGTTTTTGTTGGATGAAGAAGGTAAAAAAATTATGCAAATAGTCCTTATTAACACACAGATCATTGTGGTCGATAGCATTAACTCGAGTGGACTGTCAACGTTGGCACTGCATATTACATACGAACTTCTGGTCACTAGAGGCTGCCGATAACAGAACCGTTAGAATAGGAAAGCCAACTACCAACTAACACACATAATGATACCAATCAGCACGGGGTTCGTGCAAATAACGTTTAGGAAAACGAAAGAAACTGTTTGTTTGATTACGCCTCCGATAAACTCCCCCTTATACATAATATATAAACTAAAACCCGTACACTCCGACCGTGCACTTGCTCACAATAATTTTAATCCACTCGAAATTGCAATGTAATAGCGGTAATCCTTCGCTCCGCCATTCAAACTCGCTATTACACCGGGCACTTATCTATAAATAAAATTAGTTGATAGTTCCGAGTAATTTGCGAATATTAACTGTAAAAACTGAAACTGCTGGTATTCAATTATTACGTCGGTACTTTCACTCGAAGAGTTCCGGAGTTCTGCGTGTGGTTTCGAATAGTTGTATACCATAGTAATGACGTAAAGCTTTAGTTCACGAAAGCTCCTCAACAATTCCTTTACAGGCCGTGGCAGTTTAAAATCAAGAAATTGTATCAGCAAATTGTCTATTAGGAACTTCTTTTTAAAGCTAATGCGACGGTTAATAGTAGGCAGCATTGAGATGCGTAGTATTCTCCGCGAATACTTATCACGGAAACATAAAAACGCGTATGACAGCGTAGCGGTTGTCCTCGACGGGCGTTCCGTTATTTAAAACCTGGTAAACCGCTTGGGAATTGATAAAAGAATTACGAAATGTCGAGATGAAGGCAGTATTCGAAACGGCTTTTTACATTTTAAAACGAAGAAAAAGTGGAGCACCGTGCAGATACTTTTGTTTCGTTTATTCACGTCAACGGCATGAGAAATACATTATTAAATTTCATTACCTTTTAAATTATTATTTCAACAACCAATGTTAGATATTTAAATATCCTTGCTGGATGATTGTTAGTTTTTTTTTTTAATTCCCGTCCAAACTTCTTCTTGGTGGCTAAGACGAGGCATCCGCTGTATGAAGATCCTAACCATAGCAGACAGCTCCTTTCATAATAAGCAATTAAAAATAAAATAATAGAAATAATGCCGCAAGTAATTGCAAGTGAATAAAGAAACACTTCTCGAAGTAAGCAGACGGCTATTATTAAGTGATTTTTCTTACGCACAGTCTACGGGTAATTACATTTTGTGGTATTAATTATTGCGTGTATCGACGGTGAGTAGTCAATTGTGTCGAAACGTTGGTAATTACAAGAGGGCATTTACTTCGTTTTATCCTTGGGAGACGTCGAAAAGCTTTTTTGTCTCTTTTTAACTCATTTATTCTTTTCTATTCTCTTAAGTCATTCTTAAATACCAAGGAATTACTTTAAAATACACTCACCGGCACTAAAAGCGACTCACTATTATTTTTTAAAATGAATAATCTGAGAACACTTTTTGTCCATTTTTTTCTGCTCATCGGTGAATAGGACATTTCCAATAATCGGGAGAGCCATGATCATCATGGTAACTAAATTCTCTTGTTTAAATAAATTATTGAAAGTATCTACGCCATTGTCAATATTGTGTTGCAGTTGATTTTATGGCTATTAATGCAATAGATGCAGCAAGAGTAATTGAGGAGCTTTCTACCAAAACTGAACATGTCCACTTTCAAAACATTTTCAGAAAACGCAAAAAACTGCTGTAGAGTCCCAGATTGGTTTTGGTTTCGGTAAAACATTATTGTTTTACTAGCTCAACATCCAATGGTACTATATCTTTCAATTATCATTCAATAGATAACGGTTTGCCTGTAATTAGCATTTGTTTTTTTGGGCATGTTCAGTTTTGCTGGAAAACAATGGACATGTTTAATTTTGCTAAAAACTTTTTGCCAAGGACTAGTAGAATATAATTTGATATATCAGGCATTTTGATTAACGAATTGTAAAACAAATTTTTTGGAACTTTTTTAAATTAAAACAGGGCAATTTCTTACTGTTTGAATCAAAATTCAAACGATTGTTCATAAACAAAACTTTATTTAATGAAAATATGAAATGTTGCTTAGTAATGAAAATATAAAATTTGTATTTAATGACATTATTAAAAAAAATTATCAAGTAGGTAAGGAGAGTCATATGTGCATATGAGCATCGTCTTCGTTCTGGCAATCACACTCCTCTTCTTCCTCGTTCATTACCTTTTCATTAGCAGCAGTAGTATCCTCACACACTCGTTTATACCAATGTAGTTCGGGTAATAATCTCCAATCCTGTCCATAGTGTCTGCTTTCTTCTCATTCGACAAGGAATTTGTGAGAGGGACCTCTTTAAGAATCGTTCTTCATTTTGGCCACGTTTAACAATGCGACGATATGATTCCGACAAAGAGTCGAATCTGAAGTGGACCAGACATCTAACTTTGGTTACGACGGTGTTCCTTGTTGTAGTACTTTTTTCAATGATGATCCTCTTCGAGTAACTTATGCCCTTAATTTTTTGGTAAGTATTAGAAAGATCTTTGAGATCATACACTTCCCAATCCTCTCCCAGTTTTTTTTACTTGGCCAAATCCTTGGTAAATAGCGTCATACTCATCTGCACCAGCAATAACAGCTATTTGTTTGAGTCTTTTTTCCACACGGCCAAAGGCCCGGTCAGCGGGTAAAAAGCTGTGGCCTCGGACAGGGAAAGTAAGCTGTACCTTCTTAACAGAGGAGGGGGGGGCTTCATTCTTTAGCCAGTAACAAACAAGATGTACGATATGGGCATTACGATTTTGTCCGGCACAGCCATCACAAAAAAGTGATACCGCTTTAGCAGAGGACAAATCCAAATTTTGTAGATAGTGTAGAAGGGCTGATCCAATTTCATTGGAACCTCTTTTAGCCTGTACCTCTGTCCACGTGTAGAAAGTTGGGTCCTTGGAAGAATATGACACACAACAAAATGCATAGTATGAGACCTGTCGTCGGTAAAATGCTTCCCCAATGGGTGTTTTGGGCAAAGGATGGACCTTTGGAGATCAAAGACGAACGAAACTGTGTCTGGAGCAGTGCTTGCTTCCTTCATAAGCTCATAAAAAGCCTTAGCTCGAAGCTCCGTGATAACTGCCGATTTTTCTACTTCGGTTTTGCTTTTCATTTCAATTTTTAAACGTGTATAGGTAGAGCAGACATCAGAAGCTGGGGAAGAAAAACCAATATTAAATTCGTGGACGAAAATCTTGTAAAAAGGACTGAAGCTTAGATGTTTATCTGAAGGTACGACATGTACAACCTTTTTATGTTCATATGTGCAGGTTGGTAAACGCGTCTGCTCTTTCCACGCCCATAGTGAGACTCCACACAATGTAAATTGTTTAGAAAGTCCCTCACGCTTTGTTTCTTCTCCGCAAATTTTGAAGAAACCCGATCACCTCCTCGATTTTCCTTTGGGGCTGAGCCACTGAGCAACACTTTTCCCACACGCAGAAGCCTAGCCTTAGAAATCCCCATGGCAAATGCAAAAAATTCCTTACAAACTGGTATCATTCGTATTTTTCGTTCCTTGACCCTCATAAAAAATTTCAGGGTTACTTTTTTAGGTTTCTCTCGTTGGCCATTTTCACGGCCCCTACGTCTTTTAGGAGTATATGCAGATATGAAATTGGCTAAAATAGTGTCTTGTTTTTCTTTATCGTCTGCACTGTAGAACGTCATCACGAATATGATCAACAGTAATGGAAGAACAGCACAGGTTTTTGGATGATTTATGTTTGCAAGGGCGAAACTTCTGTTTCAAAAAAAAAGGTTGGGATCTGACTCAGCATAGTTTAATATTTTTTTTCTCTCCTTTTCTGCAATTGACGAGTACTCTCTCGTTTCCTCGATCCTGTATTTAGTTCATGAACAGTGCTTTCCATGATACACGTACGCAAAACACAAACAAAATCACGGCAAAAAACGCGAACGTTCACAAGATGACGCAATAACAACGCACGTCAGGATAAGTCGAACGCTGTATCGATCAGGTGACAATAAATGATGGTAGCGGGATCTGTGGCACTAGGGAGACATAAGGGAACGCCTGGACAGAGATCATGGTGTTATCTGTTGAGAAACGGGAGAAGTCACCCCTGAAAACAGCCACAGAGAAGAGAGAATGGACATATTCACTTTTGGGAAAAATCTAGTAACAGGATTTTACCTAACACATAGGACATGTTGACTTTTGGTAAAAATGTAATTAAACAAAGGTAACATGGACATGTTAAGTTTTGACAGAACTTTCAAAGGGGAGGTAATCACGTCTGATAAAAAGTGATGATACTATGAAGCATAGTTATGATTACTAAACTAGAATCTACAAAAGAACGTGTTTTCGTCAAAAGTGGACATGTTCAGTTTTGGTAGAAAGCTTCTCAATTGCTTTGATCTAGGATGGTCGGTCTCAACGTTACGTTGCACAAGTTCTTGGAACTTCTCAATCAAGTGTCTCCAGAACGTGGAGGCGATTCTTGAAAACTGAATCGCCCCTTTCATTGGCGACAATTTTGTGTTGATGCACGATAATGCACGGCCACATGTCGCCAGAGTTGTTAATGCATTTCTTGACGCTGTTGGTGTCCCAACATGAATCCCATCGAACATGTCTGGGACATGTTAGGAAGGAATATTAGAGCTCGCGTCCCCGCCCCAGCTACCTTAGAAGAATTATCAATGGCGTTTCAGCAAGAATGGGATTAACTTGACAAGTTAGCGATTAGGCACTTGATGGAGTCAATGCCACAACGTATGCAGGCTTTAATACAGGCGCGCGGAGGCAATACTCGATATTAATTAATTAGGAAGATTGAAATTTTGCATTTTTTTTCAAGTTACAATTTCATCAGTTTTGCAGTTTTTATTACTTTTATTAAAATCTTGTTTGCTTTATTTATTTTCGGCCTTATTTGATGTACATCAACCAAGAAAACTATAAATAACAATTATCAGTCGAAAATTGTATTAAAAAAAAATTATTGTCGCAATGAATTACACAAACCTCAAAGTGAATCGCTTTTTGTGCCGGTGAGTCTACGTTTCTTTGTAAAAGTTGTTTCACGCTACCCTTTTTTTTGCACAAAATTTGGTTTCATTTCTTAAACAATTTAATTTGTGCGATAAATTGTATCTGAGTTTAAATTGAACCAAAAACTGCCTGGAAGCATAGAACGTATTCTATCCGAGTCTTTTTTCTTCTGTTTTTCAGGAAGTTCATAGACAATCGCATGTATTCTGCATACACGAACTTATTTCAATTGATCCTTAACAAAAAAATGAAGGAAAACTAGTTGATACGTAACCAGTGATGCTGCAACAATTCACAAATGACTCTCCACTAAGTAGTAACAATCAGTTGAGGAGAATGCGACTTCTAGGAAATCAAATTTGTTAGTTATCAACCGTAACAAGCATAATTGATATAGAATGCTTATAGAATAAACCTAAAACAGCAGCAAGAGAAGAACGAACAAGACCTTGTTGAATTCCATCGTTATTTTTATCAGACAATGCAAGGCCAATAAGAATGCAAAAGAAAACACAAAGAAGATTAGTGAAATCAGAGAAGAAAGGGCATGGAAATATGAAGGGCAAGGTGATCCAAAAACAGCCTACGTTAGTCCAAGGAATAACTCAACAAACTAAAAGCAAAGACTCAAAAAGGAACAATGAAAGAAAGACGCTTTCATTAAAAACATTTTCCTAAAAATATTCAATTTTTTTACTATAACCTCCGATTCTTCTATGACTTCGAAATGACTCGATGATTTTATCATAAAAAATGCTGAAAATCAGTTCTTCAAATGATTTTGTGAATTTTTTAAAGATTTTTTAGGCACCACCCAATTAAGTGTTGTTCAAAAGTATCACCGTATCCTTTGAGTGGCTCACAGTCATTAGAAGATGAACCAAATCAATAAAGTTAATGAAGGAATTAATACGAAAAATAATCAAAGCAAACACTCGCTTCGCTACTCCTTAGATCCGACTACAGAATCACAATTTTGTGATTCGATTTGATAGAGAATTAAGATGCTCCCTTAAGTCTTCTGGAACAGCGGCTTTAGACTTCGTTCCTTAAAACGTTACAGCATAGCTTACGTGGCACGCATATTAACACACGTACACATTTCTATAAAGCAAAAGAGAAAAGATTTGCTACGCTTAAAGAATGTGATATCCGTGTGTGCGTTTTGCTCACGTAAATTATTGTTATAACCTAATTTGCCATACTAATTGGAATGAAATATAAATTATTAAGTGCGTCTGACAAGGCCGCAAGTATGTTGATTTACCGTATTACTTCTTCTTTCGAGCCAATAAATTTGACGTGTGATACGTTATGTGGAATGAAAATTTTAATTGTATTAAATTAATGTAACGGTCGTCCTTACGCATATGTTGCGACTCGGCATTCCTCCGGTTTGTCGACTTCGTGAAAACGAGATCTCATTCCCATTCCGAAGAACTATATGACGAGATACGTTTGAATTTCACGGTGGTTTTATCGACGTATTGAAGCTATTTGTTACCGACTTAATTGGCACGAAAGGTCGAACATGACTTACAATCTACACGCCTGCATGATCAGACAAGTCCGAATAAATTATAATGGCAAGTTCGTCTTGACACTGCCGCAACTGCAAGAAGTCGCTGATACGAACGCAGTGACTTGGCAAACGCAAGATCTAACCGCGAAATTAGAACTAACGCGTTATTTGTTACTTACGTAATAATCAAGCATTCCTTCGTGCCGACATGCAAAGTGGTCAGTCAACGACATCCCGCCGCTTGTATATGTACAAACACAAGATTCGACGAATTTGTTCCACTTTTGACGGACTCACGATATTTGCGAAGGGGCAACTGAAGAGAAGAAGAAGGAGGAGGAGGAGAAGAACACTACCCGGATCTAAATATAAATGGAACGTACGCTCGAAAAACCCGATTGAATTCTTCTAATAAAAAGATTAATTGAACACCGTCAAACAATAAGATCATAAATATTTCTTTGACTGAGAACATTACTTCGATGCACGAACAACAGAACAAAAGAAACGAATTTAGTTAGAAAACAATGCGGATCTTAATGGTCTTAATGTTTTTATTACTAACACACTCATGCTTGTTTTTCCTTGTGGGGGGATTTCTTAGACCAACAGCGAAGTTTTTATTTAAAAAAAAATTATGTGACGTAACTCTTCAGGAAATGCAGTTACAATAATTAATATTAAGATTACTTCAATATAATTTCTATTATTAATGGATTGGCCAACGCAAGGGCTTTAAGACAAATGGATCTTAAGCATAAAACAATTAGAACGTCGACCAATAATTTTATCTGAAACATGTCGAAAAGACTCGACCCGAATCGGTGAAAATAAAAACTGGAATATCTGCTAATAATATACAGAACAAATGTACAATGGAAACCACGAAGAGCATGTGAAAATATCTAAAGTACCAAATAAGAAAACAATGGTATGAACTTCAGCTAAGATGTCCAAAATACTGCCCAAAATGTTTGCCAAAATTTAATGTGATGTAGCTAAGCCAATCGAATTTCTCAGATTTTTTGTTGGTCCTTCCTTTTAACTGTACCTAAATGAAGAAAACTTAATTCCAATGGTATCCAGAATACTAGGGAAAATTCGATATGATACGAACTAATCCAATTGAATTTCTCAGGCTATATAATCGAAATTCCCAAAGGTATATCAAACCAAACAAAGAAACTATAAAGAGTTTCCGTTCAGATCCATCAACAGCGCCAGGAAGCAAACATTCTCAGGTTAAAACGTTATTGTTATTAACGACCTTCAGAAACTTTACTTTTAAGCATCAATCGATGAGGAGGAGGAGGAGGAGGAAATAACGGCATGAGCTGATTACTTTCAGAACTAGGTACAGTTTCCTGAAGGTTTAAAATCGTTCATCAACTTCAAGGAAATTCATTTCTATAAAAGTGATGTCAATAATTACGAATCCCAGAAGGCTTCTTTCAGTTTCAACGTACTTTGACTTTCACGTAGCAATCGCACTTGAAATTAATTAAGTTACAATGCGCAGTTAGTTGTAAAAAGATGTTGGATAATTAAGCCACTTGTTTAGTTGTTTATTGACGAGATTCTTAATTATTGTTGGCGTTATTCTCATTACAACTAAGCATAGAAAAGCCAATCGATTTGACGACCGTTTTCTTCAATATAAACAAGTGATTGAATTGGGTCAATCAATTAACAGTACACATGTACGGTATTAAGAGTTTATTGAAATCTTACTGGTACGATCAGGTTAATAATACATCGAACGAGGCAGGTTAATAATGTTAGTGTCTCTGAAACAAATAGATTCAGGCGATATTATTATTTTTTCAAAATAAAGTAATAGCCAGCTCTACTTAGTTTACTGCAATTAATAGCCCATTTTTTATTATTCAACGAAACATCGGCAGTGATATGTAATTAACCTTCGCTATGAAATTTAATTAGAAATCCCCGTTTCACCGAATTCGCCAATGATCTGTGAAAACCATTCATTACGCAGACCTGCATTCTCAAAGAGGAGTATTAATTGCGCTTGCATAAATAATAACAGTTGTAATTTTAGATCACGTGGATCAATTAGAGTGCTTGTTTTCATATAATGATCGTTATTAACTGGACAATTAGTTTCGTAATTGCAGGCGGCCGAGGAGGATAAAAATGGTTTTGCTCTCGGTTTTAGCTGTATCGACTGCACTTAGGGGAGGAAAACACCCGGCTCTGGATACGTGCCAACGGACCATTGTTTTCACGGTAAACACGACTTTGCTAAACTTGGAAGCAATACGCACTTATACAAAATTAAAGTTCCAAATGTGTTTACCTCAAATATGTGCGGAGGAATTCGAAGGAAACAATTTCGGGTTACTTGGCGTGCAAGGTGGAGGGAAATTTTTTTGTAACTAATTTTAACCAGTTATTAGATTTGTGATCGAGTTAAATGAACTTGCTCTAACTTAATAAGTACAAATGCCTTTCCTATCAATAATCATTTTCCTGAGACCACCGTTGTTAACATTTGTAAGCGAACGTGTGCTAAACCGCACACAACTCCACTTAATATGGCACTGTAGTGCAACGTCAATTACTAAAGTGCCCATTTTCCCATTAAACTTCTCTGCCAATTTGCATGGATAAGAAGATCTTCGGCAAATGCACGCGGTAATTTCACGAATTAAGAAGTAGTTACTTGCTTGTAAAGTCACTCATAGCAATCACCGATGCATAAAACTAGTATTCCTTCGTGAATTCTGCGGGAAAACACGACTCAATAATAGAATATTTTATTCAAAAAAAAAAAAAAAACAGTATTAATTTATGGATGGCAAAATTTAAACGCACGTAAATAAACAGCGATTAAGTTGAAGTATCCTTATATGTAAAGTACCACAGGAAGGTTTATGTCCCGTAATAGGCGATATATTTAAATAAATTATTGGAGAAAAATCCCAAACCGATACAACATTTTATTCAACTTTATGGCAACTCGCAACTCTCCCAATAAATAGTCGCGCAACTAAAGGGGGGCATTATAAAGCTCAATGGCGCTGGTGTGGTCCGCAGCCGTGCTTTTAAATCATCAACTTAGTTGTAAATTAAAACGTTATTTGAAATCTATTAATTCATTTTAATAGCGATAGCGGATTGCGATTAACTGATAACTACCGGCTCAGTTTATTTTATGCTTAACGTACAGCTATTCATTATTTTAAATATATGTATTACCATATTTGCTGGTATGTAAAATTACGTAATGAAATTTTAATTGGAGGTCAATGCAACGTTGAATGAATTAATTATTTCTAATTTTTATTATGTTTATCTGAACTTGGAACTCTTAGCGCATCCGCTTAAGTCGAATGCGCACTTTACGAAATGATTGATAAATAAAACGTACCCACGGGTTTAATTAAATTAACAAGCCCGGTTTCGCGGAGTTAGTTCTTAAATACCACCGGACCATTCGTTTCCTCTTATCTTTATTGAACTGTTTCAAAGAAATAGCATCGCTAGTGGCTATGAATTTTAAAACTACTCCTCGCGAGGCTCACGTTGCAAAGATATGCGTTTGGTTTCGATTACGTTTCTCTATTTTGCAACTGCGATGGCTCTAATAAATTGCACTGTCGATGTAAAGAGCTTCTGAGATGAATAATGGATGTTCCTTTATTTTGATGCAATATTTAGTTTAACGACGGCTTCACTGCAAAGGTATTAATAACAACAATGTGATTACGTCCATTTCGCATTGGTAACGTCGTGAAATAAAAGAGATCAAACAAGAAAATAGAATGTGCCAGCAGCAATCACAACATTGAAATAGAAGAAACAAATTGCTTGTCTTACAACCGCAGAACAGCGTTAGGTTCTTGACTCGGTGCAAGCACCCGTGTGGATAATGTATGCACTACCAGAATTATACTGGATTAGAGCAAAATATATGGTTCCGCGCAATTTACTCCCAATTAAGATGGGTAGACTACAATAATTCTCTATCCTGATTGCACTATGGGCTAGATTATCACCTATAAGCACCGTGTCACCCTAATATATGTGAGTAAGACATTTGCATATGCAAATAACTCATAAATCATTTAAGCACCGCTTGAGTTACTCAGACGTACTTAGCCAATATTGTAGACTACCTAATTAGTTCTTATCTGAAATGATATATAGCCAGACTCCCAAATAGAACGCCAACGCGCATTCAAATTCGAAAAAATCATAATCTACGTAATGAACTTTGAAATAATTGACATTATGGCGTTATTAATAATCGTAATTTTCTGCTTCGCAATGACATGGCAAGCTATCATTATTCTTCTCTGAACGCAGAGTTATTATACTGTATCAAATTCAATGCTGCCGGAGATTTACTTTTTTTTTCCTGTCTCCGTAAGTGAATTTAATTATTAGGTATTATAATAATACCTTCTTTGTCGCACGCTACTTATAAGAGTATTAATAACGCATTGAAGATTCATTTAAAAAAAAATTGTGCCAGAAGGTCTACCTAACGGTTTCTTGTGTTTTAAATTTATGGTGAAAGAAAAATGAACTGTGAGATTTGTTGCTGCCACATGATTTAAGAATACCTTTTACGTATAGTATACGGGGTGTTAGGAACATTGGCTACTAAAACTGAAGTTAACAGCAATTTTGGCATTAACACAATCGAATTGTTCAATTAGACTTTAAGCTATAAATTATAATCGTATGTGAACAGAAGCTGTTGCGAAGGTTTGTTGCACTCATAAAACCACCAAGAGCGTCAACTTGATTACTTTCTTTGTTTCAGGTTGAGAAAATGAGTTGGTTGTCGCTGTTGGTGCTGACTGTGTTATCGGCGGTTGTAATTGGACAAAATGACGGTAATGAAGCAGAAATAATCGAGAACGCAGAAAAACTGCCCGCGCCAGCGCCCAGCGCGCTCGAGGATTGCGATCCAGAGATGATCGGCTTCGAGCTGATAACCGGATACGTATTTTCAGCGCCCGGAAACGTGTTGGACTCCATTCCTGGAACTTTAATGCTCACGGATTGTTTAGAGACCTGCCAAGGCAACGACTCCTGTCAGGCCGTCAACTACGAGACGGGTCTCTGTGTCCTTTTCAGTTCGCACTCCGATTCTTTGCCTGGTAAGTATTGCGTGACTGAAACGGCGATTTATCAGTAGGTTTGTGGACCAGGTTGTATTAATAACCGAGATCTATTTTACGGTACTGTTAAGCACGTATAGTATTAATTTATACTAATGGCCGATAACTGCGTCCCAGCTTAATAGAAACGCGGTAATGTTGAAATAACGATATGCGTACTCGTATCTGTAACTGTTTGTTCATTACCATCTAAATAAAACGAACATAAATATGTATTACTGCAAATTTAATCGAACGATCTGCATAAATCAATATTTTCAAAACAGAAAAGTTAAACTAAAACATTTTACTGCTGATAAAACACTTCAAATTTCTCTGAAAAAAGAAATGATTTAATCACCTTCATACAGGATGTATGTTCATTGACACCTTCCCAGTAGCTTAGTTGATAATTAAATCATTATAGTTTAATCTAACGGAAATAATCTACTCAACGCGGAATATAATTTTCGTTTAGTTTCATTATTAACATAATGATTGATTTGCACTCAATAGATGAACATCCTGTGTGTCATACATCACACGAACATCTCCAGATAATGACGCGTTCGATTCGCTTTCCAAATGAGCTCTATTTATAAAATGTTAATGTCAACGGAATAAAAACGTCGTAGAATTACAAGTGGTTCGGCCAGGAAATGTAAAGGTGCGTTGAAACGTAGAAATTGAATAATTAGGAATGATTATCCAGTTTCTGAGTGGTAAATATGAAGGAAGTGTTTCAAGCATGCAGTTAACTGACACACGGCAATGTGGATGAGCATTTCTGAATATGGTATAAACAGATCTGATTACCTTGTACTTATTAAAATCTGCAATAACTCCATCCTGTAGTTCAGGGCACAATTACTGGCATTAACAGGACTGCCAACTTTCGATTAATTTGAATAACTCGAAGGACTGTACAGGCCAAAATCAATTTCTCTCGAGATTACGCTTCCCTTACCTATCAGCCATTAATTTCACGTGAGTAATTACGTTTTGAATCCGTTTTCTTTTTAGTGAATAAGTGGTGCTATTAACAAAAGAAACATCGAAAAGGAAGGCTTTAAGGACTTCACCTGCTGCATCGAAAATTCCGCTCTAATGTTCTGGTACACGCCTTATATAGCAAACGGTTAATCACTGTAAATGCAAACATGCAACTAGACAAATCGGTTATTCAATGAAAATTGAGAGTGCATGGGAGTTCGTTTTCTAATTTATAACTGAAGTTGTTGAGTACGTAATGAATGAGACTCGGCGATAAGCATTATTACAGCTAATTATGGTTTTATTGTGATGCCCCACGCTTAATACATGTACGTTTTCCTTTCAGCGAAGGCACGAGATTTATGATTGCAACTGAGAAAAGCGATGATGATGAAATTCATGATAGGCTTAACGGTACGGGCAACGAAAAGAAACGTAATCACATGTGTGACGAATTCTGAATATTTATTTATCAACGTCTACGACTACGTTTTTCAGTCCACTGACAATAATATCCGCAGTCATACAGATAACCATCTACCGATTACGCATGTTAGCATACTTCAGCGTGGGAACAAATCGATTGACATTCAGTATTTGTATCTGAGACGCCGATGTGTTTCAGAAGTCATGCGCGAGAAGCACGCAAACATTCTTGATTAGAAGGCTATGCATAATGTAGATCTGAATGTCCACGTAGAAGTCCGTGACTCTACGTGTGAACAAGATAACTGAAATGTACTATTTTGCTGCGGCAAATATAATGAGACAGTTAAGCTGCATTAGCAACCTAGGAAAGCATTTGTATTTATCGTATCTCAGTGCATTAAGATTAAGAGTGGTAACGTTCATTTTTTGTATTTACAAATGACTTGGGAAATTTAAACGCAACTACACACAGGAAGACCAAACAAAAAAGGCAGATAAACATTTTGGCAATTTCAATTTCTAAAACCAATAGAAAAAGGAAACGAAATAAAAAAGCTCGGAGTGTCCTTAAGGAATGGGAAATGTGTAGGTAAACCAATTGTTTTATCATAAAACTGCTGCATTCTCCAGTTTTTAATTCCTGAGACGTGGGAGAGGTTGACGGCCTCTTCTCATCGAAAACCACGATCGTTAATCTTTAGGAATTTGATACCAGCTCATACTCTTCCTGCACTTACAGACAATAACGTTATGTAAAGTTTACGATCGCCTACAAACTGCTAGGTCACTGATCACCTTCACTGTTAGCAGACTTTCTCCTGCCTCGCAATTGCACGGAAGCCTGATCCTTAAACAAAGTCTAGGTCAACAGTTACGCAATCCATTTAATAGCATGACGTATTACAAGCAATTTCAAGTTCAACTTTCAAAACATGTGCTTTCATTGATTGCACCGAGTTAATTGCCAAAGGATTTCTACAGAACTTCACCGAGAAAGCGAATACGATTTTATGGTGTTGGTTTACCTACATAACATGTCGTTCGCATAAGACGGAAGCAAAAAAAATAATTAAAGATATAAAGCAACATAAATCTTCCTTTGTTAGCGTGACATCCAAGACACTGCTGTGCAGTTAATTCACGCTAAAAATAGCTAAAATATTACCGCATATCATCAACATCGACTTAATCAAAGTCAACAGGATGATATATGGAGTGAAACGCATTGCAGAATTTTTAATATCTCTCCTGAATATGTCCTCGCCTCCTGTAAAACCTGAACAGATACAATTCGCTTCTTCGAACTAAATAACAAAGATGTGCAGGAATTCGAAAAGTAAACATCCAAATTATTACGTAAAGATTCTTGGAGATTCCTTATTTAAAAATAAAACGACGGTATTAAGATATTCAGAGTAAGCGCTTTAATCTGCATTATAAAATGGTTATTCAAGTACTCGAGCGCAGCGCAAAAATGAATGAAATATCTCCGGCGTTTGTTAACAGAAATACTGCACGATAAAATCCTTTCATATCCTAAAAGCGTAAAAATCATTTAATAATAGAATTCCTGTGGTTTCGCAACTACACAGCATTCTATGCGCTTCCTTTTTCAGCAATGCACGAGAGATTTACCGCATTTAACTGTTACCCGAGGAGGAGGAAAAAAAAACCAGTTCCCTAATTGAAACAATTCGTGCAGATTATAATAAAATAAAATAAAAAAAGCGATTTTCTCGAGAAAGAAGCATCGCTGCTACTTTACAGTTCCGTCTTAGAACACGTACTCAATCCACCTCACGTATCAGATACTGTTGTTGCGACTTCGGATTTGTTTGACAACAAAATCACTGACAAGAACGAGCAGGAATGTTTTATTATTGGAGCGCAGCTATTTCGGAACACCCAGGAAGTAAGGATTTCGCGAGTGTATCTTTTTTTTTATATTTTCCGAGACGTTATAAAATCAGAGCTGGCGAGTGTACTCAGCAAATTGCGAGTTCGGTAAATATGTTTGTACGTGCTGATGAAACAGGCGCGTACATCAATCAGCGTTTTATTTACACTTCTTATAAAAACAATGGTCGATACTCTTTCAATACTTCAGGAAAAAGGTTGTTGGGAAATAATTCCGAAGCGGGGGAATTTCTCTCGAAATCGATTCAATTCCTACGGTTTGTTTAACAATAAATTAAAATTTAAGTTTTTAATTGAATCAAAAAAAGAAAGAGAAACACGTACTCATTCGCCTTCACGTGAGTAGCAACTTTATAATTATTGTTGCACTTGCTTGGGTTTATCGGGTTTTCCGGAAACGATGTAATTAAGTAATATTTCTGCAAGTGCAATGATCATTACCAAGTGAGAGTGCTAAACCATAACACTAAATCAAAGCGCATGATATATCTCTTTGAGTAATTACATAAATTAGACAATACAAATTAGAATCTAAAGCTCCACTTCATGCGCATGTGTTAATTAAATTGCACAAAATGCATTTTAATTGCCTGTACCAATTAGTAAATAATATAACACGGAAACTTCACATTAAAAATGTTATTAATAAGCTTGCAAATACCGTAATCAAATTATCGTGTTTTTGAAGTACGTCGCGGAAACAGCTCTCTGTTGATTTAATACACGTGTCAGTCAGGCATATTTCACACAAATGAAGTTGCTAGAGGAATGATAGACATGGGTATACATCTTCTCTACACCATTATTAATTTAAGTAAATATACTCGTAGGTATTTCAACGCGATGCGAAATTGTATTTAACGCGTCAAGTGAATTTCCTCACGTCCATCCCAAACACCAGCGAGGAGGTAAATTCTTGTATAATTTGTTGTATATTTTCCTGTGCAAAACTGACACGATTCATCAGCGTCAAACACCACCACCACTCACACTCGAAACTGCAACGCGTACGTGTCGTTTTAAAGCGACAAAAACTTCATACATGTGAAAAGGGTTGAAATATAAACGTGTAAACAGAGGAAAAAGGGGATAATTGAAATACTACCGAGAACTAATCCCTGCAGAAAAGAAAAACCTGATGGAATATAAAAAGGTTGATTTTAATCTAGAAAAAATTTGTTGGAGTAAATTAATTTTAAATTATTGGAGTTGGTAATTTAGTTATCTGGAGGACCACCTACTGCCAGCGCGTGATAACAGTAATAAAGTATGAATGCGGAAACAATTTTGAACAGCAACCGAAATCGTGAAATCTCAAGAAAACCAGCACTGCAAAGATTGTTATCCAAATATTAGTATCACGTCAGCGTTCATTACACACCGACTAGTTCCAAATGACTCAAGCGAAGAAGATACACACTCGAACAGTGGACGTTCATCAGAATCTGAGAGCCTGTGGCAGGGCAAAACATGCAGATTGGGACATCTATCCCTGATGAGACTTTAATTTCCACGTTTCTATCAAATGCACGCTCCGGGGAAAATTGTAATTAAACTACACCCACATACATTGAAACATATTATGTGTAAATTACAGTCATAAATGATACAAGGGGCCTCAGAAACAGAGGTATTGGACTCTAATTTATTATGGCATTTCATGTTTCCGACGATTATTTCGTTTTGCTCCTATACAGCAGAGTTACAAATCAAAGCTCTAAAATTAAAATTTTTCGGAATACGCCATTCTTTATTTATTTATCAGATTTCAATTTATTTCAAGTGCAAGCACGTTCTTGTGCGGCATAATGTTATTAAATAGCAAGTTGTAAGGTCAAAAATTTACAACACACCTCAAACGTTTACTTCATAAAACAGAGATTGAATATTGTTTTTGCTTTCATTTTAAGTCGCGTAAAAATACTGAAATAATGCAACAGTAATAGTATAATTACTGTGTTAGCTTAACTAATGAAATAATCTTCCTCGAACTTCATCATGTTTCCAATTTGCAAGCAAATAAAACATATACCACACACACTCGACTTGGCTTCCATCCATACAAGGATTTCCGCTTGAGTTTTATATTTTCCTTTCTCTCAGTCCCGCTATACCTAAGAAAATCGCAACAAAAATACTGTTACGAAGAATGTTAATTACAAGATTGCACAGGATTTATTTCATCATTGTCATTACTGCCTGCCGCTTATTACGATTCGGCCAAGTATAGTAAATTAAATTATTTTAATTATCCACATACCTCAATATGATAAGGTCATAATAAAAAGAGCAATTTCTTGCATACCTCGTTCGTTTTTGAGATGTTTACAGCAAATCAAACTAACAATCAATTATAAAGATCGAAGAAGATGAAATTAAGACAGGCTATAAAGTGAACCTGTGAAAGGTAAAATTTATGGTTTGGTGCAGTGAAATAGGAGATTCTTGAGGAATTGATAAGAGGTGCGAACGGTAACGATTCGAGACAACATGCAATTTATAAAAGCGCTCGACTGGTGGTTTTAAATTATGAAATTTTATCCCCTGCAATAACGTGGCCGATATAAACGTAATAGCGACTGATTTACATTAAAATTGTAATGCACGAGCTCTCGGTTTCCACGTTATTTACTATCTTTAAAAATGTTACAGCCGGAATATGTAAGTATATCACGTTTGCATCTGCTTTGTTCTGTTCTGTTCAAAGAGGTAAATACATGTTCTATTATCCATCCACTGGCCGGCGCATTTGCAAGTCACCGCTCCGTGAAAGCTGGGGAGTCATTACCAGACCATTCCACCTTTTGCGGAAACATTTATCTAATTCTGTATAAATACTCGAGTGTTGTGAGCTAGGCAACCTGTAAGCTAGGGAAAAGTTTAGATAACATTCCAAAGGCGCTTGTCTATCTATCAACGCAGCTAATTCGTATTCCTGACACGTTATGAATTACTTAGATAATATGAAAGTAATACCTAGCAATTAAGGAGGTAATGTGAAATAAGTTATGAAAGTGAACTCTTCATTTTATGCTTCTAAAAATAAATTAATTTACAGGAGCACTGACCAAGTCGCAGTTTCCTGTGTTCACCATCTACGCCCAGAAGAGTTGCTTGGGGGTTAAGCCGTGTGAACGGGCGTGGTGTATAGATCGCGTGCAGAACTACCGCCTCGTAGGATATGCCAAGAGTCATCAAGTGGTGAATTCGCGTCAGGAATGTCTAGAACTCTGCTTGGGAGAAACGGAGTTCACCTGCAGGTTAGTGTAATGCAAAACATCCAACAAAATGCATCCATTTAAAACGGAATTATTCAAATGCAATTACTACAAACGTTCCACGCAATAAAATAAACCAACTTGCACAATCTTCCAACGACTCGGACTTTCATTAATCACTTTGGATAACTGTACTCGTTAATATTGCTCGGGAGTAATTCCTTTTCATAATTAATGACGAAAGGTCGCTTTACCTTGGTGGGCGATTAGAAGCTCCTCTTCGAGGCGGCTCGAGAAATAAGCGAAACCCATGCATGCGTATCCGTCTGTAAATACCATTTTTCTTTTTTTACTTTCAACCCCGACTATAAATAAATATACTCGCAAACGTTCTGATTTCATTCTTAATGTGTACGCGAATGCTTCAAACCAGAAGCATGTTAAGCACACAGACAGATCGGCTTCCGACAATTTATAATCAGATTAATTGCTCGGTGCTCAATTGTGCATAGCGATATCAATTACACTGGCTATTATTGAACTGTTAACGTTTCATTGATATCTATGTCACTATAAAACCATCGAACATAAATCTACCAGTTTAATCGAAATTTGAAGATGCAAATATTTGTAAAACTTTACAAACGCTAAACACGAGGAAATTTAAACGTAACAACCATAACAGCGAACTGTTTTCCTGAAACGATGCCCATAATACTTCAAAAGTAGTCAAATAGTCGATGAAACTGTAAATTTATAACGATACAACATCGACTCTGTTTATTACTTCCTGCATTCGAAAACTGGTCGGTAAATACGCGTCTTCGTCTTACGTCTTCTTATTAAAACATTTTTATGTGTTTGCCTTCTTAATGTATTGTGGAATGTCAGAAATACGACTCGTTTGAAGCACACATACATCCGGTCTGTATTTATAATTACCTTTAATTACGGTACACAAACCAAGCAAAGAAGAAAACTCGGAATTACATGAATTCTATTGTAGTTAACTGTATAATTGACTTCTTTATTAAATCGTATTGTAATTGGAAATTGTGGCCAATTGTAATTAAAATTTTATTTCATTCAATTTATTATCCAGAATGATTTTGCTTGTGCGATAATGTGGCTGATTATAAGCAATTACAAAACATTTTAATTGTTAATCACTATTAAAATAATAACGTCGAAATAGTTATCGCTGAAGTCTCTAAAGCTCAAAGAAAGAATGAAACTGGCCTTTTATGAAAATTTACTGCGTAAGAGGAAAACAGATGCCTCTTACTGTCACATAAAATAAACTTTATAGTGACAACGATGCTTACAAGAATTAAAAGCGTACAACTTAATTATACCTAATGCAAGGTGCAATTACAAAGACTTGCGCTGACGACTGTGAAATCCACCGGAAATAATTGCGGCGAGCGCTCGTAAACTCCGAAGTAAATCGTCATTTGGGCCGTATTAATGCATAAGCGTGTTTGTTGCTTATTGATTAAAAAGAAACCGATGGGAATCGGGCGCTATTAAGTGCAAAAGTGCGAGTAGTCGGACGATGTAAATCACGATGCCATTCCTTCCCAGCTACAGGCAGCCTGCCCTAACTCATGCGAAGGCAGTAAACACACTCATTACCAACGGCATGTCGGCGCTCGTAGACAAATGTGCACTCTGCAGGCAAACTGCATTTTCAGGACCGGATTAGACCATGACAAGAAGAAATATATTTATTAAATCAGACTTTTACTGTACGCAGAGACTAAAAATAATATCCACTCGCTTTAACTGGTCTGCTGACGTTTAGCCACGCCGTGTTTTTCACGTTATAAGCAAGTAGAACAAATTATTTGCTATTAATGAATTGCGAAAGTTCGAACAGATGATAATAAAAAGGAAGCACTAATGAAGCGCAGAAGAAAACAAATTATATCTTGATTCGTTTTCTATTACGTTTTAAATTTCCAAAAATAAATAAAACGCGCGGAAAATAAATTAAAGGGAGTGAGAGTCGGAATAGAGAAAGGTCTTTGGAAAACCGAATCCAGGTCTGGATCTTTTTACGAAAGCAAAGAGGAAAGAAATTCAAAAAAAACGAAACCAGGTTTATCAAATGAAAAAACCAAATATCCAACACGTGAACTGAAGTTTTCGAAAACAAATTTAAACAATTCCAGCTTAACTTTAAATCAAAGCTTAAACAATTGTTGAAGTAATCGTTCTTAAGGATTTAAGCCTGAGCTTAAATAGAAGATAATTAAACATAATTAAAAGCACTCACGAACTAGAAAGTCGTTACTGTCATTACTTTCATCTAGCTATTGCCTCTTCGATTCACTATTCTACAGCACTCTCATAGTAACACCATCTCCTATTAGTTCATGAGGTTAAAACAGGATGATAGAGGCATGAATCAAAAAACACCAATTAAGTAGACAACTTAGGATGAAATAGAAATAGGTGGGCACATCAAAATAGGAAGAAAGGCAAAGAGAGCTTGAAGGGAATTACAAACGAAAAGCAAAAAACTAAACAGGAAGAACATAAAGCGAAGGATATCGAGTAATCCTACCCAATAGGTCTCCAAAACAAAAGAAAAGAGAAATAGACGTCGTCATCGGTAGATACATCACAGAAAAAAAGAAAAAGAGGAAAAAGAAATGGAATTGAAGACTGACACGAAGGGAAAAATCTGACAGAAGAGTAAATTGCTGAACTTTGAAATATGAAATTGAAAGGGAAAAGAAAAGCGAGCGAAGGCTTTCTATTTATCCGCCACCTTAGATAGAAAGGGAGATTATTAGAGGAGAATGACGAAATGAGGAAAAAGGAAGCAAGGAAAAGGCTGACAGAAGTCTCAAGAAAAGAAAAAGAGGAGCAACTTTAAAACATGTTGTAATCTTCTTTGCATACAGACAATGCAATGGAGGAGCAACTTTAAAACATGTTGTAATCTTCTTTGCATACAGACAATACAATGGAATTCCCAAAAAAGCGAGCGAAGGCTTTCGATTTATCTGCCACCTTAGATAGAAAGGGAAATTAATAGAGGAGAATGACGAAATGAGGAAAAAGGAAACAAAGAAAACGCTGACAGAAGTCTAAAGAAAAGAAAAAGAGGAGCAACTTTAAAACATGTTGTAATCTTCTTTGCATACAGACAATGCAATGGAATTCCCAAAAAAACGAGCGAAGGCTTTCGATTTATCTACCATCTTAGATAGAAAGGGAAATTAATAAAAGAGAATGACGAAATGAGGAAAAAGGAAGCAAGGAAAATGCTGACAGAAATCTAAAGAAAAGAAAAAGAGGAGCAACTTTAAAACATGTTGTAATCTTCTTTGCAATGACAATGCAATGGAATTCCCAAAAAAGCGAGCGAAGGCTTTCGATTTATCTACCACCTTAGATAGAAAGGGAAATGAATAGAAGAGAATGACGAAATGAGGAAAAAGGAAGCAAGGAAAATGCTGACAGAAATCTAAAGAAAAGAAAAAGAGGAGCAACTTTAAAACATGTTGTAATCTTCTTTGCAATGGAATTCCCATAGAATCAAAATTCAATTCGCAAGAATAAAAATGTTTAATTCAAAAAATCCCCTACGCTATCTCTTTTAGCCATTTTTGACTTTTTAACATTTAAATTTATTTTGATGGGAATACCATAGACGATTTCAAAGAAATGAAACCACCATTATCTTGGGGTATCGAAAACTGGGTCCATATCTAAGAAGGAACTTCCTCGATTTGTGCCTTGCAAAGAAAGCAAACGGTGTCATATCTGAAGGCAATCTAGAGCTTAATTTTGCATGCCTTTCTTTTGCCTGATTTCTGCGTATAAAGAAAGTAAACTTCAAAATGTACCCACAATTACACACTTGTATATCTGCGATACGTGGGCTAGAACGCTGGAAGCAACTCTGCATAAAATTAGTCTTAATACCACGCTTACGTGTAAATTTAAAGAAAAAAGTGCTGATAATTATAGTTAACGACACAGCGGTTTGCAGTGTGCGTAAATGTAGCACACAACACAACACAACAAAATCATAAACAGTTTGTAATTAGAGTCTGGAAAAATGCACAAACTAAATGACACGGCATTTCTATGCCTTCAATACACACCTAAGATAATATGGGGTACAGTTTGAATAATGTTGTATAATCATCATTAAACGGAAAATAATTTGTAGGTATTATTAACATAATGTGTATTAAGAAGATCTACCATCTTTTGTCAGCTATTACCGTCAGACCATTCTTGTTTGATTGACCACAACCAAATACATTCTTTTTCACAGTTATCTCTTCGAGCGTGTGCGTCGACTCTTGCACAACTCACAACTCTTAGGTAATACTCCATTAATAACTGTCCCACAGTTAGATATTTCATGCCGGCCGTCTACCATTTTACGGTAGGAACTAAATGAACAAATCGTGCGCCTGCAGTTCTTAGGAAATCAATTTGAACTGATACATTAGTCGGCGCTTAAAACCGACAAAATAAAATCAAGGAAACTGAAATGCATGTTGGCTCTCTCTCGCAGAGAATTACGGCATATTTGTAACTATTTGTCAAAGCGTAATTTATATTCGTAAATTATGATTTCTTCGCGTTGTAACTCGAACACAATCTAGCACGGCTTTAATACGCACGGTATACATAGAAAAAGCTTACGTGAAATTAACCGTTAAGCTTTAGTGTGTGAGAACATATGATAAACAGCGCATGGACGTCAAGCTGTGGGCAAGGAATAACCATTCACTATCGTTTATCTACAACTTGATTTACTGATATATATCGAAATATTTTCCCGTGTGGATTGGATTTCATTTTCCATTAGTTTGTAGAGGTTCTTTTTTTTTGTGACTTGCACCAATGAATTTTTGTTCATGCTCCTGTCATAAAGCGACTCTAAATTTGCACGAATATTTATTAAAACGGTGCGTTGTCTCCGTTAATTCACGTTAAAAACATCAGGTAAACGAGTGTGGACATAAATCGAGCGTTGGAACGAGGGCAGAGCCATTATTGATAGCGTTAAAACGATACAAACGCAGTTTTAAGTGGAGGTCCAAATTACGGCACGGTTAATTGCAATTTGTTCGAGAACGTCGGCAGGCTCTCAGCACACAGTTATCGGTGCCCCCGTCGACCGAATATACTATTAAATTACATCAGAGAAAGGTCACTGGTCAACCTCGGAAGACAAACCACTGATAATTACCAAAGTTTGGACGCCGCGCGTTCTCACTGCAGTTTCCTGCTGAACTCTACACCAGACATTAGCAAATATTGATTCCATATCGGAAATTAGTTTAACGTTATCTCGCCTCCCCTACAATCCCAGATTATGCGATGAATTCTCTATTAATACCGAAATTTTTATTACGAGGAGGACCCGGATAATTAAATGGAATGAACTGCAAGACTGGTACTGCACCTTCATGGTTAACAATGGCGATTCGGACTTTTACTTTCTAATTCCAACTAAGAAGCAATTTTTAAAAGTCATTCTGCAGATTAAAATTCAATAAAAGACAGACTTAAAGGTCTTGGCTTCAATTAATAGGATTATATGCAATAATTCCTTTTGCTAAGAAATCAGTTTTCTTAACACCAAAATAAGCGTCGGTCCTCGAAATGCCATTGCAACACCGGCGTAACTACTAAAAGAAAAAGGCGTAAAAGGCGTGCACATTCCATCAGATGATAAAGGGATGAGGAAATAGGAAACTCACAATAAAACAACGCGGTCAAGTTTGAAATTAGTTTGAAACAAACATGTGATATAATTCATAAATAACATTGTCGTTTCTATTATTACCAATTTACATTTACATTGCTCAATTGCAGCGGAAATAATTGCCCACATTAGATTACACTTCAAACTGTATTATCATAACCCTTGAGTTGCTCAAATATATCCAGCTGTGTGTATTAATAAGGGAATATTATGATGTGCTTTCGCGTTTCCTGTGATTATAATTGTGATTCAGATTACCGAATAATTTTCCATTTTATATTCAAAGATTTGTTTACCATCAGACTGAAGTATGGAAGCAAGTTTACGGATGTAAAATAATCGATTCTGTAAGATGCATGCATAGGCAGAATTAGATGTAAAATCTCATTGCAAAATTTATTTTGTATTGTTAGTATTACAGATGTGTGTCGTTTTAGTAGGCCAACAGGCTATTATCAATTAACACGAATTTACTTATTAAATAAACAAGGTCAATTACATCAAAAATTAAATTGCTACCACGGGGGTTAATTACAGACACTTGCATCTTAAATTAAATTAACTGTGTAATGTAATTAATAACGATAATAATATAATTACCATCAAAACCTACTGTAAGTATTTTCTAACGGAACTGGAAATCGCATTCTTCAAAATTAATCAAAAATATGTTACAACTGGTAACGATGTGCTATATTGTTATAATTATGGAAATCTCTCATTTGGTCTAAATTCAAGCAATTCAATGCTTTTATTATAAAACAAACGAGTTCGTAGGTAATAAAATTTCGAAATGAAACCTTCGGCAAGGTAGTAATCAAGATATAAACCACAGATTCCTCCAGGTACCACATTAACCAACTCACTGACCAAGTTTGAACGTCCTTGTCTTTCATCAGAACCAAGCAAGAGAAACAATGGATTGGCCGTGACTGATATAAACATTTAATATAGCAGCTTTGAATCAAGATTAACGATCTCAATAGCTCAGTAATCAAAATTTTATGAAAAATCCCCCCCTTCTCTGCAATAACTAACTGAACATGACGGTAAAGTGGTTTCCTGTCCTTTGGCAATATCTATGGTACGTTGTGTTAACTGCCTCGTTTCAGTGAATGGTATCAAATAAGTGCACCGTGGGAATAAACACCTTGCCTTAATTAACCAATAATGCAGAATATTTATCACACACACACATGCCTTAAGAACATCATATCAATGAATCACGTGCACCTCATTTATGGATCACTTAAGTGCTCCCGCTGATTTATTAAGCATGCGTGTTGAGGTCGATTCGAAAAACGCGCGAGTACGGGAAAACTCCTCCTGTATTAATGAGCGGTTCGATCCGAAGCCAGAGAAAAACTGATCTCGATATGAAATTTATCATCTCAAAGCATTCTAAAAGCTTCATAAACGCTAGAACGTTATTAAATCCTTTCATGAAACTGATTGAAAGCGGTAGAGAGATGATAGATTCAGTCTGATAAATGGGGCAATCCGCAAGTCCTTCACCTTAAAGTGAGTCTCGAGACATAACTCATCTGCATACAATAGAATATAGGCACACGTACCAATTCGCGTCCGTCGTATAACATTGTACTAATTACTAATTATCTAGACATCAAAACGGTAATCAGGTGCATTGTTGAAGTAAACCCAAGTGCAATTTGTAGCAGAAAACTGAACGTATTCAATTAAAACGCCCTCTGTAATAATTGGTATATTTAACAGTCACGGTAGGGAAACATTAATCAAGCCGACGTACGATACGTAACAAAGTATGTTTTATAATCAACTGGCGATATTTTTATATACGAGGCAAGGGTAGATAGATGCACGTGTTGATTAAACATTTACTTTTACGACTAAGGTATTACGGAAAGACATTAAGCGGCTTGCAGGTAAATTGCATCGTCATCCACCAACAGCTCAATGTCGAATCACTAATTTGTTATAATTAGGAACCTTGATTTGCAACAAATACCCGAAAGCAATTTCGATTATTTTTTTCTATTTAATGGTTAATATATTTCCAATTGAATCAAACAGAAATCATGCGCAAATTCTACGTGCAAGAGGTGAAGGTGTGTCAGTAATGTTTGGGTTAGTAGAATTTTTAGTTTAACACAAAGTCTAGTGCTTACCAACCAAGAATTGGAAAACTCCTTTTTCACAATGCACTATTCAATACGACAATGTTTTCAAGGGTGTATCCAAAGACAACGTTTTTGAATTGACCACCCAAGGAGTAGATGCGAATCATGTTGAAGAAACGAAAGTCGTAAGCTCACACCTACGAGAAGGTTTTGTTAGCCACTAAGAGCCAGCAGGGAAAATTCAAAGGAAGCGCAAAAGTTTCCCGAAAGTTGATTATGTTAAAATCGTGTCCATGTGAAACCATCAGGACAATGACTCATCGACGCAGAAGACTACAATGATGACGAAAACAAAAACTTAACTCAAAAATGAAGACTTAATAGAGGCAGGGCTTTATAACCAAAAGGAAATGCTGAAAAATCTGAAAACATTTGAAGGGAAAAATGCTTTATTTTTTATATTTAAGTGTGGAGGAATATATTTAAGTTGAAAGCGTAGTAACATACTTATCTCCGTAGTTGTGGGACAAGAAGCGCCACAGCTTAATTACTGCGTGCAAGAAAATCGTTGAATAAGGTATAATTACGATGCCGGTAACGATGGAACTGCGCGCTCTTTTATCAGATAAACGTGAACGGAAAACGAAAAGTACGGTCAGGTGTCGATGCGCCCAGGAAAAGAGATTGAAAGATGCAAAAGCACCATTTGCCTGATATCGAGCGCGGCGCAACGATTTAAAGCTTTATTTACATAAATGTGTTTCCAACTACCATTAGGCTTTAAATTATTAAAGATGCAGCAAGATGAAATTGATCGTTAATATTTACTTCCTCCACAATTAGTGTATCGGTGGGTAATTATTATTATGTGCTTGCACGCACGCATTTGCATATAAAAATAATAATTATATTGCTCTTGAAAATCAAAGTAAACGGTTTATGAGTCATTGACATGTTCTAATTTGATTCTATCAGAAAGAAAAATTGCAGGGCAAACGTTGATTAGTAGTCAATAAGCAAAGCTTCTTTGCTTTGTTAGTGAAAAACTTGCACAATTTCATAAAATATATTAGAAAATTATACATCTGCAACATAGTATTGTATTATATGCCGTTACCGTCCGTGTAATCAAGTTCCATTATAGTGATTATATAAATTTCAATTAGGGATAAAGGGAAAATTGGAATGCCACTCGACATCCTATACAAAGGTGCACTCTTCACCGCGTGTTACCGAATGAAATATGTTGCTTATGTGAAAGAGTAGACTGTTAAATTTTTCTTTGTAATTTGCCGTAATGCCTCGCTCACAGAATACTGCAATGGTTTCCTACCCGTGCAAGGTACTAAAAGGTCATTTTTCATTATTCATACATACAAGCGTCATGTAATCCGGCTTGGCAGAGCCAAAAAAAGGCATTAAATTTATAATGATTTCACTAAATGAGCCTTCCAGAACAAATAATAAATGATCCTCATTTACATACACGTAAAATAATAATAAAATAAAGTAATTACATTAATTATTATAAAAAAAAGAACAGTAACTGAACGCGATTACTAAATATTTTGGAATCACTCGGATCGCCATCGTAATTGTTATGATAGTTGAGAGATTCCAACTAGAATTGTGGGAAGCTTGACCATTTGAAGGAAACTCAAATTTCAAAATGTTAAAAAGAAAGACCCAAGATTTCGTTTATCCCTAAAAAGACTTACACAGGATATTCAGCACCTTGATAAGAAGTGTTAAAATTAATTGAAATTCAGGAAGGCAAATGGTGAAGGCATAATAACTACATTTCGCTTGGAAAAACTAGTTGACTGATAAAGAAGAAAATGTCCAATGGAAGATTGAAAAGGGGATTTCAGTAATTAGAAGCATAAAACAAAGAACCTAAGATTTTGAACCATTTTTAAATGAAAAGTTCTTGGCCAGAATTACTGGTTAATTCGTTTGCTCTTTTGGCGCTTTTATACAGGTTGTTTCGTAACTTCATATAAATAAATTAAACAATGAAAGTTTGCATGAAAATGAATAGAATGAACCATTTTTTGTTGAACAAAGTGTTATTAAATTTTCCCGACAATAAATAATTCCGTCGAACGGGTAAACTGTTTGAACGTCTCTGGTTTAAGTTTGTGATGTTTACGAAGAATATGAGTGATGTAATTTATTGTTAGTCATCGCCGGCCGGGCCGGGTAGTACGTTGAGGTGATTGCACGGAAATTTACTGAAAAAATGGCAGAATTTACAAATAGTGATTGTTGACATGATTCTAATGTACGATGAAAGTGGACAAAACGCATTAGCGGCAAGGCGTTTCTATGTACAGAATTTTCCAAACCGACATTTGCCAACCAATACCACATTTCTCTCTGTTGTGCAAAGAGCGAGGGATACTGGAACTTTAAGGGCACGTCGCGGAAGAGGTGGAGGACGGCAGCGTCCATAACGCATCCTAAACAGAGAAGGAGAAATACTACAACTTATCGAGGAACATCCTTCGTTAAGTGTACGTGATATCTCAAGGCAAACGCGTTTATCGTCTTCCGTTGTTTGGCGCATTCTTCGCGAGCAACCATATTCAAAGAGTTCAGGCTTTGCTACCAGCCGACTATGCTCCACGCATACGATTTTGTCGTTGGTTACTGCATAAACAACAGGCAAATGCGAATTTTGTTCATAATGTCCTGTTTACCGACGAAGCTATTTTTACCAGAGATGGGGCATGCAATTTTTGCAACATGCATTTCTGGGCTAAGGAAAACCCTCACGTAATTCGTCGCGGCCATTTCCAACAACGGTTTTCTGTTAACTTGTGGGCAGGTATTCTAAACGGCAATTTAATCGGCCCGTTCGTCTTGCCGAACCGTTTAGATGGTCTCCAATACTTAAATTTTCTACGAACTAATCTACCGGAACTTCTCGAGAATGTGAACTTAAATCTTAGAGCAACGATGTGGTTAATCCACGTTGGGATTCCACCTTATTTTCGACGAGAAGTACGTGCTCACCTCGACGAAATTTTTCCTGGTAGATGGATTGGAAGAAACGGGCCGATCAGGTGGCCTGCACGTTCCCTGATCTAAATCCGCTAGATTATTACCTGTGAGGACACGTAAAAGCGTTGGTATACGAAGAAGAAATCAACACGTTCCAAGAATTGAACGATCGTATTAACGCCGCATTTTTCCCTGTTCGACAACAAAATATGTTTCATAACGCCTGTGAATCATTACTTCGCCGGGCAGATTTGTGTTTACGAGCGGCTGAGGGAAGGAATTTTGAACACTTATTGTGACTCAGCCGGCACTGAACCAGAGATTCTAAACATTTGTCAATGCGTTATCAGTTGAGGGTTTTTCTTTAGATGCATTTATGGGAAAAACCCTGTGTTGTTTCATTGTGAAACAGAAAGAAAATAAATTCTATCTTGTTTACAGATTAAACTGAGATAAGGTAAATGCACCGTATGTATAACTTCAGAATTACATGTCGGCTTCCCGACATATAAACATACGCCGGATATGACACGACGTTTTCACTATCTCATGAACATCACTCGACTTGATATATGAAGGTGGCATGAGTTGTTCTCTAATTACACGGCGATTAAAATAAAGAATAACGCGCGTGTGATTATGTTTGGTCGGGATTAATTACACATTGCTCCACTTTTATTGCGCGACGCGCGTAATTTCTGATCGGATGAAAAATTGCGCTGAAATTACGTCGGCGTTAATGAGCATCCATATAAAGTATGAAGATATTACTGTTTCGGTTTAATTACGCTGCATGTAAATAACGCGGTCGTTACGTTATTATTTGATATTTCTCATTAATTCATGATAAATATAGGTCTGGCTACTATAGTGTGACTAGGCTGCATAAATTATATCAGCACCCGAGGCAATCAGGTGATTCGCATACAATAATGAGCAACTCGCGAGATGGTGCACTAGATGTGCAGGTAATCAGCCGTGGCGGGCAGATTGCTCGCTCGGAACCAACCGGGGTGGTTATATTGTTTGAGATGCAAAGCGTGTGTGTTTAATGTCACCGAGTTGCGATGACGAGCCACACAAGCAGCTTCTAACTGCGAGTCACGTTCTCGACAATGCAGCATATTGGACACTGTTTGTTAAATGCAATCACCATGACTGGCTGCTTGATGCCTTGACGCTAAAAGTGTTGCTGATTTCTATTAAGCTTTCTGTAACTATAAATATTACCTTTTCATTCATTAAAATTATCTTTTTAAGCCATTTTTTTTTTGGTGTCTGAATGGAACTGAGCTATGTTCCAACAACAACATATAATATCCATTCAAGATCTTTTTGCATTCTAGTAGGCCATATTTCTTTTTCGTTATGTT
Source organism: Serrognathus titanus (assembly GCA_039766575.1). NCBI lineage: Eukaryota > Metazoa > Arthropoda > Insecta > Coleoptera > Lucanidae > Serrognathus > Serrognathus titanus. The sequence continues at coordinate 76,043,526 of CM077912.1, forward strand.
ACATGGTAGTCAAAATGTGACGTGAAAAAAATTATGACATTGTCACGTTACGAAATTTTTCAAAATTGGGTGGTTAATCAGCTTATTCCTGCACTAGGCAACTTGCGACGAAAATGTGTGGTGGTGATGGACAATGCACCGTATCACTCGGTGCAGTTGGACAAACCACCCACATTTTCCTCAAAAAAAGTCAAATGCAGGAGAGGTTGGTTAAACACAATGTCGAAATTGAGGGCAAAATTACAAAAAAACAATTATGGGAATTAATTAAGCCTTTTAGAATGGACGGAACAACAAAACGATACGAAATTTTGAAGGAGCACAGTTATGAAGTTCTTAGATTGCCTCCATAGCATTGTCAATACAATCCTATTGAGATTGTATGGGGGCAGTGCAAAGGCTTTACAATAAGCACATAAATTCGCAACCAGTATCGGAAGGTAGGGTGGCAAATCTATGGCGTCAGGCTCTTTCAAAATGTACCTCCGACATGTGGCAAAATTTTTGTAATCATTGTGAAAAATTAATTTCGGAAGACTGGACGAAACATGGGAAATTTTTCGTTTGAAAATGTTCCTCCTTTCATTATCACATTAGGAGAATCTAATTCAGAAACAGAAATTGATGATGAATACGATCCTTCTATGGAATCAATGGAAGGGGAATAGGGAACATTTAATTTGGGATCAAAATTTTCTAGTGTAGAAAATGTATGCGCTTCTGTAAAACTTATAAATAGACTGCGACGATCCTTTTAGCAGTCAAAACTAATAGCCACGAATATGCACAAATATGAGCAGATTTGCAGAATTCTAGTGTTAGCAGAAGAATCTGATGGCGTGCGTATTGGAGGAGATAATGAAAGTAGACAGAATTTTAAATGAGATCTAACTTATGGTCTTCTTGGGAAAAATGATAAGATATTTTACATAAATATGGCTATGGAAGAGGTTCTGAGACACCGGCAATAGCAAGAAGATCCTGTTATTTAAATACCCCTTCATATAATGTTTTTGCGCCACCTGCAGCGCACCTCTACACCATTGCCAAGCACCAAACTCGAATGCCCTTCAGAAATTTGTCTCGGCCTCGAGTATTCACCCCTTCGGCGACAGCGAGGCGAAAATGGCCGCGAGCCCTATAATAAGACTATCCAGGGCCTGATGACAGTTCTTCGGTCTGAACAAGTCCGAAAAAAAAACTCCTGGCTGAACAAGCCATCCTCACGGGTTGCACCGGCCGATACACCTCTCCACCCGCTGCACAAGTAGCAAGATTCATTTAGCCACACCACTGTGCACAAGATTCTATGAAAACACAAACAACCATTCTGTCATTATTGTTTATTATCATATCTGGAGTCACATTTGTTAATAAAGAAACACTTCTTCGCTTTGTTGACTAAGAACAAGCAAACAACACACCTCACCCCAAACTTTCTCGATGAAAAAAGTAATTAATCATTAAACGTTTGTTCGAGACGATATTTCTGGTTTTCATGGAATACTTTGTACAGCACAATTGAACTGGCAACATTGGCAGTAGCAGTTTTCAAAAACGTAACCACAAAATTAAAAACGAACGTCAATCAAATTTCTGACAAGTATTTTTTTTGTGGTACCAACAAAAATGTCACCCTAACGCGGCCTACTTTCAATGCAAAAAATCGTAAACAGAGCATATTTTCAGTGGTTTCATTGGTTTTTCCCAAATAATGATCGTGACGAAATTGATCGCTTTTTATAACTATTCGCTCCTTGGTTTGGCTCTTTTTCGTTCTGGTCTGTCAATGGAAACATCTTCACTTTTGCGATTATGATTTTGATGGAAATTCAAATTAGCACATATTACCTTTGGAAACACGCTGTATGTTATATGGTTCATAAATCATACCGGATTCGACAAGCAATTTCCATTATCGCTTACTTCTCTTTTAAGGCTTTGAACGACCTATTTTGAATAATAGCCTGCCGATGTATTATTATCACTGAAACGAAGTACGCGCGGATGTAGCCCAGAATCAACCCCTTTTTTGGCACAATCGCACAGATAGGAAATTATTTGAACAAGTAATAATATCTCGGTGGCTTGAAACTATCTCTGAGGACCCACGCGCTTTCTGCATTTCATTCGCCTCCATATTTCAAACGAGGCATATTTTTGAAATCATCGCCGTGCGTCTGCTCCACGTTTTGCTTCTCGCTGACAGTTTCTTCGGAATCTGTAATTAGAATCTGTCGTCATTTCAGGATCGGTAATCAAACGCAGACCCTGACGACATAACCAGCGATAACGTCGAATGCATGACAATTATGTACATAAAATAAATAATGTTCAAATTTGAAATCTTTGTCTTCCAAATGAAGTAATGTTACTTTCTGAATTCGATTTGAATAGCTACGGAATAAGGTTCAGTGGACTCTACATTTGTTATGTTATATTATGCAACGTATTCTTTCATATCGCTTTTATCAGTCCAATTTAAAATGGCATTTCAATACGGGTGCTTACATTATAGGAGCAACACAATGCGGTATACATTCTCCAGGTCATTCTGTTAAGCTGACAATATTAAGATTTACGGATGAGATTATCTCGGTGACCGGTGCTCGGTTACAAGCACACACTATTCAGGATGTGCAGTAAATATGGAAACACGGACGCGTACAAACTCGCGTGCTTCAAAAATGGCAGCTCAGCGGTCGCCCAATCAATTACGGCGGCGGTTATTTTATACCAACACTGCAATTGATTATGTATTTGCTCGGGTGTTGAATCGCAGCGTTTATTTATACACTATTCCGTTCACGCAAAAATACGTCGCCGATGCCGAGGAAAGAATATTTTTGAGTGAGTAAATGCATTATATAGTGTGCACTTGCTTTATGCCTAACATGGAAGGATCTAACAGGTTCTCCTTTGAGACCGCAAATGGGAGAAACAATGAGACGTAGATCCAGTATAAATTTACAATCTAAGCGAGCCAGTAACATTTACAGCGCGGATATCGATGGGAGAAAAATATATTTAATTGTTTGTTACCATACGGACTCCACTTGTCAACATAACATCAATTAGGTATCTCCATGAACTCCATAAATCCTTCATTCAATCGTAATTAAACAGAATAATTGCTGAATACTTTCGTATTCAATGCTCTAATGTATTAGCCATTAACTTGTACAAATAGCATCACGGCCATTATGTCAGGCGACATACAGGATACATACATACATCAAGAACCAATAAATTATAGCACCAATAACGAAAAAACAGTAATAAATAACAGTATAAGACTTTATTAACAATAATAGCGTCAGGTGCGATTATAACTTTAGAAATGAAGACTCACTCGTATGCTTCAATCTCATGTTACTAAAAAGTGATTCCACGGTCTATTTACCTCTCTCACATAATTTATATTAGGAATAGATTTAAAAACAGAAATAATGTGGTGCATAAAAGGACATTGAGAAATTACTTTATTGGTGGTATCAAGTAAAGACGAGCTTCGTTTTTATTTCCGGTAGGTCTGCCAACTACAACAATGCGACAGGGGATTGCGAACTGTCAAACATGGACCGCATCACGGTAGCTGGAAGCAACGCCTTCCAATCCGCAGATGGTAGCGACTACATGGAGAATAATTGCATCGACGAACCCACAAAGTTATGCGAATTCAAGAAGCTCGACGGACGCATATTGAAGACGGTCGATTCCGTTTACCAGGACGTCGGATCTGTCGATGAATGTCGTGACTTATGTTTGAACTCTCCTTACCGTTGCCATTCTTACGATTATGGCGATACCGGCGAAATGGTATGCCGTCTCAGCCATCACTCCAGAGCCACTTTATCTGATATCCAGGTAAAAAATACACTTACTAAATCACGTTTAATGCTGCATCGAAGGAATTCACCCGACTTGAAATATTTTATTATTATTATCGTCGATAATAACAAATGCGTTGTTTCAGTTTTATTTATTTTCCCATTAAACCAAGAGAAAAAATGTAGGCAATAATAAATATCTTTCTTACATTTCATTAAGGTCACCACACACGGGTTGGCTTGCCTCAGTTATCTACTTTTTCCAAAAAAGAAAAAACTATGACATGTTTATTACAAATCGAATCAAATAAAGCTCGCGAACTTGCTTCAAATACGTCTTCGAGTATTTCCATTTGCTTTGAAAATTAAAGAAACAAGATTATAATTCCTGAAACGTAAGCAGAGATGGCAGACATTCAATCCCATGATCAAAGGACTTTCCTGATTTGATCAAAGGACTTCATTGTAATTTGAAATTGCTTTTACTTTCAGGAACCTTATTTAGAGGTACCAGAAGCGGCGACGTATGAACTAAGCTCTTGTTACAACGTAAGCATCGACTGTAGATCTGGTGATATGGTGGCACGTATTCAAACAAGTAAATTATTCGATGGCAAGATATACGCTAAAGGCAGTCCCAACTCATGTGTGAGAGACGTGAAGAACAGCTTAGAATTTGAGCTGGAGATGGCGTTCGACAACGTAGAATGTAACGTCAGGAAGAATGGTTTGGGTAGATACGTGAACGATGTCGTTATCCAACATCACGACAAAATAGTGACGAGCTCCGATCTTGGATTAGCGGTTACCTGCCAGTACGACTTAACTAATAAAAGCGTGACAAATGAAGTGGATCTCGGAGTGCACGGAGACGTGCAACCTGTGCTGTCGGAAGAAGTCACAGTGGACTCGCCGAACGTAGCAATGAAGATAACAGACAGGAACGGCGGCGATGTAATGCCAACCGCAGAAGTAGGTGACCCATTAGCCTTGCGATTTGAAATCCTCGACAGGAACAGTCCTTACGAGATCTTCGTCAGAGAACTGGTCGCCATGGACGGCGTGGACTCGAGCGAAATCGTTCTTATCGATGAGAACGGCTGCCCCACAGATCATTTCATTATGGGCCCATTATATAAATCCGCCGATTCTGGAAAGGTAATGCAACACGATTTCGTGCAAAAGCAATATTGAAAACTTTTTGCGTTTCAGGTATTACTGTCTCACTTCGACGCATTCAAGTTCCCATCCTCCGAGGTTGTTCAATTCCGTGCCCTAGTGACTCCGTGCATGCCAACATGCGAACCAGTTCAGTGCAATCAAGAGGAATCTACTGGAGAACTGCGCTCCGTTATTTCATACGGAAAACGCAGGAGACGTCGTTCAACAGGTCAACCTCAAGAAGACCTCTTGTTAGTACAGAGCATCCAAATCACGGACAAATTCGGTTTCGACCGCGACAACAAAACGGCGAGCCTGGGCACAGAAGCCATGTACCTTCCTACGGACGAACCAGGACTATGTGTGAACATGGCCGGGCTTATTGTTGCAGGGACCGTATTTCTAGCATCGCAGTTGGCCATAATTGCAGCGTGGACCTTTATCTGGCAGAAACGACGATTGGGGCACAAGCTTAACGATACGATGTCCGTTAGTGTGAGTTTACCCTCCGGACTGAGTTCGACACGTACCGACAGTCTCTGCAAACTTTACGACGCCGGTTACAACCACTCCCGCCGATTTTAACTTACTCATTTTAGATTCGTATGCACAAAATTTCCAGAATCGCGTGTGATATATCGATAAGTTGCAATCGTAAACCGGTGTGATTTCTGCTTGTCTCTGATACGCCGTTAAGTTATCCGCCGAAATCGCGCGTGACACATACCTGCATGCGTTTCCTCTTATCGCATTCGACAACAAACGGCATCATATACAGTTGCCATTAGTCTATCTAGGGTATAATAATTGCTGTAGCGTGTAACTGTAACGAGGACGACTCTGTGCCAAGGTCGATGAATGCGTTGCAGCTATAATAACAGAGCAAAATGTATTACACTAACGCATACAATTAAAATCGCTCAAACATAGTATTTCTGTTAAGCCAAACGTACTAGTTGCATAGGAGATCGAAGAACGGAAATAGAACGATGAGCTTCAGTTTGTTTTTTTTTTTAAACGCGTCGTGAATTTATCGTGGACATTGTGCAGTATTTTGATGCTTATGGTACAGGTTAGCATACGCAATTATACACTTTCGTAAAACTTATGCATACATAAGGATCCGAGGATGATCTAGCATGAATGGATGTGTACGTGAAACTGTATGAATCGTTCTTATTTAAAAAATGCTTGTCCTCGTTTCCTGAAGTTAGTGGATGATTTTGCCCGGACAGATGTATCAACTGCCAGCAAGATTATCGACATTAATCATACGTTTATCATAAAAATACTATTTAAGAATACCATATTAACTATTTAGGCAATTACTACATTATATTTATGTTTTAAGTTATTAGTATCTTAAGAACAGTATATTCCATGAAATTTCAGAAAATATAGATAATTCATATATACTCGGAGGCTTTTATTACGCGCCCCCCTCCTCCACCCCGATCCTTTGCGTGTGAAATCGCACACTTTCTCGAACTCACCCGCTATTTGAGCAAGAATTTAATTGCAGCGGTGAAAAAGAAAGTTTGCGGCGCGGGGCAAACCAATTTTCTTCCGGAGAAAATTAAAATTCTCCCTGTTCGACTTATGAAATGCAACTGGAGCAAATATTTGAAGGAAGTTGCTTTAATTAATTCGTTTCATGTTGCTAGAAAGAACACACGATTTTAATACGACGAATTACTATTTCCCACCCCAAATAATTCACTTAGCCCTCAGAAATAAAGTCTGTCAATGTTTCGCCGAAAGATTGAAACGTTTACAGAAATTAAAATAAAGAAAATTTTATAGTAGTAGTTTATAAACGCTTCGAAAGTTTCTTACTCTTTGGTTTAGGCTATCTATATATAATTAAATACAGGCAGGAATTAGTAATTAGCTTTATTTTAAAAATTATAAAAATCCAGTACAGAGCACATAAATCTTCCATTCTATGTCAATAATAAATGCTGAAAGTTCCAACAAAGTGAGTTTGCGACCAAGATAGTTAAAAGTTCCTTCCTTAATTATAGGAAGGTTGAGTCTCTTGATTCCATCACCCCACAGTCGACTACTAAAAAAATCCTGAATCTTCAAAATTAAAATACAATAAGCTGAGATCGGATGACCTTGGGTTTTGCCTAAGGTCATCCAAACCATACATTCTGATATCAAAAACCTAAAACTAGCCGCTCTCTGGCAATAAGCTCAGTAATAATTAAAATTTACTTTTTTTACTCCTACGTTATAATTAATTCATAAATTATACATAATATAATCCAAATTAAAATAAACCAAGAATTAATGATAAATATACCAGACGATACATATGACTCACAGTGACCCTAATAACAGTATTTAGAGGCACATTATGGCCGCAATTAATTCCAGAGTAACTTAATAAATTTAATTAAGAAATTAAAATCGCACTGAAATTAATCTTAGATAGCATCTAATTCCGAGTTAACTCGTAGAGTTCTTGTGTGTGTACGTATATTTAAAGAATACTTTTTTTGAAGAAACCAGTTTCTTAAACTGCTATTAACCACCATTTCCGCTTTACGTGGTAGTACGTAAGATGTTCATCAAAAAGTTCATTAACCGAAAACTATCAACATATCTTGCATGCAATTAATTATGCACGGTTCATAAGATGTAAGCGAACGCACAAGCTGTGCCGGATTTTTTTTTTACGTTATGCGTAATTTTACTCACAAGTCGTCCACAAAAATGAATGTCATGTTAAATATGATTGCGCCAAATTTAAATTCGACTCTATACGTTCCGCTGTTAATTACCGTGTAGAAAAAAACAGCGATTTAATCTTGGTTGTTTTGATATGGAATTTAAATTAAGTGCCCCGATATTAAGCCTGGCTAAATATGATGCAAAAAGAAAAACAACGAACCGCAGAGTTATTTCTCAGTCGAATAACCTTGGAATAATATTCTCATTTTATCCCATTTCCTTTACGTAGATATATTTTTTATCTTTTCCATTAGACACGTTCCAGCAGACCACTTTTATATAAATCTCTTTTAAACGCTGTCTTTTTTTTATTTTAGAAAAATCATTTGTAATTATTTCAATAAACACAGGAATTTAGATTGTAGATTTCTTTTATTATTCATTATTTGTCTAAACAAACAATATTATGTTTTGTTGACTTTTTTATTGCGCAGATAAACGCGCAATAAACTGTCCAACTAGAGAGGAAAACACCTAAATCAAGCTACACCTAAGCAAAAATTCAAGAAATCTTGCTGGGTGAAGGTTTACGTAAAGAGAAAACGTCGTCACGTGAATTACAATCTTGAAATCGCAGTCAATTACACAGCGAAACACGAATTACGTGTCTCCTTAGCTCTCTTAACAGAAAGAACCAAACAAGACCCAGGCAAAAACTCAAGAATTCTTGTTGAGTGAAGATTTATGTAAAAAAAACTTCAACACGTGATTTACAATTTTGAAATCGCAGTCAATTGTGCAGATAAACGCGAATTAGGTGTAGAGGATAACACCTCAATCACGTTAAACCTAAGCAAAAATTCAAGAAACCTTGTTGGGTGAAAGTTTACGTAAAAAGAAAACGTCGTCATGTGATTTTACAATCTTGAAATCGCGGTCGATTGCACAGAGAAACACGAATTAGATGTCCTCTTAGATATCTTAACAGAAAGAACCAAACAAGACACAAGCAGAGTCAAGATTTCTTGTAAGGTGAAGGTTCACTAAAAAAAATGTCGTCGCGTGATTTACAATCTTGAAATCGCAGTCTATAGACGCAAATTGGGTGTCCGACTAAAGAGGATAATACCTCAATGAAAATAAACCCAAGCAGAGTAAAGAATTCTTGTTGGACAACGTTTTACGTAAAAATAAAACATCGCCACGTGAATTATAATCTTGAAATCGCAGTCGATTGCACAGAGAAACACGAATTAGATGTCCTTTTAGATATCTTAACAGAAAGAACCAAACAAGACCCAAGTAGAGTCAAGAATTCTTGTAAGGTGAAGGTTTACGTAAAAAATAAATGTCGTCGCCTGATTTACAATCTTCAAATCGCAGTCAATTGTGCAAATAGACGCGAATTAGGTGTCTAACTAGAGAGGATAGTACCTCAGCAAGCTAAACCTAAGCAAAAATTCAAGAAACCTGATTGAGTGAAGGTTTACGTAAAAAGAAAACGTCGTCACGTGATTTACAACCTTGAAATCGCAGTCGATTGCACAGAGAAACACGAATTAGATGCCCTCTTAGATAGCTTAATAGAAAGAACCAAACAAGACACAAGCAGAGTAAGAATTCTTGTTGAGTGAAGGTTTACGTAAAAAAAATGTCGTCGCCTGATTTACAATCTTCAAATCGCAGTCAATTGTGCAAATAGATGCGAATTGGATGTCCGACCAATTAAAATAAACCCAAGCAGAGTAAAGAATTCTTGTTGGATGACGGTTTACGTAAAAAGAAAACGTCGCCACGTGATTTACAATCTTGAAATCGCAGTCGATTGCACAGAGAAACACGAATTAGATGTCCTCTTAGATATCTTAACAGAAAGAACCAAAGAAGACACAAGCAGAGTCAAGATTTCTTGTAAGGTGAAGGTTCACGTAAAAAAAAATGTCGTCGCGTGATTTACAGTCTTGAAATCGCAGTCAATAGACGCAAATTGGGTGTCCGACTACAGAGGACAATACCTCAATTAAAATAAACCCAAGCAAAGTAAAGAATTCTTGTTGGATGAAGGTTTACGTAAAAAGAAAACGCCTTTCCTTTACGTAGATATATCTTTTATCTTTTCTATTAGACACGTTCCAGCAGACCACTTTTATATAAATCTCTTTTAAACGCTGTTCTTTCTTTTTAATTTTAGAAAAATCATTTGTAATTATTTCAATAAACACAGGAATTTAGAGTGTAGATTTCTTTTATTATTCATTATTCGTCTAAACAAACAATATTATGTTTTGTTGTCTTTAAATCTTCTTTTTTTATTATATGATGTGCCATATAAAGAATACAGGAAGAACGTATTTGTAAATATATAAAATGTGCAAAAAAACAACGTAGTGAAAAGAATTGGAGTTTATACAGTGTGTCCCGAAAGTAACGGGAAATTCTATAAAATGGTCGAGGAGAAAAATGCTCGGACACTTTCAATCTCCCCCTTAGCCCTCAAGCTTTTCACAGTATTTGCATGCACTAAGTAAACATAATTTTAAAAATAAACGCACCGACTTGCTATGTAGGTTTGTTTTCTTTGTGATGTTTATTAAATAAACTTAACCCATCACTACGAAAATATATGCATTTTACAATGTAGTAAAAGATTCTTTCATGCGCATTGCTGAATATTTTATCTTTCTTTCAACACGCACCGACAAAGGTGCTAAATCCGAATCGCTCAATTAACAGAATTTGCTTGAACGTACTACTTGCACACTATTCAAGCGTTCGTGCTTTCGAGGTGCGAATTTCCGCACGGTATCGATTAATCAGAAGTTAATCAAACTTGTAATTCTATTTTAATTAATTTTCCAAACTTAATTTCATTACTGTCTTAGTGGTTTCCTTTTTTTTAATTAACAGTACAAACTGTTCAATCCAATACGCAAACATTATTATGAACTTCGCACTCGGGCTCATAAAACTTTCAAAAACTAAAACCGCCACGTTCAGCAGCGACCTTTCGTACTTAATTAAAAAATACTTTAGGTGGACGCGTTGCTCGCCCCTCCCCCCCCTCCCACATCCAACATGTTTTAAAACATTGTGAAACGGATAGGTAATTAGGTCTCGCAACTATTACGAAGTAATTAAAATTCTGCGAATTACTAAGTTATAATAATGGTCGGGTATAACTTAATAATTAATGTATAAACAGCGTTAATAATTACTTGGACCAAGTATAAACTGTTATAGTAATTTGTGTAAAACAATGTGCAATCTGAGTGGTGAACGCTGGACTGTTTAAAGATATATAACGACCGTTTGTTTGCACAATAAGTACGTAATTTCAAAATGGAAATCAGGCATGATAAATTGTCCGCATGAAATGCAACAGTATGATAGCTGGAATCATATACTACTCACACATAACACACTCGTTTGCATTACAATAATCGTATGCGTTGATGATGGATTAGTCGAATATGAAGCAATGCAGCAAATAACGTCTCTCACTGGTAATTAAAACGTATTTAATCAGTTCGTCGTAATTATTCCGCTGTACAACATAAAAAAACACTGCTCAGTTTGCCAGTTATCTTTAATCCATCATGCATGCATGCAAGGACTTTTTTCCGACCAAAACTCCCGTTATAATGCTTCTTCTTCTTCGAACAATTATCATCTGTCTCCATTTGAGTGTATATGAAAGTAAATTCCGGTATACCTACTCCTGGTAGAATTTAACTGATCGCAAGGCACGTCTATGGGAACATCATAAAACATCCCAACGAAAAATTAACCAAACAGAATGCATATTAATTTTCTCGTTCGAACGTGTTATTATTCCATCCGGCTATAAAACATCTAATAACGTATATTAATAAGAATTTTTGTTTGAACGCGGTGTAGCAACACCGAGCGATTATTTAATTCTTTCCCATTAAGATGAACGTGTGAAATAAGGCGCTTGCACTTTGTTACCGTAGATTGTTTCCTTTCCGAACGAACGATCATATTAATAGTGAAACTGAGACTATACTTGCCGATCAATCCGAGCGATTAATATTTTCATTAAGGAGAATATATAGGGTGTTTCATCACGAAGCAAAAGGCGATCTGATTCCACTGGAGGTAAACTAAGCAAATAGAAACTTTTTGCTTAATTTGTTTATCAGCAAAGGTAACTACAAAACATCGCTCCAAGGAGGAATTGTTAAGAAACTCGAGGAAAAAACTAGAAGGCAATGAAAATCAATCACATTATCTTCGAAATCCATCTCCGTGCTACATCTCCGAGGTATTTATTTTATTGCAGATTGATTAGCGGATCATTAGACATGGCTTTATTTCATTCGTCCAAAGGAATTTAAAATATGATTTTCTTGCCGGTAAACTAACACATGGCTGATTAACAATAATCTTCAATGTGCAATCACACTCTAGTATTGGTAGTACAAGCTACTTCTGTTCCTAACTAATATTAATATTTCCAGGTAATTAATTATTAACGTTAACGTCTACGTACAAGCAAGCAGCACTATGCAAATGAAGAAGTAAAACTGTTCCAACGGCGACCATAAAATATCTGTGTTACAAAAGTGGCTACTGTGCTAAGAATGAGATTATAGTTGCAATGCAATTAGAGTAGAACTGATACTAAGAAATTCCTACACACCGACATGCATGATTACTCCCGGGTTAAATTAGGTTAAACATTTCATTTTTCGCATTAAGCCTTGTTCATTCAGGTTCGACGAGTGTAATACGACAGGTTCAGTAATGTTTCTTCGCTATTATCACTATTTCAGCAATAAATCTGGTTCGGCGAATTTATAAGCTCCGCCAAGAACTTTCCACTTACAAGTCACGTTCTGTAATTTCAGTGCATTAGCTCAACTATCTGGTACAGGTACGTGTTTGTATACATATTTTATTTGTAAATAAATTATAAGGTCGAATGGGAAATCTATTGGATAATTTTTAGAAAGACAACGAAAACCACAATTACAATGCGTTCACAGTTCGAAACTATCAAATAGGAATTTACAAGCAATACACAAAACCTGACCTATAGTGAGGGCAAGGGTGGAGAAGAAAAGACACGTGAAAGCTCTACTTTCAGTGAAAGCTTGCCCAACTACTTAACGTTTACTGACACACTGGTATAGTCATTTCAATTAAGTCGTCTACTTAACACCATCCTATAAACATTTCAAAAAACGAATGATAATTGTAATGATTTAAAGCGTTTGTGAGATGGCGCCAAGTAGAGTACTTTGTCGGTCAAATTGAGGCTGTCGTGTAAACAGATTATGATTTTAAAGCCTGTTTAAATTATTTATTAAATAATTTATACAAACAAGAACGCTTAATAAATGTAGAAATAAATATACGACTACGTCTAACTCAATTCCTATTACCCTCAGTTTCCGGCAAATTTTGGCGTAAAAATAAACACCGCCCGGACTTTTTGCCGGTCACACGAAAGAATGCAGGGAGAGCGAGTAGAACAACAGCATAATGCCACATAACTCTTGTAGGAACTAATCCCCGGCCATTTTTCATGCGTTATTACAAAGATGAAAATACAAGCACGGCCTGTATAAAGAATTATACGGTTACTGAAATCTGTCAACAATGTCAGATTTGTGGTTTATAATACGCGGATAAGCTTTAGAAGAACATTAATTTTTTTTCTTTTAACTGCACAGTATTTTTTGGTGCCTTTTCGCGCACGTTTACAATGATAATAGCAACCATAAATTAGAAAAAGTACGGTGGTATACAGAAACTTAAGTCGCCCCTAGAAAAATCATTTTCTTTTCTGTATTTGCTACGATAAAATTATTTTCTATTATCTTCTTATGTACAGGATAACTATTTGCCCTCCAACTTTGTATTTCAGTTAATTTTCTTTGCTACTCAAAACAACCATAATGATAGAAAGGAGCAATAATGTTGTTTCTTTGCATGCAACTGATTGATGAAGTAATTCTTTTTAGATGTAAATACAGGGAAGTAATTTTTGTATTGTAAACGACGTCCTTCCATAGATCATGTCATAATACTCCGATAGAATAATTACACACAGAGGCCTATGATAAACCATTACAACGCTGAGGGACGGAAAACCGCTGGGAAAAATTGAAATGAGACCTCGAAGGTGGAACATTATCTTCTGGGAACAGATGTTACGTGTGGCTGTTTACAGTACAGTTATAATAAATGCGAATCTTGATCAATATTTAAAAAAGATTTCAAGCAATTACTCATTCGAACTTGATGGTGAATAACGATGTCTTGTGGTGTGGAGACGCCCGAGCACTTTCACGCAAACCCAGCGTGGATATTTTATACTGCCAGCCTTAATTTAAAATAATTCGATTGTGTATAACTGTTTTTCTGGTATTAATCACGATGAAGTTTAGATTATCTTTAATATTTGTGTGATTGCTTCGAAACTTTTAGGCTATTAATGAAATTACTTTGGTTGTTGACCTTATTATTTTTAATCGAGGATTCGCTGTGGATGTTTATAGCAATTTAAATTACAGGTTAAAGATAAGGCGCCGGATAAATCAGAACAGATAAGAGAGTATGGTTAGAAGTAGTCATGTTCGTAGTTCACGATTTCATCCGGGTTTTTGTTGGCGAAGAATGCAGTAAAACTGAACAATTACCGATTCGGCAAACATCGTAAATATATTTTGCAAATTTCAGTGTTAGTAAAAAGAAGTCCTGGCGATAAGTAATTAAAACAATAAATATACCCGCAAGACTTTGCTATTTGTAGTAATTATTGTGTTTATTAATGAAACAGCATGTAAACACACACCTGAAAGCAAATTATGTCAAATTAAATTATAAAATCGTACATCGTTCGTTCTAATTATTCAAAACCACACCCACCGCGGGCTGTTATTATAGATAATTATTATTTCAGCAATACCTACTCGGTGAAAAATAATTTGAATTTGGGAGGTTGCTACTAATAACCATACCGACTCATTTTTTACTAGTTTAATTCGTATCTTGGTCTAATTTCATTTACTGCATAATACACACTCGACGTATTACTATAGTATAGTCAGCAGCACAACAAAAAATTCACTAATTATTAGCCTCCACGAAATTAAAGTGGGCGGTTTGTTTCGAAACAATTACAAAGCTTTATGGTAAAAGCGAAACAATCACTTTTGGTATTTTAATAAATCCGAAGTAGACCGTCCACGCGCTGCGCCATAAAAAGAATAAAATTAAATTCTCAAAATAGAAAACTAATTTTTTATTTACGAGTTAATTTAAATACTCGTCATTTAATGCTTTAAAATACGAAACTCTACTAATTGGACAAAGGTCATTCATTTCAGATGCAAGTTCGTAATGTATCTCTCTTTTTTTTTTCGTTATCTAATTGAGGCAACCATTCGTTTCAGTTTAATACACGCTGAAATTTTATGCGATGAGCAAGTGCATTAACGTGTTTTCTTGACTCAAATTAAATCAATTAAAAATAAACGTTGTATTCTTGTTTGCGCACTTGATGTTACTTTGGGGTTAAAATTCTGTAATTTTAGTTTCCGTTGCAATTACACTACAAGGTCACTTCAAACAGAAGTATAATTTCGCTCAACACATCAGAGATTTATTTTTTTATCCAGATTCAGGTACAATGTCATCGAGGCCATATCCAGAGAAATTTCATTTTATATACAGCTTGGCCAAAAGCATCAGGTACCTTTAATTTTCTAATTTATCTCCGAAAATACTACTCAGAAATCTTTAGAATTTCCTTATCATATAGTCGGCAACAATAAGCGACAATTTAAATAATGCACAGTACTTTACGGCGGTTGTAAAACATGTGGGAGATGATAGTTCGCAATTGTGGTTCCCTGAATAGGTGGTCAGTCTTGTATAAGCGTTTCTAGTAAGAACGTTCTTTCCAGTATAATGTTTATATCATTATAATTTTGAATATCGTCATTTTTGCTGTAAAAAAATGCCTTAAAAGAACGAACTTACTGAGCATTTACGTTTACGAATTCAGTTCTTGCACGAACAAGGCAACACACAGACAGAAATTGCCAAAAGTATTAAACTTTGGCGTTGTGCATTGCAATCTGCCTTGAAACATTATGGGGATACTGGATCACATGCGAACCGAACAAGAACAGGTAGAAAACGCATAACTTCGGACCGTGAGGATCGAAATTTAATTCGAGAGTCACTTAAAAATCGAACGAAAACTTCCTCCGAGCTCGCCGCCAGTTTATCCGAGGAAATCGGGAGACCGATCAGTGCCAGAACGACCAGAAGAAGACTTAATGAAGCTGGCTTGAAAAGCTGTAAAGCAAGAAAGAAGCCTTGGCTTTCAGAAAAAATAAAATGTCTCCTTTGGAATGGGCTGTAAAATACCAACACTTTACAAAAAAGGATTGGGCAAATGTTGTGTGGTCCGAGGAATCAAATTTTGAGGTAATATTTGCTCTATATCACTTGCAATTTTGAATTCGTTTGCATCTTCTACACATCGCCAGTAAAAAGTTATACGGTGTGTTTAAAATCTGCGTTTTTTTTTTAAATTAATTGTAAGGTATTTGGAACTCCTGGTGTAGCTTACGTGAGGCGGAGAATCAGTGAAGAATACCTTCCGGAATTCGGATACCAACAGTGAAGCACAGGGGAGGCAGTGTAATGATCTGGGATTGTATGGCAGCCGACAATGTAGGCGAATTGTTTGTTTGTGGAGGTTGAATGAACTCCCACTTATAACGGGTCTACCAATAAGAACTTTGTTTTCTAATAGGTTTGAAATAGGTTATGTTGAGAGTTCTGTCATTCAGCTTTTTGACATATGTACAGCAGAAGGTTTACCATTTGTTAATGGCTTCAATTTCACTCGAAAATCGCATTAAAATAATTCAAATCTATTATAAAAATGGTGGATCCGTGAAAACCACATTTCGTAAAATTCGCGATATTTTTGGTCGTACTTCTGAGACTGCAATTGCGAATTTAGTGCGAAAATTTGAGTCCACCGGTTCAGTAGCAAACGTAACCACAACAACACGAGCTCGTGCAGGCCGCTCAACCGAAAATATTGCTGCAGTAAGTGACAGTGTTGCTGAGGACCCAAATTTATCAGTTTCACGATGCAGTCAACAATTGGGCCTATCCACAATGACCACATGGCGAATTTTGAGAAAAGATTTGGCTCTAAAGCCTTATAAGTTCCAACTGGTGCGAGAATTAAAGCCAGCAGATCATTTTCAACGTCGTGCATTTGCTGATTGGATCATTGAACATGGTGCTGGTTTTTCTGAATAAATAATCTTTTCGGACGAAACTCATTTTCACTTAAATGGGTATGTCAACAAGCAAAATTGTCGGATTTGGGCTTCTGAAAATCCAAGAACAGCTTTTGAACAACCATTACATTCATCTCGTGTCACTGTATGGTGCGCTTTATGGGTAGAAGGCATCATTGGTCCATATTTTTTCGAAAATGAGGCTGGTGCTACCGTTACTGTCAATGGAGTGCGCTATAGAGACATGTTAACCAATTTTTTATGGCCTATTTTGGATGATATGGATATGGAAGACTTGTGGTTCAACAGGACGGAGCTACGTGTCACACAGTCCAAGAAACAATCGATTTATTGAAAACCAAATTTAATGGACGTCTAATTTCGCGAAGAGGTGATGTCAACTGGCCACCACGAAGCTGTGATTTAACGTCACTGGACTTCTTCTTATGGGGCTATGTGAAAGATAATGTTTACGAGAATAATCCGCAAACAATTCAAGAACTCAAAACCAATATCGAAGACGTCATCCATGAAATAGAACCACAATTATGCAGAAATGTGCTCGAAAATTTTGTTAAGAGGATCGACGTCTGCAAACGTAGTCGTGGTGGACATTTGCCTGATATTGTTTTTCATTCATAAATGGTAAAGTCTCTACAACATATTTCGATAAAGAATTACAGAATTTTCCTGCAAAATGTGTGTTTTGAAATTTAAAAACAAAGTTCTTATTGGTAGACCCTGTATAAACGTACTGGAAACGACATTGCGGCAATCATTTTCCAAGATGTTTGGTGCCACAAATCTGCAGTTACCATGAAGTGGTTTCAAGAAAACAATATTAACCTCCTGGATTGGCCTGCACAATCCCCAGACCTAAATCCCATAGAACATTTGTGGGGGATTCTAAAACGTAACATTAGAAAGCATCCAATTACATCAAAAGCAATTTTAAAAAACGTGTTATTGAAAGAATAGAATAATATTATCGCAGAGGAAAGTCATAAACTTATAAGTACTCTGCCGAAAAGAATAGCTGCAGTGATTAAGGCTAGAGGTGGCCCAACAAAATACTAATTACTTTAATAAATTTTTATTATTTTATACCTGAGAAATTTTATTTTACTCCGCTCCAACAGATTTTCATGATATAAAAGTTAATGTAAGGTACCTAATACTTTTGGGCCAAGTCTGAATGTATCAGTGTGTTTACTAGACACTCCTTACATGTTTGAAATCATTTGCACTTACAATTAGCTTACGGTTTCTGACTACCTACCGAACAAATTAAAAAATCATGAATTTTGAGGACACGTCAATATCAGAATGAACTCAATCAGTGATGTTACAGTTGCTTTAATTGCCATAACTGACATTACGCTAACAGTTCTCTAAATTATGCAGTCTCATTTAATATGCCATGCACAGTAACTGAAACACAAAGTAATTAAAATAATAACAACTCTCATACCATTGTGATATGTGCAAGTATATATCTAAAGGATAACGAGTGTACTGGAAATAAACTGCGATAATTCTGCTTGCATGAGAAATTTAAAAAGGAAAAGGGTAATTATAAAAACGACGAGTTGACGTTGCGAACGCTTAGTTTTTAAATTAACCACAAAGCTATTCCATCCAATAAGAATTAGTAATGACATTAAATATACACTCACCGTCACAAAAAGCGACTCACTGTTATTTTTTAAAATAAATTATCTGAGGACACTTTTTGTCCATTTTTTTCTGCTCGTCGGTGAATAGGACATTTTCAATAATCGGGAGAGCCATGATGTACATCAACCAAGAAAACTATAAATACAACTATCAGTCGAAAATTATCTAAAAAAATTTATTGTCGCAATGAATTACACAAACCTCAAAGTGAGTCGCTTTTTGTGCCGGTGAGTGTATACATGCATACAGAGGATGGGGGCAAGTTCGAGTAACACGTCAGATTTCCTGTAAGCCAAGGCGGAACATTTTTGTAGTTTAGATGGGAGAAAAGGATAATTCCATTACTTTCATTTTTAGTGGCCGTTTAAACGCCAGTAAAGATCATCTTCAGGTTCTTAAATGGAAATATATATTTCATTGTGTAATGTTATAGGCGAGGTCAAGGCGTTTGAGAAATAAACCCTTTTATGATGATAACTTACCAAGTTATGAATCCTGAATGTTTAAGTACCAATTATAGGCATTTACATATTGGCTTTCTCTTAATATTACATTGGTGGGTGGTTTTTATATTTTGCGTAATATACAATTTTCTTCTCAATCATATTTTATTTTCAAAATGAAATATCGGTAAGTATGTTTGAAGCAGGAAGTAACAGTGCACCAAACAGAATTCTTATTCACTTTGTATTAAGTGCTTTTCTGATCTAAGACAATAATAAGTCCTTTTTGGATATATGCATGACGAAAAAAGCTTTTTTGACCATCGAAATCAAACCATATCAGAGTAAACCCAATGAACTACTTTAATTTAATGCAACATAGCTCCCATGTATACCAAAAAATAATAATAATAATGTGCACATTTCCTCGTGTAAGAATTTGTAAAGGAACATTAATCCTGTTAAAAAGCGAGCTTTATCATGAAAGTTTCGCCAATAAATATTGGACTAAATGATTCAAACTTTTTGTAGCCAAATAATAAAGGTGCCATTAATACACACAACGCAGTTATACCAGAAGTAACTTTCCTCTAACTTCCTAAGTTGTTAATATACTACGGCGAAGAGATGTTTATTAGCCCCAATTGAGGATATCGTTAATTTTCATTCAGTTCAACTTGCAATTACTTAGAATCGGGAATAATAAGTAGGATAATGCGCAAGTTTATTGCAGCTAATTAGCAATTAATTACACAGATTTTTTAAGAAGGCCTCAATAAATAAGCAACAGTTAAGCGTATCCATTACAAAGAATTTGTATATTAAAATAAAATTCATAATATTCATTCGTAGAAACCGTGTCCGTGGTTTATGTAAATCTTGCATTTAGCCAAGGACTACAAATCTTATGTAACTAAATATTTCCATACATCAGAAAGACACATAAGCCGTGGGGAAGTGTCACCATATCGGACATCTCTATTTGCATCTGCTTGTTAGAACCTCCCACGAATGCGAATGCTCGTAGCACTCAATAATCTGCATTAGCCAGAGCAGGCGCAGTTTTAAAGCTCCTGATGCGAACTTAACCCCTGGAGCATCTATTTCTATGATTTATGAGACAATCAACTGTTTCCCTACTACTCCTCCACTTTTATGCCCTCACGCTTACAAGAATGTTAAATAGGTGTAATATTCATTGGCGCCAATGGTCACTCACCGTCATAAAATTTAAGCGTCAGATGAATGTCGAGTTTTACGCCTTTAAGATAAAGAATTCTTCCTTGATCGCTCGTAATAAATCACTCAAATTATTCACGACATGCTTGTTGTGATTAACAATTAACAATAGAGGCGGCCCGTGTTTTATTCTCATGTAAGCATAAACTTCAGTGTTCATGCGTTAATACATAAATAAAATCCGTAGAAATAAACAGCACAACGCGTGTCGATGAGCTTTTAGCAGTTCATAAAATTAAATAAAAGTGAAGCTTAACATCGAAATATAAAATATTGAAATCAATCAAATTTATTGTCGCCTTATATATGAAGCCAAGGCGTTTTCTTTCTTAGCTGCGCCCTGTATACGACTTTTACATCCCCCGGGCTTCAGCACACATATTTTCCAATTTTCTATCGGAACGATTTTTTGTGTATATTGAAAATTCACCCCGCAACCGAAACAAGTAATATTGAACCGCACTTTGCTAAATGGAAAGTACAAACACTATACACATTTTGAATGCAGAGCGAAATTTTTATGTTCGGAAGTGTCAATTCGGCAGCGAGGCAATAAATTTCACAAAACAGGCACCCGTTGTCAATAAAACTGAGGGTGGTATACAATATCTTGCAAATCTCCAGTTCGCTTTAGGAATATATGTATAGCAGAACCCGACAACGTGAGGTGTTTGGAGGAACGAGCGTTCGTTTTTCTTTTTTAAAAATAATCAGTTTTTGCGTTCTTTGTATCTACAATTTGGAAGTTGCGATACGTGAACGTTAGGAAATATAAATCTAGACTTGAAGATCCGTTATAAAATCTCGTATTCAATTAAACCGTGAGAATGAACCTTGTGGTTTATGTGATGCGTCCTTCACAAACCTGTCTTATTTCTTATACGTAGGTACGTAATTCATATGCAATTAGAGATACAGAATTCGTACAGGCAAGATGCAGCCGAGGCATTCTTATCGTGAAATGTTTCGAGTTCTTGCCTAATGGTGCAAGCGCGAGGAACACACTGGATTGAGGAATAAAAAAATCTATAGCAACTGTAATCGCTGGTTAAGCATATCTTAGATACTAGGCTTATTGGCACGATATAATGAGTTCGTGCTTGTAAGGGAAAGTCTTGCGGGAATCAATGATCACGCTCTTGTGTTTCCAGATGCAATTCGATACGCCGGGCTGTTAAATTCTATTATTAAATTTATCAGTTATAAATACAAATAATAATTCAGACAATAATCGCAGACGATTTAAGAGCCATTAGTAACAGAATTATCCACGAGCGGTCCCATAAAACGCCTGCAATTAAGGAAGATGATTATACACGATGATCCAACAGTTTTGAGTAATAAAATTTTAATGTGAATTTAAGGCAAGAAGAAAAATCGAGGAAATAAGATATTTGAAAAAATTATACCTAATCGTCGGATAGAAACGAGGAATTGATTGAATTTAACTTTTATGGGATCCAATTAGTTTCTTTTCAATGTTCTACGTGAATCTACATGAACAAATTCCGCTTTAATTTGATTTTTTATTCTAACTCGATTCAAGTTTCAAGTAAAATGTAATTCGTATGTGCAACATGAGATGAGTTTCCTTCAGCATTCCTGTATTTAAAATTTAATGGGTTTGCGTTAATTTTTGTTAAACAATTTTTACGCAAGTCATGAGTCTGTGTCAGGTGCAGATGTGGTTTCGCCCACAAAATAAATTCATATAACAAAAGACCTTCGTAATTATAACGGCAGAAACAGGGGTGATGTTACATACTTGTGGGAAAAGCAGTCAAATGGGCGGCCATTATTTATTATGCTTATGAGTGGATAAACGAGTCGTTCATTTGCCGGTCAGGAGTTAATGAAGATTACATTGTTGCTATAAATTATTTCCCTGACACCTGTTGTACACCGTGTTTACATTACTCCGGGATGAGTACCCTCCAAAGAGTTTGTATTTACTCGCTTGCCAATATATTACGTTTTATCGTATGAGTTGCCAAATGATCTATAATACATTTGCCGTTCTTGTTCTTGTAATATATAGCAATAACGTTCCATGAATAATTCATACACTTATTTGCTACGAATATATCACTCGACTTTATCTAACTCTTGTATCGGTTCCACGAAGCAGCATCAGCTACGTTTATAATGCGAAACTGTACCTTGTTATTAATTTCACATCGAACCGCTTCGTATTTTATAATTATTATTATTGTTTAAGGCTTATCGTGGAATTGATCCATCTCGTCTATTAAAATATTTCCTGTTCTTCATTTCAAGATACCATTATAAAAAATAATCCGTTTCCCATCTCTATTGTCTTAATAACTGCGGGAGGTGATTTCTAAACAGTTACAAGTAAATATAAGTAAGTTTATAAATAATCAATGAAATACATTATATCTATTTTTATTCTGTATTTGTGGCAGTCGCTTCGCAGGCAAATACAATTCTTTTTTTTTTATTTGGTTTCATTATTTTTCAATTTCATGATTGCCGACTGCTCTGTCAATATCACCCACGCCGTTTTATTTATATTTCTTTTTTTTATTAAACCAAACTTTATGTTTGTATTGAAATAAATATTCTGCCCAATTTTTGTTTAGATAAAAGCGGGGTTGATCATGATTTAAATCAACTGATAATCTAGATAAATCAAACTTCAGAAAATTCAAATAAAAAGAACAATTCATTTAATGTTAGATTATCTACATATCTAAAACTGCCTGCTTAAAAAGAATATGTGGGTGAACTAAACTTAAATTTAAAAAGAAAATAAGACATGGTTCAGGTACTTAAAAAGAGACATTTTAAGTTAATTTTTTGAATATAGTGTTTATAAAGGAAAACTAATTTGGCAGCTTTTTCAGTCCCTAAGCGATTTCTAATTTTAGAATGAACTAAACCAAATGTTGAAAATATCCTTTCAACGGAGGCTGAAGAAGCTGCAGCAGATAATAATTGTTTGATAATCGGGAATAACTTATCAATAACCTCAATATTCCGTTGGGATTTCCACCATTCCAATGGATTTGTGCTTTTAAGAATTTCTTCGTGAAACATTATTTCGACAAATGACTCTGATTTAGCCAGAATTTAATAATCAATGGTAGTAAACCACTGTTGGGGTATAAATCATTTGCAGCATTTAAAACACAATTTTTTTCACTTACTGTTAATGTATGCTCCGTTTTCGTAGGGTCCAGAAGGAAAGCTAGCAAATGGTATGAAGTGGTACTCTGTTCATAGCGATGTCTAAATTTTTGCATTTGACTTAGACTAAATTCAGTTTCCTCAAAATGTGATTCTAGCATTTTTAATTGTTCTACGACGTCTGATAGAATTGCATCATTTCTTTGAAGACTATCAATTGCAACAGATATTGGATTCAGTATTGTCAAGAAATCTTCAGCTGTTCTCTTCAAATAAATATTCGAAATTTTCTGTCTTACTAAACTGTCGATTTCATTTTTATATTCCTCGCTAATTTTAAAAAGTTTGGGCAATGCTTCAACAAACCATATAAGCATTCAGCAAGTGATTTCCATCTTACGTCACTACGAGTCCCAACAACTTAATGTTTGGACAGCCAGAACGGTTTCGTTATGTAATTATCAAAATATTCAGGGATTTGTTAGATTTCTTTTTGTAATAAATTAAAAAACTATATGTATTTTTACACATTTATTACATATTTTGAACAATTTTTCGCCTCAACTTCCACTAGAACAAGAGATAAATATCATATTCATCAGAAACTATTGACAACTAAATGTTTGGACGCAATAAGTATTATTGCATTTTAACTGAGTCAGCTTTGGAAACAGTAGAATATGAGTCGTCAAATAATGTCAATAGCGCACATGATTGAACGCAAAAGGCATTAAATGTTTATAAACATAGCTAAAGGCATATCATACTGTACAGATTTCCGTGAAAGAATAGTGGAGCAATATTTACGTGGTCAAAGTATGAAAAAAATTAAGTCACATAATGAACATACCCAAATCTAGTGTGGCATATATCATAAAAACATTTCGAGAGACGGGAAATACCAAAAATCGCGGAAAGAGCAATGGGCGTCCAAAACTTTTGTCAGACAGGACAAGGAGAAGTCTTGTTAACATTTGCAAAGCGCAGAGACGAGCGACAGTAAAACATATTACCGTACAACTGTACGCAGTAACTAGCTTAAAAGTATCCAGAAAGTGTTGCCGATAGTGGATACACAAGTCTGGCTTGAAATTTTACAAGGTAAGAGTTGTCTTAGATCTGAATCGCTTCTAAACTTAACAATTTATGTAGGCAAAAGGACAAACCTCTATTAACTTCTACCCAAAAATGCCAACGACTGATCTGGGCCAAATCTAAACAATCCTGGACTGTCGCCGACTGGTCCAAAATTGTATTTAGTGATGAAGCAAGGTTTGATGTCTGCGTGGTAGACCCAAGGAAAAGAATAATCAGAACAAAATCGGAGGCGTTTCACAAAGATTGCCTAAAACGAACTGTCAAGTTCCCAAAAGGAGTAATGGTTTGGGGTTGTGTGTCGGTAAAGGGTGTGGGTAAAATGCAGTTCGTAGGTGGGATTATAAATGCTGCGAAATACCAAAAGATGCTGCAAAATAACATGATACCAGCTGTGGATGAGTTGAAAAATGCGAATCCGAATCAGCAGGACGCGGCATCTTGTCACACGACGAAAACGACTAAGAATTGGTTTGGGGAATATAACATCTTCGTGCTTTCGTGGCCCTCCAATAGTCCAGATTTAAATACAATCGAAAACGCGTGGCATGAAATGAAAAAGCAATTGAGGAATAATCCTCAAAGAACTTTGCCTGCTCTGAAAGAGAAAATCTTGCAAATCTGTGCGAATATTCCAGTAGAATATTTCCAAAAATTGGTGGCTTCAATGCCAGATAGAATTAAGGCCGTGATAAAAGCAAAAGGAGATGTGACATGTTATTAGATAGTAATAGTGGAAACATTTAATTGTCAAGTTTCTGATAAATATGATATTTATGTCTTGTTCTAGCGGAAGTTGAGGCGAAAATTTGTTCAAAATATGTGTAATAAACGTTTGAAAATACACGTGGTTTCTTAATTTGTTACAAAAATAAATTTAACAGATCGATGGATAATTTGATAATTCAATAACGAAACAATTCTGGCAGTCCAAACATTAAGGCCCGGTTTTTCAATCAATAGTTAACTACAAGTTAGTAGTTAACTTCAAGTAAAATGTAAAATTGCGTTTTTCAATTTATAGAACTTGGTCGAACTGTTGGTTAACTGTCAGTAAAATTTACTGCCAGAAAAATCACTAGTAAACAGAAAATGAATTTATTCGATGTTAATGCTTAAAGTAGTAACGAGGAAGGACGAAGACCAAAAACTATCAGGTATTCTTATATAAAAGAATTAGATAAAAAACTTATTTCTTTATATTAATTTGTAGGTATCGCCCCAATCATTTGGAAAAGTGGGATGATATCGATTTTTTAGCACGATTTCGTACAAAATGTTTGCGCTGAAATTGCACAAAAAATTGCACACTCTACTATAAGGTTTTCTAAAATTGTGTAACTGGCATTATGGAAAGTGTAAGGAAAGAGTTTATACATGTATTTCGGCCTTATTGGGCCTCATCAGAACTCTGTACCTTAAAACAATTTTCATTTGGCAAGAAAATTTGATTTTCTAAGGTTTTCATTTATTTACACATATACACTCATAATTAACAATGCATAATGTTATGTTGTCTGACACCTGAAAACCAGCTTCTCTTGGCATTACGATTTTACGCTACAGGGTTGTTCTTAAGTGTAGCAGGGGACTTTTGTGGTGTCAATAAATCCACAGCTAGTAGAACAATTAAAACAGTGAGTGAAGCGCTGGCTTTCTTGAGAGCCCGTTACATATACATGCCACATGGGGAAAAAGTAGACACAATCAGACAACAATTTTATTATATTGCTAGATTTCCTCTGTGTATTGGAGCCTTAGATTGCAGCCACGTGGAAATACAATCACCTGGTGGTGAAAATTCTGAGTTATTTAGAAATAGAAAACAATTTTTTTCCTTAAATGTACAAACAATTGCAGATACAAACTTAAAAATTCGGGATATTGCAGCTAGATGGCCAGGATCTTCCCATGATTCCCATATTTTTAGAAATTCATCTATATGCCAAAAATTTGAACAGAGAGAATTTGGCAATAATATTATATCTAATCACTCAATCAAATCATACCTAATCACTCCATTAAGAAATACCAATAATGAACCTGAAGCATTATTTAACGAATCACTTATCAGGACAAGGAATGTGGTGGAGCGTTCTTATGGGGTTTGGAAACGCAGATTTGCCACACTGGCTCTGGGGCTGCGCTTAAAATTGGATACAACACAAGCTGTAATTGTGGCAACAGCTGCACTGCATAACTTAGCTTGTGAAGAAAATGAAACTCTTCCTCCCATAAATAATCAAATTGAAGCTGCAATCGATTTGGTTAACACTGTCGGAGCACATGATGCACAAGAAGTTAATCATGGATGACTAAATAATGTTACAAGGCTTAATTTGATTCAAAATGTTTTTGCTAGATTAGGGTAGGTTTTAACTGTGAACACAACTACTTATTTTCTTAATAAAATTTAATCTATTGAATCTGTACCTTTACAAAGTTTCTTATTTTTTAAATCTTCATTTTCAATTTGTTTCTTCACAAGAATCATCCTTATTTTGTACTCCTCCAAAAACTTTTCCTTTTGGAATCTAACAAACGCCAGTTTTTCTTCCATTATTTTCTGACTAATAGAGGTGTAGCGCTTGTCCGTTTTGTGCCTATATCGCACATTTGTTGGAAGTTTTTCTGTAGGACGTTTCTTTAAAATAGAAGGACTATAGTTATCCCAAGTAATTTCTTCCACAGAAGCTTCTGCCGATTCCAAAAGAATTTTATTTTTTTTTTTTAATTTATTAATGAAGAATTTGAAAATATTTGACATAAAATTGTCAAAAGTATGGATAATGGCTTCCTGCAGAATAACCAACCTCCAAATTAAAATTCGAAAACCTGTGGTTTCGGAACTGCTACTACGTTGTGTAGTGTAAAACGTGTTTACTGACAACTTACAAGTTACTTTAAGGCTGCAAGTTAACTTTACTTACACTTTTACTTGAGATTGAAAAACCGGGCCTAAGTTGTTAGGGCCCGTAGGTAAAATAAGCTTTCTTCCTCTTTCTTTCGCGTATGCCGCTGAAGCAAAACAATTATTTCGGAAGTATTTTACGATGTTCTTTATTTATTAGTATTTTACATGTTCTTTAATTTCACTAATTTCCAGGTCCTTACATAACAAGTTTAAGATGTGTGGAGCACAACCATATGTAATAACATTAATTCTGTTGACTGTTTGATCTGATTTCTCATTGCATTCATATTAGCAGCATTAGCAATTTGTTTATCTATTTTCTCTTTACCAGACTTCGTTGTACGCACGACAAAAAAAGATAGAGACCCAGAACTAGAATTAGATGCCTTTCTTTTTTTAGTTGATGAAGTAGAAGCTATGAGCAATGGGGCACTATGCAAACTGCCCTCTTCTAATGTGTTCGATTGTACATTTGCCACTATTCCTGCAGAGGCACTTCCATTATCAGTTTTTGTTTCTTTTTCTATATTACTCGAAGCACATTTTTCCCTGTGGTTTTTCATACGTTCCACAAGCCCTTGCATTTTTTACAAGTAGCTTTACTTCCTCTTTTTCCACCAGATTTACATGACTTTTCAATAAAATGTTGCTAAATAGGATCTTTTCCTACCACTTCTATGAGAAGAAATATCAATATACACGGCCTTTTATACACTGTTATGAAGTATTACACACTTTATTACTCGTTATCGTTACGCAGCGCACGTTTGCGATGTAGACTATAAAATAGCGTCATCCCCGCATTATAAAGACAGCCGAATTTTCAAGTTCTGACCGGAATTTCTTTTGTTTATATGAAAGTGCAAGGTGGTGCAACCTTATTTACTACTACGTACACATAAGTTATTCTATTTGCAACTTTGAACAAGAAATAACTTAGTTGTTATTGTTATTTTCAATTATACGTTATTGTTAATGTCAATTATTGCATTTTGTACGTAAAAAGATAATAAAAATTAAAAAAAGTCATGATTGTTTAGTAAAAAATCGTGATTTTTTTGGTTTTTTTTATCATGATTTTTATCAATCCTGGATAAAAGTAACGTTACATGTCAAATTTGAATTAAGTTACACACTGATCATTGAATAGTAAGAAGCTTAAATCATAAATTAATGAATAAATTACGTTTAGTTTTATTTATTTTTATTAATCAATAGATATAACACTCAATAGCAGTTTAGGTGCTAAAAACACGTTAATTAAAAAGCAATTACCGAACAAACGACCTGTGTGAAATTAATTGACATTCCTGAGATAATTTAATAAAACCGAGAGTAATTTAATTTGAAGAAATGACCCCTTCGATGATTGCCTTTTAACCGACTTCAGTTTTCGATTTTAGCTTCGCAAGAACTCATCTCGTTGCGGGGAGAAGCTAAAATATTTCTTCCTTATTACATGTAATTGCGGCAATTAAAATGTGTCAATAATACTAATTTCAGGTAAGTACTTACGTATATAAATCGTAATCTAGTTCTCATTTCGTCGTTTATCTTGATTACTTGTCGGGATAAAAGTAACAACTCTTTGAGATTTTATACTTTTGCCTTATAAAGAGCAAATATAAATTTCTCGCCGTATTTATACACATAAATTCGCTCTCATCAAGGGTAACTTGTTTACTGGAAAAATACGTGTACATTGCGAGAGATAACCACCTCAAATCGTAAATCAATATAATTAGTTATTAAACATTTAATGAGTCAGATTTTTTCGACTTTGCCTTCAGTATTATTTATAATATTTTATTGTCGTGCCAAACATGTTAATTAGGAAATACGTCCGAGAAACAATGAAGGAATTTATTTATACGACGCATTTAATCTACGGCTACCCCTGAGCAATCATTTAAGATGTTATCAAGTTTTAATTATACAACTAATGTATTAATTTGCTTCAAGAATACATAAACAACTATAGCAAATCGCATATTTTAGCCATAAATCATAATCAATGCTGTCAATTAATTGGCGAATTGAAAAATGCTGATTGCATACTACTCAACCACACGATTGAAAACTAATAAATAATTAAATGAAATAAAGAAGTTTTCGATCAAAAACAAGAGTATGTAATTTGATGAAAGGGCATGGGAGCTAAATAAATAAAACGGAAATTAACATCAGAATGGAGTTTCTCTACGTATAAATTAATTAAATTTATTTGTATATTGCAGTTAATGACGCACAGATAAACCTTGTGCCAAAGTGGCTATAAACTAAGCTTTGCAAGTCGAGCTTTCTCACGCGTAGGCCAACCTGGGCGAAAAACCGAAGTTCCGTGTGACAACCTCCTTAACTTATTTACTTAGAAATAATTGACCATTTCACGAAAATAATGTTCAAAATAAATTACGATATTAATAGCAAACCGGCATCTAATTATACAAATATGCAATCATTCAGCAAGATATATGTGTCGATTGGCCGTATTTTATGGCTAGGAAATACGCTGACTTTTTTAAATTAGGTTTGCATGTTATCTGGAATTTCATCTCGCATCTAATCGACGCAATTAACAAAACATGGCGCCCCAATGTATCGCCGTTTAAACTCCATATGGAAGTGTATGCACGAGTTCGTGTAATATTCGCCATACATCAAATTTAATACGTTTCCGGTTGAGTGTAGAGCTCAAAATGATAATCGTAAAGCCTGGAAAATATGGACAATGTATCGACGGTTTAATTGTAAGAATTCGTGAATCCACGCTAGCAAATATTACAGGAAATGTAGGAGAACAGTTATCCACTCGATGTAGGATTAATAAGAAATATTGAAGTTGATTCAGACTGTAATAACCACAACCTATCAAATTAGGTCTGTAATACCAGGAAATAGTTTAGAAGTACAAAAACTGTGTGAACAAAATAGTCGAAATATAGGGTGGGGCAAGCACAACTGGCGTTTTTCCAACATGTTACTAGATGGCGATAGTTAAACATTATTCAATACATCAAGTCTTATAATCTTGATTTTCAAAAATAAAAGAAACACGGACTGGTATTTATAAAGAAAAGTCTACATACATTTAGCACCATTACCGAACAATTACCGATGTAATTTAAAGCGATATTGTGTGCTGGTAACGCATTAAGCGACATCGGATAAACGTAAGCGTATAATTACTACTTACTTACTTATTGCCTAGGTGTTGATTTAAATACGCAATCAAAATCGCGTAATAAATTACATTAAAGTCAAATGATAAAACATGGCCGACCATTCTTAATTAGAGTTTTATAATTACCGCTGCTATGAGCAGCGTGAACGTTTAAGTACATTCATAGATACTGAGAAGGTACACTCGTATGATGTATGTGTAATACGTACAACTTCAGGCGCGACTAATTAAAAATTATTTGCGAAGGAAATTATAAAAAATAAGAAGTAAAATTACACAGCACTCCATCACTCCAGATTATAGTGGAAAAAAGAAAACGGAAGTATAAAGAAGATTATGAAAATATTAAATTAATTATAAAGTATAACAGCATTCTTGAAATTAAATAATAGTAATAATCTTAATCTAGTACCAAAATTGTGGCCCTTGGCAGGAGCTTGAGTGTATTTATCAATGTAAAGGTTTGTTAAAGTTAAGAAACGGAGATTCTGATTAACGATGTAGATGATGTTCCCGAGGAAGTGCAATGCAATTTGCTTTGTCCCCTAGCCACCCCAATTTACTAATTGAAATTATTTATTTGTACAGAGCGTATGCAAGGCGAGCAACGAGAAACTGAATAATCGGAGTGGTCGAAATTTGAAAACAAGGA
Source organism: Serrognathus titanus (assembly GCA_039766575.1). Taxonomy (NCBI): domain Eukaryota; kingdom Metazoa; phylum Arthropoda; class Insecta; order Coleoptera; family Lucanidae; genus Serrognathus; species Serrognathus titanus. The sequence goes on from CM077912.1 coordinate 76,074,849, forward strand.
ACTACTGAGGAACTAAGTAAATCGAGGGACAAACATCTCCACGAGTAATTAAAGTAAATGCAGTTGCATCCTTATTCCTGTTTTTTTTTCTGCCTCCCCACTACTAGATTAGTGACTATAGTTAACGTGTCTTCTAAGGTTCGTATTCCCTTTCATTGTCTTCCTTCCTTACTTCATATTTTTCGTTCTTTAAATAAACACTCCTCCATTTCCAACAATGTGTTCTATTCTCTGTCTTTTTTATTAGCAACGTTACCACTGCCCGATGTGTCTACATTTCAAAAACATCTATTTAGCTAATTGCCGCTTTTGGCAAAAGCAAGATTCTTGAATTATCAATAAAAATAAAATAAATAAAACACTTTTATTTTCCTCTAAACCCCAAAGACTCTTTAAACTAGAATTATTTTGGTAAATGCACTGTAGTGACCTGAAGATCCATAGATTGACGACAAGTTTCCAAATAAATAAAGACACTCAATGACACAAGTTTTTAAAATTCATTTAAAAGCTCCAGAAATGTAATGAGTAAGGCACTCTCAAAAATTGTTATTAATTATTATCATTAGCTACGTTATTGTGCAATGAATTTAATATCTTATAACTCGATTACTTACTTCACAATCGATAGATTTCCGGAAAGAAAAATCAAACATTGGATATTACGTCTTAAAACCTATGTCTTTAATTAAAGCTGTAGGTATCTCATTATAAAAGAGATTGATTTTCCAAATCTGAAATGTATTACTCAAAAATGAAAAACTAACCTACCACAAGCGCGTGCAGTTCCTTTGTTTTGAAACCTCTGCTTACTTTATGACTTGTTGAGGGAAGTAATGTAATGTAATCCTCGCTTTATTTAATTAAATAAAATGTCCTTTCTATTCTTCATACACAAACTTCCTCCATAATTTTTTGTCTCTTGCTAGTATCTTTGCCTCGTTCCATGTCGTCTCCTTCTTTATCAGAATTTTTCCCAGTATCTTATTCCATGATTCCTGTGGTCTTCCTCTATTTCTTTTTCCTATCCTTCTTGATTCCCATACTTGCTTTACCGCTCGACTGTCGTTCATCCTTTGAAGGTGTCCCCACCAGCTTAACTGTCGTCTGTCCACGAATTCTGATACTGATGTTATTTCCATTTCTTCTCTAATTTGTGCGCTTCTCATGCGGTCTCTTAACGTGACTCCTTTAACTTTCCTTAGATATTTCATTTCTGTGGCTTCTAGTCTTCGTTTCAAACGCTTATTTAATGTCCACGTCTCGCATCCATATGTCATTGTTTGTCTGAAAATTGTCTTGAATACATTCAATTTTGCTTTCCGTGTTATTTCTTTTTTCCCGATAAAGTTCTTATTCATGGCATAACACAGTTTGTTAGCCTTTTCTATCCTTTCATTTATTTCTGTTTCTTGCCTTCCTTGTTCATCAAACATGACTCCCAGGTATCTAATTTTCTGTACTTGTTCTATTCGTCTTCCTTGTATCTGTATGTTTGTCTTCTTATGTTCTTTAGCTACAACCAATATTTTTGTCTTATCTGTATTTATTGTCATTTTGTGCTGTGTTAGTATTTCATCCCATAGTGTTAGGTTTGTTTGTAAGTCGTTTTCATTTTCTGCGAGAATAACCACGTCGTCTGCGAAGGCGCATGTAGATATAGAAATTGGTTGTAGATTCCTGTATCCTACGTGCAGATTCTTCATCTCTTGTTGACATTGCCTTATTATGTCGTCCATGAATATTGTAAATAGGACTTGACTTAAGGCTCCACCCTGTCTTAGCCCCTCTTGTGTCTGGAACTCCTTTGAAATGTTGTTATTGCTAATGACGTAGTTTCTTGTATTTCTGTACAGATTTTGTATGACTCGTATCAGCTTTGTTTCTACTTTTCTTGAACATAAACTTTCCCATACTTTCTTACGTGGTACACTGTCGAAAGCCTTTTGTAGATCTAAAAATGCTAAATATATTTTCTTGTTGTATTGTATCCTCTTCGCAACTATTTCTTTTATTGTGAAGATATGATCTTGTGTATTCCTTCCTTTTCGGAATCCACTTTGGGCCTCCAATAATGTATGTTCTACCCTTGAACGTAGTTTTGTTTCAATTATTTCTTCGTATATCTTGAGGGGTATACTTAATAATGTAATGCCTCTATAGTTGTTGCAGTCTTTGTTGTCGCCTTTTTTGTGAATTGGAACAATCTGGCCTATTTCCTGATATTTGTAATTACAATAAATGTTCAAAATGTTGTCCTGCGGTATTAACACATAATTCGGCACGTCGTATATACACTGCTCAACAAAATTAACGCTTCACTCAATATTTATATATTGCAACTATTTCTTCCGTATTCTAATGCCAGATTCTTTATTGTAAATATAAAATAGAATAATAAATAGTAATTTTATTAAAAATAAACAACAAACAGCAACAAGTTTACAAAAGAAAAGTTTACAAAAAGAAGAAAACATTATACTAACACGATTTTGTTTTTACTCGAAAAAGAAACAAGACAAGAAACAGCTAATACCGTGTGTTAGCACCTCTGGCATTAATAACAGCTTGCATTCTTCTCGGTAAACTGTGAAATAAGTTTCTCACTGACTCCTGCGGAAAATTGTCCCATTCTTCAGTCAACGCCCTACCAAATTCTGCAATTGAAGCAGGAACGACTTCCCTTTGTCTGATTCGCCTTCCAATCATATCGCATACACGCTCAATGATGTTAAGTTCTGGACTACAAGCTCGCCAGTCCATGACTTGAATTCCGGTATCACGAAGATACTGGAGCGAAACCCTAGCTACGTGGGGCCTGGCATTATCTTGCATTAGTACAAAGTTATCCCCAATAAATGGGGCAAAGGGCATTACATGTGGTTCTAAAATGTCAACCACATATCTGTTCGCTGTTATTGAACCCCTATCCACCACCACTAACTCCGTACGCGCGTTCAAAGAAATCCCGCCCCATGCCATTATTGAACCACTTCCAAAATTTGTACTTGGAAGAATGTTTCCTGGAGCGTATCGTTCTCCCACACAACGCCACACATTAATACGTCCATCAGACGATGTTAGGCAAAATCTTGACTCGTCCGTGAAAAGCACGTTGCTCCAGTCGTTAATAAACCAATTAATTAATGTGTTCACGGGCAAACTTTAACCTGGACACTCGGTTTCTTCTGGTTAACCGGGGTCCAGTAGCAGGCTTCCTAGGCCTCAATCCCACTTCCCTCAAACGTCTTCTAACGGTTTGATCACTTATTCTTACTGATTTTGAATATGTCTTGCCGTCACAAAACGTTGACGTTCATTCGAATAAATCTATCGTCTCTTTCGGAAGTCGCCCTCTTTCGGCCTTGTCCTCGTTGGCGTATATATTTTCCAGTCTCTCTCTATATCTTCTGGCTGCTCTAGATACGGAAGATTGCTGAATTCCATACACCTCTGACTACGGCCTTCTTGGAGGAGAGGCACAATTCGAACCACGTCTTCAGTGCTTAAATGTCTTTGTTGACGACGAGGATCCATTATTGACAACAATTAAATGCACCTTACACAAAAATCACAGGCAAACCAATCGATTAGTGACACAAGAATTAGCTTGAATGGGCTTTGTTACTGATTATCTTATGTTTATATGCAAACCATCAACGCCTCCTACATTTTTTTATATTTCAAGCAATGAAGATTCAAGATTAAACATCGATCTTATATCAAAAACAATTGAATCCGTTCTTTACAAATTTAATTCTATTTTGATAAAGTGATGCGATAATTTTGTTGAGCAGTGTAGTTATTTGTTACTATTACTTATTTACACTTTAATTGAGTTGTTTTTTTGAGCCTTTTCATTTATTTTAACCTTAGTCTTTTATAAAATGCAAACGCACTCGGTCGGTCTGCATTTTCTCAAAAACTATTATTCAGGACTTCGTCTTTCATTCTAACCCCCTCCCTAATGTAAGCATCAGTGAATTTATGACAGCATGATAATAATAATAAAACAAACAATAAGGTACGAGGAACGAAACTGAGCCAGCTGAATTTTATTTTATGACAGTGCAATTGTTACCAATAAATCGCCAAGGCGAATGTAGGTAAACGTTTCTGAAAATTCCGAATTATTTTAAACCAGAATCAAATTTTCATCACGAAAACTAATTGAGCCACTCGTTTCTTGGATTTAATTAATATTTATCAATATTTTTAGTAAACATTCATTTTCGTCTTATTAACGAACATAAACATAACATTTTGCAGTTTACAGTGTTAAGGTCGATCTACTGTCATGAAAATGAAACAAATAAAACTGAAGTGCATAATTGTGCTCCGAATTCAGTTTGCTTTTAAATTTTACTTTGAATAAATAACCATAAATAAAGTAGTAATAAGTAATTGCAATTGTCGTAGGAAACCTCTCGTCAGCGCGCGTTTTTATTTAAAATCCTGCCGAAATTTTTTTACGAAGGACAAACATGATCTAGCCTAACAGACACATCTCGGCGTTCATTTAAGTCCATTTAAATCGCCAACCAGAGTTACTAAAACAATTTCTTAGAAAAGGAAAACTGATTTTTACCGGAGCTATTATTTACTTTTTCCCTATTTTTGTATGATAAATTTTGCTCCTTTTTTTGACTACTATCTGTGGTTTCAATTAAAGACATGGGTTTTGAAAATTCAATTGACTGGCTTGTTAGGAATAATTTCAATTCAATATAAAAAATAAGTATAAATTACTTAGTATGAAAATAGCCAGAGGATAGTACAATTGAATAGAAGTAATTTCGTACCGTTTTGAAAATTACAACCTACTACAGAGTATATTAAATTTCAAGTACCTATAAGCAGGTTTTTTTTTGCAGAGAGCCATAAACGTTATATTATATTCTGCATAATTACAAAATTATTTGTTATTACGAATATGGACAACTTTTTTCTAACAGAGAACAAAAAAAATTACGCAGAACTTACTGGGAAATATTTTTAAGTCAATCACGTGCAGGTTGTATGTAATTTCAAGTCACGGTAAGAGGCGACACTCGTTGAAATTACTCTTAATAAGCCCCTATTATCCATGTTTACATACTTTCGTGTAAAATTAACTAAACATTTACTCCGGCAGATATAATACATAACTGTATCGATGCCAGTAAAAGTTTATGGAGCAATTCAGCTTACACGGTCTTCGGGCAAAAGTTGAAATAATACGATTTTTTTTCCAACGCCGAATAACAGTGTTCCAGAAATTAACGTATTAAAAACGTAATGGCATAAAACACGTACGCTCCTCGCATCTACAGTTAAAATTTACCTTCCCAGATCATTAAGGTTTTGTTTTTTTGTTTTTCTGGCGGGCCACATTTTAAATTGTTAAACGGTAATCGCATCGCGAGTAAACACGTTACGAAACAAAAAAGGGGGCTTTTATATAAAGTGCGGAGCTTCCGGAATCGGACGCATGCAAACAAATAGTGCACTCACCTTTAGACGTTGATCCGACACAGACCAAACCCTGCTGGCGTAGTCGTTGGAAGCCCCAATTATAAGCGTCCCTGTGGAATCGAAATCCACGGACATTACACCGGCATTACTGCCTACTAAAATCCCTCTGCTTTCACAGGAACCTGCATACAAATAAATTTAAGAATAATTTAATTTTATAACACGCAAGTTGAATTAAAATAGAATTATGATTTACGCAATATACAAGGGCAACTCAAAAATTATGTACGTTACACTACATCATCTTCAGACATTGCAACAGACCGACTGCAAATCTTTCTTCATTGCTGTCAGAAAATGAGGTAAATCGATTCATACCAGAGAAAATGACCGCTGGGTAAGATGGAACTCAAAAAATTTCTTAATAAAGTGTGATGAATCATTCACATCAGACGAACTGCAAATCTGCTTCATTTCTTTTGCATATGTGTGTGTCTAGCTAAAGAAAATGAGGTAAATCGATTCATAGCAGAAAATCGCCGTGCTCGGCAACACTACATTTGCATGCAAACCAAGTAGAAATAAAGTGACGTATCGAACTTTGGCCTATTAATGATGGCAGGCGTCGCGTTAATAATTAATTTCAACGTGTGGTAACTCATTTTTGAAAATCGCCGAAGATCCGTTAGGTAACTCTTGGAAATTAATCTCACAATATCAGAATGCAAACCAGCTTTAATTAACATAAAATCATTCATCACATGATGTTACGCCGTGCGATTATTGTGAAGAACGAAACGATTGGACTTGGCGTTTTAGCATGCAGGATGAGTAAATGTGGAGGTGAGCTTTATGGTTTCAAATATTAAAACATGAAGGACCTGAGCGTAAATCGTAAATCATAAATCATGGGAAGATAAAAAGGTTGTAGGCTTGTGTAGGATGATTCTGAAAACATTTTATAATTATACCTGCAGAAGTCTTTTTTACTATCAGCAAATAGGAGATTCGGAAATAAGATCCAAAAGAAGGAATCATCATTGTAAGTGATAATGATTCTTCACCTTTATCAAATTCGTTTATAAATTAAACTTTTTGTGTAAATCAATACTACATGATATCAAAAAATTATTATTCTTGGTTGCAACATTTATCTTATTTGTATTCGCCACCCATACTTGGAAGAGTGCATAGAACCGGCTATTTTTGCGAAGTTAAACATTAATCATCGACGTGCATGTGCAGCGCAAAATGTTTAACTGAAATTACAGTTAATTACAAAAAAAAGTCGCCGGTAAAAGTAACTTTACGACGCCTCCGAACAGGTCCGCGCTTCCACAATCCTTTCACCTTACCTTTATGGGCAAGTAATGAGAATATTTAAAGGGTTTCTTATTTATATACAAGCTGTCCAAATAGTACTACATTTTTCCTCTTTGTCTAAGTCCAGCGTAGAAATAATAATTTTATCAAGAAAACTATCTGTGGCGTTTCTGTGTGAATGACCAAAAAAATCTTTGATTTTGATTTGTTTAATCAGATTACACATTAACATGTGTCAGCTTTAATTATAGTGTTGATTTATTTATCGAGTTCCCATTATGTCATTGTCCCAACAATTTTATCTCCCGTGCATTGAAACCAACAAGCACAACATTTATTTAACATTGTAATTGTTAATTTAATTAAACAGTTTAGAGCCACTTGTTATACCGGAATTGCGCTCTTCTTTAAACCCATTTGTGTGCTATGTGCATCACAAAAGCAGAAATAATGGTTAAATAAAAATGAAAGTCCCAATTTTACATGAAGTTTTTTTTATACTTAATAGAGCAAGTGAATTTCTCTGTACTTTTAAAAAGAACGAGAACAATTTTTTAAAAATCACACAGGAGCAAACATAACACAATAATTTTTGGCAACTTCTTGATACAAATTTGATTGACAGCTGACCTTTTGATATATCCCATAGTTTTACTTTCCGATCGGCTCCTCCTGTTGCTAGTATCCGATCAACGGGACTCCATCGCACTGCATTTACTTCACCATCATGTGCATCCTGCAACAGAAAGAATAATACAGAATTAAAGTACTCAGGTACTAAAAAGAGTTCATAACTACACTAATACATCTACATAAACCAAATCAATAAATAACTCAGTTTCCCCTCTTTTGAAAAAGTAATCCGAGTTACATAAAAAGAAAAACAAAAACCTGCTTACTGTGTAATCCAAAGAATTGGTTAAAAATTTTCTTTAACAAGTCAATAGCGTTCCAAAACAAATATCCATCTAATATTACATTATCCTCGATTAAATAAGAAGTTTAATATACAGAGGCTTTTGTATTGCTATAGTATTTAAGCACCATAACCATGTGCATAAAGAATATGCAAAAACGTTGTTTTCAATCTGTCTAAATTTTTTAAGCAAAAGAACTTGTAACGAGATAAAGATAGATCTGTGAAAGCAAACAATGAGGTGTGCGATTGAAGGGCACTTTTATGAACGATTAGATAAACATTCTCATGTGACCAACTTAAGAAAGACGAAACCAAAAGAACGAATGAAATTAATAACACTTTCAACAACTGTATTTAATAAAAATAATTTAGCTCAGGTAAAACATCAAATAATAGCTGAATAGAAATTAGCTATGAATGACCTAGATAGACTCTTTGATTTGAACGATATCATTTTATAATCAGAAGTATTTTCGTGTATTAAATTTGTGCACAAGTAGACACAAAACCAGTGGATAATATTTTTATTAAACAAATCTAATACAGAAGTATTTACTACAACTACATGCACGCCGATCACGGGGAATCACTACTTACAAATTTAATGGACGCTTGCGTTGGTAAGGAGGATTGGAAAATAGGTCCGGTGCCTTCTCGAAGGTCTTCCGGGGAAACGCCTCTCGTATCCTTGCAGGCCTCTTCGAGTTCCTTCTGCATCTTGGCATTTCGTTTTCTGGAACAAAAGTTTCAATATAAATAATTAAAAACAATCACTCGACGAAGTATGCGTATCATTTAAGTAAATAATACGAGAAATTTGAAGCATTTACTCTTGAAAACGCAAATCTTAACGGTAGTAAAAAGTAAATAAAGAAAGAAGCGGACCAATACCACCCAGAAAGCACTGCATAATTAGTACCTACACTGTCCACTAAAGAGTTAGACTTTAAGAAACCATAAAGTTTTAATAACTTGAAGAAAGAAAAACAATGAGATAATGACAAAGAAAACGACAAGATGAATGACTTAAAACTAGTAACTAAATATTTTCTAGATTAATAAACTACGTAAATTACAACCAATTCTATCATCAATTATTAAAGAAATCTCATAAATATACTGCAATTAATACCCGTATTGTAAGAAGTTTAAAAGATTTATGCCTTGGTACCATAATCACCATATAATACATTTTCGAGATGAAATGAAATTCGTCATGAAAATGAAATAAAATCACTTGTATCCAACATTTAAAGCAAAATACAGCAAGCTACTAAGAAAACAGAAGAATTCTGTACTAATTAAATAACCTACCTGAATAAACCAAAAGTGCTGAACAACGGTAGTTTTTTGGTACCACTGCAAAATGATCACAAGCCAGTGCGAGTTGTCAAGCAAACAAACTAATAAAATACAGATGGGGGGGGTACAGGAAAAATTGGCAAATAATAAATCTGGGTTTAATAAATGACCGTTTAAAGCGGAGGAAACCTATCAGGGGCAACTTACTTGAGGAAGTTGTCGTTTTCTTCGTTCATCTTGTCCGCGTCCTTCGCCTTGTATTTTATCAGTCTCTCAACTAATTGGGCATTTTCAACCTGGAAAAATAAATAGGCGCACATTATTTCTCCGTTCAAATAAGAGCCTCTTAATTAAATTTTTTATTCGCACTATATTTCATGAAGATTGTTTGATTATTTTTACAAAATTAAAAATCATTGAAACTCAGACGAGTTGAAGCAAGTTACAATTGGCACAGAATTTATAATTTCAGTTAAACTGAATTTACAACTGTCCTGCAAATTATATATATGAATCAATGATACTTTTTAGGAGATAATAAAGTGCTTTAATTACATATACAGGATGATATCCTAAGTTGAGTGGCCTATTAAAAGATTTCGGGGAAGGAATTATACAAAAATTCTGAAAATTAGAGAAAAGTGACCTTCCAGATTAAAATATTCTCACTTTTATGTAACTTTCGATTATAGCGGAAGTCACCGTTAACTTATTTACTGTTATTTTAAATGGAATGCTATACTTTTTATTGCAAATTCCGATGCTACACATTTCTACATAAAAAATATTAAGGCTTCCCTATACCTAAATGTAACCGATTTTGAAATATCTTCAAATTTATTTGAAAAATTGTTTTGATGACCTAAGGATAAGTTACGAACTTTGAAATTTCAGATTTTATAATTGAAATAAGTGACGTTTAGATCAGTAAGGTTCAATAGTAGAACAACAAGGATAAGATCATCTACACTCGTCTTGTACAGGTTCATACACATTCATCGTATCTAACATATTTGGCAACATCACAAAACTAAGATGTGGTAATATTAAAAAGTCTATTCTTATATTCTTAAATAAAAAACAAAGAAGATTCCAATTCAAAAGTGTGAGGTTTGAGTAGAAATCATCCTTATATCGAAAAATAAATTAGGAAGCACTCTCATGTTCACAGAAATTTATTAAATAACTTTTTAAATGGTTTAAAACTTCCACATTTCTTTTTGTAAAAATTAGCTTATGCTTTAAGTCAATTAATGATTTTCTTGCTACACAATTTTCTGATTTTTGAAAAACCAAACAGAATTCGATCGACACTAATTTCACTTTTAAATTAAAACTGATATTAACTTTTAAATTAACAAAGTTGATTCTATATTAATTTGGCCTTACTATAAAAGAAAAATCTTAATTATTGGAAGAAACGAATATGAGTTCCTAAGTTGTAAGATTAATTTTAAAAAAATTGAAAGGAAAAATCGTTCCACTTCCTTTTATTGTTTTTAGATTTTCCTGGCTCGGGTTCTTAAAGTTTATATCTGTTTTCTTTTTTAAGACAAGAATATTTTTAGGAAAATATTTTCCTATTTCACAACGAAAGCATGTTAGAATGGGCTCCTTCACTGCATTTTAAAAAATTATTCTAAATATCAAGAATACGATATTTTCATCTAAAACAAATTTTAGTCAAAAAAAAATTGTGGAAAAAAATTATATTAAAAGCTATTCCAGTTCAAAATTGTTTAATTAATAATTAAGAAATTGAAAGTGGCGCGCAAATATATTACATTAGACGTGTGATGGAGTATTTTTTTTAATTAAATATTTTATTTATGAAATTAAAATAATTAGTTTCTTTGAAAATAGAAAGAAATTGTTTTAATTTTTTAAAAAGCTTTACACGTTACATTTAAATGAGGTCGGTCACAGCACATATGAACAGGAGAGCAGGAAATGAGCAATCCTGTGAGTGTAGAGTCAACTTTCTCTGAGCAAGCTTCGCTTAATTAATTTTTATTCGGTACTTAGGACACTGAAACGATATTTTAAAAATCATTAAATACAACGAAGAGCATAATTATGATTAAAAAAATATGTTTATATCCGTAGATACGTATTTCGGCAGCTACGCTGCCATTTCATTCCGCCTTAAATATCTTTAAACCACCCCTAAAAAAAATTAATAAAATAAATATATATAAATCGTCAAAAAACAACCTACAGATTAGGGAAGATCACACCAACACACCCCAAGTTAAGAGCGCTTTAGGAAATTTATCTCGGAGAATCCTCTCCTTGTCATACATCCAGTGCAAATGCGTTTAACTGTCTCTAACACCCCCTCATATTTCTTAACTTCATACAAAAAATGAAACCAGTGAAAGTTTACATTAAAAGCAAATGAAGCAGTTTTCGTATAATAATTGATTAATAAATATTAGAGATAATAAATGTTTTTGGCGAACGATGAAACAGTTTGATAGTCTCTGGTTTGTTTTTATGACGTAATTACGTCCTCGGAGAAATTTGTTGATGTTAGCATCGGCTGTTAAGTGAGTCAATTGTCAGCTGTACTTCATCACGTTGAAAATATGGCCGAATTTTCCAAAACTGTTCTTGTGGACAGGATTTTAATTTACGGCAAATGTGGTCAAAATGCGCTGGCTGCAAGACGTTTGTATGCACAGCGTTACGACGAATCAGTGTTTACAAGGAATGCAGTGAGGGCAGAAAAAAATCCTCATGCAATGCGGCGCGTAGTTTTCAACAACGCTTTTCGGTCAATCCGTATGCAGGTATGCTAAGCGGCACTTTAATCGGTCTATTTGTTTTAGCTAATCGCTTGGACGAAATGGTGTATTTACGTTTCTTGCAAACTAATTTGCCGGAACTCCTAGAAGATGTAAATTTAAATATTAGAAAATATTAGACTTAAATCTATTAGATTTTTATCTTTGAGGACATTTAAAAAGTTTAGTGTACGGCGAAGAAGTAAATACAATAGACGAACTCAACGCACGCAGTGGAAAATATCCGAAAACAGAACCAATTCCGTAACGCATGTAAATCCCTGCTTCGTCGAGCCGACGTATGTTTACGTCTCGCGCAGAGGGGGGGGACTTCGAATACTTATTGTGATTGAAGGTCACCGTGCGTTGCGTTCAGCGTTTGTAAACATTTCACAGTGAATTTCCGGATGTCGGTATGATTTTTTTAATTTTTTTTTCCTTTTAGTTTTGATGCATTCGTGAGAATATCTCGTACCACATACGCCATTAATTTTTTTTGCATCAAGTTGAAGAACACCTGTATAATTTTGATCGTGACATCTTGCGACCGATTTTTGACTTAAAAAAAAAATATTCGTATACATCTAAATATGGACCGTTAAAAAGCAACCTACAAATTAGAGTAAATGAAATAATACGGAACTAGGAATTGGTCCATTATCTGAATTCATTAAACTGTTTTCATTTTTTCGAATAAAAATACCTTTGTAAGCATTTAATTTCCTGATATTTGGTACCGTCTTAATGAGTTTGAAATTATCCGTAATAATACTGTGTCCAGTATTGTAACTATGTTGGGCAACACATGATTACTCGAACCTATTATACCGGTAGTGACTTAAATGTTCCTTAAAGCTTGTTAATATATTTCTTTTTGTTTGTCCAATACATTTATGAGCACATTCATTACACTTAATTTCATAAAACCCAGATTTCTGTTCAACTTCAACTTTATCTTTCGGGTTTCCCAATAAATCCTTTATGGTATTGTTAGTGGAAAAACCTTTACTTGGAAGATTGAGATTAAACCACATTAAACTAATCTGTCACTTGCGAAATATTTTGAGGTTATAATTAATGTAGATTTTTTATACTTAACATTATCATTCAAACATGTACATCATGCATTTGCTCATAAATTCAAATACAATTAAATTAAAGGCGATAACATTCTCAAAATTTTGGAACGTCTAAGGTAGCAAACTTAAAAGCTTAGCGACAAATCGGAACGCACCCAGTTTTAGACAACAAACGTTGCCAAACTTAATTGACTTGAGTATGGCCAGTTGTACCAACCACCTAAGCTCTGCTTAACTGTAAGCGTCACTTATGCCCGGTTGCACCAGCTTTTTAAGCAGAGCTTAAGTTTAAGTTGTGTTTAGAATGTGATATTTACGTTTAGTCAGTATGATGTCAAATACAATCTGATTGACATTTAAACTTCAACTTAAGTATCAATTAGAATGTGACTAACGTTTTGTTTAACCTACAAATAATGTCATGGTCTAAGCATCACTTAAATGTAAGTTCTGCTTAAAATATTGGTGCAACCAGGCATTAGAGTATGACTTATGTCCGTATTCGTAGTGCTTGCTTGAGGTTCCCTTCAATGTGGGAACCCTTAGAATGGGATTGTAGTAAGGCAGGTGCACTATGACAGTGCCCATTCTAAAGGGTCCCTTATTGAAGGAAGCCTTAAGGAAGCATTATGAATAATATGGCAGCACTTTATTACGTATTCTCATTTTGCACGTTTATGAATGATAATTTTATACTTTTTTGTTAATCAGATTTTTACACAGAATGTCGGAGTCATTTTCCGCAATGAGTTTTAAAATTTTATAATTTCTTTTGTTAATATAGAACTTTTTTTAAAAGCAGCATTTGAAAAATAAAATTTTGCCAATATGGGGGACCTCCATGGTCCTCTTATGAAAAGTATCCGCAGTTACCGCCAATGAAAAAAATGTAGAAGATTTGAACGTAATTTTTTAAGAAGTGGCACTGTCACCAGACTAACTTCCTCTGCTCCTGTAACTGGCAACGAAGCAAATGAAATTTCTGTGTTAGCATTCTTTGAAGCTTATTTATTTGTACAGGGTGGGCCAAATTTGACACTTTTAATAGGAAACACCTGTTTTTAGAACAATTAAACAAAAACTGACCACGGCTCCTGAAGCTCGATTTTTAAGACAAAATTAATGGTGAAGACCCCATTTCGATATCTTGTACTACTTAGAAGCTTCTCAAAATTTTGCGATTTCTAAAAACCTTTATAACATTTTTGTTTATGAAAATTTTTGATTTATGTGAAAAGTTCTTTGAGGCACTTTTTCATGCAGATTTCATTGCTCCAAGATATAAGCAAGAACTTTGATTTTTTATACTGAACATCCTGTACATATATTTTTACATTTTTGAAAGTAGCATGAAATACTATTTACAAAAATGTAAAACACTTGATATTTTATTCCAAAGATTTTTTAGATACGGGGGTTGCATGTTTTAATTAAAATTTTGATGGTTTTTGCAACAATCAAAGTAGGCTATGGATAATGATAGCTAAATATTTTTTTAAAATGCAATGAGCCATGAAAAAATTTATTTTTAATAAATAAGGTGCGTTCAAAAAAATCCGTTATCAAGAAGGTTCTGAAATTACTTTTATTTTATGACGGTACGTCGTAGCTTAGTACGTATGTTGAAACCTTGAAGTAAGGTCAAGCTGTCAAAGATTTTACTTACATCTTCGAGGTATTTGCGATAAAATAAATGTTTTATTTGATTAATTGTGTTTTATTATCCATTTTATAGAAAATCGTAATTAAATGGATATAAAAAGTTAGGTTATGTTTATCGTATAGTTACGACGTGACTTTGCAAAATTTACATTTGACATAAACCTACTTGATAACGGTTTTTATTGAACGAAGTTATGAAGAATAAATGCTAATTTAATCGAAATTGTGCAAAAATTACATAAAGAATTCAATTGTCGGCCATTTTGTTGTAAACATAAACGATTCCATCTTCTTATGGTTTGAGCTCACATCACCAATTCAAGAACTGGTGGTGGTGGATTTTTTTTATTCCATAAGGTCGAAATTTTTATTTCTTTAAAATTCGTATTGCAGAAGTTCTTACTAGTTAAGGCAGATATTTGCTCCAACTGGTTATTTTCGATTTCTGCCAAAACTATGACCTCAGTATAGGTCAGTATTGGGCAGTATACTCGGCCCACTTCTTTTTATCATATATTTGAATGATCTAAACTCGTTCATTAAATTAGGTGATGTTATTCATTTTGCAGATGACACTTCCTCAATTTTACACTACAAAACTGACGAACAACTTTCAGAGCGACTAGGTCTACTGCTTACGAGCATGACAGATTGGTGCTCCCGTAACAGTCTATCATTAAATGTTAGTAAAACGGTTTTAGTTCCCTATAATTCTCTCAATACTAATACACTTACCATTATAAATTCTAAGCTAATCGAACTAGAATTCGAAATAAAACAGTTAAAAAAAACAGTAAAATTTTTAGGGCTAACATTTGATTCCAGCCTAACATGGAGCAACCATTGCCTCATTTTAGAGAAATCGTTAAATACTGCATGCTATACACTAAGGAAATTGAACGGAAATGTAAATGAGATAATGAGACTGTATTATTTTGGTTGTGTGCAATCTAAATTAGAGTATGGCATTCTTTGTTGGGGGAACTCATCAGCTGCACGGTCTGCATTTAAAATTCAGAAACGAATTATAACAGCCATGATGAATGTAAGCCCACGAACTAGTTGCAGAAATCTTTTCAAAGAATTAAGGATTCTCACTCTCCCGTCTTTGTTTATTTACAACTGCCTACTGTATGTAAAAAGAAATGAATCTCTGTTAACCAAAGAATCGGAGATACGTAACTTTAATACTCGCTCCAAAGATAAACACTACCTTTATTTGCCTCAACACCGTACAGCAAAGTTTCGTAATAGTATGTTTTACTTGACATTAAAACTATACAATCACCTCCCCACAAATTTAAGGCTGCATTATTCATTTAACATCTTCAAAAAACTAATTAAAGAACATTTTGTAAAGAATCCTTACTACACGATTGATGAATATTTTCACTGAATCAAAGCTTTAGGTGACAATTTATCTTTTATCTTGTCTTTTGTCATTTGTGTTAGTAATCATTTACATTATTCTTATACTGTTCATGTAATATTAGTTCTCGTCCCTATTATTATTAGTTGACAAATTCTATTTGAATTGTTATTCTTTTTTCTATGTAGTCAATCTGACAATTGCTGACATTCTTTGTAATCTTCTGGCAATAAAAATTATTATTATTATTATTATTATCCTCTAATTCTTTATTTCTGTTTTGAGATTACATCCGTTGATACGTATTTCGGCCTCAACGCTACCATCTTCATCCGCATACACACTTACAAGTTAAAGGTTATAATATATCATATTTCTCGTAGTTTTCATACATGATTCATTATCTCCCTGAGCCTCCTTTATGGAGATACTAAAATCCAAGAGAAATACATATACTGTATGAGATTGTGTCAAACTCCAACACCGGCCTACAAGGAAGTTCCAAAAACTTAAATCGTTTAGTTATCGTCGAACGTAGCTGTAAAAATAATTACATTTTTGATTAAAACTTTGAAGCTCTATATCTCAAAAACTGTTTGAATAAAATATCAAGTGTTTTATATTTATATGAATGAAATTTTATGCTCTTTTCAAAAACTTAAAAATATATAGGGTGTTCCATATAAAAAATCAAAGTTCTTGCTTATATCTCAAATATTGAGCACTTTAGAAAAAAATAATTTGAAGCAATAAATTCTGCTTGAAAAAGTGTCTTAAGGAAGTTTTTACAGAAATCAAAAATTTTCATAAACAAAAAAGTTATAAAGACTTGGAAATTGTAAAATTTCGACGAACAGCCTGTAGCTCCTAAGCGGTACAAGATATCGAAATGCGGTCTTCACTTTTGATTTTGTCTTAAAAATCGACTCCAGGGGCCAAGATCAGTTGTTGTCTAACTCTTTTAAAAATAGGTATTCCCATTACTTGTCGAATTTGGCCCACCGTGTACATATCAGTTAATGGTGTAACCCCAATAAGTATTTTTGTTTTGTCGACACTTACTGCGAAAAATTGCGATAATTCTAGCAAAATATGCCTTTCTTATAACAATTATTGATAGCAAGAAATAGGTAAAGGGAACGCTAATACCAATCAATGTAGAATTTGGTTCTGCATCTCATGACATAAAAATATACAGGCTGTTCCATTTACGATAATTTAATTTTAGCCAGTTAAACTTAATGAGTTTCAACACCATATTGTGACCACCATCCTGTGAATGTTTCAGTTATAATTGGCATACTTGCAATAGGCCACTCAACTTGAGATAAATACTCTGTATGTAAACACTTAGGGTACCTCTAATGAGATGTGATTTAGAGCAATATTTTGATTTATTAATGGGGGAGATATTTTATGTGTCCTGAATATAAAGTCAAAAAATGGTTGTATTTAAGGAAGGAGTTTCTCAATTTTAGAAATTTCTTTATCTACTTGAATCGTTTACTGTAAACAAAGTAAAACATGAAATATCCAAATACAAGGAAACAGTTACTAAGTCATGATTACATTTTTAATTTTCAGGGACCTTCAATGATAAACAAACAACTTGCAAGTCAGTGTTATTTTCTTAATAGCTTAATCTCACAAGGAACAATCATCCTTGACTTAATTAAACAAGATCAATTGGCACAGAAAAAAACTCCTTAAAAATTAATAAGAAGCCATCTGTTCATATCTCTGAGAGCCACAAAATTAGTGCCACTCTCATCCCCTCATATGGATTCAAGATTATTACAAAATGTACAAAAAAATTTAATTACGCCCTGCAGAGAATTCACAACTTACTTGAGCCTTTCTCAGCTTGTCCTCTAAAGCTGAAAAGGCTAATTGAAGCGCCTGGTGTTCATCGCGTATCATTTGATTGATGTTCTCCAGTTCCTTGTTACTGGTTTCATACATGCGAATTTCAGCTCGCAGTGAGTTAGTTAGCAACAATGATTCTTCTAAACTACAATAAAAAAAGATTAGAATTGAGACTGAAGGACCTATGCGACATAATCGAACACACCAAGACTCCTTGGCTGTTAACTGCTTCTCCTTATCCTGTAGTTTACTATTCAAATCAATTATTTGCTGAGCATTTTCACCTTTCCTTCTATGTAACTCCGTCAGTTCTTCCTGCTGGGCAAGCAGTTTCTGTTCGAGGTGTTGTATTTTTTCTGACATGCGGATGTCGGATGAGGAAGAGGTGGTGCTTCCACCTCCGGCCGAGAGGGCCCCGCCGACTCGCAGTTGCAGGTTCTCACTTCGCAGGGCATTTGCACTGTCAAATAATTTATTATCTGGAAACAAAATACAGTTCTAGGTTATGGTGGGACCAGTGGGATCACTTACGTTCGTAAACTAGATCTTCGAAGCAATGCGTTTGTGTTCTGTTGCGTTCCTGTAGTTGAGCGATTATGTTCTGTCTCCAAGTGAACTCCTCTATAGTTGCCATTATTTTGAATCTTTATTCTTGTATTCAAAAACATAACCCTACCTTTACAACCATATTCATTCCACTACTTGAATCTTCTGTCCGTTGGATTTTCTATTAATTGGTAATTCTATTTAGTGCAAAGTTTCATGTTCATCCTGTTACCAACTTATGACAAGTTCAGTGTTGCCAAAATCAGCATCGAGAAAATCCGTAATTAAACCTGTATGTATCCTTAAGATTACGTTGGTGATCCTGCAGGTTAGGTCGCCAAATTTTGACGAATAGCGTATTATATTGAATGTTTGCGCCTTAAAGAAGAATTTGCAAATAAGAAAATACTTAAAAATATTTCCGGGAAATTTATTCCCCATTAAACCGAGTGTCTTTTTCTAATTTTTTATTAAATCTTGCCAGGAAATCTGGACAGCATGTCTTAGCTTAAGTGACAAGTATGTCATTGCACACCTTGATGCTGTTTTACAGTAAAGTCCTGATTCCATGGCAAGAGTTGATAAGAAATTTAAGAATCACTCGGTATAACGTGGCAACTATATGTAAACGCTTCTGCGCATGCGTTAAATTTGGCGATCCAAACTGGATTAGCACTACAATTGAAATTTGTTTTTTTTTTACAAGTAAAGCTCATGTTAAACAAGATATATAGCGTGGTGATAAAATCCCACCAAGCTCATAATTTATTTATTTTCTTGTAAAATCCTAAAACAGATAAATTTTTAATTAAAAAAACATTTTAATGCAAAAATCACTAGTCGATCGTTTTTTGTTTTTCCTCTTGTGGCGTCATCTAAACTTTTTAAATGACAACCCTAACCTGTTTTAAGTTGACCTTGACCTTTAACCCTTGATCTTTAGGAAACATTTGCTTTAGACCTTTAGGAAACATTTTCTTTAGAAATTAATTTCACTAGTCGATCGTTTTTTGTTTTTCCTCTTGTGGCATCATCTAAACTTTTTAAATGACAACCCTAACCTGTTTTAAGTTGACCTTGACCTTTGACCCTTGATCTTTAGGAAACATTTGCTTTAGACCTTTAGGAAACATTTTCTTTAGAAATTAATTTTTTTAACATTTTTCCTATTTTTGTCTTGGATTGACTTGACCTTGACCTCGTACCTAAGACTCTAAAACAGGTAAATTTTTAATTTTAGTGGCAAAATCCTTACTCGATCATTTCTTGTTTTTCCTATTGTCATCATCTAAACTTTTTAAATGACAACCCTAACCTGTTTTAAGTTGACCTTGACCTTTGACCCTTGATCTTTAGGAAACATTTGCTTTAGACCTTTAGGAAACATTTTCTTTAGAAATTAATTTTTTTAACATTTTTCCTATTTTTGTCTTGGATTGACTTGACCTTGACCTCGTACCTAAGACTCTAAAACAAGTAAATTTTTAATTTTAAAGAGACATTTTTAGTGAAAAATCCTTACTCGATTGGTTTTTGTTTTTCCTTTTGTGGCGTCATCTAAACTTTATTAACTAACAACCCTAACTTGTTTTGGGTTGACCTTGACCTTTGACCTTCTCGAAGCCTTTGCTCTCGAAATTTAAAGTTTTTAAATATTTCTCGTACTTTTGTCTTGGGTTGAGTTGACCTTGACCTTCTCGAACCTTTGCTCTTTGTTTATTTCTTGTTTAGTTTTTCCCTCCTTGTTTTTGTTAACCTTGATCATTTCGAAGCTTCTTGTCAACTAAATGATAATATAAA
The DNA here is from genome assembly GCA_039766575.1 of Serrognathus titanus. Taxonomy (NCBI): domain Eukaryota; kingdom Metazoa; phylum Arthropoda; class Insecta; order Coleoptera; family Lucanidae; genus Serrognathus; species Serrognathus titanus. The sequence continues at coordinate 76,094,955 of CM077912.1, forward strand.
AAATAGTGCCTTACATATGTTTTTCGAAAAATTAACATGATCTAGACCAATAGATGGAACGCAAGATTTAAATATAATTTTTTTTAAATAATATATGGCAAACATTAATAAAACAAAACTATGAAACAATAAAGAAGTATACGTGCACCTACCGTAGTTACTAACTAACCGATAGCGTTATTTACTGAAAATTAGCCGCTGTTGATCTATATCTATATAGAGCAGAGTATAAGATGTGACTATAGCTTTTAGCACAACTCTTTGCGTTTACAGTTCTCTTATTTATCGGTACAGATCTCTTAGTTATCGACACTAATGTGTCATAAAATGTCGAACCTTAATTTTTTTTTGTTTTCTAAGTGGATATACAGGATGAATGACAATTGTTCCCCTAGAGAAAAATAAACTGCAAGATGCAGAATTTACACTCTTTGATTATAGCATGAATAAATTTACAAGATACATCCAATATTGATATAAATAAGATACCTTTCGTTTTAGTGTTTTAAGAAAAATCTAAACATGAAAACGGGGTTCTAAAACTCTATGTTGTCTTACAAAAGCGATTGGTATTTGTTTGTCACAATTTAATTGTCAATTGCAAAATGCAATTTTCAAAAATGACCCAGAAATCTATTGCGAAACAAACAAGAAGCCACATTTAGGTATAATGCATTCAATAAAATATTGGAAAACCATGGAGAAAGTAGACAAAATAACTGCACAAAATTGAAACCAACATAACCTAGAAATAGAAGTCCCGTTTACAAGATGCGTGAACTAGAGGAAGTCAGGTTTCAACGGTAAAAGTTACTAAATCATGTAACTTTATTTACTCATTAAAAAAGTGAAGGTACTTTAAGCTGTTTCAAGTTTTATTAGATAATGAAATTGCTGGTATAGTAGAATTCTGTCATAGTTACTATTAACCACGACCTACTGGATTGCACGAAACGACATCTCTTATCGGCCTGGACAATTTATTAGTTCAAGCGTTTCTCCACTGGTGCCAGTTACCCAAGTAAAACCGGAAACGGATATATATCCGAAACGTCCTTTTCTATGAATGCCAAGCTCGTAGTTGTCATTATCAAGTTGACAATTTCGCGTATATAGCAAGTAAAGTTGTATCACAGATAATAGAACTAGACAGATGGCTCTTCAAATGTTTTAAAATTGACGCCCCAATTTGGAGACAAACTCGGCGTTAGTTTGGAGACAGCTCATCAAATATGTGGCGGCGCTTCTGTTATCATAGCAGAGTGGAAAACCGAAATCTGTAAATATAAGTAAAATTTGTACAAATTCTCTCACTAAGTGGTGTAATGCAAAGTTTAAAACGAGAATTAACAACATATTATAACCGTACATTACATTATCGTGTCCTGATCCCACTTTAAACTTATTTCTCTTTTATTTAAAAGAGACGTCTGGCGGTAAATGAGCCAATTGAGATTCGGAATTAGCAAACGATTTGTGACAAAATGTTCAGTTTTCGATTTTGTGCAGGCAAGTGACATCTATTGAGCATTTAACAAACCATTTTTAGAGCTATCTATTATGTGTGGTTGTATTTTCTTACCCAATTACAGTTTTCTTTCGTTATTTATGCTTTTCTTGTTTGTGTTACTTGAATTATGTTTAATTTCATTTTTGTAAATTTTATTAGTTATTTATTCTACTGTTTGCAGCATGGTTCCGCGTTCGGATGCGGCAAGCGAATGTAGGAGTCAGAGATAACACAAAGCGTGGTGATATTTCCATTAAAAGTGAGAGAGACTGCACAAAACGAAAGGAGAATTCAAGTACTTGCATTGTCTTGCATTCGAATGCCACCAATCTCAGCGCGTATCCTGGTTCGTCGGAATACCCGTCTTATCGTTTACTATTGTTTGCAACGTCGTCAAAGACGAACTTTTAATTTAATTCTTCGAAAATTACTAGAATCCTGTTGGAGAAACATCGCTTAAAAGACGAGCCGATAATTTTCATACTATACTTTCTCTTTATCTAAACCTGGTCGGTGACAAGTTTTAAAATTGTAATTGTTTGCTCAATAACGTAATTCTTTTAAATAAAAATCTTTACTAATTTTTACAAGTTTGTTGATTAATTTGAGTCTCGACATCCTGCGATCACTTTATGACACAACTGTGTATGGGAAATGACAAATTGCAGCTAGTTTGCTACGTCAGCAGAAGCGTAGCTCGTGACTTCCACTGCTGACGAGGCCCCAAATAGGACCAAAACAGCTGTACAGAGGATGCTCGAGGGATCCACTGCAATTAAAACCGATTTGCAATAAAAAATTTTAAAAACTTTCAATATGCTTTGACAGCACGCTTAGCCGCCTTGTTTGGAATGACTTATTAAGTAGCAAACTAGCTGCAATTTTTCATTTACTGTAGTACAAAGTTGTGTCATAAAGTGATCGCAGGATGTCGCGACTTAAACTAATCATTATTATTACATCGCAATTGCGAATAACCTTGGACAGGTCGGTTTGGTTTGCAGTGGAAGTCTCGAGCTACGCTTCTGCTGACGAGGACCAAATTAGGGCCGAAAGAGCTGTACAGAGGATGCTCAAGGGATCCACTGCGATCAAAACGGATTTGCAACAAAAATTTTGACAAAATATTACATTTAAATAAATTAGCACCAAAATGGGCAAAATTTACTTTAAATCAAAAGGTCGCCCAGTCCGGATAAAGGTTGTCGCACACTTATTCGTCACAGCGCCGTCCGTTTCTTCTCTATCATCGCACATTTTGCCGTCGAATTTTATAGAGGAGACATGCAGAGATTATTTCTTATACAATATTTGACAGTCGACTTTCAAACTTCTTTGAGTAAAGGTCGTCGCACACTTAAGATCGATTCGCATTATATGGAACGTCAACGTCACGTCACCGACCGACAACGTTACGTGAATCTTGTCGTCCACTCACACTGTACGTCTAGTTTTTGAAGTCAGCAAGTCGTACTTTGTCGATTTTGTTTCTAAGTACAAAGGGTGAAAGATAGATTTAATAAAAAAAAAATCAGCGATGATCGCACTCATTTTAAACAAATAGTAATCCACTAAAAAAAAAATAATAAATATGGGCAAGGAATACAGCATTAAATAAATTAGACAATGACGAAATATGATTCCATAAATCTTGTAGTATTACTCAATGAAAGTTTTCACTTAGCCGAGTACAAAATGCTTCGGCAATGACACAGAACGACACGTCAAAATTTCGTTGGAAATAAAACACAGACCGCCCGTTACGTTGCTTGTTTACATATGTGAATATTACCATACAAAATCCATTGAAGAATCTTTTGATGGACGTATAGTGAGAATCGCGCTTAATGGCAATCGACCTTAATCCATACCGCATTTTGACGGGACGTAACGAGAATGAACGTAATGGGCAAGTGTGCGACAACCTTTAAAGTTACGTTACGTTATTTTCGCATTACATTTTTACTATTTCCACATAGGGACTAATGCCATTAATTTGATATTTTTCTAGAAGGAAACAATTGTTAAAGTTAAAAGAATTGTTACTTTGTTATTATTACTATGAAAATTAATTGTGAAAATGGGAAGAAATAAAACAAGTTACAACAAGTAAATATTACATTTTATTTGAGAAATATTGAACCTACAGTATCTATAATATAATTTAAATGCAAACTTTCAATTTGCTACAATACAATATAAGAAATTATCTCTTAGGAATACCCTTTTAATTCAATTTTTTATGTAATAGATAAGTACACGCATTTGGGGGGGAAGCAATATAATAAATAAATCATACGTTTTTAACGACTACGACTTTCTTAATTTAACAATAAAAATTGAATCTCTTCCTTCGAATTTAAGCTAACAATAAGTTTTATACATAACACGGCTTCAAAATTAATAACGGAACTAAATGGAATTCCGAAGGCTATGCGCACCGCAGTGCTTTTAGGTAAATTCTTTTTTTTTTATACTATGAACTTTTATTTTATTTATTCAATCTAGTCACTGAGAGGGTAAATTAAATTATATCTTCTTTCTCACTACATATTCTTTCAAAGCACATGTCATTTATTTACAATCTTTAAATGATACAGTTTATTACCATCACATTTTGTGAGTCACAATATTATTAATTGTTATGTATTTCGTTATTCTATGACAATGTGAGTATTATTATTATTAATACTATTAGAAACACAAAACGTTATTTATATTACGTAAATTAATAATCGAATGCCAATTTGTGATATGTCATTGTTAATAAATTAAATAATTTAACACTTTTTTCTTAGGAGATATTAAGTATTTATTTGAAGAATTACTTATTTACGCAAATTCTACAACCTGCTTTATAATAACAAAAAAAAGTAGGATATTAACGTAGCCATACACAAACGCAATTAGCTTTTATTAATTAAAACTTGAACACATAATTAATTTTTGTATTACATCACTTGACTCTCGTCATTTAATTTGTGTCAAAACTTGGCAATTTTATTTAAATTTATTAAGAACAGAATGTTGGGCTTCCTTCATAAATCAATTCTCATTCACTTTGGGATGAATTTTTAATAAAAGAGGATAGTTGTTGGTGACCTTACGAATTAGAATTTAACAGAATTTTTTTTAAATCAAAAAAGTACGTGTAAGATATTTTAAAACAAACAATAATTAATTCATTATTAATCATAATGCAGACATGAAATAAATAAACTTCTTTTACTGAGAAAGATGAAATATTTTCCAATACAAATTTCATAATATCGATTTTCCAAGGCTCAATTTTGCAAAAAGAAATACACGTATCTGTTTGAAATCCTTATAAACAGTTTTATAACTCAACGGTACTCTAAGGAGCACGGCCTCGAGCACATTTAATCACATTATATAATAATTACGTTACTAATACTTAGTGTATTGCTATACAGTTTTATGTAGAAGCAAGGGTTTTTTTGTCTTCTTGTTCGTTTTATTGTGCGTAGTATGACGAGTTTACGATATTGTTACGAGTACAATTTGAAAATATTACGCAACTTGCTTGCCTTAGCAGATACAACCAATTAGTTTGTGTTTGTGTATCTTACATAATCCACACTCAAATCCAGCACTTCCCTAAATATTTTCCAGACTTCATGCTAACGTGATGTTTAAATTTTGATATTTTCAAACTGTATTCATATGGTATCAGAAAGTAGAACTGGTTTACACAATGGGGGTTTTGTTATTGTGGTTGCTAATGATTTGAAACCTTCCACGTACTTTAAAACTTTAATGATTTTAATCTAAGCTGACTGAGTTGTTCAAATTAATTCATTAAAATTGAAACGTCTTTAATTCAAAAGTGAGGAAAATATATCGATGGTTTCGTTGAAGGTTGGAAAAGGGCGGAGTCAGGACAGAAATGGTTAAGTTATGAAATAAAGGAAAAAATAATGTAAAAAAGGAAAAGCGTTTATGGCTAAGCCTGTAACTTTTGGGCGAAAAGCTCGTATGCAGTCAGGGAATTTAAGTCAAGTGCCCCCAAGCTCGTATATTTCCAATTAAAAATGAAACATACGATATGTTTCACTTGGATAGTTAATCGCCAATAATTTCTTACTTCCGCTTTTGTCTGAGTCTTTCTATTTTCTTTCTCTCAGTTGACAGTGTCGTGGTCCTTCAATCTTATGTGTTCCTATCTACATTTCGTTATCGTTATTTTAATGCGTATTTTCTGGGGCTACCTAATTTATACACTTACACGCTACCTTAAAGTTGGAAGGTATTCTTCTGCGTTAAGTCTAATCTTCGATTTTTTACAGTTTCCCAAATTTGTGAACTGCATTGGCCCATAAATATAAATTTAACTTTATTTTGCTTGTAGTATTCTATTGTTCTTTCATCTACTGTGGTTATTGTTGCTTTCTTTTTACTTGTTTTATGTTTTATACTCAATTTCAAATATTTTAGGGACGCTTTACACGATGCAATTTGTATTGCAGCAAGACATAATTTCTACTGTACGCGTGCGCACAATAAAAGTTTAAGATCAGTTGGTGCAAGATTTCTTGCATTGCATCCCTTAAGCAGGCTTTACACAGAGGCAATGCAATGCTATGAACATTGTACATAGTGTTACATTTAGGCCGGTTTCGAGTAGTTGCAAGTCGGTTTTCATTGCAATGGATTCCTTTGTACAGCTTATTGCAATTGCAATGTTGCAGGATGTAGCAACCTAAGCTATTCTTGCCTTATATTTGAGTGGTCTTATTGAGGCTAATGAACAATTATTGTTCACACACATTAGCCGATGCGCATGTGTACTACAGAAATTGCATCTTGCTGCAATACAAATCGCATCGTGTAAAGCCAACTTTTTACGTTCTATTGTAATTCATATTGCATTGCAGAATGACTTTTAGGAATTTTCACGTTATTTTTGCTGGTGAACATGAAATTTCACCACCATTTTGTCTTGAAGGTCCCATCTTACGTGCACAGTATCAGATTGAAATATTAAATATTTGTTATGTTGACGATGCATGTGATATGATGCAACATAACTTGCCGCCATCATGTAACGTGACGAATAACATGCAATTTTTTCTTGCCTTTTATTGCAGCAATGTTCCTCGCATTGCGCTGCCACCACGTAAAGCCTGCTTTATTTAAAGGTCGCTTTACAATTCACCAATTTTCAATGCCGGCAATAAATAATTACAGCGATTTGTATTACACGCATGCGCAATATTTAGATCAGCTGTGGCAATTTTCATTGCAACTCCATAAAATAACGAATCTTTCTTGCATTGCATAGGCGATTCAGGGTGTAATTTGTGAAACATCAAGTTTATAAACAAAAATAAATTATTATTACATCGCATTTGCGAATAACCTTGGATAGGTCGGTTTGGTTTGTAGTGGAAGTCTCGAGCTAGGCGCTTCTGCTGACTAGACCCCAAATAGGGCCGAAACAGCTGTACAGGTGGCCCAACGATGCGTATTTCTTCTATAAAGCCTAGGGTAAAAAAATTAAGAAAAAAATCGATAAAGAAATTTATACTAGACAATACGCGGCATATTGCAAAATTATTTTCAATTATACAGAGTGATCAGAAAACTGGTGACCCGTGGAAACCAATTTTTTTTAAATGGAACACTATATATTTTTAGATATTTAGATGCGCCGCAGTGTGCTGATTAGAATAAATATATATAGATTTCATTGAACTACTTTCGTAAAATAATTTTTTGTCTTAAAAAATTCTTCAAAAATTCAGTCAGTTTGCATATGAATTTCTGATTACTGAGATAACACAGATCAACGAAAATTTAACGCGATATTTTTTGGACTTTGGCCTATATGAAAATGTGAACAAAATTAAGATATCTTTCTGCATTATACCGAGCGATCGATACTTACGAAACATTCGGTATCTCATTTTTTTTTAAATGGAACGCCCTACTTTTTATTTTAGAAATCGATAGCACTTAAACGCAGGTTATATACCTTTATTTTTAAATTATATTTTTAATTTAAAGGAGGCTTAAAATTAAAGTCGGATTCAGACGTGTAAACAAATGTTTTCATATTTGTTTTTGCATCAGAAAGTAATTTGAAATTTAATATCCTTTAAGTTCCATTATGAAACTGGTCCTTAGTAAAATATATTTTAAAATGTACGTCATGAAAACCAAATTTTAAAAATTTAACCAATGTAATTCTCGACTGCATTCGAAAGTTATAGTTATAGTTATAAGAAGATATGATTCATATGATTTACATATTAAGAGATGTAATAGAAATTGTCTTCTTGCCTCCAGAATTTATAGTGAAAGATATCCAGATCGTCGCCCTATTCAAGTAAAATGTTTCAGAAGCCCAAAGAGACATTTTAAACAAAGCAATAGTGTTCATTACAAGAAGAAAATCGTTTAAGCATTCAAACACAATACATGAGGATAATCAGTTTACAGTCCTGGCAACAATAACAGAAAATCCAAATATAAGCAAGATAACAGATATCAGCAAGACCAGTGTCCAAAGAATTATAAAAAAAAAACATAAATATCACCCCAACTATATTTCTTTACATCAAGATTTACATGGCGACGACTTTCAAAATAGAGAAATGTTTTGCAAAAAGTGAAAAAAATTTCTAGTGACGAAAGTATTAAAAATTAAGGTATATAATCTTATATCAACAGAAAGCTACATTTAAGTGCCATCCATTTCTGAAATAAAAAGTAGGCCGTTCGATTTAAAAAAAATGAGATACCGAATGTTTCGTAAGTATCGATCGCTCGGTATAATGCAGAAAGATATCTTAATTTTGTTTACACTTTCATTTAGGCCAAAGTTCAAAAAATATCGTGTTAAATTTTCATTGATCTGTGTTATCACACTAATCAGAAATTCATATGCAAACTGACTGAACTTTTGAAGAATTTTTTAAGAAAAAAAATTATTTTACAAAAGTAGTTCAATGAAATCTATATATGTTTATGCCGTTGTAATCACCTTACTGCGGTGCATCCAAATATCTAAAAATATGCAGGGTATTCTATTTAAAAAAAATGGTTTCCACGAGTTACTAATTTTCTGATCACTCTGTATAATTGAAAACAAATTTAACAATATGCCGCGTATTGTCTAGTATAAATTTCTTTATTTTTTTGCTATAGGCCTCACAGAAGAAATACACATCGTAATTCGATACTTTTAATAGGAAACTCCTATTTTTAAACGAGTTAGACAAAAACTGACCTTGGTCGCTGGAGCTCGATTTTTAAGACAAAATTAATGATGAAGACCGCGTTTCGATATTTTGTACCGTTTAGGAGCTACAGGGCGTTTTTCAAAATTCTACGATTTTTAAAAACCTTCATAACTTTTTTGTTTATGAAAATTTTTGATTTTTATAAAGACTTCTTCAAGGCACTTTTTCATGCAGAATTCATTGCTCCAAATTATTTTTTTATAAACTGTTTTATAAAAAATCAAAGTTCTAGCTAATATCTCAAATATTAAGCACTCTGGAAAAAAATAACTTGGAGCAATGAATTCTGCATGAAAAAGTGCCTCAAAGAAGTCTTTAGAGAAATTTTCATAAACAAAAAACGCCCTGTAGCTCCTAAACGGTACAAGATATGGAAACGCGGTCTTCACCATTAATTTTATCTTAAAAATCAAGCTCCACCGAGGTTAGTTTTTGTCTAACTCGTCTAAAAATAGGAGTTTCCTATTAAAAGTGTCGAATTTGGCCCACCCTGTACAGAGGATGCTCGAGGGATCCACTGCAATCAAAACCGATTTGCAACAAAATTTTTAAAAATAAGTAACTGATGTGGCAGCGATTAGATTGATTTTCTTCCAAATAACGCCGAATTTGTAATAATTATGCACAAAGTAGCGCAAATTTATTTTCGAAAATTATTAGAAAGCATTGCTACTTTAAGCTTTGATTACTTAAAATAAATTTAATACACTCAACACTTAAGTATTTTTTCTTGGTAAGTTGTAAACATGTTGCTTGATTCATCAGCAAACTTTATTGTCATTTGTGGAGCGTTCCGCAGTAAAAGTTGCTCGACTTTTATTGCTGCAATAAAAATTGCGAATTGTAATATTTAGCTCATATGAAGAGGAGTTCAAGTTTGCTGTATTTTCTTTCATTTTTTATTCTATTCCTTGTACATTACTTGCATAATGTCTCAGTTTTCTTGTAATAAATTCATTTTATTAGACATTTGGTTTTCCCTTTTCTTACATTTCCAACTTGTATTTGATGGTTTCTTGCTTAGTTGCTTTCTCCTTGACTTCGGGCGAAAAACTGCCGTATTTTACAATTTATTTACAGCTTTTATCCTGAAGTGTTTTGAATAAATTTTATGCATGCAATATTTAGTTACACCTTCTTCTTACTTTTACTGCAATACTCGTTTGTATAGGATCAGGTAAAGTTTAACGGGCAAGAGACTTTAGTATTAAGTTTAAATAAAATAAATAAATCTGGGTTATGATAATTTTTTTAATGTGAGCATAATTTTGCACAACCAGTTCTACCTTGCTAGGAAGAAAGTGAAACACTGTCAAGTCCTTTCATAACTGTCAAAAATTTCCGCCAATTTTCTTTCTGAGGCATCAATTTTAATTCGGGACCTATAAAAAATTCACTTGGCTCAGTTGTCATCGAAATATGCAAATACCTTATGTACTGAGGATGATAGTTTAGCTGCCCAAAACACGTATTACGTAAAAAATAATAACATTAACGATTTCAACTCTTCCATAAAGTTAATCTAAATTTGTTTGAGTTGCTACTTCTATTTTAGCAGTTATTTTTGACAATCAGAACTGACCAAGCTCAATTTTATTTTTGTTTTTGATCGTACGGTAATGGAACAAGCTCACGTTCGTATTTGTAAGTTACAGACGATAATAAAACTGGAATGTGTAGGCATCACTAGCTTTGTTTGTAGCAGCAGATACTATTAAGCTTATTACTCGATCGAGTCTTAACGTAAGTCGTGGAAAAATGAAACAAAAAAAAATATACGTAAGTACACCTACTTGCCTATAATAGTGCAAGAAAGAGTAATCATAAAAATATATCACTAATTTGTTTATAATTTCTCTGTTTGTGGTATGTACAGAATTAAACCTATAATAAAATTAATTGTGCAGCGTTTTTTTTTGGCCTAGTCCTTTGCTTGCGTTCAATTTTTTTTTGTGTGAACTAGTAATGACTATCTATAGAATGAACTGGCAACTCTAATGGTAACTAGACTTTCCTTCCGTGTAAGTATGACTTAGACCTTATTTCCACGCAATTTACGAACAAATTTTTGTACAAAAAAAAATAATAATAATTGAAGTCATACTTGTAGAAAGAAAGCCATTGTGGTAACCTAGGCTTAAAAATATGACACTCTCTGAGAGGCATTCCACTTTGTTAATTAAATTGGAAGTATTAAATAATATACAGGTTGATTATTTTAATTGGGGTATATCATCTAACAATCAACCTGTGAGAATATGAAATAATATAAATAAATACATCTTCTGTTTGTGGTCTGTGTGTGTGTGTGTTAGTGTGTGTGTGTGCTATGATAAATTTTGTAGAAACGAAAATACCTTGCCGATTTTACAACGTTAAGAATTCTGAATTAAAGCTCATTTAAAAGTGCTGTAGTGAGCCGAAGTCGATGGACTGCCTCTGTCAGTAGACCCACGAAACCGGAATCCACTGTGGTGTGGTTTGAACTCTTTCTATGGCAGCTTCTAGCGCTCCGATCGTCTCGTCAATGTCATTATTAACTATGGTGAGATCGAAATTATGTCCGTATGCTGTACGTAACATATCCGATTCTTTGGCTAGCCTTTCCAAACTACCATCATACTGAAAAGAAAATGTAAGCAAAAACGAAACGTAATTTTTGAACCCTTACATCTGCAATATTCTGCAACACTGGGGCAGCTATGAACACAACGTATGGTGAAAATTCAGCAGTTCTCAGCACTTTGAGTGCCTGTGGTTCTACATCTAATATGGCCATTTTACCGTCTTGATGGATTTTTCGTATGGTTTCTAGTTTTGTGCCGTACATTGCGTCTTCATGTGTACCTGTGAAGAAGACCCACACACCTTTGCAATTACGATTTTATTTTGTTGCATTGAACGTACCATACTCTAAATATTCATTTGCTGCAATGTCAGCCATCATTTCATCATGGGACACGAAGAAGTAATTCCTACCGTTCTCTTCATCTGCTCTAGGAGGTCTCGTTGTATCTACAAAGTACATGAAATTTCGCACACGTTCGAGCTTTTTTTTTTAAAGAGACTTACGTGGAATAGGATATGCATATTGATCGGGATGTCGTGCTATGAGAGTATTTTTTATATGTCTTCTTCCTACACCATGAGCCCCAAGTAACACCAATGTTTTCCTTTGGAAAGCTGGATCCGTCACTACAACACAATTTGCATGTCCAAAAATAGAAGGGAATGCGTTAGTTGGTTGGTACTCACTTGGTAATTTAACGACTTCTTCGTACGTTACTAAGTCTAATTGGTCAAAAACTGCGTTGTGTTTCGCCAAGTATTTATCTTTGTATTGTTTCTTCTTTCGACCGAAGATTGAGCAATTGACTGGAAATAAAAAGGGGAATGCAAATAGGTCCGTCGTTAGTCGCACGGGGGTTCAAATCGTTCGTCGTACTTTATTTTAAAAAGCACATTTTAATTTTAACATGCATTTGTTAATGTTCTTTTTTTTATGTGAGTTATTCACCTATTGTTAAGTCATATATTGTAGTTTTAGTTAAACCATAAAGAAATATTTGTAGTTTCCTTTTTTTTATATTTCATAGCTTAGATGATTTAATCAATCATTTATTTATTATTATTATAATAAAATAAATTGGATGTGTAATTTTCAATCACGCGTTGTTTGTACATCGTTTTGTTTGCTCGGTTACGTTTTAATGAAAAGCAAATTGGGTTCAAACAAACCACAACAACGTATTCATATTTTATGCGTTTATCTGGAAAACCGAGGACAGGTTATTTGGGGTGCATTTTTTTATTAATGAGAACGAAATCCATTTTGATTTTATAATAAAAAAATCAGGCTAGTTTGCAAATTATAATGCAATGCACCCCCATTGATATTCAACCCGAATAACATTTCTTATTATTTGCAATTATTTAAGCAATTCTGCGATCAATCCAAGCAAATTTGAGGGATTAATTGCCTTTACTATATCAATTACAATCTAACTCCCTGTTAATTGTAAAATGAAATTCAAATAGCTGCAATTGTAATATTTTCGATTGATAAAATAATAATTATAAAACGAACAGAACGCATTTTATTTATTGAAATGGATAAAATTGAATACATTATCAAATGAATGTTCGCTTGAAATATTTTATATGTATTAATTAGAGCATAACCGGAGTTATTTGTGCATGATGTTATACGAATAAAATAATGCCCGGTATTTTATTTAAATAATTAAGTAGGGTTTAGGAGAACAATGGCAAACTCTGCACATGACCTCTTACGCAGACGCTACCACGGACAATATAATAGTCTGCATTCCAATTAATCAAACCTAATAATGCTCGGTGGTGATCGATATGCATTATTATTTTAAGCTGTCCGGTGAACTTTAATATAATAGTCCTCGTTGCAGTAATTAAAGCGGACATTTTGCAATTTATCATTACTTTCAGCACCGTACGCAACCTCTTACACTGATGCTGAAAGAGCTTGGCAACCACTATTTAAAAACAAAGTTTTATTGAATAACAAAGTATATTTTTTAAAGCACAAAATGCAGAATCAAAACAATGCAATTTTAGAGGCTGAAACATCGCCTCTCAATTTGTTAAAATGTAAAACACCGTATTAATAAAAATAAAATGTCTGCCCCCCAGTCGATACTCTGAATAATTCTAGTATTTGTACATGTAGGGAAAACTTTTCCACGTCAGTACTCTTCGATACTGAATACTAAAGTAACTGGTAACACTTCTTCTTTCTAAGAGTAACGTGTATCTCGCCACGTCATTAATCTTTCCTGATATCAAGCCTTCGAATAGTTAGTTTTTCATTTCTGCGCTCCAGTCGAGTCCTTGTTTTTGTTTTATCAAATGACTGACTTCCCATAAGCTATTTTTAAACTGTTTGTTTTTACGTGGTGTTCTTTTTCATCTAGTTGGACACGTTTCAATCAACTTTCAATATTTCATTACTTTATTTCTTATTTTGTCACAAAAAGTTAACGAATTAAAATTGGTTTTCTGTTGAACAAGGACGCATCCAATCCTTTCTTGGAGCAATATTAGAAAGCAAGAATACATATTGTAAGATTTTGATATTCGGCCCCACGTTGGGGTACCAAATTGCTGTAATAATGTTTAAGCTTTTCTTGACATTCTCTGATGTAAAGTTTCGGTACTTGCCCAATTGACATAATTCACAAGTGTTAATGAGGTCTTTTGTCACTGTTAAATCATTTTCCGTGTCATGTTCAAATCTTTCATGTATCTCGTGAAGAATTTCTTCAGCATTTTCTCTTCCTAAGACAATGCAACATTTTTTTTTCAATAAACCATCTTCCATGTTGTGGCCTTTGTAGTTATTCTGTTGTTGACATTTTTCCTTCAGTTTTTCCATCCTTTCAGATCTCTTACTTTCTCTCTGTACGCTTAAAATATGCTCCTTTGTATACTTTCCGGTAGCATTTTGAAAATCGTAATTGTTGATCTCGAACTCGTTTGTTTGCCATTTTCAACTTATGATGACATCGGTTCAAAGCATCTGCCACTGTGTTGTTCTCACTCTTCCTATATACAATCTCAAACTCATATTTCTGCAATATCAATGACCAACGATATATTCTGCTATTTGCAAATCGTACTTTTAAAAGTGTTGTTAAGGCACTATGATCTGTTTCCATCGTGAACTTTCTTCCCAACAAATCGCACCTCTAGAAGAACAATGACGTAAGTGCAAAATTCAGTTATTTTTAGTTCAATATGGAAAATGAATCAAAAAGTAGTTGTACTTCTAAAAACCTCCAGTTACAGTTATGTCACATTTTATTTTATTATAAAAACATCCCTCACATCCACACCCCACCATTGCACAGTAATAAATAATATCGCGGATCGCTTGTTAAGTAAGGTTACAGCCATAACGTTATCTCATTTTAATGTACTCAAAGAGTTCACTGCCGCCACTGTAGTTACTCTTGCAAAATATTTTTTTTCAATTGCGATTTCCTAGGAATGCATAGTTTTGCACTTGAGTCGTTGTTCTTCTGGAGGTGTGAAATAATATTTCAATTTCAGAACGCTATGAGCTATGGGTAGCATCTCCTCTCGGATATGGTATAATTCTGTTCATACTTTCTCAGCATTCTTAACACGAAACATATCGGCTGTTCATCTCCTTCTACAATCTAAACTAATTCTGCAGCAATAGCGTTTGCATATGTACGTAAATAAAATTCTTTTGTGAAGTCTGGGCGTATCTCCTTTAATTCCTCGAAAACATCTATCCTCTCCTCTGTCTATTGATTTTCGTACCTTTTCTCAGTTTCTCGGCACAAATTTTTGATAATAATTTAGAATTCCTAAGAAACCTCTTAACCTCTTCAAGTTTTTGGGTCTGGGGTAATTTTTGATTATCTCAAGCCTGCTTTGATCTATCTCAATCCCATTTTTCGTTAACATGTGTCCAAAATATGGTACTTCACTTTGCAAAAATCTGCATTTCTCCAAATTTATTTTAAATCCTTCTCTGCAAAACGTTTCAATAATAATTCTCTTTCATTTTTAGAGTAAATGAAGATGTCATCCACGTAGTGAAGACAAAATTCTTCATACCTGTCGAATATGATCTGCATAGCTTTGACCAAACCTGCACTCTATGTATTCAAACCAAACGGAACAACTTTGTAGTGATAAATCCGTTCATTTATCGTGAAGCCTGTGTAGTGTTGTGAATCTTTGTGTAGTGGAAGAAGCCAAAATGATGTTTTTAAATCTAGTTTTGTAAAAAATTGTAGAACTACCACTCTTACTTATTGTATCGATATTTTCGGAGTTTCTCTTCTTCTTCTATGTACCTTGCGATTCTGTCCATTACTGTATCTGTTGTATACGTTCTTGTTGGATAAAGCTTTACATATTTCGTAAACACATCTTGCAACATTTTTGTAACCAAAGTTGCTTTCTATCAAATTTGCTAAGAAGTTCACTGCTATTAAATCCAAATGATTTTCTACTGCGATGCTTTTCTTGATTTGTTGAGCTGCTGCATTCACATTTGCAAGTGTCCCTTTTCGTTTTGTATTTGTCATAGTATGTTTGTTTGTCGTTCTGTCGAAACGTCTCGTCACTCTTGCGTCTACCTCGTCAAGTTGTTTCGAAAGCTGTTGTTGAACGTCTGCTGGACCGTGGCACTGTTGTATATGTTTTGAACTTTTCTCACGTAATGTACTTGATTAATTAATTATTTCAAGAAGGTAATTAACACTGCAATATAAATATATATATATAATTTGCTATTTAATTAAAGAGAAGAATTTGTTTAAAACACAAACTGATTGGAATGAATTATTTGCTCAAGTTGAAATGAAAGAAAGGGGGAAAACCTAAGCAACAAAGAACGCGAAGGAAATATTGACATAGCAAGTGACAGGAAGAGTTTGGGACAAGTCTAATTATCTAAATAACAACAGAATCTGCTACACTTTAAATAAAACATTTTTTGGGAGAAGGAGAGAACATGACCACACAAGCAATGACTTACAAAGGCGAGAAATGCGCAATTCAATCAATATTGTTGTGATGAATACATCAAGACAAGCAGATGTGGCAAAATAGATCAAGGAAAAAAGGAAAGTATACAAAAAGAAGAGGAATAGAACACAAAAAAGCATGGTTTAATGAAGTCAACGCGATAGGAGTTAAGAAAACTAAAACGGTGGAAGATTTGAAAAGATAATAAAGAATAAGGACTTACTACAATAAATACACCGAACCTAAAACCTGACGGGTATTTCTGCTTCTAGAACCAACAAGCAATTAAATCTGTGAAAGAAAATTTTTTATACTTGATTTATAATGGAACGTGAACGCTAACATCCCCTTCTTCTCTGACAGAGACAGGGCTGCACTTTCGTTGTCTTTAACTGCACATACAGGGTGACTGACAATTGTTCCGCAAAAAAACGCGTAACAGAATGGATGTCACAGATTATGTAGAAAAAATTCTTCAGTTTATAATTAATTAAAAAATTACCCCAAAAACAAGCTGGGGCACTGCGTGCGAAATACAACTTCATGTTCTATAAGTGCAGCAGTATAATAGGACTGTACAGTTTCTTATTGACTACTCGCTTACACTCCATACGACCTTGACACACATCTCAATTCGCTTCATGACACGTTTAATAGCTACGAGCGAAAGTCTAAGGTGTTTCTCTCAAGCGACGCAACATAATTATTATAATTTCTAAAATAACTGGAATTGTGCCTAAAATAAGGATAACAAATTCGCTAATAGTTGTGTAAATAATTGTTAATTATTGCGGATTATTTACTAAAGCGGAATCTACCAGGTGCTTCAACCAACCATAGAAAAAATCGCGGTAGTCAATGCAACGCACGTAACGTTCGAGGACGCGCGCTATGCACTATGTATTGTTTGTTCTCTGCTTATGTTATACGTACATTTTTTTTAACAAATCGCGTACGTGAATGCATGCCATAGATTACGCGAAATGTAAATTGTTGGGGTTGATTGGAAAATATGAAACGATTACTTTTGTTGCTATAAGAACTTTATTATGTACACCTGTTTTAAACGTCGGTTGTGAAATACGTAGTTTTTAACCAAATCAGGTACAATTACGGAATCATCTTTAAAACAATTCTATACAACAGTTTACAATCAATTAAGAATATGATTCAAAGTCAAATAAATTATTCGAAGTGAAAAGAATGGTTATGGATGAAACGAGGAATTATTTATAACCAGTGCGCCAAAAACACAGGATTTAGAGTTTCAAACGCGTCTTAAATTTGTTAAACTATTAATAGATTTGTGTTAATAATAATTCGTCACATACAAATCGAAATTATAATTATTAACAGATAACGAAGAAAGTCGAATACACTATTCGAAGTGAAAGAAATGGTTATGGGTGAAACGAGGAACTATTTATAACGAGTGCGCCAAAAACACAGGATTTAGAGTTTCAGACGCGTCTTTAACTTGTTAAACTATTAATAATAATTCGTCAAATACAAAACAAAATTATAATAACAGATAACTAAGGCATTTACTGATTATAATGTTTTAAATTCTGGTTCTCAAAAAATGTGTGTGTGTAATCTGCCGCAGCTGATTTGCATGCATTCGCCAAATAAGTATTTTGTAATTTGTATTTCACGGCGTCGGTCGTTCACCTAAATACGGATTTGACATGAGATTCCACTTAAAAGACAAGTTCACGTTCAACACCATGCCCCCGTGACTACCATAGGACTTGTATGTGGTCATTTGTTTCGTTCATTCACTCCTTTGTTTTTGAACCAGAGGTGCATCGTCGTTTTGTAGTTAATTTTTGATTAATTATTTCTCAAAAACCAAAATAGAAAGAATTTTTTTAACATCGCTTCATATCGTGATCTTTCTTTGGCGGAACACTTGTCAGTCACCCTGTATTGAATTTAAAAGAAAACTACTGAAGATTTGTATCAATAAGGCAGCAATTACACGTCTTGTATGAGGTATGCTCACAATAACAAGTTTCGAGAAGCCATTTAAGAAACATCCCGAAAAGACTCAGTCTAATAAGAAACTAAATTCAGAGGACGTGACGTTTTACGACGATCGAAAGAAGTATTGGCTCGTAAATTAAACTT
This sequence comes from Serrognathus titanus, assembly GCA_039766575.1. Lineage (NCBI taxonomy): Eukaryota > Metazoa > Arthropoda > Insecta > Coleoptera > Lucanidae > Serrognathus > Serrognathus titanus. Next base: position 76,113,402 of record CM077912.1, read on the forward strand.
TTAATTCGATATTTCACGTCCGTCCGAAGGATTTCTTCCCCGGAAATAAATCGACTTTCAATACGTCAAAAAAGTTAACAAACTTGTTTCTTAACGCGATTTTAATTTCCCAAATATTCCCCAGACGAATTCTTTCGAAAGGGGAGGAAACGTCGAATTAAAAATTACCTCTAACAGAACGAGGAACTACAGAAATTACATGACAGTATTTGTAATTGTCCTAATAATTTTAGCCGTGTTTATTTGGTGGTGAAAATAATGAAAGAGGGGTAGTTTACATAAAGAACTTCAAACAAAAGCAAGTTTTAATGAACTATGTCTTTATGTAGACGAGCTGTTTATTTGGCGACTCTAAAGCGTGTACAAAGAAAGTTTTAGATAAAGGAGCTTTGAATGTTATGGGCGTCCATTTATTTTATTATTATTGTATTGTTAGGAGTATGCATTTCGTTAACGTTTTCAGAGGGGATGTATGTAATTCAGTGTGTTTCATTTCTAACCAAACTCAAGGTTTTTAGATCAGAACGCAGTAACACGGTTCTGCAAGAGTATTTCACTTTTAAAACCATTTCCACATTTTATTTACTCAGCAAACAGCCGTCGATTTTCGTTGAACGATTGCTTTTAAAGTGGTCTTGATTTCGAAACTTTTAATATTCGGATTTTCCAATGTAACCCATAGCCATAAAAATACGAGTCAGCTTTCGAACTACACCAATCTAACTTACGTCGTTGAGCCGGATATTAAAAATTGAAAAATTTGTTACATTCGTCGCTCTTCTCTAAATTGCACGCTCAATCAATATGAATGAAAAACGTCGGCGATGCGAAGAATCAAATTATTACAGTCCAATGAAATATAGTGTTAGTTGCCAATTGAGAGGAAACAAAAAAAAATAATTGCAAAAGCTATTACAAACTCTAGAAAAAAATTAATGTTTCGCACTAGGCAAAAGCAACATCAGGGAAATATTAAACCAACCAGAGAGTAACACGCACCTCTCTCTAATGTGTTATATTTAACTTCATTATACCAACGATGACATTTTCCATATATTATACGCATTACGGTGGAAAGCATAACGAATGTGTTACCCATTTTTATTTTGCCACGTACAAAATACAACGCAACCCTTTCATTAAACTAATAAATATTCAAATTAAATTACTTTTTGTGCCGCGCAAATAAAAAATGTTGGCGGTGTTTAGTTTATTTGACGGTATATGCATTGTTGCAAGTGTATATTAGCGAATTTGCTGAAAATCGTTTGTTTACAACTGAGTTTTATTTTGCAAAATTTAACAAAAAAAAATGGCTCGAACACAATTATAAATTGTTTAAATCATAAGCTATGAAATGAGTTAGAATTGTACTTGTCGTATACAATGCGGAAGCCAATTTCTGTTACATGGCAACCGACGTAATCGTCAAGACTCGAGACGAAGTATTGTCTTTGTTTAGACAAAGACAATATTTTGTCTTGACGTTACACGGATTGCTGCGAGACACAAATCTGTTTCCAAATTGTATAAATGAGTTACACTTGTATCGCAGTTTGTATCACATCGAATACGTTCGAATAAAGTAATTGTTTATGTTCGAATAAAGATGTTTTCCCAGCAGATCACAAAAATAACCGTCTACCAGGGCCAAGGTACAGGAAAACCCGAGTCAGTAATTAAGGTAAACTGTTCAACTACACAGACAATCTAAACAAAAACAAATGTATACGGATGATATGTAGGGAGTAGACATGCTGCCTCTATTTTTACACTATGTAATCAAGCCATATACCTGTTGAACCATCACAACCATTTGCATGAGAAGAACATCCTTTTTCCACGTCTGGCATTCAACAGAAACACAGGTCACACGAATGTTTTTACTTCTAATGGTTAGTACGTTTACAATCACATGATTGGTTTGTGTATGTGACATGACAGTTTAAAAAGTAGTCGTGCACAAATTTCAATACGTATAAATACAAATAGGTACACAGAAATATCGATATCCCCTGCAGATATATCATGCAAAACACAGTGTTTCAAAAAAAACAATACCTTTTATGAACTGCTGGAAATACTATTTTTGATTAGAAATTGCAGGAAATTATGCGAAAAAACTCATTAGGGTCATGAACGTTAATTTAATTATTTATAAAACAGGGAAAATTAATGCAACCACAACAAGCGCTCTTCATGCACTCATGATGCAATTACTGAGGGCCATTTAAGTGCTACAAAGTTTCACAGCATGTAGTGAAAATTTTAAAAGACATTTAAACAGGTAGACTGTTGTTATTCCTTTCCTTGATACAAAAGGAACAGAAATAATCGAATACAATTTTTAATCGAAGATGATCTGAAGGGTCAATTTTTTTGTGAAAGTATCGCCATTAAAGTGACAATTCTCTCCGAAATTTGGGATAGGCAACTAATTTGCGACATCAAGTCCATCTGTTTCAGAAACAGAAACGTTCGGGCTGAAGCTAAAGATCAGAAACAAATTCCTGACCATTTGCTAAGTCTCAGGAAACCCAATAGCTGAGGTGGTGTTGAGAGCATACCAGAAAATAAGTGAGTTCTGAAAAGTACAGCCAGTGGCAGAAGATAAGTGAGAAGCCCGAACGGTAGTAAAACTAAAAAACTCTAAAATGCATTTGGATTTAAAATACCACAACATTTATTGAGTCTAAAGAATACAGAAGGCTGGGCTAAATTGAGAGCCTACAAGCAAATAAGATAAAGAAAGTTCTGAAAAATATAATTAATGGCAGAAGATGGTCAGAAAGATTCAGAAGGAGATGGAGATTTGAGGGGAGACAAGTTGTGAAAGTGTCGCCATTAAAGTAACAATTCTTTCCGAAATTTGGGATAGGCAATAAAAAGGCCATAGCCTTACACAATTTGCGGAATCACGTCCATCTGTTTCAGAAAGAGAAGCGTTCGGGCTGAAGTAAAGATCAGAACCCAAATTCCTGACCATTTGCTAAGTCTCAGGAAACCCAATAGCTGAGGTGGTGTTGAGAGCATACCAGAAAATAAGTGAGTTCTGAAAAGTACAGCCAGTGGCAGAAGATAAGTGAGAAGCCCGAACGGTAGTAAAATTAAAAAACTCTAAATTGCACTTGGATTTCAAACAGCACATCATTTGCTGAGTCTTAGAGAATACAGAGGCTGGGCTAAATTGAAAGCCTACAGGTAAATAAGGTAAAGAAAGTTCTGAAAAGTATAATCAATGGTCAGAAAGATTCAGGAGATGGAGATTTGAGGGGAAACAAGTCGAAGTTACTGGGAAAACTTGCCTAAGAAGCATATACGAGGTGTGTGAGAATAGTAATGAGACTGACAACACTGCGAGCGATCTGGCAACGCCCTATCTAGACAGGTGTGTTCATCCCTTCCAGATGCTCAGTTCGAGTTTCAGCTCCGTACAACCATCACGTGATTTTTGAGAGCGTCATCAGTTAAGTTGTGATTTTGTTGTGTGTTACGAAAATGGAACAGCGGAATTTAGAGCAACGTTATGCCATGAAGTTTTGTGTTAAACTTGGGAAATCCGCGAGTGTGACTTTTGAAAAGTTGAAACGGGCCTATGGGGAACATTCCTTATCAAGAGCACAAGTTTTTCGCAGGCATTTTTGGAAGGTCGAAAATCTCACTCGGGGAGACCTTCAATTTCAAAAACTGACGAAAACGTCGAACGGCTCTTGTGAGATCAGATCGTCGTTTAACAATAAGGATGATGGGTGTCCAGTTAAACTTAAACACTTTCACCGAAGATCAAATTTTGCACATGCGAAAGGTTGGTGCCAAAATGGTGCCGAAAAACCTCACAACTGACCAGAAGGACAATCGAAGAAATGTGTGCGTTGATCTTCTTGAGAGGATTGCCAATGATTGTCACGAATTGCTCAATCGTGTGATCACAGGTGATGAATCCTAGATTTTTGAGTACGATCCTGAGGCAAAGCGGCAAAGTGAGGAGTGGCATCTCCTCGACCGAAAAAAGCTCGAAGGAGCAAATCCAAGATCAAAACAATGCTGATTTGCTCTTTTGACAGTGGGGGTTATCGGGCATAAAGAATTTGTCCCTCCAGGACAAACTGTCAACCAAGTGTTTCACAAAGATGTCCTTGAAAGGCTCAAGAAAAGGATGATTCGTGTGAGACCGGACGTCATGACAATGCCCCATGTCACACGGCCACTTCCATCACGGAATCTTTTACCTCAAAAGGCATTCCTGTTGTTCCCCGGGCCCTCTATTCACCTGCTCTGAGTCCTTGTGACTTTTTTCTTTTCCCGAAATTGAAAAACGTCTTAAAACCATGTCATTTTGGGACTCCGGAGAATATTCAAAAGAATGTGACCGACATGTTAAAGGCCCTACCAGTTAAAGCCTTTCAACGCAGCTACCAAGACTGGGAACAACGACTCCGCCGGTGTATAGCTGCAGAGGGGAACTACTTTGAAGGGGACAATATTGTTATTTGAAAAAAATAAAAACTTGGTATATAAAGCATTACTTTTCTCACATACCTCGTTGGGAGATTAGAAATGAGATTTTGTACATGATATAAAAAATGCATTCAAGAAATCCATTGAGTCATTAAGGCAAGACGAGTCAATTTTTTTTCTCCAATTTGGACATCGTTTTTGAGGGGGCGGTATTCTTTCAAGTCTTGGTTAGAAGCAAGCAACTACAAATCAGAGGATTAAGAAGTTTTTTCCCTTTTTGGGAAAAACCACTTCCTCCAAACATTACATGTATGGTTTACAGAAACGAGGCATTACATAAAGGAAACTTTAACTTTTTGGAATAGATTCCTAGAAGCTTTACTATCAAGCGTAGGGACTCAAAAGAGTGTCTTATGTCATGAGTCTCGTTAAGTAAAGGGGTTTTCTGATGGAATGCAATGGTGAACTAAACCCAACTCTTCTGAGGATTCTTTTCCGTTAAAGAGAAACTTAGATTTCTTTTTACCCCGTTTTCCATCAATGACAGGAAATATAAAAAGGAATGTCCTGACCATAATTGAACTATTTTTAGTAAGTGGTTTTTTTAAGTGTAAAATATGTCCCTTTCGTAAATAAGGCAATAATCGAGTACCTTGTTCCTGTTTTGTTTTTTCCATGGCGGCACAGGCAGCCCGCCACTCCTGCAATTCCGGAGATGGTATTAATCCTGCTGAGCCGGCCGAATTATCTTTCCGTGCTTGCCACCAGTGATGGTCGTCCTTGCTGATTATCTGCAAATACGTGCGTGTTTGCTTACATCTGAATATATAATATTTCGTCGGCGGTGCTTAATTACGAGCAAATAAACTTGTTTGGGGGAGGAGGGCTCCCGCGTAAGCAGTGAGCCCTGTTTATTTTGTGCGCGCAAGTGGCGTCGTGTTTTATTACGCGAAGGGTTTGCCACTCACCTGCAGTATATCACCAGTTTTGAAAGCTATGCCAGCCTGAGCGCAGGGAATAAGGTCGTCCTCTAAGGGATCGTAATCGAACTGAGCCCTCACGAATATCTGAAATTAAATAATAAATATGGGGTGAGCCCTTTATGGAATAATGAGCTTCGGAAAATGGAAGGGCGAAGAAATTAATTTTAGGAGGGAAAGCGAGTTTATTTTCGTCACTTGTAAAATATTAATAGAATAATGGATTAGGTCAATTCCAAAACCCAAAAATTTATTTGGCAGTATTTTAAGGCCTAAGCTAAGCTAGTTGAGGCTTATTATTTGTTCATCGTTCCAAATTAGAGCAAGCGATTATCCCTTTCGAAAGTCGCGTTATGTTTGTATTAAGGCAATGGCTTCCTTCTTCTTCTTGTGGTCATCTAAGCCGTGTGTAATCAGAATATTAACCAATTTCCGACACAAATCTGTGCAGAGTTGGCGCGACATTCAAATGCAATTAACCTAACTTCGGACGCAGTTCACGGAGTTTGTGCAATTGTCTGAATGCAAGATTAATTAAACTGTATTTAACTATTGTGCTGCACGAATTTCTGTTTCTACTGACTGGTCTTCATTAGTAATTATCACTGCAAATCTCCGTGCAGTTATATAATAAATGTTTGGTAAGCACGAAACTGTCGACGCTGACATTGCATTCAATGAAAGATAAAATACACAGAAAGCGAGGTCGTCTTTAACCAGAAGTGGTCCGTTTATTTTGACCTTTACTTGAATTACAATTTTTATTGTAGAAATTAAAAGCATCAATTTTCAAAAAGTTTAGTAGTTCAAATTCCTCGCTTGCAAGTTTACTGCTTACTAAAAGTACGGTCTCATGTCGCAACCGTAAAGAAAAGAAAACTACTTCCCTAATAAACAAAAACAATATGCGACGTAACATCTGGATAATAACAACCTCCTAATCACATTAATTGCTTTCCTCGTCGATTTTCCTTATGGTAAAATTTATGAAATTCAATCGAGAAATGACTTTGTACGTGCGTTGGTCAAATGATTCAATCACCACATTGAGATGCTAAATTGCATTTAGGATGAATAGGTGCAAGGGAAGCCCCAGCTGCTCTATAACTAGTTCCATTTATCTTAAGTCTTCAGCAAATATTAGCTCCGATGAACATCAATTGCGGCAAGTTCCCCCTAAATTTGTTAAATTACATCCGATCGTGATATTGACGTTCTTAATCGTTTCAGACTTTAATGACTGTGAACAACGCATTTTCGTAGAAATAAAAATTCTAAGTAAACTACAAGAAGAAATCGATTACACTACATAAATCTAATCCAAACTAGAACAACTAAACTAAGTAAGCACATCACACCAGAACCAGATAGTGGGTACTTACTAAAACTGGTAGAGGTTTAATCCGGAATAACTAGACAGACCGAGAACAAAAAATAAGATATTATTTCCAAAGTACAACACTACATAGGATGATAAAGAAGTCAAGTCTGCTTATATGTGCATAAAAAATTCAAGCAATTTCAAATAAAGCAGCTGATTTATTTATTTATTTATTTTTTTAATATTAAACCCAGCGTTAAGTTTTCTGTTGTTATAAGAATAAAGTTCCAGCTCCATTTAAGAATTTTTACAAAACCATTTCATTTTTGGATAACAATATAAAGAAGTAATTAAATAAAATGAGAAACAAATGGAAACTATTAAAATTTGTTGTGTAACATTTCGAATTAATGCAGAACATTTCTACAATACAATGATGACGATGATACGATGATGACGGTCAAGCGCGAAGTAGTGGAAAGACGCCCCTTGTGGAGAGGGAATATACCATGATTCAGCCTCAAGGAAAAAATTAATTTCCCAATAGAATTTAATTTTCTTCTGAAGTCAAAGGACTTTTGGTTCAAATAGGCTTGTTACTAATGAATGCAACGTTACTCTTCTCTATCCTTAAGTAAATTAAAGATGGTATCAAGAGGGAATCTGATAACCATGACCAGAATTTAAGGGAACATAAAAAAGGAAGCAAAATGAATTTGGCTTCCATTTAGTGCCTCTTTTCTCAACCTGTCTTTCGTTCGTCCTTCTTTTTCCTTCGTTTCTTGATCTGTTAAAGCTCTTGGTAGGAATAAGATTTTGCTGGACTAAATATTTAGATGATAGAATATATTGAATGAAGTAATAGAGGTAAGAGAGGTACGATGAATTAAATAAAATTAAAAACAAATGGGAACCATCAAAATTTGTTGTGTAACATTTCGAATTAATGCAGAAAATCTCTACAATACAATGATGACGATGATACGATGATGACGGTCAAGCGAAGTAGTGGAAAGACGCCCTCTTGCAGAGATGGAATATACCGTGATTCAGTCTCAAAGAAAAAATGAATTTCCCAATAGAATTTAGTTTTCTTCTGAAGTCAAAGGACTTTTGGTTGAAACAGGCATGTCACTAATAAATGCAACGTTACTCTTCTCTATCCTTAAGCAAACTTAAGATGGTATCAAGAGGGAATCTGATAACCATGACCAGAATTTATGGGAATATAAAAAGAGAAAGCAAAATGAATTTGGCTTCCACTTGGTGCCTCCTTTCCTCAACCTGTCCTTCGTTCGTCCTTCTTTTTCCTTCGTTCCTTGATCTGTTAAAGCTCTTGGTAGGAATAAGATTTTACTGGCCTAAATATTTAGATGACAGAATATACTGAATGAAGTAATAAAGGCAAGAGAGGTATAATGAATTAAATAAAATTAAAAACAAATGGGAACTATCAAAATTTGTTGTGTAACATTTCGAATTAATGCAGAACATTTCTACAATACAATGATGACGAGGATACGATGTTGGCGGTCAAGCGAAGTAGTGGAAAGACGCCCCCTTGTAGAGATGGAATATACCATGATTCAATCTCAAGGAAAAAATGAATTTTCCAATAGAATTTAGTTTTCTTCTGAAGTCAAAGGACTTTTGGTACAAACAGGCATGTTACTAATGAATGCAATGTTACTCTTCTCTATCCTTAAGCAAACTAAAGATCTGATAACCATGACCAGAATTTAAGGGAATATAAAAAAAGAAAGCAAAATGAATTTGGCTTCCATTTGGAGCCTTCTTTCCTCAACCTTTCCTTCGTTCGTCCTTCTTTTTCCTTCGTTCCTTGATCTGTTCAAATTTTTGGTAGGAATAAGATTTTACTGGACTAAATATTTAGATGATAGAAAATACTGAATGAAGTAATAAAGGCAAGAAAGGTATGATGGTTGTCATCAGAAATGATAAAAACTAAACCAAGAAGGATGAAATATAAAGGGAAACAAAGATCCAAAGACTGGCGATTAAGAACAACATCAGTAACTGCAAAGGCTTCACAAGAGGAAATGTATTGTAAGATCTTGGAAGCAAGATAAAAAAGCTAGAGCGAATGGTAAGAGTAAACATGCTTCGTAAATTCCGGAGGCAAAGACTTAAAACAGAATAAAAAGAAGACGAGTTCTAAAAAGAATGGTATTTAAATGAACTCACAAAGTACACTGAAGTTCATAGTAAAAAGCAGAACACTACATGAATTTAAGGAATAACATTTTAAAGCCCTTTTAGACGTTGAACGGACAATGGTCAAAAAATCTTGGAATTCGGAGAGGTGGGAAAAAAGGTATAGACCAAGAAAAACAGAGGAAGGAAGTATAAAGAAAGAAAATGATGAAAGTAGAAGACATTAACAAGAAAGATCTAAAAACCTCAGTCATGGCGATGCCTTCAGGGATTTAGTTGTTGCTTTTAATGTTGCCATTGTTGTTGGTTCAAAGAAAAGTGAGTGTGTTGAATTGTTGCCCCTGTATTTGATATGCCACTGCACGAACCATTTATGATCCGAGTAACTCTGATTGTATGGGAAGGAGACAGGCGTTGGCCAATCTAGACCTTCATCCACAATAGCAAGAGGCAGGTGTCGTTGTCAGAAGTTTTGCTCTGCCAGCGCCCATCCTTCGTTGAATCAACCAGAGTATATTTCAAGCAATAAGACATAAATACAGAAGCAATTTTAAGTGGACTCAGTTTCCTCTAAATTAGCAGCAACACCAATCCCGAAGACGTCCACTACTATAGATCGGAGGAATAATTGTGAAAATCTTGCCCGAGTCTTTTCTTCATTAAAAAAATCCTTTCATCTCTTCTCCCCAACGTTTATATTTTTTTTATTTCAGTATATATAGCAGGCCACTCACTAGGCAACATGCTCGTGGCAACTGGTTCACTAGTGTGTCGGCAGATAGGTCAACACGTTCGCAAGTTGCAGGTTCCTGCAGAAATATCCGAAAGTCTCCTGAAGATATGTTGACAAACATGATTCCGAGCATGTGGCTCAACATATTTCCTAGTGAGTGGCCTGCTTTAAGAGCCATATTGATTGAACTCAGATAATTACGAAGTTATAATTTTTAGATGGTTTCCACATGCGTTTATATTACAAAAAAAACTTATTGGCTTCTTCGCCTACTAAAGCCAAATTTCGCGTAATAAATACAGATGAAATAAAAGGAGGAAGTCGCAGTTAGGAATTTATTGGCATAAAACGAGGCATAAAGTCTCGTAACACTGGCGAAAAACAAGCTAATCTCGTTCTTCACAAAGGAACCGGAACATATCTATCCATTAAAGACAGGATACAGCAAAGCTGTAAAAGTCCCTAAATTCCATAGAGTTGAGTTTACGTGCGTGTCCACCAAGGAAAAAAAAATATTTCAACGTAGAGGGCGACAGGGGTGCATCGTAAAAACGTCAGAGGATTTACCTATACATTTATATCCATCTCGAAGGTGTTTTGCGTAATGGCAATTTTGAAATTAGCCGTGAATCAATTTACTCGAAGAGTTAGAATCGATTGGAACGAAAAAGTCAGTCGGCTCCGGCAAACTCGTTTAACGAATTCAAATCCTGCGAGCTGTTACACGTTTTACATTTGTGCATTTCTTCCAAGTGTTAATCCGAAAGGCAGGCAATAAAAGGACTGCTCTCTTTCAATGCTCGCGTCCTTTCTTTTAAGTTGTGTTGCATAATTTAAATTGGATGGCGAAACCAAATAAATGTCTATCCTTTTCAGGGACCCACGTTACTTAAATCCTGGGATTTGTCTGTAATTACAACCGGGATTAATACACCGGTTAATTTTCTGAGCAACGGTAAATATTACTTATGTATTTGGAAAGATGAAATGGTGGAGTTTAAAACAGAGGGAATTTTAGATATCTATGAAACCAAGAGCCAAGGATGTATTTTTTTTTAAATTTAGAATGTGATAGCACACCAGTTTATGAAGAAAATAAAATCCTGAAGTAATTACTCGCGTGTTTCGTGAGTTCTTGTTTAAATTAAGCGTACATTGATATCTTGATTTAGTATAAAATATTTCAGCTGGTCGAGATAAACCACATTATAAATCTGCTGCTTTTAAATGGCCAACATGTTACAGATAAAATGACGCATTATCTGCAAATGAAATCGGTTGTAATATATAATAAGCAGGCATGTTAAATTACGATGCATTATTTAATGTGATTTGTGATAAACATATCTGGCGTGATGAGATGTGCTTTTGTAATAATGGAAAACGGCTAAATGATATAAATCAAATGATTACATTCGCTAAACACAGTCGTCCTAAAATTATGGTCTAATTTTCAGGAAGAGCCTCGCGCTTCTATTGTACGGAATTGTATGGGGCATATCTGATTAATACTTTCCAAACAATTCAAAGGGAACGTAATTTTTCTACCTTTTTTTTTAATAGTCATACAAAACTTAGTTTAGTTGCTTCGTTTCTATTTATAACGTCATTTGATTTCGTTTTACCAAATACCTTCCCAAGTAGGGACTATAAATTTGAAAGTAGAACGCTTTCCTCTCAAAATAAATAAGTCGAAGAATTTTTGAACTAAAAATAGAAAACAAATGGAAAACGTGCTCGCACTAAAACGCAATAAAACCTAAATTTTAAAATACACGTGCCCCGGGATATCACAAAGAAACGTGCCATAAGTAAGAATTAGATTTACGACGCGAGGAGTTCGTTTGTGTTTGTCCTTCTTCCGTTTCCCTTTTAACCAATAAACCGAAAGCAATTTTGCATTCACGGTTTCAATTTCATTCGAAACTCCACATCTTCGTGGTTACGGCGGGAAAAAAGAGGACGCCGCATAAATAATTACACGCACTGCATGAGGACCCTCATACGCGGAAGTTGTATAAACTTTTTTGCAGATTAAAGTTAGATGAAGCAAAGCAAGTTGGAGAGACTCTCGATGGCTTCCCGAGAGACCTTTTGAGTTGAAGTCCTGAATTTAGATTTAAACGCAAATAAAATCCTTTTTTTTATAAATCAGAAGGCTCGCACAGGGTACCACAAACATTTCTAAAAGTATCACATTAAAAAATTATACTTCACATATGAAATTGAGTTGATTTTACATTTCTTCACAACCAAACCGATGAGGCTCAATTCAAATTGCATTAGATATACCATCAAGCTTTTAAATAGGTTTGTGGATGTCTATAATGTTAATTTGTAAATGCGTGATGTGAAAATGGTGATAGTTTAAAACGTCATGCGATGGAAAACTGGAAACATTCTCAAACGATCATATACTCTCAAAAAAGTTGGTTGGTACATACCTCGCATGGGGGCGGCGCACTTCTATATGATGGTACTATTTTAAAGGTAACTGAGCCTCGAGCTTCCCTCTGTAAACAAAAATGCAATCAACTTTCACTTAAATAACTCCTAAAAGGGGCGTGTGTTATTTTGAAATGAACTTACGAGGATTTTCTGAAGGGTATTCACGGACTGATTCATAACCGGAATTCCATTGATTTCCCTAATTTCGTCACCCACGTGCAACGTGGCCTGCCTGTGAATCATTCCGCCGTGCATTATCCTCGCGACAATGCATTTACCATCTTCATTCATCTTCAATGTTATACCCTGCGAAACGCAAGAGGTATTAAATCTGGGGGATTAATTTCGTATAAATAATCTCACCATGGGTTCGTCGGTATTTTTCTGGAACTGGACTAAGCGAACCCTCGTCACATTTTCCATTTCCACCTCTCCATTGGGGCCGTCGATGTCCTCGCCGCCGTTGAGATACGGAAGGAGCGGAGGGGGAGTGACCCGCATGGCATCCTCCCCGTAGATTTCATGAGCAACCACGTCGTGAGCTTGAAGTAATGCCTGCAATTAAAAACGCAAAATATTGTAGCCAAATATTAAACAACGAAAGCGATGATTAACTTTTGCCCTTTCTCGCGACAAATTACATTCGAGGATGACACCCAAAATTAAATAATTCCCGTACAATGCTTTATTCCGGAGTTTACTTTGTAGTTGTCAAGAACTTAATTCATCACTCCACGTCACGGTTTATTTTATCACCGAAACGTACTGCTCCTGAGTGGCATTGTATTACAGAAAATGTATTCGCACGTGCAACGAGAATTTCCCGTCTAAAAGAAGAATACATCATACGTATTTTCCGGGGGGTGAAAAACAGGATTTGCTCGCATCACCATGCATTATTTCCTTCATTCGTTTCCCGGAGGAGTTGAATTTAAATCATGTAACTAGAATTGAGGTACGTTAATGTGACATTCTAGGGTTTCCTATTTCGCGAACTTCGTTAAGCAAAGTAGCTTGCTGAATAGAACGTGAAATTTTCTAGATACTTTAATGTTAATATTCTTTGGTTCTTTGAGAATTACCAGAGTCGTTTTGGTCATTTGAAATCAAACCAACCCACTCAAGGTAATCCAAAAAAAAAAAATTAATTTAATTCCGGGAATTTTATGAGGGTCCCTGAAAACTAAACGAAGCGTAAATACTTTTCCTATGTAAAATAGAGAGAGAGCAACAAAAAGTTGATTGAGCAAACTCGGTTACAACAACTCCAATGTCAACTCCCCGAGACTTTATCCTATTAGGCAAATTTTTTGTTGCAAGCCGGGGGGCAAAGGATTCGCGTTTCCTTTTTACCCTTGCAAAGGAAAATTACTTGTCTAATGCACAAATAATAAATGTGCACGGAATGTACAACGTATCCCTTATTTCAACAGACCCATGTGTCTTCTGTGAAACTTATACAAAGCCCCGTTCGGAATACTGCCCGTAACGGGCTCTCATTTTTCATTCGTGTTTGATTTAAGGAAGTGACGTGTTGTGAAATAAATGAAACGAGAGCGATATTTCGGAATGGAGGGAAAATAATTGATTTATTTGCACGTGGAGGTTGCACATGAAACAAAGTGCCATCCTGAAATCATCATCATGTGATTTTCCACAACGGGAGTCACGTACGTTCTCGAAGGAACGTTATTATTTGATCAAAGAGAGCTACTTTGTACACTGAGAGACCTTTGATTTGTTATTTCAGAGAACTGAAGAGCACGCATAAATTACTGCATGAAAATAAAAAGTGAAATACCATCCAATCGAGGACTTTGAGAAATGAAAAAGCTACTTTCAATTTGTGATTTCTTAAAGCCTACGAAGGATAGAAGTATTAGGTATTAACTTAAGAGCTTTATAATTAGCTTGAAAATATTCAAGCAGGTTTTTGGTGTTGCACAAATTCTCACAGAAATAATTGCTCGAATTATTTCTTAATCTGGTTAAAATAGGGAAACCACAAGGTTTAAGATATGAGATTATTTAATGATTTTTTAGGTAAAGAGTAATACGTAAGTAGAAAATATAAAAGAAATTGATGTAGGGATTTTAGTTTTAAGACTCGTTTTCCATGCTGGTCCACTGCACAATCTACGTATTTTATTTTTAAATTTTATTATACAATGTGGAATCTAATTTGTGAGACATGGCAGTTTGTTGCATGTTGATCACGACATTGAAGTAGTAAAGACAAAGATTGCAATCCACTTTGTAAATTCCCACCTCTTTATCTCAGCTACTTTTGTCTTGACCTTCACGTAACACAGTTTTCCAAATACTTTTTGAATTAAAAGTTTGTGCTTTATATAACTAATATAATAATAAATAGATTAAAATACAAGATACTGACATTCGCATGCAGATTACAAAATAGAATTAACATGGCACATCATTGGACTAGGTGGAATAAAGGACCCAACTTCATCCCAATTAATTTACTTTGAAAATTAATTTACTCTCAACAACGTGTTATTCGGCCCACCCCCTCAACTCATATCCCACCTCTCTCACATTTCCACGATTCGTCGAAATTGCCTACGGACGACGACGTTTAATTTATTTCATTAAAACCCTACGTCGCACACGAGTTTTGAAAAAGTAAGAATTCGTTTCTAATTACAGGCCATTCACCGAACACAAACGGCATATAACTAACTCAAGCAGTTGCGAAAGTTAAATTGAAAAGGCATGTGAGAGCGTGAGGGTGGGGCTACGTCATTAAACGTTTCGAATGGACTTAGAATAAACAAACAATAAAATAATATTTCTATAAATAAATAAATAAATCCTTGTGGATATTTATTATCATCTGGCTTACCGAATACAAAGACTACTTTATTTAAATATCCGCTTAAAATGATTTATGTCTGAAATCGACCCGAAATATCCTGCAGCAAGGCCAAAACTACTGCAAGGCATGCAGTGTCGCTGTTTGCCTAGCCAAAAGTCTATTAGTTAAAAAGGGACAAACGGCATCGCAGGGTATTGTTATATTTCTGAAATATTGCATCCGGGCATAAAACTTTATCGGTCGAATATAACGCACTCGATTTTGTTCGGGGGCGCCCCCGCATAACGTACCTGGCATAAAAAGTAAAGCAATAAAAGTGCGCGTAATCAGACGGAAAGGCAGCGAAGCCGCAAAACTATACAAGATTTATTGACCAGGGCGAACCGGCTGAGGTTACGTGAGCTTTTAGTTTGGCCTCCCTGAAATGTGTGTGCACATAAATAAGTCTTCACCTCTTCGTAAGAAATAAAAAGTAACGCTGTTCTCGCAGCAGAGCGCGACATTTTTATGGAGGAGGAACAGTTTTTAAAGTTGCTGTTCAAATAGTTAAGATGATTTTATGAAAGCAATAACAAAAGAAAAATTGGACTTCTTTAAGTTAATTGTGGAAAAGCAAAACAAAAGGAAAGTCCTTCATCCTAGGGGGATGAAAATTGATCTTGGAAAACTTGCCTTATGTTTAATTTAGGCCCACTTTCAAGTTCTGTCTTATTTGCTTATTGGCCTGTCTCTTTTCCTGCCTTGATTCCATCAGTTTATCTGAGATCCCCACAGAAAATAAATAATAATAATAAATAAAATTCTGGCCATTCTTCACGTCTTTAGTTTAAACCCATCCACTGCCTTATACGGGGCATTTTAGCCCTTGGCCCTTAGTTCCTGCCTACTCACTTGAAGTCCATACTGAAAATAGCTCCTGGATGGACACAACTCTCGCCATTCATCGCTTTTCCTTAGTTTTGACTCATCCAAATGACAGATGGTAAACATGATTCGATTATTTTAAGATTAAGTCAACCCTGTGATTATTCGTGTAAGTTTGATCGACTGTCGTAATTAATTATGGGATTAGTTCCTGCCTACTCACTTGAAGTCCACACTGAAAATAGCTCTTGGATGGACACAACTCTCGCCATTCATCGCTTTTCCTTAGTTTTGACTCATTCAAATGACAGATGACGTAAACATGATTCGATTATTTTAAGATTAAGTCAACTCTGTGATTATTCGTGTAAGTTTGATCGACTGTTGTAATTAATTATGGGATTACCGCGATTCATTTGCAATTCTTTGAGTTGTTATAAGAAGAAATGAATGAAAATGATGCAATGAATTCGTAAAATGAGATTAGTTTGCTTCATTAGTTGTCTCGCAAAGTTAATCCTTTCGGATTCGTATTAAAAATAAACAAAAGCCCGAGAGAAACTATAAATTTGTATCAATTTGTTATTTTCGTAAAAAAAAGAAACAAAAGAAAAACTGAAAATCTGCAAAATTTAATGAAAAAAAAAGTAATGTACGTGTATGCATCTTGAAGTTCACGTGATCAACTACAGATGGCAATGAAAGCGAAATTAAAAGAAAACAGCTTGAAGTTAAAAGTGAGATCGATATTAAAAGAAAGAGATAATATTAAAAGGAAAAGAAACGAAATTAAAAGAAAAATCGGACAAAAACAAAAAAAAAATGATGGCACAATCGAACTGAAAAGTGGATTTCTTTTTGGAGTTCTCCCGATTCTTAACAGATGGCAGTGAGTGCATATTCCATACTCTTCCAGAATTCTTATAATCACAGAGTACACAAGTGACCGAAATGGAAATAAAAAGAGATAAAAATGGAAGAGAAACGAGAGAGCCAAATTAAAAGAAAAATGAGGAATAATAAAATGGAAAAAATTGGAAATCTTGCAAAATTTAAAATTAAATTCAGTAAACAGTGGATAATTAAAAAGAACTACAGAAATGGATCTCACACATTCAAAATAGAAAAAAGCATAACTTCTTTAGATGGCGCTGAACGCTTTCACGGAACTTTCTCGCCATCTTTCGTTAACTCTCGAAAATCGAATTGTTTTGAATTTAGCCAAAAAAAAATTGAAATTTGACAGACGGCGCTGAACGCTTTTATGGAACTTTCTCGCACTGTTTCTTTATTTCTCGTAAATTGAATTGTTTTGAATTCAGCCAAAAAACAAATTGAAATCTGACAGAAGGCGCTGAACGCTTTCACGGAACTTTCTCGCCATCGTTCTTTCCTTCTCGAAAATTGAATTGTTTTGAATTTATTAAAAAAAAAAATTGAAATCGTAAAAAAATGGAAAATAAAAAATTATCCCCGAGGCATTAGAAAAAAAATTACAAGAATTAGAAGAAAATCAGAAGATTTTTTTCTGGAGATTGACAGAGGGCACTGAACGCACTTCGCTCTTTTTTATCTCTCGAAAATTGTTTCAAATTTAGTTAAAAAATACGAATCACAAAAATCGATATCAGATCTCATTTTTTTTTAAATTTCTTAGTTCACATTGAGCTCAATAGAGGGGGCTGAACGCGTTTGGCCAAAAACATCTGTCTCCCCTTTTGTAATTTGGATTGCGTTTAATTTGGTGTTGCAAAATGCGAATCGTAAAAAATGGACGAAAAAAAAATTATATTCAGCACATTCGAACAAAAATTACAAGAAATACAGGCCATTTTGAAGTTCTTCCTCGCATGCTTGTTTGTGTTTTTGTTCATTATATGTTCTGCTCATTGCCATTTCAGTTGGGTTGGTTAATAAGTTATGTGATTCATTCTAATCTTGTCGATTGTCTTCACACCTCTTAAGAAAATTATTTATCAGATGATTTTAGATAGATTGAAGTCGAGGGGTTTGATGGAATACGACGAGTAAAATAACTTCCCCAAGACAGGTTTCTTCTCCAACCCAATCTTGCGCTCTTTTTCCTAGGGACCTTGTTCAACTCTAAACAACCACTGGAAGGCCGTGGTGAAGATTCCAGATTCACCAAAAAAGAGTTTCCCTCCCTAATCTGACTCTACGTTCATCTTGCTGCAGAAGAACATATGACCCGAAGGTTGTGGTGAGTATTCTGCGTAGATGTGAAAATAGAGGAGAAGATTCTAAAATCATCAAGTCGTTTCCACTTCACTCTAACCCTACTTACTTCTTCGGAGTCCTCTATGTTAAGTCCTAAGCAACCACCACAGGGTTGTGTTGAGTCTAGATTTTTCAAAAGATTTTTATTCTCCTGTTCAAACCTACCGGGAGAACTCGGTGAAGATGCCACTAGATAGGTAAGTCAATGAAGTAATGAGAATGGAATGAAGATTCACTAAAAGATGTTTTCTCTCCAATTTGACCCTAAATTCTTCTTCTTGCGTTAAGCCGTAAGCAACTATGATACGGTTGTGGCGAAGATCTGGATCATTTCATTTTCTTGTGGTAGACCCTATTGAATTGAGCAACCACCGGAAAGTTAAGGTGTAGATTCCAGCAGGTAGGTAAATCAGCAATGGGCACGTGCCATGAAATTCAAACATTATGAGGGGATGCTCGAAACCATAAACAGAAGGATGGCAATCCGCATCACATCAGCCTACAAAACGGTTCCTACTACGGCTGTATTAGCGATAGCAGCCGTTCCACTTATAAAGGTGGAGGAAAGAGAGCAGGAATACTTGGCTAAGAGAACGGGCACTCGACCGAGCACCCTTCCCCTCATAGAGAAGTGGCAGACCGCATGGAATGCTTACGATGGATGGGCGAAGACCTTCATAAGAGACATCGGGAGGAAGCACGGCGAGGTGGACTATGACCCAAGCCATGACTGGACATGGAGTGTTCGTGAAATACTTACACAAGATCGGGAAGGCACAGAACAACCAGTGCTGCTACTGCGGTGAAGAAGACACGGCAGAACACACGATCTTTCTTTGCCCGAACTGACGGGACGTGAGAGCGGAGGCGGTTCTCTGGTGCGAGACAGACCTCACGAGGGACAACATCTCGGAGGTCCTGCTCAGCGGTCCGGAGGGCTGGGATGCCGCCGCTTTCATGATACACGGTATTATGGAAAGTAAGGCAAAGTACGAAAACACATTGGATAGACCAAGATACCAGACAGGAACTAAGCGCACGGCTCTTAAGGAGGATCCCTGGAGTCGCGCGATCCACTGGATATGACAAGATACCTGAACAGCTGCGATATCTAGAAACCAGCGACTGGGAATGACTCAAGGCAGAGCGAAGCTTCTGACGCCATGCCGAAAGGCGGATTCCAGAAGTTAGCAGGTAAGATGAGGATAAGGAGTTTTAGTTGGTAGGCGCTCGTTTGTAGACCTTCAGAAAGGCATCAACCCTGCGAATCCAACAATTCCTGAGCATGGATACCCGGCACAGGAATGAAGGTTTCTCCAAACCTCACAAAAAAGGTAAATCAGCAAAGAGCTGAAGATTCCAAAATCATCAAAAGTCGTTTCCACTTCACTATAACCCTACTCTCTCCTTGGAGTACTCTATGTTAAGTCCTAAGCAATCACCTCAGGATCGTGATGATTTCAGATTTCCCAAAAGAGTTTTGCTCTCCATTCAATCCTATTTCATCTTCTAGTGGTAGACCCTACTGAATTGAGCAGCCACCAGGAAGGTAGATTAGCAAAGGATGGATAAGACAGGAAGATTACTGACGCTGTAAGGAAACTTGAAAAGACTCAAGAAGTTAGTTATCGCGTCGGTGGTGGAAATGTCTTAGGATTAAGAGCGAAGGGGTTGCAAGACGGTAACTGGAGTAGCACCATCTCGGTTAAGAACATTTCTACTATTCATTCATCAATACGTCCAAAAGAACTTGATTAAGAAACAAGACTTTGGAATACTCTTTGGTATTAGGTAGGTTTTTCTATCGAATGAATTCCTTCAAAATTAAAAAAAAACTGCCACTTTTTTTACTTGTCTGTCACACCTTCCTCAGAAATTTGTTATTATTTGGCGAAGCTCTTTAAAATTTAAATTTTCGTTTGTTTAAAACCGCCCTTCGAACAAGACAAATACAATTAAGATAAAGTAAGAGAAACTTGCTTCTAATCAACAAGCAAGGAATATTTCACAGAATCAAATAAAACAAACGTCATTTGTGCTTTGTGCTTTGGAAGACGTCACAAGAAGTTTGCTTTGAGAATTTACATAAAATGAAACGTACTAGAATTACAGGCTTACAAACTTAATTTTTTTGCTAAAAATGTTTGGATAAAATTCGTTAAACCCTCATTTGCGTCAATGTCTACATAGAAAAGCCGTTATGAATAAAATTAGGCAAAGAGAGCAACTTTTCCAAGGACTTCACGGAAATTCTATTCCTATTTGCTACCAGCGATCCTCGATGATGTCCCGGATTCTTCTCCCGCACAAAAAAAAAAACTTAACGAGAAATTTTTTCCCGCTTTTATGGACGTAATAACGTATGTAAAATTCAAATTTTCAAATTATGTTATATGCAAGCGAGTGTCCTCTGAGATCTCCAATAAATTTCGAAGCCCTAAGCGAGTTTCAAACATAATTCGGATTTCCACTTTAAGTTTCTGCAGAAACGTTTTAATAAGATAATGTAAATTCTAGATACTGGCCGTAAATTTCTTTCTTGTGCTCTTAAATCCACCTGTATGAACGTATTCCGTTGTAAAGGAAAATTTCACAACGATTACCTCTGGGAAAAGAGAAGCCGTTACTTTGAGCTACTTGTTGCCCTATTTGTACTCCAATATTTATTTATAGTCATTCCTTCGTTCTTTTTCTTAAACGTAATCATTTAATTTGTATGGCTTGTCGATGTGGCTGGATTGTATCTTTCTTCGCGTCTTAGAAAGAATGGGGTAATTTCGAAATAACTTCGCTTTTCCTTTTTTTACATCACGATAACAGTTTTTCTAAACCATTTCATGTCAGAATTCCTCCTCTCTTATATTAATTTATTGCAGCTAGACGCTTTCATAACGCCGAGGATTTGATTTTGATGACTTTGATAAATCAGGAACGCCTAAAAAGAGGTACACCCTCCACACAGCCGACAGTTTTAAATGTGTATGAGAAGTCGCTGTATATTTTATGAACTGCTTAATGTTATGAACACCGCACAAATAACTCCATAAGTAGGTGCAAATTGGTTCTTGCCACAGCTTCAAGCTTACTGGCCTGTGAGTGATAGGATGAAAACCTTAGTGTAATCCAGGCGTCTTCCTCCAGGACATAATAATGTTAGAGGATGCGACGATCTGAAGGTAATTCTAGTAGCAGAGATGTTTTGTTGACATTGACGGCAGAGTAGTACGGATGTGGGTTGTGCAAGTGCTCCCTGAAACTCAGTCTTAATGAACGAACCAATTTCCTCGTCTATTCAAACCCTGCTAGGTAGGTTACGTGCCCTGAGCTTACGCTAACTAACCCTGTCCGGCTGGATGTCTCTTCGCGTATGAAAAGGATCTTGAGGATTCTGCACGTGATAAAAGGATCGTCTTGAGCACGGAATTTTTGTAAATAAGAAGGCATTTCAAAAAAATGGCGTATTTTTTTGTTTATCGAAGTAATTGCGTTCGCTATCGAAGACATAAAAGAAAACTGCAAATTGAATGTTGCATCAGCATCTCGTAAAACATTTCCCATTTCATATTTCGTGAGGACTTATCGCAGAAAAAACGTGAAATGAGAGACGTTAGACGCAAACGTCTTCATTTATACTTTATAGCAGATTGCATTCTGGTAGAAACTATGTAATTCCAATGGAATTATTTTACTGGAAGAAATATAAACGGACTTGAAGTCGGTATACAGGATTTAAATATGTAATTTAGCACAAAATAGTAATAATATTTTTTTTAAACATAATTAATAAAGAAAGCAATTCATAATTTCATTTTGTAACTTTTTAATTACATTCCTTGAAGTCAATATATAAAAATGATTTATTACGAACTTCTGAAACGAATAAAAAAATTAATTTAGAACAAATATAAAAAGAAGCCTAGACAATAAAATAAGTATCAAGTAAAGATAAAAACGGACTTACGTAGCACAGCATTCTGTTAAAATCACATCGGTCCTCGAGCTGTCTTTAGAGTAAAGCCTCGGCCGTTCAATAAAGCTCAGTTTTCTCGATATTCTTGCTGTTCCGGAAGTCCATCGGGATTTGTTTACACTCCGTTTTGTTTGCCTTTAACAGCACTCAAGGTACACAGAACCTTCCAGTTTATTCGGAGGACTTTCGGTCTATCCTTTTAGCTCGTTTTGCTTGCCAAGATGAAACACTGAGCGTTTAAGATTTTCTTGAATTATTAATCGGTGCCTTACGGATTTAAATTATTTATTATTAATTAAGTTTTATTATTTTTTGCTTAATAAACGAAAAGCGATTTACTGATGTTTACAGAAAACTGCACATTTTAATTAAAAGAAACTTTACACGAACAGATTTCAGCGAAAATTTAAGAGTGGGGGGGAAAGCTCTAAGTGAAATCCCATTACCCTAATTGTTAACAAACAAATAATTCATCCGTGAAACTAGAATATACGACTTTTCTACAAGTTGGAACTTCATCTGGCACAAACACCACTCGTTAACGAAATGAACGGATTTGCGATGATGCAAAAAGACACCTGCCCGCTCTAATTTATTTCAAGCCTGAGAGTCAGACGAGCCGAAGAATTTTATCTCATATTTTCTCCAAACTTTAAATTAAAGTTTCTCCCCAAGACACCCCCCCGATGAAGACTTGTGCGAAAAAGTTTGATGTAGTCTTCTTATTCGTATCCATTTCGCGCACGTCGCAGATTCAACTTGCAAGCAAATTGCCTAATTTGACTCGATTTATGCCAGCACGTTAAAGTTCACTCTTGGCAATTAATTTTCAGTTATGATCTCCATTACCTATTACGATAAATAAGTTAACTTAAAAAACTATAAATCTAAAGGAAGACGTAGAATGGAACGAGGCAAAACATATTCCATTCTTGAGTTTAACCGTGAGGTAGTGTAATGCAAAGTTCATTAAATAACTTAAACGAGTTAAAAACGACAAAGTAGAAGAACCTATTCTGTGAAGCAAGCAAGTAAAACTTTCTTTCCTTTTTTTTCCGTTCATAAAAGTTGGAGTTTTTAAAACTTGTTGCTGTAACGTTTGAATGCTAATTCTACAGTGCCATAACGGTTTCTGAGCGTACGGAATACAATGCTAATATTTTAATTGAAGCATTCCTTAGACTAGAACAGATGTAATCCTCTCAACTTCATAAACCCCGACTACAAAATCAGTCTCGTTCGCTGGATCCAATTTAATTAAATGTGATCATGCGGAATTAAAACTTCGCGAAACTTACATCAAAAAGGAGCAAACAAAGCAATGAAGCAGGAAACGGTAGGGTAATGCGTTTATAATATATCCCTTGGCTTAATTTATTAGATCTAAGAGTAGGCTGAAATTATTCTCTCAATTCCAGGCAATTACTTTTGAAATATAACTCCAGTAATCGCGGATGCTTCACTTTCACCTGAGAAGCTAATAATTTTCCAACTTTAATGATTTTAGATAGAAGTTCTCTTGTCCCATCATAACTTTTTACTTGATATAAACACAAATAAAAAAAAAATACAAATTTTCTTTCTATTTTGTATGATGGATGTATGCTGGTGACATAGAAATCCGTCCTGGAGCACTGACTCATACAAGTATCTCCGTTTCGTTTGTTTTAAAAACCTTCAATCTCATTTCTTTTTCCGAAATGAAAACGACCCTGGGCAATTCGGGAGAATTTTATTAAAAACTCAACAGTTCCTGTTATTAAAATAAGAAAATAAAATCCGGTAATGCGTCGTAATTATGAAAGCAAACGGCGCGAAGTTTTAATCTGATACTCCTACTCAAGAAGCTAGACTTTCTTAGGCCAGGATAATGACGATAAAATTTTATGACTTACGGAGGCACTTTGTGAAGTTTCTGAAGCCCAGCGTGATGCGGTAGTTTTAATGAAAAATTCAATATTCGGACGGGTAAGTTTGATCACTTCTTTATGTAAGGGAGCTTACACAAGTTTTCTCTTATCTACCTCCTTTACTTACTGGAAGGACGAAAACAGAATGATATGAAATGCAATCAAGCTGATAGCTTTCAAAGACGAAAGGTAAACTTTAAAAGCAAAGGAAGAGCAATCCAGGGCAGAGGAGAAAAGTTCGAGAATTGTATTTTTAAAAAATGTCTTAAAGGGGAAAGCTCGTTTCCAATGATAAAAGTTAATAAAACCGAAAACCCGTGCAGGACGCTGGAAAATAAGATGCAATTTTGAATTGGCCAATAAATTGGCTAATTCATGCAGTAAGAAGAAGAGACGATAATAAAAGGTCTAAAAACCAATAGGAAGATGGCTCAAAGAGAGACCATGAAGTAAATTACTAAAAGAGAGAGTGGAGGAAAATATTAGGCAAGTCGAAAACCTACCCTAACTTGTAAACCCAAAAAAAGAAAATTATACGACGGCAGGTCTGATGAAATACTACTTAATCTAAAGAACTGACAGACTTAAGAGATAGAAAGGCTGGATCCACAACTTAAAAAAAAAAATATTACGAAGAAGGCTCAAAGAAAGACCAAGCAAGAGATCTCTAAAGCAAGGTGTGGAAGAAAATTAATAGGAAGATCTAAACCTGCAGAAACTTTGAACCTAAAGGAAGAGGATATCAGGAAATTATATATGGTCAGATTTGTATCTAACCAAAAACTAGTATCTAAAGAACTCACAAGCTCGTAGAAGAACTCTGGCACTAGGGAGACTATTAAGCCAAGAACGAATAAAAAGAAGGCTCACAGAAGGATCAAGGAAAAAGTTCTTAATCTAATCTAGTATTTCTGTTGTAGTTTTTAAAGAGGTTTAAGGTCGCTCAAGTCTTTTTGTGCGATGACATGAAGTTTATAAGAAAACCAATATCTCTGTCTAAGGCGTCCAAATATTTTCCATGAAGCCTTTTAATTCCTTTTTCAGCAATTCTTTTCTCATTTCCTCAGTGAAGTTATCTTGACGTTCCAATCTAAATGGTGTCATCCTTGGAACTTCTAAACGAACCTCAGTTTTAAAAAGGTTTGACTTCCTACAAGGCCATTTTGTGCGAAGTCAAACTGAAGGCCAATCCTTCCTTGTCTAGCCCTTTCAGAAGAATCTCTTACCATCGAAACATTTTCCAAATGAAATTGTGGTTTTCCCTAATAAAGCTCTGTTGGCGTTTCGACCTAAACGGTTTCATCTTTGCAACCTCTAAATTCAGCATTTCTGTTTCAGATTTAAAGATAAGTTCAGTTCCAAGGTCACTTAGGGCCGAATTCAGGCGTCCAGGTATTTTTCGTGGAGCCTATTAATTCCTTTTTCAGGAAATTTTTTGTCGTCTCCTCGACGTTCCAATCTAAATGGTGTCACCCTTGCAACTTCTAATCGAATGTCACTTTTAAAAAGGTTTGACTTCCTACAAGGCCATGTAGGTCCGTTTTGTGCCAAGTCAAAATGAAGACCAATCCTTCCTTGTCTAGTTCTTTCAGAAGATCCTCTTACCAGCAAAACATTTTCAAGCTGACATTGTTTTTTCCCCAATAAAGTTCTGTTCGATCTAAACGGTTTCATATTTGCAACCTTTACATTCAGCATTTCTGCCTCAAATTTAGAAATAAGTTTGTTCCAAGGTCACTTAGGGCTACATTCTGAAGACTTCATCTTTGTCCAGTGTTTTCGAAGATATTTCATTTAACCCTCTTTCTGCAAAATTTACTTGTTACTTCAGTCTCTTCAGTGAAGAAGTTATGTTGGTCTAAATGGTTCTAATCCAACATTTATGCTTCAGTTTTTATTCCCTCAAGGTCATTCTGTGTCTTTTTTACGATGCGATGTTACAGGAGCAAATTAGGATAAGCAGTGTGTGACATCAGTGTCAGCGGTAAAGCGCTTTGCCATTGCCTCTTGCAATTTGACTTAAATGATCTAATCCAGTAGTTCTGTTTCTATTTTAAAGAGGTTTAAGGTCGCTCAAGTCTTTTTAAGCGATTACAAGAAGTTAAAAAGAAAACCAATACCTCTGCCCTTAGATATCTGTCTAAGGCGTCCAGATATTTTTAATTCTTTTTCAGGAAATTGTTTGTCGTCTCCTCAGTGAAGTTATGTTGACGTTCCATTCTAAATGATGTCATCCTTGCAACTTCTAACCCAGCCTCAGTTTCAGAAAGGTTTAACTTCCTACAAGGCCATTTAGATGTAGGGAAGTGAACCTTAAAGAAGATGAATCAGAAAAAATTGTATGACCTCAACTATTATACTTGTAGCTACCATATGGTTAAAAGCCGAATAGCACAGTTAGGCAACAAAGTCGCCATTTGGTACACGGATGTCTGCAAAGGGACAGGCATAGATCCTGACGTCAATTTGGATCTAACTAAAAGATTCGGCAGATACAATGGCTGAATCATACTCCGATGACAAGAAAGGGAATGGAAAAGGAGAAACCGATTGACGTTGAAACCACTCCTGCTTCTAAAACCAAAACAAGACGATTTTTGACGTCAAATTTGTATGAAACTAAAGATGGAATGCAGTTTGTCAGTTGAAAGGAAATGATCGTTACCAGATTCGGTAGGTAATGGATTCATGGCAATATCAGCTTCAAAAGGGAGGACACGCTAACTTCTTTGAGACTAACCCGGACTAGGAGAAGCAAACTAGGTTAATCGCGCAGGTCATCTTAGATTGTTGGCAGTCAGATATATTAGGAAAACCCTCAGACATGATGTAGAGAGTGTTTGACTTTAAATACCTTACGAAGTGGATATTAGTAGCCGCCATACGGTTAAAAGCCGAATAGCACAGTTAGCCAACAAAGACTCCATTTGGTACACCGATGAATCAAAGTCTGCAAAGGGGATACGTATAGGTCTGGCATCAATTCGGATCTAACTAGAAGACTCGACAGATAGAATGGTTGAATCATACCCACATGACAAGGGGAATGGCAAAATAGAAACCAATTGACTTTGTAACCACTCCTGCTTATGAAACCAAAACAAGACGATGTTTGACGTAAAATTTGTAACAAACCAAAGACGAGACACAGTTTCTTAGTTGAAAGAAAATGAACGTTGCCAAATATGACAGATAATTGGTTTATGGAAATTGCAATTTCTAAAGTCCCTACAACAATTTTTTCCAGACGGAAATGATGAGGAATATTTTTGCCAAAAATGTGCACATTGGAAGTCGTGGTTTTTCTGCGCTTTAAAAGTGAAGAAACACTTCTGTATAACGCAAAAGACTTCCTAATTAGAAACTAACCAGTTGATGAGTCATTTTGGCAAAATTATTAATTCGTTGAAAACTGCACTTCATTTTTTTTACTTTAGTTATTCAGGATACTTCTTCATCCCATTTTTTGCAACTCGCTTACAAATCGAAGGACTTAGTTCCTCCCGTTAACTTAGATATTTTTTTAATCAAGATAATTAAGCAAATAAAAGTAAATTTACTTAGATATCTTTATATCACAAATTATAAATAAGAGGACGTATTATTTTTCCCATTCTTTAAAGAAATAGTTGGATTTGTCAAACGAACTGCAAAATAAATTGAAGAGTCAAAAGTCACAATATTTTAAGATAACGGCCCCAGCTTTCAAAATTTATAGTGCTCCGATATTAGCTATCGGTAAACCCTACAACACATTTCAGCCCCGATATACTTTCCAAAAAAGAAGAGGCAAGAACGAAAGGGTTGTCTGAAACTAGTGTACATCAAGCTCCGGTTTAAGAAGAAAAAAAATTTAGACGCTCAAAAACCGAGCACGGAGTGATATGCTAATGGCAGAGTTTTATATGCCTCTTTAGGGCTGTGAAAGGGAAAGTTGGAATATGTACTGATGCTATCTGTGGGAATTGAGTGGATTTATAACGGGCGCACTCTGAATGGAGAATTAATGTTTCACGAGAGTCGGGAGGTTTTGTCCTTATTAATTATCGATTTTCCGGTGTGTCGCGTTTAAATTTGAAAATCACAGCGCGGCAAAGAGTTTGATTACTTAGTGAATATTTACAGCTAAATTTGTAATTTAAACGAGAAATGTTTGTGACGTTGAAAATTTAATTAATGCCTCAGGCTGATAAACACAACTGAAACCTCAAAGACTGACTTCAGGTTGATTAATGAAAATACTTAATAGTACGGTCATGTCTTTCATTATTAGTCTGCATTTTTTTCTATATTTGATATAGTTTTTCGTTTTTTACTTTCGCTTTTCGCTTTTTAATTAGCAGGATAATGGATGTTTTTTTTTATATCTTGGAATACTGAACATAAAAGAGAATTATTGCCAAAAATTTCATCAGCGAATGAAGGAATAGAAAACAGAAATAATGAATTAATAATGAGGTCTGCTGAGTAAATAAAAAATTACTCAATTATAACGGTGCCAACCCTCGCTGATTACGGCCCTTAAAAACAAACAACACAAAACTTTATTACTCCGTGTACCGTTAGCATCGATTTTATATTAAAACTGCTTAATGTCCCCAGTAATTAAAATCGGAATAATAATGCCACGCTCACCTGCCTTATTTGATCTGAGTCGGCAGGAACTTTACTTTTCTTTAAAAATGCGTGGCCCTTTGAACAGACAACAGGAATGAGAAAGAAAACGGCGAAGTGTAAGGCAAACAAGCTAAGAAGTTTCGCGAATGGAATAGATTAGAACGCCTGCGGCTACTTACGAAAAAGGTACAAAACGAAATTCTATTATAACATGGGGGGGGGGAGTGTTTTTGTCCGGCAAAGTGCTGACACGTTTACCGAGGAAAAAAACTTATCGTATTTTCATAATGCGGATACAAAAAGGCGCGCTGAAAAGATTATACAACGAGGGAAAGGGGTTTTAACTACAATCGAAAATGGAACAGGATATGCACACTCGTAACTGAAACGATAAATAATTTATAAGGTGCAGCCACGTTCTCGGATTTTAGATTCTGTGAAATGTTGCTACGTTCGAATAAAAAAAAAATCTACACACGATTGATTGTAGTAGTTCAAATAAGTAGTACTGACTGACTCTGCTTGAGCTTTTTTTTGAAATTTTATTATTATTAATCAAATTATACAATGTTAAGATCATGGCTTAATTGCAAGCCAATTCTCGCTTATTATCAGCTTCAGCACTTTAAGATTGCAAGCCAAGTTCCCTTTACCAATGACTGGGACATATAGACTATTTTTTATTTCCTTAAACGTCTTCTATCTTTCACTTTATAGTTCCAATTTTGTATCTCAAATTAGAACAGCCACCCCATCTTTTTCTTGGCCCTTCTTCTTCTTGTGGTTCGGTTTCTTTCATGTCATTTCCTTTATGGCCTTTCTAAATCTCTTAGTCAATCTTCTTACTAATATTATTTCTTTTACTTTTGATTTTAGATAACTTTCGCATACTTTTTCTTTTGTACTTATATCCTTCTTCCTTTCTCAACTTAAATAAAAAAAATTGAGTTATTTTATAGGGTAATTGTAAAAAGGGAGGGAGGGAGGGGAGGTCTCATTTCTTGAACCTTTTCAGGAGCTGTATTTCTTAGAATTCCTATAGCCTCGACCTTCAATTGTTTCTAAGCGGCTACACCTCCTTCAGTTTTTCTTTTTAAATATTTAACGAAAAAAATTTGCTTTTAATGTTGACAACGACAACTTAAATAAAAAAAAAAAACTAGAGTTGTTTTCTAGTTTAATGGTAAAAGGGAACGTTTGAACGTTAAGGGCTGTAATCCTTAGAAATCCTATGACCTCGATCTTTAATTGTTTCGAAGCGGCAACGCCTTCTTCAGTTTCTTTTTAAACTGAACCTAACGAACACAAAAGTATTTATGTTTCATGTTGAAAACATATAATTTTTAGTGTAATTATTGTCAGTTAGGGTAGAAAGGGGGGCGGGCTCATTTGGTTCCTATTTAATTAATCTCAAAAAAAATACGATTCTTCATGCACGTAAATTTCCTTAAATTATTAGACACCGCTTTAAACAATCTCTTTTAAATAATCATATTTCCGATTTTCTTTTTCGTGAATCTGACACTTTTAAACTTAAATTTATCTAATAAACGTCTAATAATGCAATTAATAAACAAACAGACTTTGCAAATTTAAACGAAACTTTTTGCAGTTTTTTAAACTCGTTCAACGAAATACAATAATCGGAAACATAATTGTTTATTTTACTAATAATTAGTTTACATTTAGTTTAATAAATAATTTTTGTTATGCTTTTATAATTTTTATTGTTAGAATTGTTGGAATTATTTAAATTATAATTACTCCAGTATTTACTGCAAGAGTTAGGGCAATCTAGTTAGGTTTCACCAGGATTTCCCTAACTCTTGCAGTAAGTACTGGAGTTATGTTAAGAATGCTATTCACTTTGAAGAAGTAAATAAGATGTTTCCTAAACGATAATAATCGGTTTACTTTTTCATATAATTTATTTATTTACATAATTATTTTATACAGGATGTTTTTGGAATTAACGAATACAAACATATTTGCTTTTGATGTTGACAACTTAAAAAAAAAAACTAGAGTTGTTTTCTAGTGTGATTGTAAAAAGTGTAGACGGGGGGCTCTCATTTTTTTGAAGCTTAAGAGGCTGTATTCCTGTGGCCTCGATCTTCAATTGTTTCTAAGTGGCTACAGCTTCGTCAGTTTTTTTTTAAGTATTTAACGAATACAAAAATATTTGCTTTTGAAGTTGACAACGGTAACTTATTAAATAAAAAGAAACTAGAGTTGAATTCTAGCGTAATTGTAAATAGGGTAGGCGGGGGGGCCTCATTTCTTGAAGCTTTTAAGGGGCTGGCTGTATTTCTTAGAATTTCTCTGGTCTCGACCTTCAATTGTTTCTAAGCGGCTATACCTCCTTAAGTTTTTCTTTTAAGTATTTAAAGAACACAAATATATTTGCTTTAATAATGAAATCTATGATGTACATAACGTGCCTTTTTTAAAATTTCTTCCCATTGTTGGGCGTGAATTGTTAGTTGTAAAGCAACTTTGTTTAAAATTTAACAGATTGACGTATATCATAACCTCACTTTTCTTACTGAAGGGAATTGCTGAATGCGGAAATTCTACTTTTTACTCCGCGATTGCACCACGTAAATTGCCAAACTCGACAAATGTCATAAGACAAACGTTTTGTTAGTTTTAAGTCTTCTTTTGACTTCTCGTTTAGAACTGTGAATCTCCCTTCTCACATTTGTTTGTAATCAGCTTCAAATTCTATTTGCATTCTAGATTCCTATTTCACATTATGTTACTATCTCTATTCAGCTAGCTCTCTCTAATACTCCTTTTCAATGTCTTAATAACAAAATCCTTTGATGGGCCTCTCATCTTCATACATACTGTTATGTTTATACCTGTATATTGTTTGTATATATTGTATTGTTGAGTAAGAGCTCCACGTTCGGTTAATATATTGTGATGTGCTTTTTATACGTGTCCGTGAGCCCCTTTTTCTTGTTATTGTCAATTATTGTCTTCAAGTACGTGGGTACGTGGACTACTTTCTTTTTGTAATTCTCTCAGGGATCGCTCGGAATTACCAACGTTTCGCATTTTGGTCCCATGGCGGACACACAATGACCAACACAGAAAAATGAGTGTCAAATGTGTATGTGTCACTGCGTGTAAGAGAAAGAGATAAAGAAAAGGGTTTATCCAAAAAAGGTTGTTGTCTGTTCAAACTGGACACCTGGTATCACAAGTTAGCCAAATCACCTCGGCTTTCACAAGATTCGGTGGGCCTCTTGCCCTACCACTTTGTCAAAGGGGGACGCTCTGTACCGTCGATCACACACGTGCCTCAACTCTTTCAGAAGAGTGAGACGCCCTTCGACGATACCTAAACGTCTCCCGTCGTCAGGTGTTTATATAAAAAAATTTGGTTTGTGTCGTCACGTATGTCCTACCTGGCAGCGTCTTCCATGGTGTTTGTGATCAAGGAAAATGATACAGGGTATTCAGGATTCAGTGAATATTCTCCGGTTCTTATTAATAAAAAGACCTCGTTGTATTTTACTGACTTTTTTAATAAAAAAGTTTCTTATGTTTAACTAATTATTACTCGCAGAAGTCGAGGAAGAAGTAGTGTTACCCGCGGAGGTCGAGAAAGAAGTAGTGTTACCCGCGGAGATCGAGGGAGAAGTTGTGTTACCCGCGAAGGTCGAGGAAGAAATCGTGTAAATCGCGCAACGCTCGCCTTTTATAGGGCTCCGTTTTGTTTGTTTTTTCGATATTATGGTTACGGGTAAAATCTGAATACTAATCTAGTTACATACTAGATTTGAGTTGGGAACTAAACTTCACGTTTTGACAATTAACATCTACCTTAGATATGATTATATTTCATGGAAATCAAATCAAAAATCGAACTAAAATGGAACAAACTTAACTCTAAACAACAGATAATTAATCTAACCTCTCATTTTTAGTTTTGACACTTCCGGACAAGTGTTCATTGCACAATGCTTTATAGTCTATTGGGAAGTCCGGAACCTTATCCCAGCGAAGGCGTACTCGTCGGCCGTCTTCCAAGTAGACTAGCCTCCTCTTATTTTTGCTGGGCTTTCTCCCGTCCACCGGATAATAAGTTGCTGTGAGTAGCCCCCGGAACAAGCCAAACTTCTCCTGCATCCTTTCGACGAAGTCAAAATATTTGCTCGCCATTCAAAATATTCTACCACCTTCGAGTTCCCCTCCGGAATGGTTATTTTATTAATATGGCCATTACCCCCCAATAATTGCTATATTCTGTTAAGCCAACGTTCTTTAATATTGGAAGAGTCCGACCTCTTCGGCATCCTTTCTTGTCTCCAAATAAGTTCACATATGTTTCATTTTTCCTACGACATACTTTATACTTTCTCTGATAATACCACATCCACCCAGGGTTTCCGTTGTTTTTAAACTTTCATATTATTTCTCCTGCATTTCTTCTCGTGTGGTTTCTGCGACTGTCCATCTTTGATTAAATCCCACTTGTTGACCAGAAGATACGTGCTTTAAGTAGCATTAGCTCGGTTATAAAACTTTAAAGCTCTGTGCAACTTTTACGGGATGGTTAAATATGACACTTACTGCTGCACTAAATAACCGTCACCAGCGTGAGAGCAGGTGTCCTCGTTGAGTAGAATCCTGCAAACTAAATTTAACGCCATGGCGGGAACTAAGTAGACGTCGTTGGAAATTACACCGTCGCATTTTGCACCAAGAAACTTTGTACTTACTCGCCGTGCTCTTCAGTCAACAAGACCGTATCAATGGATGGTCGTTCCGCAAAACTGTTGTCAAACTTTCCATGCAGCTGTGAAATCTTAAATCCCGTCCTACTTTTAGCTACCTTTTTAGTCCCGGAATAAATTCTTTTTACTTCTCCATCCATTTTTCAATTTCATTATGTACGGTTTAATATTGCTAGCGCGCTTGCGATGGATTATTTGTTTAAAAAGAGCAGCAAAAAAAAAACTCGTGTAAAAATCGCGCACAATATCCCTTTTTTAATACTCGGTAATTAAAGCCTCCCGCTCCTGAATCGAGCGAGTGAGGAAAACCATCAGGTTTTGATGAAAAATTAACAGAACAACTGATTCGTATTCATGCAGGGAAAACAATGCAGAAACAAAGGAATTAGTAGTATTACGTAACCGCAGACGTCGGCCCTAATACAATATGCAGATTGCGAAGCAGAAATTATTTTCCCCCGTAATTACGAAAGAAATGGATGTCTGAGAGAGAACGGTAATTGGAAATTTAAATACACATGTAACATTTTTACGCTAAGGTTTTGTTCGAGATTTTAAACAACAAAGCAAAAAAATCTGAAGACTTTAATTAAACCTCTCCATTTTTAGTCATTAAGATTCTTCGTTTTTAATTAAATTATATACTTCATATAAGGTCCTCAAATGCAAAGTAGTTTGACGATTTATTTGTCTAATTGTTCGATGACATGTTTGATGAAATTTATTTATTATTTATAAAAAAAAAACAATTTCAGTTGTGCTCTAGAAGTGTAACACTCTCATGGTATTAATATGTCTAGGAATCGCCTTTTTTATCGACCGACGACGTATTTGAGAAAGCTCTGATTTATTATTCCGTTTGCGCATCGACAGTGCCGAATATTTCTGTAATAAAACTGCAAGTAGCATGCACGTTCACACGTTCTGGAACCGGACAATATCGCCGCAATCAAATTTATGAGGTCAATATCTGACAACGCCAGAATCATAAAGCGCTCATAAACGCGAAAAATTTCGCGGTCTATTTCAACTACCAGCGGCAGCTTGTTTGGAATTTCAAATGAATTTTATTTGACTCGCCTTCAGTCTACTATTTCTTTAATACATGAATATGTATGTATGTTTGTGTATGCAGCAGCATCCAGCCAGATTTAGAAACTAACAAAAAATTGTGTATTAAAATCTCATTACTTATTACTAAAGCGCGGATTTAAGTACATTATACAGTGATTCCCGGTTAAATTTATTTAAGTATTATTCAAAGCAGTTTGCACATTAAGACAGTCCAGAGGATTATCCACTTGCGAAATTCATTTAATATCATCTGCATACACAAGGCAACGATCCCCGACATCCCTAATAATATCATTGATGAAGATAATGAATAACAGTGGCCCAAGTACAGAACCTTGAGGAACTCCCGAAGTTGCTACGAATTCAGTTGACTTTACGCCATTATACTCAACAAATTATCGTCGATCAGTAAGATATGAAGCAAGAAGGTAGACTAAATGACTACATAATTTTTCAAGAAGAAGATGATGATCAAGACGATCAAATCCCTTGGTCAAGTCTATATAAATAGCATCAACTTGCTTGGAGCGATCAACACTTTCACAAAGAAACTGCGAAACGGAGATTAAGTTTATCATAGTTGATTTAACGGGCATAAAACCATGTTGAATGGGTGAGATAAATGACGAAAAATGATGGCGTAGAATGGGTTCAAGGATATGTTCAAAGACCTTAGCAAAGTTACATATAATAGCAACAGATCGACAATTATCAATTTGTGACTTGTCGTTTTTTTTTTGAAAACAGGAACAATCCGGGATAATTTCCAGGCATTAGGAATTGATAAATAAAAGAGATTAGAAGCACGACTTCTTATTTGATTAATGTGGAAAGTTTTTATCGGTCCATCGAAAAGTCTGACTTCATACAAAACTCCTTTGATAGGATTGATTATCGCTTTGCCATGATTGTTTACCCTGATGACGTTCGTAAACAGAATCTCCGACATTAAAAAACGTTTCCAGATTCCATGGCGTTTATTAAATTGCTGTTCCATCTTCTCATCACGTAGGACCTCAAACCTTTTTTTATTGGGAAGCAATAACTCGAGCGTTGTGCGTATCTTGCGTCCTAAAACATTTCTGCAGGTGCTTTGTTTTCTGTTAGATTGGAAGTTGTGCGATAATTAGCAAGAAAACATTCAATTATATTAGTTACACTCCCCTCCCTCTTCTATTTAGTGAAGGAACATTTAAGGGTGTCTATAAAACGTTCAGCTGTCCGTTAGACTGTGGGTGGTAAGGTGGAAGAAAACATGTGTTTGATGGCATTTGTTTCAAGAAACTTACGAAATTCACCTGATGAAAATTGCGTGCCTTTTGTTAGGTATGCCAAAACGGCTGTAAAGATAGCGATGTTTCATAATTGTTGTTTCTGGTGTCGTTGACTTCATTTCAAATAACTCGGAGTACTTGGGGAATGCGTCAACAATAACCAAGAAATAGGTTCCATTAGCACGGCCAGCGCGTATAGTCAATGTGAATTCGAGATCACGGTCTCTGAGCTCTCGGTCAGGAATGAAGTTCTGCCGTGACTGGATTACGGGCTGCTTGGTGACATGATTGACATTCTTTGACATAATTTTCAATGTCTTTGTCCATGTTGGGCCAAAATACATCATTTCTTTTAATTGCTGGGTGTCCATTGTGTAAGGTCTTCAAAATTTCTTTACTGAGTATTGGGAGAACTACAACTCGTTCGTAAAACATTAAACAATTGTCTACTATCGAAAGGACTTCTTTGTGACGCTTGAATATTTCGACTGTTGTGTCGTTGCTATTCCATTGTTATTTACGCAGTCATGCCATAAGTTCTGTGGATCCCTAAAAAGAAATTCAAGTGGGTCTCGGAAATGTGTTGATACTAGTAGGTCAAGCAGGCTTTGGATTTATGTAAGCAACTTCTTTGGTGTCAATCATTTCATTAGTAAACATGGAGTGGAGTATCAAATAAAACCGTATCGCTGTTATCGCATTGCCGAAATTTTCGATTTGCTGAAAAATCTAAAAATCTCCAAGAAATTTATTTATTGGACCATAAATCGATACAATGAGATCTCTAGTGTGAATGACAGGCCCAGAAGCGGACGACCCCGCGAAACTCGGACGAAAGCGGTAGCCGAAACAATTCGTAGAAATTCGCTTCGAAAGCAAAAGATTATGGCTAGGGAGAACCATGTCGAGGATTATTAAAGATCTTAAACTTCGAGCCTATCGTAGGAGTAGTGGACAACGACTGTCAGCCACGTCACGTCATATCAGAGCCATCGCAGCAAAAAGATTGCTACAGCGACACGCGAATATCGGCCACCGACTGATGTTGTTCACAGATGAAAACATTTTCAACGTTGAAGAAAAATTTAACAGGCAAAATGATAGGGTTTATGCACACAGCTCTCGGGAAGCGGCAGAAAAGATTCCGAAGGTGGAAAGAGGACATCATTCTGGTTCAGTGATGGTTTGGTGGGGAGTCTCCTACGAGGACGTCACCCACTTGTATTTTTGTGAACGACAGGCGCTTTCCAATTACGAACTCTAAGCACCTGAACTGATCTGATCCGAGCTACACTTTAGAAATCGTAATGGGAACGCTAGCAAGCGTCAGTTGTGACGTATATGTCAAACTGACCATGTGCGCGCCACATGTATTCCCTTTCCCCACCCTTTTGGTGCTCGAAACGCAAACGATATGACAGGTGCTCGAAGGGAAGAGGGGAAAACAAAACTGATTAGTTCAGGTGCTTCACAATTGGAACGCTTCGGATCATCTCCGGACTAGTCCCGAGTAGCACAAACGTGTAATTGGAAAACCCCTGATGTGACAAAACTTGGCAACCAATTACCAAAATGACATTTTAGAGAAGGTGGTAAAGCCCTGCTTAAACAGTACCTTATTCACGGCCAAGCACTGGATAGTCCAAAAACACTCAGCTCGAGCGCATAAAGCCAAGTCTACTCAACGCTAGTTGGCTGCCAATTTACCTGAGTTTATCACTGGCCCTCCGGAAGTCCAGATCTAAATCCTTTAGATTACTGTCTCTGGAATGTATTAGAGGAGAAGGCTTGTTCTAAGCCCCATCGAAATATCGAGACGTTAAACGCAGATTTAGTCAAAACAGCAGCCTCAATGCCTTAGGATGTGATGCGTGCAGCGATAGGTGAATGGCCGGACCATTTAAAAAAGTGCGTAAAAGCAAAAGGTGGACAGTTTTTATACTTTATATATTGATTATTGACTAGAAAATAAGAATTACACATTTGATTTTATTTGTCTCATTTCCACTCATTGTTAATCAACATTTTAAGAGTGACAGAAATTATAGCAGGATTATGTAAAAAAAGTTTTACTTCAGTTAACACTTTGTCTGCTTTTGTTTTTTCAACGATGGCCTCGAAAGTGACTGGAAATTTTCGAATTGCCTTGTTCAAAGAAATGCTTAAATCAGATATTTCTTAGCATTGAGGCAATAACTTTCGCATCATCTGCCTCTGAATTGCTATTAAATATAATAGGTGACAGTCTCTCTCTTCGAAAATCTTGTTGATCCTCTTCTTCTTTTTCGGTTGTAGTGATTCTAAGAATAAGTATGGCAGTCCATACGTTAACCTTTTGGGGTATTCGCCTCCATCATCTAATGCGGATCTTCAAGTGCCCATTGGTTTTTCATTGGAGAGTTCCATCACAGTCTCATAAAATTGCGCTCGCCGATCAAAATCATCATCGGACAGCTCTTGCACCATGTGCACTTTGTAGGGGTGAATTTTTTGCTTATGAAGAAGTCTGTAAATTGCATTTTTTAGCGTACTAAGATGTGAAGCGACTCCCTCGAGGGTTGAATGTGGATTTTCCTGCATCATTAAGGCGGCATCCAATTGTTTGTCTTCATCGAAAGCCAATGGACGTACGGCTCTTTAAATGGTCATGTCCAAGATCGCCAAATATGACTTACCATTGATTGCGATATTGGAGGACGACTTGGGTGACTTTCATTGAACAAAATACCGACTTCTTCATGCGTCCAAACCCAATCATCATTGAAATTTCGATTCTTTCAGCTTCAGTAAGTCTCATTTATGCTCTCTATCTGTTAAACACGTCACATACACCACTACACGATGTGAATAAATTCTAATTCACATTTAACCCCAAACAACTTGCAATTGTTTTTGCCACTTATTGCTAGGGCCGTATCAACGCCTTGACACCTTCATTTCAATACATTTTTGTTGAATATCTCATTGTCAGTTATTTATCAACCGATTTTGAAAAAGTTTAATTCATTGTATTCGGCA
Source organism: Serrognathus titanus (assembly GCA_039766575.1). Classification (NCBI taxonomy): domain Eukaryota; kingdom Metazoa; phylum Arthropoda; class Insecta; order Coleoptera; family Lucanidae; genus Serrognathus; species Serrognathus titanus. The sequence goes on from CM077912.1 coordinate 76,152,066, forward strand.
TAAAGATGGCATTAAATGAGGTATCACAAAGAGTACTTTGCTATTTGAATTTTTAATGTTAGAGTAGCTAGCGTTCAGAGGTTGAGGGATGGGGGGGGTTGAACATTGAACATTGAACATTGTCCACGGGTTGGGTTCACGTGGAGCAAAATTTTTGAATTCATAGCATTTTCGATTGACTGCTCTCTAGAGTACTCTCGAAGTATTCTCATCTTATTTCACCCTCACGTAATAACAAGAGACGGAGATTTTCTGAGAGTGCTCTAGAGCAGTCAATCGAAAACGCTATCAGATCTCTCGCTTTGCAGTTCAGGTCTGCTTGGCGCGAAAAGAATTTGTCTCGAATTTGACGTCGAAGGTCTTCAAAGGGTGGAATTAATCCAAGAAGAAATAAATCTATGTGAGGTAAAGTCGTTTTCTTTTTAAATTTAGGAGAAAATTTCACTAAGTTAAAATGTATTTCACATTGAATCAACTGAATCGATCACCTGTATGGTAGCTGCATCCTTATTGAACATCCGGCAAAGAATGCTTTAGCTAAGTGGTTTCTAATTTTTAAAACTTCCACATGGCGCAGCTGACGAACTCATTTTGGTCAAATCAAAGTTGTTTAAAACTTATTCTTTTCGTTCTGTTACAAACGCAGAACTAATTTCAGCAATAAAATCAAAGCAAACTTCTGTAAACATTCACAAGAAAAGCAGGAACATCATAGCTTAACGATCGTGATGTGATTAAACTTCAAACTTCAGCGGAAACTTAATTTATAGTTTAATTATAAACCTCAGACGATTAACTTAAATACTGAGTGATTTAGAATATTAATTGTAAATATTAAATTGAGGTCTGCATTTAAATATTGGAATTGGCAGGAATCTAAGAGTCTCATCTTTGAGAATCGGAATACTTTCTTTTTCCTTGCAATACCCCAGCCAATGTTGGTAAAAAAAACCGCGTGAAATAAATTCCGGGAGATCAAAGATTTAAAAATCTTTCACGTACTTTGAAATGATAAGCCCGGTTATATATCTAACTTCCGCAATTGCTTTGTTTTCGTGTCACGACGGGCGCACAAAGGCATAAATTTTCACATTATTAAATGCGGAATCTGATATTACCGGGCGTAAAATGTTGAATCTCCGAGTCTTGATGTCGAGTACTTCAAATTCGGTTCGAAAAGTAAAGAGGAATGACAAAAATCAATAGCGACTTAAGAAAAAAAAATGAATATATATTTGAAGCCTCAGTTATTAATTCGGTTTTTATAGATGAACGAATACATCATCGTTATGACGAAGTTTAAAATGTATTTCCATGTTGAATTTCAGTAAAGCTAGCTCAACTGGATCGATGTATGTAAAGTAGAAAAGTGCAAATAAGCGATGCCCTAGTGTTTATTACTGAGCCATGTGGCAGGTCATTAAGTAACTAATTTTAATCTAAAGCTGCTTTCACGTCCAATTTGATTCTAAATTTCAATTACACTGTGTTAATTCGAGGCAAATTGATCTGTCTGCCTCATCATCTCGACTATCAATCAAACACATCACATGTTAGTCCGAAGCCTGACTTAAGGAAAACATTCGTGTAGTACATATCGAGGACTCAAAATACGATTCTTTTCCCCCCGAATGCAAGTGTTTTATAAATCAACGTTCATTTTCGTTACCTTTTCCATTAATCTCCACATTTTAGTGGCAGGGTCGGCCATAAAAACAGCACTAATAGCTACACGTTCGATTCAGGTCGCCACCACCGTCTGCTGTTGTTGGGGCCCTTGCTTTATGTTTATGTCCGTTTCGTGTTGCATCCTTCAGTTAACTGTTGTAAACGCTATTTCCTTCCTCGTGCCCCATTTAGCGCGAGCTTATTGCAGAAATTATAATCCACAGCTTTCGGCGTGGAACTTGTTTCCGGGACGTTTGTTCTCGTTTCGTTTTTAAATCCAGGGAGGTTTCAATTTTTTATGCGCAATAACTTCAACTGATTGTAAATTAAATTCGTCTTTGAACGTAAAAGTTGATGAGGAATAAATTATACTTTATTTAAATCATCGTTAAGCGTTTACGAGCAACCGTGAAAATATTAACTGATTACTATGCATTAGCGCTAAGTAAAAGTTCTCTTTTAACTGTCCACGCCTGTACATGTTTCTAGTAGAACAATACAATCACTAGTGCTATTCAGGATTTTCGCTGGATGCAACGAAAAAACGTCGGAAACAAACATCGCGCGACATTTTAATGAATAGAACGTAATCTGCAATTAACGTCGATTCATTATGCCTGAAGTGTTTGATTTAATTTTCATTGGGTGGGCGTCGTCGTTCACGGCGATAAGTTGAAAGCAATTTCAACTTCGAACCGGGTCTAAAATCGAACAACAAAGATAAATTGGATTAATTAAATAAAAAGGGAAAAACAAACGCGAGAAGAAGGAGAAGAATGCTGCAGCAGGAAATGCGAGCTTCTCGTTAGCAGCGCAATTAAAACAGACTTAAATGGATTTTATATAATTACATTTATTAGAGCTACTCAACCAATTATTTCAATTAAGAGAAAATTAAGGATCAGGTTGTACTGTACAGAGATATGAAAAGCACAAGCACGATTATCTAATATACAGGCTGTCCCACGACATAACGACCAAAGCTTAAGAGTGTTGATGCTTAGGTCATATTGTAGAGATTCTTTTGTATATTTGTACGGCCTTTGGGTGCCAAAATTGTTATGTACGTGGTCACTTTGGGTTGTTTTTGTCAATTACTGTCTTTATGTGTATGGGTACGTGTCTACTTTTTTTTATCTTTCTCTCGGGGTTTTCTTTGGGTCGCTTGCAATTACCAACTTTTCGTTTTATGGCCCCACGGCGGACACATACAATGACGAACAGAAAAAATGATAAGGGGGGGATCAGTGTCAATGTATATGCGTCAGTGCGTGTTAGAAAAAAAAATGAAGAAAAGGGTTTATCAAAAAGGTTGTTGTCTGTCCAAACTGTACACTTGTTAGCACAAGTCGGTCAAGTCACCTCGCCTTTCACAAGGGTCGGTGGGTCTCTTGCCCTATCAGACGTATATTTTGTAAAAAGGAAGACGCTCTGTACAGCCGATCACGCATGTGCCTCAATTCTTTCACAAGAGAGAGACGCCCTTCGAGGATACAGGTTACTGTCCGTTCAAGGCGAACACCAGGTATCACAAGTCGGCCATGTCACCTCGCCTTTCATAAGGGTCGGTGGGCCTCTTGCCCTACCCGATGTATACTTGTCAAAAAGGGGGACGCTCTGTACTGCCGATCACGCATGTGCCTCACCTCTTTCACAAGACGGAGGCGCCCTTCGACAATACCTAAACGTCTCCCGTTGTCCGGTGTTTATATAAAAATCTTGTTTGTGTTGTCACGTATCCCCTACCTGGAAGCGTCTTCCATGTTGTTGGTCAAGGAAAAAGGATACAGGTATTCAGGATCCAGTAAAATGTTCTCTTTCTTAATGAAAATACCTCGTTGTACTTAATAAGCTTTTTTTAATAAGAAATTCTTATCTGCTTGCTTTATAGAAATTTTACCTGCGGAGATCGAAGAAGGAATCCCAAATCGCGGAGCGCTCGCTTTTTATAGCGGTTTTCGTTGTTTATTTTCCCGTTGTCATAGTTAGAACATCCGCGTTCTGATCTAGTTACACACTAGATTTGAGTTGGTAACCAAACGTCACGTTTTGACAATTAGCGTTTACCTTAGATATGACTACATTTTATGGAAATCAAACTAAAAATCGAACTAAAAATGGAACAAACTTAACTCTAAACAACCGGTAAGTATCTAAAATACATTATTTTCTAATTAACCTAACCTCTAAAGCCTTACTTATCTAAAAATAATTCACTACGTATTACTAATAAAATAAACTTAACCTATAATAATGTCCTACTCTCTTATTACCTACACTTTGTCTTTTTAGTTTTAGCACTTCCATATTAGTGTTCGTCACACAATGCTTGATAGTCTATCAAGAAGTCCGGCACTTGGTCCCAACGATGGCGCATTCGTCGGCCGACTTCCAAATATACCAGCCTTCTCTTGTTCTTGGCCTGCTTTCTCCCGTCCACTGGGTAATGTACGGCTGTTTAGTGGATCCCGTAACAAGCCAAACCTCCGCTGCATCCTTGCCACGAAATCCCAGTGTTTGGTAGCCCACTCAAACTAGTCTACCATTTTCGAGCTCCCCTCTGGCATGCTAATTTGATTCGTTGAGCCGCAATTATGCTTTCTATAACTGCTGCGTTTACATTTGTAAGTCTCACTCTAGTCCTCTAGTCTGTTTGTTTGTTTTAGATGTATGTTGTTTTGCCGAAACGTCTCGTCACGCTTGCGTCTTCCTCGTCAAGTTGTTTCGAAAGCTGTTGTTGGACGTCTGTTGGACCGCGGCACTGTTGTACAGGGTCTACCAATAAGAACTTTGTTTTTAAATTTCAAAAGAAACACACATTTTGTAGGAAAATTCTGTAATTCTTTATCGAAATATGTTGTAGAGACTTTACCATTTATGAATGAAAAACAATATCAGGCAAATGTCCACCACGACTACGTTTGCAGACGTCGATCCTCTTAACAAAATTTTCGAGCACATTTCTGCATAATTGTGGTTCTATTTCATGGATGACGTCTTCGATATTGGTTTTGAGCTCTTGAATTGTTTGCGGATTATTCTCGTAAACATTATCTTTCACATAGCCCCACAAGAAGAAGTCCAGTGGCGTTAAATCACAGCTTCGTGGTGGCCAGTTGACATCACCTCTTCGCGAAATTAGACGTCCATTAAATTTGGTTTTCAATAAATCGATTGTTTCTTGGGCTGTGTAACACGTAGCTCCGTCCTGTTGAAACCACAAGTCTTCCACATCCATATCATCCAAAATAGGCCATAAAAAATTGGTTAACATGTCTCTATAGCGCACTCCATTGACAGTAACGGTACCAGCCTCATTTTCGAAAAAAATGAACCAATGATGCCTTCTACCCATTAAGCGCACCATACAGTGACATGAGATGAATGTAATGGTTGTTCAATAGCTGTTCTTGGATTTTCAGAAGCCTAAATCCGACAATTTTGCTTGTTGACATACCCATTTAAGTGAAAATGAGCTTCGTCCGAAAAGATTATTTATTCAGAAAAACCAGCACCATGTTCAATGATCCAATCAGCAAATGCACGACGTTGAAAATGATCTGCTGGCTTTAATTCTTGCACCAGTTGGACCTTATAAGGCTTTAGAGCCAAATCTTTTCTTAAAATTCGCCATGTGGTCATTGTGGATAGGCCCAATTGTTGACTGCGTCGTGAAATGATAAATTTGGGTCCTCTGCAACACTGTCACTTACTGCAGCAATATTTTCGGTTGAGCGGCCTGCACGAGCTCGTGTTGTTGTGGTTACGTTTGCTACTGAACCGGTGGACTTCAATTTTCGCACTAAATTCGCAATTGCAGTCTCAGAAGGACGATCAGTACGACCAAAAATATCGCGAATTTTACGAAATATGGTTTTCACGGATCCACCATTTTTATAATAGATTTGAATTATTTTAATGCGATTTTCGAGCGAGATTGAAGCCATTATAACAAATGGTAACCCTTCTGCTGTACATATGTCAAAAAAACTGAATGACAGAACTCTCAACATAACCTATTTCAAACCTATTAGAAAACAAAGTTCTTATTGGTAGTCCCGTTATATGTTTTAACTCTTCCCACGTAATGTAATTGTTTAATTAATTTTTTTTAAATATAATTAACAATGCAATAAGCATATATCACAATTTTTGGCTTATACGAGTCCCCAAAGGAAGTAACCAATACTATTCTTAGCGTAAATCCGCGTACAAACTTTGAAAATTAAAAATATTTGCAAATCAGCTACGGATTAGTTTTGGACCTGTGTTCATAAGATATAAGATGACATCAACAACACGCCCTTATACGTCATGAGACAGCCTGTATATACAATTAATAAACATTTTAAATTAAATTGGCTGTGAGATGGGGGAGGTGGTCTGTGGTTTCACACATTTCCATAAAATCATTTATCAAGACAAACTTTCTTACTATAATTTTAGATTTAAGAGAATTTAAACGGAAGCACCTTTAAGGCTCGTGCTTTTCTCGAAGGTACACATAAATATTGCACTGTAATAAGAAGCGTTTAGAAATACTATTTTACAAAACAGAACATTTAAATTCATGAAAGTTATAAACTCGAGCAGCATCCTGAAATCTCTGTAAATGCCTGCTGCATTGTCGTTATGGCTTTTTCGCGTAATAATATTTGTATTGTGGATAATAAACGACATTAGTGCACTTTAGCACATCAGTATTTTCAGAAACTAAAACCATACATACAAAATGCCGTCCGCAGTGTTTCACGTGCCATTAATTTGTTGCTCGGCCAAAACAATCTTCATATTTCTTTAAATTAACTGAATTTATCTCTCCGCAGTATACAGCTCGTACATCAACGCTTACACAAAAGAAAACACAATTTTACACTTCGCCAACTTCTAAACTCTGTTTTAAACGACGATATTTTCATTGATGAAATGAAGCAAGCTTTCGTTACAATTAATTTGTTTATTTTTTTATTTGAAAAAAAAAACTTTTACGTTTTATTCCCTTTACGTGCAACTTTAAAGGCAAACTTGTTAAAAGTTCCAGGACTAAAATTACAAGCAACAAAGTTTCTAATGACTCCAACAAAGGTAAAATTTGCAACGCGTTGTTGTGTTGTCTACTGCAATTGATCCAAGTCGATACAAATTGCTTTGGAAATGCCTGCCTGTTATCGTGTTATTGTTGTGATGAGAGAGTGCTCGCGTAATTATAATCCGGAGAGAAAGGTCACATTACTCTGAAGAAACCTAGACTGAAGTAAACGTGTAATAAAATACGGTTGAATAACACGTAGAATGCGTTAGATGAAATTAAATTCGGTAAATTGATGTGCCATGTAAATGAAGAAATTTGAACTTTGTGAAAGCTACAGCTCATTAGCAGTGAGGCTAACAAAGCATACATAAAGTTTTCTAGAAAAGTACAGTGCCAGGGCGAGGCAGAAAGAGTTGCTTTAAATTTACATCATAATCAATTTCAATGAGGATTTTTTTTTGTGAAAGATGACATTTAGTTAAAAGTAGCTAACTAGTTTCTCTCTCCGTCATTACACATTACTTTCGTATTCATATACGCATATGAACTAAGAAAAATTATCTGTTGAGCCCCAATTACAGGAAAACTTTTATTAACAAGCGTGGGAATAAAGTGAAAAGAAAAGTTTATTTCCTATTCAGCAGGATTCAGAAATGCAGGATAATCAAATCTCAACAAATTTAAAATTAATTGAAGAAGTTAAAATTCAACCATTTTTTGCTATGTGACTTTACAATACCAAAGTAAATATTTTCTTTACAACTGCGTTTGAAGAACTATAGTTAATTCAAATGGCGTGAGCTTTGCTGATGGAAAATCCAGATCGTGAAAATCAGGATGAGTAACGGAAATAATTTTGCAACAATGTTTCTCTCATCTACCCGATTCGTACTGAGTTTTCTTTTCAATCTGAATTCAGTATGTACAGTTTAAAATTGAAACGGTGCAGTTAATCAACGTCGCTTATTGCGATAGCCTTATTTTTAAGAATAAATAAAGTTGGAAAGAACGAGAACATTCGTCGTTATCTCTTGAGAATTTATTACAAGAATCTTGCTTGCTTCGTTTCCACCAAGTAAGTGTGATCTATAACATTTTGCAAATACTCTCACATATTTTAATATATTTTATACTACATGGAACGGTAGCGACCCGATTGAATGACGAAGACTTTTTTAAAAGAAAATTCAAAAGTTTTTTTTTAAGAACACGTCGCGTGCCTATTGTCTTTTAATTGAGCCTAAGATAATTCCTTTCGGTAAACAAAGCCTAAAGCTCTGTGAATTTTACACGAGAGTAAATGCATAATACAGGAACTTTTGCGTCGAGGGAACGATAAAAAGGTTTCAAAAGTCTGGAGGTGCCATTAAGAAGAACTGCAATGAAATTGCTCGGAAAGCTTCAAAAAGTTGTAATTAAAAGTACGACTTGAATAATCCATGGATTTTCCGAAACGTTTTCCAGAAATTAAAGCACTTGTAGAATTATATTTTTCAATTAAAAAACAAATAAGTAAAAAAGAACTTATGAATTATGCACAATTATGTAAAATTGACGTAACGTTTTCTTAAAGTAAAATTTAGAAACTCCACTATTATTCAAAAATTTAATTTTGTATCTATTTTTAGTATATCTAATTTAATGTAGTACATGCTTGATAGTAATTCAGGCTTACCTAAGTAATTGAGTATACAAAAGGGCTTAAACGAAAGCGCGCACAATTTATTTCCGCATTTACGAAAATTATTAAATAAATTAATTTCGGATTTGCTTCGTACTACTTTCAGCAAACTTTGTCAAACGAATGAGTACCACGTTATTTTATTATTATTTTTTTTAAACGTTTACTCTCATTTAAAGGGACCGCATTAAATTTTTAAAAAATTTTTCACTTGAGAAAAAGCAGAAATTCCACGCACGTCCCCCTAAGCATTTTATTTTTATGTAAAGTGCGTGTCTGGCTGAAACGAGCTTTTGCAGAAAGGCTGCGAAATTATTTCTACTTTCGGCCTGAATAATATTTAACGTAACAATGATCGTGACCGGGTGCTTATGAAACTTGACGGAAAGTTTCGGACGGTTTCCGTCTCCGGGAAACAAACCCACACGACAGCCCGCCAAACACTGTCTGGTAGAGGAAGGACTCGTGCAGCGCAACTCGGTTGTCGGCGCGCCACTTCAATTTGCATCGCCTCCAAAGTTTTAGGTATGTGGTGGTTTCAAAGTACATGCAACTCATAACACATAAGCCTTAATTATCATGTTAGTCGCGGAGCGCTCGCTTAGCAGGAAGCCGAGCAAAAGAAACATTAATTGCTGAACGTTTTTCATAACGATACCGTTATAATTCCGGTGCGGCGCCGGCTTTAAAAGTTAAGCTAAACCGAAATGCATTTTAATGCAGCTTTGCCTACATAGAAAACTCTTTGCATATACATGCACTCGTATAAAATTCTTTCAAACTTCGAAACGTCACTTAGCGATGCATTTCAGCTTTACCAACAAATCTCAAAAAAAAAAAAAAACTTTGAAAGCTTTAAATTTGCACATGTGCGATAGCATTGAGAAAAAAAAAGTATCATCAAGTATCAGTGGGGATGTATTGAATGTAGTGGCCATAGGCATTGGATTTAATAATCATAAATTCTCGATAAATTAAGAGTTAACTTGCTAATATCCATTCACGATCTTTTTGCAATCTAGCAGGCCATGCTTTTTTTTATCGTTATGTTACACGCATGTATTTTGAAGGTAGTGAAAATCTGTCGTGACATTGTCACGTCAGCTGTATTGACTATGTTGCCAATACTTTAATAAGCTTGAACTATAATGCCATGATCAAAGTAACTTAAAACAAATAACTAATTATTTAATTACATTTTTTAATTCTGTCAAAATCATGAAAATTATAAGCGGGCAAACCAAACAAACCATAAAAAAGCCCTCAGTTATTATTATTATTATTCCAGGGCCTGAGAACGACAGTTCTTCGGTCTGAAGAAGTCCGAAAAAAAAAACTCCTGGCTGAACAAGCCATCCTCACGGGTTGCACAAGCCGATACACCTCTCCACCCGCTGCACAAATGGCAAGATCCATTTAGCCACACCAATGTGCTCAAGATTCTATGAAAACACAAACAAACATTCTGCCAATATTGTTTATTATCATACTTGGAGTTACATTTGTTAATAAAGAAACACTTCTTCGCTTTGTGGCACAATTGTTGACTAAGAACACGCAAACAACACACCTCACCCCAAACTTTCTCAACGAAAAAAATAATTAATTATTAAACGTTTGTTCGAAACGTCTGTTTGTCTCGTTTTCGTGGAATATTTTGTACAGCACAATTGAACTGGCAACATTGGCAGTAGCAGTTTTCAAAAACGTAACCACAAAATTAAAAACGAACGTCAATCAAATTTCTGACAAGTTTATTTTTTTGTGGTACCAACAAAAATGTCACCCTGACACGGCCTACTCTGAATGCAAAAAGATCGTGAAGAGAGTATACTTATACAGTGAGAGTCTCTAACTTGGAATAAATTCGGTAAAGCAAAGACAGTTTTTTTTTCGGAAATATGCTCGGACACGTCGATTAGTATTTTAAATTGCGCTCTTTTTCATGTAAGAACATTTTATACAGCGTGTCCCAAACTTGAGATATGACACCATCGACTATTTTTTTAAATGGCAATCCTATTTTTCTATGACTATTCTTAAAGTATAATATCAAGTTATACGTGCTTACCAAACTTCAAATTTTTATTCCTCGTCATTTGAAAGATATTTGACATACATTAACTAATTTTTTGTCAAACTGAGTTGACGTCTTATCACAATGTTATAAAAACATTTGAATTATTAGGAGCAAGTAAAAAAAGCAGCATCGCATTCGACTCGTGTTGAGTGAGGAGACTATTAGTTTGCCGTCTTGTGATAAAAACCGTTTGTTGAAAAATCGGCCAAAATGTCTTACTTAACTGAAATCCACAAGATTGAAATTTTAATGATGATTGGCTACGGCGACAGGACAAGAACACCAAATGAAGTTATTCACTTATTCAGAGAGAAATATCCTGATTTACCAGCCATATCGCAAAGTACCGTAAGCAAGATTGAAAAACAGTTTCGGGAAAACGAGCATTTAAGAAAAACCAATAATCATCGTCAGAGTGCGCTCAATGAGGAGGTCAAACTTAATGCCTCTCTCTGTTCAAGAAAATTGTCATGTCTCCACTAGGCAGATAGCTAGGGAAGTCGAAATTAGCCAGTCGTGAGTGGCAAGAATTTTTAAAGCGCAAAAATTGCATCCTTATAAAATGGCAATCCTCCAGGAACTCACCGAAGATGATCCGGATAGAAGACTCCAGTTTTGCGCACAAATGATGGATCTACTAAAGAGAAATTTTCTAAACATAGAAAACGTCCCGTTTTCTGATGAATCAACGTTTATGTTAAATGGTCAGGTAAATCGTCAAAATTGTCGTTATTGGGCAGACAACAACCCACACTGGATGAGGGAAGGCCACACTCAATTTCCAGAAAAAGTCAATGTTTGGGCAGGGATTGTTGGTGATCGAGTAATAGGGCCAATTTTCTTCCAGGAAAATCTCAATGTAGCGAGATATTTAGAATTTTTACAGGAAGAACTGGTTCCGAATTTGGCTACTCTGTTTCCTGATCCGGTTGAAGCTGATGTCCCAAATAGAAACATCTGGTTTCAACAAGACTCCTCCTCATTTTGCAAGACCTGTCCGTGAGTATCTGGATGATGTATTTCCAGGCAGATGGATTGGTAGAAGAGGACCCTTTGAATGGCCACCCAGGTCACCGGATTTAACACCGCTTGACTATTTCTTATGGGGGTACTTGAAAAGCAAAGTTTTTAAAACCAAACCAGAAAATATTGAGGTGTTGAAAGAACGAATAAGACAGGAGTGTACGCTAATTTCCGCCGAAGTAATTAGAAGTGTTCAAGAGGAGTTTAAGTTCCGTTTAGGGTATTGTCAATTTTGAGCATTTAGTGAAGTGAATTTATGACTACTGAGTTTCAGATTTCTTCATTTTTTGAATTAGTTAATGTATGTTAAATATCTTTCAAATGATAAGGAATAAAAATTTGAAATTTGGTAAGCATGTGTAACTTGATATTACACTTTAAGAATAGTCATAGAAAAATAGGATTGCCGCTTAAAAAAATAGTCGATGACGTCATATCTCAAATTTGGGATACGCTGTATAAAATGTTCTTACATGAAAAAGAGCGCAATTTAAAATACTAATCGACGTGTCCGAGCATATTTCCGAAAAAAAACCTGTCTTTGCTTTACGGAATTTATTCCAAGTTAGAGACCCTCGCTGTATATTCTAATAACAATCAATTCATTACGAGCCTGTGCATTTATAAAAAAAAATAAGCTTTCTTGAATAGCTTCGTTTAACCTCAGGGTCTGAACATAAACAAAGAACTTTGAAAGGCGTCCCTAAAACAAAAACAATAATCCGAAGACGCTACACAATTAAACTGATTGAAATTCAAGACCGGATTTCCGGCAGTTAATTCCGCCGTAAGGCATCTCATTCGATTGAAGTTTCTAGATACTACAACTTCGTTTATTTCACGGTCAATTTGATTGGGGGAATTCGAATGCAAAATGACTTCGTGCCGCGAAAATTTCGTTTCGCGGCCGGGAATTTTTCCAAGGCCTCGGTTGAATTGACCCAATCGAAATTTGAACTGCGAATGTCGTCTTAATTAGGCTTGATTGAATGTATTAGTGTTTTATATTTAGCTTTGAACGATGCCTATTGCTTTTATTTGTATTATTTATCCTATTTTAGAATCGATTCTGTATTCTCCACGTTTTGAAACCATTTTTATTTATAATTCGAATAATTTTAAAAATTATTGTTACGTTGGGATAAACGTTCCAACTTTGGTTCTTGTTTACGTTTGAACCAAAATGATTAGGAATTTCCAAGTTCAAAACTACGTTATGTGCAGGACATCTAATCGATAGTTAGAATAGCGATAAATTAACAGTTTGGAAACTGTGCAAATTTATACGCAATAAAAACAAGTCAATTTGGAAACAATGATTAAAGTATTCACGTGCGATGAATAATGCCGGGTAGATATTTTAGATTGCAAATCTGTGTTTCCACTTTTTCCTGAAGTGTAATTTATATCACTGCACGAACGCAAGGACAAATAAAATTCAGATTTTCATATTTTGAGGAAACGAAAGTAATCCATTTAATCCCCCCACGGGATTCGAAGGAGTGAAGCCATAAAAGCATAAATAGATGTGGTAAAAGAGAGAAGGTTTAAAGAAAACAAAACGTTGAATTGAGAAAAACGGAGCCAAAAGTAAACGCTAGTACAGAGCGGATGAAATTAGGCACCCATATAAAGGAAGCGATAAGGAGGAAACCACTGAAAATGGAATGGAGAGACCAATGGATATATCCAGAGGAAACAAATACAATATTAGAATATATTAACCAAGGAAACCAGTAGGTCTTTGATCGAGAAAGAAACGGAAAGATCAAGTAATTCATGGCAAAAAATACAAAAAAAAAAATAATTTCCAGGAATTAGCAGCTGCAACAGAGGAAAAGGAGTTTGGTTGGTAAGCGCCCGGTTTGTAACATCTCGTGAATTAAAAAATGACCTTCGATTAGCCACTGGAAAACAAAACAATAAGACGAAGTCTAAAAGAAGTCAATTTGTCTGTTAGAAAACCAGCAACCGGTTCAACTCTCACAGCTACGCACAAAAGAAATCGCTTAAACTTTTGTCAAAATTATCAAGGTTGGGACGAGGGGCAGTGGAACTCCGTTTTGTGTTCGGACGAGTCCAGATTCCTTCTAAGCAGGAATGATCGCCGTGCTCTTGTCATACGAAGACCAGGCGAGCGATTTGCACCACGTATCATTCGAGAATTTGACAAATTTGGTGGAGGGTCTGTAATGGTTTGGAATGGCATACAATTTAATGGTCGTACAGAATTGGTTTTGATACGAAATGAGTCGCTAATAGCAAGAAGATATAGAGACGAGATTATTGTACCCCATGTTCAACCCTTTCCCGAACATTTCGGCAATGGATTCATTTTTATGCAAGACAATGCCAAACCTCATACAGCTAACATTGTCACAGCTACGTTGAGAGATGCAAATATCCAAAGTTTGGAGTGACCTGCCAAAAGCCCTGATCTCAATCTTATTGAGCATCTCTGGCATCAATTGGGCAATAAAATTAAAAACGGCCCGAGACCACCCGTAACACTTGATGACCTCTCTAACATGTTTGTTCAAGAATGGGAACAGATACCTCCAGAAAGTATACGAAACTTAATCTCAAGTATGCCAAGAAGATTAGCAGCGTTTAGTGCTGCAAGAGGAGGGCATACACGCTATCAATAATTTTAGTTTTGCTAACTTCTTACAAATTAGGATATAAGTTCATGAGAAGACCAATGGTATTTTAAAGATTTAAAGCATTTTAAAGTTCGTTAAATTTAATAGCCCTTAAATCAACTAAACTGTAAGGAAACACTTAGATTTATATATTTATTCGTTACATTAAATTTCGTTATCTTGTTTTAAATTTATTTTGAATTTTACTGGTCGTCTCTTAATTTTGTCCAGAAGTGTATTTAAAATTAAGAGGATATTGAAAAACAAGCTGTATTTAATATGGTCCTGTCTTGTAGGTCCTGTAGTATAGTTTGTAGCGAAAGTAAAGTGTATAGTCGTGGACAATTAAAAGACAACGCTCGAAAATTTGTTTAACACTTAATGTCTAATAGAGATAAGGTCCAACTTGCCTCTGTGTTATTGTTTTTCATTGTCTTGTAACGTTTTATTTTTAAAATGTGAAGTTCTTATATCTTTTCAAACTTATTTGATCGTATGCTACATCCAATTCATGTTACATAGTTTTTCCTTCGTGTTTTGTTTTTCCTGTAGGCATTTATGGTGGCTTTTCCACTATTTTCTATCTTCTGCCATTTTCTGATAATTTTAATTTTAATTTTATTGTCTTCTTACGGTCAATTTCCCTTGAAGCTTAATCACTACTACTCGCTTCGTTATCCCTTTCTAGTTCATTCTGCATACAACAACACGTAAAAGCAATTTAATTAACATACTAATGAGTAGGCCACCAGCAAACCAGATAGGAACGACCTGTTAATAGTTGCAGCCACATTCCAGTAAACTTCGCGGCTCCCGTCGGCTCTTCAAGATTCAAGACGAAGGAATAAATTATTTTTAAAGCGAAAATGAGCGCCAATAGTTCATTTTCAGGTCACACGAATGAAACTTTTTATTATAGCGAAGCATTTTGTCAAATTTGTTGAGTGTTATATAGTGCCCGGCAAGTGGAAACAATTTGAATTTAATTGAAAGCGATTAATTTGAACCGGAAATGGTAACAAATTCTGATATATCAAATTCCTGTTGGATATTAAAACTATGTATCTGCAAAAGTATACGCGTGGATTCATAAATACCAATGCAATAATTAAGGAAGCTTTTATACAGAAAAAAAAAACAACTTACGTTTTAAGTTAACTGTGCAGTGGCTGTTAAATTTTGACGCTGAAGGCTAACACCAAAGGATTTACATGTCGGCGTATGTATAAGTGTGCTCATTCATTATGCCCGAACATGCATGTATGCATGTGCAGACATGAAATATGACCTCGCGTTAATAAAATTCATGAAATATGATGACATAGTTTCACAGATTCACAGCTTCAAGAAGGAAAGATCTGCAAGCAAATTTTACATTATATTATACCGGTAGTTGACTGAAACTGAGAATAAATAGCGCAGATAATTGAAGGTTATTAACTTCTAATTTCTAGAACTAGAACACGAAAGGACTTGCCTGTTATATGACCTTTAAAACAATTACCTGTATTTTTTCTATCAAATTCGAATTATTAGAAATTTTAGCAAAATAAAGTATGGCTAAATTTATTTACCTTTCGTGTTGCTTTTTTTTATATATATAAAAGTAAGGTGTACGGAAGGATATGAAAGACTAAAAATAAAAAAATTTGACACGAAAATGAATAGATCCGTTCCGTCTTCCTTTATGCAAATACCGATTATTCCGTGCTTAGAGAAATTTCACTTGTGACGCGTCGGCGTCGGGCCAAACACCGGAGGATTTATGGGGTGTATTAAAGCACAGGTTTGCGTACTTTTTCTCCGAACCGACAAACGTACAAATCGCCGAAGTAATAAATCTGTTAATTCTAACAAAAACTCGTTCATTTCCTAACTAGTCAGCTTCGACATGAAGATAAATGACGTGATGTGTCAGACGCCGGCGCGCGGCGCCGCTATTAAATTTCGCGCTTAAATTACATTCGTTATGACGGAAGCTGACGCCTTTTAGAATTTACTAGAACAGCGAAACACATCCGGATATTTTGAGCGCAAAAAAAAACTTTAAATACGCGTTTGTAAATCAACACAAATGGATGTTGTAAATCATTCCTATAATAATTTCGTTCTTTTTTACGCAGAAATTTATTTTCTTTAAAACTAAAAATGTAATTTTTTATTACCTCAAACATATTTATCTACGTTTAAAAGGTTAACTGTGTTACGACGTGAAAAAAGTAATTCCGGCCAAATTACCGCGAATAATTGCCAAGGCTTAACTGGCCAGGATGAATTCCCGAGTGTGATATCGTGAGGGAAGATTCACGTCGCAGATGGGCCCGAATTCGCCCCAAAATTGTCAAGAAAGAGACGCAAAGAATGTATGAAATTTCGTGCGAGGTGTTTGGCCATGTCTTTCATCAAATCGCCAATAATCATAGTTGTTCAAACTACAGAAGTGAGGGAGATGATGATCGACCACTGATATCTAATAGCGTTTTCGATTGGGGTTGCACTAAGTGAGCATCTTCATCTCGTTTTATTACATGGCGTTAAAACAAGGCGACAATACTCTGAGTGCGTACTCATTGCCACTTTTTCATTATGTACGAGGTTTGTTCAACAAAAAAGGTGACTTTATATTTCTATCGACAAATATTTATTTATTCATCTATATCTATTTTGTCCCCTTCAAAGTAATCCCCCTCAGATATAATACACTTGCGCCAGCGCTGTTTCCAATCCTCAAAGCACTTCTGAAATGCACTTTTTGGTCATGGCCTTCAGCTCTTCCAGCGATGCGGTCTTTATTTCCTCAATCTTAGCAAACCACCGTCCTTTCATGGGTCTTTTCAGTTTTGGGAATAGGAAAAAGCCGCAGGGGGCCAAGTCCGGTGAATACGGTGGCTGAGGCATGATTACAGTGTTGTTTTTGCCCAAAAAATCACGAACAAGCAACGATGTGTGAGCAGATTGATTATCGTGATGAATTGTTTTGCCACAAATCCGCAAATGGCGCATAACTTCAAGATAATATTCCTTGTTGACCGTACGACCTTCTGGCAAAAACTCACGACGCAGCACGTCCTTGTAATGGAAGAAAACAATGAGCAAAACCTTCACATTTGACCGAATTTGGCGTGCTTTTTTCGGTTTTGGCTCTTCTGGCCGCTTCCATTGGGATGATTGGGCTTTGGTTTCGACGTCATAACCATATGCCCATGTTTCGTCATCAGTTATGACCCTTTTGAGCAAATCTGGATCGTCATTGACGTCATTCCACAGCTCCTAAGCGATGCTCATGCGACGGTTCTTTTGGTCACAATTTAGCAATTTCGGAACAAACTTCGCTGCCACACGTTTCATGCCCAAAAAAACCGAAAAAATTGCATGACATGAGCCAACCGATATGCCGACATCCTCAGCAACTTCTCTAATAGTGATTCGACGATTCTCCGTAACTATTTTATTCACTGCTTCAACGTTTTCATCGGTTGTTGACATCCTGGGGTGTCCAGGGCGTTAACATCTTCTCGGCCTTCTGAGAAGAGCTTATACCAGTTATAAACATTTTTTTTGCTCAAAGTAGACTCACCAAATGCCACAGTCAACATTTTAAGTGCGTTGGAGCACTTAATATTATTTTTCACACAAAATTTAATGCAGATTCTTTGATTCATTTTTTTCGATAGCAAAAACTGCCAAGCACACGAAACACGTCTGACCCTTATATCTGTCAAAAACAAACTAAAAATCCTAAATGGCTGCTAATGCCAACATATGTTGGGGACATGTGTACCAACGTAACTAAACAAAAAAATCGAAAATCGAATGTACGTAGCCCGCGAAATTTAAAAAGTCACCTTTTTTGTTGAACAAACCTCGTATGTAAAATACTACATGCATTATTCATTAGAAACCTGAATATCACCTTCAATATCTCTTAGCAAGTTGGATGTCATATCACTGAAGCCTTTTCCAGTCAAAGCGCACTTTAATTTGGGGAAAGGGAAAATTCTGCGGAAGCCAAATCATCATTTTGAGATAGATCTCAGAATTTAGTTTACCCCTCGATCAATTTCCTCTCGATTTGTAGCGAATAGGGTCGATACTCAACTACTTTGAACTTAAAAATTGTTTCATAAGCAGCGCACAGTGATGTCAATTATTTTCCTTTTCTTGCACAACTTGTTCGAGCAAAGAGATGTTAAATTACTCCTAAATACACAACTATAAACACGTTCGGTGCTTTTATTCATAGACCTACCATGAAGGAGTCAGTCTTATTTAATGGATGCAATGTGTTTGTATCGATTGTCTCTTTTGAATATTTGTTTCAACAATCTTCATTTTAAGCTGTTTTGGTTGAATTTATTTTGAATTTCACGTTTTCCTATCCTGAGTCAACTTCTTAATCATCCCTACTTAATATTTCTATCTACAGTAGATTTCCTACATCTTCTTGTTCATTTTTCTTAGATTTTCTAGGTTATTTGCATCTATAAATCAAATATTATCTTGTTAGCCTTTCCTCTGAGATACATCTACCCCAGCCATCCCAAGCGCCGCTCTCTTGAGTTTTTAATTTTCAGTTGATCTTGCCTTTTTTCTCTGCACTTTTTTCCAAACGCCAAATCTCTGTTGTGTTAATTCCTCCGTAGATGTTCTTGGATCAATTTCGTACGAAAGACCTTAGTTGAAATAATCACTTTCTTTACTATTTCCCAACTTGTCGCTTGTGGCTTTTGATAATCGTTTTTTTTTTTCAAACAATGAAATTCTTAGGGATTCGTTGTTCTTTTTTCAATTGGTTTTAAACAATGAGGTTATCGATTTGTTTCAATTTTTAGCATTCTGTTACCATTCTCCCATTTTCAGATTGAACTGCTTCTTTTTTTCTGTTTTTCTGTGCCAGAATCATAATAATTTCCATTCGTAAAGGATAAGGTATCCTTTATTCTTTCTAAAGATGAGAAGTGTCTTCAGGCAGCATTATATGAAATTGTTGTTGTGTTTGGAAAATTTGTATACATATCTGACTTTTTGTACCATTTCATGTTCACTCTACAACCTGCTGCACTTTTGGTGCGAGGTGTTTTAAATGGCATTCGAAGGGCCTGAAAGGTGTGTCCTCGTCTCTAACCATCTTCTCTAATTTCATAATTAATTATCTTCCTTTTTCAATTCCGATTGTGATGGTTTTTCAACATTCACGTCGCGATTCCAGGACTTCCAAACGTTATGGAGTTTTCGAATCCTTTTTTTTATAGAGGTTTAGAGAATCTTCTAAAAACACCCCCAGATATATCACCCCTGGAGGCGTGTTGGATTCACCCCTGCCTTTCTGCAAGGGGCGCCTACCAACAAAACTCCTTTCCTCTTTTACCGCTCAGCGCAGCGGGGATCGCCCCTCGGCATTTCTTCCACATGCGCCTGTCGTCCACAAGTTGTCCTTTCCTTCAGTCCTCTTCAGTCCTCTTCTCTCTTCTTCTTCCCCTTCGTTCCTCTTCTTCCTCTTCAGTTCTCTTCCTCTAGCCCCCCTACTGCGCTGCTCTTGTCTGTTGTTCCTCTCTGCACTTTATGACCATGATAGTTCTTAGCATGGTAATTATGGTCGTTCACGATCTCCCATCTCTGGCCATTATGTACCCTCCCATCGGGGGTACACAGAAATAGTGTGTTCGGGGGAGTCCTCGTCCTCGTTGCAATACCAGCATTCGGCTGTGTCTCGCTTTTTGATCCCTTTTAGGTACTTCCCGAAGCTACTATGTCCGATCATCGTTTACGTCGTGTAATAGTCGACCGCCCCATCCGATCTGTTGCACCATGTCTCAACGTTTTTGATGAAGACCTTGGCCCAACCTTCGTATTTAGCCCATCGGGTCTGCCAGGCCTCGAGTTTTCGAATCCTGAAATGACCTACCCAGATACATACCTTGTTTCGTTTCAGTTTTAATCTACAGATGTTCAATCTTTTTGATTGTCTGTGGTTTGTTAAGTTGACTTTAATAACTTTTTATGACAGTTGGTAACGCCCCGCTAGCGGGAAATTCTAGAAGGTGGTTGCTGGCCATCGTTCTCGATTAGCGAACTTCTTCGTTCTCCATTGTGATGCTTTACAGATGCGGTTGAGTTTTGGTTGATGTTTTTGTGTTTGGATTTGAAACCGCATACTTGAAGGGATTTTGATTGTCTGGATTAGTCAAGTTTCAACGTCCTTGGAGCGGCTAAATTTTGCGTTTTTTGTGAACCGACACGCCAAGTGTGTTCTTCGTTCGACCCAATTGACTTTGGGGTAGGTTTTGTTTAGTTAACTTCCTTCTCGTTATCGAATTTCTCTTATTTATATGTTTCTTCCTGGCATGTGGTGTTAAGCCAGTTTTTGGGGTTAGGATTACACACCTTGGGGCCACAATCGTTCCTCCTTTTTTGCTGATTCCATCGTGTCTCAAGCTCCGATTACCTTGACACCGTGTTGGCAGAAAAAGGACCTTGGCAGAGAAAGGACCCTTCAATGAACGAACAGTCCTGTAGTTAGGTGGAGAACGTTTTGGTATCTTTTGCTTTTCGTTGTTTCGAAGTAACATAGAAGTTTCGGGTACGTATCTGTGCCCCCGAATTCATAATTGTCAGAGGCCTTCCGAACCCATTGCGATTAGCATTGCTATCTGAAGACACTGCGTATCTGAAACGGCGTGGCAAAAAGCATCGTTCCTTGGCCACTGTTCAATCTGCTATGAGAGAGGTTCTGATTTTGCTTTAAGATTATATTTAATGGGACCATTTCTATCTGCCCATATCCAATCATTATGCTTTAATAATGTTTATATCGAAATCTAGAGATTTCCAATGATACAATCATGCAGCTCCTGTTCCTCCAATGGCACTAAAACTTGATCGTTTGTGAAAAGAACTACCAAAAGGATGGCTTTATTAATCCCTCACCATGACCATACTTAGGAAATGAAAAACCGCTTAACTAAGTAATGATTAATAATGACCGATTATTTTTTCATAATCAGTTAAGTCAAACTGAGCTTCTTACTTGAAACTTGCTCTTAATACGTTCAAGTAACAAGGTAGTAACATTTCAGCATAAAGGAAGGATTATTTAAGCTTTATACCATTTAATAATTAATGAACCGTCCTGGATCATAAGTGAAAATTTACAGCTCCCCTAACGTAATGCATTTTTTTATTGTACTTAATCCTTGCTCCTTGCTTACTATTTCAACCAGTTTTGTTCCTAATGGAACAATGCGATCATCTGTTTAGCGAAACAGATTTTATGACATCATTATACACCTAATTAGTTGCTTCATGCCATCTTAGAACATCCAACTCGATATCTCACTATTTGTCTTTCTAAATATTCTCGTCTCATGAATATTCATTACCCCTTCAGACACCCCAACATCCCAATAAGCATCTCATCAAACATCTAGGCAAACATTTACGCATCCGCAAACGAAAATCATTATCGTTTACTCAATACTTCATCACAGTCATTAAAGTTTGTAAGGAACATCCGGAGACCTCCTTTATTGTGATAAAACAACTACACACACATTTTCTAGAAATTTACTAAAAACATGCATGCATCTCGAGTTGTAAACAAGTTGAAAATAAAAATAAAAACGACTCCAGAAGACACAGACAAATAATTTAAGAAAGTGCCCGCGCATTTAAATAATGCCCCTAAATCTGGGACGCATGGATGAAGCTCGAATATAAATCCTCTTGCACATAGGGCGGTAATATTCAAATGAATGGGGAAATATGTTTTGCTTAAAATAGTAGTAAATGTCCGAGAATGAGGAGTTTGTTTCCGCACCACACGCGCACTTTACTAACTTGTGCATTAAGCACGCACGAGTTTCGATGTTCGAGATAATAATGGAAAACCCCCGAACAAATCAAATCACCTGGGGATATTTAATTAGGTTGGTTATATTCAATTGTATGTACAACTCTTGAATTGTACTGCTATTGTACTAATTAAAATCGTATGGTACCTAGATTCGTACATCCAATTTGAGTT
The DNA here is from genome assembly GCA_039766575.1 of Serrognathus titanus. NCBI lineage: Eukaryota > Metazoa > Arthropoda > Insecta > Coleoptera > Lucanidae > Serrognathus > Serrognathus titanus. The sequence goes on from CM077912.1 coordinate 76,174,215, forward strand.
GTTTGTTGGTGGTACGAAATCTGTATTGATTAAGCATCTCATCAATAAAATATTATCTGAACATCTAGGTAAAGCTAAATCCGACCCTCGCATTGTTTAAGTCATTTATTAATTACGTTCTGTAAATAAATGTGAAACTTCAACAACAAAACAAGTATTGCGAAATTAATCATCCGATATCAAGCCGCAATTATTATTCGGCGTGACAATTTATGCCGCCCTAGCTCTTATCTGATTCAAATAATTAAATTTTCTCTTGTTGGTGCAGTATTTAAATTATTCATTAATCATTATAGTACGTGCAACTTGGAGCACAAACAGCAGATTTATGGCGCATTCGAATTATTAATTTTTAAAGTATTTTCAAATTTAATGTGCGACACTAATGGAATTAATTTGCAGGGCATTGATTTTCGTTCCAATTTTATAAAATGCATCGCTAAAGCAGCTTACCAGGAAACGTTGTTTTCACAATTCAATTTCATCCGTGAACTCACCTGCAACAAAAAAAATCAATATGAATTCAAAGTTTGAATCTCATTTGCATTTCAAATATTCAATTGTCCAAGCTTGGTGTTCGAATACTCATATTTTATATTTAGATTTGCATTAATTATATATACACATAAGACTTGAACTAGATAGGGCAAAAGCAAGAGTATTTTACATTCAATATAAATTTCGTCTTCCTCGAAACGTTTAAATGTCCCATAAACGCTGACTGCGCTAATTAAATTTCGGGATGCATGCACAAAGCATTATTGTTCGCCGAAATGCATAATAATTCTGGACGGCTATGTATAAACATTAGTTGCTTAATTGAAGTTCAACGTGATGATATTAGCAAGTCAAAGCAAAAATTCATTTGATTTAATTAACATCCTGCACCTTCTCAATCGATGAAGTTTATATTTCTTACCTCTTAAGTTGGATGTGTTAATTGCTACCTTCCAAAACCTTTGGAATTAAATTCAGATTAAAAACGAATTTAAGTTTCCAGATTATTTCAAGCATAACAAAATTCACATCTACATAAACTGCACAATTTTGTCTTTAATTTTTTTGTATACAGAGTTAATCCAGCATAACGTTTTCAAATACTAGAACAAGGAACGTAAGGTGCGCGCACAATGCCTGGCTCCCCCTTGTTATTCCTTTGTAAAGAATAATTTCCCCTTTTACTGGCGTACTCGCAATGAGAATACACTCTAAACCATGTTTACTAGTTACATACATAAAGGCTTTTTAAAGTATAATATTCAGGAGTAATTATCTTTACCTGTGCCCCAGAAACGACGACGGCCTTGCAATATTTTTCATGCTTTAATTTAACTGATTGGCAATTTTCTTCATATTTATTCATAGTTCGCTGAATATTAAAATTTGAAAACTTGTAACTCGTTTTAATGAAATGTTTTATTGCCATTGTTTTAATGAAACTCTTGCAATTTCGCTTAGTTGCACACTCTTGCAGAAGCCTGTACGTTATGAAAGTTTCATTCTGTACGATTGTTAAGTTGGTGACAAATAATTTCTTTTTTTTTTCAATCTAGTTTTGATTGAAGACATTTGGCTTGTGAATTCCAATTTTATTCATGAGAGAGAGAGTGTTGTATGAAACAAGACTCTCAAAAATTAAATGAACAAACAAAGCAAATCTAAGGAAGCGTTCCTCAAACCCAGTGCAAAGCACTTGGGGCAAACACTTTTGATTCTTTTTGTCTTTATTGTATTGTATTGATTGTACAGAACGAAATGATGATCGTCTAGTAACCTTTTCATTACCCATGTAAAAACACGAGATGTCCGCTCTACGAAAGCAGTACTCTATTATCAAAATGTTTTCATTGCCAAGGGATGATATATGAATGCACAGTTGAGATTGAAATTGAAAAGAACGCCAACGAAAGTAAGTCACAGTAACTGCTGAAAGTAGCCACCATTTGGCTGCATGCATATAACAACACGACGTTTCATTTTATGCAAAATTTGTTGCAATATATCCGGTGTTATCTCGTAACACTTTAATGTGATCCTTGCCATCAGATCTTATTTTTAGGAAAGACAAAAACGGAGAAGTCTAATGGGGTGAAGTCTGATGATCTTGCTGGCCAAGTTCCCCCGCTTACAACTCGGCCAGGGAAAGACTCTTCAAGAAATTTCAAATTGAACCTTGAAGTTAAATGAAAATTAAATAAAAGTAGAGTCGATTAGAATACGAGTGGTCAGAGAAAGACAATTGAGAGAATGTGAAGAAAAGTTTAATTAAATTAATTAGAGAACCTTCCAGTAAAAAGCAAATTAAATAAAAGTAGAGTCGATTGGATTCGTAAGGCTGAACGTAGAAAACGAGTGGACGGGGAAAGACTTCGCAATATTTGAGAAATTTGAGCGTCATCTATTGAACAATTAAAGAACCTATGTATAAATGCAAATTAAATAAAAGTGAAGCTGAACAAAGGAAACATTCGACAGAACGTGGAGAAAAGTTTAATCGAACCATCTACTGCACAATTAGAGAACCTGTTCCCTATAACGTTGACTTTGGAAGAATATTGGTCCACTGTTTCTGCGGTGGGATACAGCTAACCACATTCCTATCTTACCAGGATGTAAAGGAGCCTCAAGGGGCACTTCGTCGTTGCTTAAATTTTCTTGGAAAACGTTGCAATACTGGATTCGACTGTTGTGATCTCTCGGCAAGATTTCTTGGACTACAGACATTTTGTGTGGATATAAGTGGAAACGATGCTTCAGATTTCTTCTAACGAAGGTGTGGAGCACATTCGTTTGAGCAAAGATATGATGTTTTGAGGAATACTTTAAGGAAAAGGAGCTAAATTCAGCAAGGTTCTTCTTTCACAACGCTTTTCTACCTCAAAGGTTTAATGGAAGCGTTACCAATACTCTTTCACAAAAGACTGAACATTTAGATTAAATAAAATCACTAAATCAATTAATTACTAGATCGGTAACAATTATCTTACATCAGATTCTCGTCGTCTAGCAACAATGACAAACGGGTATGGATAAATAGATGTTAAAACAGGCGCCAGGGTGAACAAAATATACAGCTGATCCGTACCAGGCCTCGACAGTCTCTCGGCTTTGCAGTTGATCATTCGCAACAAGCACAGAAGATCTACTTAACTCACGTGTACGTTGAAGATAGTGGTACAAATATACTAACAGCTTAAATATGCACAAAATAATTAGATAATTACAAAAAGGTTAATACAATGCGACAGAATGTCGCCAAGAACACTACGACTAAGACGGTTCAAAAATGTTGCACTTGGGTGTACGACTTAATTAGTTACTCTGTCCGACATTACCTGACTTTTAACAAAACCAGGCTGACGAAGGGTAGTGACAATTACCCCAAATTCGTTTGGGAAGATTCCGATTACATCGAATATGAATTTCCCTAAACTTCCTTAGCGAAAACTCAGTTAATTGTAATCACGACATCGTAGACACTAGCAAAATTAAACGATGCCAAACGAGAGGTGATCGTAGATGCCGTCAGCTCCGACCAATCAGAAGCCACTGTTATCGAAAATGCCCATATTAGGGCATGTCACGAGGTAATCGATAATTGTACGCGGCATTTCGAAGTAGTTAATAAAGAAATGCGGACAAGGTCGATTACGTCTTCTGGCATGACTTCAGGACTTGTAGAGTAACCTTTTCTTTTAGAGGTTTAGGAATCTTCATAGACCATGCCGATCATATCAATGCCGGCTGGATTTATCTGGGACAGTGTCGTACACCTACCCAGACGCCCACCAACTAAACCTTTTCCTCTTTCTTCACTCTGCGAAGCGGGTATTGCCCTCCGACATTTCGTCCGCTTCGCATGTTGCTTCTTGTTAGTCCTCTTCCGTTCCTCCTCTTCGTCCTCATCTTCCTCTCTTTTTTCGTCCTATTCGTCTTCTCCATCCTATTCCTCTTCTTCGTCCTCTTCCTCTTTCTCCTTTCTTCGCCCCTCATTCGTTCCTCCTCTCTCTCCTCTTCCTCCTCTGCTCTTCTTTATTGGCCGCTTCTTAACATATTCGTCACGGCCTTCCACGTACGGCCGTCCCTTTCCATTAGTTCCGCTACGTTCTCCTTCTTTATTTCACATCCAACGTCTGTTTCCGCCGCGAAGCGATCTGCGTCCCACCTGAGGCATGCGAAGATGGTGTGCTCCGGGATATCCTCGCAGTACCAGCAGCTTACGGTCTCCCTTTTCCTGACTTCTTTCAGGTACAAAGTAGCGCCTGCGTGATCTGATAATCGACCTCTTCCTCGGGTCGATTGCACTAGGTTTGGCCCAGTCCTCGTATTTGTTCCAGGGAACTTGCCACTCCTTGTACAGCTGCCTTCTGGCCGAGTCTCTTACCTGGTGTCATTCTTTGTAAGTTGTGCGATCTGCAGCTTGATGGGGGGATCTTCGCTATCACGAGGACAGCCTCGGTTGCCACAGTCCTATACGCAGTCACCACCCTTATCGCGGCTAGTCTGGTAACTCTTTCGAGCGTCAACTCGTATTGTCTGTGCTTCGTCGCTTCTCCCCAGATCGGAGCGGCATATAATATGAGAGGAGACCACCGCCAACAGTAGCTCCCTCTTCTTCCTTTCGGATCCTCCGACGTTTGGCATCAGCCTCGCCAGCGCCATGTATGCCTTCTGGGCCTTTGCGGCTACTTCCCTGACGTGGGTGGTAATTTTCAATTCCCTGTCGAGGTGGACGCCTAACGTGCTTCCTCGTCTCTCTTTCTTCCTCGCCTACTTTCAGGACCACCCTTGTTAGGTCCGTTAGTATGGTCGTCTCTGTTTTCTGCTCTGCGAGAGCTAGTTCCATGATTTCCAGGGTCTGACCCACTTTCTCTGTGGCGTACGCGACTCTCCCTTGCAGTAGCGGTTTAGGTTCTAATTACCACTACCAGATCGTCGGCATAGACGAAGACGTGAGTGAACTCAGTCCCATTGGTAAGTGATTGTAAATGTTTATCATTTGCGTGATTCCACCACTTTGTATCCGCGAAAAAGATGATTGAGGGACGCGTAACTTTAAGTTCTTGTGTCTACGAGTATTATGATCATGCTGGAGTTCATAGCGGTGCATAGTCTTTGTAGTTGCCTTTAACGAAACACACGAGAATAATCCGCAAACAATTCAAGAGCTCAAAACCAATATCGAAGACGTCATCCATGAAATAGAACCACAATTATGCAGAAATGTGCTCGAAAATTTTGTTAAGAGGATCGACGTCTGCAAACGTAATCGTGGTGGACATTTGCCTGATATTGTTTTTCATTCATAAATGGTAAAGTCTCTACAACATATTTCGATAAAGAATTACAAAATTTTCTTACAAAATGTGTGTTTCTTTTGAAATTTAAAAACAAAGTTCTTATTGGTAGACCCTTTATATCTGCGCAGTTCTTCAACAATTTAGTAGGTATTTCATCAAATCCAACTGATGTTGTATCTTTTAAGTTATTTATTACATTTCGAACTTCTGTAATAGTTGTAGCCTTTAAAAATATGCTCTTGGAAATACTATTGAAGTCATATTGCTCCTTTGTATCATTATCGTTGCCTATTTCTACGAAAAATTCGCTTATGTATATCTTCTAATGTTTGCTGGATGTTTTGAGACTTATTTTGCTTTACGTTATTTACGTTGAAAGTTGAATAATTTTGTTTCCCTGTAATACTTTTTACTAACTTCCTAGTATCTCTTATTTTATTATTTGAGTTTCTGATAAAGTTGGAATTGAGAGACTTTTTTGCTTCATTGGTGCTTTTTTCTGTAAACTGACAGTACTGCATATAATAATCACTCGGGATTCGTCCTTGAATTACTCCTTCAAATAATTGTCTTTTGATTTTCAATTTTTGTTGCAGATCATCATTTAGCCATAATGTGCTGTGTTGATGCTTAGTTGACATTCGTACTTTTGGACAGACTTCATCCATTGCATCTTTAATTATTTGTAAAAATTTGTTGCTGTTGATGTTTGGGCAGTGATTACACAGAATTTCCTCCCATGGAACGTTTTCCAATTTCGTTTTAATTACAATTAATTTTTCATTTGTAAATTGTCGTTTCATTTCAAATTCTTGTTTCGCATCTGTAATGATACTTTTAAACGAGATTTTTTGACCACAATGATCTGATAAGCCAGACTTATGTATTCTACTAACGCAGTTTTGATTGTTTGCAAAAAGATTGTCAATTATAGTAGTTGAACCGTGTAGGTTGCGATAATTTTGGCAAATAAAAAGGCTTTGTTACCTGTCATCGATCAGAATCAGTTTTGGTTCCGTCAGTGAATGAGTTTCCATTGTGGAAACCCAACTATAAAAAATTCACTTTTAATTGAATTTTCTGTACCAAATCCAAAATTAAATAAAAATTTTATGTTATTCCCCAAGTATCAATATGTTTTTATTATTTATTAAGAACTATCTCAGTCCCTCGTTAGCAATTGAAAAATTCCTGTAGTTTTGAATGTGTAAACCAGATACCTACATTTTACTCTTCCACGAACGTTTTCGTCCAATCAATAAAGAGCAAAAGAGCACAGCTCTGTTTTATCGGCAAGCAGAGAGTTGAATGTGAGGATACAAAAGCTCCCTCACATATCCTGCGCCATCTCTGACCGATCCTGTCAGTCGAAGGAAACCTGCCTGTGCAAAGCTCCTACATGTGTAACATGAACTCGACGCTTTCCAACAGAGGGAGTAACTGCATCGACTTTTCATATCGCATTTTCCGATTCACGCAGGACGTTTTAATTTTTTTTATATAAAAGAAATAATTACTGTCGCTTAGAAGAAAAAGCTTCGAGGGGAAAATGGATTCTAACAAAGAACAATAAAAAAATTTCTCTCCCCCGCCCCCATTAACGTGTGTGTATTATTCGAGAAATGCGATCTGGGACAGTGATAAATGAAAGTTATTTACGTTCTCAATACGTTCTCAAAAAAAAAATTTCATCAATGGACGTCAACGTAAGCTACGCTCGTGATACGTAAAACGTCAAGTTCGCATTCAATCTCTGCCCCCCCCCCCCAACTCCTAACTACGACCAGTTCTTGCGGGTTTTTCCTTTTGCGCGTTCGCTTCGTACCCGAAACAATGTAATCGAACAGAAAAAGCGCAGGGAATCGAATCGTCCGCTTTAATTCGTCTTCGTGTTTGTTAAAAAAATTACGAGAGACGACGGTGTTTTTGCTAACAGAAATTCCGCTGTTTTCCGGGACCGAATTTTATGTTATGTAAAGTTTGTTTGCCCGGCGAGCAATCTTTAATAAAATTTGATGTCCGGATAAAAAAAATTGGCTGAGAACAAAAACACATAAAAGTGTCACTTCGACTTTGTAGAGCATTCGATTGTTTTAATCAAACTAAAATACAGTAATAATAAATCCTCAACGGTTAGGAATACATGAAACTTAAAAGAATTGAGGACTAGCAACAAGAAAACTACTGAATCAGCAAAATCAAATTTAATATGTGAATTAGAGTTAACGGAGTTAGAACTCCAGGGTTCACTTCGAGCAAGCAAATTCTTTTTAATCCGAGAATTCACCGGAAGGAAATAATGGAAGGCGACGATTATAAATAATAAATTGTATTTAAAGAGCTTTAGCGACGATCAGCTAAAAGAGTTCCGTCGTAAAAGTAAAAGACTAGCAATCTTCTTTAGACAATTTTATGACGAATTAAATTTTTAAAGCCAGCTGAATTTCATCGCGGCGAGAATTAAGAAAATAAAATGCACGTTCAAGTTGGAAATAGGATGAAATATTAATCTGAGAAGATCACGTATATGCATATCTATTTTTCAGCAAAATGATCAATAAAGGAACCAGTTCTGTTTTTTTATTTTCATTACCTTTGGAAATTTTATTAAATTTATCACTGGAAAATGATCTCCACAGAGATACAAAATTCTATTTTTATATTAATTACGAATATTTCTGGGTATTTAAAAAATCGCGAGCTCGTATTCATTTGAATCTGCGGGCGTCGTTTATCAACCTGGAGCAATTTCAATTAAACTGTCCCGCGCAGATACTCGCTCAAGTTGTTTTTCAAATGCTGGTTAGTTAAAGCAGAACTGTTTAAGAGTTTTGAAGGAGTACGTCTGGAGGAGGAACGCGATCCGGCTCGATTAAAATCAACTAATGCCCATAAAGTTTGGTGCAAAAGTGATTTTATCTCTGCCTGGCGGAGAAGTCACCGCAACTCATCGCCTCACCTTAAAGGAAACAAATTGTTTTCCGACAGGGTCGGCAAATTTTCCCGTCCGATAAAACTTCAATTCGATTTCACCATCGCAAATGTTGATTCGAGTTTAAAATCATCGAAGTAAAATGAGGAAAACTCGCAAAATATGAAAAGTCTGAGATGGAGAAAAGTTTCACAAAGAGAACATCTAGATACGACACTAGTAGGCAATTGCATTCGTTTATTTTACTTGCGTTTATTTAGTTGTTGTTTTTCGTTTCTGAAGAGCTAGCAGGTGATAAAACATTGGCCTTTTCTTTACTTGCCGAGGATGCTTGATTTTCCTCAGGTGGTTTCTTGAGATATGTCGCGCCACCTTTTCTTGCCGCGCTGGTCGCGAAAGGATCACGAAGAGAACGTATGTCTCTCATATAAGGAGAACTCGCCCTAATCGCCCAACTATCAGAGCATAGGGGCGGTTCACTCGATGAACACGGACGAGGTTTTTTCTTGAGCTCGGCTTTTTTCGAATCTTGCTTGGGGCCGGATGGGTTTTTGCTTTTATTGATCCGAGTGCAGAAATTCTTTGCGAACCGCATTTTTCTACCGGGAAATTAATTTTTTAAAATGAAATTCTGACGTTACAAACGTCGTCAGGCCGAGATAACCGAGATTATTTTAAGTTCGACGTCGCCTGGGAAATTTATGTTTTTCATTAAACGTGAAAACGAAACAACCAATAAACTGCAAGACAAAAGGCTTCATGGAATGTCTGCGCGAGCGTGCGACATTTTTCAACTACAAAAGCCTCATGTGCATAAAAATCGGGGGCTTATTGTGATCATATATTACGTGTTCTCTATACCCCCCCGGTATTGACTGCATCAGCGGTTTGACAGGAAAGAAATATTGGCGTGCAAGTTGCACTGCGAACAAAACGTAAGAAACGGCGTTTGCATTAGCTGAAAATTTATCGCCTGGATGTGGAAAGATGCCGCGAAATTTGTAAAGGACGAAGGAGTCTTTTTTTTTCTATCGCACGAGCAGAAACCTCACCAACGCATTTAATCAATTAAATGGAGCGATTAATTCTTTTTTAATTAAACCTCTGCAAAATTCTGCGACTCTCGTTTTATATGAAAAGATACAATCAGTTACAGTTTACTCTCCTCTTCAGCTCTATCCTATTAGGATTCGTGTACTCAAGACCTGTTGATACCAAAAAACGTGTAATGCCCAACCCCATTATTGTGTAGCACTTCACGAAGGGCAAAATTGATTTCAATTAATTGGCGTTGTGAGGGATTAAGTTGAAATTGTACTATTTATCTATGTAGATAGCCGCATGGATAAAATAGTTTGTAATGTCGCAGTCGACCTTAATCTATTTAGACCCGGTCTGAATATATTAAACTTCATTAATTCCGAATAGATTGACGGGTTCATTGATGTGCCTTTCAATTATCAGCCTACGCTTCATTGATTATCTGTCTGTGCGAGAAAATTTGCACATAATGGGTTTAAAAGAGCGCAGTCGGGTCGAAGAAAAGGCGATAAAAGCTCCACACGTACTTCCCCAATACGACTATTAAAACCAGCAAACTTTTTAATGCAACCCACCTTTTCATAATTCAAAATTATTATTTTTTGCCTACTCAACATATTCCTGCGCGGAAAATTAATATAACGTTGCGAAATTTCACAGCCACTGACTCCCCGGAGGCGGTGTATAGCATAGAAACCTGGAGGAAGGTGATCTAAAAAAAAATATGGCTCGAAATATTACAAGCATAAAATTGGGCACGATCGATTTTGCCTAAGTCCACGATCCGGAAAACTTCGTTCTTTATGGCAACATCCTTTAAGGGATTGGCTTAGGTCCACGCAAGAGTAATCGCAGAGCGGTACGTGGGATGAAATGATAACATGTGGGCGGAAGACTCGCGCCGGACGATATCTATTCATTAGGTTACTTTAATGTTTGTACCTCAATGAGCCTAACTAGGGAAATTCTGTCCGGATTAGGTCGGAGTTACACGATAAGACTAATTAAAGCTGGGAGACATTAGAAACTTTGACCAACACAAGCCAAGTTTAAAAAAAAATATTAATCCAGCATCTACAACCACCCTTTCGCGCTAAAAAAAAATCGTAATTAAAAAGCCATTTGCAAACACGATGGTACGCCTTCAGTTAGTAACAACCCAAACATACAAAAAAGACCTTTAAAAATCTGCATCACAAATAATTTCACAGTTGGTAATTAAATCATCCCAAATTTTCGCTTTTTCTTTTTCCTTGGCTTCGCATTTATAAAATGGATATTCTATTTTGCTTCCACTTCAATGACATTCAATACATTTGGTGTCTCACTTAGAAAAGTAGTTTCAAGGCTGGCTTAAATGAAGGTAATCAAGTTATTGATCACCCTATCGTTCCATACCTTTGCATAATTTATCCCCCAATCGGTTCTGAAACGGGCAAGTCAGTAATCCCGATCGCATCATTTAACGGCCTCAAGTTAAATGAAAGAAGATTTAAGTAAACGGCAAAAACTTTATATTACGCCATATATTACACACATTAGTTTTCTATTAAGTTGATAAACGAGCGGAGGGTCAGAAGTTACAAATTCAGCGATGTGTACAGCGTTCAAGGGTTGGTCCTCAGCGTGGGGTTATTCATCAGCGCTGAGTACGTAGTGGAGTCCGGCTGAAAAGAGGATGAGCCAGTAGGTAATTACGAAATAATGTGAAGAGCGTTTGTAGCACTAATTATTAGCGTTGTTCGCTTCAACTTTAAAAGGGTTCGTACGTTATGTAGTAGTAAATTTTAAGCGAATGTAACTAGGGGTTTTCCCCCTTTTTTTTTTTTTTGTGTAAATTTTTCATATTTTCAACACAATTTAAAAATTTGGAACAAGAAATGTAGACCTAAAACCAAACTAACAGAGATTTGGCAAGACGTCGAGCTAGAACTCAATATACGTAAACAAAACGAAAACAATAAAAACAACGGTATATTCCTTCCCTTATTTGCTTGGAGGCACGAGATTGGAGCAACGAAAATAGAGTTAAAGCGAATCCTTATTGTAGTTGTGAAACATGCAAAACTGCCGGATGCGACAGTCAATTTGCAAGACATCATTTCCGCAGTTGCAAAGAAACACGTTGGGTTTTACGAACTTATCGAAAGTTCAAAGGCATCGCAAAGACAAAACCGACCGGAAATTTGCTTGAAAAATTCAACGAAAGTAGAATATTATGTTACTAGAAACCGTATTGTATTGAAGAGCTTTCCGTTCTTATGCAGAAAATAATAGCCTTAATGTTGAAATGAACCAGGCCCAATAACATTTGGCAAAAAAAAGGGTGCAATTTGAAATTAAGTGACCGTAATGCTGTTAGTGTACTGGTAGAGGAACCAATTAAATTAGAAACAGCCACATTAAAATACAATTACCAACGGACTGGATGAGGATTGCTCTAACGTAACAGGCAGATGCAGGCTCGTTAAGGATGGAACTTAATGTGGGCTTAATACGGAATTATCTACTCTTTCGCTCAGAAAATGATTAATGTAATAATCAAAGAACATGCTGGTATTAATTTTGTTAGAGGGTGTAATTCCTCGGAGCGAAATATGAAACATCCTGATTTAAACACTGTCAAGTTAATTACATTTCAGGACTACATCATGTTAAAATGTTAGACGTAGTAGTTTTACATGACAATGTTACAATTTTTTTTTTCGTTAAACACTGTGCTACATACAAATTGATGTTTTTTTGCTTTAATACTTCAATAAACAGAAGTAAATGAATTAAATTGACAAAATGCAGGGTATCTCAAAACCTTGTCTTTAATTAAAACTTTATATATCTGATTATAAAAGAGATTGATTCTCCAAATCTGAACGGTATAGCTCAAAAATTAAAAAAATAACCTAACACAAGCGCGTGCAGTTCCTTTGTTTTGAAACCTTTGCTTATTTTATGACTTGTTGAGGCAAGTCCGCTTTCAATGAAAAGCAAGAACTGCAATAAATTTTTTATTTACGTTTGAAAGAATTAGGCCAACGTCTCAGATGCCGCGCGCGCGTCATCGGCAATTCTTCTTATATCCATCTGTGTCTCACAGACAGCTGAGACATTTCAATCCATTTAAATCGCCAACCAGCATTACCAAAACAATTTCTTAGAAAACGAAAACTTATTTTTACCGGAGTTATTATTTACTTTATCCCTATTGTTGTATGACAGATGAAACGGTCGCGAATTTGATTTGAAAACAAACAGCGTTTGTTTATTTGATTGCTTGTTAACGAAGAGAAATTTACGAGTCGCAGGCCACCGGAAACGACTCGGTTTTCAGATTTATGAACATCGAGTTCGTAAATGGTACTTGAAGCAGTTACTATCGGCCATAAATTAGTCCGTTTTAAAAGTTGTCTTGTACGGTATTGGGATTTTTGAAAGCACTTGTCTCGCAAGGGTTTGAGTTATTGTGAAATTTCAAAGGGGCTCAGGTTGCATCGCTAGTAGAAAGGAACTTGGCTTTTGTTTTGAGAAAAATCGACGAGCTCTGGATATAATAAACCTGTCAACAGACACTTGTTAATTTTGGAAAAGAATTTAGAAAGTTAAGAACTTGTGCAGCGTCCGAGTATCTGTCAGGCGAATTGGGTGGCCGTAATTTTACCAGGAATGCACTATAAACGGGGGAGAAGCGTGTGCTTCTTTCTGAACGAAAAGCGTTTATTGGTCAACCATTTTTTTTAAGTTACTTCGGGGGCTGGGGAGGAGTCTAATTTGGGCTAGCGCGAAGGGAAAAAATAGAAACTTAGAACAGAAAACTTCTGATCGTCCGAACGGAAAGCTGCATGTTAACTTAACGCGAGTTTATTTTTGAGTGCTTTGCAACTGATTTCATCTAGCTTGCATAATTAGAATGAAATTGCATTATTTCGGGGCATTAAAATTATAGTGAATTCAAAAGGGCAGTCAAATAAATAACCGTGAGGGCGCGATCGCGACGCGAATAAAAAGTGAGTGCGCGTATGAATTAGTGAAGTGGTACGTCGCGGAACGGGAATAGGTATTATTGCTTGATTTTTTTCTATTTCTTTTCACATACTTGGTGGCATAAATTTGTAGAAGAATTATTTTAATTGGCTAATCAATCAGTGGCTTGGAATTTCCGTAAAGTTCCATCTTTTTTTGGTTTATTTTGGTACTTGCGGTTGCTTTTGGAATCAAGTTAAAACTCAATAAATTCAGTAGATTGCGCGATCTGTGATTTAATCAACCAGAGTAAATTAACTACACCTAAAATCTTTTGTTCGATTTCAAATATAGTGTTTTTTTTGCAATTTAGTTCTACCTTTTTGCGATATCCTCGGCAATTCGGAGACACGCTATCAAGGTTATTCCGACTTGTACGGGGGTATCTGCAACTAAAACCTCTGGTCAGGCAAATTATATCCGCCAACACGCACAGTGCGACCAGCACAGAAATAAAGGCAAATTTAATACTCGTTACGAATTCCGTAGAATTACGAGGCCAACAATTTGAACCACCTATCAATAGACATCTTCTTCACAGAACTTTTCTCACACCCTGTGTGTGCGTGCTGAAGTGTTGTCTTGGGTGAAAGATTTACAGGTTAATTGAAAGCAATTTGTCGAGCAACTCAATGGGCCATAACCACCCATAGTGGAGTCATATGGGTCCTTGCGCAAACAAATTAGGTTAGTCGACGAATACAAAACGAGGGATCTGCGTACAGAACCTCGAAAGGCACGAGAACGTAGTAGACGAAAGATCCTTGTCTGTGACCCGTTAGGTTAGCTCTCCTATCACCTCTGAAAAGAGCCCGTGAAAAACTAACGGCTGTTGCTGTTGATTATCTTGCAAGTTGATCGCTGAAGCGGCCTTTTGTACCACATACATCTCCGAACATCGGATTGATTAATTAATAAGTTCCAGTAACAAAGTACACTGTACATACACTGTCATACAGTGCGCCGATTGATTATTCATAGCGTCTTCGAGTACTAGCTAAGGTGGCAAACGCGAGTACCAAAACACAGCTATTTTGAATAAAGAAATAAATTAATTGTTGATCTAATTTAAGTTACAAAGTTGACACAGCCTAGTGCAACAAGCAACCAACTGTGAGAATCGAAATAAATTAGATCGCTACGATATTCGGCGTTAAATACGTTAAGCAAAGTTTATTGTACTTCTTTGGAATCGTATATTTATTGTGAGATACCATTGTTTCAATCCAGGTTTTTACGCTCAAGCTGATCAGTTTTTCGCGGCAAGAGTTTTTTACCTTTTTTTTTTTTGACAATAAATAATTAATTAATCTAATTTTCTTGATACGTATTTAGTTCCTTCCATCTCTCAAAAAACTCATACACCGTCTCACCAGAATTAGAACCCAATTACAACAACGTAGGGCCCGCTTTTGTTTAATTAGACGATCAAGAACGAACAATCGGCATTAAAGTTTTTAATTGTGGGAGTTCCAAGAAAGGGTCGACCGTAGAAGATTAGCCTTAGCGCCACTAAACCATAACTGTAGCAGGTAGCATAGACAAGAGCTAGACGATCTGCAAGCGCATGCTTTAACAATAGCATTTCTCGACCTTTTTGCGGAGGCCAAACCCGCGGTAAAGAGGCTTTTATTACTTCATTGAATTTAGTCAATTTAGTTAGTTTCCATGGTTATTAATGCAGTGGATGCAGCAAAAGTAATTGCTTTGATTCAGAATGGTTGGTCTCAACGTTACGTTGTACAAGTTCTTGGAACTTCTCAATCATGTGTCTCCATAACGTGAAGGCGATTCTTGGAAACTGAATCTTACAATCGACGCCCTGGAACAGTTCGTCAAAGATGTGCAAGTGCCAGAGATGACCATTTTCTTACCCTAACGATTCTTCGCAACAGGAATTTGACTGCTGTTCAAGTCAGAAATCGCCTTACAGAGTCGAGATGTGCATGTAAGTGACAGAACGATCAGAAGACGCTTTAATGAAGTTAATTTAATAGCAAGAAGACCTGCACATGGCCCAGAGCTTAACACACAGCATAGAGTAAGCAGACTTGCATTTGCTCGTGAAGATGTTCATTGGAATATGGGGCAGTGGAGTCAAGTACTTTTCACTGATGAGTCCCGCTTCTGCCTACGAGCGCCAGATGGTCGTGGAAGAGTGTGGAGAAGGACTGGCGAACGGTATTCTCAATGTAATATTGTTTCCAGACTATTTTTCAACGGAGGTTCGATTATGGTGTGGGGCGGTATTTCTGCGAACGCATGTACAGACCTTGTTGTAATAAATAGGGGAGTTATTAACGCTCAGAGGTACATTGAAAATGTTCTTCAAGATCATGTGATACCCTTTGCCCCTTTTATTGGCGACAATTTTATGTTGATGCACGATAATGCACGGCCACATGTCGCCAGAGTTGTTAATGAACTTCTTGACGCTGTTGGTGTTAACCGAAAGCAGTGGCCCCCGAGAAGTCCCGACATGAATCCCATCGAACATGTCTGGGACATGTTAGGAAGGAATATTAGAGCTCGCGTCCCCGCCCCAGCTACCCTAGAAGAATTATCAATGGCGCTTCAGCAAGAGTGGGATCAACTTGACAATTTAGCGATTAGGCACTTGGTGGAGTCGATGCCACAACGTATGCAGGCTGTAATACAGGCTCGCAGAGGCAATACTCGATATTAATTAATTAGGAAGATTGAAATTTTGCATTTTTCTTTAAGTTACAATTTCATCGATTTTGCAGTTTTTATTACTTTTATTAAAATCTTGTTTGTTTTATTTATTTTTGGCCTTATTTGATGTACATCAACCAATAAAACTATAAATAACAATTATGAGTCGAAAATTATATAAAAAAATTCATTGTCGCAATGAATTACACAAACCTCAAAGTGAGTCGCTTTTTGTGCTTTGTGCGCTGTACGGTTTTAAGACAAAACGATTTGTTAGGCTACTTACTCAACAACAGTGTCAATCTCGAAAAGAAGTATCATAATCCTGAGTCGAAGGCCTTTGTTAACTGTCAATTAGTAAATTTTAATTATTTTTATTTGCTATTATTCTCGAAAATGAAACTTTAAAATTGATGAATTAATCTGTAAAGTTTATCGAATAAAAGCAAAACTAAATGCACTCACGGCAGCTAACGGATACTGCACTTGAACTAAACGCTTAAAAAGAAAACAATGGCGCCCGAAATAAATCAAAATTGGGCCTCAACGTTCACCCTTTGTTTAATGCACAAAGGACCCGTACAGGTAAACTATTTTTAATACTGAGCAGGGCGTGATATCAAAATCGCTAAACAAACTTTTAATCAATAGATAAGCAAGATTGTTTCCCGCGCAATGCCAGAACAATAGCTTTGTTTCAGGGGCGGCTGAAGTACGTAATCGATTGCGCTGAAAATACAAGTACTCACACAGGCCGGATTTTACAAGAAATTAAAAAAAAAAAAAACAAAAATCAGTTAGCTAACTGGCTTATACGAGCACTCTTTATTTTAGTTGTTATTTTTTATTTGTTTGTCAAGAGATATAATCATTAAATGAAAATATAATTAAAACTAAATAACTTTTAATATCATTAACTCTATTCTTAAGTAAGTCATCAACTTTACGTGTAACAATTAGCTAATGGAAGAGTTATTTTAAAAGTCGGCAATTAAGTCTCTCTCTGCCTTTCATTTTACATCGATAGGGATAATAACACCGTAAAAATCCCCTTGTTTTTAGTCATCATCCCTATACGTCTCTCTCCCCGGATTCATAAAATATTTATGAGCGTTTAAAGTAAACCGAATAAAGGTGGAAATTTTATTAGGACTAGACGGCCCAAAAACTTCGCTTACAAGTTTAATAAGTTTGTTACCGATGCTGCGCCACTTAGGGGAAGTTTTAAGTAAGGCCGAACTTAATATAACTTCCATGGAAGTACTGTTATATTTTACATGTCACTTGTGATGATATTGTGATGAGCTTGCCGCGTGGAGTCGAAAGCTCTTGAATTACACGCTACGCTGGCCTCCTTCGATCTTGAGCTGTGAGAAACTGCGGCTGGGATGCGAGGATTCAAACCGAACACAAAGACAGATGTTCGACCTTGCAAGAGAATGAACCAACGGAAAGTGTAAATGGAGATAGATGTGTGTATAAGTGCCCAGATATATCTTATCAAAAGGCCCCTAATCTCCTCGAACTTCTCTAAATACTTTTGTATATCACTTTGATCTGTTATGTAACATGTGAGATTACTTTCATGGTACACTCATTTCTTTTCATTGAGGCAACCCAAAAAAGCTCTTCCTGTTCTTTGATATTTTTAATCGTAATAGAAATATGGGTTTGTTTCACTATTACTATTAAGAAATGGAATCACGTGACGTTTTGGTAGAAAATATTGGGTACTTACTTGCTTGTACTCTTGTGTAATTATTCGAAATTCTTAATAACACTGCCACGTTAACGAAACACGACAGGTTATGAGGCACGGATGAGGTATCATGCAAGAGAGCCACAGAACGTGACAATGCGCTGATTGATAGCAATGGCATTGCAGCTTTTGCAATAAATTTCAAACTAGGCTACGCAGATAAGTTGAAATATTAGTTGGGGTTGTTGCATTACGAGCGTGATTTAAAATTACTGGCCCATTAAATTACTATAAAGATAACAGCGTGTGTGTGTGTGTGTAACCGGGCTGTATATATTAATACATTGTTGTTTATGGCAGTTTGTAAAAGTAGTTCCAACTTTAAAACGAAAAAAAAGCATTTTCTATATGAGTTGCGAATTAAAATAGTATCAATTTGCTATTTCTACTATTGGCCAAATTACCAAGCTCTTGATGAAAGGTCAATGATTAACTAAAGCCTGTGTTCTACTCCTTAACTATTGTTTTCTTTTTTATTTTGCTTTCAATTTTTATCTTCCTGTTGAGTTTCTATCTAATATTAAATGTATTATATTACTTAAAAAAAGTCAACACTTATTATTTGATTCTCTCGTTATTCAGAGTTAAAATGGCCAATGTAATGTAACCAAAAAAAAATCCAAATAAGCACGATGATTTTCACTTCAGTAATTACTGTGTAAAATCGAACTTCGTGTGGCCGTTAGCAGCGTTAAAACCAGTCGTCGACTCAGCGAAATTACGCTTGAAACTAGCACATCGATTTCAGTGAAAGAACTAAAAAAAAAATTAGGGCGCAAACTGATAAATGTAGTGTCGAATTACGAGCCAAAAGATTCGGAGATATGGTTGGAAATAATGTCAGCTACCGTAAACAATGACGTTGTATTGATGAATGGAAAGCCGATGAACTGTGAATAATTAAAATAATGAGGCATGCCTCACAAAACCCGTTGAACAAAACGAACATATTAACAAGAGTATCACGAGTTGTTTAATTTCATTAGAAGATGTCTCTTGTTCCCATTCACCCTTGATTCTACACAGAAGGGTGAACAAATGACGTATCACGTGACCTTCAATAATTATTGAACGCCCTATATAAGCAGTATAGAAATAATTAAAAATTGACTGTTCCCTCCAACTAAATAATTTTTGGACTAGTTTCTTTTTCTGTTGTAATTTTGAAACGTGCAAAGAAATCGAATTACTTCACACTTTTGACTTTGTTTACTGTTTTTTTAATTGATCAAAAAACCTGTTGTTTAAAACCTTTAATCTGAAGCCAAATTTATTAAGATTTCTTTTGTCTTCTGAGGCGAATAGAAGTTCTTTCAATGTTCATCTAAGGAATCTTTCAATATTTAGAGAAAAAAATTGCACGAGCACATCAAATCAAGAGTGTCTATAACGTTAACTCCCTTATTTTCATATACAGCAAGTCGGAAGTAATTACGGCAAGCGAGAGGCATATTACAAACTTTGGCTGCCTAAGTTTATCAAGCTTTGATTGTATGATGTGCGGTTTCGTGAATCTATGATTAACTCAATCGAAGGGATTAGGGTTGCCCATAAATTTATAAGCTTATTTGCTTGCCCCCCCGACAACCATTCATCAAATTGACACAAGATAGTCGGGAAATTATCTGCGCACCGTAAAACACAGATTCAATTTTTTTTTTCTCATTAGTAGGTAATCAACTTACGAATGTACGAACGCCACATCGAATTTTCCGCAACACAATCGAACAGTCCAAACAAAGCGCGAATAAATAAAAAGTAATTCCAGGTGAAAACAATCTGCGTTTAGTTGCTAATGGATTCACGTGAGAGTATACTTGCGGTAGATCTATTGTTCTACTCTGCCATACTAGACAAGAGCTTTTAGCGCGCTTGGCCGAAGAGTAACGGATGGAATATGATGAGTCGGCTCGTATCTTTCAGATGATGAATAATACGCAAAGATATTTCAGCAAGCGTTTCAACTTGGTGTTGCATAAATACTTAATGAATTAATGTAACGCCGTATATATTATGATAAATCATCGCCTGACACTTACTTTATTTTAATATTCCTTCCAGACATCAAAATTAAATTTAAAAACGAGGCGGTGCACGTATTAACACTTGCTTTCAATTTGAGGTATGCTTGAATAACGTGGCAAGTCAAAAATTGATTTTTTGGCTTATCAAGTTTTTCATGAATTGTCGTACCGTCAAAAGAAACTACAAACTCCATAAATATACAAATATAGCGTGATTCAAAATAAGTGTCCGACCCGTTAACCACAGGTAATATATGAAAAAACAAAACAAAAAAAAAACTATAGTCTTGGGGGGTCTGTTATGCATAGTTTTTGAGATAAAGTTAGTTGAAGATTCAGATGTAAATTGTTTGGTGTCCACTAGAATAACTATATTGCGTCACGAAAGCAATAATCTCTCGCAAAAACAAAACGAAACACGTGCGTTCCCCCTGCACTGAAATTCAAAACGTTTTTATTTATGACCTTAAACAAATCCGTACACAGGAAACACCAGGTATTACAAATCGGCCTTCACCACCACACCCTTTACAAGGCAGGTGTACCTCTTGTCCTATCTGACGTAACCTTGTTATTCCCGATCACGCAAATGCCTCTACTCCTTCACAAGAGCGATGGCCCTTCGACAATAATAAACCTCTCCCGATGTCTGGTGTTAAAAATGAAAAATCTTGTTTGTTTGTCCAGTATGCGCCTACCTTGCGGAGTCGCCCATCTCGTTAAAAAAAGGATATAGGTTTCTGGATTCCAGTTTCAGGTTAAATGGTTCAATAAAATGCCTTTTTATAACCCTTTTTATATAATTTTATTCTTCTTGGAGCTGGTAGTCGAAGCAGTAGTCGTAGGAGGATTGCTCTTGGTCGTCGACGAAGGAATGCCGTCCTCGCGGTGCGCTCTCACTATTTATACCGTCTTTCGTTGTTGATTTTTTAACGTTGCCTTGGTTACCGGAACATTCGCGTTTTGATCTAGTTATATACTAGATTTAGGTTGGTAACCAAGACGTCACGTTTGACAATTAACGTTTTATACTAAGTATGAGGACATTTCATTAAAGTTGCACTAAAAATTGGACTAAATATGGAACAACTTAACTTAAAGAACATGTAAGTATCTATACACTTGATTTTCTACTTATCTAACCTAAAAAAAATACAACTTACTAAAATTTATTGTTCAACATCACACCTAACCTATAATAGTTTTTCACTTTTCAGCTTTGCCGTTTAAATGTTCGTTGCACAAGCTTTCATAGTCCACTAGAAAGTCTGGCACTTGCTTCCAGTTGCAACGGATCCTTCGGCCGTCTGGTAGATAAATCAACCGCTTCTTATTTTTCGGTGGCCTATTTCCATCCACCGGGTAATGCTTGTCAGTCTGTGGCCCCTGGAATGAGCCAAACCTCTTGTTCATCGCCTGCACGAAATCCCAATGCCACTCAAAGTAATCAAAGACCTTGGAACTTCCTTCGGCTATCGTTATTTGGTTTGTTGAGCTGCAATTATGCTTTCTATAGCTACGGTATTTAGGTTTGTAAGTGTCCCTTTTCGTAGATATCTGTGTTATCGTCTGTTTTGTTTTAGGTGCGTTTTAGGTCTCGTCACTCTTGCGTCAAGTCTGCTTCGGAAGCTGTTGTTAATGTCTGCTGCACCGTGGCACTGTTGTATGTTTTGTAAACTCCTCTCACGTAGTCTTTATTTATTTATTTCTATTCATTAAGGTAATTAACACTGCAATACGTAGGGGTACAATTATGATTTTGTCAGTGCAAATTAGTTCGTGTTAGTGCGCGAAACGTTCGCTTAATTTGTATTGGCAATTGATGGAAACTTATTGAAATCAATGCATATTAAGATTACCATGGCGAAATACAGCAATGAAGAATTAATAGATGTGCTCTTAATTTATGGAGAATGTCATCAGAATGCTAACCAAGCTCATATCACTATCAACGCGTGCTTGCGCTTGCACCACCTGATTATCCCCAACGATTAATTTTTTGTAGATGGTTATTAGACCGTTATTTCCCGATTTTACAGACGAAGCGTGTTTCAATCTTTAATTCACGAAACAGTCATGTCTGGGCAATAGAAAATCCACATGTGCGCCGTAGTAGTCATTTTCAAAGACAATTTTCTATTAATCTGTGTGAGGATTTTTTAATTGGGCCGTATGTAGTGCCTCAGCGTTTGACCGGAGATGGGTATTTGGAATTTATTCGTAATACGGTGCCCGAACTGCTGGATGAAGTGCCTCTGAATATACGACGTGACATGTGGCCACATTTTCAACGTAATGTGCGAGATTTTTTAACAATTCAGTTTGGAAATCGGTGGATCGGGCGCGGTGGGCCAGTAGCTTGGCCTCCCCGTTCGCCCGATATGAATCCTTTAGACTTTTATTTGTGAGGCCACATGAAAAGTTTGGCTTATAAAGACCCTATAAACACGGTTGAAGAACTTCACAATTGCATTTTTGCCGCAGCAAAAATAATTCGAAACAAGGCGAATCGAATGTTTCCTGGGGTACGTGCATCATTCGACTAATATACAACAAAAAGGGGGTCACATCGAGCATCTGTTATAAAAACCGTAAGTTTAAGTTTATGCACCGTTTCACTTTAATATTAATATGAAACTCACAAAAAACTTGACCTTAACTTATAACGGCGCCAAATTCAATGTCGATTATAATAAATTTGCAGTCAAAATAGTTTTTTACTACACGTTTATTGCTACACTTGCTGACTATGCCAATAAAACTTATTATCATTAGAAAAAATGTCTCGGGGAGTTTTCTTACGTAATTTTAAAAGCGCCGCACGTATCACATCTAATAATCAACAAGATGTTTATTTTTCAAATGCCTCCCATAAATTTATTTCTTTCAATTTCGTATTTACATGACCTTAGTAAATACGCCCCTAACGAGTCGGACACTTATTTTGAATCACCCTGTATTAGGTGCTTTTCTTTTACATAAAGGAGCAACTTCGAACTGTCCAGGGACCTTGAACTTTGTGTTACTTTTCACAAGACACAGTAAGCATTTCATTTAAGCTGCTCTAAGCCTTACGCCCAGGACGTTCAAACTTTAAATAGAAAGCAGGTATAGTCATATGAACATACTGAGAAGTATGTTCTTCTTTCTTCTGACATCCAGCATTACGTCAGTCAGAAGCTAAAGAGTAACATTTTCCTCCTTCGCATACAGATATCAAGACGCAAGGTCATCAAAATTCATCGAAACGATTAGTATTCTTTGTGGACGTGTAATTGGAGAAATTTATGGCGGTTCCTCTCTGATCACTAGCCGGTTTTATCTGGGGGAGGGGGTCGGTACAGAAATGTTTAACTTTCATCCACCGCCAACGTTTACCGTAAACATCATGGATGCTGTCCAAATTTCTGAAAGTGGCATCACATCTCTGCTCGACCACATTCTCTACGAATGTCGGGTACTCGACAACTTCCTCAACTTGAGGTGTTCGGCTTCTAATACTTAACATTCAATTGGATTAGAGGGCACTTTTAGTAGAATCTGATCTTCCAACGTACGACAGATTCTGACGAGTACAAAAAAACATCAAATTTATAGTTGATGGTAAAGTTACTTGTTTTCTGGCGTTCCAGTAATTAGAGTTCTGCAATGACTAAATTATGGATCTCTGTTAATTGGAATAAGAACTAAAAGTGTGGTTGGAGGTC
Source organism: Serrognathus titanus (assembly GCA_039766575.1). Lineage (NCBI taxonomy): Eukaryota > Metazoa > Arthropoda > Insecta > Coleoptera > Lucanidae > Serrognathus > Serrognathus titanus. The sequence continues at coordinate 76,197,671 of CM077912.1, forward strand.
AGCCATATAACTTACACGGACCTGGTTCAAATTCAAACTGACAGATCGAAAAAACGAGTTTGTTAGTGTACGATAAATCACTCTGTAGGACTATACAGAAAAACTGGCAGTGTGACTAGACAACAGGTATCAGGTAAGCCTAAAGTAAGAACTGATGAGGTAGTGAAAATGTCAGACAAATTATGACTGATGCTCCTCGCACTTCCAACAGTCACCTGTCACAACAAGTTGATCTTTCTGCTGGGACCTGCAGAACCATGTTAAGAAAGGACTTGTAAATGTTCCCTTATCGTTTGACTGCCGTTGCTTTCAGTAGATTTTGAACCAAGGCGAAGATTCTGTCATTGGTTTTTAAACAATATTGACAATGACGATTTGTTGGCCGAACCTTTCTTTTCGGATGAGGCCTGGTTCCATTAAACAGGCTACATTAATTCCCAAAATATTTTCATTGAAGCCCCACTCTATCCACAAAAGATTGGTGCTTGGATAGGTTTAAGCCGGAGAAGATTGATAGGTTCAATATTTTTTAATGGCTCACTAACAGCACTTAGAGATCTTGCATCCATTTATTAATCAATTGCATGATGACGAGTTGGAATTTGGATATTTCCAGCAGGATGGTGCAACGGCCCATGCTGCTGGAGATACTTTAAATTTCCTTCAAGAGTTTTTTGGATAATTAGCAGAAATATGGCAAACATATGGCCTCCGCGATCTTGCGATCTAACTCCTTTGGATTTCTTGGTTTGGCCCTACTTGAAAAATTCCATTTTTAAAAGGTCCATTAATGATTTATAGGAACTTACCCAAAGAATCATCAAAAGTGTGATGAAATAAACAATTCTCCCACATTTTGCAAAATGTTATTGATGGATGTCCTAGAAGAGTTAGAAAATGCCTCGAAGAAGACGGAGGACATTTTCAACATCTGTTGTGCTTACTTGAGGAACCCCTTGGAATGGATATTGTTGTCTTAAAAGAATGTAAGGGGCCCCTCATTGAAGGAAGCACTATGAATGCGGCCATTAGTAACCTTATGTCACATGTCACAGTTGTAACATATTCGAAAATAATAATCGAAAATTAAAGACCGTACTGGTGTACATTCAGGGTAATCTCATTTTGTTTTAGCCTAAGTCAGCCAGATTCCTATAGAGTCTAAAACGAACGCAAATCGAACATACTAGAGGGTGAGAGGCTTCCTCATGACCAGTTTCATGAAACTACGTATCCTTTTCAATTAGATCCTCCACTCAGTGCTTCTTAAACCAATATATACTTTTGTATTTAATTTTTTTTTTGTTAGTTCATTTCCAGTAACAATAAAATTATTTATTTCGTAAGCCAATGGGGAAGTATTTCAAACTTCCCGCCGTTATACCACAACGCCATGCGTAACCGGGAGAAGAACTAATTGAGACAAAGAGAGACAATCTCACCGGAATGTATTATACAGTTTCCAGCAGTTCTCTGTCTATATTGTTTTGATCTGTGATTACATCTATGAATGACGATTTAAAAATAAAAATCGATGTGTCCTTTCTATAGAATTTATCCTTACTTTCGGGAAACACTGCATTTTGTTTTTTGCGTAAGTCTACATAAGAGTATGTAAATAAGTCGCCCAATTAGTGTTAAAACGAAATGAATTCCGAGCTTTTCTGCTAATGAAACGGAAGGCCGCGCTAACTACATACATATATCTCGCCAATTTAAAGTTTTAGATACAAAGCCGCTTTTGTGATGTGACAAACACTAATTAGTTTACTCGTCGAATCAGCACGCATGTAATTATCAGTAATGTAATTAAATCACTGTTGATGGTTCAACACATCGATGGCGATTTATTTATTACCGAAGACAACCAAATTAATTGATCTGTAGTACGCGTGATAGCAACTTCTGTTGGATTTTTAAACGACTTTTAAAATATCTGTGTGTTGGTTCCTAAAAGCTAACTGCCGTATTCATATTAGCTAATAGTGACTAGCTAAAATTCTATTAACGCTTTCCTGCGCTGTTAATGGAAAAGGGATGCGAGACGTAATGTAAATACGGTTTTGAGTGCAACTGGAACTGTGCATCGGTATCGGTTACGCTTTACGGAATCCTCAGTGGTTACTATTATCTGTATGAATAAGGCAGTAATGAATCAAATTTGTTTCTAATACAACTTGATATTTAATGTGACAATACAAGAGAACTAGAACTAATTTAAAGGCAACGTGTAGCAAACTAAGATGATTGAAGGTGTTGAAGCAACAACACCGAATAAAACATCAGCAAGGAAAACACTAAAGTGCTTGAAGAAATTCCTCAACAATGAAAAACGAAACGTAACAGAAAAAGAATACAAGTCCCGTTTACATCGAAAACCGAACTTATTACAGGATGTTTTTAAAAAAATTACTTTCTTAATAGAACTTACTTCCCTTACCCTCATTGCCTTCCTAATTTCTTCAAGCCTTTTCACATGAGATATAACACACAACGCGATACATTGAATAACTAAAGCTATTGATTCAGATCGGTGTTAATATATCGGTGAATTCGAGTACCTGCGTAGGCAGTTGTAAACAAGAGTATTATAACAGTCGGTCGTTCTCATGTCGCCATTTCCGTTTGAGCCCCAGGGCACGAATCGAATCCCGAAATTCTATTAAGCAAAAAACCGAACGCAAAATTTACGTCGGCACGATTTTCCCGTCTGTCAAGTCCGCAAATCCTCTGTGAAATCAACCTGCATTTTTACACCGCCCAAAATCCCCAAAACCTTTATTAATTTACCGACAACAACACTATTTTTTAGCGACAAGTTTGATTATTCCAGAGGATTAAATCGGATCTGAAATTAAAAAAAAAAAAAAATTGTGCATTCGAATGCAAATCCACACTGGCGCTGATTAATTAATTAAGAGAATCCGCGTAAACTTAATTATAAGATTAATTACGAAAAACGAGGACCAAACGAAACATTAAACTCTTTTAATAGCCCCGGCTAGCAGCAATTAAAATTCATTATACTTGAAGTAGTGGGAGGTAGTTCCTTCCTTTAACGCCCGCCGCATTTCCTAATTAGAGCTTTTCAAATATGCCCGGGGAAATTGTGTTTACCGGCGGCGTAATAGCTTTTCTTACGGTGGAACGAGGGAAAAAAGAGAACTCCTAATTCTCGAGAAGTAGGAAAAATTGAAATCATTGCCCAATAAAGGTTGCAGCAAATGTTGAAAGTAATCTTCTTGCTCGAGGTAATTTTCTTCGTTCGTATCCATCTCATTAGGGGTAGTTGAGATGTTTATGTGTTTGTAAAGTTTACTCAATTTCCCGGCAGATGCTGTTGTACCAATAATTTGCGTCGGGTAGGTAATCTAACGTCAGTGTGTTTTGATTTCAATTTGTCTGCTTATGTAAATGTAAATTATTTTAGTTACAAATTGGGAGGGAAATACATTCACCGGTACAAAAAGCTACTCACTATTATATTTTAAAATAAATTATCTGAGGACACTTTTTGTCCATTTTTTTTCTGTTCATCGGTGATGGGACATTTTCAATAATCGGGAGAGCCATGATCATCATGGTAACTAAATTCTCTTGTTTAAATAAATTATTGAAAGTATCTACGCCATTGTCAATGTGTGTTGCAGTTGATTTTTTGTTTTTCAAACGTTCCCAAAGACTTAATTTAATAATTTGTTTACATTTTGTCATTAATAACTTGTTTTAATGGCTATTAATGTAGTGGATGCAGCAAGAGTAATTGCCGTTGCACAAGTTCTTGGAACTTCTCAATCATGTGTCTCCAGAACGTGGAGGCGATTCTTGGAAACTGAATCTTACAATCGACGCCCTGGAACAGGTCGTCAAAGATGTACAAGCGCTAGAGATGGCCATTTTCTTACCCTAATGATTCTTCGCAACAGGAATTTGACTGCTGTTCAAGTCAGAAATCGCTTTGCAGAGGTTCGAGATGTGCATGTAAGTGACGGAAGACGCTTTAATGAAGCTAATTTAATGGCGAGAAGACCTGCACGTGGCCCAGAGCTTAACACACATCATAGAGTAAGCAGACTTGCATTTGCTCGTGAACATGTTCATTGGAATATGGGGCAGTGGAGGCAAGTACTCTTCACTGATGAGTCCCGCTTCTGCCTACGAGCGCCAGATGGTCGTGGAAGAGTGTGGAGAAGGACCGGCGAACGGTAACCTCATTGTAATATTGTTTCCAGACTATCTCTCAACGGAGGTTCGATTATGGTGTGGGGCGGTATTTCTGCGAACGCACGTACAGATCTTGTTGTAATAAACAGGGGAGTTATTAACGCTCAGAAGTACATTAAAAATGTTCTTCAAGATCATGTGATACCCTTTGCCCCTTTTATTGGCGACAATTTTATGTTAATGCACGATAATGCACGGCCACATGTCGCCAGAGTTGTTAATGAATTTCTTGACGCTGTTGGTGTTAACCGAATGCAGTGGCCCCCGAGAAGTCCCGACAAGAATCCCATCGAACAGAACATGTCTGGGACATGTTAGGAAGGAATATTAAAGCTCGCGTCCCCGCCCCAACTACCCTAGAAGAATTATCAATGGGCCTTCAGCAAGAATGGGATCAACTTGACAATTTAGCGATTAAGCACTTGGTGGAGTCGATGCCACAACGTATGCAGACTGTAATACAGGCTCGCAGAGGCAATACTCGATATTAATTAATTAGGAAGATTGAAATTTTGCATTTTTCTTTAAGTTACAATTTCATCAATTTTGCAGTTTTTATTACTTTTATTAAAATCTTGTTTGTTTTATTTATTTTTGGCCTTATTTGATGTACAGTGCTCCAATAAAGAGATGTCTCCCCAAATAAATGTAATTTAAGGATTTACCTACTTTAGAGCATTATACTGAGCAGGCGGACAACGATATGGAAGCGGCGAGGGTATTGGGTGGGGCGTGCTACGTGCTTATAGTAACAGAATGTTATTATGAGCGACATGCAAGTGGATTACATTTAAAATTTCTTTCCTTTCTTTCTTAAAATAAATCGACTAAGTATAAAAATGCTCTTGTGCTCAATCTTTACTTGAGACAAGAGGCATATAGCAATGTGGAAATTAGGAAGCACTAAGAGGGACATATCGGTAGTTGTTAATTTATCGGTAAGTTAGACCTATGTTATGTGAACACTTCAATTACGTAGAACACTTTTTACTTTCAGACTCGACAAATTCAAAGATGGATAGCTCGATATAGAGATTTTAATGAAGAAGACAGACATCTAAAAACCCTGTCAAAACCTGTCATTAAATGCAGATGACGTGGCAAGAATTGTAGAATTGTGTAACGAGAGACCGTTTATTACAACCTTACAAATTAAAGAAGAATTACATCTTCATTGCACACAGGAAACCATCCGTCAATACTTACATAAAAAAGAAATCATTGCAAAGGAAATAGAAACTACTGAGGAACACGCTCAGTTGAGAGTTGAGACTACAATTTTCTCAACAATATAAATAAAAATTGGCAAGATGTAATTTTCTCCGACGAGGAAATATTCTGTTCTTCACGCGATGTAGCACCAATTCTGTGGCGATGGAATAAGACAAGATACGGTAAAAGGAACATCCAAACAACAGAATTAGTTGTGGCTTTTGGGGATGGATGTCTGCTGCTGGATCCGTAGAACTGGTTCCAATAAGAGGGCGTTTCACCGGAGAAGAATACAGAGAAGTTTTAGAAGACGTGTTTCTACCATCAGTCAGAATTATTTTTCTTGACGTTAAAATTTTCTTCGTGCAAGACAATTCTCCAATACATACCTCGCGGATAGTACGAAATTCGTTCGATAATAATCCTGAAGTCGTCTTAATTCCTTGGCCAGCTAAATCACCGGATTTAAACCCATAGAAAACTTATGGGCCATAATAAACAAATGTTAGCAAAATCGAGAAAAAATTAAAACTGATCCTAATCTTATCCAAGAAACACACAAAACAGGACATGGGAGTCTTTTAGAGGTCTCAACTTATGTGAACGATTGGTTAATTCTATGAGGAGTAGACTTTATGATTGTATTCAACAAAACGGGTTTTGTACAAAATATTAATTTTAAATTTATTGTTATGGACAAAATTTCTTTTATGCTGTATTTTTGGAAAAAATCGGCATATTTTTATGAAATAATTGACATTTATTATTGTTATATTGTATTTTTGGAAATAAATGACGTTTATATTATATTTTTATTTTAAAAAATAATAATAATAATGAAATAGTAATATTAAATCATAGTACGAATTAAAAAAATAATATTTTCATTCAACTAATTGAAATGGTCTACCCTTACAAATTAAATCTTGCAGATGTCATTGTCCTGTGCTAATTTTTTTTTTGTAACATATTTTCTCCTCATCTTTAATTAAAAATTCATATATGTAATCGAATGTTCGTTAAAAATTATTCAAAATTATATATTAATCAAACTGTGATAAGTTTGAACAATATCCTTAAATATGTTCAATATTTTTTTAATTTCATTTTCCCGTAATAAAATTTTTGTTGGTTTTGTAATTTTTATTTTTTACTTTTTACAAAATTTTCAATATTATTTCATGTATTAATCAAGTTAACGATCAGCGTTAAGCAATTAAATTTCAGTAAAGTGAAAAAATATTAATGTAAAATTACATCCTAATATTTTTATTTATTTACAATCGCCTAGAATTCTTTCATATGCGCTGTGGGCCGAGAAATCTTTTATGGTTTATTGCCTGTCGTAAGACCATGTAAACACGTTCCGATCACCACACAATCGACATTCGTTTGTCCGCCTGCTCGTAATGGTGGTTGGTACTACTAATCTACACAATTATATTTTATTGAGGGAGACGTCTGTTTCTTGGATCACTGTACATCAACCAAGAAAACTATAAATAACAATTATCAGTCGAAAATTATATTAAATAAATTTGTTGTCGTAATGAATTACACAAGCCTCAAAGTGGGTCGCTTTTTGTGCCGGTGAGTGTAGTAAGCGCTCATTTCGTGCAAATACGTGGAAGAAACTTGAAATAATTCAATTACCTTTTGCCCAATTTATTTCTTGCAGATAAAAGATTTTTCCTTTCTTATTTGTTTCTCATTCCAAAAATTTTCGAACATACGAACTGTACTGTAAACATTTTTCAAGTAAAAAATAACGCTATAAAGTTTCGTAGATCCAGACAACTAAACCGAGCAAGTAATAGCAAACTTTCAGAGCAAAAAATCGCTAACATTTCTAGGTTTGCTTTCTGAACGATTTAGCTTGAAATTTAGATGAAATTTATATCTCCTCATATTCAGAACAATGAGACTAACAATTCAGTGAGAAGAAATTCTAGAAGAATTACTAACTTCAGATGATCGTCATCAAAATGTATTTTTTGTTTGATGAACGAACGGTAAAAGTTTATAATTAAGTGGTGAAAACTCACTACATTTGTTAAGGGCGAAGTGATTTTAATTGACGTAACTTTGCCAGACGCGCGTTCATGTATTTAAAGCGTCGAAGGGACTGCTTATTGGGAAAGTAATCAATCAATCTTCGGCGCCTCCAATGTGCCAAAATTACTTTCGATTTCCCGATGATTTACTTTCGCTTAATTACAGAAACAGGGTAGGATCAGGGTAGGAACAGGGGGAGGATTAGTGAAAGTGATACTTTCCTACGAATCGCAACGAACATATTAATTTTTAAATAAAATCAATTTCTATGGCCATGCCAATAATAGATGGTGAACGTAGTTTCTTTTTTCCACTGAAAGACTAGGATTCAAAAAGTACGACATTTGATTTTTATGCGAAAAGAAATTGCTTGTTCTGATACAAGCTTACTTTGAAATGTCGCTATTAATTTGAAGTGGAAGGCACTAGGGTCATTAAAGTCATAAGCATAAATAAACTTACTTGACTGTTGTAAGTTGTCCTATAAATTAAGTGTAATGCAAGGGTCAAGAGTATCAATAAATTTGATCTCATCCTTAGCTATTTTAGGACGAACCTAATAGGCTTTTATTTTCATGTACACGTTAAAGAACGAGACGAATTTCCGCTAAATCTAATAATGCGCCGCAAACCTTGAATATATTGTGGCAAATTTACGCGTTAACAAACAGAGTGCGGGATAATCGGATTTAAAATATGCAGATGTCTATAATTTGAACCCCGACGCTGAAATGCCGAAGATAACACAGGCATTAAATTAATTAGAAAGACATTCTCCACGAGACGCCGTTATAGTTACTGTGTTGTGTATAAGACGGTTGCTTGCACAATTAAATCTTATTAACCCATTTAGATTTTATACTATACTGTCTGAGGTACTTATCTTAATATGTTTACAGCGCTTTTAGGGGAATTACGTGAACGATATGTTGTTGTAGGGTCTACGCCATTTCACCTTAACGGTCGCTTTAAAACCATACGAGGTCATCAATAAGAATATAGTTCACTTTAATACAACATTCAACAATTTAAGCTAGTTGCTGCGTATTTTGTTAGAGTTGTTTGTATTCATCATACCTGTAGTTTTGTTACATTGGGATCTTACTTGAAACAAAGAGAAAATGTTTAATACAGAAATGAAAGAAGTTTTTGGTCCTAGAAATAATATGAAGATGGCTCGATCCATTTTTAAGATTAGTCTCAGAGCTTCTTTCATTAGCATAAAGCAGCGTCAGTGACTACGAACACAGAATAAAAAAAATTCTGTATCAATTTAAACCTGTCCTTTTCATTTTGCCTTCCCCAAACTTACGAAAAAAGCTTTCAATTTTAAGTGGAAGTGCGTAGCTGTGACGGCCGAAAAAAAAAACTAAAACAAAAATCAATACCGTCAAACAAAAGCCCTTTTTCCTCCGCCTCATACTTCACCGATCGGACGCGAGCATTTAAATCCTCCGAATTACCCGAGTTCGAACTTTTGAATCCTAAAATAATTCATAAGGCCCGAGCGCGAAGGAAGGAAGAAGGACGGGGACCTTCTGTAAACTTTTATTTTCGCTTGCAGTCCGCGCAGGGAAATGAGTGCTCGAAAAATAAAGAGAAATTACGGCGCAATTACGAACTTCGTTAAGAAAACACGTTTCAGTTGTTCCGGCCTTAATTATCGCGCGGAGGTTTTATTTGGATGCCGGTTATCATTCCGAGATCTCGGGCGATGTCTAATTGTGAAATACGACGAAACAGGAATGAAAAGAGGGCACCGCGCTCGATCGTCACGATGAAATGTAATTTTCAAAATTTCAGAGTTATTAAGTGCACTAAGAGGAGAATAATTCAGACTTGACGACGTTAAATTCTTAATTAAACGGTTTACTTTATTCAGGTTTAACTTTCTAAAATATTTTAATATCATTTTGGTATTCTTTAACGAATTCAAACCTCGTATCATTCAGATTCAGTTCTTGACCTCCCTGCTCTTGACATATTCTGGGATATTCTGGGATACTATCAGGTCACAAAAATGATGCAGGAAGTTTTATTCTTATTTTATTCCAAGCCAATGTCAATGACATGGAAAGCATGTGAAATAGTGATGACAGTGAAGGAAGACGTCTTTCGAATTTTGGTCTTCCATGTTCCTTCTGGGTTCTATTAAAAAAAATGTTATCCAGATGAGATATCTACATAAGAAGACAACTAAAAGCACAACAGCAATTTCAATTGCACTTCCTTGTTTCACATCTGGATTTTTCTTCTAAGATCTTAGATGGTGTTTAGGGCCGAGTAATTCTCGGAGACTTCCGAGGACCCACATCCTTGACTGATAACCAAACAAGACTTAAAACGAGCTTTTGAACCTACGAAAGCCAAGGTTGGAAAGTTTTCCCTAAGAACTCAGATGATATTAAAGTGATGAGCAAGGAAACATATTTCATTAAAACTTCTAAGGTCCGAAAGCCCCGTATACTTAGCTGAGACCTAAATGGGTCTCAGATAGAACTTCTCAACTTAGGAAAGCCAAGCTTCCCAAAAATATGACGAGCAGTAAGACTTCCGAGGTTCGAAAATCCCATCTTCTTGGATCAGTTACCCCTAAGAACTTAGATGATGTTAAAATGATGAGCAAGGAAGGATATTTCGTTGAGACTTTTAAGGCCCCATATAACGGGTGATTTTTTTGCTATTTGGTTTTTCAGTGTAAATTTTTGCTGTGTACAGAAAAGATTCGTGACATGTGGCAATGCCAAAAATGCTCAATAGGTTTGCCATTTCACCATGAATAGACTAACAAACGAACAACGCTTGCAAATCATTAAATTTTATTATCAAAATTCGTGCAGTGTGAGAAACGTGTTTCGTAAATTACGTCCATTTTATGGTCGTCATAATCCCCACCGAACAGGCTATTCAAGCTGTTATGACCAAATTTCGCACCAGTTTCACTTTATTGGACATTAATCCACCAACCCGTATGCGAAGAGTGCGTACCGAGGAAAATATTGCTGCTGTATCGGCAAGTGTCAATGAAGATCGCGATATGTCAATTCGTCGCCGTTGTCAACAATTGGGCTTGTGTGATTCGACCACCTGGAAGGTGTTACGTAAGGACCTCGGTATGAAACCATACAAAATACAGCTGCTGCAAGAACTGAAGCCAGGCGACGTACTACAACGTCGTTTGTTTGGTGAATGGACCTTAGGAAAGTTGGATGAAGATCCATTTTTCTATCGAAAAATTTTCTTCAGCGACGAAGCTCATTTTTGGCTCAATGGGTACGTCGACAAACAGAATTGCCGAATTTAGTGTGAAGAGCAGCCAGAGGCAGTTCAAGAGCTGCCAATGCACCCTGAAAGATGCACTGTTTGGTGCGGTTTGTGGGTCGGCGGCATCATTGGACCGTACTTCTTCAAGAACAATGAAAATCGCAACGTTACAGTCAATGGAGCAAGGTACCGTGCGACGATTACCGATTTTTTTGTCCAAAATGGAAGAATTGGACTTGGTTGACATGTCGTTTCAACAAGACGGTGCCACATGCCACACGGCACGCGATACCATGAACCTATTGAGAGGCGAGTTTGGTGAGCAATTAATCTCACGTTTTGGAGCAGTCCATTGGCCGCCAAGATCATGCAATTTGACCCCACTAGACTATTTTTTGTAGGGATACGTGAAGTCTCTCGTGTACAGGGACAAGCCAGCCACAATTCCAGCCCTGGAAGACAACATTACAGCTGCCATTGGTAAGATACCGGCCGAAATGCTGGAAGAAGTATGCCAAAATTGGAGCTCACGGATGGACCACCTACGGCGTAGCCGCGGGCAACATTTACATGAAATAATCTTTAAAAAGTAAATGGCAGGCATTCATTTATCGGCCCAAATAAATATTTCATTCACTTTTGCAAATTTTATGTGTTTTTTTCTATTTTCAAATCCCAAACGGTTAAAAAATCACCCGTTACTTGGCTGAGACCTAAATGGAACTCAGATAGAACTTTTGAACTTAGGAAAGCCAAGCATACCAAAAATCTTAAAGTGACGAGCAAAGATAGATATTTCAGTGAGACTTCCAAGGTTCGAAAATCCCATCTTCTTGGATAAGTTATCCCTAAGAGCTTCGATAATATTAAAGCGATGAGCAAGTAAAGATATTGAAGCTTCTAAGGTCCGAAAGCCCTGTATACTTACCTGAGACCTTAATGGGACTCAGATAGAACTTTTTAACTTAGGAAAGCCAAGGTTCTCAAAAATCTTAAAGTGATGAGCAAAGATGGATATTTTAGCAAGACTTCCGAGGTTCGAAAATCTCATCTTCTTGGATAAGTCGTCCCTAAGAACTTAGATAATGTTAAAGTGATGGGCAAGGAAAGATATTTCATTGAAGCTTCTAAGATCCGAAAGCTCCGTTTACTTGTCTGAGACCTAAATGGGACTCAGACAGAACTTTTCAACTTAGGAAGGCCAAGCTTTCCAAAATATTAAAGTGACGAGCAACGAAGGACATTTCAGCAAGACTTCCGAGGGTAGAAAATCCCATCTTCTTGGATAAGTTATCCCTGAGAAATTAGATGATGTTAAAGTGATGAGCAAGGAAAGATATTTCATTGAGTCTTCTAAGGTCCGAAAGCCCCATATATTTGGCTGAGACTTTTCAACTTAGGAAGGGGAAGTTTCCCAAAGACCTTAAAGTGATGAGCAAAGATGAATATTTCAGCAAGACTTCCGAGGTTTGAAAGTCTCATCTTCGTGGATAAGACCCAAATGGAACTTAGATAGAAGTTTTCAGGAAAGTCAACGTTCAAAAGTGTGTTTCCTTGTACATCCAAATTCTCTGGGAAAAATACAGATGTAGGAGCAAAAAGTTTGTAAACCAATCGCTCAAATCTTTTATTTTGAGCACTCATTTAGAACAAATGAAAATGGGCTTCCTTCGCGCGAAAATGGCACGTGAGAGAATAATTTCGGGTTCAGATTTGAAGCCAACATACACAAATTTTGATCAAACAAGGGCAATAGATTGTCCTCAAGAAAAAGGCACAGTAATCTAAAATGTTACAACAGAAAGAATCCCAAAAAAGACTCCATTCTGAAATGCAGACAAAGTTTGCTATGATAATCATACGATTTGTGTGGAACACGAACTTCTTTAATTGGGAAAGCCCTGTAGTAATGTAACACAAATTCTGCACGTGTACAATAGAAACATGAACGCCATAAGATATATTGGGCTATTTCGGCGTAGCCAGAAATAGTTTGGCACCGAGACGCAATCCCATGAAGGCGATAATCAACATCGCCAATAATAGGATGGTTTTGCTTTTGCATGGCGTGGCAAGAAAATTATAACCACGTTATTGCCGGGACCAGGGAATAATCTGCACAGCGTTTCCTCAGTTAGAATGTGCGGTAAATTTATGTGTGTGCGCCGAACTGCTATGCTCGTTAGAGTTAAGGATTTGCTTCCAATTTTAATGTCCTCTAAATAAACATGAATCGAAAACGAGAGAAATTACAATGTCCAAATTACTTGACGATCAAAACTACCTTTTATTAAAACTCTGATATTTGATTAAACAACTTCTGATATTATCGTGTGGACGACTATAACTTTGCCACAAAGTTCCAAACTTGCTGAGAGTTAGTTTCACTTTATTAATAACTTTCGTAAGAAATCTAATTACCTAATGTAATTCAGCGAGATTTATTTTGCCAGAAATATGGAGTGGACCATAATTACCAAACGAAGCGAATGATGTTCGTGTTTCTAAAGGAAAAAATATTGTTATGAAGGCATTAAGCAACTCAACAAACGAGCTGCAATACTTAACTACAAATTAATAAGAGTTCACTTTTCTTTCTTCGATAATTCATGGTCGCTCTGTGTATTCATGGTCTTTCAATATTGGACTCTTGATAACATTGAATTAAATGCTTTTTTCTTGTGTGTTGCCCGCATTGGCTGAAGCGTAACCGAGTTTGCCTTGCACTTGTGGAACATATGTGCTTCGAATAGAGAAATAAAATTTTATGAACTGCCTTCCCCTCAGCGGCAGATATGCGGTTTTATGCCCATCTTAAAGTCGCAAAAGCGCTGTGCTCAAGGGAAGGAATTACTCATAATTCAATAGGGATATGCGCAAGAAAGTAAGTGGATCGGAAAACGAAACAAAACGTGAAAAGCTTATAACTCTAAAGCCCCCACAAATCAACTTTATATTACGTCATATTCGAATTATTAATGGAATAAATTATCTCAAGGGAAAGTGTTTCTTTTTATATAGATGAAGAAGAAATGACGATAGAGGAAAGCAGACATTAGACGATAGCAAAGGCAAAACGTAACAAAGAGAAATTTATTATTGCATTTACGCCATTGCGCAATTGTAGACGAGGTCAAGCGATAAGAAATAGCATTTTGCTTTTCTTAAGCTCGGCTTACGACGAGCCATAATTTAATTATGAAAAGCAAACGAACCTTCCTAACGATTAGAATTTCAAATGAAGCGAACCTAAACTTTCGCGCTTAAAACTGCAAGACTGCATTATTCCCGCGGTAACGGCGCTATCGGTGCAGGACGATAACATCTCGTCCTGGATATTAACAAACAATCGACGCAGTGAACCGCGTAATCCGACTTTGAAACGGGCCCGAATGAAGTGTCGTTTTATTTTTTGCGCACACTTACACGTCATAAAGCTCGTTAATCCGTTTTGGAGCGTTTCAAAACGAACGCAGCCTTTGGGGTATTACTTCGTAAGCGCTCTGGGACACAACTTGGCCCATATATTTCCATTAAATAGTGAGCAGGGCAAGCAGAATGGAACAAAACAATCCAATATACATGTTTGTATGTATTACACTCGTGGCTAATATTTTGCATTGCGCTCGGAATTTATGTAAACAAAAGCACTTTCCAGTAAACTGCTTTAGATAATATTTAATATGCACATTCATGGACAATTAAAAGTGAACGCTCTAAATTTTGCTCGACATTAATGCACAATAGAAGTAAGGTACAGTTTGCACAATAGGAATGAGATCGAATTTGTTTGGTTTTTATTCTTTTTTAACGATCCACGAGTGCACATACAAGAAATCGCATTATTTGATACAACACGTAAAGATTGATTAAAAAAAAATGAGGCATAGTTTACTTTATATTTAAACTATAAAGAACCTTTTTGAACTTGAGGTTTATTTTGTGTAGTCCAGACAATAATGGAAGCCTAATGACGTTGTTAAAACCGAAAAATAATTACAAAGTCCAACCACAACAGAAAATGAGAAAAATAAAGCAAGAGAACGCATCTTTATGTTAGGGGCAACTTCAAATAAGACGGCTTGGAAACTGGTAATTTTAAGAGCGAAGTTTTAACATCCTTTGCTTCGCTGGAGCAAAAGCAGGCGGACTAAGAGCAAGTTAAAGCAAAGAAATTAGTTGTTTCGCGTTGAAAGTTTAGAACTGCTTTTCACCGCTTAACACCGTGACGAAAATTCGATCAGAAAATAACGAGCATTCTAGAAATTGCTTTACAATCTTCGGTCATGTCTAACATTCCATAATAATAATAAAGAAAAAAAAACTTAATTGACAATGAAATTAAAACGAAACATAAAGTTTTCGCATAACTTAAGGTGGTCGATAATGTAAGCCTTATCAACTGTTCATAAAGCTCTTTGAACAGAACAACGATATCAAAACCCAAAGCGAAATGAGCTGTTAGCACCGCTGTGAAAGTCTTGGCAAAATATTTATCGAGGGGTGGCTTAATGTCCACCCATTTTCTGCGCGCGCGGCAAGCCATTTAGCGGAATTACGGAATCGTTTCTATTTTATGCGCCCCCCAATTTAGGTCACAGCCGCAGATTTCAAAAATTAACGAAATATCACCACCGCATGTGAAAGCAAGCGAGCGAGCGAGCGGCGGTGACGTGGAAAGGGCAAATCGATGATACATTTGCATCTTCGATGTTATATTTCCTTCCCGGAGCGAGGGCAGATTTCACATTCCCAAATTCAAAATAAACCAATAAATGTTATATATCCTGAGAGGATTTGGAGACGACGACGGGCACTTGCAAAGAGCCCTCCAAACTATTATAATAACATGCCATTAATATCACAACAAAAAATTTATATTGGAATGGAGTTATTACATTCAAATATTTGTTTTAATTTGGAATAATAAATCAGGGATATATGTATGTAGGTTAATTGACTCTTAACGAGGTAATTATGGGCGATTTATATATTTGTTGATTAAATAGGAATGTTATTATTTGAATTCCTTGTAAAATATTTCATTTATCAAGCACAGAGCTGTTACAGAAGGACCTTTACAATTTATTCTGTTTGATCCTCGTTTATGTGTTGGCTAAAGTTTGATTGCGTTATCAATCAATTATGTCAACTTCCAACAATTCTCGTTTTGTTTATTGTAAGCTTTCCGTAAATATATGAATTATCACCGTAAAGAAAAAGCCAATACAAATTGTTTAAAAGCGCGACGGGCACAAAGTCATTTGTTCCGGCCAGAAATGGAAAAGTTCGTTACAGTTGTAAAATGCGAGGCTTCGGGAAGCACATGCCGAACAATAGTTCCAGAAAAACGAAAATAGCTCGCTGACAAACAGCGAGCGGCTAGTGACACAGAACGAACTGCGGGAAAAACCGAAAACAATTTGGCTTCTCTTCGCGGAAGCGCTTTTTTTGTCTTGCAACGCGTCAAATTATTCTCAGATGCATTCAGGCAAATCAAATTACCTCTGCCGTAGGAAAACCTAAATTAAATTCGTGTTAATCCCCTATTAACATCAACTGGGAAACTGGGAAAAACGGGCAAACTCAAGAACAATTTGGTTTTTCTTGTGAAGAAGTCGTTCGTAAAATAATTGTATAAATTCTCCCTTTAGTCTAGTAGCTATCTACAATCGCAATTGACATAGGGAAATACTATAGCATTTGCTGTTACCGTAAGCGCTTCAATCCAGAAAGAGAGGGTGGGCGATAGAGATAAAAACTCGCCGGACCGAAAGGATGGGTCATAAACAATTCCGATAATCCCTGAAACCACTGTTAAGACAGCAGGGCAGGTAGATATTTAAATGTTATACTCTGATGTAATAAATTAGAGTCTGGGTAGAAATATAATAACGGCCAATATGTGAAATCAAGCAATGTTAGTCAGCGGAATTCATTAATTTCTAAAGAAATGTTACTGAACGGCATGAATATACGGAGTGTTTATGTATAAAATCAACTGTTGAATTCCTTGCCTCTCTTTCTGGCTTGAAGCGCTTACGGTAACAGCAAATGCTATAGTATCTCCCTATGTCAATATCTTTGATTGCGATTGTATATCTTACTGCACAAAAGGTCGGGTATTAGATTTTTTCTCTTCTACTTGTTTATATTGAGGCCAATCGTAAAGAAAAAAACAAGTTTTCCAATTCGAAAGACCTTTATCGAACTTCCTGTGGCCCAAAAGCCAGGAAATTTTCATTCTTTTGTAATTTTTTCGGTATTTCTCGGCAGATATATGTACATCCTGTCAACTTTAAAGAGGATAAAATTTTGAACAACTTTTATTATTACAATTATGCTGCATTTCAAAAAAAAGAACCACCCTGAAGGAGTAAACGTAGAACTTTAAAACTGCATGGAAATAGGAAGTGCAGACAAAAGCGTGATTAAATAATGACAGGCATTTGTCACTTCTCAAAGAAGTTATCTCTTAGTTATCACCGGACAAGTATTTTTTTCAGTTACCTTCTTTATCATATTATTTCGTCATATTAGTTTGCACTTTTACTGGTGTACTTGTTGGTGCCTCTAACAATGCCACGAGTGCGAAGACGTGCAAATATTCACCAACTTACACCCTTTGAAAGAGGGCGAATTATCCGGATGCGCGAAACTGGCTTAAGCTTTCGGGAAATTGGTAGACGCACGCTACTGTGAGACGAACTTGGAAAGATTGGCAGGAAGAACATCTAGAAGAAGGTAGTGGACGTCCCAGAGTAACACAAGAATGGGAGGTTCGCGTCTTAAGACGAAGTACAATTCAGGACTCTTCAGACCCATCACGAGCTGTGGGAATCAATTGGGTAAGAGCAATTGGTCGAAGAGTCTCTATGAGCACGATTTATCACCGAATACGTTCATGGGGACTGCGCTCATATCGTCCTTATTTACATCTACCAATGACAATACAACATAAAGTTACCAGACTGCAGTGGAGTCAAGACAGGCAGCAATGGAACCATGAATGGGAAGAAATCATCTTTAGTGATGAACCCAGATTTTGCTTGTGGCATTCTAATCGGCGTGTACGGATTAGACGACCGGGAGGTCAGAGGCAAAATTGACAGTATGCTCAGCGTCGCCATACAGCTTTAACTCCTGGGGTAGGGTGTGGGAGGCAATATGCTTAGTATTCATTCCGGGCACACTAGACGCGAGACGTTACATTGATACAGTTCTGGAGCCTGTTATTCTTCCATTTCTTCAAAACCTTCCAGAGCCTTTCTTCCAGCACGATAACGCGCGCCCTCATATTGCCCACGTAACTTTAGACTTCCTAGCAAAAAACAATGTAGACATTTTGCCTTGCTCGCCAAGATCACCGGACTTAAACCCAATCGAATATATCTAGGACATGATGACAGAAGACTGCGTCAGTTACCTCATCCTCCCAACACGCTAGACGAATTGCGTCAACAGCTGCACGTAGCCTCGAATGAGCTCCCTCAAGAGACAATCGACCACTGATTTCCAGCATGCCCAGAAGGGTTACTACAATGCAATACATTATAAATTTTTGTTTGAATAAATAGCGTTAAACTTAATTGACAATTTGTCATTTTCACGCAATTTCAAAGTTCTGCATCAAAGGGTGGTTAATTTATTTAAATCCAGTATATTTTCTAAACCCAACAGCGCTCGGAAAATGAGAAATGCTTCACAACATTGTTTTTAGCCGTTTCGATGATCGAAGATGGACATCATCTTCATATTTGCCAGTTAAAGCGTTAGAAACGGCATTATCCTCAATTGGAGGAGATGTGGTGTCATGCAGTTCTGCATCGATTTGCTCTATTATGACCATCCTCTAAATCATGTGGCAGTTGAGCCACATTTTCACATGCAAGACCACTGCAGTAGGTACTCACAAATGCTTGAACACTTCAACTCCGTTTTTCGACACGAACACGCACCAGTGCAACCCTTCTTGCAACTGCAAGAAAGAACTTTGAGTGATGATTCAGGTGCTAGATCGCTGGTCATTGCAACAGACTGCAGGCCATCCAACCTCACTTTTCTGGGCTTTTTACATTTCCTAGCCAAATTTCTTAGTGGTAAGACCGTAGTGCGTGTTGGCGTGCAACATCTTGTATTGGTGGTAGCTTGGAGATATTTAATTTGCTCTTTATTGCAGACTCTATAAACAGGTGGTAACTCAGTGTATTGGGCGATTGCTCCGTGCTGCCTTTACTACTGTACAAAGCCAGCAGTGGCTATTTCTTAATTGGTGTCGTCTAGCTTATTAAACACTTTTACAACTTGTTTCATTTGTGGAAGCTTTCCCAAAGATGTACAGCATTTAGTATTTCCTAGGCCAAACTGAGAAGAAATTGCAGTGCACCCAGTAAAAGGCGTGGATGAAAAAAGTTGAGAACAACTCCTCTGCTGTACTTCCTTTCCCAAGTTTGCAGAAAAATAGGTTATTATGAGACTTCCAAACCCTGTCATCTGAACAAACAGATCTAAGTCTTCCCCAACAATTACCACTTCGTCGAATTCCTGTGACTGAATGTCTCACTGTTGAATTTTGCTTTTGAGCAGTGCTATTAGCTGATTCTTATTACTGTTATTTCTCAAGGACTTTCGTTAACCAGCACCGAGATATTTCGAAAAATACATTACCATGCAACCTTTTGTGTGGTAATGTAATTTTTTTAAAATAGCTAATGGGCTACTGCGTTCAAACAAGTTAAATTGCCTCTGGGGGTATGAAACTCGAAATTGAATTCGCGTTAGCCCCCCGATTATCATCGTCCGATAGGTTTTGATAATGAGTTCAAACATTACGTGCGTTTACATTTAATATATTATTTGCGGTGCCATTATGAAAATGTTGTGTGTTTTGTAAATGCGCTTATATTTCGGTGTGGCGAGGAATAATTCGATTAACGGCGAGCTGCTCGCGGTTAATAAATCCGAACTGGATTTACTGAAACGTTTGGTCAGAGCCTGAAATACATCATAGGTTTCCAAGTTTCAACGCGGGGATATAATCTGGTTGGGTTTCAAATGTATGCAATGTGATAATTCCGCCGTGGAAAGAATCCCTTTCATTTTTGTCCGAAATATATTCATCGAACAAATCACGTTTAATTCAAACAAAATTATTAAAACCTGCATTCCCCTAAACAAGTTTAATTTAAAAAATATGAAATGCTTTACAGCGACAGGTAATCTGTCGCGACGGGAATTTTCAAGATAAGATCTAAAATGACTTCGCATGCCTAAACAGTTTTCCCTTAAGTGTCAGGCCTCCGACTTCCAGCACGTCATTATTCTCAGGCATAACGCGAGATTGGTTTGACAGCAGTAGCTTTGTTGGAAATTTCTTTCATGAATAGCGTTAATTTAGTAGCAGCGTCGCTCTCTGGATGGCGCGGATCAATACACGAGCACGTGATGCGCGCCGGAGTCAGATGAGAACGTGAATGTGAATGTGATTGTGAATGGAAAAAGCGGCGGAACTCCGGCATTTCCCGAGATGGAAAACAATACGACGACACACATAAATTTCAATAAACCGATCGGAGCTATTAGCTGGGGACGTTTCAGTGACAAGACAATCAGAACTAATGATGTATTATGCTTTATACACGCGCGCATATGTGTGTGTACGCCCTGAATATTCGACATGACGAACGTTTGCAATTCACGGAATCCCTGTAGAATTCGAATCGCTGGCTGACATAATTTCCAGTTTATTAGGAAGTCATACACGTATTTGACTTCAAATATTTTCATCTTCAGGAGCTGAACCACATGAAGCACATCTCCAGAGCGACAGGCGTGGGTTAATTCAATTAGGTTTGTTTACTTTAAATTGCAAAGTCTTTGCGGCCCCAAAAGTACTAATACGATACAGATTCACTTATAATAAGACATACGTTAATGCCTTGAGTTGGGAACAGGTCAGTTTGGATGGGAGCAAAACGCTGAATTCTTTCACTGATACGTAAATTATATTTTTCTTCTGCATCTGCATTCAGTTCGAAAAACATAAATTCCGCGTCCTATTTCTGAAGATCCCATCTTCCTGAAATAATGACATGCATGTGTCGTGATTTCCGACTTGCTCTCGACTTCGTGCTCGAGAGCTTCGGAAAACAGGTCGACTGTGCCAAAACCCAAATAATTCTCAGCTTTGCATGTAAGCGCAGGATTCTGCACGTCGGTATCAAAAGACGACTACTTTTCCCTATTCCCAATTCGTCGTTTCTAATTAAAAAAAATTACAGGATATAGCCTTCACAATTTTTTTTTTTATAATCCTCAGAACAACTCAACTCTTGGAATAACTGAAAATTCCTCAAATTTAATAATATCCAAAATCAATCTGGCGTGAGTGATTTGAAACACAATTTCAGTTTTAATTAGTTTTCTCAAATAAAAGCAAAACGAGTCGTCAAACTCGCCCAAATCCAACTGATTACAGCTATTAACAACTTCAATTACCCATAAACTCGCAACGATACTACAAACTCTGAGCACAATTCCGCCATAAATAAATCATCTTCGAAACGAGAGACGACGGCGATTAACGTTCTGACGAGCAATTTCGTTGCCATTGGGGAAACGCGACACTGAATTAAATCACTCTTCCCCCCCACACCTAAGAATAAAAGCTGACTGCGACATGGCGCGGCGCTAAAAAATCACAGATATCTCTGCTCGATTCGTTCATTCCAATGAACTATTTCACCACTTCATTATGATGGGCATCGAGATACTGTCGTTCCAGTCAATAAAACGAGCCATGCGTCCTGTGAGGACGAGGACGAGGATGAGGATGAATGGGGCGCACCACAGAGCTGAAATTAAATATACTACGTAATGTTTGAGCGACAGTCTCGTAGAGCCGCCAAAGAAAGGTAATACGTGAGATATTAGCTTTTGTCATTTCTAAAGGAACTTCTATACTTGGAAGCACAAGAAAAAATATCTACACAAAAGCTAGAAACTTTAATTAATAAAATGGAGTAAAAGTAAAATCGAATGAGAGTTAAAAAAAACTAAAATAAAGTAGAATAGAAAACTTCAGCATAAATTGCTGGTGATGGTCATCATCAAGTGCTTCTCTCGACGTTGACGTTAGCAGACTCTGGTGGGGACTTGCGTTTAATTTCATTTTCCTTTTAGTACAATCTAACTTCCTCCTCAAATAACTCAAGCCATTTTAGTCTATTGTCGATTCTTGCTCTTTGATGAGACTGAATCCAGCTGGAGGCCTCCTATTACTTCTTCGGTATTCAACAACGTCGTTCTTTAAGTAAAATTCAAAAACTTTGGTCAAAGTCTAGCTTCTTCAAACAACAGACCTTTTCTTAAGGTATTGTTTCCGTTACTGATTCATCTTCCTAAAACTGGCCAATCATCTTTATCGTTGGATTTCATCTTATCTTTCAATAGAGTCTGAAAATCTCAAACAGTTTTTTTAAGTCATCTTATTGCTGTAATTTTGGGGTCCACAATCCAGAAAAAAAAATCAGATATGGTTTCGTTTTTTGAAGAGAACGTCCCTAATTGAATTGGCTTCCGGTTGGAGCCGCCTCACTACTGCTTCTACTCCTGACGCTTCGTTCTCAGGTCGTTGAAAGTGAGTAGGTATGTCCGTCGTCGTAGTTGATGAACGGGTAGAGAAGAAACTGGAGTTGACAACTGTCGCCGCGAGGAAGTTTCGTTCTCAGGGCTACTGCGGCTGGTGGTGTTGCTACTGCTTCTTTTTAGTCATTGCGAGTGAGTAGGCATGTCCATCGTCGTGGTCGATGAACGGGTAGAGAAGAAACTGGAGTTGACACATGTCGCCGCCAGGAAGCGTCCAGGTTAAGAAAGTAGAAGATGGTACTATCGAAACAGCCGCCGATTGAGAAGAAATGTACAGACGAAGAGATGAAAAAAAAAAAAAAGAAAAAAGGTGATACTGTCAACCACCGCTGCGAAGAAATGTCTGCGGCAATACCTCAGCGGAAAGAAGAGGCGTAAGAAGAAAGCAGTTTGATTGGCAGGCGCGCGGGCCAATTCGGCGAGTGGACTTGAGGTCCTCGGAAAGGTTGAGAGCGTGCCTGGTGGGATGTTCGCGTGAATCCAACACACCCTAGGCAAACAATTCAGTCCGGGGCGTCTTACGAATATCCTGTCAACCTCTATAAACAAACAGACTGTTCTAATCTAACGTTCGGGGGGAAAAGGTTCTTATTTAGGAATAAAGATGGCCCCTCCGCCTTCCAGTAAAAGATATCGATTTAAATGATCTTTACATTCAGCCCCACATTTATGCAGACCACCATTGTCTTCTTGCTTATGAAAATCGATCAATCAACGAGCTACAAGTATAGGTTTTTAAGATTAGGGCAATTGCGGTAGAGAGCCACCTTGTTCTTCTGGTTGGAATTTTCACAACCTGACAAATCATGGGGAGATTCTTTAAGAAACCCAAGTGCACATGGTCTTTGATTTCGTCTATACGAATAGAATATCCAAAAGGAATTTTAGAGAAAGGACAGTGGGATAGAAAGAAGAAACGAAGATCTATGGGGAAAAACCACTTCAGAACGAATACTGGATGAAAAGGAAATGATAGAGCAGAAGTAAGAAGACTGATAATCCCCAAACATCCATCGTTCTTTTTGATCTTTTCTGAACGACATAAAAAAACGTTTCCAGTGCCAAAAAAGAAAAAGCACAGCTTGAAAGTTGGCGTTTTTTCTTTGGGTAATGAAGATCTACAATTTATATCCTTGAAGATGCCACAGGCAATGCAGACTTCTAGGAGAAGATGAACGAGTAGAGAAGAAACTGGAGTTGACAACTGTCGCCGAGAGGAAGCGTCCAGATTAGGAAAGAAGATGGTACTATCGAAACAGCCGCCGATCGAGATGAAATGTACAGACAAAGAGATAAAAAAGAAAAGGTTATACTGTCAACACCGCTGGGAATAAATGTCTACGGCAATACCACAGCGGAAAGAAGAGGCGTAAGAAGAAAGCAGTGTGATTGGTAGGCGCGCGGGCCAATTCGGCGAGTGGGCTTGAGGTCCTCGGAAAGGCTGAGAGAGTGCCTGATGGGATGTCCACGTGACACCAACACACCCTAGGCAAACGATTCAGCCTGGGGCGTCTTACGAAGATTCTGTCAACCTCTACAAACAAACAGACTATTCTAATCTAGCGTTCGAGGGGAGAAGGTCCTTATTTAGGCATAAACGTGGCCCCTCCGCCTTCCAATAAAAGATATCGATTTAAATGATCTTTACATTCAGCCCCACTTTTTATGGAGACCACCATTGTCTTCTTGCTTATGAAAATCGATCAATGAACGAGCTACAAGTGTAGATTTTTAGGATTAGGGCAATTGCAGTAGAGAGCCACCTTGTTGTTCTGGCTGGAATTTTCACAATCTGACAAATCATGGAGAGATTCTTTAAGAAAGAAAAGGTCTTTGATTTCGTCTTTACAAATAGAATGTCCAAAAGGAATTTTAGAGAAAGGACAGTGGGATGGAAAGAAGGAAGGGGAAAGGATTGGGAAAAAACCACTTCAGAACAAATACTAGATGAAAAGGAAATGACAGAGTAGAAGTAAGAAGAGTGACAATCCTCAGACATCCATCGTTCTTTTTGATCTTTTCTGAACGACATAAAAAAACGTTTTTGATGCCAAAAAAGAAAAAGCACAGCTTGAAAGTTGGCGTTTTTTTTGGGATAATGAAGAGGATCTATAATTTATATCCCTGAAGTTGCCACAGGCAATGCAGACTTCTAGGAGAAGATGAACGAGTAGAGAAGAAACTGGAGTTGATAACTGTCGCCGCGAGGAAGCGTCCAGGTTAGGAAAATAGAAGATGTTACTATCGAAACAGCCGCCGATTGAGAAGAAATGTACAGACGAAGAGATGAAAAAAAAAAGAAAAAGTGATACTGTCAACCACCGCTGCGAAGAATTGTCTACAGCAATACCTCAGCGGAAAGAAGAGGCGTAAGAAGAAAGCAGTTTGATTGGTAGGCGTGCGGGCCAAGTCGGCGAGTGGGCTTAAGGTCCTCGGAAAGGCTGAGAGCGTGCCTGGTGGGATTTTCACGTGAATCCAACACACCCTAGGCAAACGATTCAGCCCGGTACGTCTTACGAAGATTCTGTCAACCTCTAAAAACAAACAGACTGTTCTAATCTAACGTTCGGGGGGAGGAGAAGGTCTTTATTTAGGAATAAACGTGGCCCCTCCGCCTTACATTCAGCCCCACTTTTTATGCAGACCACCATTGTCTTCTTGCTTATGAAAATCGATCAATGAACGAGCTACAAGTAAAGGTTTTTAGGTTTAAAGCAATTGCAGTAGAGAGCCACCTTGTTGTTCTGGTTGGAATTTTCACAACCTGACAAATCATGGGGAGATTCTTTAAGAAACGCAAGTGCACATGGTCTTTGATTTAGTCTTTACGAATAGAATGTCCAAAAGGAACTTTAGAGACAGGACAGTGGGATGGAAAGAAGAAACGAAGATCAGTGGGGAAAACCGCTTTAGAACGAATACTGCATGAAAAGGAAATGACAGAGTAGAAGTAAGAAGACTGACAATCCTCAGACATCCTTCGTCTTTTCTGAACGACATAAAAAAACTTTCCAATGCCAAAAAAGAAAAAGCACAGCTCGAAAGTTAGCGTTTTTTTTTTTTTGGGTAATGAAGATCTACAATTTATATCCCTGAAGATGCCACAAGCAATGCAGAATTGTAGGAGAAGATTTTTAAAGATTTTGTCTTGCAATTTAATCGAACAATCGTGATTTAAAAGTATAAACCTTCCATGTTGATTCAATGATGGTGCATAGAAAAGAGAAAATAATATAAAATCCTTCAAAAAGTCTCAGTTTCTTTCCAAAATGTCTTATTCCAATGGTAAGCAGAGAGATTATCTTCACGAAAGAAAGAGCTTTTATAATTTATAATTAATATGATAATTACTTTAGGTTATTTTTTGTAACTGCTTCATTGCTTATTCAATTTATCCTTAAGCGTTTATCTTAAGAACTGAAACTCCACTTCCTTTGCGAGCTGTTACAGACTTTTATTGCTCACAACGCTTCAGACTTTGATATACTATTGCACTACACGAGGTCAAGATAGTTCGCCGTTATCTTTTAAAAGTTTATGTGACTCGAGAGAGCGATTTTAAGATCGCATTCTCTATTGTAATAAGTATAGATTAATGCCTTGATTGATGTTGTACAAAGCACCCCAAAGACTGAATGCCAATTGTACCGTTACAGTTTAAATTTAAACTTTATATGTAATGATTATTTTTGAACAGAAAAGATTTCCATTTGCCTTTTCATTCATAATTCTTGATAATAATTTCGATGTTTTAAAGAGAAAATACTGGCAGTAAAAGCAGAAGAGAATGAAGCTAATTTAATTTGTGGACGCGCTCTTAGAATATCAAAAAAATATATAACAAGAGTAAAAAGGGGCACGAACGAGGGGTTTTCCAAGAATGTGACAGCCCGGAAGAGATTCCACATATTTCAAACACTTCTTTGTGCCATGTTCAACTTAGTAAAATTAGTTTTATGGAACTTCGCAGAGAATTTCAAAATTAATTGACCCTAATGCACTAGTACGAGCGTAAATTAATTTTTAGATTTAATTTGCCTAGTTATAAAACTGTGTTCTAGAGAAAGCGGAAAAGATTTAACGGAAACGGTATAATGGACTCTGTGTACGGTCATAAATATTCTCTATTGCTTTCTGGAGCTGTTGTAATTACGAGAGGCTACAGAAAAATAAGATAGAAAATCTAATTCGTTCAATATTAATCATGTTCCAATAAAATTAGATAAATCTTGTAATAAAGTACGAAAACGTCTGCATCAACGTCAACTGAAATTAAACAAACTATCATAAATTAAACATGACGTCGCGTGTATTCCTGTCTCTTCTTCGGGACTTCTTTTGTAATTCTGCGTAACAAAGGCCGAACTAAATTGCCACAAAACAAAAGCAAGCAAAGAAGCATTAATAAAAGTAAATTAAATGTTGTGTCAGAGAATAGCGACGTCGTTAGCGAACACAAATGAGTAATACGGCGTGCAAATAAAAGGAAAACGTCTATTCTCGCGTCAAAAGAATGCGGTCGGGAAAATTGCGGTGACTTTTCTCGTCTGTCGTATACAAGTCAACAGCGACATAAACTCGTACTTTGTTAGTGAAATACTTCGCGAGTTCGCATGAAAAATTCAAACTGAAGTGAAATACTAACTATCCCACGCGTTAAAACTGAGAAAACGTAAATTAGGTTTCTTTGAATTGCTAATGATGTTGAAATCTACAGGAAATTGCATCTTTTGTTGTTGTATAACATTTTCTTTGCTTTTCGGCACGTTTAAAACAGAAGACTGCTTTATAAAAGGAACGAGACGTCAAGAAAAAATGGGAGGAAGAGGGACGTTAATTAATTTCGTAATGTCTCATAACGAAACGCCTAAATTATTTATTAGATGGTTTGGATGTTGTCTCGTAACATCGTCCTATAAATAACTTCAAGAAGTGTCGATCCTTAATAACCCATCGCTTTCTTATGACATTCTGATAGAAATTGCGCTATTCTATTGCAGCCTTTGCCATAAACACAAACATGCTTACAATATAAATTATTTGTGTACAAAAGAAAGGTCTATAGCCAAACGTCTTACAACCGCCGATTTCAGCTTGCCTTAACCATCATGTCAACTGCCATGTTGAATATTCAAGAAAATATTTGGCTTTTCAAACTTAAACATCTGCAATTTTAGTTTGTACAAATATCCCTAAATAACACTTTTATGTTCCATCATCCAACTTAAACCACGGTTTTACAAAGCAACATTTGAAAAATGCAGTGCCGTAACCACAGTCACTTTAATCCGGCCGCATTATATTTAACCGCTCCATAAATACATTACTGCATATGAATAACTTCATAAATACCGTAAATCTGCGTGCTTTTTTTTTAATTCCAACGTCTGGATGCATTTCGATGCATTCGTTCACCGAAAACCATTTTATCACCGTTGACACACACGTCACTGGAGCCCACGTTTAATTGCAGCCGGGCTTTTTATGAAAGTCGCGCTTTGATGTTTGCCGTTATTAATGATGATATCCAGCAGGAGCTTTATTTACGCTCTATAGTTTCCGATGTATCCCGT
Organism: Serrognathus titanus; assembly: GCA_039766575.1. Classification (NCBI taxonomy): domain Eukaryota; kingdom Metazoa; phylum Arthropoda; class Insecta; order Coleoptera; family Lucanidae; genus Serrognathus; species Serrognathus titanus. Next base: position 76,225,645 of record CM077912.1, read on the forward strand.
TATCATAGGCGATTAATTCAGATTTTGCAGCACACGGACTGACTCACACGGTAAACGATTAGTTTGTATTGTCGGTAATCTGAATGGTTTGAACGAACTCGATCCGTTTAATTGTATACAGTTTTATTTAAAAGACAAATATCTTTGTAAAAGAAGAGAGAAATACAGAATGTTACTGAACTTGAATTATTTATTGAACTAATATAAACGGTGATTCTTAAATAAATCGCCAATAGGTTATGAGGAGAATGTAAAAAAAAATTCTTTGGGAAAATTTATAATTAATTAAAAATGACACCAAAGAGCACGTTACGCCAATGTGTATGGAGTTCGTCACAATCGTAAGTTTTACGATATCGTGTTTTCGTACGTTTCATTGTGTTTAATACCCAGAGCAATAAGATTATAAAAGTTAACCGTGAAACTTATTTAATAGAGGGAACGCTGCTGTAATGACCTGCCTCAAACGTTTAAATTCATCTGAGCAATTGTTAAGTTATTAGCACGAAGACGATGACCAGCGAACGTCACTCCACTGGGACATTTAAATCAAATCCGACTAGATTCAACAAAAGACAGTACCCCCGTAACAATTTAAAGCATGAAACGCCCTTGTAATGCTGGGTGTTTCATGTTTTAAATTGTGGTTGTCGTACTATGAAATAAATAAAAAATAATTGTGATAATTTAAAAATTCCGGTTTTCTCTGTCAAAGCAGATGCTCAAACTGAAGACCATTGTCATCAATGCCAAGCTAGAGCACGTTTTCTCAAGTTTTCTCCTACACGTTCGAAAACACCAGGTGTATTTCTAATCATTTCAACAGCATGTTCGGTGCGTTCATGCAACTCCTGGTCGTAAAGGAAATTCTTCGATCCACAAACGACGAGTGCGACGTGCATAGTAGGATATTTTCAATAATTGGGAGAGCCATGATCATCATGGTAACTAAATTCTCTTGTTTAAATAAATTATTGAAAGTATCTACGCCATTAGCATTATTGTGGTCCAGTTGATTTCTTGTTTTCCAAACGTGTCCTAAAGACTTAATTTAATAATTTGTTTACATTTTGTCATTAATAAGTTGTTTTCATGGCTATTAATGAAGTGGATGCAGCAAGAGTAATTGCTTTGATTCAGGATGATCGGTCTCAACGTTACGTTGCACAAGTTCTTGGAACTTCTCAATCATGTGTCTCCAGAACGTGGAGGCGATTCTTGGAAACTGAATCTTACAATCGACGCCCTGGAACAGTTCGTCAAAGATGTACAAATGCCAGAGATGACCATTTTCTTACCCTAACGATTCTTCGCAACAGGAATTTGACTGCTATTCAAGTCAGAAATCGCCTTGCAGAGGTTCGAGATGTGCATGTAAGTGATAGAACGATCAGAAGACGCTTTAATGAAGCTAATTTAATGGCAAGAAGACCTGCACATGGCCCAGAGCTTAACACACAGCATAGAGTAAGCAGATTTGCATTTGCTCGTGAACATGTTCATTGGAATATGGGGCAATGGAGTCAAGTGCTCTTCACTGATGAGTCCCGCTTCTGCCTACGTAGTGTAAATTTGAATATGAACAATTTTTTACTTATTAATCTAAAGTTTTGTATTTCCTCAACCTCTTCACGGTAAACGTTCGAGTGTAGCTTTTCCTTTTATGTAATGCTTCTGGAGTTGCTCTTAGAAGGGTCCAACAGTAATCTCCCATCATGTTGACATTCCAACGATCCTGATACCGTTTCTCCATCTCCTTTATATCTTGGTGGAAACGCTCCCCTTGTTCCTCACTTACAGCTCTAAGATTGTCAGGGAAAAAATTTAAATGTGAGTGTAAAAAATGCATCTTTACACTCATGTTACATCCAAGTTCTTGAAATGTTTTCAACATTTTTTGAACTATATTTTCGTAATTAGGGTCTTTCTGATTGTCTAAAAACTTCAAGACAACTTGTTTAAATGCACCCCATGCTGCTTTTTCTTTCAAGTTCTTCAAGTTCATCGCATTTTCGAAAAAAAGGTCTTGAATAAGTTTTCGAATGTCAGGGCCAACAAATATGCCTTCTTTTAACTTTGCCTCTGACAAACCAGGAAATTTCTGACACAAATATTGAAAGCAAGGTTCTGATTTTGATAGAGCTTTGACGAATTACTTCATTAGGCCTAATTTTATGTGCAGTGGTGGAAGCAGTATTTTTTTGAGGATTCACCAAACTCATACGCAGAACGTTCTTGCTCCCAGGTTCTAAATGCTCTCTTGGAGGCCATGCTGTTCTTGTCCAGTGCTGTTCCTGTCCCTACTATCCCATTCACACGTAAAACAAGGAAATTTTGTGAATCCACTTTGCTGTCCGAGTAACATCCCAGACACCTTTAAGTCACGACAAACCATCCACTCATGCTCGGAGTATTTAATTTTTGTAACACAAGCTGTAGATTTTCATGAGTTTCTTTGAGAACAACCGAATGCCCCACAGGCAATGAAGCGTATCTGTTGCCATTATGCAACGGAACTGCTTTCAGGCTTCTTTTGGATGAGTCGATAAATAGTCTCCAATCTTGTTTATTGTATTCTATCCCGAATGCTTCTACTAATCCTGGTTACCTTCTTGTTCAAAATATGGAGCAAATTTTTGTTCCCTTCTTCGGTACCCACGATAGGATGTTCCTGGAGCCAACAAATTCTTTTCTCGCAACCTGGAACCCAGAAGTTCTGCTTTTTCTTTAGTTAAACGTAAATCTCTCACTAGGTCATCTAGTTCGTGTTGTTCAAACAACCGATGTTTCACGCTTTCAAACTCCCAGTCAGACTCAGCATCAGGTATCTCGCACTCAGATTCGCTACTAGTCATGGAAAGACCTTGTAATGTTTCGGGTGGCTCTAGTACAGGAATATGTTCATCAGGAGGAACTGGACGCAATGCTGATGGAAGATTCGGATATGAAATAACTTTCTTATTCTTAGAATTGTAGCCACTGACATCGATGCTGCACAAGTAGCAGTCATCTCGAATGATTTGTTTGTTCCCTCCATGCCATGGGAACTTCAGATCTAAACGATTTCTTTTTCCCACATGATCACTTCCGTAAATCCTCTACACAAACGTAACATACCTTGTGTGGTGCCCAAGCTTTTTGCTGGTCTCCAAGCTTCACTCCAAAGTAGGCAAAGTAAATTTTTTTCACGAAATCTGTTATGCTCCTTTGATGCTTCTTGATCACAAACTCGCCACAAATATAACAAAAATTGCCAGGGCTATTAGCACAACAACGGCTTGCCATTTCACTGAATGCGATGTGAACGCAACTAAATGCAAATGTGACATAAATAAAAACCACGATGATACGAACGACTATTGCAATGATAAGGATCTCTAATTACCCTATTAAGTAGAGTGACTCATGAATCCCAGATCAGAAAGTATATGCCTTCGTGATTTTATTAGTATTAGTCACGCAGATACTCAAAAGTGCACTTTGAGAATTTACTACTAATTAGGTGTAAAGACCAAGGTATTATTATACGCTTACAATGCATAAATAACGTAAAGTAAACGTGCGAGGAAACTTTACGTCCTGTGGTATTTTAAAATTCATTTTCGGATTCAGCACGTCAAAAAACATAAAGGGGAGCCAACTTTATAAAAAAAAGTTTTTTCATGGTTGGCCTATGTTATAGTCGAAAATTATATTAAAAAAAATTATTGTCGCAATGAATTACACAAGCTTCAAATTGAGTCGCTTTTTGTGCCGGTGAGTGTATAATCAGTAGTGACTGGATTTAAGTTGGAGTCCTCCGAAATAACAGTGTATTCACAACGAAGCCTAGCTTATTTAGGCCATGGTCCAATGATGAATAAAACGCGTATGTACCAACTAACAAGAAGTAAAATTTCTCTTGGAAAGCACCAATCTACGATTATAACTAGAAAATTTAATTAAACACCTTGCAAAATTCGAGGATGGTTATATATGGTGTCGCCGAGTCGTCTGCCAAATTCAAATGAAATCCGACTTCGAAATTCGGTCACGTTACATGCAGGAATTATGCTCCCGTGCGGATCAAAATTAATCCTGTGACGCAATTCGGAAAGTCGTAGCGTGCAGTTCACTAATTAACCGACTTATATGTACCGGCTCGAAATGAAATTCCCACATACCTCACAAACGTAATTAGTGTGTTATTGTTCGGGCCGTCAATATTTTGCCCTAAGGGAACGAACCTACGCGCTTCGTGATTCTCGGGAAGTACCTGCCCAATTTTATGTCTGCGTTATTTTGTTTCGCGCCTTGGAGCTACCAAATGCATTATCAAATAAAGAAATTCAATGTAAAGCTCATGAAACTAAACTAATTTAAAAGCAAACTGAATTCATAGCACAATTATGCACTTCAGTTTTATTTGTTTCATTTTCATGACAGTACTTCGACCTTAACACTGCAAACTGCAAAATGTTATGTTTATGTTCATTAATAAAACGAAAATAAATATTTACTAAAATTGTTGATAAATATTAATTAAATTCAAAAAACGAGTGGCTCAATTAGTTTTCGTGATGAAAATTTGATTCTGGTTTAAAATAATTCGGAATTTTCAGAAACGTTTACCTACATTCGCCTTAGCGATTTATTGGTAACAATTGCACTGTCATAAAATAAAATTCAGCTGGCTCAGTTTCGTTCCTCGTACTTTATTGTTTGTTTTTATTATTATTATCATGCTGTCATAAATTCACAGATGCTTACATTAGGGAGGGGATTAGGATGAAAGACGAAGTGCTGAATAATAGTTTTTCAGAAAATTCAGTCCGAGCGAGTGCGTTTGTATTTTATAAAAGACTGAGTTTAAAATTAATTTTTAAAAACATTAATAGGCTTAGTACTATTTATCAAATTTACATAGTGTGTAGTTTGTTTTGTGTTAGTGTAATTCGTGTAAATACTGTGTACATAACTTCGAAATAATTTTCCAATAGTAACAAATAACTGGATACGACGTGCCGAATTATGTGTTAATACCGCAGGACGACATTTTGAATATTTATTGTAATTACAAATATCTATGCCAAGAACAAAAAGTGAACTTTACAAAAATTCTAAGGTCATAATGAATGCACAGGTATGATAATACGTTTGATATACATTTTGTGCTGTACTGTACATTTTTATTTCGCATATTGCTAACCGTAGACGTACAGTTTCAATTCTTAAATTACGATCCGTTAAATTTAATTTAATACAACAAAGCTTGTCACATTGTACCTACTTCCTTAAGAAAGCTGCAATTTATTTTTTCATAAGCTGCACAAACACCGTGATACACTTTTAGTGGGCTTACTCGCATTGTCGTAAAATCGTTTAAATTTTGGGTTCGGTCCTACTTTTATAGTTATCCATCTGTCAAGAATTGTCAGAATTAAAGACATGGAAAAATGAAAAACAAACGTATATATACAGTGTGTTTTTCTATAATAAAATTTATAGTTTTGGGCTAAAACAATTAATTTGATAATGAGCATATTTCGTTTAGCAACTCCCTTAATAACTCGAGGACAGAGATTATCTGCAGGTTCTCAGGCACGGAGTTTCCCGTACGGTAACTTCGAACGTCGCCTGATAGGTCTCCCCTTAAATTAATGACATAAATAGTTTGCGGAGATCGGTGGCAGCTGCAAATTAGCACGGAGTTTTCGGTCTCTCCGCGTCCTTGAAGAAATGTTTAATTTAACCAGGTATACGCGCAAGTTAATAAACTGCCAGGGGTAGGTAGCAAGCGCCAGCTCAGCGTTTTCTAATTAATTAATTAACTCTGTTTTTGTGTACAAAATAAATTTGACATTAGTTTCAGAAGAATGTTTAGATATACGTGGTCCCATCCTCGTTTTCCTATTCGGCTCGGAGATCAAAGCGGAACTTCTGATTGCATTCCAGTACACCTATGAGTTCAGTGATCACATTCAACGTTCAAACTAATCAACCGTAACATGGCAGCCAATAAGCTGCTGGATAACATTAGGTATTGACATTGCGTTAAACAAACACAGAAGTTTCGTGTAATTATACACATCAACATGACTGGTATGAATATGAAAAGGCAAATATCTTCCTATTCAAGTTTTCTTATCAGGTCAAGGATAATCACTTAATTAAGTGTATAGTAAACTTTATTAATCAGTGCTTTGAAATTTTTGATCCTCTCTCTGTTACAAAGGGAAAGCTTGCAACTGTGCATCGAAGTTCTTGACGTTAATGAACGATGTCGACGCTATAAACGAACAGATGCTTCCAGTTAACCTTATACTGTGCGGATTCGATTTATGTTATACGGGGCGTAATTAATTTCCTAACAAGCTCAACGAATGTAAGTTAAGCTTCTTGAAAATCCCCGAAAAACAGAACAAGTAATAATCGAATCGTTTCGTTACACCTTGATTGTGATTACAAGTATAAAGACGTTTAATATTCGTCTCGTAAAACCCCAAAGTCGAATTTGTTGGTCCTCTGGTAACATTATTATTACAGTTTTATAACGCACAGCGTGCCGTCATTGTAATCAGAATGGCTTTAAAACGCGTAATAACTCGCAACGTGGAAGTGATTTCGAGGAACGACCTCGGAATGTGCAATGTAACGAACGTAAAAGGCTCTTTCACTTTGACACACCGCAGCGCTCCCCCGTTTTATTGAATATTTAAATCGACTTTAACGTTAAACACCCCGGCATTATACCCCCTCGAATGGGAACGTCACGTACAACACACGTTTCCAATGGGTTATAAACAATAATGTCGTGTGTCAGTTGTGTCGTTCATGGTTCGATTGAAGACATGAATGACGACAATCGTGATGTGAATATGACAGTCTATAAACTAGTAATTATCATAGTTGGATCACCAGGGGGCATTAAACCACTATGTAATTATCGATGCAAACGTCATTAAAACACAGGGTATTGTAACTGGAATAAAAGTACACTTGGAGTATTTGAATCTGATTAGTCATTCCAGTAGAATTTTTTATGATCAACCCCCGTATATTATTCTATTTAAATCCATTAATTTTAATACTGTATTAGTACAATATGTTAGGATAGGTTCTATTATATTCACCGTTATTAGTCTAGCGCCTAACATAATCGCTGCGTTTTGTTATCCGGGCGAAAATAAAATATGAGTTTCTTTTTCCAAGGAAAATCCTTTTATCTGCTTTTAACGTCCTCCACACCGCCATATATTACACCCCGTTACTACTAATGCAAGCACACACTATAAAAAAAAGCTTTTAACTGTTTTTATAACTATGTTGGATGTCTAAGATTGAAAAGCGGTGTGGAAATTATTTCGTCGTCGAAAATAAATGGTTTTCACAAGTTTCTCGAAACTAAATAACATATGCATTTAATGATTATTTAGAAATGTGTTAAAACAAACATGTAAATAAAGATTCCCCAAATTAATTGCTCGGCCAGTTCCATGTTTGTAAATTGCCAGAGATAAATGGCACGTAGTTGAAAGGTAATTTAAATGCAAAGCAAAAAAAATTGAATTTCACGTTTCACACTAAACCCAAAAACTGGCGAGATATAATTTCAGATAAATTAGTTCATTTCGCCCAAAATAAATGCCCCTAAGCGTGTCCAACATATTTTTAACTCCGGCTAATTTACAATTGCCCCGCTTTCAAACGAATTTGAATTCGTAACTATGCGGCGAAGGTGATTATGAATTGCGATTATTTAATTTCATTTCATTTTCTCGCGTTACGTCGTCGAAACTTTACTGCTGCTGCTGCTGCTGCAAAACTCGTTTAAGCCGGAAATTACCTTTCTCTGTCAAATTTGGAAATATGCGCTTAATATGGGGGAAGTTTCTATAATAGTTTCGCCAACGCTTTCTGAATGAGTTGCGAACCCTTTAACGTTCAAGTTCACTTAATTTCAAGTGTGGCACAAGTCTGTACTTTACCAATTCATATTCACTCTTAATTAGTGAATTATCTTCTTCCTGTTTATCACCAGGAAAAATACTGGTAGTTACAATGATTAAAAAGAATTAATGCAAAAAGCAGTTCTAAAAATATAAACATCATTCTAAGGCGGAATAACAAACGAGCTCACTTTTAAACGAGGGTAAGATCCGCTCGCAAATTACGCCCCATTGATCTTCTAAGTTCCGTGGGAAGCCTGGCCACCCACAAAACGAAGAGAAAATTACATTCAAGCGACAGACATGAATAATAAAATCACTGTGTCTTATTTAATCATACAACTCATTAGAATACATTCCCACCAACTTCGCCCACGACGAAATTTCCCTAATGCCCCCTTTTTTTTATCGCAAAGAAGATTTCCTTTTACGTGCGACCTTTTTCCCTAAATAAATTGAAACAGAAAAAACATATTTAAGCACGTGAATTATCAAAAATTACATTTTCGTATAAAATTTAAACAAGTTAATAAAGCTTTCCCTCCCCCCATCCCCCCAAATAAATTTCGTGCTCAACGTTCCAGTCACTTCAACGTTAAATTTCAATTTTCTCGGGCAAATTAATACAAAACACTCTTCGGTTATTTATTTCCGTGAGAAATGCGCTCGGGTCCTTTCTAAACGTCAAATAAATTCTCGAAATGCTCCGGGCTGCTCCAGTGATACGACAAACCTATTTATCGGAATAATTTGATTAAATTCCTCACCGCTGCGCCGGAAATGGATTTGCTTGCCGTGGATCAGGCAAAATTTTCATAACCGGCCGAGAAAATGCAATTCAATTAAGAACGCCTAAGCTAGGAGAGCTTAGAAGAGATGCGTACGTGACAACCTATTCAATCTCTTCATACAGACACAATCACAGGAAAAAAAACATTTTTAATTAATACAAAGCAATATCAAAGTACGTCGTAGATACAAAAGACTTTCTTTCTATCCATAAATGGATAAAAAGGTGTCGCCTTTTCGAGAATAAATTTAATAACGTCGCGTTGAACAAGAATAAAATCATCAAAGGTGCGCGCCCGCCGCCGGAGCAGTCGATAACTTTGTAAGTAAAGTCTGGCATATACATTTCAGCGAGTAAAAGAAGTGATAACGCCGGTAACAATGGCGCTCGAAACCATCAAAACCGCATTATTTCGTCCCGAAGCATCGAATGGCAGAGTGTAAAGTTTCGTGAATAAATTAAACCCCCTACATATAATCAGGCCACCGTATGCAATTTGGAGACGACGACGTGCCATTCGAAATCAATACCAACCACCGACCGACCCCTAACTTGAACGAATTGAATTTTAAATCGCAGACGACACATTTGTCTAATGGCGGTTATATATTTCAATCATGATCCATTTTTGCCTTCATGTGGAAATGAATTCAGAAACCAACTTATAAAAAAGGCTTTACACAAAAATGAGGCAAGTTTAGCCCCACAAAGTATGTAATTGCAATTGAGCAGATTACGTGTTGTCGAGGTGTACGAGTTCTTGAGCCACTCTTCTGCTGTTTGAGGTCCCCACTAGACCCGAAGTGACTACGCTAGGATCTCATTGCAATCAAGTCGACCTACAGCTAATTTTAAAAATAATCATTTATCCCGAAGGAGTTATCAAGCATACAGCGAAACGTCGAGTGTTTGAT